>CM046952.1:83970863-86370863 GCA_025698515.1 Gossypium sturtianum | reverse complement strand
AACTGAGGAGGTGATGCGCAGACAATTCCCCATCTTTTCTGATCAGGTAATTTCGAGGTCGAAATTTTTTTTAGGGGGTAGAACTGTAACATCCCAAAATAGGGGTTATTTGTGATTGAATTATTTTTCTTGTATTTGAATTTCTGTGATATTATGCGTGATGATATAAGGCTTAATTAGGGGTCTTGAGTAAGCTCGGTTTAGTAGAATAATTCTTAGTATGGCTTCTTTAAAGAAGAGGATTAAATGAGCTTAGCACTTAAGTTAATTTAAGTAGCAATAAGTGACACAAGATGAGTGCATGGCAAGTTGGTAATGGCGCATGGAGTTTGGCTTGAGGTTAGAGGTTCGAGTAGCATGTTTAGCAATTTGAAGGTTATTTTTATATCCTTGCTTTGATGGACGGTCAAACTTATTTATGATAGGTTGGACTATTTCTTTTGGTAAGTTGAATATATGATTAAGGAAAGCTTGATAGTAGGGATAAGAATCTTGAAGTTATGGTATGATGAGGGGACAAAAGGCATGAAGGATGGAGGATGTTTTGGAAAGTTTCCTAAGCCTTTAGTGGATGAATGTGGACGGCATGTATGGCTAGGGTGACCACCGAATTTTGATAGGTAGCTTGGGGAAAGAAATAGTTGGCCAATTTCTCCTTTGATCATCTTTTTGGCATTTTTGTTTTCCTCTCCAAAAACTCTCTTTGGCCGAATGTGTATTGTGCATTTTGGTGCACTTTTGCTTTTGATTTTAGCATCTTTTGTTGAACCAAACCATACCATTTCCTTTTCTTTCATTTGCTCTTTTGAAACCAAAACAACATTTGATTTTGGGCATTGAGTACACATTTCTTTTAGGCAATATAGGTGTTGGCAAAATCTCTCTCTCACATCTCTCTTTTCTTCATTTGACTTTTGTTCAACCACATTTTCTCCCATCCTCTCTCTTGGCCGAATCTTTAACCATCTCAAACTCCATTTCTTTTCATTCACTCATAGTTTAAACATCCATTACCATTCGATTTCTATTTTCTTGTTTATTTCACCATAGCCAAAAACTCTCATATTCTTCTTTTTAGTATTATATTTGGCCGAATATTCAAGGGGAAACTCTCTTAGTTTTTCTTCAATTGATTTTGGAAAAGGGTAAGTGTTCTTGGTCGTTTCTCCTTCAATTCTTTTCTTGTCTCTACGTTATTTTTTCTTGTGGACTAAGGCCGAATCTATGGGCATTGGCTTGCAAGGTTCTAATCATTTAGGAATCGATTTATTTTAGGCTCTACGGACGTGAAACAATCTTTCTAAGCCTCGTATATTCATCGATCGTCTTGGGTAAGCTTTTAGGTAAGATTGGTATTTTGAAGCGATAACTCTTTGGATTTAGTGTTATGGCCGAATGGCCTTTGTTTATATTTTAAGTGTTGGCCGATTGTAGGACAAGGATCTAGTGGTAAATCGGATTCGGGAGTTATTTCTTGCGTTGGTGAAAGGTGTGTATACATACACATCTTATAACTTTTAATATGCTAAGTGTTATGTTATGCCTAACGTTTTGTGTAGACATGGATGAAATACCTTCATGGTATTAACAAGGATTTGGGTAAGTTCTTATTACTATGTGATTATTATTTGATGCTTTTGGGAAGCATGACACATTTGGTATGTGTATTATTTGATATATGGCTTATGATAAATCGATTGGATGTTGTTAAATAAATCTATCAACATGATTTGTGGTACATGCATATAAAAATGATTGTTATGGGTTGATGAGAGGAGGGGCGGTGATATTCGTGTCGACGGACACGGTGTTTTGGTAACACATCGTGACTACGGTCACCAGAGGTTTGGTACCTCCAGAGGTTTGGCACCTCATAGCGACTTGTCCCCGTGGTTAATTCCACCGTGGGTTGGCCCCACTTTGAGATATGGGATTGTCTCGCGGTGATTTGGTATCACCACGATGGGTTGGCCCCATCATCTATTTGTGACTTCGGTCACGGTGTTTTAGTAACACAATTGTGTCTTGGACACGAGAGATTTGGTATCTCCGGTGATTTGGTATCACATTTGTGACTATCGTCACGGTGGTTTAGCACCACCAGTGGTTTGGTACCACAAGGGGTAGAAAAAGGCGTATGGATGGTTAGGTTGGGTGCATTTAAACTTATGCATGTTAATTGGTTATAATTTGTGTATGTTATTACATTAAATCGGGAAGGGTTACACATTGAGTCTTGGTGACTCACCTTCTCCTTTAATTTTTCAGTGATTCGTAGACCGCGGATGAGGCGGATGGACTCGAGGTGGCCATGCGATGGAGATTTTTTTAATAAATGAATTTTGGATTTTATTTATCTTTCCTTTTGGTTTATCTTTGCTTATTTGTAATAAGGCCTCCTAGGATTATATTATTATTCTTTGCATGTTTTGTTTAAACTATTTGATGATGTTAAAACGGATGCACATGTTTTCTCAAATTAAGCATAAAATGTTTTAAAGTACCATCGGGTACATTCGAAATTTGTAAACAACTCGACTATGCAAATATCTTAAGTTTGGTTTTTAACAAAGAAAATTTAAATTAAAGGCATTCGATTAATTTCAAAATCGGTTTTAAAATGATTTTCAAAATCTTTTCTCTGTAGCAAACCAAATTCGGTCGTAATGTTTGGGCCGGGTTTGGGGTGTTACAAATTCATTTATATAGATCCAGATAGACTTAGTACGAAGTCGGATCGAAGAAAACAAAAAGTATCAGATTAGTAGATCCTTCTATACGAACGTTTATTGAGGTAAGTTCGTGTAACTAGATTGTGTATATTAATATTTTTGGAATTGAATGTTGAATATGTGTGAATTGTATAAATGTTTAATTTATAAAATTAATTACATGCCTGATATTGCTCGATAAGTATAAGTCCCGTTTGAATAGATGGAATTTGTTGGACACAGGATTTCCCGATTGGTTGTGGTCTTGCATATGTTGCAGACACACCATAACTTGAAAGTGCATCCTGTTATAAGCCCTCTCGAGCTTCTTGTTATATGGTTCTTGCAAGCATCCTAATCGGTAGTGAACCTGCATGTGTTGTGGACTACCGCAGCTCTTTGTGAGTGTCCTGTTATATGATCGGTTGTGATCCTGCATATATTGCGGACACAAACGCAGCTCTTTATGAGCATCCTGATATATGCTCTTTTTGATCTTCCTGATATAGCTCGCTTGAACTTTCTGTTATATGGCTATCCAGAGCTCCCTAATGATAGCTCTTTGGAGTTACCTATTAAGCTCAATTAACTTCAAGTTCTAAACTCTTATAAGTTTCTTGTTATAGCTCGGATAAGCTCCCTGTTACATGGCTCACTTGAGCATCCTGTTATATGGCTCGAGAGAGTGCTTCCTAATTATGTACCCTAATTAGGTACCCCTGAATGTGAGTTCATGGTTTACAGTGTCGTACATTTCAAGTGTACTACATGTGTATCCATCGATATTTCAAATAAATTCAACCGGCAAAGTTCTGTTACGGCTAATCTGAACTTGAGATGATTTATCATAGAAATGTATATGTTATATGAAAATATGATAAGAAAAGTATATGTGTATGAAAGTTATTACATGATGAGCTCATCTTTATTACTTGAAAAGTATTTAGAAATTCATGACTAACTTGCTTGATTGAGTGTATGTGATTAGGCAATTGGTCAATTTGTTGGGATGCATGATATTTACATGATTACTTAAATTGAATATAAATGGTAAGTTAAATTCCTGTTATGTGAACTTACTAAGCATTAAATGCTTACTTTGTCTCATTTTCCACTGTTTTATAGTGCTCAAAAGATCGTAAAGGTTGGAATCGGTCGAAGCACCATCACACTATCCTTAAGCTTGTTTTGGTATAAATAGCAAACTTATTTTGGTATAATGGCATGTATAGGCTAACTTGGCTAATGTTGGCATGTAAATGGTTGTTTGTAATCTAGCCATTGGAATGGCTAGTAATGGTATGTTTAGTGAATATGTATATGAGGTTATAATATGATTAATATATGTGTACTTAGTATGGTTAGATTGAATTATGGTAAACATATATGTTTTAAAAAAAATTAGTAAGTTTGAATACATGTGGTGATATATCATGGATAATGTTAATGTTGGCTTGGTTTTAACGTCTTGAATTGGTTGGTATATGTATGCAAGTATTAATGTAGGTATAAGGAAAAATTTGGGTGAGAAATAAGGCTTGGAAATGGCTTTATTTTGTCCACACGAGTGTGTGTCTCAATCGTGTATGATACACGGCCATGTGCACGGGCGTGTGATTTGGCCGTGTGTCCCTTGCAACTTAAAAATTGAGAAATAGAATGCTCAAAATTGGTCACATGGGTAGACACACGAGCATGTGTCTCAGCCGTGTGAAATACATAGCCCAACATATGGGCGTGTGTCTTGGCCATGTGAATCCTGCACTTACTTTTTAAAATTAAACTGTCGACACAGCTTAGCACACGGGCGTGTGGCTGGCCGTGTGACCCAAGTCAGTAGCTACCCTAATTTTGGACACCGGCTAGGACGCGGCCATGTGCCTTACATTGAATACCTACATGGCCTAAGAGACGGGCATGTCACTTGGCCGTGTGAGCCACGCGGCCTGATCACACGGGCGTGTGTCCCCTGCATATAAAGAAATTTTAAAAATTTTGTGAAAAATTCTCTGATATCCCAAATTAGTCCCGACTTGATTCTAATGTATAAATTGGGCATCGAGGGACCAATTAAGGGACAATATGATTTAATATGATTGGTTTCGAATATGAATAGTAAATGACATAAATTAACTATATTTGTTCTGTAAACTTCAGTAATTCTTTGTAACCTTGTTCCGTCGATGGATATGGGTTTGGGGTGTTACATTTATTGGTATTAGAGCCAAGTTTAGCCGATTCTTGGACTAACATAGCAAGTACGAGTTTAGCTATACATGCCATTATATATATAATTTTTGATAGTGTGATATCTCCTGACCATTTTAAATTTGTTTTTCATATAGTAATGTCGTGCAACCAAGCGAGAGCTGAATCCGAGGAAGTTGAGAGCAATGCTCCAGCTTCAGTTCAAAGAGCTGCATCTAGTAGTAGTAGAAGGCCCGAATCTGAGGGTCGAGGTGAGGAGGCAAAAGAAGCATTCTTTCAAATAATGAATGAGTGGTTCACAGAATTCATAAGAACAAATCCTGTTGTACAACAACCTCCCCCTCCTGCTCCTCAACTGGTTCCCAATATGCCATATGGTACTAAACCTGTTAGAACTGGTAAGCCCCCGGTAGATAAAATTTGGAAATATGGGGTAGAAAAATTCAAAGCAACTGCCGATGATGATCCGAAAATGGCTGAATTTTGGTTAGAAAATACCATCAGGGTTTTGGATGAATTATCTTGTACACCTGAAGAATGTTTGAAATGTGCTGTATCTTTACTAAAAGACTCAGCCTATCAGTGGTGGAATACCTTGATTTCTGTTGTATCGAGGGAAAATATTACTTGCGAATTTTTCCAAACAGAATTCAAAAAGAAGTACATTAGTCAGAGATTCCTTGATCAGAAAAAGAAGGAATTTTTAGAGCTTGAACAGGGGAATATGACAGTATCCGAGTACAAACGAGAATTTTTTCGATTAAGCAAATATGCCAGAGAGTGTATCCCGACTGAAGTTGTTATGTGTAAACGGTTTGAAGAGGGATTAAATGAATATATTAAGTTGCTAGTTGGAATCTTAGAATTAAAAGAATTTGTTGTACTGGCTGATTGAGCACATAAAGTTGAAGAACTAAATAAAGAAAAGAAGCAAGCAGAGATGGAAGCCTGAACATCAAGTAAAAGATTTATGGGCAAGCCACAATCACCAGCTTCAGAGAAATCAAAGAAATATCATGATTGTAACACCCCTTACCCATATTCGACGTCGGAACTGGGTACGAGGCATTACCGGACTTGACATACCTAATCATATAAAATTGGACCATAAATTTTTGTCCCAACTTAAAACTTTTCATTCGTGTTCATAATGTCCCTATTATGGGCCTACGAGACCCAAAACATTCATATAGAGTGGTTCGGGACAGAATCAGAAGCTGACTAACACTTAGAATTTTTTTGCTCAAGATAGGGCCACATGCCCGTGTCTATGGCCCGTGTCCCTCACACGGCCATGACACGCCCATGCCTTAGCCCGTGTGTGAAAACCTTGACATTCTGTTTATGACGTCAGCAAGCATTTAGGGTCACACAGCCGGGTCACACGCCCGTGTCCTAGCCCATGTGATGAAATGAATGTTTCTCAAATTAGATGCAGGGGACACACGGGCATGCTACACGCCCATGAGGCAGACCGTGTGTCACACACGGCCTAGACACACGCCTGTGTTTCTACCCGTGTGGAAAAATATAAGGCTATTTACCAAGCCATTTGCCACCCTGAAAAGCAACCACACTTATACCATTTCTAGCAACACATACCATAACAATAATGCACCTCTAATATCCATAATTAAGACATCCACAACTTAGCTTCACACTACATTCATCATGCATATACTTAACACATTACTCATTCAATTGCACAACTTGCATTTCATGAATTTCATCATCATTGAATAGATATAACTTAACTAGTTTTGCCCAATTCCAATGGCCCTTTACAAAATGAAATAAGTAACATTAATAGCCAACACCTTGGCTAACCAATATGACATATAAAAAAATGACCAAGTTCCTATACATGCCATACCCAAAATAATCGAACTTTACTATACCCAAAAGAATAGCTTGATAGTGTCAATCGAGCTCCGACACCCTTCGATCCCAGAGCTAGCTTGGCGATACTACAAGAAAAGGGAAAAGAGAGGGAGTAAGCATAAAGCTTAGTAAGTTTGCATGTAATAGATAACAACATAAAATCTTGTAATAATATCCACATATTACATCATGGATTAACATAAAATTCTCAAGTAACTTTGACATGGCTTACTCATGTTCACTCTTACCAACCACATATCACATACCGGACTCATTTCTCGTGAGTTTTGTATATGTACCTGTATCACTTCATCATATAACTTTAGCCCTCTTTTCATATTTAACATAAACTTTATTACCTTACCCCGTTGAACCACTTGGAATATCGAGGGATACTCGGAAATTGTCACCCACATAGTAAGATGCCAATGCCATATCCTAGATATGGTCTTACATGGGATCACATGTCGATGCTGGTGCCATATCCCAGATATGGTCTTATATGGGTCTTATATCGATGTTGACGCCATATCCCAGATATGGTCTTACACGAGATCGCATATCGATGCCATGTCCCAGACATGGTCTTACACGATTTCATACTGAAGCCAGGTCCAGACATGGTCTTATGTGGAGTCACTATTCGATGCCGATGCCATATCCCAGATATGGTCTTATACGGGATCTTGATTAGGTTCCGAGGCCATATCCCAGATATGGTCTTATACGGGACCTTCTTAAACAAATGTAGTGACAAGGGTATCCTTTCTACTCCTAAGGTTCAATCGAGACTTCGACCTAATAAAACTTCGTCATATTTATCATCGAGACCTCATTAACAAATTCCAAAGAAAGAATATACATCTCACGCAATATCAAGCATTTAAAAGCATAGTAACATGATGTTGATTTATTACACACAAACTTACCTCGGTACCAAAAATATAGATAGTTGTTCAATTTAGTCCACCACTTTGTTCTTTCCACGGGGTAGGTCTGGACTTCGTGTTTCTTGATCTATAATGACAAATTTCACTTATTTAATTATTACATTGACTAAAACAACCCATGAATCATACTTTGGCAAAAATTATAATTTTGCCCCTAATCTTTCACATATTTGCAAAATAGTCCCTAGGCTCGTATGATGAAATGTGTTCATTTTTCTCACACTCAAGCCTAGCCGATTCATAACCTCTCTTATTACAGCCCAAAATTTAAACTATTTTACATTCTATACACATATTATTTCATCTTTTGCAAGTAGGTCCTTTTTATCAATTTCTCCAAAAATCATCTAGCAAAAGTTGTTTATCACACTTCGAACTTTCATATTCTACCACTAGACATCAAAATACATGCATGTCATCCATGGGTAAAACTTTAAACATAAACCCTAGCTCAAAATAGTGGTAGAAATAGCTAAATCGAGCTACGAGGATTTCAAAAATACGAAGAACATCAAAAACAGGGCTAGGAGGTACTTACTATTAAGCTTGGAAGTGAAACAAAACCCTAGCTATGGCTCCTTGAAATTTCCGGCAATGGGGGAGGAAGATGGACACCAATTTTTGACTTCTTTTCCCCTTTTTATTAAGTTATTAACCAAATGACCAAAATGCCCTTCAGGCCCTTCCTTGAGATTTTTCCCTTCCATGTCCATTTTTGTCCATCATGAGATATCATGGTCTAATTACTAAATAAGGACCTCTAATAAATTTTCTAATGCTGTTTCTTGCTTAAAACTTCTAGAATCTCATATTTTTCAAATTTTGCAATTTAGTCCTAAAAGATAAATTGATCATTAAATCATAAAATTTCTTTATGAAATTTTCACACAACCATGCAAACATGTCCTAGACCTCATAAAAACCATAAAACATATATTTTTACTTTGGATTTGTGGTCTCGCAACCACTATTCTGATAATGCCCTAAATCGGGCTGTTACAAATCTCCCCCTAGAGATTTTTGTCCCCGAAAATCTTACCAATAAAAAGGTTTGGATATTGGTTTCTCATAGCCTCCTCAGGCTCCCATGTAGCCTCTTCTTCCCCGTGTCTTTGCCACAATACTTTTACAAGAGCTATCCTTTTATTTCTTAACTATTTAACTTCTCGTGCCAAAATCTTAACCGGCTCTTCGCCATAAGTCATGTCGGGTTGAATTTCAACCTCTATCGGTACAATCACACGTGAAGGGTCTGATCGGTAATGGCGCAACATAGACACGTGGAACACATCATGGATCTTTTCCAACTCAGATGGCAAAGCCAATCGATAGGCTACCGGCCCTATGCTCTCAGTAATCTCATACGGTCTGATAAAGCGCGGACTCAATTTACCTTTCCTGCCAAATCTGAGAACCTTCTTCCATGGTGATACTTTCAAAAATACCTCATCGATAACTTGAAACTCAATCTCTTTCCGTTTCAAATTCGCGTAGGATTTTTGTCTATCCGAAGCAGCTTTTAAACAATCACGAATCAGTTTTACTTTCTCTCTAGTTTCTCTGACCAAATCGACCCCGTGAATCTGATTCTCTCTAAGTTCGGTCCAATACAAGGTCGTTCGGCACTTTCGTCCATATAATGCCTCATAAGGCACCATTCTCAAACTCGACTGAAAACTATTATTGTAGGTAAATTCCACTAGCGGTAAATACTTTTCCCAATTACCTTGAAATTCCAAAACACAGCATCGAAGTATGTCTTCAAGTATCTGTATTACCCTCTCTGACTATCCGTCAGTTTGTGGATGGAAAGCCATTCTAAAATTCAACTTTGTATTCATGGCTTCTTGTAACTTTTCCAAAATCGTGATGTAAATCTCGGATCTCTGCTCGAAATAATTGACAACGGTACTCCGTGCAATCTCATAATTTTAGAAATATACAATTCGACTAATTTATCAAGTGAGTAGTCAGTACGTACCGGAATAAAATAGGCTGATTTCGTAAGCCTATCAACCACAACCCAAACGGCATCCTTCTTTTTTTGTGTCAAAGGCAAACCCGTCACAAAGTCTATAGTAATTCGGTCCAATTTCCACTCGGGAACCATTACCGGCTGAAATAAACTAGAAGGTACTTGGTTTTCAGCTTTCACTTGCTGACAAATCAAGCATCTCGATACAAACTCTGAAATATCTCTCTTCATTCTCGGCCACTAATACCATTTCTTCAAGTCATTGTACATCTTTGTACTGCCTGGATGTACAGATAAACATCCACTGTGTGCTTCATGCAAAATTTTCTGAATAAGTTCACCATCTCTCGGTGCATAGATCCTATCTTGGAACGTTAAACATCCTCCGGAACTAATTCGAAAGTCTGACTCAACACCCGACTCACACTGAACTCTCTTGGTTTGCAAATCATTGTCGCCTTTCTGAGCTTCACAAATCTCTTGGAGAAACATCGGTCTAGCTCTCATCTCAGCTAGAATAGAACCATCCTCTGATAAAGTCAACTGTGTATTCATAGCTCTTAATGCAAACAAAGATTTCTTACTCAAAGCATCGGCGACCACGTTCGCCTTTCCCGGGTGGTAGTCAATCACTAGCTCGTAGTCCTTTATCAACTCTAACCATCTTCATTGTCTTAAATTCAATTCCTTTTTTTATGGTCAGTAAATACCCTACATTTCTCACCATAGAAATGGTGTATCCAAATCTTCAACGCAAACACAATGGCGGCTAACTCCAAATCGTGTGTCGGATAATTTTTCTCGTGCAGTTTCAGCTGTCTAGAGGCATAAGCTATTACTTTGCCTTCTTGCATGAGTACACAACCCAATCCATTCAAGGATGTATCACTATAAACGACAAATTCTTTTCCTGGTTCAGGTTGTACTAAAACTGGAGCCTCAATCAACAATGCCTTTAATTTCTCAAAACTCTGTTGGCACTTTTCTGTCCATTCGAACTTAACATCTTTTTGTAAAAACCTCGTCATCGGAGTAGTTATCATGGAAAATCATTTGACAAACCATCTGTAATAACCAGCTAGGCCTAGAATAACCTCTGATACGTTCTTCGGCGGTTTCCATTCATTAATGGCTGAAATCTTTCCCAAGTCAACTCTAATGCCATCCCCTAAAACAATGAGGCCTAAAAATCCGACTTCTTTAAGCCAAAATCCACTTTTACTAAACTTGGCATATAACTGTTTATCCCGTAAATTTTGTAAAACCATCCTCAAGTGCTCAGCATGCTCGCTCTCATCACGAGAGTAAATCAATATATCATTAATAAAGACTACAACAAATTTATCCAAATATGGTCGAAAGATACGGTTCATTAAATCCATTAACACGGCAGGGGCGTTTGTTAAACCAAAAGGCATAACTAGAAATTCATAGTGACCATACCTTGTTTGAAATGCGGTTTTCGACACATCTAAGTCTTTGCCTCTCAACTGGTAATAAATGGACCTCAAGTCTATCTTGGAAAACACAGTAGCTCCCTTGAATTGGTCAAACAAATCATCGATTCTTTGCAAGGGATACTTGTTTTTGACGATTACCTTATTAAGCTACCGATAATCTATACATAACCTCATAGAACCATCCTTCTTTTTTCACGAATAATACGAGAGCACCCCACGGAGAATAACTCGGTCTTGCAAAACCTTTATCCGTCAACTCTTGTAACTGAGCCTTCAATTCTTTCAACTTGGTCGGATCCATTCTGTACGGAGCAATCGAAATAGGCACAGTACCAGGGGCTAACTCAATACCAAATTCAATCTCTCTAACCGGAGGCAACCCGGGTAATTCTTCCGGAAATACATCTGGATACTCACATACTATCGGCACTGATTCAATTCTTAACTCAGTCTCTTTGGCATTCATCACAAAGGCAAGGTAAGCTTCACAACCCTTTCTTATACATTTTTGAGCAGTCATAGAAGAAATCACTACTGGCACTCTATCTGATTCATCTGATTCAATCCGAAGAATATCACCACTTTCACATTTCAACTCAATAATTTTTCTTCCACAATTTACTACCACATCATGAATGGTCAACCAATCCATACCAAGTATTACGTCAAATTCATCAAATGGCAAAAGCATAAGGTTAGCCAGAAAACAGTGACCTCTATTCATCAAAGGACATTTCCTACATACTTTCTCAACTAACACACATTTGCCTAGGGGATTTGATACTTTTAACAAAAATTATGTAGACTCTACAAGCATGTTCATATTAGATACTAATTTCATACAAACATACGAATGGGTAGATCCTAGATCAATTAAAGCAACAACATGAGTATCATAGAGAGAAAATGTACCCGTAATTACATCAGGGGATGACGCCTCTTTGCGAGCGTGAATGGCATAAGTCCTCGCAGGCGCTCTACCCTCAGATCTTGCAGTCTGCTCTATGGATGTATTCTTACTACTCTTTCCATTTCCTGGATTTCTCTGTGGTCTCCCTTTAGTAGTACTACCCGATCTTGCACTCTGAAATTTCTCTTTTTCAACCATCTCGGGGCAATCCCTAATGAAGTGATCTTGGGAACCACACTTGCAACAAGCTCTCTCATTTGCTCGGCACTCACCGAGGTGACACCTACCACATTGTGAACATTTCGGTCTACTTGGTCGAGCATTACCAACACTAGCAATCGAAGTGGTCTGAGCTTTAGAAGCCGAGTACTATTTACCTTTACTTCTATTTGAGAACCCCACTGAAGCAGCTGATCGAGTAGTAAACTCTCTTGATTTCTTGGATGAGGATTGAAATGACTTACCCAATTGTCTCTTCCTCGAGTCACGGGACTCAATTTCTACCTTTCTTTTATCTTTGGCCAATTCCTCGGCCTTGCAAGATCTCTCTACTAGCACGATAAATTCCTTCAGTTCTAGAATACCAACAAATAATCGAATATCCTCATTTAATCCATCCTCAAACCTCTTACACATGATGGCTTTAGTGGGTACGCACTCCTGAGCGTATTTACTGAGCCTTACAAACTCACATTCATATTCGGTTACCGTTATTCGGCCTTGTTTTAACTCAAGAAATTCCTTTCTTTTCTGATCGATAAACCTTTGGCTAATATACTTATTTTGAAACTCTTCCTGGAAAAATTCCCAATTAACTATCTCTTTTGGTACCACCGACACAAGGGTGTTCCACCACTGGTAAGACAAATCTCTCAAGAGAGACACAACATATTTCATACACTCTTCGGGTGTGCAAGACAATTCATCAAATACCCTGATGGTATTTTCAAGCAAGAATTCTACTCTTTCTGGATCGTCATCTGTATTAGCTCAGAATTCCTCAGCTCCTTCTGAATTCTATCAACCGAGGGCTTTTCCCTTCTTACCATTCCTACAACTTGGGGAGCTACAGGGGTAAGCTGAGGAATAGGTGGGGTGGAGGGGGTTGAGCGTTCGGGTTCATTCGAACGAACTTTGTATACCAAGCGTTCATCATATGGAGAAAGGCTTCCCTAGCCTCTTCTCCTCCTCTTTGACTCACAGTCATTGGTATATTTTCATTTTCAGTTGGCACCGTTCCTTGGGCGGGGGCCGGCGCGTTACTTTCTACATCGTCCGCCACTGCTCTGTCGGGATCCATTTGCTATACAAAAACATATTTTAAATTGTTAGGAGTCGTCACACTATCATTATGTATATACACATATGTATGGCATGTATAGCTAGACTCGTGCATACGCTACGTTAGCCCGAGAATCGACTGAACTGTAGCTCTGATACCACTAAATGTAACACCCCTTACCCGTATTCGATGCCAAAACTGGGTACGAGGCATTACCGGACTTGACATACCTAATCATATAAAATCGGGCCATAAATTTTGGTCCCAACTTAAAACTTTTCATTCGTGTTCATAATGTCTCTATTATGGGCCTACGAGACCCAAAACATTCATATAGAGTGGTTCGAGATAGATTCGGAAGTTGACTAACACTTAGAAAATTTTTGCTCCAGATAGGGCCACACGCCCTTGTCTATGGCCCGTGTCCCTCACACGGCCAAGACACACCCGTGCCTTAGCACGTGTGTGAAAATGTAACACCCCTAACCCGTATCCGTCGTCGGATTAGGGTTAAAGGTATTACTAGACAGATCAGAAACTTTTATAGACATTTCATAATACAAGTCATCAATTGTAATCACATGTCCCTTAGATAGGTCACCGAGACCTTAAGCATGCTTTAGAGAAGGATCGGGACTAAACCGAACACATACAGAAATTCTCAGAAATTTAAAACTTTTTTTTGAACACTGCAGAGGTCACACGCCCGTACAGTCAGGCCGCGTGCCTTCCACGGCTACTAGACACACCCATGTGTCCTGGCCGTGCCAAAACAGAGCATGTATACTGACGTATCCCCACGGCCACCAGACACGCCCGTGTACCATGGCCGTGCACTCTTAAGCTAGTTACTGACTTATTCACACGGTTACCAGGCACGTCCGTGTACCATGGCCGTGAACATTTGGGCTAGCTACTGACTTAATCCCACGGTCAATAGGCACGCCCGTGTGCCACAACCGTGTATGCATAACAGGCCCATTGCAAGGCCAATATGCCACCCACACTAGGGTCATACCTACAATCATAAACAAGCCTATTTCCAAAACCAAATGGCAACCAAAAACACACCAAATGGTCATAATATTATTCCATTCAACCTCATTTCTAAACATGCTAATTTGTATAATCAACTCTCATGTAAACCCAAGTATAATTCAACCATAACCTCATTAAAATTCTAAGGCATCAATTCATCCATAAGCTTACCATTCATAAGACTACTTCATTGCCATCAAGCCATACCAAAACATGCACCAATTACTATATTTACTCATGCACATTACCAACATTAACTAGCCAAATCACATGGCTATTTACATCCCAAATATATACCAAAACACTAGCATATACATGCCATACTTAGTATATACATTTCCAAAAGGTACAAAAATGAGTTTGAGTAGTGTGATGACGATCCTTGACGGTCCCCGAGCCTTCAATTGCTTTGACGATCTATAAAACAGAGCAAACACACACAGAGTAAGCTTTCAAAAGCTTAGTAAGCCATATACAAATAAACTTAACATATAATGCATATAACCAATTTGATACAATAACATCATTGATTCTCATAACAAATTCCTCACATATACTCTTTGGCTCATTTGCTTAGCCATATCTTCCATATTCTTCAACTCAAATATCATATATACACATGGCTCATTCAAGCATATCTTGACATATAATCTCATCATTTCCATATACATAATCATCTTAGTAAGTTCATATAGATACTTACCTTTCATACACACGTAGTGTACATATCCAATGTACCTGAAACGATTATACAAATTACATAGTTGTTCATATCTCGAATTTGCCCGTTGAACCGTTCAGAATCTAATAGGATACTCAGAGTGATCAGAAAAGTCGTACAATGCCAATGTCTCAGACGTGGTCTTACATGTAACCAGATATCGATGCCACTGTCCCAGACAAGGTCTTACACGGATCAATACGATGCCAATGTCCCAGACATGGTCTTACACGTAAATCTCATATCGATGCCAACATCCCAGACGTGGTCTTACACGAAAATCTCATATTGATGCCAACATCCCAGACGTGGTCTTACATGAAATCTCGAATCAATGCCAACGTCCCAGACGTGGTCTTACATGATATCTCATGTCGGTCACCTATGTCATGACATATACTATCTTATCTATTCCTAGGTTCAGACGGGACTTCTCGGATGTTGACACTATGTCGATTCTATCTCAGAATTAATGTGTACATCATCTCATGAGCATTCATCCTTATCAATAGTAATGTGAATATATATATATAATTCAATATAAATATATTTATTTGTATATCGACTTACCTTAGATTCGGATGGTTGATCGGATTCGGTTATTCGACTACTTTCACTTTCCCGTGATCTAAATCCGTTTTCTTCGGTTCTTGATGAATACATATTCAAATTTCACCCTTTTATTCACTAACTCATTCATTTTAATCAAAGAATACATATTTAGGGCAATTTGCAAATTAGCCCTCACATTTCACATTTGGACAATTTAGTCCCTAATTTACAAAATCACAAATTACACAAAATTACCATATACCCATGCTTAGCCGAATATTCATGTATCTCATACAAGTCCATACATTTCATTTATTTCACAAATTAGTCCCTCAAAATGATATTTTCTCAATTGAGTAAAAAATACTCAAATTTAACAAAACTTCAAATACAAACTATGATAATCAAACACATATCTTTCATTTTTCACCCTCAAACATCACAAAACACATGAGTTCATCAAAGGCTCATCTCAAAAACATCATCAATTCTCAAAATTAAGACATGGGTTTTGAAGTAGACGAAGCAACGATTATAGAAACGTAGAAATTATCGAAAACTGATCAAAAACACATACCCGATTTAAGCTTGAACCTTGGCCGAATGAAACAAAGCTTAACCCTTCTTTTTCTTTTAAATTTCGGCACCCAAAATAAGATGAACATGCTTGATTTTCAATTCTTGTTTTATTATACTCACATTAAGGCACAAATGACAAAATTAACCTTTATTAATGCATTAAAAATTTCCACTAACTTTGGCATTATTGTCCATCCATTTTCCTAATGGTCAAATTGCATTATAAGGACTTCACATTTATAAAAACATGACACATAAGTGCTTTAGCAAATAGCATGCAAATTTTGCATGTTTCACAATAAAGTCCTTATGCCAAATTAAGCACACAATCAGACAAATTTATTCACAGAAATTTAACACATGCTTAATCACATATCATAGGCATGGAAAATAATATTAAAATATTTTACTTACTCAGATTTGTGGTCCCGAAATGACTATTCCGACTAGGGTCTAAACCAGACTGTTACAATTCTCCCCCTTAGGGATTTTTGTCCCCGGAAATCTTACCATTAAACAGGTTTGGATATTGTTGTTTCATTGAATCTTCAGGCTCCCACATAGCCTCTTTTACTCTGTGTCGATGCCACAATACTTTCACTAATGGAATTTTCTTATTTCTCAACTCTTTCACTTCACGAGCTAAGATACGGGTCGGTTCTTCCTCGTAGGTCATATCAGATCGGATTTCAATTTCAGACAGAGTAATCACATGTGACGGATCGAATCGGTATCTACGGAGCATCGAAACATGGAATACATTGTTAATCTTTTCTAGCTCAGATGGCAATAATAATCTGTACGCAACAGGTCCAATATGCTCGATAATTTCATACGGTCTGATAAACCTTGGGCTCAATTTGCTTTTACATTTGAATCGGAGTACTTTCTTCCACGGAGATACTTTTAAAAACACTTTGTCACTGATCTCAAATTCAATCTCTTTTCCTTTTAAATCTGCATAAGATTTCTAACGATCGGACGCTGCTTTCTGTTCAGTGTCTTTTATCAGATCAACCCCGTGTAACTTATTTTCACTGAGCTCGGTCCAATACAAAGTTGTACGACATTTACGTCCGTACAAAGCTTTATAAGGTGCAATTTTAATGCTTCACTGAAAACTATTGTTATATGCAAATTCAATCAGTGATAAGTACTGTTCCCACGTACCATCAAATTCAAGGATACAACATCTTAACTTATCCTCGAGAATCTGAATAATCTGTTCAGATTGGCCATCTGTTTGCGGATGAAAAGCGGTACTCAAATGTAATTTTGTGCCTAAAGCTTCTTGCAACTTTTTCCAGAATCGCGACGTAAACATTAGATCTCTATCTGACACAATGGATAGTGGCAACCTGTGCAATCTCATAATCTCAGAAATATAAAGTTCAGCTAACTTTTCAAGTGAGTAATCAGATCGTACCAGAATAAAATGGGTAGATTTCGTCAATCGATCAACTACAACCCAAATCGCATCTTTCTTTCTCGGAGTTAGAGGCAATCCCGTAACAAAATCCATTGTTATTCTATCCCATTTCCACTCAGGAATTAGAATCGGTTGTAACAAACCTGATGTTCAGCTTTAATTTGCTGACAAACTAAACATTTCGAAACAAAGTCAGAAATGTCTCGTTTAATACCAGACCACTAATAGTGTTGCTTCAAATCATGGTACATCTTTGTACTTCCCGGATGAATAGATAGAAGACTACTATGAGCTTCATTCAAAATTAACTGAATCAACTCTGGATTCCTCAGAACATAGATTCGATCTCGAAATCTCAAGCAATCATCATTATCAATTCGAAATTCAGAATCACAGTTCGGATCACACTGAGTTCGCTTTGCTAACAATTCGTTATCAACTTTCAGAGCTTCACATATTTGTTGTATAAACAATGGTTTTGCTTTCAATTCAACTAGTACTGAACTATCATTAGACAAATCTAATTGAGCATTCAGAGTGCATAGTGCAAACAATGATTTCCTACTCAGTGCATCAGCAACGACATTTGTTTTACCCAGATGATAATCAGTTGTAAGTTCATAATCTTTCAATAACTCTACCCACCTTCTTAGTCGCAGATTCAAATCTTTCTGAGTAATCAGATATTTCAGACTTTTATGATCTGAAAACACATGAAATTTCTCGCCGAACAGATAATGTCGCCAAATCTTTAATGCGAACACAATCGCAGCTAGCTCAAGATCATGTGTCGGATAGTTCTTTTCATGAGGCTTTAACAGTCTTGAAGCATAAGCTATTACTCTGTATTCCTGCATCAAAACACATCCCAGACCATTCAACGAAGAATCACTATAAATTACAAACTCTTTACCCGATTCTGGCTGTACTAGCATTGGAGCTTCAATTAACAAAGTTTTCAACTGATCAAAACTTTTCTGACATTTATCGGACCATTCAAATCTCACATCTTTCTGAAGTAATTTAGTTAACGGAGTAGCTATCATCGAAAAGCCTTTTACGAATCTACGGTAATAACCAGCAAGTCCCAGAAAACTACAAACTTCAGACACATTCTTCGGATGTTTCCAATCCAGAATAGTAGAAATCTTGCTCGGATCAACTCGTATTCCAGAGGCCGATACAATATGTCCCAGAAAACTAACTTCATGTAACCAGAATTCACATTTGCTAAATTTCGCATACAATTGCTTCCTCGCAGAGTTTGCAACTCAACTCTCAGATGTTTAGCATGTTCAATTTCATCCCGTGAATAAATCAATATATCGTCAATGAATACAACAACAAACCGGTCTAGGTACGGTCTAAAAATTCTGTTCATCAGATCCATAAAAACTGCAGGAGCATTCGTTAGTCGAAAAGGCATAACTAAAAACTCATAATGCCCGTACCTCGTTCTGAAAGCAGTTTTTGGAATGTCTGAATCTTTTACTCACAACTGGTAATATCCCGATCTCAGATCTATCTTAGAAAACACAGTGGCTCCTTCTAACTGATCAAACAAATAATCAATCTTGGGCAACAGATATTTGTTATTTATTGTCACTTTGTTCAACTGACGATAATCAATACACATTCTCATCGTGCCATCTTTCTTTTTCACAAACAGAACAAGAGCACCCCAAGGTGAGAAACTAGGTCTAAAGAACCCTTTGTCTTTAAATTCTTGTAGCTGTGACTTCAATTTTTTCAACTCTGTAGGTGCCATTCTATACGGAGCTATCAAAATAGGTGTCGTACCAGGAAACAGATCAATACCAAATTCAACTTCACGTATCAGAGGCAATCCCAGTAATTCTTTAGGGAATACATCAGAAAACTCACAAACAACTGGCACTGATTCAACTTTCTTTTCAGACACTTTCAAATCAATCACATAAGCAAAATAAGCTTTATAACCTTTTTTCATATAACTCTGAGCTTTCAACACAGATATCACAGGAGGCAATCCATTTAAATCATTCGACTCAATACGAACTATTTCACCATTCTGACGACTCAAATCAATAGTCTTTCTTTTACACAGATTCACAACAAAGATCATGCAATGTCAACCACCCATACCTGCATTATATCAAAATCGTCAAACGGTAATAGCATCAGATCAGTAGGGAAACAGATATCTCGAAACATTAACGGACAGTTCTTGCATATTTTGTCAACCAGGACACTTTTACCTAAGGGGTTTGATACTTTTATAACAAACTCAGTAGACTCTACAGGAAAAGTCTTACTGGATACTAAATTCATGCATACATATGAGTGAGTAGAACCAGGGTCTATCAATGCAACGTATCATAAAGTGTAAATGTACCCGTTATAACATCCGGAGATGAAGCTTCCTCACGAGCTCGGATGGCATATGCTCTGGTAGGCACTCTAGCTTCAGATCTCGCAATAGTATCTCTTGTAGTTCTCTGACTACCACTGGCATTTCTTACATTTCGGGAAGGTCTACCTCTCACAGGAACATTATTTGATTTCGAATTCTGAACAGTCTCTGGCTCAACATACTCTGGGCAATCACGAATAAAATGATCTAACGATCCACATCTAAAGCAAGCCCGATCATTCAATCTACAACTTCCTGGATGTCTTTTACCACAATGCTTACACTCAGGTCGTTCGGATCGAACATTTCCAACACTTGACATTGATGTTGTCGGAGCTTTAGAACCCAAATGTGATCTAGCTCGATCTCTACTAGAATGTCCCACATTAGTCTTTGAACGGTCATGTTCATCTTTGAATTTCTTCGAAGCAGACTGAAATGATTTATTCAGAAATCTTTTTCTCACTTCTCTAGCTTCAAACTCAGCTTTTCTTTTATCTTTTCCAAGTGCCTCAGCTTTACATGCTCGATCAACAAGTACCACAAACTCTTTTATCTCTAAAATCCCGACTAGCAAGCAAATGTCTTCATTTAAACCATCTTCAAACCTCTTACACATTATTACTTCCGATGATACACATTCTCGGGCATACTGACTTAACCTCACGAACTCTCGTTTGTATTCAATGACAGACATGCGGCCCTGTTTTAAGTCTAAAAATTCCTTTCGTTTCTGATCGATGAATCTCTCACTGATGTATTTCTTCCGGAACTCAATCTGAAAGAAGTCTTATCTCACCCGTTCTTTCAGAACAATAGAAATTAGAGTTTTCCACCATTGATAGGCCGCGTCTCGTAGCAATGATACAATACATTTAATACTTTCTTTCGGAGTCAAAGACATCTCATCAAATACTTGGATAGTGTTTTCTAATCAGAACTCAGCTTTCTCAGCATCATCATCACTGGTAGCCCTGAACTCTTCAGCTCCATACTTACGGATTTTATCTACCGGAGGCTTGTTCAACAGATTCATATTCATAGTCTGAGGCATAGTAGATGTCTAAGGGGGATTAAGCGGGGGCGGAGGTTGTGAAACAGCCGGATTATTTCTTACGAACTGAGTGAACCACTCACTCATCATCTGGAAGAAAGCTTGTTTAGCTTATCTCTCATGACCGCTCGTAGCCAGTCTCGAATCAGAAGGCGTTGTCCCTTGAGCGAAAGCAGGCGCATTGCTTTCTACATTGTCAGCTACGACTCTTTCGGGATCCATTACTATATGAAAATCACATTTTTCACGTCAGAATTCATCACACTATCACAGTTCAGATATATGGAATGTATAGCTAGACTCTGACATGCTACGTTTCCGAGAATCGACTAAACCGTAGCTCTGATACCAACCAAATGTAACACCCCTAACACGTATCCGTCGCCAGATTAGGGTTAAAGGTATTACCGGATAGATCAGAAACTTTTACAGACATTTCATAATACAAGTCATCAATTGCAATCACATGTCCTTTAGATAGATCACCGAGACCTTAAGCATGATTTAGAGAAGGATCGGGACTAAACCGAACACATACGAAAATTCTTAGAAATTTAAAAATTTTTTTATTGAACACTGCAAAGGTCACACGCCCGTGCAGCTAGGCCGTGTCCTCCCACGGCTACTAGACACACCCATGTCTCCTGGCCGTGCCAAAACAAAGCATGTATACTGACTTATCCCCACGGCTACCAGGCACGCCCATGTACCATGGCCGTGTACTCTTAAGCTAGATACTGACTTATTCATACGGCTACTAGGCACGTCCGTGTACCATGGCCGTGCACATTTGGGCTAGCTACTGACCTTTTCCCACAGTCAATAGGCATGCCCGTGTGCCACAACCATGTATGCATAACAGGCCATTTGCAAGGCCAATATGCCACCCACACTAGGGTCATACCTACAAGCATAAACAAGTCTATTTCCAAAACCAAATGGCAACCAAAAACACACCAAATGGTCATAATATTATTCCATTCAACCTCATTTCTAAACATGCTAATTTGTACAATCAACTCTCATGTAAATCCAAGTATAATTCAACCATAACCTCATTAAAATTCTAAGGCATCAATTCATCCATAAGCTTACCATTCATAAGACTACTTTATTGCCATCAAGCCATACCAAAACATGCACCAAATACTATATTTACTCATGCACATTACCAACATTAACTAGCCAAATCACATGGCTATTTACATCCCAAATATATACCAAAACACTAGCCTATACATGCCATACTTAGTATATACATTTCCAAAAGGTACCAAAATGAGTTTGAGTAGTGTGATGACGATCCTTGATGGTCCCCGAGCCTTCAATAGCTTTGACGATCTATAAAACAGAGCAAACACACACAAAGTAAGCTTTCAAAAGCTTAGTAAGCCATATACAAATAAATTTAACATATAATGCATATAACAAATTTGGTACAATAACATCACTGATTCTCATAACAAATTCCTCACATATACTCTTTGGCTCATTTCCTTAGCCATATCTTCCATATTATTCAACTCAAATATCATATATACACATGGCTCATTCAAGCATATCTTCACTTATAATCTCATCATTTCCATATACATAATCATTTTAGTAAGTTCATATAGATACTTACCTTTCATACACACTTAGTGTACATATCCAATGTACCTGAAACGAATATACAAACTACATAGTTGTTCATATATCAGATTTGCCTATTGAACCGTTCGGAATCTAATAGGATACTCAGAGTGATCGAAATAGTCGTACAATATCAACGTCCCAGACATGGTCTTACATGTAACCAGATATCGATGCCACTATCCCAGACAAGGTCTTACACGAATCAATACGATGCCAATGTCCCAGACATGGTCTTACACGTAAATCTCATATCGATGCCAACGTCCTAGACGTGGTCTTACATGAAAATCTCATATCGATTCCAACGTCCCAAACGTGGTCTTACACAAAATCTTGAATCAATGCCAACGTCCCAGATGTGGTCTTACATGATATCTCATGTCGGTCACCTATGTCATGACATATACTATCCTATCTATTCCTAGGTTCAGACGGGACTTCTCGGATGTTGACACTATGTCGATTCTATCTCGAAATTCATGTGTACATCATCTCATGAGCATTCATCCTTATCAATAGTCATGTAATATATATAATTAAGTATAAATACATTTATTTGTATATTGACTTACCTCAGATTCGGATGGTTGATCAGATTCGGTTATTCGACTACTTTCGCTTTCCCGCGATCTAAATTCGTTTTCTTCGGTTCTTGATCTATAATATTCAAATTTCACCCTTTTATTTACTAAATCATTCATTTCAATCAAAGAACACATATTTAGGGCAATTTGCAAATTAGCCCTCACATTTCACATTTGGACAATTTAGTCCCTAATTCACAAAATCATAAATTACAGAAAATTACCATATACCCATGTTTAGCCGAATATTCATGTATCTCATACAAGTCCATACATTTCATTTATTTCACAAATTAGTCCCTCAAAATACTATTTTCTCAATTGAGTCCAAAATACTTAAATTTAACAAAACTTCAAATACAAACTATGATAATCAAACACATATCATTCATTTTTAACCATCAAACATCATAAAACACATGAGTTCATCAAAGGCTCATCTCAAAAACATCATCAATTCTCAAAATTAAGACTTGGGTTTTGAAGTAGACGAAGCAACGATTACAGAAACGTAGAAATTATTGAAAACTGATCAAAAACACGTACCCGATTTAAGCTTGAACCTTGGCCGAATGCAACAAAGCTTAACCCTTCTTTTTCTTTTAACTTTCAGCACCCAAAATAAGATGAACATGCTTAATTTTCAATTCTTGTTTTATTATACTCAGATTAAGGCACAAATGACAAAATTAACCTTTATTAATGCATTAAAAATTTCCACTAACTTTGGCATTATTGTCCATCCATTTTCCCAATGGTCAAATTGCATTATAAGGACTTCACATTTATAAGAACATGACACATAAGTGCTTTAGCAAATAGCATGCAAATTTTGCATGTTTCACAATAAAGTCCTTCTACCAAATTAAGCACACAATCAGACAAATTTATTCACAGAAATTTAACACATGCTTAATCACATATCATAGGCACGAAAAATAATATTAACATATTTTGCTAACTCAGATTTGTGGTCCCGAAACCACTATTCCAACTAGGGTCTAAACCAGACTATTACAGAAAACCTGGACATTCTGTTTGTGACGTCAGCAAGCATTTATGGTCACAGAGCCAGGTCACACGCCCGTTTTCTAGCCCCTGTGACGAACTGAATTTTTCACAAATTAGATGCAAGGGGCACACGGCCAGGCTACACGCCCATGAGGCAGACCGTGTGTCACACACGGCCTAGAAACACAACCGTATGTCTACCCGTGTGGACAAATATAAGACTATTTACCAAGCCATTTGCCACCCTGAAAAGCAACCACACTTATACCATTTCTAGCAACATATACCATAATAATAATGCAACTTTAATATCCATAATTAAAACATCCACAACTTAGCTTCACACTACATTCATCATGCATATACTTAACACATTACTCATTCAATTGCACAACTTGCACTTCATGAATTTCATCATCATTGAATAGATATAACTTAACTAGTTTTGCCCAATTCCAATGGCCCTTTACAAAATGAAATAAGTAACATTAATAGCCAACACCTTGGCTAACCAATAAGACCAAGTACCTATACATGCCATACCCAAAATAATCAAACTTTACTATACCCAAAAGAATAGCTTGATAGTGTGAATTGAGCTCCGACGCCCTTCGATCCCAGAGCTAGCTTGGCGATACTACAAGAAAAGGGAAAAGAGAGGGAGTAAGCATTAAGCTTATTAAGTTTACATGTAATAGATAACAACATAAAATCATGTAATAATATCCACATATTACATCATGGATTAACATAAAATTCTCAAGTAACTTTGACATGGCTTACTCATGTTCACTCTTACCAACCACATATCACATACCAGACTCATTTCTCGTGAGTTTCGCATATGTACATGTATCACTTCATCATATAACTTTAGCCCTCTTTTCATCTTTAACATGAACTTTATTACCTTACCCCGTTGAACCACTTGGAATATCGAGGGATACTCAAAAATTGTCACACACATAGTAAGATGCCAATCCCATATCCCAGATATGGTCTTACATGGGATCACATGTCGATGCCGATGCCATATCCCAGATATGGTCTTATACGGGATCTCATATCGATGTCGATGCCATATCCCAGATATGGTCTTACCCGAGATCGTATATCGATGCCATGTCCCAGACATGGTCTTACACGATTTCATACCAAAGCCAGGTCCCAGACGTGGTCTTATACGGAGTCACTATTCGATGCCGATGCCATATCCCAGATATGGTCTTATATGCGATCTTGATTAGGTGTCGAGGCTATATCCCAGATATGGTCTTATACGGGACCTTCTTAAACGAATGTAGTGATAAGGGTATCCTTTCTGTTCCTAAGGTTCAACCGGGATTTCGACCTAATAAAACTTCGTCATATTTATCATCGAGACCTCATTAACAAATTCCATAGAAAAAATATACATCTCATGCAATATCAAGCATTTAAAAGCATAGTAACATGATGTTGATTTATTACACACAAACTTACCTCGGTACCAAAGTATAGGTAGTTGTTCAATTTAGTCTACCACTTTGTTCTTTCCTTGGTTTAGGTCCGGACTTCGTGTTTCTTGATCTATAATGACAAATTTCACTTATTTAATTATCACATTGACTAAAACAGCCCATGAATCATACTTTGGCAAAAATTATAATTTTGCCCCTAAACTTTCACATATTTGCAAAATAGTCTCTAGGCTCGTATGATGAAATGTGTTCATTTTTCTCACACTCAAGCCTAGCCGATTCATAACCTCTCTTACTGCAGCCCAATATTCCAACTATTTTACATTCTATACACATATTATTTCATCTTTTGCAAGTAGGTCCTTTTTATCAATTTCACTAAAAATCATCTAGCAAAAAGTTGTTTATCACACTTCAAACTTTCATATTCTACCACTAGACATCAAAATACATGCATGTCATCCATGGGTAAAATTTTAACATAAGCCCTAGCTCAAAATAGTGGTAGAAATAGCTAAATCGAGCTACAAGGATTTCAAAAATACGAAGAACATCAAAAACGGGGCTAGGAGGTACTTACTATCAAGCTTGGAAGTGAAACAAAACCCTAGCTATGGCTCCTTAAAATTTTCGGCAATGGGGAAGGAAGATGGGCACCAATTTTTGACTTCTTTCCCCGTTTTTATTAAGTTATTAACCAAATGACCAAAATGCCCTTAAGGCCCTTCCTCGAGATTTTTCCCTTCCATGTCCATTTTTGTCCATCATGAGATATAACGATCTAATTACTAAATAAGGATCTCTAATAAATTTCTAATGCTATTTCATACTTAAAACTTCAAGAATCTCATATTTTTCAATTTTTGCAATTTAGTCCTAAAAGATAAATTGATCATTAAATCATAAAATTTCTTTATGAAATTTTCACACAACCATGCAAACATGTCATAGACCTCATAAAAACCATAAAACATATATTTCTACTTTGGATTTATGGTCTCGCAAACACTATTCTGACTAGGCCCTAAATCGGGCTGCTACAATGATCATTCTATCTCATCTGTGGGGTATTCTAGAAAAGATCGAGGCTCTCAATGCTCTAATCTGAGATCTTCAGCCCCATCAGTAGCAAGTGCTGGAAGTGTCGATAATCCCAAACCTAGATGAAATCATTATAATAAATTTCATTTTGGAGAGTTTCGTATGAGAAGCGGAGCCTGATATAGATGTGGTTCTCTCGACCACTATCTTAATGATTATCCAGAAAGGCTTGAAAAAGATACTATTCATACTTTGAAGCCAAGTAACCCTGGCTCGAGAGGTAGACCACCCCATCACCTTGGATATGTCAGTGGTAGCCGAGGTGTTACAAAAGATTCAACAGTTAAATCTAAAGCACGAGCACCGGTGAGAACATATGTTATATGTGCACGAGAGGATGCTTCTGCACCTGATGTTATTACTGGCACGTTTTCTCTTCTTGACACTGATATTACTACTTTAATTGATCCTGGTTCAACACATTCATACATATGCACAAATTTAGTGTCTGTTAAAAATTCACCTGTTGAGTCCACTAAATTAGTGGTTAAAGTTTTGACCCCTGGGCCAGTATGTGATGGTGGATAAAGTTTGTAAAAATTACCTGTTAATGGTACGGGGTTATTGTTTCTCGGTTGATTTAATGTTGTTTCCATTTGATGAATTTGATGTGATTTTGGGTATGGATTGGTTAACTCAGCATGATGCAGTGGTAAACTATAAACAGAAATATATTGTGTTAAAATGTCAGAATGGTGAATTGCATCGTATTGAATCTGATAAACTGGATGGGTTGTCCAATGTAATCTCAGCTATATCAGCACAGAAATATATCAGAAAAGGGTATGATGCTTATCTTGCATATGTGTTGGACACTAAAGTATCTAAGTCGAAGATTAAGTCAGTGTCGGTTGTTTGTGAGTTTCCTGATGTGTTTTTGGAAGAATTACAAGGATTACCGCCAGCCAGAGAGGTGGAATTTTCTATAGATATTGTTCTAGGGATAACTCCAATATCTATAGCTCCTAACAGAATGGCTCCTACTGAGTTGAAAGAGTTGAAAGCAGAGTTGCAAGAATTAACAGATAGAGGTTTTGCTCGACCCAGCTCATCATCATGGGGTGTGTAAGCGGAAAAATATATAGGGTTTTTCCTATATAATTTATCACCTTTTTACTTAAATTTGTTGTTAAAACTAAGTAATTGTTTAATAAATTAATGAAATATGTGAAAATATGAAATTAGGACATAAAAATTATTAAAATGTGATTTTATGCTTTATTATATAGTTTTCATGCATAAAATGTCTTATTTTATATTAAATTGAGCATATCATATTTTCAAGACATGAAGTGGGTCATGCATGATTAAATTAAATAATAAAATAAAAACTTATATTTAAATATTCATTTTTAGATATTTCATTAATAATTTGGGTTGTAATTAATTATTTAAATTAGATAAATTTTATTCTTTGGTCCTCTAATTTATTGATTTATTTTGGATAGGTCTGATAACTTTGTTGGATTACAAAACCATCCAAATTTGATACCAAGTCAACCCAATTTTCTGCTACAGTTGGCTTTCCACATAAGCCACTTTTTGGTTTAATTGCACAAGGTCCTTACAATGTTGAAGAAATTAGAGATTTGCCTGAAGATTTGCACTTTACCAAGTTTCAGTCCTGAGTTGTTGTGGCACTTAAATTGAGCAAAAATCAGCTCAATTTCCTTAATTCATGGCCGGCCACCCTTTGAAGATGCTTGAAGAGATGGAACCTCCTATTTTAGCAAACTATCCCCCTCTCCTCACCTATAAATAAGACCCCTTCATTCATTCATTCATCATCCCTCATCCTTCATCATTCTCTGTTCTCTCTCATTCTCTTAGCATTTTCCATTCCCCACGCCTGGCATCATCTCTTCATAGAGATTTTAGCAATTAAGCCTCTTAAAGAGCCCTTGGTTGGCCACCTTGGAGAGCCATCAGCAAAGGAGCAAAGCAAAGGAGCGAAGAAGCCTAGTCAGTCAGAGTCTTGGGTGACAGCCACTTTGATTTGGGTTTAATCTTTCCTTTCTTTGATTTAATCTGAAAATGTTTGCTATGTGTTCTTTGTTCTTGTTTAAAACAATGTTAACTTATTTTTATTTAGTCTAGGATGATTGCTTTGATTAAATAATATTTATCTGATTCATGCTTATAATGTTTGTGCCTCAATCGATCATGTTTTCAATTAAAATCAAGTTTGTATTTCGTTCATATGTGATTGAAATGCACCTGAATTAGCTGAGCGATCCTGACCAGACGACGGCTAGTGGACACATAATTGAAATGTGCATGCTCAATTTAGATCCTAACCCGATTAAATTGCAGGTTGCATAACAACTCTGACCAAGCTCTGTTATCTACATAGTTTTTAGATTTCTGTGATTCAACTGTTTCAAACCTAACACGTCCCTGTTACCTCACACGAATGCTAAGAAACCCTTAGTAAATAAGGATCAATAAAATGCGCATTTACTAAGTAAAGGATTCCGAAAGGACCTAATGTGGTTTCCAAACTCATGAAAGATCGAGTTGCCATGAAATGTTTTTCCGAATGTTATTAAGCATGTTGATAATAAATTGAGTTTAATTAAAGTAATTGTCCTAGTTTATTTATGTTATAATTGTTGCAAATTGTGTTTAATTTTGCTAAAATCTATTTCATTCATATATTTTGCATATTTAGGATAATTTGCATTAGGGATCATTGCATTTAGTTTAATATATTTAATTTTAATCATCACTTCTCAATCATATTGTGTTTTTCTTTACCAAATTATTAATATAATTTTACAAATTAAGTGACTTAGCACAAATACAATCCCTGTGGAGACGATAACTTGGTACTTACTTATTACTTGATAACAACTGTGTACACTTGCACAAACCTACGTGTTACAAGGTGTGCCAGTTTTGTTTATTAAAAAGAAAGATGGATCGTTGAGGTTATGTATTGATTACAGACAACTAAACAAAGTTACAATAAAGAACAAGTATCCATTGCCTCGTATTGATGATTTGTTTGATCAGTTGAAAGGTGCCACTATATTTTCGAAGACTGATCTTCGTTCTGTTTACTATCAACTACGGGTGAAAGACTCAGATGTACCGAAGACATCCTTCAGAACCAGGTACGGGCACTATGAGTTTCTTATGATGTTGTTCGACTTGACTAATGCACCTGCAGTATTTATGGATTTAATGAATAGAATTTTTAGATCGTATCTAGATAGATTTGTAGTGGTATTTATTGATGATATCCTGGTATATTCTTGAGATGAAAATGAGCATGCTGATCATTTGAGAATTGTGTTGCAAACTCTGTGTGAAAAAAATCTATATTCCAAGTTCAGTAAATGTGAATTTTGGCTTCGGCAAGTTGATTTTCTTAGCATATAGTATCTGCTGAAGGCATCAGAGTAGACCAGAATAAAATTTTAGCTATTGTTAATTGGAAGCCACCGAAAAATGTGTCTAAAGTTAGAATTTTCTGGGATGAGCCGGTTATTATCGGAGATTTGTACAGGGGTTTTCGATGATAGCTTCACCGATGACACAGCTAATACAGAAAGATGTGAAATTTGAATGGACTGACAAATGCCAGCAAAGCTTTGATCGGTTGAAAGCCTTGTTGACCGAAGCACCAGTTCTGGTTCAGCCTGAATAGGGTAAAGAATTTAGAATTTATCATTAAATGGTTTGGGTTGTGTCTAGATGCAAGAAGGTAAAGTAATAGCTTATGCTTCTAGAAAACTAAAACCACATTAAAAGAACTACCTGAGTTGTCTTTGTCTGATGATGGTTCAATCATAGCTGAGTTAAAAGCTAAACTGATATTTCTACAGCAGATATGTGAAGCTCAAAAAATGATGATAAACTACAAGCTAAACAGGTTCAATGTGAGTCAAATTCCGATTCAGAATTTCAGATTGGATCTGATGGTTGTCTATAACACCCCAAACCCGGCCCAAGCGGTATGACCAGAACTGGCATGTCACATGAAGAAAACGAGTAAAGAACTTGTGATTCTTACTAAAGATGTTGTTATTAGGTTAAAATTTAAGAAAACAAATTTGATTAGAAATATTTGATAAAAATACTACTAATTTTGAAAGGTTGATTGAAGAATCGATAATCGAACTAGTGATCTTTTAAAACTGTGACTTTTGAAAATATTATTGATAACTTGCAGGAAAAATCCAAGTTAAATAATTTGCACATATTTATTATGAAATCCGTTTGTTGATAAATTTTAAGAAAAACCGTTGTTTATGATTTTAGAAAATCCCCGTTTAAATCAATTCATGGAAGATAATAAATACGTCAAATATAAAACAAAAAAAAATCTCAGAGGCCTTATTACAACTTTAAACCCAAAATAGTAAGAGTAACGAAATAAAGCGAAAACAAAATTTATTAAGGTTCGAAAATATTATTTCCAAAGTATGGCCTCCACCGAGCCATCCATGGGCCCAAGTCCTCACTACTGATCATTACCTGCAAGAATTAAGAGAATGGGGTGAGTTACTAGAACTCAGTGTATAATCCCCTTACCGTCGTCCACTGGGTTTGAACCCGCATAGCATAACCTTGGGCCTAAGCCCATTTTACATAGCAGTATATAAATGAAAAGTATGCAACCCAACCTATCCATCCACCACACCCCGACTCACCAATCACACCTGTGGGATCAAGTCAACCCACCCCCCCACTCACACCAATTTGCAATGAGTGCTATAATATATTATTATTGTGGCCATGCCACCGAAATCATAAGTAAGAATAATAATGAACAAGTTGTGGCTATGCCACCAGGCTACATTGCTCTCCATACAATTTTTCCCATCCCATGCAAAATGTAAAAAGAATGCAACATACATAATAAAATAAAATATCCACATATATATATATATAACCACCATTAATCTAGTGAATTATTACAGTGAATCGACCCATTGAAGCACTTTGATAGTTTAGCCCACTAAGGCATTCTAGCAATTCGGCCCATAGAGGCATTTTGGTAAATTGGCCCATAGGGGCATTCTGGTAAATCGGCCCATAGGGGCATTTTGGTAAATCAGCCCGTAGGGGCATTTTCGTAATTTAGTAAATTAATACCGATTTTGACAGATCTTTAGAAATAGTGTTGAATAAGCAAGTCACTCGATCCATGCCATATCACGGTTATTAGATTTGTAATCGACAACGATCTATTTTCCAACATAATAGTGAATCACGAATTTATGGGATTTTGGTGTGAGATTACACATCTGATTACGGTAAGAACTAAACCTTCTTGATCGTCGGCACCTATGACACCATAACATTCGATTAACCAACCAAAGAGATTTTTCTTAATCCAAATCTAAATCAACGATCTAAAAATGCTTACCCTTAGAATCGTGAACGACCATAATTTGCCTATTCTCACCAGATGATGGTCCACAACCCGGTGGGAAATCCCGAACTGCCGATACCGCCCTACGTTTGAACTTGGGAGTAGAGATTGCAAGTCCACTCCCTATTTGCCCTCCTATCGATTTTCTTTTAATAATGCTACCACTTGCCTCCATTGAAAGAGTCTCGGTTAGAATAATACTATGATGAGAGAATGTAATTGTTTAGGGAGAGGATTTCGGCTTATCACCACTTCCGAAGGAACAACGAGTGGATAAGAACGAGCGATCTAGTCCCTATAATAACTGATTAGTCAAATCCATCAATCTGTTTAGCAAACTAATCGAGCAATGAAATAGATCAAAATGAACAATGATGAAATTCCTTACCTTAAAGATGATGAATCCGATTCCCACCGATTGGACTTATGGCTATGGATGAGTCATAGGTATAAGATTTGACTTTCCCACTATAACACTACAAAAATAAAATGATTAAGATATGAGGGAGTAGGAGGAAACGCCATTTCGGTTTAGAAACAAGGTGAAACAACCGAATGGTGAGGGACACACATTCGGCTAGGGAGAAAAGAAAATGCAAAGAGGAGAATGAAACCACTTACCGATTCGATCAAAGAAGAGAGTGCCAACACGAAAGAGAAAGAAATAATGAAGAAGAGATTAAGGGTTAAAAGTTTTGGCTATTGGAGGGAAATGAACAAACAAGATTCAGCCACAAGGTAATGTCGATTTAAGAAAACAGAGAAAGGTTGAAGAAATGGTCAAAAAGAAAAGAAAAGATGGAAGAGAAATGTTAGAGGGTTTCGACTAACACCAAGGAAGAATGAACAAAATGGATTGAGTAATACGGCAAAACAAGGAAAAAAAGGGTGAACAAATTGCTTGAGTGTTTCGGCAAAACAAAGAGAAAGGATCGGAAAAGAGAGCACCAAAATGTTACAAAGAAAACAAGCCTTTCATGCACAAACTTGCAAAATGACCCAAAAGAATTTCGGCTCCCCTTTTCTCCCTACTAAAACCGTGTACCTCATTTACCAAAAGATGATGGTTAACCAAATTTCTTTCCCAAGCTCCTTCCGAAAATTCAGCCAACATGTCCCCCTTTTTCCACAATTCCTTTACTTCTTTCCTTATTTTTCCCTTGATTTCCTCCTTACCATCCTCCATAGTGTTCTTTCCATCAATAAAAATTATTCCTTTCCTTCTTTAAAGCTTGGCCAACACTTACCATCAATTACTTGAATAGAACAAAAAAATTAATCCCAAAAATTTGCATTAGGTGGGATTCGAACTCCACCCCTTAAGCCCCTTCATGTGACGCCACACCACTCTGCTACTAGCTCCACCTGTGCTAGCAAAATACACACTTATTCACTTAAGTCTTGACGCCACTTTCCTTCTCTCTTTTAAGTGCTTAAACACAAAAATTCTACTAAGGCCCAACTCAACCCCAAGCCTTCTTAGGGTCCCTAAACATACACAACTAACACTCTTAGCTAGCCTAACGCATGATATAATGTAAAACATAAAATCCCCAAATTTCAGGATGTTACAATTCTACCCCTCTTAAAGAAATTTCGGCCTCAAAATTTACCTGATTAGAAGAGATGAGGATATTGCTGCCGAATCGTGTCCTCTGGCTCCCATATAGCTTCCTCTGACCCGTGATTACGCCATAATACTTTGACCAACGGGACTGACTTCTTTCTCAGCACCTTAATATCCTGATCTAAAATCTGCACTGGTTCTTCTTCAAAAGACAAGTCAGGTCTGATCTCAACTTCCTCCACTGGCACAACATGAGACGGATCCGAACGATAACGCCTTAACATCGAGACATGGAATACGCTATGTATCTGACGTAACTCCGGAGGTAGCTCAAGTTGATAAGCCACTGGCCCAACACGCTTCAATACACGGTAAGGTCTGATAAATCTAGGGCTCAACTTGCCTGTAACATCTTGGAAAGGGCCTATGCATTTTCGGTTTAGTTCTACGAAGTGACATGTTTTAGGTACTAAGAATAAATTTTGAATATTTTTGGAAACCCGGAAATGAATGAAAATGAGTTAGAAATGAACATTTTTGGAAACCTGAAAATGTATGAAAATGGATGGAAATGATTTGGAAATGATTCAAAATAGGAAAGTGAACATTTCTGGAAACTTGGAAATGTAAGAAAATGTCAAGTTTACAGAGCCGAACGAAAATTTTTGGAAACTTAGAAATGACCTAGAAATGACGAGTTTTAAGGTTTAAAAGGGGAAATTAAGGCAAGGTGGCCTTAAAAGAAAAGGTTTGTGGAATTTGACACACAAACAGGCTTGGAAAAGTGGTCTGAATATGCCACTTAGGGCCTATGGAAATGGCGCCATATTCAAGAGGAATGGGCCTGAGTTCGAGTCACTTGGGAAGCAAATAAAGGAGGTTTTATTTTTGCTTCAAGAAGACCAAGGTGGACGGCACATGGCTATAAATTAGGAGCTTTTATTATTTTATAAATAGTGGATAAATAAGGGATTTATTTATCATTATTTTCAAGAGATAATTGTTGGATTAAATTCTTTTAATTTGAATAAAGAAATAAAGAGGAAAATAAGGGAGAAGTGATGGCCAAGTAAGGGACTTTGAGTTTAATAATTTCGGCTAAGTAAGGATAGTTGCTGAATTATCTTTTATTTTAAGTGATAATTAAAGGATAAAGTTATCAGATAGATGAGTGGTGGCCAAGTAAGGGACTCCTTAGATGATAATTTCGGCTATAAAAGGAAGGAAGGAGGGCTACTCATCAATTTGTGCTTCCTCCTTTCTCTGCCGAATTCTTAGTGCTCTCTTCTCTTCTTTTCTTTCTTTTCTTTTGTCAAGCCGAAATTAAGTAGTTGTTGGAACCTAGCCGAATATTTTCCTCTCCATTAGAAGCCATAGCCGAATCTCCTTGTGAATCTAAGCAAGGAAGCAGTCGACTAAAGTATTAAGGGGATCTCTCGGGTTTCTACAACTGTCGACTACAAGGAGGAATATTTCAGGATCTAAGGTAAGAAACTATAAGATCCAAAGGTCTTGTTTTAAGTTTTAATGTTAGATTAAACCTAACATGTGATTATAAGAATTTCGACATCCCTAGGAAAGCAAGGATACTTTTCGGGATTTGAGATCACAAAGGTATGTGTTTAAGACATTCAGCCAAAGCCTATTTTAAGTATTTGGATTTATTCTCAAAAGCCGAAACTAACCTAGGATGTGTTTTAATGATTGGCCGAATGCAAGAAGGAATACAACAAAGTGTTGGGACTTGATTCTTAAGTCAATCGGCAACAAGGTAGGTTTTAAGTATACAAATCCTACTAGGATTTGGTTTTAAAGCCAAAAAGGTTTATTAATGTGTTTAAATGATTGGCCGAATATAGGAGTTAAGGATCTAAATCAGTAGATCGGTTCTTCGGGATTTCAAGGACTTCGGTAAACGAATCAGGTGTGTACCCCACACTAACTTTTAATAAGATTGATGGTAATATGTAAAATATGCATGTTTATAAGAATGTGGTTAAGGTACCATAATATGGTACAAAGTACTCAGGTACGTTTCCTACTCCTATTAGGATTACGAAATATGTTATATTTAACATGTGAAATATGATAAGAATGTGAATTTAAGTATGATATGCATGATATGAATAATATGGGTCATTCGGGATATATGAAAAAGGGGAAGTGAAGGTGATGACTACGGTCTCACTATCTGAATGTGGTGACTTCGGTCACATTATCTCGAATGTGGTAACTTCGGTTACATTATCTCGAATGTGGTGTCTCATGACACAATTATCTGGTGGCTATGCCACAAATTTTATATGGGCGATGAGCACATCGATCGCAATGATCGCCTTGATGGTGTGTAGCGGATGGAGGGTTGACTTAGTAGTCCCCACGGTGTGCGTGTTGGTACGGGGATGTGTAGCGGATGGCACCTAGGTTTGGGTTTGGGTTGCATCATCATTTTTATCTGTTATATGAATAAGTATTGGATATGAAAAATGTATGCCTGATCTATTGAATTTTAGTGTTGTGTACACATTGAGTCTCATTGACTCACCCTGCTTGTGGGACTATTTTTCAGTGACGATCAATAATGGACCTGGTTCTATGAAGCTTAGGGATGGCCATGCTCAGCTTGAAGTTTTATTCAATATGGATATTAAATTTATTTAAGTATTTTAATTTTATTTTTGGATTCTACTTGATGTAATAAGGCCATAAGTTACATTTCTTTACTTTTATTTTTAATTACTATGTTACGAATTATTTTCAATTAAAGTTAAGTAAAATTTATTTCTTTAAAAATAAACCCTAATTGTTTTTTTCATCTTAATTAATTGGACTTTAAACTAAGATCAATGGGTTTTTAACTCAAGCCCAACCCAAAACAATAGTTTTTAAAAGTCGCACAAGTTTTCCTCTGGTAATAAAAGAATTTTGTAACCAGATACTTAAGGAACATACGAGATCCTATCCGTGCTCGTGGGCCGGGTGTGGGTGTTTCAGCTTGGTATCGAGCCCAGCTTTTAAACTCTCGGCTACTGTGGGCTAAGGCCCAAAACGTTTTCAAATCGAGCCAAGTAAGCTTTTTGAAAGAATTTTAGGAAATAAACAGGTTTTCTGGCATTGCTCCTAAGTCTCCGACCCGCAGTCCACCAGGTAAGTACCCCTAACTATTTGTGTGATTATGTGTTATGAAATATGGAAGGGTAGAAAAGGAATGGAACGTAGAATAGCATGATAGGAACTTGAACCCTAAGACTAGTCTACTCAAACACAAACACAAAAGACTTAAGGAACGTTAAACAAACCCATGGCTAAGTCACTAAGTTAGGGTGTGGTAACCCCTGTGCGCATGTCTAGGATTGGATCCGAAAGAGCCTGGTATTTAAGCAGTCCTAGTGACTCACCTCCTCTTTGCAGAAATCCTACCTGGTGCGTAGCTTCGGTTCACCCTAACCTGCAGGGCTCAGTGGGTGTGGCAACCTCCGCATGCGCATGTCTAGGAATGGTTTCGGTGGGAGCTTGGTATTTAAGCAGTCCGCGTGACTCACCTCCTCTCCACTCGAATCCTGCCTGGTGCGTAGCTTTGGTTCACCCTGACCAAGAGGGCTCGGTCATAGGCTAAACACAATGACTAAAACCCGAAAGGGAACTAGCCGTGTTTCTATAAAAACAACAAAACCCTAGTTTTAAAACTCTTAAAAAACTTTCTTCTAAATTCATGAAAACCATATTTACAAAATTTTCCGAAAGATTTCTGATTTATACAAAATGCCCCTAGTGGTAAAATTACCAAAATACCCTTGGTTTATAAAATGACCAACTACCCAACAGTTTTGCCAAAATTTCATTATTTTATCAATGTTCAAAAACCCTAATTTGCAAATTATCAAAAATACCTTGAATTTTGGAAATTTCAAAATTGCCCCTAACTTATAAAATTACCAAAATGACCCTGATTTCTAAAATTTTCGCAACATCACCGTTTTGAAAAGTACAATTCTCAAAATGAACCCTCAAAGTTTTGAAACCTTTGAAATATCCCTGATTTATAAGATTTTACAAATTTACCCCGGCTTGGAAAAAAAAATCACCAAAATACCCCCGAGGTCCAAAATCACCGAAATGCCCCTGGATTTCAAAATTTTTCAAAATACCCCAGAATTTAAAAATACCAAAATACTTTATGACAAAATCACCAAGGAACTTTTTCCTTTTGAAAAATTACGAAAATACCCATGTAGGACAAAATTACGAAAATACCCCTGGGTAGTGGAAAAATAATAACAATGAAAACTACAACCTTTCTCTGAATGAACGAAAGTTCATAATTGTTTGATGGATGTACGAATGAATGGAAAGACTGTGTGCATGTATGAATACGAAAGAACCACTCCTAAAACTCTTGTCATAAAATTCCTTCGCGGGTAAACAAGTGAAAGAAAGAGTAATTCATAAAACTTCTTAATCAGATTACGACGTTAGAAATGAGCTCTAGAGGACGTGGTCGTCGTGGATGAGGTAGAGGAAGGATGACGGTGTCAGAACCCGTTAGATCAGGTCAAGGGTCTGACAACGAGATACCACCGCCACCACCACCCCAGCTATGGGTGTTGAGCAGCAAGCTCAGACGGGAGAAGATGCTGTGTCGCAGGCTGTGCTGCGAGTCTTGGAGTTGGTGGCTGGTGCAGGAGGAAATTCGGGAACCCGTAAGTCTGTGCCTAAGCGGCTCCGAGCTAATAGAGCTGAAATGTTTCGTGGGGTATCGGGTGTGGCACCCAGTTCAGCTGAGTACTGGTTGGAAGCAACAGAGCGCATCATGGATGAGCTTGACTTGACCCCTGAGGAGAAGTTAAAAGGAATGGTGGCACTGTTACGCGATGAAGCGTATCACTGGTGGTTGACTGTTCGGGATGGTGCCACGGCTGAGGATCTGACCTGGGAATATGTTAAGGAAGCATTTCAGAAGAAGTATGTGGGAACCAGGTATACTAACGAGCAAAGGAAGGCATTTCTGGGGCTGGTTCAAGGGAACAAGTCCGTGGCGGAGTATGAGGCTGAATTCCTGAGGTTGAGCTAATATGCTCGAGGAGTAGTGGCAACTGAGCATGAGCGTTGGGTTTGTTTTGAGGACGGGCTAAGGGATGATCTGAGACTGTTGATAGCACCGCATCAGGAGCGGGAGTTTTCTGCTTTGGTAGAAAAGGCCAATGTGGCTGAAGGAATCAAGGATTCTACAAAGCAGACTGTGGATCAAAATAGGCCCAAAAAAGGTTTTGGATCGTCTGGGAAGTCTCAAAAGAGGACTAGAGTTGATGGGCCGTAAAATCGCAAGCTGGTGCAGGATGGCGATGTCGTCCTTGTGAACATTGTGGGAAGAAGCACTTAGGGAGTTTGGAAAAGACGGGGAGGATGTTTTTCGTGTGGGTCCAAGGACCATATGCTCAAGGATTGTCCTAAGAAACCAGATGAAAGTCGACCAGCCGCTCGTAATGTTAGTCGAGGTTGGTAGAGGAGGACAAAGAACCTCAACGAGGTCGTGGTTCGAGTAATCGAGGTAACTGCGGTGCGGTAGAGGGCGTGGAGCACAGGCGAGGTGCTTTGCTAATCTTTGAGGCAAGGCAACCGGTTTGGTTTATGCGGTTCGCCGTAGGAGGACGAAGACGCACCGGATGTTATAACCGCAGACGTTCCTTATTTATGGCAAGCCTTATTATGCCTTAATTGATGTGGGCTCGACCCATTCATATGTTGCATGTAGTGTAGTGGAAACACTAGGCCTAGACTCGAACTTTCTCGGGAGATAAGAGATAATCGAGTAAGCCCATTAGGCGAAACTGTAATGGTGGATAAGATCTTTCTAATGTACCCCTAGAGATTCGTGGAGTGAACTTTCAGTCGACTTAATGGAACTACCTTTCGGGGAGTTTGAACTTATACTTGGAATGGACTGGCTAGTAGAGCACCGAGCCGTGTTGGATTGTGCGGCTAAACGAATGGAACTAAGGACCTCAGGGGATGAAGTAGTAGTAATGATCGGAGAGAGAAGAAACTACCTGTCCAACGTAGTTTCGGCATTGAAGGCTGAGAAAATGGTTAAGAAAGGGTGCAAGGCATTCTTAGCCTTCGTAAGTGCGTTAGGTGGAAAGGAAGAAGGTTTCAGTGGAGTTAGAACGGTGAAAGACTTTGAAGATGTATTTCCGGAGGAATTACTAGGAATACCCCCAGATAGGGAGGTGAAGTTTGGAATAGACTTGCTGCCAGGAACAGCTCCTGTGTCAATCGCTCCATACCGAATGGCGCCAAAGGAGTTAGTTGAGCTCAAGGCTCAAATCCAAGAGTTATTGGATCGTGGGTTCATACGACCCAGTGTGTCTTCATGGGGAGCACCAGTTCTGTTTGTAAAGAAGAAAGACGGAACTATGCGTATGTGCATAGATTACCGTCAGTTGAATAAGCTGACCATCAAGAACAAGTATCCTTTACCAAGGATCGATGACTTGTTCGATCAGCTGAAAGGGGCCGCAGTATTCTCAAAGATAGACTTAAGGTCGGGATATCACCAGTTGAAGGTGAAGGAGGCAGATATCCATAAGACCGCTTTTAGGACAAGATACGGCCATTTTGAGTTTGTGGTGATGCCATTTGGATTGACGAACGCTCCAGCCGCGTTCATGGATATGATGAACCGGGTTTTCCAACCATACTTGGATAGGTTCGTCGTTGTGTTCATCGATGATATTTTGGTGTACTCCAAGTTTGAAGAAGAGCATGATGAACACCTCCGAATTGTGCTGCAAGTATTAAAGGAGAAGAAGCTCTATGCCAAATTCAAAGAATCGTGAATTTTGGCTTAAGGAGGTGGCATTCCTAGGACATGTGGTATCCGCAGAAGGAATAAGAGTGGATCCTAGGAAGATCGAAGCAGTGTTGGATTGGAAACCACCTAAGTCCGTGGCTGAGATTCGAAGTTTCTTAGGTTTGGCAAAGCTATTACGAAGGTTCGTAGAAGGATTCTCGTCAATAGCCGCGCTTTGACAAAGTTACTAAGGAAGTACCCTTTGAATGGTCCGATAAGCAACAGAAGAGCTTTGACAACCTTAAGAAGGTGTTGACGGAGGCTCCAGTGTTAATTCACCGGAGGTGGGAAGGATTTTGTGGTGTATTGTGACGCCAGCATACGGGATTAGGATGTGTGCTAATGCAAGATGGAAAAGTAGTCGCGTATGCGTCTCGGCAACTAAGGCCTCATGAGGTTAACTACCCAACTCATGACTTAGAGATGGCAAAGATGGTTTTCACCCTTAAGGTTTGGAGGCACTACCTCTATGGAGAAAGGTCGGTGATCTACACGCACCACAAGAGCCTTAAGTATCTGTTGACTCGAAGGAGTTGAACTTGAGGCAACGAAGGTGGGTGGAGTTGTTGAAGGACTACGACTATTCGATAGAATATCATCCGGGCAAGGCAAATATGGTAGCTGATGCCCTAAGTCGAAAGGTTGTGTCGGATCTAAGGGCTATGTTCGCTCACTTGAGTTTATATGATGATGGAAGCCTGTTGGCAGAATTACAAATCAAGCCCACATGGCTGAATGAGGTGAAAAGGGGACAGTTGGCTGATAAGGACCTAAGTGCTAAGTTTCAGCAAGTACAGAACGGAGAATTAAAGGACTATGGCGTCAATGATGAAGGAGTATTGTGTTACAAAGGAAAAGTCTATATGCCGAAGGACAAGGAGTTAAGACAAAGGATTCTTCGGGAGGCGCATAGTAGCCCTTATGCTATGCATCCCAGAGGCAGTAAGCTGTACAGAGATCTAAGGGAACAATTTTGGTGGTCTGATCTTAAACGGTAAGTTACTGAATTTGTGGGGAAATGTTTGACGTGTCAGCAAGTTAAGGCTGAACACCAAGTTCCATCGGGATTGCTTCAACCAATCGAGATTCCCCAATGGAAGTGGGAGAGAATTACCACGGACTTCGTTAGTGGGCTTCCCCTTACGCCTACTAAGAAGGACTCGGTATGGGTAATAGTGGACCGTTTGACCAAGTCCGTGCATTTTATTCCGGTAAGAGTAAACTATTCTCTTCAGAAGTTGGCCAAGTTATATGTGGCGGAAATTGTGAGGTTACATGGAGTACCGGTATCGATCATCTCCGATAGAGACCCAAGGTTCACGTCTCGGTTGGAGGGGCACTTCATCAAGCTTTAGGCACTAAGTTGGACTTCACTACGGCTTTTCATCCACAATCGACGGGCGATCGAACGAGTTATACAAGTGTTGGAGGATATGTTGAGAGGTCAGTGTGATGGATTTACGAGGAAGTTGGGAAGACTATTTGCCTTTAGCCGAGTTCGCCTACAACAACAACTATCGAGGCTAGCATTCGGATGGCACCATATGAAGCATTGTATGGTCGGAAGTGTCGAACTCCTACTTGTTGGACTGAGTTAGGAGAACGTCGAGTTTTGGGTCCAGAGTTAGTTGCCGAAACTGAAGAGAAGGTTGAGATGATTCGAGCACGGTTAAAGGAAGCCTCTAATAGGCAGAAGTCGTACGCAGACCTTAAGCGGAAGGAAATAGAGTTTGAAGTGGGAGACCAAGTGTTTCTGAAAGTCTCGCCTCGGAAAAAGGTAATGAGGTTCGGTCGCAAGGGGAAGTTAAGCCCAAGGTTTATAGGGCCCTATCGAGTACTGAAGCGAGTTGGAGCAGTGGCATACCAATTGGAGTTGCCACCAGAGTTGCGGTAGATGCACGACGTATTCCATGTGTCCATGCTACGTCATTACCGATCGGATCCGTCTCATGTGGTACCTATCGAAGAAGTAGAGCTAAGGCCAGACTTATCCTACGAGGAAGAGCCGATTCGGATATTGGAACGTGATGTGGAAGTGTTACGTAGGAAGTCAGTTCCTCTAGTCAAAGTGTTATGGCGCAACCATGGATCGGAGGAAGCTTCGTGGGAACCAGAAGAGATGATGCGACAGCAATACCCTCAATTATTTTAGTTAAGAAATTTCGAGGACGAAATTTTTTTTAGGGGGTAGAACTATAACATCTTGGAAAGGGCCTATGCATTTTTAGTTTAGTTCTACGAAGTGACATGTTTTAGGTACTAAAAATAAATTTTGAATATTTTTGGAAACCCGGAAATGAATGAAAATGAGTTAGAAATGAACATTTTTGGAAACCTGAAAATATATGAAAATGGATGGAAATGATTTGGAAATGATTCAAAATAGGAAAGTTAACATTTCTGGAAACTTGGAAATGTAAGAAAATGTCAAGTTTACAGAGCCGAACGAAAATTTTTGGAAACTTAGAAATGACCTAGAAATGACGAGTTTTAAGGTTTAAAAGGGGAAATTAAGGCAAGGTGGCCTTAAAAGAAAAAGTTTGTGGAATTTGACACACAAACAGGCTTGGAAAAGTGGTCTAAAGATGCCACTTAGGGCCTATGGAAATGGCGCCATATGCAAGAGGAATGGGCCTAAGTTCGAGTCACTTGGGAAGCAAATAAAGGAGGTTTTATTTTTGCTTCCAGAAGACTCGAGGTGGACGGACACATGGCTATAAATTAGGAGCTTTTATTATTTTATAAATAGTGGATAAATAAAGGGATTTATTTATCATTATTTTCAAGAGATAATTGTTGGATTAAATTCTTTTAATTTGAATAAAGAAATAAAGAGGAAAATAAGGGAGAAGTGATGGCCAAGTAAGGGACTTTGAGTTTAATAATTTCGCTAAGTAAGGATAGTTGCTGAATTATCTTTTATTTTAAGTGATAATTAAAGGATAAAGTTATCGATAGAGGAGTGGTGGCCAAGTAAGGGACTCCTTAGATGATAATTTCGGCTATAAAAGGAAGGAAGGAGGGCTACTCATCAATTTGTGCTTCCTCCTTTCTCTGCCGAATTCTTAGTGCTCTCTTCTCTTCTTTTCTTTCTTTTCTTTTTTTGTCAAGCCGAAATTAAGTAGTTGTTGGAACCTAGCCGAATATTTTCCTCTCCATTAGAAGCCATAGCCGAATCTCCCGTGAATCTAAGCAACGGCAAGCGATCATTGAAGTATTAAGGGGATCTCTCGGGTTTCTACAACTGTCGACTACAAGGAGGAATATTTTGGGATCTAAGGTAAGAAACTATAAGATCCAAAGGTCTTGTTTTAAGTTTTAATGTTAGATTAAACCTAACATGTGATTATAGGAATTTCGACATCCCTAGGAAAGCAAGGATACTTTTCGGGATTTGAGATCACAAAGGTATGTGTTTAAGACATTCGGCCAAAGCCTATTTTAAGTATTTGGATTTATTCTAAAAAGCCAAAACTAACCTAGGATGTGTTTTAATGATTGGCCAAATGCAAGAAGGAATACAACAAAGTGTTGGGACTTGATTCTTAAGTCAATCGGCAACAAGGTAGGTTTTTCGTGATACAAATCCTACTAGGATTTGGTTTTAAAGCCAAAAGGTTTATTAATGTGTTTAAATGATTGGCCGAATATAGGAGTTAAGGATCTAAATCGGTAGATCGGTTCTTGGGATTTCAAGGACTTCGTTAAGCGAATCAGTGTGTACCCCACACTAACTTTTAATAAGATTGATGGTAATATGTAAAATATGCATGTTTATAAGAATGTGGCTAAGGTACCATAATATGGTACAAAGTACTGTGCACGTTTCCTACTCCTATTAGGATTACTGAAATATGTTATATTTAACATGTGAAATATGATAAGAATGTGAATTTAAGTATGATATGCATGATATGAATAATATGGGTCATTCGGGATATATGAAAAAGGGGAAGTGAAGGTGATGACTACGGTCTCACTATCCGAATGTGGTGACTTCGGTCACATTATCCGAATGTGGTAACCGGTTACATTATTCGAATGTGGTGTCTCACGACACAATTATCACGGTGGCTATGCCACAAATTTTATATGGGCGATGAGCACGTCGATTGCAGCGGCGCCTTCGATGGTGTGTAGCGGATGAAGGGTTGACTTAGTAGTCCCCACGGTGTGCGAGGTTGAGTGCGGGATGTGTAGCGGATGGCACCTAGGTTTGGGTTTGGGTTGCATCATCATTTTTATCTCATTATATGAATAAGTATTGGATATGAAAAATGTATGCCTGATCTATTGAATTTTAGTGTTGTGTACACATTGAGTCTGTTGACTCACCCCGTTGTGGGACTATTTTTCAGGTGACGATCAATAATGGACCGGGTTCGGCGGAAGCTTAGGGATGGCCATGCTCAGCTTGAAGTTTTATTCAATATGGATATTAAATTTATTTAAGTATTTTAATTTTATTTTGGGATTCTACTTGATGTAATAAGGCCATAAGTTACATTTCTTTACTTTTATTTTTAATTACTATGTTACGAATTATTTTCAATTAAAGTTAAGTAAAAATTATTTCTTTAAAAATAAACCCTAATTGTTTTTTTCATCTTAATTAATTGGACTTTAAAATAAGGTCAATGGGTTTTTAACTCAAGCCCAACCCAAAACAATAGTTTTTAAAAATCGCAGAAGTTTTCCTCCGATAATAAAAGAATTTTGTAACCAGATTACTTAAGGAACATACCAGATCCGGTCCAGGCTCGTGGGCCGGGTGTGGGGTGTTTCATTGCCCTTCCTTCCAAATCTTAAGATCTTTTTCCAAGGTGAGACCTTCAAAAAGACCTGATCACCCACAGAGAACTCTATCTCCTTCCGCTTCAGATTCGCGTACGATTTCTGTCTGTCCGAAGCTTCTTTTAACCGAGCCTGAATTACCTCCCGTTTCAACCCGGGCCACCAATACTGCTCACGAAGGTCTCGGTACATTTTGTTTCCCCCGGGGTGCATAGCGTATGGGCTACTATGTGCCTCACGCAGAATCATTTGTCTCAATTCTGAATCCTTGGGCATATAAACTCTTCCGCGGAAACACAATACTCTATCACTATTTAATCTAAAATCCCCTATCTCACCACCTTCCACTTGCTGAAGCCGAGAACCCAACCTTTCATCCAACATCTACTTTTCCTTAATCTGACTTACCCACGCAGGCTTCACTTGAAGTTCTGCTAACAAGCTACCATCTTTATAAAGGCTGAGATGAGCAAACATCGCTCTCAAATCCGATATCACCTTACGACTCAACTCATCTGCCACTACGTTAGCTTTTCCTGGATGATACTCGATTGAGCAGTCATAATTTTTTAACAATTCTATGCACCTCCGCTGTCTTAAGTTCAATTCCTTTTGGGTAAGGAGGTACTTCAGATTCTTATGATCCGTGTAGATAATCGACTTCTCCCCGTACAGATAGTGTCTCCATATCTTCAGAGCAAACACCACTGCAGCTAACTCCAAATCATGTGTGGGATAGTTCACCTCATGCGGCCTTAATTGACGAGATGCATAAGCCACCACTTTCCCCCCTTGCATCAAAACACATTCCAAGCCCGTGTGTGACGCATCACAATAAACAGTAAACTCCTTACCAGCCTCAGGCTGAACCAATACTGGTGCCTCTGTCAGAATCTTCTTCAATTTCTCAAAGCTCTCTTGCTGCTTATCTGACCACACAAACGGTACTCCCTTACGCAACAGCTTAGTTAGGGGTGCAGCAATCAACGAAAACCCCTCAATGTGTAATAGTCCAAAGTTGACCCTAATCGGAACAGTGGTTTTGAGACCACAAATCTGAGTCCGAATAATATTTTTAATATTATTTTCTATGTCGCTGATAAGTGAATTAGCATGTGTTAAATTTCTGTGAATTAAATTGCCTATCTGTGTGTTTAAATTGACTAAAGGACTAAATTGCATAATTGGTAGAAGTGGCTTCTTAATTAATTATTAGCTTTATTAAAGTGAAGTCCTTAAAGGACAATTAGTCCATTATTGTTTAAGTAGACGGCAACATGAAGAAAAAAAATTAGATAAATTTTATGTTATTATAATATTTTAATATAAGTAATAAGTAACTGATTATTTCTTTTATTTTAAGTCATAAAATAATGAAACAAAGAGGAAAGAAAAAGAACATGCTTTTGTTCATCTTCTTGGCCGAATGTGAGAAGGAAAGAAACTCTATTTTTGAAGCTTGAGTTTCGGCATTAGGAGAGCTCAATTTGGGGTATGTATTTTGTTTAGTTTTTGATAATTTTTACATTTTTTGAATTCGTTGCTTTGAATGCTATACAACCCATGATGAAATTTTTGAGTTTGAGACATGTTGAGGATTCGGCCATGGATGTATATTCATGATTTGTGATGTTTGATGGTAGATTATTAAGAGTATGTTTTAAATCATCATGTTTGGAATTAGAAATTTTGATAAAATTTAGTGATAGGGATTAAATTTGAAAGAATAAATTTTTAAAGGACTAAAACATGAGACAAATGAAATGCATGGCCTTGTATGAAGCCTAGGAACATTCGGCCCTTGAAGTGTGTGGTCAAATTTGGTGTATTTTGTGTTTTGTACAAATAGGACTAAATTGTAAAAGTGTGAAACATTAGGGGCAAAATGGTAATTTGCCCATTTAAGTGTTTTTGGATTAAATTGAAATGAAATGTGTTTGAAAGAGCCTAAATTGAATATGTTCAGATCAAGAACAAAGAAAAACGGACTTGGATCGGGGAAAAATGAAAGTTATCGAATAGCCGGTTCTAATTGTCCGACGATATTCGAGGTAAGTCTATAAGCAATGTAATATCGTTAATGTCATTTATAACCTTGAATACATGTTGAATTATGAAAGTTATAATTGTAGATTTAGTCAAAGCCGAATGTGGATAGTGATTTAATAAAGAAATGTTGTTGAATTTTAACTGAGTTGATATGTTTCGGTGATATGAATTATGTGTGATTTATGTAAATTTTGGGCAGCATGTAATGTGTATGAGATGGTAATAATATCGTTATTCGGGCTTCGAGCCTAGCAGGCCTTGTGCCGGTGAACCATATCGGGCTTATTGCCTAGTAGGCTAAATGCCGGTGTTTAAATTTCAAGCCTCGGGTCTAGCAGGCCTAGTGCCGGTGTGTATTTCAGGCTTTGATGCCTAGCAGGCTTAATGTCGGTGATGTATTATAAATAGAGAATTCATGAATCATTTACAAGGTGAAACGTAATTACTGCAATAAGCTAAATGCTCGGGTAAGTATAAGTTTTCATAGTTGCAAGGAATAAGGTAAGTTATTATATTACCATTCGAATTAAGTGAGATGTGATATAGTTGAAGCTTTCAGTAAGATTTTAATATGTGCATTTGATCTTACCAATAATGAGTATGATATATATATATTTGAATTTAAGCTTGGTTATGCCTTTGAGATTCGGCCATATGTGTAAATGCTAAATGTGAGAATGATTGGATATGTTTACATATATGTATGACTGATTACATGTGGTTAATATGTATGTTATACTTATTTGGTTTGGAATATGCGAATACATATTGTATTTAGGTGTTTCGGTGAGATTGCATGCTTATAGTAAGAAAATGATAATTGTTAGGTTAAGTAAGGTAATTGCATTCGGCCATAATGAACTTATAAGTTAAATTATTTATATTCAGTGTCATAAACCAATTATTTTAAAATACTTGAATGTTTGAATGCTATATTATAATTGCTTAAGACTTACTAAGCTAGTAAGCTTACTTTGTGTGTGTTCAATGTTCTATTTTATAGATTTTGACCAAGCTACGAGCTCAGGGGATCGTCAGCGAAGTCAACCACACTATCATCTCTTTTGGTACTTATAAGCTTAGTTTTTAAACAAAAGGCATGTATAGGTTAGACTAAGTTTTTTTTAAACCAAAGAATTTTTGTCTTGTATATAAGTATAGCCATGCGAAAATGGCTAAGTTATGAAACTATGATCTTAAATGAATGTGACTTTGATGCATGTGCTTCATGGTAGTATAATCGATAATAGAAGTTGCATGGATGGATGTTTAGCTAATCACCATGACATTCATGTCATTCATTTAATTAGTCATTAACTCATTGTATCATTAAAGTGAGAAATACATTTTTGTTTAGTATAGATATTCATATAGTTGACCTAAAAGTCAAGTTAGCCATCAAACAAGATTGACTTTGCAAAGTCCGTTAGTTGATTACATTTAAGTAGTTAATTTCTGTATAAATATATGTGAGTGTGTTTGATTTTTGAACTTAGGAAGAAATGTTGTTAAAGTGATTTACTCAAGTTTATATCGAATAGAGGAAGAAATGTTATATGTATATGGTCTGATCGGTTAAAATGTGCAAGCGTAGGTTTTTATGTATGAAATGGCCTATTCAGTTATGGTATAAATAAGTGCAGATATATATATATATATGTATATCATGTTGTATATGTCATGATGTTTGATAGTTAAATGATGGATTCTATCTATGTGAATAAAGTGATCGATAAATTAATAGTTGTATGACTTCATTATTTCGGATATTTGTTCATAAAATTTTTTCTATTCCTAGGTATACATTCAATTACAAATTGGTATGATTTGGTTGACCATATAAGTATGGTATGAGTATATATTTACTTGTATATAGACAATTACTAGTATTTGAGTAAAGCATGAATATGAAAAGAAATTTGTATGGCATTTATCTTGATAACCGAATTGGATATGGAACATATGGCAAAGTGTATACATGTCTTGTATGATTGGTTAATTCGAAATAGTCAAATACACATAGGATTTTTGTGACTGTTATAATTTGCTTAATCATAATATGGATTGAAAATGCATTAATTGTTTGTGAACATTAATCCATGTATCGGCATGTTCAAAATTATAAAGCAAAGTGTTTAAATTGTGTTAAGTAATACCTTGTGACCCCAATCCGGCAACGGATATGGGTTAGGGGTGTTACATTTGATTGGTATCAGAGCTTACGGTTTAGTCAATTCTAGGACTATCGTAGCGTGAGTGAGTCTAGCTATACATGCCTTAATTTTATAATACGATAGTGTGGTGACTTCTGACATTTATATTGTGTTTTATATAGTAAATGGATCCTGACAGAGCCGTAGATGATGATGTAGAGAGCGTAGCGCCTGATCTCGCACATGGGTCAGCGCCGGTAGACTCTCAACCTATCTCGGGTATCCATGAGGGGGAGGCTAAGCAAGCCTTCTACCAGATGATGAATGAATGGTTTACCCAATTTATTCGAACTAATCCGGTTGTACAACAACCTCCACCCCCGAATAATCCAACTCCGATACCTTCAGCACCTCCGATGATAGATCCGATGAGATCTAGCAGGCCTCCCGTTGATAAAATCAGAAAACACGGGGCCGAAGAATTTAAAGCTAATGATGATGACGATGCGAAATGAGTCGAGTTGTGGCTTGATAATACTATCCGTGTGCGTGACGAGTTATCATGCACTCCGGATGAATGCTTGAAGTATGCTATATCCCTATTACGGGACACCGCATATCACTGGTGGAATACACTAGTATCGGTGGTTCCAAAAGAGAAAGTGACTTGGGATTTCTTTCAGACCGAGTTCCGTAAGAAATATATCAGTCAGAGATTCATTGATCAGAAACAAAAAAAAAATTTTGGAATTGAAACAGGGTCGAATGACCGTGACTGAGTATGAACGGAAATTTGTCAGACTGAACCGATATGCCCGTGAATGTGTGTCAACTGAAGCCATTATGTGTAATAGATTTGAAGACGGTCTGAATGAAGATATTAAGTTGCTAGTCGGCATACTCGAGATTAAAGAGTTCGTGGTACTTGTCGAACGAGCTTGCAAAGCTGAAGAGCTTGGGAAAGAGAAAAGAAAGGCTGAAATGGAAACTAGAGACATTCGTAAAAGATCATCGAGTAAGACATTTCATTCAGTATCCAAGAAGTTCAAAGATGAATCTGGTCGACATAGAGTTACTTCAGACTTACCTAGAAGAGATCGACCACCTGTGGGTTCTCGAGCTACTTCGATGGCCAGTGTTGGTAATGTCCAGCAGAATTGGGTTGAATGCAAGAATTGTGGTAAATGGCATTCTGGGAGTTGTAGATTTCGTGATCGGTCATGCTTTAAACGTGGATCGTCGGATCATTTTATTCGAGAGTGCCCGATACTAGCCGAGCAAAATACGGCTCAGAATACAAGACCGAGTAATGTATCAGTGTGAGGAAGACCACCTAGGCATTCAAGAAATGTTAGTGGCAGTCAAAAAGGAATCAAAGACACTGCAGTTCGATCAGAGGCTCGTGCACCTGCTAGAGCATATCCTATACGTGCCAGAGAGGATGCTTCTTCCCCAGATGTTATCACCGATACTTTCACTCTTTTTGATACTACTGTGATTGCATTGATTGATCCTGGTTCGACTCATTCTTATGCATGTGAAACTTTAGTATCCAGTAAGACTCTGCCTGTTGAGTCTACCGAGTTTGTGATTCGTGTATCAAACCCCTTGGATCGATGTGTTCTGGTTGATAAAGTGTGTAAAAGTTGCCCGTTGATGATTCGGGATTCATACTTCCCAGCTGATTTAATGTTGTTGCCTTTCGACGAGTTCGATATAATTTTGGGAATGGACTTTAACTTTGCACGATGCTATTGTTAATTGCAAAAGAAAGACCATTGATTTGAGATGTCAGAACGGTGAAATTATCCGAAATGAATCTAATGACTTGAATGGGTTACCAGCAGTAATATCCTCGATGTTAGCTCGTAAGTATGTGAGAAAGGGGTGTGAAGCTTACTTGGCTTATGTGTTGGATAGTAAAGTGACTGAGAAATAGATTGAATCCGTACCAGTTGTGTGCGAGTATCCAGATGTGTTTCCTGAAGAACTATCGGGTTTACCACCTGTTCGAGAAATAGAGTTTGGTATTGAATTAGTACCGGGGACGACTCCGATTTTGATAGCTATCTATCGGATGGCACCTACATAATTAAAAGAGTTGAAAGCACAGTTGCAAGAGTTAACAGATAGGGGCTTTGCACGACCGAGTTTCTCTCATTGGGGTGCACTAGTTTTATTTTTGAAAAAGAAAGACGGGACTATGCGAATGTGCATTGATTACCGATAGCTTAAAAAAGTAACTATAAAGAATAAATACCCGTTGCCACAGATTGACGATTTGTTTGATCAGTTGAAAGGAGCTTCAGTGTTTTCAAAGATAGATTTGAAATTGGGTTATTATCAGTTGCGAGTCAGAGATTCTGATGTGCCAAAGACTGCTTTTAGAACGAGGTACGGACATTATGAGTTTCTGGTTATGCCTTTTGGACTTACTAATGCACCTGCTGTTTTTATGGATTTGATGAATCAGATTTTCAGACAGTATTTGGATCAATTTGTGGTAGTGTTTATAGATGATATCCTGATCTACTCCAGAGATGAAACCGAGCATGCCGAGCATCTGAGACTGGTGCTACAAACTTTGTGAGATAAACAGTTATACGCAAAGTTTAGTATGTGTGAGTTTTGGTTGAATGAGGTCAATTTTCTGGGTCACATTGTTTCGGCGTCAGGTATTCGGGTTGATCCGAATAAAATATCGGCTATACTTGATTGGAAACCACCAAGAAATGTTTCTAAGATTCGAAGCTTTCTGGGACTTGCTGGTTATTACAGACGATTCGTGAAAGGTTTTTCTATGATAGCCACACCTTTGACAAAGCTATTACAGAAAGATTTCAAGTTCGAATGGACGGAATCATGTCAGAAAAGTTTCGATCAGTTGAAAGCTCTTTTAACCGAGGCTCCAGTATTAGTTCAACCTGAATCGGGTAAAGAATTTGTTGTTTATAGTGATGCATCTTTGAATGGTTTGGGTTGCGTTTTAATGCAGGAAGGCAAAGTAGTAGCCTATGCTTCGAGACAGTTGAAGCCACATGAAAGAAATTATCCGACACATGATTTGGAGTTAGCAGCCATTGTATTCGCATTAAAGATTTGGCGTCACTATCTATTCGGTGAGAAATGTCATGTCTTTTCGGATCACAAAAGTTTAAAGTACTTGATGACTCAGAAAGATTTGAACTTGAGACAACGCAGATGGTTAGAGCTGTTGAAAGATTACGAATTAGTGATTGACTACCATCCGGGGAAAGCCAATGTTGTTGCGGACGCCTTAAGTCGTAAATCATTATTTGCTCTTCGTGCGTTGAACGTACATATGGTTATGTATAATGATGGTTCGATAATAGCCGAATTGAAAGCAAGACCGTTGTATATTCAACAAATTTGTGATGCTCAGAGAGTTGACAAAGATACGATGGCAAGACGAGTTCAGTGTGAAAGTAATGCAGAGTCAGAGTTTCGAATTGATGAAAATGACTATTTGAACTTCAAAGGCCGAATATGTGTTCCGAGGAATGTGGATTTGATTCAGATGTTGTTGAATGAGGCTCATAATAGTCGATTGTCGGTACATTCGGGTAGCACAAAAATGTATAATGATTTGAAACAATTCTATTGGTGGCCTGGTATGAAACGTGACATATCCGAATTTGTCTCAAAGTGCTTAGTTTGTCAGCAAGTAAAAGCCGAACATTAGGTGCCTTCTGGGTTACTTCAGCCAATCATGACACCTGAATGGAAATGGGACAGAATTGCTATGGATTTTGTATCCGGTTTGCCTACAAAATCGAGCAAGAAAGATGCAATTTGGGTTATAGTGGATAGACTAACCAAATCGGCTCACTTTGTTCCAGTTCGTACGGACTATTCGCTCGATAAGCTTGTTGAGTTGTATGTATCTCAAATTGTGAGATTACATGGTGTGCCGATTTCCATTGTTTCGGACAGAGACCCGAGATTCACGTCTCGATTTTGGAAGAAATTGCAAGATGCTTTAGGTACCAAACTACACTTTAGCACAGCTTTTCATCTGCAGACAGATGGTCAGTCTGAACGAACCATTCAGATACTTAAGAATATGTTGAGATGTTGCGTCCTCGAGTTTGAAGGTACGTGGGAACGATACTTACCTCTGATTGAATTCGCTTACAATAATAGCTTTCAATCCAGTATCAAAATGGCACCTTACGAAGCTTTGTACGGCCGCAATTGTCATACACCATTGTACTGGACCGAGCTCAGTGAAAACAAGATACACGGGGTTGATTTGATTAAAGAGACTGAACAGAAAGTGGTAGTAATCTGAGATAGTTTGAAAGTTGCATCAGATCGCCAAAAGTCATACGCGGATTTGAAACATAAAGACATTGAGTTTCAGGTCAGAGACCGGGTATTTTTGAAGTTTCTCCGTGGAAAAAAGTACTTCGATTTGGTCAAAAAGGCAAATTAAGTCCGAGGTTCATCGGACCGTATGAGATCATCGAACATGTTGGGCCTGTTGCTTATAGATTAAAGTTGCCCTCTGAACTAGAAAAGACACACAACGTATTTCATGTTTCGATGCTTCGTAGTTATAGATCAGATCCGTCACATGTGATCGCCCCGTCTGAGATTGAAATTCGATCCGATATGACGTACGAGGAAGAACTGATCCGTATCTTAGTTCGTGAAGTGAAAGAGCTGAGAAACAAGAAAATTCCGTTAGTAAAAGTATTATGGAATCGACATGGAATAGAAGAGGCTACGTGAGAGCCAGAGGATTCTATGAGACAACAATATCCGATTTTGTTTGACGGTAAGATTTTCGGGGACAAAAATCCCTAAGGGGGGAGAGTTGTAACAGTCCAAAGTTGACACTAATCAGAACAGTGGTTTTGAGACCACAAATCCGAGTCTGAATAATATTTTTAATATTATTTTCTGTGTCGTTGATAAGTGAATTAGCATGTGTTAAATTTCTGTGAATTAAATTGCCTATCTATGTGTTTAATTTGACTAAATGACTAAATTGCATAATTAGTAGAAGTGGCTTCTTAATTGATTATTGGCTTTATTAAAGTGAAGTCCTTAAAGGACAATTAGTCCATTATTGTTTAAGTAGACGGCAACATGTAGAAAAAAAAATTAGATAAATTTTATGTTGTTATAATATGTTAATATAAGTAATAAGTAAATGATTATTTCTTTTATTTTAAGTCATAAAATAATGAAACAAAGTGGAAAGAAAGAGAACATGCTTTTGTTCATCTTCTTGGCCGAATGTGAGAAGGAAAGAAACTCCATTTTTGAAGCTTGAGTTTCGGCATTAGGAGAGCTCAATTTGGGGTATGTGTTTTGTTTAGTTTTTGATAATTTTTACATTTTTGAATTCGTTGCTTTGAATGCTATACAACCCATGTTGAAATTTTTGAGTTTGAGACATGTTGAGGATTCGGCCATGGATGTATATTCTTGATTTGTGATGTTTGATGGTAGATTATTAAGAGTATGTTTTAAATCATCATGTTTGGAATTAGAAATTTTGATAAAATTTAGTGATAGGGATTAAATTTGAAAGAATAAATTTTTGAGGGACTAAAACATGAGACAAATGAAATGCATGGTCTTGTATGAAGCCTAGGAGCATTCGGCCCTTGAAGTGTGTGGCCAAATTTGGTGTATTTTGTGTTTTGTACAAATAGGAATAAATTGTAAAAGTGTGAAACATTATGGGAAAAATGGTAATTTGCCCATTTAAGTGTTTTTGGATTAAATTGAAATGAAATGTGTTTGAATGAGCCTAAATTGAATATGTTCAGATAAAGAACAAAGATAAACGGACTTGGATCGGGGAAAAACGAAAGTTATCGAATAGCCGGTTCTAATTGACCGACGATATTCGAGGTAAGTCTATAAGCAATGTAATATCGTTAATGTCATTTATAACCTTGAATACATGTTGAATTATGAAAGTTATAATTGTAGATTTTGTCAAAGTCGAATGTTGATAGTGATTTAATTATGAAATGTTGTTGAATTTTAACTGAGTTGATATGTTTCAGTGATATGAATTATGTGTGATTTATGTAAATTTTGGGCAGCATGTAATGTGTATGAGATGGTAATAATATCGTTATTCGGGCTTCGAGCCTAGCAGGCCTTGTGCCGGTGAACCATATCGGGCTTATTGCCTAGCAGGCTAAATGCCGGTGTTTAAATTTCAGACCTCGGGTCTAGCAGGCCTAGTGCCGGTGTGTATTTCAGGCTTTGATGCCTAGCAGGCTTAATGCCGGTGATGTATTATAAATAGAGAATTCATGAATCATTTACAAGGTGGAACATAATTACTGCAATAAGCTAAATGCTCGGGTAAGTATAAGTTTTCATAGTTGCAAGGAATAAGGTAAGTTATTATATTACCATTCGAATTAAGTGAGATGTGATATAGTTGAAGCTTTCAGTAAGATTTTAATATGTGCATTTGATCTTACCAATAATGAGTATGATATATTTATATTGGAATTTAAGCTTGGTTATGCCTTTGAGATTCGGCCATATGTGTAAATGCTAAATGTGAGAATGATTGGATATGTTTACATATGTGTATGACTGATTACATGTGGTTAATATGTATGTTATACTTATTTGGTTTGGAATATGCGAATACATATTGTATTTAGGTGTTTCGGTGAGATTTCATGCTTATAGTAAGAAAATGATAATTGTTAGGTTAAGTAAGGTAATGGCATTCGGCCATAATGAACTTATAAGTTAAATTATTTATATTCAATGTCATAAACCAATTGTTTTAAAATACTTGAATGTTTGAATGCTATATTATAATTGCTTAAGACTTACTAAGCTAGTAAGCTTACTCTGTGTGTGTTCAATGTTCTATTTTATAGATTTTGACCAAGCTACGAGCTCAGGGGATCGTCAGCGAAGTCAACCACACTATCATCTCTTTTGGTACTTATAAGCTTAGTTTTTTTACAAAAGGCATGCATAGGTTAGACTAAGTTTTTTTTTAAACCAAAGAATTTTTGTCTTGTATATAAGTATAGCCATGTGAAAATGGCTAAGTTATGAAACTATGATCTTAAATGAATGTGACTGTGATGCATGTGCTTCATGGTAGTATAATCGATAATAGGAGTTGCATGGATGGATGTTTAGCTAATCACCATGACATTCATGTCATTCATTTAATTAGTCATTAACTCATTGTATCATTAAAGTGAGAAATACATTTTTGTTTAGTATAGATATTCATATAGTTGACCTAAAAGTCAAGTTAGCCATCGAACAAGATTGACTTTGCAAAGTCCGTTAGTTGATTACATTTAAGTAGTTAATTTCTGTATAAATATATGTGAATGTGTTTGATTCTAGAACTTAGGAAGAAATGTTGTTAAAGTGATTTACTCAAGTTTATATCGAATAGAGGAAGGAATGTTATATGTATATGGTCTGATCGGTTAAAATGTGCAAGCGTAGGTTTTGATGTATGAAATGGCCTATTCGGTTATGGTATAAATAAGTGCACATATATATATATATATATGTATATCATGTTGTATATGTCATGATGTTTGATAGTTAAATGATGGATTCTATCTATGTGAATAAAGTGATAGATAAATTAATAGTTGTATGACTTCATTATTTCGGATATTTGTTCATAAAATTTTTTCTGTGCCTAGGTATACATTCAATTACAAATTGGTATGATTTGTTTGACCATATAAGTATGGTATGAGTATATATTTACTTGTATATAGACAATTACTAGTATTTGAGTAAAGCATGAATATGAAAAGAAATTTGTATGGCATTTATCTTGATAACCGAATTGGATATGGAACATATGGCAAAGTGTATACATTTCTTGTATGATTGGTTAATTCGAAATAGTCAAATACACATAGGATTTTTGTGACTGTTATAATATGCTTAATCATAATATGGATTGAAAATGCATTAATTGTTTGTGAACATTAATCCATGTATCGGCATGTTCAAAATTATAAAGCAAAGTGTTTAAATTGTGTTAAGTAATACCTTGTGACCCCAATCCGGCGACGGATACGGGTTAGGGGTGTTACATAACGAATCACCTGTAATACCCAGCCAAACCTAGAAAACTCCGAATTTCTGCCACTGACTTCGGTGGCTTCCAGTCCAGTACAGCCTCTATCTTGCGGGGATCAATTCTAATTCCCTCGGCAGACACAACATGCCCCAAAAAGGTCACCTCCTTCAGCCAAAATTCACACTTACTGAATTTGGCATACAGTTGCTTCTCCCTTAATATCTGCAATACTACCCGTAGATGCGAATCATGCTCCTCTTCTGTTTTTGAGTACACCAAGATGTCATCATTGAACACCACCACAAACCGATCTAGATAGGGTTGGAAGACTCGGTTCATCATGTCCATAAATGTAGCTGGTGCATTTGTCAACCCAAACGGCATCACTAAGAACTTGTAATGCCCATAACAAGTTCGGAACGCAGTCTTGTGAATATCCGCCTCCTTGACTTTTAACTGGTGATACCCTGATCTCAAGTCTATCTTTGAGAAAACCGAAGCTCCTCGCAGCTGATCGAATAGATCATCGATTCTTGGTAACAGATACTTATTCTTGATCGTCAACTTATTCAATTGTCTATAATCGATGCACATACACATTGAACCATCCTTTTTCTTAACGAACAAAATCGGCGCTCCCCACGGTGACACACTTGGTCGAATATATCCACGATCCATCAACTCCTGGATCTGAGCTTTAAGCTCCACTAGCTCCTTCGGCGCCATTCTGTAAGGAGCAATGGACACCGGAGCCGTTCCTGGCAACAACTCAATACCAAATTCCACTTCCCGATCCGGAGGCAATCCTGGAAGCTCCTCGGGAAAGACATCTGAAAACTCTTTCACCATTCTAACACTCTCTACCAATAACTCTTTGGCATCCAAAGCACTAATGAAGGATAAGAACGCTTCACACCCCTTTCGTGCCAACCTTTCTACCTTTAAAGCAGATACCACATTAGACAGATAATTTCTTCTTTCACCTATCATCATCACTTCCTTATCCTCTGAAGTTCTTAGTACCATCTGCTTTGCAGCACAGTCCAAGTTCGCACGATGCTTAACCAGCCAGTCCATGACCAATATAAGGTCGAACTCCCCAAATGGTAGTTCCATCAAATCCGCCAGAAAAACTACCCCCTGAACTTCTAAGGGCACATCCCTAAACAACTTATTTACTACCACCGACTGTCCTAAAGGGCTAATTACGCTTGTTTCTCTAGCGAAGAATCTCGGATCTAATATTCAAAGTTCCGCACCACGGCACATGCAATATACGAATGGGTGGATCCAATATCTATCAAAGCGGTAAAAGGTACATCAGTTATGAAGAACGTACCGGTGATAACGTCTGGTGCATCGCCATCCTCTCGACGTCTGACCGCATAGACCAATCCTGGTTGTCTCGCCTCCATGTTACCCCTATTACTGGTACCTCTACCCGTGCACCCTGACCTTGTCCCACACCATTACCACCTCGACCTGGCCCACGGCCTCTCGGCGGCTGGCGCGCGCCCACCGGCTGCGCAAATCATTACAAACTACCCGAGTCCGAGCAGGCTCTCGAGGGAAATCCTTAAACCGATGGTCTTTGGATCCACATCCAAAACAACCACCGCTTCTCTTCAAAGATTCACCCGAGTGAAGTTTTCCACAATCCACGCAAGGTCAGAACTAATTGGTAGTAGCTGGAGCACCCACTCGAACTGGCCCCACATTCCTGGGCCTTTTCTGAAATCCTCTAGCAGGACCTGAATACCCAGAGTCTCTCTTGTTCCTGCCCCTATCATTGTCTCAATTTTGCCGTTCCGAGTGCTTAACTTCCTCAGCTATCTTAGCTTTTTCCACAAGTGTAGCAAAATTCCTCTCCTTCTGTGGGGCTATCAGTACCCGTAACTCATCACGCAATCCATCTTCAAAACGCACGTAGCGTTCATGATCAGTCAGCACTATTCCCCAAGCGTACCGACTCAGATGCAGAAACTCTGCCTCGTATGCTGCAACAGATTTACCTCCTTGGACCAGATTCAAGAATTCCTTCCTTCGGGCATCCACATAGCTAACCCCGACATATTTTCCCTGGAATGCTGTTTTAAAGAATTCCCAGGTAATATGATCAGCCTGAGTGCCTTCCCGAACAGTGAGCCACCACTGATACGCCTCGTCTCTTAGCAATGACACAACCCCTTTCAGTTTCTGCTCAGCGGTGCAATCCAGGTCATCCATAATCCGCTCCACCGCCTCAAGCCAGTACTCTGCTATACTTGGGGCTACACCCGAAATACCTCTAAAAACTTTAGCCCTATTCGATCTGAGTCACTCTGATATCGACCCACGAGCTGCCGACCAAGTTCTTACCCCAGCAACCCTTTCTAGAACTCGTAACATAGCTTGGGACAGAGCGTCGTCCTCTTTCATTCGATCATGTGACCCAGCTTCAGTCACAGGTGATGCAGGTGCGTCCATTTTTGGCATATGTCCCGATCCCTCAGATACAACTCTAGCACCTCGGCCTCTACCACGTCCACGTCTACCGCGTCCACGTACTCTAGCGCTCATGTTTTCTAAGTTGATTTAATCTGATTAAGAGTCTTATAAATCAGTATGCTATTCAATGTTTATTAAGCAATGTTTTATGGAGTATAGGAAGTAAAGCTGTTTTCGCAAAACGTATCCTAAAGTCTCAATCTCTATAGTTTCAGCTTCTAAAGCTAAAAGTTCTAGAGTATTTCTATTTTGTGGAGTTTTCTTACCACAGTCATACCACAATAATCATAAAATGAAATCATAAACTTACTGACTTGATGCCGGATACTCGTGCTGCCATAATTCCTCTAAAACATGTATTTATAAATCGAATTTCAAGCAGTTTTAGAAAACATTTTTGAACCCAAACCATAGCCGAGTTTTGCAACCGGGCTCTGATACCATAAAATGTAACACCCCAAACCTGACCCAAGCGGTATGACCAGATCTGGCATGTCACATGAAGAAAACGAGTAAAGAACTTGTGATTCTTACTAAAGATGTTGTTATCAGGTTAAAATTTAAGAAAACAAATTTGATTAGAAATATTTGATAAAAATACTACTAATTTTGAAAGGTTGATTGAAGAATCGATAATTGAACTAGTGATCTTTTAAAACCGTGACTTTTGAAAATATTATTGATAACTTGTAGGAAAAATCCAAGTTAAATTATTTGCACATATTTATTGTGAAATCCGTTTGTTGATAAATTTTAAGAAAAAACATTGTTTATGATTTTAGAAAATCCCCGTTTAAATCAATTCATGGAAGATAAAAAATACGTCAAACATAAAACAAAATAAAAATCTCAGAGGCCTTATTACAACTTTAAACCCAAAATAGTAAGAGTAACGAAATAAAGCGAAAACGAAATTTACTAAGGTTCAAAAATATTATTTCCAAAGTATGGCCTCTATCGAGTAATCCATGGGCCCAAGTCCTCACTACTGATCATTACCTGCAAGGATTAAGAGAATGGGGTGAGTTACTAGAACTCAGTGTATAATCCCCTTACCGTCGTCCACTGGGTTTGAACCCGCATAGCATAACCTTGGGCCTAAGCCCATTTTACATAGCAGTATATAAATGAAAAGTATGCAACCCAACCTATCCATCCATCACACCCCACCACCAATCACACCTGTGGGGATCAAGTCAACCCACCCCGCCACACACCAATTTGCAATGAGCTACTATAATATATTATTATTGTGGCCATGCCACCAAAATCATAAGTAAGCATAATAATGAACAAGTTGTGGCTATGCCACCAGGCTACACTACTCTCCATACAATTTTTCCCATCCCATGCAAAATGTAAAAAGAATGCAACATACATAATAAAATAAAATATCCACATATATATATAACCACCATTAATCTAGTGAATTATTACAATGAATCGACCCATTGAAGCACTTTGATAGTTCGGCCCACTAAGGCATTCTAGCAATTCGGCCCATAGAGGCATTTTGGTAAATCGGCCCATAGGGGCATTTTCGTAATTTAGTAAATTAATACCGATTTTGACAGATCTTTAGAAATAGTGTTGAATAAGCAAGTCACTCGATTCATGCCATATCACGGTTATTAGATTTGTAATCGACAACGATCTATTTTCCAACATAATAGTGAATCATGAATTTATGGGATTTCGGTGTGAGATTACACATCTGATTACGGTAAGAACTAAACCTTCTTGATCGTCGGCACCTATGACACCATAACATTCGATTAACCAACCAAAGAGATTTTTCTTAATCCAAATCTAAATCAACGATCTAAAAATGCTTACCCTTAGAATCGTGAACGACCACAATTTGCTTATTCTCACCGGATGATGGTCCACAACCCGGTGGGAAATCCTGAACTGCCGATACCGCCCTACGTTTGAACTTGGGAGTAGAGATTGCGAGTCCACTCCCTATTTGCCCTCCTATCAATTTTCTTTTAATAACGCTACCACTTGCCTCCATTGAAAGAGTCTCAGTTAGAATAATACTATGATGAGAGAATGTAATTGTTTAGAGAGAGGATTTCGGCTTACCACCACTTTCGAAGGAACAACGAGTGGATAAGAAAGAGCGATCTAGTCCCTGTAATAACCAATTAGTCAAATCCATTGATCCATTTAGCCAACTAATCGAGCAATGAAATAGATCAAAATGAACCATGACGAAACTCCTTACCTTAACGATGATGAATCTGATTCCCACCGATTGGACTTATGAATATGGATGAGTCAAATGTATAAGATTCGGCTTTCCCACTATAGCACTACAAAAAGAAAATGATTAAGATATGAGGGAGTAGGAGGAAACGCCATTTTGGATTAGAAACAAGGTGAAACAACCGAATGGTGAGGGACACACATTCGGCTAGGGAGAAAAGAAAATGAAAAGAGGAGAATGAAACCACTTACCGATTCGATCAAAGAAGAGAGTGGCAACACGAAAGAGAAAGAAATAATGAAGAAGAGATTAAGGTTTAAAAGGTTTAGCTATTGGAGGAAAATGAACAAACAAGATTCGGCCACAAGGTAATGTCGATTTAAGAAAAGAGAGAAAGGTTAAAGAAATGGTCAAAAAGAAAAAAAAGATGGAAGAGAAATGTTAGAGGGTTTCGGCTAACACCAAGGAAGAATGAACAAAATGGATTGAGTAATACTGCAAAACAAGGAAAAAAAAGGTGCACAAATTGCTTGAGTGTTTCGGCAAAACAAAGAGAAAGGATTGGAAAAGAGAGCATCAAAATGTTACAAAGAAAACAAGCCTTTCATGCACAAACTTGCAAAATGACCCAAAATAATTCCGGCTCCCCTTTTCTCCCTACTAAAATCATGTACCTCCTTTACCAAAAGATGAGGGTTGACCAAATTTCTTTCCCAAGCTCCTTCCAAAAATTCGGCCAACATATCCCCCTTTTTCCACAATTCCTTTACTTCTTTCCTTCTTTTTCCCTTGATTTCCTCCTTACCATCATCCATAGTGTTCTTTCCATTAATAAAAAGTCTTCCTTTCCTTCTTTAAAGTTTGGCCGACACTTACCATCAATTACTTGAATAGCACAAAAAAATTAACCCCAAAAATTTGCATTAGGTGGGATTCGAACTCCACCCCTTAAGCCCCTTCATGTGACGCCACACCACCCTGCTACTAGCTCCACTTGTGCTAGCAAAATACACACTTATTCACTTAAGTCTTGACGCCACTTTCCTTCTCTCCTTTAAGTGCTTAAACACAAAAATTCTACTAAGGCCCAACTCAACCCCAAGCCTTCTTAGGGTCCCTAAACATACACAACTAACACTCTTAGCTAGCCTAACGCATGATATATTGTAAAACATAAAATCCCCAAATTTCAAGATGTTACATTGTCTATTATTTAGAGGTAGAATGTGTACCAAAGAATTCAGAATTTATACAGAATATATTGTACGAAGCTCACATTGGTGTTATGCCTGTTCATCCGGGGAGTAATAAAATGTACAATGATTTGTAAAAGATGTACTGGTGGCTGGGAATGAAACGTGATATTTCTGAATTTGTGTCTAAGTGTTTGATATGTCAACAAGTTAAAGTTGAACAATAGCTACCTTCGGGATTATTACAGCCAGTTACAATACCGGAATGGAAATGGGAAAGAGTTACTATGGACTTTGTATCAGGGTTACCCTTATCTCCAAAAAAGAAAGATGCAATTTGGGTAATCATCGACCGTTTAACAAAGTCTGTACACTTTATTTCGGTACATATGGATTTCTCCCTGGATAGATTGGCTGAGTTATATGTTTCTGAGATTGTTAGACTACATGGGGTACCAGTCTCAATTATTTCTGATGGAGACCCTCTATTTACATCCCGATTCTGGAATAAGTTGCAAGAAGCTCTAGGTACACTATTACATTTCAGCACCGCTTTCCATCCTCAAAGTGATGGACAATCTGAACGTGTGATACATATTTTAGAAGATATGCTTCAGTGTTGTGTGTTGCAATTCGAAGGTAACTGGGAAAATATTTGCCTTTAGTTGAATTTACATGCAATAATAGCTATCAGTCAAGTATTAAAATGGCACCGTATGAGGCTCTGTATGGTCGTAAATGTAGAACTCTATTGTACTGGACAAAACTCAGTGAGAAAAAGATACATGGAGTTGATTTGATTCGTGAAACTGAAGAAAAGGTGAAGGTGATTCGGAATAGTTTGAAAGCAGCCTCTGGTCGTCCAAAGTCTTATGCCGATCTTAAATGAAAAGAGATAGAATTTCATATCGGTGATAAGGTATTCTTGAAAATATCACATTGGAAGAAAGTTCTCTTATTTGGTCGTAAAGGAAAATTAAGTCAACGGTTCATCGGACCATATGAGATCACAGAAATAGTCAAACATGTTGCATACAGATTGGCATTACCGCCAGAGCTTGATAAAATTTACAATGTTTTTCATTTACCTATGTTACGATGGTATCAGTCAGATCCTTCACATGTTATCTCTCTGACAGAAGTGGAGATTCAACCTAACATGACTTACAGTGAAGAACCGATTAAAATCCTGACATGAGAGACAAAAGAATTAAGAAATAAAAAAGGTAGCTTTAGTAAAAGTTCTTTGGCAACGACATGGGATTGAAGAAGCTACATAGGAACCAGAGGATACCAAGAGAAAGAAATATCTGAACCTCTTTACTGGTAAGATTTTAAGGACAAAAATTCTTTAAGGGGGAAGAGTTGTAACAACCCATTTTCAGTGAAATCAGAAGAGTGGTTTTGGGACCACAAATCCGAGTCAGAAAGAAAATTTATTTTAATATTATTGCATGGTCTACATTATGATAGGAAAGATGTATGAAAATTTTGATAAGAAAATTTTACTGATTTCATGTTTAATTATAGAAAGGACCAAATTGCATAAAATGAAAAAGTTGAGTTCTAGCAGCTATAAGTGTCAAATAGCTATGGAATTCAAAACGTGAGGTACTTATATGGTAATTAGACCATTAAGAGAAGTTAGTAGATATTTTTGATGATTCATCCGTGGAAAATTAGAAAAAGAAAAGGACTAAATTGGAAAAGAAAAAAATAAAAGGTGATATCTTAATTAAATAGAAAATATCATCATTTTATATCATCTTCTTCCCCAAATTCTTTGGAAGCCCTAGGAAAGAGAAAGAAAATCAAGCAAGCTTAATTTGGTAAGTAATCATGTCTTGTTTTTAGTAATATTCATATTTCTTAGATCGTAATAACTTAATCTATCTATTTTGGGGATTAATTTGTAAAGATATTAAAGTATTGAAATTTTTCCATGGATGAATATGTTGAAATTTTGAAATTTATGGTAGAAATTGAAAGTTTGTTGATAGATAAACAACTTTTGTAAAGTGAATTTTCATGTAATTGTGATTTAGGGACTAAATTGTAAAGATGTAAAATTCATGGAAAATTTCTGATTTTTATGAAATATATGTGTTGTAAATGTTATATGTAAAAATTAGTTAGGCTTGGAATAAGGATTAAATTGCACGAATTTCATTTTCTGAGCCTAGAGATGAAATCGTCATTTATGGAAAGTATAGGGGCAAAATGGTAATTTTTCCTAGGGTGTGAATTGAATTAAATTGAGTATGAAATGGATTAAATTGATGTTAAATTCATTTATATAGATCTAGATAGACCTAGTACAAAGTCGGATCGAGGAAAACAAAAAGTATCGGATTAGTAGATCCTTCTATACAAATGTTTATTGATGTAAGTTCGTGTAACTAGATTATGTATATTAATATGTTTGGAATTGAATGTTGAATATGTGTGAATTGTATAAATGTTTAATGTATAAAATTAATTACATGCCTAATATTGCTCGATAAGTATAAGTCCTGTTTGGATAGATGGAATTCGATGGACACAGGATTTCTCGATTGGTTGTGGTCTTGCATATGTTGCAGACACACCATAACGTAAAAGAGCATCCTGTTATAAGCCCTCTCGAGCTTCCTGTTATATGGTTCTTGCGAGCATTCTGATTGGTAGTGAACCTGCATGTATTATGGACTACCGTAGCTCTTTGTGAGCGTCCTGTTATATGATCGGTTGTGATCCTGCATATATTGCGGACACAAGCGCAACTCTTTATGAGTGTCCTGATATAGGCTCTTTTTGAGCTTCCTGATATGGCTTGCTTGAACTTTCTGTTATATGGCTATCTAGAGCTCCCTGATAATAGCTCTTCGGAGTTACCTGTTAAGCTCAATCAGCTTCCTATTCTAAACTCTTATGAGTTTCCTATTATAGCCCGGATAAGCTTCCTGTTATATGGCTTACATGAGCATCCTGTTATATGGCTCACATGAGCATCCTATTATATGGCTCAAGAGAGTGCTTCCTGATTATGCGCCCTAATTGGGTTCCCCTGAATATGAGTTGATGGTTTACAGTGTCGTACATTTCAAGTGTACTACATGTGTATCCATTGATATTTCAAATAAATTCAACGGGCAAAGTTCTGTTATGGCTAATCTAAACTTGAGATGATTTATCATAGAAATGTATATGTTATATGGAAATATGATAAGAAAAGTACATGTGTATGAAAGTTATTACATGATGGGCTCATCTTTATTACTTGAAAAGTATTTAGAAATTCATGACTAACTTGCTTAATTGAGTGTATGTGATTAGGCAATTGGTCAATTTGTTGGGATGCATGATATTTACATGATTACTTAAATTGAATATAAATGGTAAGTTAAATTCCTGTTATGTGAACTTATTAAGCATTAAATGCTTACTTTGTCTTATTTTCATCTATTTTGTAGTGCTTGGAAGCTCGTAAAGGTTGGAATTGATCGGAGCACCATCACACTATCCTTCAGCTCGTTTTTGGTATAAATAGCAAACTTATTTTGGTATAATGGCATGTATAGGCTAACTTGGCTAATGTTGGCATGTAAATGGTTATTTGTAATCTAGCCATTGGAATGGCTAATGATGGTATGTTTAGTGAATATGTAAATGAGGTTATAATATGATTATTATATGTGTACTTGGTATGGTTAGATTGAATTATGGTAAACATATATGTTTAAAAAAAAAGGGTAAGTTTGAATACATGTGATGATATATCATGTATAATGTTAATGTTGGCTTGGTTTTAACGTCTTGAATTTATTTGTATATTTATGCAAGTATTAATGTAGGTACAAGGCAAAATTTATGTGAGAAATAAGGCTTGGAAATGGCCTTATTTTGTCCACACAGGTAGACACACGGGCGTGTGTCTCAACCGTGTGTGATACACGGCCATGCGCACGGGCATGTGGTTTGGCTGTATGTCCCCTGCAACTTAAAATTTGAGAAATAGAATGCTCAGAATTGGTCGCACGAGCAGAGACACGGGTGTGTGTCTCAGCCGTGTAAAATACACGGCCCAACCCACGGGCGTGTATCTTGGCCGTGTGAATCCTGCACCTATTTTTGAAAATTAAATTATCTACATGGCCTAGCACACGGGCATGTGGCAAGCCGTGTGACCCAAGTCAGTAGCTACCCTAATTTTGAGCACGAGCTGGAACACGACCATTTGCCTTACATCGAATACCCACACATCCTAATACACAGGCGTGTATCACACGGGTATGTGTCCCCTGCATATAAAGAAATTTTAAGAATTTTGCAAAAAATTCTCTGAGATCCCGAATTAGTCCCGACTTGTTTCTAATGTATAAATTGGGCCTCGAGGGTCCAATTAAGGGACAATAAGATTGGATATGATTTGTTTCGGATATGAATAGTAAATGACATGAATTAACTGTATTTGTTCTGTAAATTTTGGTAATGCTCTGTAACCCTGTTCTGGCGATGGATATGGGTTAGGGGTGTTACACAATCAAATATTAAACACAAGAACATCAGGTGACCTAGGGTTGAGGACAACAAAAACCTTAACTCTACAAATAGGCTCATTTAACACTTGTTATAGAAAATTTTTCGTACTGTATAATTTTATTTATAGTTTTAGTTTTTAGTTTTTTTTCCTTTTCTTAGGCTTTAGGTTATTTTAAATTTTGCATTTATCGGGAGATTTGATTTGTGGAACTCAATCAACTCTTTATGGATCTCGCTTTAGTTATTTTTGTAACACCCCTCACCTGTATTCAACACCGGAATAGGGTTAAGGAGCATTACCGGACTTACAACTCAATTATACATACTATAAGCAGACATTTCATCAATTCAAACATTCGTCTATCAACCTCAATCAATATGTCCCTAATACGAGCCTAAGAGGCCCTATTAATGAAATGGAAGTGGTTCGGGACTAAACTGATAACCTTTAAAATAATTTAAGCACTTAGAAATTTTTTCTCCAAAACAGGGGACACACGCCCGTGTGACCAAGCCGTGTGTCTCACACGGCCACTAGACACGCCCGTGTCACAGGCCATGTGGACATTCGAAATGGGATCACATGGCCATGTCCTAGCCCCTGTCCAAACAAGTGAGCTTACTCACTTGCGTCACACAGCCAACCACACGTCCGTGTGCCCTTCGAAGTGACCACACACGCTAGTGTACCAGGCCATGTGATAGACCGTGCCAAACCTGTAGGGTATACTGACTTATGCAATACTGGCAAGTCACATGCTCGTACGCTAGGCCGTGTGTAAATTAGGGGGTATACTGACTTGTGCCACACGCCCGTGTGTGAGGCCATGTAGAGCATACTGACTTCATTTCAATTTTAACACCAAGGGACACACAGCTGTGTAACATGACCGTGTGTCACACACGGCTGAGATACACTGTAACGCCCCGAATTTGGGCCTAGTAGAATTGGGCCCATTGGGCCTTGGGAATGGGAGCGTTTAAAATTTTTGAGAATAAGAGATCGGCACTAATGCAAGTTGGATCTATTAGGTGAATGATTTTGGAAGGATAAGGGGGCTTTTAGGAAGTCCTGGGGTTAAGCTATGTCATTTGGAAAATTTAATTTTTGCCTTAGTGGGACCCTAGTCCCGAGTATTAGGCCTCTTAATTAAGGGGAAAATGAGACACAATTGGGCCTATGGTTCTGTGGCAAGATGGCGCCACTTGGGGAGCTATGAGGTGGCGTTACTTTCAGGTGAAGAGGTCCAAGGTTCGAGGCTTAGGAGTGGTGAATTTAGGAGTTTTATTTTTGGCACATGGAAGGAAGGTAGTGGCATTAGAGTGGACTCTGGAAGGGAGTGTTCAGGAGAGAAATTTAAGGTAGAGATAATAGAGAAAAGTTAGGAGATGAGGAGTGTGGATGTGTTGGTGCCGAATGGGACTCTGGGGGAAGGGAGTTTCAGCTTTTGGCTATAAAAGGAGGGTGCCGAATTCCTAGGGTAATGCAGAAATTCTGTTTTTCTCTCTAGCCGAATTCCTCACTTGATAGTTGCCTAAACACCCCTTTTCTCTATAAGTGCTCAGAAGCCGAATCCTCCATACCTTCTCTTTTCAAATTCCTTTTCTTGTTCACCTCTGTTTCTAGCCGATCACTTCTTCTCTTCTTCTTCCTATTGCTGCCGAATATTCCCTTTCACTATACTAGTCTCAGAAGCCGGATACTTCTTCGGCCGATTGCTTCTTGGGTAAGTGCTTAGTCGATTTTCATTTAGTGTGTTTTGGTAAAAGATTAAAGGCTATCTAACCTCTCCTTGTCGTTAACCTTGTATTAACAAGGGTAGGGTTCAAAGATCGCAAGCGTCGTAAGGATCATTAGCAAGTGGTAAGTGTTCTCGTCTCAATTGTGGATTAGTGGATGGCCGAATGTAAATATCGCTTATAGAGGTGACTTATGTGGAATATGAGTCACTTGATTTTGATGATATATGTTTGGGTGCAGATCTAGGGGATATTCGTGAATAGTAGCTAAGGAAGGGCTACTAGAACTGGTGGTACACGGTAAGGTTACGGTGAGGTTTCAGTTTTTTATAAAGTATGTATTAAGCCCTTGATTAATCGTTAAGTGATGTCAATTGTAGGTTTGTGATTAAGGGGATTGCAGCACGCGTTATTACCAGGTGTGTACAAACACTACACACACACATGGCGGCAACGCCGAAAAGCTAAAAAGCCAAAAGTGGCTAAATGGGCCTACCGAGCTCGTGGGCCCAAATCGGAAATGGTTGATATGTGAACTTGAGTATGAATTGACATGAATGGTCGTATGATGTGTTTATAATCGGGCCTAATGGGCTACATAAACATGATTGGGCTTAATGGGTTATACGAATATGGTTGGGGCCTAATGGGCTATATGAACATGAGTGGGCTTTATGGGACGTTAGGAATGCATGTTAGGGTTTAATGGACTCTAGGCCTAGTTCTGATAAAATCTTAAAATTGCATAAGACTTAATTTATTAATCAAACATGTTTGTGGACAAGTCGATTAGTTAGAGTGTGGTGCCTTGCTGCAACGTTGAGTAGTGCCACTGTTTGTGCTACCTTTGTAGTGTAGGGATGGGTGGGTTGATATTTATATCCTCACAGGAGTGTAGGGTTCGTACGGGTGGAGTGCAGTGTAACACCCCAAACCCGGTCAAAACGTTACGACCAAATCCGGCATGTCACATAAAAGGGTTGTTTAAAAATTTCGTGTTTGTTAAAAAATTCGAGTTTAATTATGTATTTAATTGTTATCCTTTTGTTAACATTTTGGAAAACGGTTATTAAGGGTTTCGAAAAATCCCATATTAAACATTTAAGAATAATAGGCAGTATCATATTAAAAGCTAAACCAAATAAAATACCAAATTTAAAGTTAAAGCGGCCTTATTACAAAATATTAACCTAAGTTAAAAATAAGTAAAATACTAAAGTCCAAAACTGCTCGTAGTGTGGCCACCTCTGAGTCCTCCAATACGTCGAACCGCCTACTGAGGATTACCTAAGAAAGATTAAAAAGAGGGGGTGAGTTTACAAAAACTTTGTGTGCAATTCCCCTTACGAACAAAATCTGTAAGAACATGCATCAAAACAATTCGGGCCCAAGCCCATTAAAGTAACGGTGGCAATTGGGCATTAGCCCAAAATAGCCTCGGTTGGGCCTTAACCCAAGTCAAATGTCACATGTCATACATATAAATTGGGGCCTAAGCCCATCTCAGTAATATAATCCAGATATGCAATGCGTTAATGCCCATACCAACCCTGCACTCTGTCTCCTGTCCAACCCCACACTCCTGTGGGGATTTAATCGACCCACCCATCCCTACACTCCTTATGTAGCACCGGTTGCGACACTAACTTATCGGTGCAGCATAGCTGCTCGGTGGCTAAAAAGCCTTCGGTGGATCCACCATCGTCAAGCGACCATGCGATCCTATTAGCACTTCCTCCGTATTAATAATCCTATCCCCATGCAACATAATAACACATGAATGCAACATAAAATAATAATCATACGATAACAATCATAAATTGCATACAAGAATAACCATATAACATGTAGGGGCATTTTCGTCATTTTTCCCTTTAGGGGCATATCGGTCATTTTACCCATCGAGGGTATTTTAGTAATTTCACACCTGCAATGGCCTTTCTAAAGGCCTAATGTCGCCTCCAGCGACTCAACTACCATTTCCGGTCGTACCGGACTATTGGGCCTAAAACCTGATTTCGACCCATTCGGGTCCACATGCTTGTGTGGCCCACCTAACACAAATCTAGCCACGTATATGAGATTCACCTAGTCTAGTTCACTATATACTACACCATCATACATTTTATTCAATTGGGCCCACGGGCCCATTGGGCCCACTTCGGCCCATCGTGGCCCAAGCAGCCTTAACCCACAAGAATACTACTGATGGCCTCAACTATCGCGTCGAAGCCCCACACGTGCGTTTGCACGCTCGTGTGGCTACTATTGCCGTGTTCGGCACTTCGGCATTTGCCGCTCTGCAACTAGAGTAGAGAGAGTTACACACCTGATAGGAATCTTGTAACACCCCAAACCCGGCCCATACACCACGACCGAATTTAGAATGCCACTGCGGAAAACGTTTGAAAAGATTTTGACTTAAAGATAAAAACTTTAAAATTTATTTTCGTTTGTAGAATATTGTATGTTTAAAATTCTGAGTAAAACTTTGATGTTACCAATTATCCGGAATTAAAACTTTAATATAAATATTTTTAAGATATAAGTTGCTAAAAATGAAATCATTTCCAAATAGTAAATTAATCATCCATCCAACTAAAACATAACAATAAACTTCAAATACTTTAAGTGGCCCTTATTACATCAAATAATTATTCAAAAATACTTAATATTAAACTGCATAAAATAAATAAAACATCTTCTGCATGGCCACCTCGTATCCTCTCCAACCCGGTCCAAGCATCACGTATCACCTGCGATGTTTGATAAAAATTTGGGTGAGTCTAACAGACTCATCGTAATTAGTCCACTGAATTCCACCCACATATCAAACCACATATCAACCCACATAACAGATAACGAGGTAACTTATTCACATAATATCACAATTCGGGCTTGGCCCATATCCATACCACATATCGGATCATAATGTAATTAACCACATGATTCCACATATTGGGCTTGGCCCATTTCCACACTGTTCCACATTCACATATTGGGCTTGGCCCATAACCACATCAATAACCGCAATGCCACACACAATCATGCAAAGTGCACCCAACCCAACCTAGGGTCCATCCTCTACACACCCCCGTATCCAGCCACCACACACCAGGGGATTTCCAAATCACCCTCCAACCGCTACACACCATTTCGGCAATTAATGCCGTCCACGATGTAGCTCGTAGCTAACATCAAACCATAATGAGGCACATAGCCACTCATCAACCACGATATGGCACACAGCCGATATCAACCACGATGAGGCACAGAGCCACTCATCAATCCACGTGAACTTAATCACAAGTAATCCACAACGCGACCTCAGTCAGCGCCAATCCATGATGTAGCTCATGGCTAACATCAAACCACGTACTCGAAGTACACCTGTACCTTCTTTCATATTCATAACCCATCCCATGCACATGCAACATATAATAATGTCATGATAAATAATGCATGTACATGTTATCCAAGCATTCAATCGTATTCACATTCATAATCCACATTTCATCGATTTGGTACTAACTCGATTATTGACGTACCTTTAAGGGCACCCATTTCATAATCGCAATCGCACTTATTAGCACATATATAACACATATACAACACATGCAAGTATCACATAAATCCCGGAAAACGGTAGGCTAACTACACACCTGATAACTTGAAGCACTACGCTCTCAATCCCGATGCTATCACTAAGCGAAACTACCGCTATCCGCCTACTCTCTTTCTCTCTTTGCCCACACCCGGTGGCCAATCTCGCATCAGCAGAAACCGATCTCTTCTTAAACTTTGGGATAGAGACTATCCTCTTCCTTCTTGGACTGGTGTTCGCCTCCATCACAATACTTAATCAAAACAACTGGTTAATCGATAACGGTTTAGTCTAACATAATGAATCTTAGAACTTATCGAATAATCTTACCAAATCGAATCAAAATCCCAGAAGTTCCTCTTAACCACTGTCGATTTACCCCTATACATCCATAATCCAAATCGGTCAACACTAATAACCAAGATGGCCTATGGCCGAATATTACAAACCTCCTTACCTTGCTTACCTAAATCCCGAAACCGGCACTTCTCGCTCTTGAAATTGTCGGAATCCCTATATGCCACATATTAGAATCGGTTATGTATAAACCTATGAAGATGGCCTCTTGGCCGAATCTACACATTACTTACCTTGATGTTTCAAAACCCGAGAGATCTCCTTCAATACTCCTTAGCGTTGGCTACAATCAAAAGAAACACATCACTATGGCCTTAAAGGACATTCGGCCAACCCTAGACCAAAGCCTAACCATTGCTTTCGGCACACTATTGCACAAGAACCCACAATCGATTGCTAAAGGAAAAGATTACTTACCAACCACGATTAAAACTAGGAAAGGTGGTCGACGGCCCTATCCTTAGAGGTTGCCAAACGAACCATCACTACATCCCATAGATTCGGCTTTAGAGAATGACAAGAAAAGAATAGTTTTCAGGAAAAAGATGATACAAAAGGACATAAAAAGAAGAAGAAGAAACTAGCCTACCACTCTCGGCTTTTGAATGGATCGGCTCCAAGGAAAAGATGCAATCGGCTATGGCCTTAAAATAGGGGATGAAACATTCGGCTATCACCAAAATAAAAGAAGAAGGTTGGAAAAGAGATATAGGTTCGGCCAAGAACAAATAGCGAAAGAAGAAGAGAAGAGTTTGAAGAATTTTGGCTATGGTGACAAGAAGGGTTCGGCTTTAATAGAAAAAGAAGAAAAAGAGATAATTATCTTGACTAAGAATTTCAGCAATTGGAGATTAAAAGATGAACAAACAATTTCGGCACTTAATCCCCCTCTACATAGCCGAAAATACTCTCCTATAGAGTCCCTTGGCCGGCCACTTTATCCTTCCTTATCAAATCCCACTTTCTTCTCCTATTTTTCCTCCATGCTACTCATTCAGAATTAATTGAATTAAACAACAATTATCCCTTACCCTTTAGCCGAATTTTAAAAAGAAAATCAAGCCTTATCTTATCCTTTGGAAGTCCAAATGCCGTCCATCACTCCCCCTCTCCCTTAACGCCAACATGCAAAAATAAAACACACTTTATGCTACCATCAAGACTCGAACCTCCTCCCTCCTGAAACTCCCTTTGACGCAAACTCCACAAAGACCCTAGGTGGCGTCCTTGCCACTTTTCCAAGGCTATCTTTGTGTCATAAATCCCCACAAATTCCCTTAAGGCCTCCTTAGCCTAGCTTCCCATCTTAAGCTTGAAATCCAATACTTTTCTAAAGCACTCTCCTACATCCTAGGGTTCTTAAAACCCCTAAAACACCTCCAAACACACTCAAAGCCTACTAGCTTATGAGTTATGCATTAAATGCATAACCCCTAAATCCCGGATGTTACAGCTTCTACCCTCCTTAAAAATAATTTTGTCCTCAAAATTACTTACTAACTAACAAATACCAATCCTACTCACCCCACTACGCTCTTGTCACAGCACTCTGATCTTAATAAAACTATCATACCTTCTAGGCACAGTCTCTAAGTTCACATTCAAGGCTTCAGGCACTACACTAACAATACAAGAATGAGCTAACCCTATAACAACCAAAGCAAGTAAAGGTATTCCAGAAACAAGGAACTTACCCTCTATCACATCCGCACATCTTCCTCCTCGCGACGATCGATCGCTTCAAGCCAACCTTGGTTGTCTTGCATCCGAACCTTCAAAGACTCTCCTCGCTTGGTGCCCCACGACTTCTACCGGAACCATTTCCTCCATGGTTCAGACCACGACCCCTCGACGTCTGCTGAGGACAATTCCTAACCAAATGAGCCTTAGACCCACACCGGAAACATTCCTTATTATTTCCCCAGCACTTTCCTGCATGAGCTCTCCCACACTGGGCACACAGACGACTCCGATTCTTAGCAACTGGCACAGGTGCACGTACAGGATTCTTGATCCTTGGCCTTTTCTAAACATCTCCCAACGATGCTGACGGTCCAAAACTCCTCTTGTTCCAGCTCCTATCCTTTTCTCGGTTCTGTCTCTCAGTCTTCTTAACTTCTTCAGCTATCCGAGCTTTCTCCACTAGAATTGCAAAGTCCCTTTCGGGTTTTAATTATCGAATTTAGCCGGTAATTAAGTCCTCTTGGTTAGGGTGAATCGTAGCTACGCACCAGGTAGGATTCAAGTAAAGAGGAGGTGAGTCACTAGGACTGCTTAAGTACCAAGCTCTTACTGAATCCACTCCTAGACATGCGCACAACTATTGCCACACCCTAACTCGGTGACTTACTCACGGGTTTGTTTGGTTGTACTTAAGTCTTATGCATCTTGTGTTTGGAGTAGACTAGTCCTAGGGTTCAATAGCCCTAATCTACTAATCTACGTTCCCATAAATGCCCATACAGTTCACATATTCGCATCACTTGAAGAGTTAGAGGTACTTACCCGTGGACTTCGGGCCGGAGATACAGGTGCCATGCCAGTATAAACCTGAAAAATTCATAAAAATCTATATTTTTGAAAGCCCATCTTTGAAAAATGTTTTTGGACCCAAAACCCTCAAAGCCGAGTTTTGAATCGGGCTCTGATACCAAACTGTAACACCCCAAACCCGGCCCATACACCACGACCGAATTTAGAATGCCACCGCGGAAAACGTTTGAAAAGATTTTGACTTAAAGATAAAAACTTTAAAATTTATTGTCGTTTGTAGAATATTGTATGTTTAAAATTCTGAGTAAAACTTTGATGTTACCAATTATCCGGAATTAAAACTTTAATATAAATATTTTTAAGATATAAGTTGCTAAAAATGAAATCATTTCCAAATAGTAAATTAATCATCCATCCAACTAAAACATAACAATAAACTTCAAATACTTTAAGTGGCCCTTATTACATCAAATAATTATTCAAAAATACTTAATATTAAATCGCATAAAATAAATAAAACATCTTCTCGATGGGCCACCTCGTATCCTCTCCAACCCGGTCCAAGCATCACGTATCACCTGCGATGTTTGATAAAAATTTGGGTGAGTCTAACAGACTAAGTGTGTAATTAGTCCACTGAATTCCACCCACATATCAAACCACATATCAACCCACATAACAGATAACGAGGTAACTTATTCACATAATATCACAATTCGGGCTTGGCCCATATCCATACCACATATCGGATCATAATGTAATTAACCACATGATTCCACATATTGGGCTTGGCCCATTTCCACACTGTTCCACATTCACATATTCGGCTTGGCCCATAACCACATCAATAACCGCAATGCCACACACAATCATGCAAAGTGCACCCAACCCAACCTAGGGTCCATCCTCTACACACCCCCGTATCCAGCCACCATAAACCAAGGGATTTCTAAATCACCCTCCAACCGCTACACACCATTTCGGTAATTAATGCCGTCCACGATGTAGCTCGTAGCTAACATCAAACCACGATGAGGCACATAGCCACTCATCAACCACGATATGGCACACAGCCGATATCAACCACGATGAGGCACAGAGCCACTCATCAATCCACGTGAACTTAATCACAAGTAATCCACAACGCGACCTCAGTCAGTGCCAATCCACGATGTAGCTCATGGCTAACATCAAACCACGTACTCGAAGTACACCCGTACCTTCTTTCATATTCATAACCCATCCCATGCACATGCAACATATAATAATGTCATGATAAATAATGCATGTACATGTTATCCAAGCATTCAATCGTATTCACATTCATAATCCACATTTCATCGATTTGGTACTAACTCGATTATTGACGTACCCTTTAAGGGCATCCATTTCATAATTGCCACTTTGCACTTATTAGCACATATATAACACATATACAACACATGCAAGTATCACATAAATCCCGGAAACGGTAGGCTAACTACACACCTGATAACTTGAAGCACTACGCTCTCAATCCCGATGCTATCACTAAGCGAAACTACCGCTATCTGCCTACTCTCTTGCTCTGCTGCTGGCCCACACCCTGGTGGCCAATCTCGTACCGCAGAAACCGATCTCTTCTTAAACTTCGGGATAGAGACTATCCCTCTTCCTTCTTGACTGGTGTTCGCCTCCATCACAATACTTAATCAGAACAACTGGTTAATCGATAACGGTTTAGTCTAACATGATGAATCTTAGAACTTATCGAATAATCTTACCAAATCGAATCAAAATCTCGGAAGTTCCTCTTAACCACTGTCGATTTACCCCTATACATCCATAATCCAAATCGGTCAACACTAATAACCAAGATGGCCTATGGCCGAATATTACAAACCTCCTTACCTTGCTTACCTAAATCCCGAAACCGTCACTTCTCGCTCTTGAAACTGTCGGAATCCCTATATGCCACATATTAGAATTGGTTATGTATAAACCTATGAAGATGGCCTCTTGGCCGAATCTACACATTACTTACCTTGATGTTTCAAAACCCGAGAGATCTCCTTCAATGCTCCTTAGCATTGGCTATAATCAAAAGAAACACATCACTATGGCCTTAAAGGACATTCGGCCAACCCTAGACCAAAGCCTAACCATTGCTTTCGGCACACTATTGCACAAGAACCCACAATCGATTGCTAAAGGAAAAGATTACTTACCAACCACGATTAAAACTAGGAAAGGTGGTCGACGGCCCTATCCTTAGAGGTTGCCAAACAAACCATCACTACATCCCATAGATTCGGCTTTAGAAAATGACAAGAAAAGAATAGTTTTTGGGAAAAAAGATGATACAAAAGGACATAAAAAGAAGAAGAAGAAACTAGCCTACCACTCTCGGCTTTTGAATGGATCGGCTCCAAGGAAAAGATGCAATCGGCTATGGCCTTAAAATAGGGGATGAAACATTCGGCTATCACCAAAATAAAAGAAGAAGGTTGGAAAAGAGATATAGGTTCGGCCAAGAACAAATAGCGAAAGAAGAAGAGAAGAGTTTGAAGAATTTTGGCTATGGTGACAAGAAGGGTTCGGCTTTAATAGAAAAAGAAGAAAAAGAGAGAATTCTCTTGACTAAGAATTTCCGCAATTGGAGATTAAAAGATGAACAAACAATTTCGGCACTTAATCCCCCTCTACATAGCCAAAAATACTCTCCTACAGAGTCCCTTGGCCGGCCACTTTATCCTTCCTTATCAAATCCCACTTTCTTCTCCTATTTTTCCTCCATGCTACTCATTCAGAATTAATTGAATTAAACAACAATTATCCCTTACCCTTTAACCGAATTTTAAAAAGAAAATCAAGCCTTATCTCATCCTTTGGAAGTCCAAATGCCGTCCATCACTCCCCCTCTCCCTTAACGCCAACATGCAAAAATAAAACACACTTTATGCTGCCATCAAGACTCGAACCTTCTCCCTCCTGAAGCTCCCTTTGACGCAAACTCCACAGCACCCTAGGTGGCGTCCCTTGCCACTTTTCCAAGGCTATCTTTGTGTCATAAATCCCCCACAAATTCCCTTAAGGCCTCCTTAGCCTAGCTTCCCATCATAAGCTTGAAATCCAATACTTTTCTAAAGCACTCTGCTACATCCTAGGGTTCTCAAAACCCCTAAAACACCTCCAAACACACTCAAAGCCTACTAGCTTATGAGTTATGCATTAAATGCATAACCCCTAAATCCCGGATGTTACAAATCTGGTGCTAATCCGCGCTCCGACCACTCCTGTGCCCAAACGCCCTCCAAGGTATCCTTCCTCCTATCATAGAATGCTCTATATATAGCTAGCTTCTCACCTTCCTTCTTTGTATCTTTCCGATGTGGGATCGCTTCGTCAGTAGAGTTTAAATCCAACTCAAACTCTTACCGTCCAATTCGCAAAATAAATACTCCCTTGCTTTTCATGAGATTCGAACCCAGGCTCCCTTCAATAGTTCAACACGTCACTTGCCACCAAGCCACAAGCTCCTCTTGTGTCTTAAACCATGCGCAACTAAATATAAATCTATAGCCAAATTCTAAAGTCCATTTAAAAAGAAAACCAAAATGCAAGAGCCAAGACTTGAACCTTGGACCTCCTTCCTTCCCTGTGGCGTCACTCCCTTGCCTCTTAAGTGGCGTCACTTTGCCACTACACCACACATCCACTTGTGTCATTTTTCTCCACATTTTATTCTTAAAGCCTACCTACCAACTCCTAGGGTTTTTTCACCTAAAACCAAAATTTTCCTAAAGCTCAAGTTTAATCCCGAGAATTCATAAAAGCCCTCTAACCTTCCAAAATCACTCACCTAATAGGTCCAACAAGCCGTTCTCTTGTTCTAAAAAATTTTAAACGCTACTACGCCCAAGGCCCATTAGGCCCAATTCTCTTAGGCCCAATTTTAGGATGTTACATGCAGGGTTGGATTTGGGATGGGTGCATTGTATTCATGTGATATTAACATGATATGAGGTCATTGTAGGCTAAGGCCCAAGACCACCGATTTTGATAAGGCTTAGGCCCAACGTGATAATTGCATGTTGATTTGATTACCAAGGGTCGTACACACTGAGTTTCTAGACTCACACCCTTTTTTTTAAATATTTCAGGTGAGCCTCAGTAAACGGCTCGATGTGGAGGAAGACTCGGAGGTGGCCACACTACAAGCTACTTAGAAGTTTTTCTTTATTTGTTTCGAATAACTCAATTTTAATTACTTTATTTTCATTGGGATGTAATAAGTCCGTATACCTCCAATTTGATTTTACATTTGGGTTTTAATTATTGTTCGACTATTAATCATTCAACTTAAATTTTTTTTTTTAAAATCTTAAACTTAAGCAAAGTCGTTTTGGAATTTTCCTTTGATGTGACATCACTAGATTCAGCCATAACGTCTGGGCCGGGTTTGGGGGGTGTTACATTTAGTGGTATCAGAGCCCGATTGCATAGCTCGGGCTGTGAAATGGGCCTTAGATTTTGGGTTTTTAAAACAAGTAGATTAAAAGTTTGTTGCAGGATCTTGTAGTGTGGTTCACCGAGCCCTTGACGTCGAGCCAAGTAAGTTTTTTTGTTATTTTACTTGTTTAAATTACTAAACTATATTTAGATATTGGGCTACTTTAAACAATAGGTTTTTAAAGACTAAAGCCCATAGAAAACTTAAGCCTGTAGTGGATTTACGACCGCGAAACAACTTTTAAATTGTTACTGGCATAAGACATGTGTTTTAAACAGTGGAACTATCAACTAATTTCATAAAAATTTTAATCCAAAAATACGCATGCAACGATGAGTGCTAGAAGAGGTGCAAGAGGCCGCGGCAGAAGCCGTGGAAGTGTTAGGGCTGGGTCGTCGGCGTCGGGCCATATGCCCAACGTTGGAGTAGAGGAGGCTCCGGCCTCACCAGTAGTTGAAACGAGACCATATGAACGAGCTACCACTGCAGAAGATGCAATGTCGCATGCCATGTTAAGGATTTTAGAAAGGGTCGCTGAGCCCAATAATGGTACGAGGAATCGTGTGTCGATCATGGAATGACTCTGAGCTAATGGGGCGAAGATTTTCAAAGGAGTAGCTGGGGTGGCCCCGAATGTGGCGGAGTACTAGTTGGAAGCTACGGAAAGAATAATGGTTGACCTGGATTGCACGACAGAACAAAAGTTGAAAGGGGCAATATCCTTACTTAGGGAGGAAGCTTATCAGTGGTGGTTGACCGTAAAGGAGGGCAACCAACCGGAGCAGATCACCTGGGAGTTCTTCAAATCGACATTCCAGGGGAAGTACATTGGAGCGGGTTATGTGGATACCCGAAGGAAGGAGTTTTTGAGTCTGACTCAGGGAGATAAGTCGGTAGTAGAGTATGAGGCTGAGTTTCTGTGCCTTAGTTGATATGCCAAAGGAATAGTTGCAACAGAGTATGAGAGATGCGTATGATTCGAGGATGGGTTAAGAGACAACATTAGGGAATTCATAGCTCTACAGAGGGAGCGGGACTTTGCGATTTTGGTGGAGAAAGCGAAAATAGCGGAGGAAGTAAAGTGCACGGAGCGCCTCAACTGAGAGAATGAGAAGGACAAGAACAAATGAAATGTGGAAGCTATGGGGGCCGAACAGAGGCCTACGAGGAGGGCCAAAGTGAATGGGTCGGTTAGAGCTAGGGCCCCTGTTGCTGCTACTAATACTGGGATACCACCTTGTTATGTGTGTGGAAAAGGGCATACGGGCGAATGCTGGAGGAGAATAGGAGCTTGTTTTAGCTACGGATCTATGAAACATAGGATTAGAGAGTGCCCGAGAAGGCCAAATCAGGTGCGAGCCGATAGCAGAGGTAATTTTCAGCCACAGAGAGGTGGTCAACAACCACCAAGGAGCCGTGGACAAGCTAAGGGCGATAATGGCGATAGACGTGGAGCACCGGGCAGAGGTGCAGGATAGGCAGAGGCGAGGCAGCCAGCTTTAGTCTATGCTGCTCATCGCAGAGAGGAAGGAGATGCACCAGATGTGATAACAGGTATGTTTTGTGTGGATGCGATATTTTCGGTATAGGAAACTATATGCGTGCAATGTTTATCTGCTCCAGTGGGTCGGTTTTTCCGGGTAAGTGTAGAGGGTTCAATTAGAGTTAAAGTGTGTTAGTGTTTTTAAAATCAGAGTACGCAGCGAAAGCATAGTGGTGTGACTTGAGCGGTACGGTTAATAGTTAGTTGGAAATTTCGAGGACGAAATTTCTTTAAGGGGGTAGAGTTGTGACGCCCCAAATTTGGGCCTAGTAGAATTGGGCCCATTGGGCCTTGGGAATGGGAGCGTTTAAAATTTTTGATAATAAGAGATCGGTACTAATGCAAGTTGGATCTATTAGGTGAATGATTTTGGAAGGATAGGGGGCTTTTAGGAAGTCCTAGGGTTAAGCCATGTCATTTGGAAAATTTAATTTTTGCCTTAGTGGGACCCTTTTCTCGGGTATTAGGCCTCTTAAGCTGATTAAGGGGAAAATGGGACACAATTTGGCCTATGGTTCTATGGCAAGATGGTGCCACTTGGGGAGCTATGAGGTGGCGTTACTGTCAGGTGAAGAGGTCCAAGGTTCGAGGCTTAGGAGTGGTGAATTTAGGAGTTCTATTTTTTGCACATGGAAGGAAGGTAGTGGCGTCACAGTGGACTCTGGAATGGAGTGTTCAGGAAAGAAATTTAAGATAGAGATAATAGAGAAAAGTTAGGAGATGAGGAGTGTGGATGTGTTGGTGCCGAATGGGCCTCTAGGGGAAGGGAGTTTCGGCTTTTGGCTATAAAAGGAGGGTGTCGAATTCCTTTGAAAGTTTCCTAGGGTAATGCCAAAATTCTGTTTTTCTCTCTAGCCAAATTCCTCACTTGATAGTTGCCTAAAGACCCCTTTTCTCTCTAAGTGCTCAGAAGCCGAATCCTCTATACCTTCTCTTTTCAAATTCCTTTTCTTGTTCACCTTTGGTTCTAGCCGATCACTTCTTCTGTTCTTCTTTCTATTGGAGCCGAATATTCCCTTTCACTATACTAGTCTCAAAAGCAGGATACTTCTTAGGCCGATTGCTTCTTGGGTAAGTGCTTAGTCGATTTTCCTTTAGTGTGTTTTGGTAAAATCCGAAGGGCTATCTAACCTCTCCTTGTCGTTAACCTTGTATTAACAAGGGTAGGGTTCAAAGATCGCAAGCGTGGTAAGGATCATTAGCAAGTGGTAAGTGTTCTCGTCTCAATTGTGGATTAGTGGATGGCCGAATGTAAATATGGCTTATAGAGGTTACTTATGTGGAATATGAGTCACTTGATTTTGATGATATATGTTTGGGTGCAGATCTAGGGGATATTCGTGAATAGTAGCTAAGGAAGGGCTACTAGAACTAGTGGTACATGGTAAGGTTACGGTGAGGTTTCAGTTTTTGATAAAGTATGTATTAAGCCCTTGATTAATCGTTAAGTGATGTCAATTGTAGGTTCGTGATTAAGGGGATTGCAGCACGCGTTATTACCAGGTGTGTACAAACAGTACACACACACATGGTGGCAACGCCGAAAAGTCGAAAAGCTGAAAGTGGCTAAATGGGCCTGTCGAGCTCGTAGGCCCAAATCGACAATGGTTGATATGTGAACTTGAGTATGAATTGACATGAACGATCGTATGATGTGTTTATAATCGGGCCTAATGGGCTACATAAACATGATTGGGCTTAATGGGTTATACGAATATGATTGGGGCCTAATGGGCTATATGAACATGAGTGGGCTTTATGGGACGTTAGGAATGCATGTTAGGGTTTAATGGACTCTAGGCCTAGTTCTGATAAATTCTTAAAATTGCATAAGACTTAATTTATTAATCAAACATGTATGTGGACAAGTCGATTAGTTATAGTGTGGTAACCGACATATGCATGTCTAGGATTGGATCGAGGGAGAGCTTGGTACTTAAGCGGTCCTAGTGACCCACCTTCTCTTCTCTGAGATCCTACCTGGTGCATAGTGTTTGTTCACTTTACCTGCGAGGACTTGTTGATGGGCCAAAGTTCATAACTAAAACCCGAGATGAAAGAAATTACGGAAATACCCATGTAGGGTAGAAATTACGAAAATACCCCTATAGGGTAGAAATTACAAAAATACCCCTGTAGGGTAGAAATTACAGAAATACCCCTGTAGGGTAGAAATTACGGGAATACCCCTGTAGGGTAGAAATTATGGAAATACCCCTGTAGGGTAGAAATTACGAAAATATCTCTGTAGGGTAGAATTACGAAAATACCCCTGTAGGGTAGAATGACGAAAATACCCCTGGGTAGTGAAATGACTAAAATACCCCTAAGTGCTTAATGTGTGAAAATGTGTATGTTGCATTCATAAAATATATGTTGCACTTGGGTGGGTTTGATGATACGGAGGAAGACATGTGAGGATCGCATAGTCCCTTGACGACCGTGGATCCACCGGTGGCTTAAGCCTATTATTTGCTCAGTAGCCTTGCTGCAACGTTGAGTAGTGCTGCTGTTGGTGCTTATCCCCACATGAGTGTAGGGTTGGTACGGGTGGAGTGCAGGGTTGGGTTTGGGATGGGTGCATTGCATTCATGTGATATTGACATGATATGAGGTCATTGTGGGCTAAGGCCCAAGACCATCGATTTTGATAGGGCTTAGGCCCAACGTGATAATTGCATGTTGATTTGATTACAAAGGGTCGTACACACTGAGTTTTGAAACTCACACCCTTTTTTTTTAATATTTTAGGTGACCCTCAGTAAACGGCTCGATGTGGAGGAGGACTCGGAGGTGGCCACACTACAAGCTACTTAGAAGTTTTTCTTTATTTGTTTCGAATAACTCTATTTTAATTACTTTATTTTCTTTGGGATGTAATAAAGCCGTGTACCTCCAATTTGATTTTACATTTGGGTTTTAATTATTGTTCGACTGTTTAATCATTCAACTTAAATAATTTTTTTTTAAAATCTTAAACTTAAGCAAAGTCGTTTTTGAATTTTCCTTTGATGTGACATCACCAGATTCGGCCATAACGTCTAGGCCGGGTCTGGGGGTGTTACATACACGCCCGTATCTCTGCTAGTGTGGACAAAAATAGGCTATTTACCAAGCCATTTTTCCACCCATTTTACACATACCTAAACAAGCTCAAATAATTCCATTTCAAGACACAAATAAGTAGCCAAAAGTCATCAACCAAAGTTCAAATCATACCAATTCTTTACCATCAATATAAATCACAAATATACTAAAATTTGCCATATAATTTTATACCTAATTCGCATATACCGTTCAATTAACTAAACCATTCCAAACATGCAATATCCATTCAATCTCAATCACTCATTATAGATCAATTACCTAACTCAAAATAATACCATTTTCACATTTATAAACAACATCAAATTCACCATCACAAGCCAACTCAAATGGCCTAAATACATGTTCATCAAACATACCAAAATGACTCAAGCCTATACATGTCATATACCATATATACACACTTCAAAAGTACCAAAATAGATGTCCGGTAGTGTGATGATGTCCTTGATGATCCCCAGATTTGAGCTAGCTTCGTAGAACTATGAAACATCGAAAACTAAACAAAGTAAGCTATAAAGCTTAATAAGTTCGTATGTAAATATGAAATAACCTCAACAATCATTAACACTTCAAAATGGATAAGATAATTAACATTTAAAGCATCAATCAATGAGCTAACATAAAGTTTAACCATATCGTAACTCATAACTCCTCAACTTCTTCTAACTCATTACTAGAATAGTTTTCAGTACATACCTGTACTGATACATATCTATGTACCACCAGCTCTCTTACCAAATCCCTTCGAGCTTATATATGTTTACGATATAATTACTTCTATTTTCTGATGCCATAGTCCAACTATGGTCTTACACATACGTTGCCAAGGCCCTGCCGTGGTCTTACATTTACATGCTATAACCCGACTATGGTCTTATTATCCGATTTGCCATAGCCCAACTATGGTCTTATTCAGCAACTCATCCACTTAAACCGTACATTTAAATTAAGTTCTACACATTTAACTATAGGATAAATACAATCTCAATACCATCCATCCATTGAATAAATACACATTTAAGTTCAAATATACGAACTTACCTCGGATGATAAAACGGCGAATCGAGTCAATTAGTCAATCACTTTATCTTTTCCCTAATCCAAGTTTATATTTCACTTTTCTTGATCTAAATATATTCAAAATTGACTTATTCAATCATCTATTCATTCAATTTTGTTCAAAACATACTTTAAAACACATTTACACTTTTGCCCCATATATTTCACATTTTTCACAATTTAGTCCCTATTGCATAAAATCATAAATTAGTGAAATTCCAAATAAACCCATGCTAGCCGAATTACCATAATGTCCCTAGTAGCCCAATATTTTCATTTATTTCACATTTTAACCACTAACTTTACACATTTCTCAATTTAATCTCTATTTTTTATTTTTACTCAAAATCACTTAACAAAACTTATATATCTCATGACAAATATTCATAATCTATCATCAAACATTAAAACTCATACATATTCATAAATGGCATCATTGAAAATCTTTAACAATTTTACAAATTAGTCCCTGGGCTAGTTAGTACTAGCTACAACAATCTCAAAAACATAGAAATCATTAAAAACGAGACAAAAATCGTATCTTAATAGCTCAAAATAGCTTGGCCGAATGCAAGGAATGAAATCCTAGGGTCGTCAAGCCTAGGGTTTAAATTCTTCCTTTCTCAAACAACTAATTCATTAAGAAAACCCTGCACAACAACCAATTAATCATACCTCCACTGGATAATCCTCCACAATAGGATTAGGTCTTCACAGATCTCAAAAACATATAAACTTGATATAAAAGATGAACATGAATATTAAAATTGTAACAGCCCATTTTTGGTCAAATCGAAACAGTGGTTTTGGGACCACAAATTCGAGGTAAAAATAATTATTCTATTATTATTTTAACATTTACAGTATGATATCATGTTGGTGTGAAAATTTCGTTAAGAAATTTTATCGTTTAATTGCTCAATTTGAGAAAAAGGACTAAATCGCGTAAAATGCAAAAGTGTTGTTCTATTAGCTAAAGGTATTAAATAGCTATATAACCCTAAAGTAAAGGTACTTATGTTGTAATTATACCATCCTTAGTGTAAGTGGACTTTTATGGACATAAAACAAGTGAATATTAATGTTTTAAACCAAGGTTAATTTGGTAAATTATGTATTAATGATATAATAAATAAAATCAAAATATGTATCATCTTTTAGCTTCTTCCTCAATAAAAAATTAGGGCTATAGAAAAGCCAGGTGGGAATTAACGTAAAATTGGTATGGCCTATCCATGACCAACTTTACCTCAAACCAGTCTGGACTGTGAGGTCTAGAGATAAGTAGTTATTACCGACTCATTATTTTAGTGGAAGATAGAGAGATCTTGCTAGGGTAACGACTAGTTGATTGAACAGGGAATACAAAGCAACGATTAGTTATGATTACCGAAGCGAGCTAGTCACTCATGCTCATATCTGATTAATTTTCCATAGCAAATTTACCAAATTTTTTCCATTTATATTATTTTATTTCTTTACTTATTAAAAACTCTCTATTTATGTTTGGTTGTAATATAATTTATTTAGTGCTCGGCTCATTTGGGTACGATCCTTAGAGTACTCACCTACTTCGTTGTTACTATATTACAACATGACCCGTATACTTGCAGATACCGCCCATTTAACATATTTTGTGCATGATTTATACTCTGGACATTGGTACGTCTAGAGGCGGTCAAGTTGTTGGCATTGTTGCGGGTAGGCAAGGTCACTAGATTGATTTTAATTTTTTCAGTTAATAGAAAAATTAGTAAATTCCTAAATTATAGATTCAATTTTATTTTCTTATTTTTACTAACTTCTTTATTCTCTTTGGGTTTAGTGTATGACTCGTAGAAGGGGAACACCTATAGAGCCAACAACAGATCTAGAAAGAATAATTTGTAGGAATCATCGATAACAACAACAGTAGATGCAAAACCCACCACCTACTTTGGGAAACATACCTCGTGAGAACCCATTGTTCGAAGAAGATAACAAAAACCAGCCAGACTTACCACCACCACCACAGCTACTCCCAAATATGGCACGTAATGAAAGAACTCTAAGAGAATATGCGCTACCAGATCTGGAGACAGTTCAGGGGAGTATAGCAAGGACAGCTATTAAGGCCAATAATTTCGAGATCAAACCAGTAATGATTCAAAACAATCTACAGTTTAGGGGCACAATGACGGAGGTTCCAAACCAGCATTGAAAATAGTTCCTTTAGCTTTGTGGCACATTAAAATATAATGAGGTTACCGATAATGCTATTCATCTTCAGTTGTTCCCCTTATCCTTAATAGATAACGCTTTCTTGTGGTTAGATTTATAGGCACCAGGATCCATTTCGACATGGGACGAGCTCGCAGGAAAATTCCTACAAAAGTTCTTCCCTATTAGCAAGACTGTCCAGCTAAAGAGAGAGGTTGCTATGTTTAAGCAATTAGAAGGTGAAAGTTTCCATGAAGCTTGAGAGCGCTTTAAAATGTTGATTAAAAAATGCCCATACCATGGACTACCTGAGTGGTTACGATTGCAAATGTTATATAATGGGTTGGATGCACGTGTACAGTCAGTGTTAGATGGAGCAGGAGGAGGAGCTTTAATGAACAATACATATGAGAATGCATATGAACTAATAGAAAACATGGCGACGAACTACTGTCAATGGTCAACTGAACATTTTAAATATGGTCAAAGACCATCTACAATGAAGGCTATCCAAGAAGATGACAAATAGAAAAATTAGTGGACAAACTCAACCGTATTAAGGCTTCGAATAGTGCACCATATATATATGGAGGAGAGAAACAACTCTTCCACTATATTAACAATCCCACTGAAGATGTGAACTACATCAGGAATAGGGGTGGAAACCCTTATTCGAATAAATACAACCTCAGATGGAGAGATTACCCAAATTTGAGATGGGGAGGAAATCAATGAAGAGGTAATAGCTCTAATCAGGTTAAAAATGCTAACTATCAACCTCCTTATTTACAGAAACCTCATAAGAGGGCAACCCAAATAACCATATTGTATGTGGTCAACATTTAGATTGAACCGAAAGGGAAATGCAGTTAATGAGGACAGACGTGAAACAGGTGCAGTATAAGTACACCAATTCAGTGAAAACATTGACTAAGCTTGAAGGTCAAATGAGAAAATTAATGAGCATGGTGGGAGGCATCAAGAGAAAAATTGGCACTTGTAACCTTAGTAACATTGAAGATAATCCTCAGAGAGAGGGGAAGAAACATGTGAAAGCAATCGTGCTCCGATCGGGTAAAGTGCTTAGTAGCCCAGAAAACCCAACTCAAGAGGTGAACAAAGGGGAATACTGATGATCTTCCTGAAGAGCCTTTAGAAGCTAATGATGAACTAGAACTGGAAGAAGTAGTTGAACTGGTAGCTGAGCTGAAGGAAGAACTAATAAAAGAACCTGCAATTACGAAGGTACCATTCCTATCACGATTGAATAAGAAACAAAGACGGGATGAAGATGATTTTGTAAGTTTTCTAAATTTATTCAAATCATTAAATTTTAACATGCCATTGATAGACTTAATTGAAAAAGTTCCAAAGTATATTAGGTACCTTAAAGAAATTATGTCAAGGAATAGGAAAATTAAAATTGGAGAACAGGTTAATATAAACGCATCATTTAGTGTGCTAATATCAAGATAGGTTCCCCAAAAATTAAAAGAGTCAGGGAGTTTCACAATTCCTATAGAGATAGGGTATATTGATTTTAGTAAAGCTCTATGTGACTTAGGATCTAGCATAAACCTAATGCTAATCTAGTATAAATCTAATGCTCTATCTATATATGAAAAAATCGGGTTAAGGGACCCGAAAAATATTCAAATTACATTACAATTAGCCGATAGATTGTCAGTACAACTTATGAGAGTATTGGAAGATGTGTTGGTTAAGGTGTGTAATTTCATAATCCCTATAGACTTTGTGATCCTAAACTTTGAGGAAGACCGTGAAATATCCATTCTGCTAGGTAGACCTTTTCTAGCTACGTCAAGGTCCACAATCGATCTAGAGAAAAATGAGTTAACCATGAAGATCAATGGTGAAACAAAAAATTTTAAATGTGGTCACCAACAGAATGAGAAATATAGGAAAATCAAGGGAAGTATTTTTTGTACTAGTGCAAGTCAAAAGAATACGTTCAAAGAAAGGGACAAGCGAAAGAAGGTGGAGTGGCACGACGGGCAATGGACTAACATTGAAAGAAACAGAAAAGCGTCCTCGTATGCATCGATGGAGTTTTCGGACGAATCTGACAGTAAAACTTAACAATTTGGATTAACTTCTAATTTTATATAAATTATTGTTGATAAAGCATAATTTACACATATTTTAACCCCATGCTTGGCTTATTTTTGGATGAATTCTCATTAGATTTGATGAATTTGATGCTCCTAATCTCGTAATTTCATGTTTTATACTCAGGAAGGCTTAGGAGTCGAAAAGATCGAGAAACGGGCCAAAAAGGGACAAAATGGGCCTACATAGGAAAGCAACACGGCCTAGACTATGACCACGGGTAGATCACATGACTGTGTGAGGTGGGCAGACTTGACCACATCTGAAGGAGTCCACCACGGGCGTGTCACACGGGCGTGTCCCTGCCGAAATTAAGATGAATTCTATTCGGAATGGGATACTTGTGAGCCAAGTAAGGCATCTCGAAGCCTATATAAATACCCTAGGAGGCAACCTAAAAGGGGAGGTTGACAGGATGTCGAATAGACGCCGAGTAGAAGGAGGAAATACTCCAAGACAGCCGTCGGAAACAGCTTAGGAGAATGATCTCCATCAAGACTGAGGATCTCCCATCAAGTTCTTTAGAAGTTTTTGGGTTTTCTTATGTTTTGTTGTTTTCCCTATTCTAATATGTTTCCCTCTTTTAGTATGAACTAAATCCCTAAAATACCTAAGGGAATGAAACCTAAGACGGATCTTATTACTATTTGATTTATAAGATAAATACTTGTTCTTATTTTTAATTATGAGTTCTTATTCTTGTTTTGATAATTCAGGTTATTGTTTCAAGTCGAATGTGCTTATTCAGTGGAGCAAAATTCCCTGTTTAAGAGTAGATCAACACAATTAAGCGGAGTTGATTGCAACCCTAGACATAGGGCGGCAAAATCATTTAATTAGAGTCAAATCTAATAAGGGAATCCATAGATCGAGTTAATGCGACAATAGGGGTTTTAATTTGAAAGAGATTTCAATTAATCAACCTAGAGTCAATTATTTTTATTCTCGAGAGAGATATTAACATAAATCAAGGATTTCTACGGATTAAGACGAGTGAATAAATCGTATGAATCAAAAGTAATAAGTAAAGTCTAGGTGGATTCTTCCTTAGGTATTGTGTAACACCCCAAACCCGGCCTAGACGTTATTGCCGGATCTAGCATGTCACATCAAAAGATAGTTGGAAAGCTAAGCGATCGTTGAAAATGTCGCATCTCTTTTGAAACTCCACTTTTCGTCGTTTGTTTGTAAAAACACGATTTGCTTAATGTCCATTTTTGTAAAGTTGTTATTATCTTGAAAACCGCCTTTGTTGTGAAAATTTAACTTGAATAGTTGCGAAAACGTGGTATTTTAGAAAACGATTATTAGCATCTTGGGAACACTCAGTGTTCAACCATTTATCAATTTAAAAGTAACCGAATTGAAAGTTAAAAGAAAAATAAAATCCAAAGGCCTTATTACAAAATATTAACCCAAAATAAATAATCTTAAAATGAAGTAAAACCTGAATATACTAAAGTTCGCGAGAATTAACTCCGATGTATGGCCACCACCGAGTCCTTCGCGGCTCCAAATCCTCTATCGCTGGGGATTACCTGCAAGGTTAAAAGAAGGGGGTGAGTTACGAGAACTCAGTGTGTAATCCCCTAAACAGTCGCTATCTGGGCCCGAGCCCATACGGCATCAATCTGGGCCTAAGCCCTATTATCATGATAATGCAGATAATGTAATGTAGCCCAACCCAATCCAACCAATCACACCCCCGTACCAACCAATCGTCACCTGTGGGGATCAAGTCAACCCACCCCGCCAATCACAATAATATTGCAGACAAGCTGCTAATCACAATATTTGTGGCGGAGACACTAGAGTAATAGTATATATATGTGGCATAACCACTAAAGCAGTATGTGGCATAGCCACCAGGCTACACCTCTCTTCAGTCATTAAACCCGCCCCATGCAACATGATAAAATGCAATGTATCAAAGGTGTAAAAGTGCAGATAAAATCACATACACGATGTTCAACCATAATCAATGGTATAACGGTCATTTTTACCCATTTGAGGGTATTTCAGTAATTGTACCCATCGAGGGTATTTCGGTAATTTACCCTCCAAGGGTACTTTCGGTAATTTCGCAACCCAGGGGTATTTCGGTAATTTACCCTCCAAGGGTATTTTCGGTAATTTCGCAACCCAGGGGTATTTCGGTAATTTAGCCTCCAAGGGTATTTTCGGTAATCTAGTCCTTTAACGGCTTTTTTGGAGGCCTGTTGTCGCCTCGAGCGACTTGGGACCCCTTTTGGGTCTCTACGGTGCAATCGGGCCAAAAATCCATTTCGGGCCCAAACGGGCCCACACGCTCGTGTGGCCCATTTGACACATTTTCGGTCTCGAATTTGCAGACTTCGCAGTCGCATCAATCGTTCAGTATTTCTCCACCGATTTTGCCCCTGTGGGCCCGTAAGCCCATTGGGCCCATTTAGCCTGTTTCAGTTCAATCAGGCTCGTTACCGCCTCAGTTTCGCAAGAGTGCTCGTGACACTCTCAACGATCTATTGCCATCATTCATGTCTCGATTTAACACCACGAGCTTTTGCATGCTCGAGTGGTCACAGTTGCCGGTTTTCCAGCTTTTCGACTTTTGGCCGTTTCACAAAACATCACAAGCATTCATCAAGGTGGGTGTGAGATTACACACCTTGTAACAGTCCAGTTTACACCCTAGTCGGAACAGTGGTTTCGGGACCACAAATCCAAGTCTGTATAATATTTTAATATTATATTCTGTGCCGTTGATATGTGAATTAGCATGTGTTAAATTTACGTGAGTTAAATTGACTATCTGTGTGTTTAATTTGACAAAAGGACTAAAGTGCATAATTAGTAAAAGTGGCCTCTTATTTGATAAATGGCTAAATTGATGTGGCTTTTTAAGGTGGAGGCCTTATATTGTAAATTGGCCTTTTTGACATGTAGTGGACGGCACATTAATGTGATGAATGGCTTATTTTATTTGGTAATGGTTTATTAAATAATAAATATTATATTATAAGTTGTATTATATAAAACAAAAACATGAAAAACAAAGCCATAATACTTATCTTTGGCCGAATGTCTTAAAGAAAAAGAAAGAACAAAAGCTTTAAAGTTTTGGCACTTACAAGCTTGAATTAAAGGTTAGATTTTGATCCGTTTTCGATAATTTCTACGTTTTTGAAATCGTTGCTTCGAATACTTCAAGACCCATGCTTAAATTTTTGATTTTGATGAATATTTTGAAATGTGCCATTGATGAGTTCATGAGTTTTATGATGATAGTTGATGAATTATGAAAGATATATGTTGGATTAATATGTTTTGTATTGAGATTTTTGGTGATTTTGAGTAAATAGGGCTAAATTGAGAAAATAAATTTTTGAGGGGTTAAAATGTAAAATAAATGAAATGCATGGACTTATATGGCTATGTGGAAGATTCGGCCTAGCTATAGTGTTGGGAGATTTTGCGTATTTTGTGTTTTGTGCAAATAGGAATAATTTGTAAAAATGTGAAACAATAGGGGCAAAATGGTAATTTGCCCATTTAGGTGTTTTTGGATTAAATTGAAATGAAATGTGTTTGAATGAGCTTAAATTGAATATGTTTAGATCAAGAACAAAGAAAAAAAATTTGACTTGGATCGGGGTAAGACGAAAGTTAACGAATAGCCGGTTCTTGTCGTCCGACGATATCCGAGGTAAGTCTTTAAGCAATTTAATACCGTTAATATCGGTTATAACCTTGACTACATGCTGAATTCTGAGATTATAAATGTGAATTTGGCCAAAGCCGAATGTGGTAAGTGATTTAATAATGAATTGTAGTTATATTGAATTGAGTTTGATATGTTACAGTGATATGAATTATACGTGATATATGTGATATTAGTAATATGTAATGTGTATGAGATGGATGAATAATTTCAATATTCGGGCTTATTGCCTAGCAGGCCTTGTGCCGGTGAAATGTATCGGGCTTATTGCCCAGCGTGCCTTATGCCGTGAAGTATATCGGGCTTATTGCCTAGCGTGCTAAATGCGGTGATTAAATATCGGACCTCGTGTCTAGCGAGCTTAGTGCCGGTGTGTGTGTTTCAGGCTTTATGCCTAGCAGGCTTTATGCCGGTGATTATTCATATGTATGTGTTTCTATGGATCATTATAGATGTGGAATTTTGAGTACAATAATTGAGCTAATTGTTCAGGTACATGAAAGCCTATTGGTTGTACGGGATAAGGTAAGTTAGTATATTATGATTGATACTACTGGTTGAGATATAATTGAGGCATATTCGTAAAAAATTTCTATTAATGGTATCCGGCCTTATAAATGATGTGTATGCTATATTGAAAGTTGATTTGGATGTGAACATGAATGTGTCATGTAGATTCGGCCAAAAGGGTAAATATACATGTAATGTATATTGAACTAGTTAGTTAACAATGTGCTTTTGTATATTCGGCCTTATAGGTGTGGATAAAATGATATTATATAGATATTATAATGGTATACATGTGAAGATTAAAGGATATTATTATATGTGTATATTCGGTTATAAGTGGTAAGTATGTACATGGTATTTATTCAATCATTGTATACTGAAACATATCCGATTATATGGAATTGATAAGTGATAATTAAATTACTTTGTAAGGATGGTGGTATTCGGCCATGATGGCATAATTGTGCTAAGAAATTATATTAAGGTTATCAAAGGACTGGTTAATAATGTTTAATTGTTTGATTAAATGATTATATTTTTTTGCTTAAGGCTTACTAGGCTAAGTTAGCTTACTCAGGTGATTGTTGTTCGGTTTATTAGATTTTGATCAAGCTACGAGCTCGGGATCGAATCCAACGAAGTCATTTACACTATCGACCTACTTTGGTATCTTTAAAGTTTGGATTTTTGAACTTAAGGCATGTATAGGCTAGTTTAATACTTATATGATATTTTGTTGATGTATATAAGCCATGCGAAAATGGCTCGATTTTAATGCTAATGATCTAATGTTTAAGTAATCTTAGTCATAGTATATGAGTGTGTTATGCTTGGTTTGTGAATTCGGTTGTGATATAAGTTCATGTTAGGTATATATACATATATGTTTGGCATGGAGTAACCATCTATGACTTATGTTTAGTTCTTTTGGAAAGTTTGATATATGTGATTGAGGCATGTGTTTGAGATGTGGATTGTTAGTGACCTATTATTGAGTTTCATAATTCAAAACATGAATCAAAGTGGAAATTGTTTATATTGTAAATTAGGTAACCGGTTATGTGATGAAATAAAGGTGATGGTTATAAGTTATTTATGATTCAAGATTGGTGTTTAAATCATGGCATTAAATGTTAGTTATATGTTAATATTAAATTCTTGGTATTTGACATGTGAGGACTAAGTTAGGCTATGAAATATATTTGATTAAGAAATATGGTTTTTGTATCTGTGTGAAATGGAATGCTTGAATGGGTGAGTTGTTTTAAAAATTTATTTGTTGAATATGTTTGGATTGATTCGATTATGGCATACCATTTAAGTGTAAGTTTGAATATGAATAAATTTGGAGATCATTTATATTGTAACTATTATAGTCAGCTATATGATAACGTTATATGTTTGAGTCGGCATATACGGTCATAATATATATATATATATGGATGTGTATGATTAATGCTAATATGTGATATCATGCTTTATTAATGTATTTGCAAATATGTGCATATTCAATTAGTTGATAAGATAATATGATATATATTTTGAATTAACATGTTCGCACATGATACATATATCTGTATGTATATTAAATTTAACTTTAGACTTTTCAAAGTATGGAAGACATAATTTATTTATTAGGGTGTAATTATGTACATCTAGATGTTATGAACCATGTTTTGTTTAGATGTGTGAGCAAGTGATATACTTTGAGCATGATTTAATGAAATCCTATATAAAATATATGTATGTTTGTATTTCGTGATTTCTATCTAGTTTCAAAAAGTCTTTATAAGCATATGCATATTCGACTAATGTCGTTTAAAAGATCAAGTGAACAGTAATTGTTTATGGTAACTTGTGTTTTGTTCGGTAACGCCTTGCAACCTAATCCGGCGACGGACACGGGTTAAAGGTGTTACATTTTATTGGTATCAGAGCACGGTTTAGTCGATTCTAGGACTACCGTAGCACGTGTGGGTCTAGCTATACATGCCTTAAATTATAATACGATAGTGTGGTGACTTCTAACATCTGAATTGTGCTTTTATATAGTAAACGAATCCCGACAGAGCCGTAATTGATGATGCTGAGAGCGTAGCGCTGATCTCGCACATGGATCAGCGTGCGATGATAGACTCGACTGCCTCGAGTAGCCATGAGGGGGAGGCTAAGCAAGCCTTCTACCGGATGATGAACGAATGGTTTACTCAATATATCCGGACTAACCCGATCGCGGCAACAACCTCCACCCCGAATAATCCAACTCCGATACCTATGGTACCTCCGATAGTAGATCCGATTAGATCGGGCAGCCTCCCAGAGATAAAATCAAGAAACACGGAGCCAAGATTTTAAAGCTAATGACGATGATGATGCGTAAAAAGTCGAGTTGTGGCTTGATAATACTATCCGAGTGCTCGATGAGTTATCATGTACTCCGGAGGAATGTTTAAAATGTGCAATATCACTATTGAGGACACCACATATCACCGTGGAATACACTAGTATTGGTGGACTCGAAAGAGAAAGTGATTTGGGAATTCTTCCGCATCGAGTTTCATAAGAAATATGTCGCTTAGAGATTCATTGATCAAAAACGTAAAGAATTTCTCGAATTAAAACAGGTCGAATGATCGCTTCGAGTATGAACTAGAGTTTGTGAGACCGAGTCAAGATGCTCGAGAATGTGTACCCTCCGGCTATAATGTGCAAAAGATTCAAGATGGCCTTAATAAAGATATTCGGTTGCTAGTTGAGATTTTGAAAATAGAAGAGTTTGTTGTACTCGTTGACCGAGCTTGCAAGTCGAGGCATCCGAGAAGTTGTAGATTTAACGACGAGCTTGCTTCGTATGTGGATCGCTTGATCATTTTATCCGAGATTGTCCTGAGTCCGCTGCCGCAGATTGTTCGTAATCCGAGATCGAGATAGTGTACTTGTGAGAAGTAGATCTTTAAAGAATGTAAAAAAAACATCGCGGTAGTCGAGAGCTATGAGAGACAGTGTTGTCAGATACGAAGCTAGAGCGCCTGTCAGAGCGTATGTTATCCGAGCTTGAGAGGAAGCTTCATCATCTGATGTAATAACTGGTATTTTTACTCTTTATGGTACTTCTGTAATTGCTTTGATAGACCCCGTTTCTACGCATTCATACATGTGCATGAACTTAGTATTTAGTAAGACTTTGCCTGTAGAGTCTACTGAGTTTGCCATAAAAGTATCGAGCTCTTTAGGTAAAAGTGTCCTGGTTGACAAAATATGCAAGAATTGTTCGTTAATGTTTCGAGATATTTGTTTCCTTGTCGATCTGATGCTCTTGCCATTTGATGAATTCTATATTATTCTGGGTATGGCTTGGTCATTTATACATGATGCGGTTGTGAGTTTCAAAAGAAAAGCGATGGATTTGAGATGCCTGACTAATGAGATTGTAAGGTTTGAGTCGGGTGATTTGAATGGTTTGCCTGCTATAATATCGTCGATTGAAAGCTTAGAATTATATGAAAAGGGATTATGAAGCATATTTTGCTTATGTGATTGATTCAAGAATATCTGAGAAGAAAGTTGAATCAGTGCCTATTATTTGTGAGTTTTCTGATGTATTTCCTGAAGAGTTACTGAGTTTGCCACCGATTCATGAAGTTGAATTTGTTATTGATTTGTTGCCTAGTACTACATCTATTTTGATAGTTCTGTATAGAATGGCACCAACAGAGTTGAAAGAACTAAAGTCATAGTTACAAGAATTGACTGATAGAGGGTTTGCTAGATCGAGTTTCTCGCCTTGGGGTGCTTTTGTTCTGTTTGAGAAAAAAGAAAGATGGCACGATGAGGATGTGTATCGATTATCGTCAGTTAAATAATGTGTCAATAAAGAACAAATATCCGTTACCTCGAATAGACGATTTATTTAATCAATAAAAAGGAGCATGCTGAACATTTGAGAATTTTGTTGCAAACTTTGAAAGAAAAACAATTATACGCGAAATTCAGCAAATGTGAATTCTGGTTGCATGAAGTTAGTTTTCTGGGACATATTGTGTTAGCTTCTGGAATCCGAGTAGATCCGAGTAAGATTTCTACCATTTTGAGTTGGAAACCTCCGAAGAATGTGTCTGAAGTTCGTAGTTTTATGGGCTTAACTGGTTATTACCATAAATTTGTAAAAAGAATCTTCAGCGATAGCTACTCCGTTGACTAGACTACTTCAGAAAGATGTTAGATTATCATCCGGGTAAAACAAACGTTGTTACTGATGCGTTGTGTAGAAAGTCATTGTTTGCATTACGTGCTTTGAATGCTCAGTTAGACTTGTCTGATGATAGTTTTGTAATAGAGGAATTGAGAACAAAACCGTTGTTTTTACAACAGATATATGAATCTCAAAAGTCTGATAATGAATTGCTAGCGAAATGAGCTCAGTATGAAATGAATTTTGAATCTAAATTTTAAATTGTGGATGATTGTTTGAAATATCAGGATAGTATCTGTGTTCCGAGAAATCCAGGGTTGATTCAATTGATTTTGAATGAAGCACATAATAGTTGTTTATCTGTTCATCTGGGAAGTACTAAAATGTACCATGATTTGAAGCAACACTACTGGTGGTCTGGTATGAAACAAGACATGTCTGACTTTGTTTTGAAATGTTTAGTTGTCAACAAGTAAAAGCTGAACATCAAGTTCCGTATGGATTGCTGCATCCGATTCTGGTTCCTAAGTGGAAATGAGATAGAGTAACAATGGACTTTGTTTCGTTGGCCTTGACTAAAAGAAAGATGCGACATGGGTCGTAGTTGGCGATTAACTAAATCGCCCATTTTATTTTCGGTAAGATTTGATTTCTCACTAGAGAGATTGGTCGAGTGTTATATTATCGAGATTGTGAGATTGCACGGGTGCCATTATCTATTGTGTCGCTTAGAGATCCGAGATTTACATAGCGATTTTGGAAGAAATTGCAAGAAGCTTTGGGCACGAAATTACACTTATACTTGAGTTTAATGGTTCGTGGAAACAAGACTGGCCGTTGATCAAATTTACGATAATAATAGTTTTCGACGAGTATTAAAATGGCACCATATGAAGCTTTATACGGACATAAATGTCGTACACCTCTGTATTAGACTGAATTCAGTGAGAATAAGTTGCACGGAATCGATTTGATTAAAGATTCAGAACCAAAAGTGAAATTGATCCGAGAATTTGTTTGAAAGTAGCATCTGATTGTCAGAAGTCTTATACAGATTTGAAACGAGAAGACATAGAATTTGAAATCGGCAACCGAGTATTTCTCAAAGTGTCTCTGTGGAAAAAGGTATTTCGGTTTAAGTGTAAAGACAAATTAAGTCCGCGATTTATCGGACCATATGAGATCATTGAACGTGTCGGACCTATTGCTTATAGATTAAAGTTACCGTTTGAGCTAGAAAAGATATACAATGTGTTTCATGTTTTGATGCTCCGTAGATACCTATCCGATCCGTCACATGTGATTGCCCCATCTAAAATTGAAATCCAATCTGATATGACATACGAAGAGGAACCAATCTGTATTTTAGCCCGTGAAGTGAAAGAGTTGAGAAATAAAGAAATTCCGTTAATAAAAGAACTGTGGAATCGATATGGGATAGAAGAGGCTACGTGGGAGCCTGAGGATTCAATGAGACAACAATATCAGATTCTGTTTAACGGTAAGATTTTCGGGGACGAAAATCCCTAAGGGGGGAGAGTTGTAACAGTCCGGTTTACACCCTAGTCGGAACAGTGGTTTCGGGACCACAAATCCAAGTCTGTATAATATTTTAATACTATATTCTGTTCCGTTGATATGTGAATTAGAATTTGCTAAATTTACGTGAGTTAAATTGACTATCTGTGTGTTTAATTTGACAAAAGGACTAAAGTGCATAATTAGTAAAAGTGGCCTCTTATTTGATAAATGGCTAAATTGATGTGGCTTTTTAAGGTGGAGGCCTTATATTGTAAATTGGCCTTTTTGACATGTAGTGGACGACACATTAATGTGATGAATGGCTTATTTTATTTGGTAATGGTTTATTAAATAACAAATATTATATTATAAGTTATATTATATAAAACAAAAACATGAAAAAGAAAGCCATAATACTTATCTTTGGCCGAATGTCTTAAAGAAAAAGAAAGAACAAAAGCTTTAAAGTTTCGCACTTTACAAGCTTGAATTAAAGGTTAGATTTTGATCCGCTTTCGATAATTTCTACGCTTTTGAAATCGTTGCTTCAATACTTCAAGACCCATGCTTAAATTTTTGATTTTGATGAATATTTTGAAATGTGCCATTGATGAGTTCATGAGTTTTATGATGATAGTTGATGAATTATGAAAGATATATGTTGGATTAATATGTTTTGTGTTGAGATTTTTGGTGATTTTGAGTAAATAGGGCTAAATTGAGAAAATAAATTTTTGAGGGGTTAAAATGTAAAATAAATTAAATGCATGGACTTATATGGCTATGTGGAAGATTCTGCCTAGCTATAGTGTTGGGAGATTTTGCGTATTTTGTGTTTTGTGCAAATAGGAATAATTTGTAAAATGTGAAACATTAGGGGCAAAATGGTAATTTGCCCATTTAGGTGTTTTTGGATTAAATTGAAATGAAATGTGTTTGAATGAGCTTAAATTGAATATGTTTAGATCAAGAACAAAGAAAAAATGGACTTGGATCGGGGAAAGACGAAAAGTTAACGAATAGCCGATTCTTGTCGTCCGACGATATCCGAGGTAAGTCTTTAAGCAATTTAATACCAAATAATATCGGTTATAACCTTGATTACATGCTGAATTCGAGATTATAAATGTGAATTTGGCCAAAGCCGAATGTGGTAAGTGATTTAATAATGAAATGAAGTTATATTGAATTGAGTTTGATATGTTACGATGATATGAATTATACGTGATATATGTGATATTAGTAATATGTAATGTGTATGAGATGGATGAATAATTTCAATATTCGGGCTTATTGCCTAGCAGGCCTTGTGCCGGTGAAATGTATCGGGCTTATTGCCTAGCAGGCCTTGTGCCGGTGAAGTATATCGGGCTTATTGCCTAGCGTGCTAAATGCGGTGATTAAATATCGCACTTCGGGTCTAGCAGTGCTTAGTGCTTGCAGTGTGTGTTTCGTGCTTTATGCCTAGCGTGCTTTATGCCTGATTATTCATATGTATGTGTTTCAATGGATCATTATAGATGTGGAATTTTGAGTACAATAATTGAGCTAATTGTTCAGGTACATGAAAGCCTATTGGTTGTACGGGATAAGGTAAGTTAGTATATTATGATTGATACTACTGGTTGAGATATAATTGAGGCATATTCGTAAAAAATTCTATTAATGGTATCCGGCCTTATAAATGATGTGTATGCTATATTGAAAGTTGATTTGGATGTGAACATGAATGTGTCATGTAGATTCGGCCAAAAGGGTAAATATACATGTAATGTATATTGAACTAGTGAGTTACAATGTGCTTTTGTATATTCGGCCTTATAGGTGTGGATAAAATGATATTATATAGATATTATAATGGTATACATGTGAAGATTAAAGGATATTATTATATGTGTATATTCGGTTATAAGTGGTAAGTATGTACTTGGTATTTATTCAATCATTGTATCTGAAACATATCCGATTATATGGAATTGATAAGTGATAATTAAATTACTTTGTAAGGATGGTGGTATTCGCCATGATGGCATAATTGTGCTAAGAAATTATATTAAGGTTATCAAAGGACTGGTTAATAATGTTTAATTGTTTGATTAAATGATTATATTTTTTTGCTTAAGGCTTACTAGGCTAAGTTAGCTTACTCTGTGTGATTATTGTTCGGTTTATTAGATTTTGATCAAGCTACGAGCTCAGGGGATCGTCAACGAAGTCATTCACACTATCGACCTACTTTGGTATCTTTAAAGTTTGAATTTTTGAACTTAAGGCATGTATAGGCTAGTTTAATACTTATATGATATTTTGTTGATGTATATAAGCCATGCGAAAGTGGCTCGATTTTAATGCTAATGATCTAATGTTTAAGTAATCTAAGTCATAGTATATGAGTGTGTTATGCTTGGTTTGTGAATTCAGTTGTGATATAAGTTCATGTTAGGTATATATACATATATGTTTGGCATGGAGTAACCATCTATGACTTATGTTTAGTTCTTTGGGAAAGTTTGATATATGTGATTGAGGCATGTGTTTGAGATGTGGATTGTTAGTGACCTATTATTGAGTTTCATAATTCAAAACATGAATCAAAGTTGAAATTGTTTATATTGTAAATTAGGTAACCGGTTATGTGATGAAATAAAGGTGATGGTTATAATTTATTTATGATTCGGTATTGGTGTTTAAATCATGGCATTAAATGTTAGTTATATGTTAATATTAAATTCTTGGTATTTGACATGTGAGGACTAAGTTAGGCTATGAAATATATTTGATTAAGAAATATGGTTTTTGTATCTGTGTGAAATGGAATGCTTGAATGGGTGAGTTGTTTTAAAAATTTATTTGTTGAATATGTTTGGATTGATTCGATTATGGCATACCATTTAAGTGTAAGTTTGAATATGAATAAATTTGGAGATCATTTATATTGTAACTTTTATAGTCAGCTATATGATAACGTTATATGTTTGAGTCGGCATATACGGTCATAATATATATATATATATATATGGATGTGTATGATTAATGCTAATATGTGATATCATGCTTTATTAATGTATTTGCAAATATGTGCATATTCAATTAGTTGATAAGATAATATGATATATATTTTGAATTAACATGTTCGCATTATGATACATATATCAGTATGTATATTAAATTTAACTTTAGACTTTTCAAACTATGGAAGACATAATTGATTTATTAGGGTGTAATTATGTACATCTAGATGTTATGAACCATGTTTTGTTTAGATGTGTGAGCAAGTGATATACTTTGAGCATGATTTAATGAAATCCTATATAAAATATATGTATGTTTGTATTTCGTGATTTCTATCTAGTTTCAAAAAGTCTTTATAAGCATATGCATATTCGACTAATGTCGTTTAAAAGATCAAGTGAACAGTAATTGTTTATGGCAACTTGTGTTTTGTTCGGTAACGCCTTGCAACCTAATCCGGCGACGGACACGGGTTAAAGGTGTTACACACCTGATCACGTAGAGTACTATGCAATCACGATCGTCGTCACCTATACCAAATGTACCACACAATTAACTCTATTAACAAAAGAATTGGAAGATCTTAAATCCGAATACCCAACTATGCGATTTACTAACACTTGCCTTCACTAGAGCGATCAACCGCGATTTGCCTATCTAAACTAGATGCCGACGCCCTTCCACAACCCGGCGAAAAGTCCCAAACTGCTGACACCCTATGCCGCTTAAACTTGGGAGCAGGGGCTACGAGTCCACTTCCATTAAGCACACTTCTTGATCCCCCCTCAGACTGGCTATTACTTGCCTCCATGAAGAATTCTCGATTAGCAAAGTACCACAAAAAATGGCAGTTGCTCAAGGTTTCGGCTTTCACACAAAAGAAAGAACAAATGAGACTCATGATGGAGAAGGGTACTCAGATTCGGCCTTAGACAAGAAGGTGAGAATTTTTGCTTTAGTAAAGAGAAAAGAGAAGAAAGCAAGAATATAGCAGAAGAGCAATCCACACCTTAGACCAAGGATGAGCCAAATTGGAAGAAGAGATTCGGCACTAGCAGCAAAACAAAAGAACTCAAAATTCGGCTATGGAGGCTAAACCGAAATGAAGATCAAATAAAAAACACAAGCCGAAATGGTAGGTGTAGGAAGGATTCGGCTATAGGAAGAAAGAGGTTAGAGGAAGAATTTGGCCAACACTGTTTAGGCAACAACAAGTAAAGAAACTGTTTGAAGAGAACAAGAGAAGAAAAGAATAAGAGGAGTGTTGTGTTTTCGGTAAGGAAAATTTGAAGCAAACAAACCCGAAATGCTTAATGGAAGATAATACCCGAAATGCAAAAATGCAAAGAAATCACTAGAGAGTTTCGGCACACCCCCCTTACCAAATCGAATGTGCACCCAAAATGACAAGTCTTTTTTGACCGAAACTCCCCCATATTCGGCCACTACCACCTCTCACCCCAATCCCTTGATTCTCTCCTCTTTTTGCTCCACCATTCACTCTTCACCTCCTATTCAAAGTTGCTTGACCAAGTCTCCCTCCACATCGTAGAGTTCTAATCCAACTCAACCTCTTCTCCTCCCAAAGCATAAAATAAAAACTCCTATATGCTGCTTGTGGGATTCGAACCCCATCCCACCTTGCTTCCATATTGACACCACCACCACTCCACCATGTGCTTACTTGTGTTAGCAAAACACATACAATTTCCTTAAGCCCTGCTTCCAATAGCCCTCTCCACTTTAAGGTCAAAAACCAAAATTTTCCCTATGGCCTAACTTGAACCTGGGACTTCATAGAAGCCTCGTAACCTTCCAAAATCACTTACCTAATAGGTCCAACTTGCATTAGATACGTTCTCATATTCTCTAAAATTTTAAACGCTCCCGTGCCGAAGGCCCAATGGGCCCAGTTCTACTAGGCCCAATTTCGGGGTGTTACAAATCTACCCCCTTAAAGAAATTTTATCCTCGAAATTTCCAACTAACAGGGTAGTTGTGTAACCACTACCCCACTACGCTACCGCTGCGCACTCTCATTCCAATAACACTAATACATTTTTGACTTAATCTTGAAACCTCTTTCTCACAACCAGATATCTACAGCAGAAGCACATTGCACACAATTTCTATATTCAAACATTACATCCAAACAAAACACACAAAGAATAAATCCCTGAAATACAGTCATTTCAGCATATAATAGTATAAAGGGAACTTACGGATTTGGTGCTGGAGACTCAGTGTGCCATACTTCCAGTAACACTATTTCTAAACCACATTTTGAACTGTTTTGGAAAAATTTTCCAACCCCTTCCACAGTCGAGTTTTGTAATCGGGCTCTGATACTATTAAATGTAACACCCCAAACCCGGCCTAGACGTTATTGCCGGATCTAGCATGTCACATCAAAAGATAGTTGGAAAGCTAAGCGATCGTTGAAAATGTCGCATCTCTTTTGAAACTCCACTTTTCGTCGTTTGTTTGTAAAAACACGATTTGCTTAATGTCCATTTTTGTAAAGTTGTTATTATCTTGAAAACCGCCATTGTTGTGAAAATTTAACTTGAATAGTTGCGAAAACATGGTATTTTAGAAAACGATTATTAGCATCTTGGGAATACTCAGTGTTCAACCATTTATCAATTTAAAAGTAACCGAATTGAAAGTTAAAAGAAAAATAAAATCCAAAGGCCTTATTACAAAATATTAACCCAAAATAAATAATTTTAAAATGAAGTAAAACCTGAATATACTAAAGTTCGCGAGAATTAACTCCGATGTATGGCCACCACCGAGTCCTTCGCGGCTCCAAATCCTCTATCGCTGGGGATTACCTGCAAGGTTAAAAGAAGGGGGTGAGTTACGAGAACTCAGTGTGTAATCCCCTAAACAGTCGCTATCTGGGCCCGAGCCCATACGGCATTAATCTGGGCCTAAGCCCTATTATCATGATAATGCAGATAATGTAATGTAGCCCAACCCAATCCAACCAATCACACCCCCGTACCAACCAATCGTCACCTGTGGGGATCAAGTCAACCCACCCCGCCAATCACAACAATATTGCAGACAAGCTGCTAATCACAATATTTGTGGCGGAGACACTAGAGTAATAGTATATATATGTGGCATAACCACTAAAGCAGTATGTGGCATAGCCACCAGGCTACACCTCTCTTCAGTCATTAAACCCGCCCCATGCAACATGATAAAATGCAATGTATCAAAGGTGTAAAAGTGCAAATAAAATCACATACATGTTGTTCAACCATAATCAAGGGTATAACGGTCATTTTCACCCATTTAGGGGTATTTCAATAATTTTACCCATCAAGGGTATTTCAATAATTTACCCTCCTTTCGGTAATTTTGCAACCCAGGGGTATTTCGATAATTTACCCTCCAAGGGTATTTTCGGTAATTTTGCAACCCAGGGGTATTTCGGTAATTTAGCCTCCAAGGGTATTTTTGGTAATCTAGTCCTTTAATGGCCTTTTCGGAGGCATATTGTCGCCTCGAGCAACTCGGGACCCCTTTTGGGTCTCTACGGTGCAATTGGGGCAAAAATCCATTTCGGGCCCAAACGGGCCCACACGCTCGTGTGGCCCATTTGACACATTTTCAGTCTCGGATTCGCAGACTTCGCAGTAGTATCAATCGTTCAGTATTTCTCCACTAATTTTTCCCCTGTGGGCCCGTAAGCCCATTGGGCCCATTTAGCTCGTTTTAGTTCGATCAGGCCCGTTACCGCCTCAGTTTCGCGAGAGTGCTCGTGACACTCTCAACGATCTATTGCCATCATTCGTGTCTTGGTTTAACACCACGAGCTTTCGCATGCTCGAGTGGTCACGGTTTCTGATTTTCAAACTTTTCGGCTTTTGGTCGTTTCACAGAACATCACTTGCATTCATCAAGGTGGGTGTGAGATTACACACCTGATCACGTAGAGTACTATGCAATCACGATCGCCGTCACCTATACCAAATGTACCACACAATTAACTCTATTAACAAAAGAATTGGAAGATCTTAAATCCGAATACCCAACTATGCGATTTACTAACACTTGCCTTCACTAGAGCGATCAACCGCGATTTGCCTATCTAAACCAGATGCCGACGCCCTTCCACAACCCGGCAGAAAGTCCCGAACTGCTGACACCCTACGCCGCTTAGACTTGGGAGCAAGGGCTACGAGTCCACTTCCATTAAGCACACTTCTTGATCCCCCCTCAGACTTGCTATTACTTGCCTCCATGAAGAATTCTCGATTAGCAAAGTACCACCAAAAATGGCAGTTGCTCAAGGTTTCGGCTTTCACACAAAAGAAAGAACAAACGAGACTCAAGATAGAGAAGGGTACTCAGGTTCGGCCTTAGACAAGAAGGTGAAAATTTTGGCTTTAGTAAAGAGAAAAGAGAAGAAAGCAAGAATATAGCAGAAGAGCAATCCATACCTTAGACCAGGGATGAGCCGAATGGGAAGAAGAGATTCGACACTAGCAGCAAAACAAAAGAACTCAAAAATCGGCTATAGAGGCTAAATCGAAATGAAGATCAAATAAAGATCACAAGCTGAAATGGTAGGTGTAGGAAGGATTCGGCTATAGGAAGAAAGAGGTTAGAGGAAGAATTCGGCCAACACTGTTTGGGCAACAACAAGTAAAGAAAGTGTTTGAAGAGCACAAGAGAAGAAAAGAATAAGAGGAGTGTTGTGTTTTCGGTAAGGAAAATTTGAAGCAAACTGACCCGAAATGCTTAATGGAAGATAATACCCGAAATGCAAAAATGCAAAGAAATCACTAGAGAGTTTCGACACACCCCCTTACCAAATCGAATGTGCACCCAAAATGACAAGTCTTTTTTGACCGAAACTCCCCCATATTCGGCCACTACCACCTCTAACCCCAATCCCTTGATTCTCTCCTCTTTTTGCTCCACCATTCACTCTCTACCTCTCATTCAAAGTTGCTTGACCAAGTCTCCCTCCACCACATAGAGTTCTAATCCAACTCCACCTCTTCTCTTTCCAAAGCATAAAATAAAAACTCCTATGTGCTGCTTGTGGGATTCGAACCCCATCCCACCTTGCTTCCATATTGACGCCACCACCACTCCACCATGTGCTCACTTGTGTTAGCAAAACACATACAATTTCCTTAAGCCTTGCTTCCAACAGCCCTCTCCACTTTAAGGTCAAAAACCAAAATTTTCCCTATGGCCTAACTTGAACCCGGGACTTCATAGAAGCCTCGTAACCTTCCAAAATCACTTACCTAATAGGTCCAACTTGCATTAGAGCCGTTCTCATATTCTCTAAAATTTTAAACGCTCCTGTGCCCAAGGCCCAATGGGCCCAGTTCTACTTGGCCCAAATTTGGGGCGTTACATATTGCCTATCACATAAGTTTTCTAAAAGTATTTTCCCAATTCTTTCGTTGCCGTGTTTTTAATTAAGTTTTAGTTTAAAAGAATTCACTCCAAATTTTAGGCTAGATAATAAGAAGATAGTAATTACTAGTACTCTTGGTCCTTGTGGATACGATATTACCGGTCTTACCATAACTATACTATTAAATGATAGGTGCGCTTGCCTTTGTCGAAATAATAGCTAGTTTCGAGCTCCATCAAGTTTTTGGCGCCGTTGCCGGGGACTAAGATATTAGGAACACTAAATTTTTATTACTTTAGCCATTTTATTTCTTTGCAATTTAATTTTATTTTTATTTTTATACTTTTCTAATTTTCTTTCTTTGCTTCTAGCAGGAACTTTTAGTTTATGACTAGAAGGAACCCGTCAGGACCATTACTTTTTGACAGTGATATAGAAGGTACCATTCGTAGAAACCGAAGAGAAATAAGGCAAAGCCTACAATACATAGAATAAGAGCAACAAGACGAAACCAATACTACCGAAGAGATGGTTGATAATAATCCGCTACCTCCTGTGGTTGCCGCAAACCCAGTGAATCAAAATCCTGCTCCTCGTACTATGTATGCTAAACCTAATTTAACAGGGACTGAATCAAGTATTGTTACACCTGCTATTGCTGCAAATAATTTTGAACTAAAACCTAACACTATACAGATGATTCAGCAATTTGTTCAGTTTGATGGTTCGCAGGATGAGGATCCAAACAATCACTTGGCAAATTTTCTTGAGTTTTGCGACACTTTCAAGATTAATGGCATTTCTGATGATGCCATTCGCCTTCGATTGTTTCCCTTTTCATTGAGGAACAAAGCTAAACAGTGGTTAAAATCGTTACCCCGAGGATCAATCACTACATGGGAACAAATGACCGAAAATTTTTTGTTAAAATATTTTCCGCCGGCTAAAACGGCTCAGTTGAGGAATGATATTTCTTCTTTTGTGCAGATGGATCTAGAAACACTCTACGATGCATGGGAGAGATATAAGGATCTACTAAGGAGATGCCCTCACCATGGGTTACCCTTGTGGCTACAGGTTCAAACCTTTTACAACGGTGTGAACCCCTCAACTAGGCAGTTGATTGATTCAGCCACCGGTGGAACCCTAAATAACAAAACCCCTGAAGCGGCCTATGAGTTTATAGAGGAGATGTCACTGAATAACTATCAGTGGCAAGATACAAGGACAAGGCCAACAAAAGTCGCCAGTGTTTTCAACCTCGACACAGTAACAATGCTATCAAATCAGGTAGAACTTCTTAGTAAGAAAATTGATGGTTTGTGTGGTTCTTCGCAGGTACATCCAGTGATGTAGTGCGATACAAATGGAGGAGGGACGAACAATACAGAATACCCACCCTACAACCCTAGCATAGAAAATGAACAGATGAACTATATGGGTAACAATTCTAGACCTCAAAATAACTCTTATAGTAACACTTACAATCCAGGTTGGAGAAACCATCCAAATTTCTCATGGGGTAGCCAAGGAAATCAGAGACTACAACCCCCTCCAGGCTTTCAACAACAACCCTACCCACAAGAGAAGAAGCCGAACTTTGAGGAGATGCTAACGAAATTCATCGCGGTGTCAGAAACTCATTTCCAAAACACTGAAACAACACTTAAAAATCAGCAAGCATCAATTCAAGGGCTCGAGAACCAAATAATTCAGCTTGCTAAGCTGATCTCAGAACGACCACAAGGAAACTTGCCAAGCAACACTGAAACTAACCCAAAGGAGAAAATTCACGCCATTACTGTTCACGATAGTGAAGGGTTAGACGAACCAAAATAGAGGCAAGAGAACGTGGTAGATAAAGGTAAGGTTGAGGTAAGCCATGATAAACCGAAATCAGTAAGTACAGAGTACAAACCTCGTGTATCATACCCCAATGCGACGAAGAAAGACCACACAGATGAACAATTCTGTAAACTTCTTAAACTTCTAAAGAAATTACATATTAACTTACCATTTATTGAAGCTCTTCCGCAGATGCCCGATTCAGCAAAATTTCTAAAAGAGCTCTTATCAAACAAACGGAAATTAGACGAAGCATTGCATGTAGAGCTAAATGCAGTGTGCTCAACAATTCTACAGAAAAAACTACCCCTCAAATTAAAAGATCCAGGGAGTTTTATGATTCCTTGCCTAATTGGTGGTTTATCTGTTAATAATGCTTTAGCATATTTAGGGGCAAGAATAAATGTTATGCCTTATAAAATGTTCAAACAGCTAGGTATAGGGAAACCCAAACAAACTAGGATGAGCATTCAATTAGCTGATAAAACTATTAGAATTCCTAGGGGTATAATCGAAGATGTACTAGTAAAAATTGATAAATTCATATTCCCAGTAGACTTTGTCATTTTAGACATGGATGAGGACAATAATATTCCTTTGATTTTAGGAAGACCCTTTTTAGCAACTGCTAAAATTAAAATTGATGTTGGTACAGGTGAACTCATACTTCGTGTAGGTGACGAAACGATCACCCTTCAGGCTCTTGACTCGGCTAGGACATCGAGTAATCCAGGTGAAAACATAAATTCTATTAATGACTGTTTGGTTCAACCTTCTTTACAAGAAACACCATGAAATTACACATCTGAGCCACATCCTAGACCTCGTGCCAACAAGGAAATAACTCATGAGGAACGAAGGCTTCAAATCAATGAACTAGACGAGTGGAAGCCACATGTCAAGGAGAAACCAAGAACACAGGAAGTAAAACCGAGGCAACTCCATGTCACACTTAAAGATGAGACATACCAATTTCAGATCGGGGATCAGGTATTGTTGGATAAGACAGACCCTCGAATCGCCACTTTAGACCTTAATACTAATGAAGAGATCCCTTTCACAGTACTGAATGTCTTCCTATATGGAACAGTCGAGGTAACTAATCCTATATTCGACACTTTTAAGGTAAACACCACTCGACTCAAACTATATAGTGATCGTAGAATTGATAGCAAGAGAGAGGAGTGTCAACTCCTCGACCCACCATGAGATATGCGAATGAGAGGTAAGTCTAGCTTAAGACTTTAAACGAGCGCTTCTCGGGAGGCAACCCGAGTACTAACCCCATTAATTTCCATATTTTTGATTTTTAGTATTTAACTACAAACTAACCAAATTAATAAAGCGCAGGTTTCTCTATCCACACAGCCTTGCACACAGGCGTGGCCGTGGCCGTGTGGACACAACGAAAAGACACATGGGCATGGCAAAGCCCGTGCAAACCAAGGACAATAAGTTTCCCCAAAACACGGGCTGCGATAAAAGGCCACGGCCGTGCGATTCGGCCGTGGTCGACACTGAGAAATCTATACGAAAATGCAACACGTCCGTGCTTTTAGGCCGTGGCCGACACTGATTAAGCAACATGGGCGTGGCAACCTCTACACAGGCGTGGGAGAAACGAACGAATCATTACATGTCCGTGCGATACGACCGTGTGACCTAACACTCTCATGGCACACGAGCGTGGGCAGCAACCAGATCTTTGAGCCTATGTAAACCCCCCTTCTTCTGTTCACTTTCTTCCCCAATTCTCCCTTCCTCCCCAACCCTATCCACCATAGTTTTTCTCCCCTTTTCACCATCTTTTCCACCATCGCACAAATGACTACAAACAAAACCAACACCACCATCCTCAAGTTGGAGAAGCGAAAGGACCCTAGCATAGTCTCCCCGTGCGAGACCGATTTACATAAGTTCATGCCGTCCGCTTCATTTATTCAACAAAACAATGACCTTTTAATCCATTCATTTTTTTCTTTTTCTTTTCTCTTCTCCTTTATTTTCCTTCCTTTTATCTTTCTTGTCTTTAATTTATATTATTATATTTTGATTTCTTTAATTTAGGTTCAAAAGGCTGTTAGGGAATCACCACACCACGACCCTAGTATCCACCTCCACCTTCATCTACGCCCAACTTACCATTTTTTTTCCTTGACTCCATCCAAAATTCAGGAAGTTCACTTCTCTCCCTATCTTATGATTTTATATATTGTAGATATCTATCTTTGTACATTGAGGACAATGTATATCTTAAGTGTGGGGAGGTTACTTAATTGATTATCAGAAAAATCCCTGAATTATGTCTTGTTCTTAAGTAATTTTCTCATATTACTATTAGAATGAAACTTCTATTGATTTATGATTGTTATTGATATGTTTTGGATTAAGTCATATGTAATTGTGCAATGATGAATTAAAATTTAAGACATTAGAGAATCAAGCATGATAAGTCTATTTTCAAAATTAAAATTTGTTAGGATGTTTCCCTAAATTTAAATATTACTTTGAAGTTTGAAATTTGCAAGGTTGACATCAAAAACCATAATTTTTGTGAGATTTTGAGCCTTTTAAAGCATATTGTTTTCTTGCTCACTTTATTAATTCTGAGTGTGTCAACATTGATTTGTTATTCTAGAACTTGCTTCGATCATACATGTCGAGACCACACCTTTGATTTGATATACTGAGATGATAAAGGCACCTAGGTCTTAACCCACTTATTCCACTAAAAAAGCCTACCCGTTTAATTAACCCCTAGTGAACCCCTTTGAAGCCTAATCAACCATTTCTTGATATACCACTAATATTAAACCAAAACTCATTTTGTATTTGTTATCACCATTTCTCTTGACTACCCTTATATCGAGATTTGATTTGATCAGTTGCTTAACTATTTTCTTTATTTCAGTTGTTAAATTCTATCTTATTATTGTATGTTCTTGTTCTAAAATAAATTTATTATTAGATCTTTGTTAATTGAGCTTAAGCAGTTAATGGTACATTTTGAGAAGAAGCTCATGTTATTAGTGATAAGTTTTCAATTGATGTAATTATCAGTATTAGTCCAATTTTTCTAGTTAGGTAATTTGTCAATTCAATCTCGATACTAACCCTCTAATTCAGCCTTTATCCACACCTTTAACCCAAGCCCCATTACAACTTTTTAAAAGACCTTTTGATTTGTGTATCATCTCATTTTATAGTGGTGGAGATTTGATATTCATGCAAGCCTATGGGATTAACTTTTCATGTTTGACTTTTGAGTGCTTAATTTTGAACCTTGAACACTTTGAGTGATTTGAGTGAATCTTTAGTGAGGATGTCATACTTGTCGGTTTTGAATCAAAGGTAATTATTTAGGTAAGGGGAAATACCTATGTTTTCATGCTATAAAAATCTATGACTTAGATTGTTTGAATATCTAGGACTCTTCTAGTTAAATTATCAATGTTTGAATTATCTATGAATTATGATGAGACATTATTGATGAGAATTATGAGTCGAGGAAGTTAATTCTAATTGTGAGTTGAGGATTTTGCTTGAGGACAAGCAAAGGCTTAAGTGTGGGGGTATTTGATAAACCATAATTTACACATATTTTAACACCATGCTTGGCTTATTTTTGGATGAATTCTCATTAGATTTGATGAATTTGGTGCTCTTAATCTCGTAATTTCATGTTTTATACTCAGGAGGGATTAGGAGTCAAAAAGATCGAGAAACAGGCCAAAAGGGACAAAATGGGCCTACATAGGAAATCAACACGGCCTGGACTATCGACCACGGGCAGATCACATGGCTGTGTGAGGCGAGCAGACTTGACCACGGCCGAAGGAGTCCACCACCGGCGTGTCCCTGCCAAAATTAAGATGAATTCTATTTAGAATGGGATACTTGTGGGCCAAGTAAGGCATCTTAAAGCCTATAAAAACCACCTAGGAGGTAACCTAAAAGGGGGTCGACAGGACGTCGAATAGACGCCAAGTAGAAGGAGGAAATACTCCAAGACAACCGTCGGAAATAGCTTAGGAGAAGGATCTCCATCAAGACTGAGGATCTCCCATCAAGTTCTTTAGAAGTTTTTGGGTTTTCTTATGTTTTGTTATTTTCCCAATTGTAATATGTTTCCCTCTTTTAGTATGAACTAAATCCTTTAAATGCCTAAGGGGATGAAACCTAAGACGGATCTTATTACTATTTGATTTATAAGATAAATACTTGTTCTTATTCTTAATTATGAGTTCTTATTCTTATTTTGATAATTCAGGTTATTGATTCAAGTCTAATGTGGTTATTCAGTGGAGCAGAAGTCCCTGTTTAAGAGTAGATCAACACAATTAAGTGGAGTTGATTACAACCCTAGACATAGGGCGACGAAAATCTGTCGGATTAGAGTCAAATCTAATAAGGGAATCCATAGATCGAGTTAATGCGACAATAGGGGTTTTAATTAGAAAGAGATTTCAATTAATCAACCTAGAGTCAGTTGTTTTTATTCTCGCGAGAGATATTAACATAAATCATGGATTTCTACAGATTAAGACAAGTGAATAAATCATATGAATCAAAAGTAATAAGTAAAGCCTAGGTGGATTCTTCCTTAGGTATTACCTATCACATAAGTTGTCTAAAAGTATTTTCCCAATTCATTCGTTGCCGTGTTTTTAATTAAGTTTTAGTTTAAAAGAATTCACTCCAATTTTTAGGCTAGATAATAAGAAGATAGTAATTAATAGTACTCTTGGTCCTTGTGGATACGATATTACCGGTCTTACCATAACTATACTATTAAACGATAGGTGCGCTTGCCTTTGTTGAAATAATAGTTAGTTTCGAGCTCCATCAATTATAGATTTAACTAACAGTTTAGTCTAGATTCTAATTTGTTTCAAACTTATGTTTTATAGGAATCAAGACACTCTGGAAATTGGAATTTTGGGCCAAAACAGAGTCAGTGTTGCAACACGGCAACCCTATGTCGCAACACCAAGGCCAGAATCGAAGGAATTGAGAAAACCAACATGATGTCGTCATATGGAACCCCTATATCGCGAAGCAAAAGACAGTGTACCTAGATTTCCAAAATTTCAAAGTGTGTCGTGACACTGAACCCTGGTGTCGCGACAACGGCAAATTGCTAGGGATGTCGCAACACGAAACCCCTTTGTCGTGACATTGTTGCAATTTTTTGTCGGGTTTACTCGATCTGATTGGAAAACCCAACGACATAAACCCTTTTTTTACCTAATTTTTATCCTTAGAAACCACTTTAAAAACCTAAAAACTATTTTTAACATAAGATTAAAATTCTTTTAATATATAAACCCTCCCAAATCCTTCAAAATTTCTTAAAACCTCTTAAACCTTAAACCCCTTTTTCACTCTGCATATTCGGTGTGTTGCACATTTCGTCTTCTTTCAAGTTGATTTGGTGTAGAAGTAAGAGAAAAACAATCAAAGGAACGACAACGAACGAGCTTGTCAAGGGAATCTGAACAAATTATACGAGGTTAAAAGTTCCAAACTTGAATTTTACTATTCTGTTGCTTGTGAAATACATTGCTTAAATTTAATAGTTTTTCTAAAGTTTTAATACTGGATATGCCCGCTAGGAAGAGTAGAAAAACTAATGTGCAAGAACCACCGGTGGTGTTGAATCCCTTAAAATTTCAAAACCAAAATGCGGAGAAGTACTTTCTCAAACTTCAAGGCAAAACTTTTATTCAGGAAAGGGGATTTGAACCATCAATGGTTCTTTACAATGAAATTTGGTGTTTAGTTGGTATCATAAATTGGAATGTTTCTGCTCAATCCCAAAAGAAAATGTTGTTATCCCACTCGTCCAAGAATTTTATGCTACTGTTAGGGACAAGGAAACCCGGAGGCCATATAGAGTCATGTGGAAAACGGTAACAGTAAGAGGGAAGGATGTGCCATTCTCCCCAAAAAAAAATTTATAAATATTATGATGCTCCATCTTATGAGTCCAACTATTTAGAAAATACTGATCTAACAAAATTTAAACATGTAGATATGGTAAGCATGGTTAAGTATCGAACTGAAAATCAAGGTGAATGGAATCTCTAACCCAATACCGAACTACTGACTAATTTTAATCAAGCAATAATGTTTCCAATAGCTAAAATGTGGATGCAATTTATTTGCACTAGAATTACACTTGCTCTTAACATTTCTAATGTCAATGCATTCTGAGTTGTTTTATTATATGGCATTTTACAGAAAAAACAAATATGCATAGGATAATGGATCCATTAGAGTATGAAGCATTGCGTCAGTGGCCAGAAGGTTGGGATTTTCTTTCCCGATCTTGTGATGGCCCTTTGCAAAAGCGCGAAGGTTCCAATGGAAGACAATGAGCAGTTCATGCGCCCAACAAGGAGTTTAATCAGTGATTCGATGTACATCTAGTACATAAAACTTAATCAGAAGCAAATTATCGATTGGAACCAGAGGACGAAGGAAAAGATGGATGTCCCTGCCTCACTCAAAAGAAAAAGAATGATGACATCTTGAAGAAAAACGGGTAAGAGAAGTGAAGCAAAACTAGACAGAATGATACAATGGATGCAAGAAATAGGCCTAGTCCTTCAAGAATTTGCATGGCAGAACAACATGGGAGTTCCTATGATCTGGCGAATATTCTTGGTCTGATACGAACTCATCATGGAGAAGAAGAGGAAGGGAGTGAAGAAAGAGGTGATAGTGAAGAGGAAAAACAGGAGGAGATAGCTTCTGAGGAAGAAGAGGAGGATTAGACTGAATTTTTACACTTTATTGTTTTAAGAATATAATTAATTGTTGGATCATTTGTGTCTTAGGAATAGGTTGTTATTTACTTTATTTTTCTGTTTTAGAGTTTTCTATGCAGGAACCCCCATGGAAGAAGCACAACAATTTCGATCTCACAACGATCAAAGAAGGAAGCACCCACCAATAGCTTACGTACCACGTTCAATTGAGTAACTTCTTTCCTTATCCTTTTAGGGCTACACATTGAGGACAATGTGTTATCTAAAGTGTGGGGGGTAACATAGGAAATTTGTTTCAAGTTTTATGCTTTTTTTGCAATTTTTATTGTCAATGGTGTGCTTAAGCTTGTAGAAATACAAATGATTGGTTAGGAGAATATATATAGGTTGATTGTATTTAATATAAATTTGGCATGATAGTAGATGATTTTAATTTTTTTATTATTAGACTACTAAGTTCTATATATTTCACTGTAAATAGGCATTGAGCAATTGAATGTACCTTATGATTTAGGAAATATAGGGAAATGAGCATGCATGTGTGTATGATAAATTAATCAAATTGTGAATATTTGGTTGATTAAATTTGTGAATATTGAGATGCCTAGGGATAACCTAAGGTATTGTTTGATATACACCCAGAGCCAAAAAGCTAACCATATTTATTCATCCTTAGCACTTATATTTGAGCCAGAAAACATTTCTTGATGAATCTTCATGCAAAATATGACCTAAAAACGTTAATTTGTACTCTACTAGGATAATCAAATTACATGTCTAACTTATTGATGGATCACTACATTTGAAACCCTTAATGTTTGTAGCTTTGTAATATACTGAACTTAGGTGTTTGATATCAAAAGTGGTAAGTTAGCTATATATCATGCCAAGATTATGTGTGAATATGAAATGCTTAGTCATGTGCTCCAAAGCTAACATTTGTACCATATTTGCTCAAGGGTCATCTTTGAACTACTGTTTTTGTTTGCTTTGCTTGAGGACAAGCAAAGGCTTAAGTGAGGGGGATTTTGATCTGCCGTAATTTGATGTAGCAGATTAAACTAGTTTTCACACTTAAAGAGCTTGAATACAAGCATCTTTATTATGTTTTAATTAAGTTTTCCTGGTTTTGTTTACATTCAATAAAAAGTGTAATTTAAGTATTTTATTTTAAGGGCTGAATGAGACCTAAAGGTGAGCTACTATACTTTGTGATTGTGCAGGAGACCATTAGAGGGCGTACCAAATCAATATTGGTTGACGTGTTGCAACATAGAGAGGTTAATGTCGCAACATAGGGAGAAGAGAGCAAGAATTCCAAGACTGCCTTCAATGTCGCGAAACAGCTACGGGATTTCGTGACACACCCCTGAAGCTATCCTGAGTGTAACACCCCTATCTCGTAACCATCGCCGATCTAGGGTTAAAGGCGTTACCGGACGAATTGGAAACATTTACAGACATTTCATAACATATTTTGACAAATCACATCAAAGATTCCCTTAAATGGGTCTACGAGACCTCAAGTATGTTTTAAGAAGGGCCTGGGACTAAACCGAATACATATGGAAAACTTTCAGAAATTTAAAAATTTTTCTAAGTTACAGAGGTCACACGCCCATGTGGGCAGGCCGTGTGCCTCCCACGGCCTCAGACACGCCCGTGTGTCTAAGCCATATCAAAACAGGGCATACATACTGACTTGACCACACGGCCTGAGACACGCCCGTGTGCCTCACCCGTGGTCGAGCTTGACTTGCATCACACGGCCAGTCACACGCCCATGTGTCCAGCCCATGGTCGAGTCTGACTTGATTTTGAAATGCAACCACGAGGGACACGGTCAAGCCACATGCCTGTGTGCTCAACCGTGTGGGCAAGTATAGGCCATCTTCAAGGCCAAAATGCCACCCACACTTGGGTCATCCCTACAAGCATTCATACCAATACAAGTCATGTCAAAAACAACCGATTTTCCAAGCATACAAAGGCATCTCAAGCACAACATCTTATACAACAATTAGCTCATTCTATTCACAATCATTTTCAAGTGTAATTCATCACAAACATATCATTTCCTTACAACAACCATTCATCATATATATGCTTACCTTGCATAAATGATCTTACCAATATTTTGACCATTTCTTAACCATGAAACCATACCAAAACCAAGCATCTTATAGCATGACTCATCATTCATAAAACATTCATTTTATCTAGCCATATCACATGGCTATAAGTACATCTCAAACATATTTCAAAGTAACTAGCCTATACATGCCATACTTAGTATATACACTTTCAAAAGGTACCAAAATATGATTGAGTAGTGTAACACCCCTAGACACTCCAAATTCATTAACCCTCAAAGCCCTCATGCCAATTGTCATTTTCTCGCTTACTAAAAATTTTCTGAGACCCAAAGCCCAAAGCCCAATTCATCTAGGCCCAAAATTCGCGGCGTTACAACTCTACCCCCTTATAGAAATTTCGTCCTCGAAATTTCCAACTAACTATTAATCGCACCGCTCAAGTCACATCATTATGCTTTCGCTGTGCACTCTGATGTTAATAACACTAACACACTTTAACTCTAATTGAACCCTCTTACACTTACCCAAAAAACCTACCCACCGGAGTAGATAAACATTGCACACATACAGTTTCTATACCCAAAATATCGCATCGACACAAGACATACCCGTTATCATATTTGGGCATCCCAGTCTTCCCGGCGCTCATCGTTGATTCTCGTATTATCAGAATTAGGAATTTTATGAAATTAGTTCATAGTTCCACTGTTTAAAGCACATGTCTTATGCAAGTAACAATTTAAAAGTTATTTCGCAGTCGTAAATCCCCTACAGGCTTAAGTTTCCTACGGGCTTTAGTCTCTAAGAACCTATTGTTTAAAGTATCCCAATATCTAAATATAGTTCAGTAATTTAAACAGGTGCAATAATAGAAAAACTTACTTGGGTCGACGTCGAGGGCTCGGTGAACCACACTTCAAGAATCCTGCAAAAACTTTTTAATCTACTTTTTTTAAAAACCCAAAATCTAAGGCCCATTTCACAGCCCGAGCTTTGCAACCTGGCTCTGATACCACTAAATGTAACACCCCTAGACACTCCAAATTCATTAACCCTCAAAGTCCTCATGCCAATTTTCATTTTCTCGCTCACTTAAAAATTTTCTGAGACCCAAAGCCCAAAGCCCAATTCATCTAGGCCCAAAATTCACGGCGTTACAACTCTACCCCTTTATAGAAATTTCGTCCTCGAAATTTCCAACTAACTATTAATTGCACTGCTCAAGTCACACCACTATGCTTTCGCTGCGCACTCTGATGTTAATAACACTAACACACTTTAACTCTAATTGAACCCTCTTACACTTACCCAAAAAACCTACCCACCGAAGCAGATAAACATTGCACACATACAGTTTCTATACCCAAAATATCGCATCCACACAAGACATACCCGTTATCATATTTGGGAATCCCCGTCTTCCCGGCGCTCATCGTTGATTCTCGTATTATCAGAATTAGGAATTTTATGAAATTAGTTCATATTTCCACCGTTTAAAGCACATGTCTTATGCAAGTAACAATTTAAAAGTTGTTTCGCAGTCGTAAATCCCCTACAGGCTTAAGTTTCCTACGGGCTTTAATCTCTAAGAACCTATTGTTTAAAGTAGCCCAATATCTAAATATAATTCAGTAATTTAAACAAGTGCAATAGCAGAAAAACTTACTTGGGTCGACGTCGAGGGCTCGGTGAACCACACTTCAAGAATCTTGCAAAAACTTTTTAATCTACTTGTTTTAAAAACCCAAAATCTAAGGCCCATTTCACAGCCCGAGCTTTGCAACCTGGCTCTGATACCACTAAATGTAACACCCCTAGACACTCCAAATTCATTAACCCTCAAAGTTCTCATGCCAATTTCCATTTTCTCCCTCACTTAAAAATTTTCTAAGACCCAAAGCCCAAAGCCCAATTCATCTAGGGCCAAAATTTAGGGCGTTACAAGTAGTGTGATGACGATCCTCGACGATCCCCGAGCCTTTTGTAGCTTTGACGATCTATAAAACAGAACAAACACACACAAAGTAAGCTTTCAAAAGCTTAGTAAGCCATATACAAATAAACTTAACATATAAGCATTCATTATTCATCTAAATATAGATCACTAACAGCTCATTTGCACATTCATAATTCTCCTTGGCTCATTTGATTAGCCATTTGCTTACCAACATATATGCATCACCTTGTACTTCATTAGATCATAGCTTATTGACACATATAACAAATTTTACCTTATCAAATCTATTCGCATATCTCATCTAGGTAAGTTCATATAAACACTTACCATTCATACACTTGCTTAGTGTACAATTCAAACATACCTGATTCGTTTATACATTTCATGTAGACGTTCATTTCTCGAATTTGCCCGTTGAACCGTTCAGAATCAAATAGGATACTCAGAATGCTCGAAATAGTCGTACAATGCAAACGTCCCAGATGTGGTCTTACATATAACCAGATTACGATGCCACTGTCTCAGATAGGGTCTTACACGAATCAATACGATGCCAATGTTCCAGACATGGTCTTACACGTAAATCTCAAATCGATGCCAACGTCCCAAACGTGGTCTTACACGATGTCTAATATTGATGCCAATGTCCCAGATGTGGTCTTATACAATATCACATATCGGACACCTATGTCATGACATATGTACTCCTATCTATTCCTAGGTTCGTACGGGACTTTTTTTGATGTTGACACCATGTCGATACTATCTCGGATTTCATGTACTCATAATCTCATATACATTCATCATTATAAATTTTCATATGAACATACATATATCAATGTAAATACATTTATTTGTATATTGACTTACCTCGGATTTGGATAAACAGAAACGAACTCGGCTACTCAATTACTTTCGATTTCCCACGATCTAAGTCTATTTTCTTCGGTTCTTGATCTATACATATTCAAATTTAACTTATTTATTTAATAATTCATTCAATTCAATTAAAAAACACATATTCAGAGCAATTTACAAATTAGCCCTCATATTTTCACATTTTTACATTTTAGTCCCTATTTCACAAAATTAGAAATGTAATGCCCCGAATTTTTGGGCCTAGTAGAATTGGGCCTTGGGCATGGGAGTGTGTAAAATTTTTGAGAACAAGAGAACGGCACAAATGCATGTTGGATCTGTTAGGTGAGTGATTTTGGAAGGTTAGGGGGCTTCTAAGAAGTCCTGGGTTCAAGTAATGTCATTTGGGAATTTTTTTTTTTGGGCATTAGGGGAACCCTGACTCCAGGTTGTAAGCCTTATAAGTATTTGTGATTGAAAAGGAGACACAAGAGAGCCTGTGGTGGAGTGGTTGTGGCATCACAAGTATGGCAAGGACGGCAGAGGTTCAAGTCTCACCGCATGCAAAAGGGGATTATTTATTTTGCTCATGAGTGGGCAAGAGTTGGTGTTGGATTCGAATTCTATGTTGGAGAGTTTGAATGAGTGAATTGAGGGATTTAAGGAGTGGATAGGGAAGAGATTTTGGGGGAGAAAATCGTGGAGTTTGATAAGGGGTGGAGTTGGTCGAATTTAGGAGTCTATAGGTGCCTATTCGGTTTTGACGTGTACCGAATTGATGATTGGAAGCCTAGGAAATTTGGCTAAGGTGTAATTTCCTCTCATTTTTTTTTGACAGTTTTTGTCATTTTTGTTCCGGTTTGCTCTCTTCTCGGTGGTTTTTCTCCCTTCTACATATTTTCACTCTTTTGTTTGTTGGGTAGCCAAATTTTACCTTGACCACTCAGGTATTTTTCTCCTTCTGCATTCTTTTGGGTTTTGCTTCCCTTTCTAACCATTTCTCCGTCGTTAGCCAAATCTCTTCTCATCTCTATTCCTTCGATTTTCTTCAAGCGTCCCTTCCCACGTTGTTAACCTAACACTTTCTAATCTTCCTCCTCATTTCCTTCCCCGTCGCTCCAACGATTCATCGGTTGCTTCCTTTTTCTCTTTTGGGTTGCTTCATCTATCTATCTAGTATCCTAACCGAATACTCTCCAACCTATTCTCCACCCCCATTTGTTAACTATTTGCACTTATCGGGTTGTTTGGTTTTGCTCGATGGCTCTCTTATGCTACCAGTTGTGTATTCAGTTTCCGAGGGGTAAAGAAGTGCGGGAGGTATTCAAGTCGTCAAACCCATTTTCTCCCATTATTCAATTAAGGTAAAACGTTACCTTACTCTTGGGTAAGCCGAATATTCCACTGATTTTGTAAGTTAATGTTTGTGGTTTTTAACCACATCTATAATCCATCCTATCTGACAAGATCTGTCGTTATGCAGTTAATTGGCAAGGAGCATCCGTTAATTCTAGTCAGCGATTTTAGAATAATAAGCTAGGTCACTATCAACCAAGGTTGGTTTGGGGATTTGATGTTCTGAATCTTATTAGTTGGAAGGCTAACTGTGTGCCTTATTGAAATGTAGGTTTTGGGCTTATGAGCGGCTCACTTGATTTCATAAACAGGTGTATAACTTTGTGCTCCGTTGATGATCGGCTGAAAAGCCGAAAGTGTGTATTAGTACCGTAATTGCTAATCGATCAAAAGTCGATAGAGTGTGAATATTTTTCGCACGGTGTTAGCGGTAGCGGCAAATGCTGAAATGTCGGATTGCCGAAAAGCTGAAAAGCCGAAGGATTGGGCTTTTGGGCCACATGGGTGTGCCAATGCCCATGTGATCAACCGAGTTCACGAAACATGGGCGTACGACGAGGAAGGCCACCATGAGCGATCTCATGGGATTAGGCCGGAATGGGCTGTATGGGCCCAATGGGCTCGTGGGCCCGTGTGGGTAAACTTCACTGTTAAGTGGGATGTAGATAGACTTGTCATGTCACGCACAAGACTTAGGTAGTTCTGGGCCTCGTTGGGCCTTAATGGGCCGTGTGGTCCAAGGGGCTCCTAGGGCCCACACGGATGAAATCTGCGGTAAGTGACTAATAAGGAACCGGGCTATGGTGTACACATAGCCACATCTGATTTTGGGCTGACTGAGCCACATGAGTGTGTGGGCCCACTTGGGCCGAGAAATGGGCCTTAGGCCCATTTACACCGTTGAGACTGTTTAGGTTACATAAGTCGCTCGAGGCGACGGTGGACCTTCTGTTGGGTCACTGAGACCCCGATTTGTAAAATTATTTAAATACCCCCAGTTTGCGAAATTATTGAAATACCCCCGATTTGTAATATTACCAAAATACCCCCGGTTTGCAAAATTACCGAAATACCCCTAATTTGTAAAATTACTTAAAATACCCCCGATTTGTAAAATTATCGAAATACCCCCGATTTGTGAAATTACTGAAATACCCCCAGTTTGCAAAATTACTGAAGTACCCTCGATTTGAAAAATTACCAAAATACCCCCAATTTGCAAAATTACCGAAATACCCCTGATTCGTAAAATTACTGAAATACCCTCAATTTGTAAAATTATCGAAATACCCCTGAAGGGTAGGATTACCGAAATACCCTTATAGGATAAAATGACTATTTTGCCCTTGTGGGTAAATGACTGACTTAGACTATGAATTTGACTGATTTAACTTTGATCGTATGACTGTGATTTAACTGACTTAATTGTCGTCGTGTGACTGATATGCTTTTAATAAATGTTTAAATAACTGTTACTGAGCATGGCCATTTTTCATACGCATGTAATGATTGAGCATGACATACACGACATATTGCATGGGGTTGGAACATTGATACGGAGGAAGTTCTGATAGGGTCGCACGGGTTGCATGACGACTGTGGATCCAGTATTAATCTGTTAAGGTCGCACGGGTTGCATGAGACGACTGTGGACCGACGGATGACTTAAAGCCGTGTAATCTGATTATGGCTCTGTGCCAACCTAAATATGGCTCTGTGCCATCTTGATTATGGCTTTGTGCCAATCGTATTTACCCGTGGCTATGTGCCTAACATATATATCGATGACTCTGTGTCGATCATATTTACCCAAGGCTGTGTGCCGATTATATTACCGTCGTTGATGGCTATGTGCCAAACATAATACAGTTACTGATGGCTTTGTGGCAATTATAATACTGCTACTGAATGCTTAGAGCCGTATATATATATACTAGCAGCTTTGCTACGATTTCGGTTAGGGCCGTAACCGGTGCTAACATTGGTGTGCTGGCTGGATGGGTCGATTTTATCCCCACATAAGTGTAGGGTTGGTACGGGTGGTGTGTTGGCTGGATCGGGGTGGGATGCATCCTCATACTATTGCATATCGGTTGTGAGATCTGTCACTGTACTGGGCTTAGGCCCACTTGTTCTGTTATTAGTTTGGGCTAGGCAAATTGATTCTGTTATGGGCTGTGACCCAAATGATATTGTAGTGGGCTTTGACCCACGTATGCTCTGATCTGTACTGTACTGTTATTGTTAAAGGGCTTTGGCCCAGACTGTTTAGGTTTCTGTTTTTGTATACTGACTGTTACTCTAGTAAAGGGATTACACACTGAGTTTTCGTAAACTCACCCCGTTTTTAACTGTGCAGGTAATCCCCAGCCTTAGACGGATCGGTGCTGCGAGGGACTCGGAGAAGGCCACGCAGTGCTTGTGTTTTCCGTTTTGATTATTTACATTCAAGTATTTTGATTTGGGTTGTAATAAGGCCTCTTTAAGTTTCTGGATTTTAACTTTGGGTCTTTCTTTACTTTGAATTATATCCGTTAGAAGTAAATCACGGTTTTCCAAAATGTTAACTGTTTTTAAAATAACAATACGTTTTCGCAACATTTTCAAAATGGTTTCGCGACTTAATCTTTTTTGTAAATCAATTACTTTCAGAATTAGCTTCCGCAAATGAAAAGATGTTTTGGGAATAAAACTAATAATTTTCAATGTACCACGTTTTAAAAATAAACTAACGTAACTGGGATTTTACTTAAGCTTTTAAACAAGAAGGGTTTTCAATGAAAACATGGTTTTCGAAAAACACTTCAATGTGACACGCCAGATTCGGGCCTAACTTCTAGGCCGAGTTTGGGGTGTTACAACAAAATTCACATAATTCCATACAACCCATGTTTGGCCGAATATTACCCATGCTCATAGAAGTCCATACATTTCATTTATTTAACAATTTAGTCCCTCAAAATATTATTTTCTCAATTAAGTCCAAATTACTCAAAATCACCAAAACTCCAAAGACAAAACATGTTAATCTAACACATATATTTCATATTTCATCATCAAACATCACAAAACTCATGGATTCATCAATGGCGCTTTTCATAATCTTCATCAATTAACAAAATTGAAGCATGGGTTTTGAAGAACACGAAGCAACGATTACAAAAACGTAGAAATTATCAAAAACCGAAGCAAAACATACCTTGAATCAAAGAACATCCATGGCCGAATGTTTGAAAGCTTAAAACCCTAATTCTTTTCTCTCTAAATTCGGTGGAACAAAGATGATGATACTAGCCATTTTCATGTTTTTATTATTAATACACTTTAATTCATCAATTTCCATATTTACCCTTAATGATACATTAATTAAAACACTTAAATACATGTCCACTACCGTCCGTGCATATATTCAATGGTATAATTGCAACATAAAACCTCCATATTAAAAGAACAACCACTATTCAGCCCTTTTAAGAATATCCACTAAATTTTCATTTTACGCGATTTAATCATTTTCTCAAATTAAGCACGTAAATGACCAAATTAAATCACGAAACTTTCACACATACTTAATAACATATCATAGGCATGGAAAATAATATTAAAATACTTTTCTAACTCAGATTTGTGGTCCCAAAACCACTATTCTGAGTAGAGTCTAAACCGGACTGTTACAATTCTCCCCCGTTAGGGATTTTCGTCCCCGAAAATCTTACCGCTGAATAGATTCGGATGTTGTTGTCTCATTACATCTTCAGGCTCCCACGTAGCTTCTTCAACCCCATGTCGATGCCATAACACTTTCACTAACGGAATTTTCTTATTTCTCAATTCTTTCACTTCACAAGCTAAGATACGGATTGGTTCTACTTCATAAGTCATATCAGATGAGATTTCAATCTCAGACGGAGGGATCACATGTGATGGGTCAGATCTGTATCGACGAAGCATTGACAAATGAAATACATTGTGAATCTTTTCTAATTCTGGTGGCAACAACAATCGATATGCAACAGGTCTAATTCGTTCAATGATCTCATACGGCCCGATGAACCTTGGACTCGATTTGCCTTTACGTCCAAATCAGAGTACTTTCTTCCACAGAGATACTTTTAAAAATACTTTATCACCGATTTCGAATTCAATGTCTTTTCTTTTCAAGTCTGCATAGGACTTCTGACGATCAGACGCTGCTTTCAGACTATCACGGATTACTTTCACTTTCTATTCAGTGTATTTTATCAAATCCCCGTGTATCTTATTTTCACTGAGTTCTGACCAGTAGAAAGGTGTTCGACATTTGCGTCCGTACAAAGCTTCATAAGGTGACATTTTGATGCTTGACTGAAAATTGTTATTATACGCAAATTCAATCAATAGTAAATATTGTTCCCACGTACCATTAAACTCAAGGATGCAACATCTCAACATATCTTTGAGTATCTGAATGATTCGCTCGGATTGACCATCCGTTTGCGGGTGAAAAGTTGTACTGAAATGCAATTTTGTACCTAAAGCTTCTTGCAATTTCTTCCAGAATTGTGATGTAAACCTCGGATCTCTATCAGACACAATAGACAATGGCACTCCGTGCAATCTCACAATATCAGAAATGTAAAGCTCAGCTAACTTATCAAGTGAGTAATCAGATCATACCGGAGTAAAATGGGCTTATTTTGTCAATCGATCAACTACGACCCAAATTGCATCTTTCTTTCTTGGAGTCAATGCCAATCCAGAAAGAAAGTCCATCGTCACTCTATCCCTTTTCAACTCGGGAATCAAAATCAGTTGTAGCAAACCAGATGGAACCTGATGTTCAGCTTTAACTTGCTGACAGACTAAACATTTCGATACAAAGTCAGAGATATCTCTTTTCATACCAGACCACCAATAGTGCTGCTTCAAATCGTGATACATCTTTGTACTACCCAGATGAACAGATAGGCGACTATTATGAGCTTCATTCAAAATCAACTGTAATAACTCTGGATTTCTCATAACACAAATTCGATCTCAAAATCTTAAACAATCATCATCATCAACTCGAAATTCAAAATCGGAATTCGAATCACACTGAGCTCATTTCGCTAGCATTTCATTATCAACTTTCTGAGTATCACATATTTGTTGTAAAAACAACGGTTTCGTTTTCAATTAAGCTAAAACTGAACTATCATCATACAAGTTCAAATGAGCATTCATAGCACACAACGGAAACAGTGATTTCCGCCTCAGTGCATCAGCAACAACATTTACCTTACCCGGATGATAATCTATCACAAGCTCATAATCTTTCAACAGCTCTAACCATCTTCTCTGTCGCAGATTCAAGTCTTTCTGAGTCATCAGGTACTTCAAACTTTTATGATCTGAAAACACGTGGCATTTCTCACCGAAAAGATAATGATGCCAAATCTTTAATGCAAACACAATCGCAGCTAGTTCAAGATCATGTGTCGGATAGTTCTTTTCATGCAACTTTAGTTGTCTCGAGGCATAAGCTATAACTTTGCCTTCCTGCATCAGAACACACCCCAGACCATTTAACGAAGCATCACTATAAATCACGAACTCTTTACCCGATTCAGGTTGTACCAAAACTAGAGCTTCAGTTAACAGAATTTTCAGCTGATAAAAACTTTTCTGACATTTATCAGACCATTCAAACTTCACATCTTTCTGAAGTAATCTAGTTAACAGAGTAGCTATCATCGAGAATCCTTTTACAAACCGTCGATAATAACCAGCAAGTCCTAGAAAACTGCAAACTTCAGACACATTCTTCAGAGGTTTCTATTCCATAATAGCAGAAATCTTACTCGAATCCACTCGTATTCCAGAGGCTGATACAATATGTCCCAGAAAACCAACTTCTCGCAACCAAAATTCACATTTACTGAACTTTGCATACAATTGCTTATCTCGCAGAGTTTGCAAAACAATTCTTAGATGCTCAGCATGCTCAATCTCATCATGTGAATAAATCAAGATGTCGTCAATGAATACAAAAACAAATTGATCTAAGTACGGTCTGAAAATTATGTTCATCAGATCCATAAAAATAGCAGGAGCATTTGTTAGTCCAAAAGGCATAACTAAAAACTCATAATGCCCGTACCCCATTCTGAAAGCAATTTTTAGAATGTCTAAATCTTTTACACACAACTGATAATGTCCCGATCTTAGATCTATCTTTTAAAACACAGTGGCTCCTTTCAACTGATCAAACAAATCATCAATTCTGGGCAAAGGATAATTATTCTTTATAGTCACCTTGTTCAACTGTCAATAATCAATACACATTCTCATCGTGCCATATTTCTTTTTCACAAACAGAACAGGAGCACCCCAAGGTGAGAAACTCGGTCTTGCAAACCCTCTGTCAGTCAACTCTTGCAACTGTGACTTTAACTCTTTCAACTCTGTTGGTTCCATTCTATACGAAGCTATCGAAATAGGAGTTGTTCCCAGTAACAAATCAATACCAAATTTAACTTCACGTATTGGAGGTAATCCCGGTAATTCTTCAGGAAATACATCAGGGAATTCATAAACCACTGGCACTGGTTTAACTTTATTTTCAGTCACTTTTGAGTCAATTACATAAGCAAAATAAGCTTCATAACCCTTTTTCAAATAACTCTGAGCTTTCATCATTGATATCACAGCAGGTAACCCATTCAAATCATTAGACTCGATCCGAACTATTTCATCATTCTGACATATCTAAACATCAACGGACGGTTCTTGCATACTTTATCAACCAAGACACTTTTACCTAAGGGGTTCGATACTCTAATAACAAATTCAGTAGACTCTACAGGCAAAGTCTTACTGGATACTAAGTTCATGCATATGTACGAATGTGTAGAACCTGGGTCTATCAATGCAATCACAGAAGTATCATAAAGAGTAAATGTACCCGTTATAACATCTAGAGATGAAGCTTCCTCACGAGCTCGAATGGCATATGCTCTGGCAGGCGCTATAGCTTTAGATCTCGCAACTGAGTCTTTAACAGCTCTCTGGCTACCACTGACATTTCTTGCATTTCGGGAAGGTCTACCTCTCGTTGAAACATTATTAGATCTCGGATTCTTAACTATCTCTTGCTCAACAGACTCTGGGCAATCTCGAATGAAATGATCTAACGATTCACATCTGAAACAAGCTCGATCATTCAACCTACAACTTCCCGGATGTCTTTTACCATAATGCTTACATTCAGGTCACTCAGATCGGACATTTCCCACACTAGCCATCGATGTAGCTGGAGCTTTAAGATTCGACTGTGATCTAGCTCGATCTCTCGGATTTGAATGTCCCACATTAGTTCTGGGACGGCTATGCTCATCCCTAAATTTCTTTGAAGTAGACTGAACTGAATTGCTCGAAAATCTCTTCCTCGCATCTCTGACTTTAGACTCAGGTTTTCTTTTGTCTTTCCCGAGTGCCTCAGCTTTGCACGCTCGATCAACAAGCACAATTAATTCTTTTATTTCGAGAATTCCCACTAGCAAGAAAATATCTTCATTCAAACCATCTTCAAATCTTTTGCACATTATTGCCTCGGTTGATACACATTCCTGAGCATACTGACTTAATCTCACGAACTCTCTTTCATACTCAGTAACAGACATGCGACCCTATTTCAGTTCCAAAGATTCTTTTCGTTTCTGATCAATAAATCTCTGGCTGATGTATTTCTTTCAAAACTCATACTGAAAGAAATCCCATGTAACCCGTTCCTTTGGAACCACAGAAATCAAAGTCTTCCACCATTGATAAGCTGCGTCTCTTAACAAAGAAACAACACACTTTATACATTCTTCAAGAGTCAGTGACATTTCATCAAATACTCGGATAGTGTTCTCGAGCCAGAATTTTGCTCTCTCAGCATCATCATCACTAGTGGCCCTGAACTCTTCAGCCCCATATTTATGGATTTTGTCAACTGGAGGTTTATTCAACAAATTCAAGCTCATAACCGGAGGTATAGCAGAAGTCTGAGGAGGATTAGGTTGGGGCGGAGGTTGTGAAACAGCCGGATTAGTTCTTACATATTGAGTGAACCACTCGTTCATCATTTGGAAGAAGGCTTGTTTAGCCTCTCCCTCTTGACCGCTAGTAGCCGGTCCCGAATAAGACGGCGCTGTCCCTTGAGTGGGAGCAGTCGCTTTGCTTTCAACGTCATCAGCTACAGCTCTTTCGGGATCCATTACTATACGAAAACACATTTCACACGTCAGGATTCATCACACTATCACCTTTCATATATATGGCATGTATATCTAGACTCTCACACGCTATGTTAGCCCGAGAATCGACTAAACCGTAGCTCTGATACCAATCAATTGTAACACCCCTATCCTGTAACCATCGCTGGTCTAGGGTTAAAGGCGTTACCGGATGAATTGGAAACTTTTACAGACATTTCATAACATATTTTGACAAATCACATTAAAGTGTCCCTTAAATGGGTCTACGAGACCTCAAGTATGTTTTAAGAAGGGCTCAGGACTAAACCGAATACATATGGAAAACTTTTAAAAATTTTAAAATTTTTCTAAGTTACAGAGGTCACACGCCCGTGTGGGCAGGCCGTGTGCCTCCCACGGCCTCAGACACGCCCGTGTGTCTAAGCCTTGTCAAAACATGGCATACATAATGACTTGACCACACGACCTAAGACACGCCCGTGTGCCTCACCCGTGGTCGAGCCTGACTTGCACCATACTGCCAGTCACACGCTCGTGTGGCCAGCCTGTGGCCGAGTCTGACTTGATTTTGAAATGCAACCACGAGGGACACGGTTGAGCCACACGCCCGTGTGCTCAACCGTGTGGGCAAGTATAGGCCATCTTCAAGGCCAAAATGCCACCCACACTTGTGTCATCCCTACAAGCATTCAAACCAATACAATTCATGTCAAAAACAACCAATTTTCCAAGCATATAAAGGCATCTCAAGCACAACATCTTATACAACAATTAGCTCATTCTATTCACAATCATTTTCAAGTGTAATTCATCACAAACATATCATTTCCTTACAACAACCATTCATCATATATATGCTTACCTTGCATAAATGATCTTACCAATATTTTGACCATTTCTTAACCATGAAACCATACCAAAACCAAGCATCTTATAGCATGACTCATCATTCATAAAACATTCATTTTATCTAGCCATATTGTATGGCTATAAGTACATATCAAACATATTTCAAAGGAACTAGCCTATACATGCCATACTTAGTATATACACTTTCAAAAGGTACCAAAATAGGATTGAGCAGAGTGATGACGATCCTCGACGATCCCCGAGCCTTTTGTAGCTTTGACGATCTATAAAACAGAACAAACACACACAAAGTAAGCTTTCAAAAGCTTAGTAAGCCATATACAAATAAACTTAACATATAAGCATTCATTATTCATCTAAATATAGATCACTAATAGCTCATTTGCACATTCATAATTCTCCTTGGCTCATTTGATTAGCCATTTGCTTACCAACATATATGCATCACCTTGTACTTCATTAGATCATAGCTCATTGACACATATAACAAATTTTACCTTATCAAATCTATTCACATATCTCATCTAGGTAAGTTCATATAAACACTTACCATTCATACACTTGCTTAGTGTACAATTCAAACATACCTGATCCATTTATACATTTCATGTAGACGTTCATTTCTCGGATTTGCCCGTTGAACCGTTCAGAATCAAATAGGATACTCAAAATGCTTGGAATAGTCGTACAATGCCAACGTCCAAACGTGGTCTTACATGTAACCAGACATCGATGCCACTATCCCAGACAGGGTCTTACACGAATCAATACGATGCCAATGTCCCAGACATGGTCTTACACGTAAATCTCAAATCGATGCCAACGTCCTAGACGTGGTCTTACACGATGTCTCATATCGATGCCAACGTCCCAGACGTGGTCTTATACGATATCACATATCGGACACCTATGTCATGACATATGTACTCCTATCTATTCCTACGTTCGTACGGGACTTTTTCTGATGTTGACACCATGTCGATACTATCTCAGATTTCATGTACTCATCATCTCATATACATTCATCATTATAAATTTTCATATGAACATACATATATCAATGTAAATACATTTATTTGTATATTGACTTACCTCGGATTCGGATAAACGGAAACGAACTCGGCTACTCAATTACTTTTGATTTCCTACGATCTAAGTCCATTTTCTTCGGATCATGATCTATACATATTCAAATTTAACTCATTTATTTACTAATTCATTCAATTCAATCCAAAAACACATATTTAGGAAAATTTACAAATTAGCCCTCATATTTTCACATTTTGACATTTTAGTCCCTATTTCACAAAATCACAAAATTCACAAATTTCAATACAACCCATGCTTGGTCGAATATTACCCATGCTCATAGAAGTCCATACATTTTATTTATTTCACAATTTAGTCCCTCAAAATATTATTTTCTCAATTAAGTCCAAATTAATCAAAATCACCAAAACTCCAAAGACAAAACATGTTAATCTAACACATATATTTCATATTTCATCATCAAACATCACAAAACTCATGGATTCATCAATGGCACTTTTCATAATATTCATCAATTTACAAAATTGAAGCATGGGTTTTGAAGAACATGAAGTAACTATTACAAAAACGTAAAAATTATCAAAAATCGAAGCAAAACATACCTTGAATACATCCATGGTCGAATGTTTGAAAGCTTAAAACCCTTATTCTTTTCTTTCTAAATTAGGTGGAACAAAGATGATGATACTAGCCATTTTCATGTTTTTATTATTAATACGCTTTAATTCATCAATTTCCATATTTACCCTTAATGATACATTAATTAAAACACTTAAATACATGTCCACTACCATCCATGCATATATTCAATGGTATAATTGCAACATAAAACCTCCATATTAAAAGAACAACCACTATTCGACCATTTTAAGAATATCCACTAAATTTTCATTTTACGCGATTTAATCCTTTTCTCAAATTAAGCACGTAAATGACCAAATTAAATCACGAAACTTTCACACATACTTAATCACATATCATAGGCACAGAAAATAAAATTAAAATAATTTTCTAACTCGAATTTGTGGTCCCAAAACCACTATTCTGACTAGGGTCAAAACCGGATTGTTACACTGAGTACGAGCATACTGCCTTCGATGTCGGGACACAGGCACTATGGTGTTGCAAAATAGGTCTTGTACGAGAAATACTTAAGAGCTATAGGCATTTTGGTCTGCACAATCAAATATTAAAACACGAGAGCATCAACTGACCTAGGTTGTGGACGATGGCAACCCTAACTCTATAAATAGGCTCCTTTAACACTTGTTATAGACAGCTTTTCATACTGTATAATTTTTTTAGAGTTTCAATTTTTAGTTTTTCCCTTTTCTTAGGCTTTAGGTTATTTTCAGTTTTGCATTTATCGAGAGATATGATTCATGGATTTCAATCAACTCTTTGTGGATTTTGTGCTTCAATTAAATACAATTAAACCTTCTCTTAAACCTTCATATATTGATTTACTATTTATGTTCATCTTTTATATCAAGTTTACTGTAACACCCCTAACTCGTATCTGTCACTAGAACAGGGTAACGGAGCATTACCAGAGTTTACAATTCAAACAGATAGAAAATTTAAACATTTTATAACATATCATTAAACATATTAAAACCAATTCAAAACATACAAATTATCCTTTATATGAGCCCTCGAGGCCCAAAATACACATTAGAAACAAGTCGGGACTAAATTGGAAACTCAGAGAAATTTTCAGAAAACATTGAAAATTTTCAATACTGTAGGGGTCACACGGGCGTGTGGGCATTCGAAGCAAGGACACACGGTTGTGTCCCAGCCCATGTCCGTGCCCTTGTAACTTACTGACTTGGGTAACACGGCCAAGCCACACGCCCGTGTGCTAGGCCATGTACCTTTCGAAATAACTCACACGCCCGTGTGCCAGGCCGTGTGCTAGGCCGTGTAACAGCCTAACTTACAACCCTTTGAAAGCTACAGGGGACACAAGCCCGTGTCTCTACCTGTGTGGACAAAAATAGGCCATTTTACAAGCCATTTTCCTCACCCAATTTGACATGTACCTACAATCCCAAATGCACATATACACAAGCCATAATAAGGCACCAAAACCAAGCATAAACAAACCTTAAACATATGATATAACATCATACAACCAATATTCCATTAGACACCTTAAATGACAATTTATAACATGACCAAACATATGTTCCATCTAACCAAATATCCAAATAACTTGTGTGCATACTTGCATCAATACATACCATGTATCTTACTTACCAAAACACAACCATTTGATACCAAAATGCCATTATTTAACAAGCATCAATTTACCATATGAATCATACCTACTTAAGTATCAATCTACCACAAATTCATCATAACACAAAACACATATACCATATGCACACTTAACTATCATTTTACCGTTCATCATTTAACCACAAATCAAGCCATACATCAACCATATTAAAGCAACTTATATACATACCAAAATATGCTAAAACACAAGCCAAATCATATGGCCACAATTACAACAAAACATATAGGCCAACATTAGCCAAAATAGCCTATACATGCCATTATAACCGAAATTAAACATCTGAAAGTACCAAAAGAGCCGAAGGATAGTGTGATATAGCTTCGACAAGCTTCCAACCTGAACGAGCTTCCGACTAACTATAAAACAAAGAAAATAACACAGAGTAAGCATTTAAGCTTAGTAGATTCGTATAACTTAACATTTAACTTACCATTTGATCAAGTAATAGGTAAGTAACAAAACATATCCTAACACAAATTGGCAAAAAGCCTAAGCACATAAACACCAACCATGTTAGTCATGTAAATTCATATATGAATCAATAATCATGGATGAGATCAACAATTAATCAAGTTTCCATAAATGTGTAACATGCATATCATGTATCTATGCATCATATAAAATTATTTCCATGTATTTCATGTAAATACATGTAATAGTTCGTATCGAACTCATATTATCTCGTAATAGAACATTGCCAGTTGAACTATTTAGAATACCATTGGATACCCGAGATAGCTCACACATGATGTGCTAGCTCATATAACTGTAATCCGTCAATTCATGTACATGTATGCTCATACGAGCTGTGAATCAATATGCTCATTTGAGCTAAAGATTGGTATGCTCTTATGAGCTATGAATCGGAATGCTCTTACGAGCTATGAATCGGTAACCGTAATGACCTGTAACAACCTATTTTTTAGTGGTATAGTGGTTTCGGGGCCACCAAATCTGACGAGTAAGTTCATAAATATTATATTCAATTTTACGAGTTAATTGTGATTTTGAAAAGGCTTTTGATATATTGATTTTTATTTTATAAGCGATTTATTAAGTTCAATTGGTAAGACCCTAAGGTCAATTGGTTTTAGAAAATGAGGTATCAGGATCTCGTTTCTATAAACTGAGCCATCAATATTTTTATAAATATTTACTGTGTTTCATTAAGGTGGTATTAAAGTTTCGTTGAAAAATTTTAACATTTTGATGCTCAATTAATTAAAAAGGACTAAATTGTAAAAGATGTAAAATTTAATCACTATTTTATTTGAGTGATTAAATGGCTTATTGAATAAAAGAAAAGGGACTTAAATGGTACTTAAACCATTTAAGGGTTAGTGGACAAATATGGGCATTAATTTGGTGTTTTAATTAATTATTAACCAAGGGTAAAATGGTAATTTGATAAATTAAATTAAATAAAAAGAAAAGTTATCATCATCTTTTAATTTTGGTCTTCTTCATCGAATGGCTAAAAGGAAGGAAGCCACTTTTATACCTTCAATTTTCGACAACTTCACAAGATATTTAGTCTGTGATTTTAGCTCCGTTTTTAATAATTTTTTTTTTGTTTTTGAGATTGTTGCAACTAGGTCTAGCTAGCCCGTACCTTTGATTTTGAAAGTGTTAAAGATTTTGAATGTTGCAATTGATGAATCTTGTGATTTTTTATGTTAGATGATGAATTTGGAATGTTAATTGATATTTAAAAGTATTATATTAAGTGATTCTGATGAATTTTTTAATTAGGGACTAATTTGTTAAATTAATAAAAGTACAAGGATTTAATGTGAAATTGTTGCATAAATGGGATGTTTTGAATTTCATGAACATTTGGCTAGCTTGGTTTTGTATTAAAAATGGTTAATTTGCATGTTTTGGGCTTAGGGACTAAATTGAATAAAAGTAAAACTTTAGGTGCAATTTTGTAAAAATATAAAAAATGACAAAATTGCATGAAATGAATTGTTTTATTGTCTAAATTAATAAATTGAATGGAATTATTAATTTAGATCAAGATCGGGTGGAAAATCGAGGAAAATGGAAAATTACCAAAATGCCCTTGAATCTTGGTATTTTTGCAATTTAGCCAGGTAAGCTCGTATGAACTGTATTCTATATAATTTTGATTATGTAACAATCCGATTTTGGGGCTAGTCGAAACAGTGGTTTCGAAACCACAAATCCGACATAAAAAAAATTATTTTTATTACATTTCTATGGTCTACAGTTTTACGAAATGATTTTGCGAAAATTTCGTTCGAAAATTCTGACGTTTGAGCACTCAATTTAGCAAAAAGGACTAAATTGTGAAAAGTGTAAAATATGAGTCCTACATGCTAGAGGTGTCTAATTGCTATGAAGTTTTAAATTAAAGGTCCTTAGATGGTAATTAGACCATTTGTTAAGATAGTGGACAAAAATGGACATGGTGACATAAAATTTCAAAGTTTTAAGTGAAGGGCATTTTGGTCATTTGGTAAATAAAAGAATAAAAAGGGAAAATCAAGCTAACATCTTGTCCATCTTCTCCCCCAAGTGCCAAAATTTAGAAGGTCACCATAGCTAGGGTTTTCTCAACTTCCAAGCTTGATTGTAAGTACATCCTAGCCCCATTTTTAATGCTTTTTTATGTTTTTGAAGTCGTTATCACTCGATCTACCTATTTCTGCCATTAATTTAAGAAAAGATCAAGGTCTAGGTTTTGACCCATGTTGGATATTTGTGTATTTTGATGTCTAATGGTAGATTATGCATGTTTGATGTGTTATAAACAACTTTTGCTAGGAGGTTTTTGATGAAAATGCCAAAAGGACCTATTTGTAAAAAGATTATAAAATGTGTGTAAAAGTGTGATTAAATGAAAAATATGGACTGCTATAAGTATAAAAGAGGATCGACTAGGCTTGGGAATCGAAGAAATTGAATGGATTTCATTTTTCGAGCATAGGGGCAAAAATATAAATATGTCAAAATTTAGGGGCAAAAATGTAATTTTGCCATAATATGATTTTTAGACTGAATTGAATAATGTGAATAATAAATGAGTTAAATTTTATATTATAGATCAAGAGAACGAGGTTCAGACTAGATCGGGGGAAAAACAAAGTATTTGACGATTAGGTCCAATTCCTACTATTTTTGTACCGAGGTGAGTTCGTATGTAAATAATGCATTGTTATTCTTGCTTTAATTTCTATATTATTATATGAATTGTGATTTAATCTTGAACGAAATCGACAAAGTTCGACAAACGATAAATCCTGGTTGAACCTTAGGAATAGGTAGGATACAAATGTCATGACATTAGGGTTATTTAAGATTACATGTAAGACCATATCTGGGATGGCATCGATATGAGATTTCGTGTAAGACCATAGCTGGGCTATTGGCATCGATATCAGATCCCATGTAAGACCATATCTGGGATATGGCATTGGCATGGTACTATGTGTGTGAGATTTCCCGAGCATCCTTTAGTATTCCAAATGGTTCAACGGGAAACGTAATGGAAATGTTAATGTTACGAAAGACCATGGTGTGTTGCCAATTGGTACAAGTATGTACATAAGACTCATTCTTAATGAGCTTGATATGTGATGAACCCTTGGTAAGTTCGTGATTGAGTAAGTTTGACTATGAGATTTATAATGACATTTATGTTAATTTATATCATGTTAAATATGTGTTAAATGTATGTTATAATGCCTATTATTTGCATAGGAACTTACTAAGCTTTAAAGCTTACTCCATTTTCTTTTCCCTTGTCTTATAGTGTCACCAAGCCAGCTCAGATATTGGAGACTGTCGGAGATCCATTCACACTATCAAATTATCATTTTGGGTACTTATGATTACAATATTTTGAGTTATGGCATGTATAGGGACTTGGTCTTTTTGTTATGTGTCATAATTGATTTGGCCATATCTGTTGGCTTCAATAGTTGATAATTCATTTTTTAAATAGTCGTTTGATATTGGCTAATATTGGTAAAATATATATATGATGATATTTTCATGAATGTGGGAAATCGCATGCTTTGAGATGCTAAGTATGTGATGTTTGTATGTGATAAATGATAGAATGTAAATGATATGTTGATGCCTTGGGTATGGCTGATTGGGTTGAAAGTATATGCTTGGATTGGTGCTATGTTTTGGTTGTGTAGGCTGGTGCATGGAAGGGTGGCAAAAAGGCTTGGTAAATAGCCTTATATTTGTCCACACGGGTAGACACACTAGCGTGTGTCTAGGCCGTGTCCGACACACGGTCTACCCCACGGGCATGTGTTCCAGCCGTATGTCCCTTGCACCTTAATTGTTGCAAAATAGAATGCTCAGTAATGAGCACACGGGTAGAGACACGGGCGTGTGTCTTAGCCGTGTGGATGGCACGACCTCGAACACGGGCAAGTGCCCTGGCTGTGTGAAGTCTGCACCTATTTTATGAAAAATTATAAAAAATTAATCGATCACACGGCCTAAGCACACGGGCGTGTGACTTGACCGTGTGACCTCAATTTGATGATGACGTCCTAAATAGAATGCTCCCAAATTTGAACACGGCCTGAAACATGGGCGTGCCTTAAGGCCACACGGGCGTGTCCTGAACCCACACGGGCGTGTGACCCCTTATTATGAAAAATTTTCTAAGTTTTCCAAAAGTTTCCAAAGTTCTCGGTTTAGTCCCGAACCACTTCTGATGCATGTTTTGGGCCTCGTAGGCTCGTTTTAGGGACGTTATGAATGTTTTTGAAAAGTTTTAAGTTTGAGTGGAAATTCCTGTCTCGATTTTGAATGTTTGTTTGTAAATAAGTCCGGTAATGCCTCGTGCCCTATCCCGGCGTCAGATACAGGTAATGGGTGTTACATTTAGTGGTATTAGAGCTACAGTTTAGTCGATTCTCGAACTAACGTAACGTGTGTAAGAGTCTAGCTATACATGCCATAAATGAACTGTGATAGTGTGATGACTCCTGATAACTTTAAATTGTGTTTTCATATAGTAATGGATCCCAATCGAGCTGAGGCTGATGAAGTCGAAAGTAATGCGCCAGCTCCCGTTCAAGGGGCAGTGCCGTCTGATAGTAGACCTCCTACAGTTAGTCAATGATAGGGAGGCAGGGAAACCTTTCTCTATATGATAAGTGAGTGGTATACGGAATTTGTCTGAACAAATCTGAATGCCCAACCTCCTCCACCCCCACCCATTCCTCGATCGGTTCCCGTAGCCCCACAAGGTATGGACTTTATGAGAATGAATAAGCCCTCGGTTGATAAGATCCGAAAGCATGGGGCTAAATATTTTAGAGCTAATGTGGATGATGATCCCGAGAGAGCTGAGTTTTGGCTCGAAAACTCCATCAAGGTATTCGATGTGTTGTCCTGCACACCGGATGAGTGTTTAAAGTGTGCTATCTCACTTCTGAGAGATTCTGCATACCACTAGTGGAATACACTGGTATCGGTGGTACCAAGAGAAAGGGTTACATGGGAATTCTTTCAAGAGGAGTTCCAAAAGAAACATATTAGTCAACAGTTCATCGATCAGAAATGTAAGGAATTTCTTAAGCTGAAACAAGGTCGTATGACAGTGACCGAGTATGAGCGAGAATTTGTCAGACTTAGTAAATATGCTCTGGAGTGTGTTTCCACCGAGGCTATCATGTACAAGAGATTAGATGATGGATTGAATGAGGATATTCGTGTGTTAGTTGGGATTTTAGAGCTGAAAGAATTTGTGGTATTGGTTGAACGGGCTTGTAAGGCTGAAGAGTTGGACAAAGAGAAGAGAAAAGCTGATCTCGAAGCTAGAGATTCAAAGAAACGACAGATGAGTAAGTCGTTTCCATCTCAGTCCAAGAAGTCTAAAGAAATTTATTCCCGTTCAAATTTTTCAGCGGGGTATCCACGCAGAGATCGCGAGAAGCAACATTCAAGTTTTAAATCTCAAGGCACCTCAATGGCGAGTGTGGGCAATGTAAAGTCTAATAGACCCGAATGTCAACAATGTGGAAGGAGACATCCCGATGAGTGTAGGATGAATGATCGGGCTAGTTTCAAGTGTGGCTCTGAAGAGCACTTTATCCGAGATTTCCTAAAATGGCTGAGAAGGAAAAATTTTAGAGTGTGAGGCCGAGTAATACTGCTAATAGAGGTAGGCCACTGAGAAATACCGGAAATGGAGCTAGTAGTAAAGGTGTGATGAAAGATACACTTGTGAGATCCGAAGCTCGAGCACCTGCTAGAGCCTATGACATCCGTGCTCGCGAAGAAGCGACATCTCCCGATGTTATCACTAGTACTTTTTCTCTCTATAATACTAATGTAGTTGCATTGATTGATCGTGGATTGACTCATTCTTATGTTTGTGTGAAATTGGTAACAAGTAAGAACTTGCCTGTTGAATTTACCGAGTTTGTGGTTAGAGTGTCAAACCCCTTAGGCAAACATGTACTAGTTGATAGAGTTTGCAAGAATTGTCCATTAATGATTCGAGGTCACTATTTTTCGGTGGATTTAATGTTGTTGCCATTTGATGAATTCGATGTTATTTTGGGCATGGATTGGTTGACATTGCATGATGCCGTAGTGAACTGTAAAAGAAATATTATTGAACTGAAATGTGAAAATGGTGAAATTCTTTGAATTGATTCAGATGAACCGGGTGAGTTACCCGTTGTAATTTCTTCAATGTCTGGCCAAAGATATGTAAGGAAAGGCTGTGAAGTTTATCTTGCTTATGTGTTGAATACAAAAGAGTCTGAATTGAAAATTGAATCAGTGCTGATAGTTTGTGAATATCCAGATGTGTTCTCAGAAGAATTGCCTGGGTTACCACTAGTTAGTGAAGTTGAGTTTTGTATTGACTTAGTACCAGGGACCTCGCCGATATCTATTGCTCTGTATAGAATGGCTTCAACCGAATTGAAAGAGTTAAAGACTCAATTGCAAGAGTTGAAAGATAAGGGTTTTGCGAGACCATGTTATTCTCCATGGGGGTGCTCCGGTATTGTTTTTAAAGAAGAAAGACGGATCTATGAGACTTTGTATAGATTACCGACAACTCAATAAGGTAACCATTAAGAACAAGTATCCTTTGCCGATGATTGGTGATTTATTTGACCAACTGAATGGGACGATAGTGTTCTCGAATATAGATTTGAGATCTGGTTACTATCAGTTGAGAGTAAAAGAGGCGGATATGCTGAAAACCACTTTCAGAATAATGTACAGACACTATGAATTCCTTATTATGCCTTTTGGGTTAACAAGTGCTTCTGCAGTTTTTATGGACCTAATGAATCGAATCTTTAGATCGTATTTGGACAAGTTTGTAGTTGTTTTTAATAATGACATACTATTTTATTCTCGTAATGAGTCCGAGCATGCCGAACACTTGAGAGCTGTTTTGCAGACTTTGAAAGATAAGAAGTTTTATGCTAAGTTCAGTAAAAGTGAGTTTTGGCTCTGAGAAGTCAGATTTTTAGGACATATTATCTCAGGTGATGGTATTCGGGTTGATCCAAGTAAGATTTCGGCAATTGTTGATTGGAAACCGCCAAGGAATGTATCTGAAGTTAGAAGCTTTTTGGCTTAGCTGATTATTACCGATGTTTTGTCAAAGGATTTTCAATGATTGCTATTCCAATTACAAAGTTGTTGCAAAAAGATGTTAAATTTGTATGGTCCAAAAAATGTCAGCAAAGTTTTGAGAAGTTGAAGGCTTTATTGACTGAGGCACCAGTTTTAGTGCAACCTGAACCGGGAAAGGAGTTTGTGATTTATACCGATGCGTCACTAAATGGATTGGGATATATGTTGATGCAAGAGGGCAAGGTGATACCCTATGCCTCGAGACAATTGAAGCCACATGAGAAGAATTACCTGACGCATGATTTGGAATTAGCCGCTATTGTGTTTGCTCTAAAAATATGGAGACATCATTTGTTCGGTGAGAAGTGTCATGTCTTTTCTGATCATAAGAGTTTGAAGTTGTAACACCCCTAGCCCAAAACCGTCGTCGGTCTAGGGTTAGGAAGCATTATCGATCAATCCGGAACATTTACTAACATCTTACAACACAAAGTATATCATCTTTCAAACATAACAAATTATACGCATATAGTCCCTTAATGAGGTCTATGAGACCTTAAACAAATGTTAGAAATGGGTCGGGACTAAACCGAACACATATAAAAATTTCTGAAAATCAAATGTTTTTCAAAGCTACAGAGGCCACACGCCCGTGTGAGTAGGCCGTGTGCCTAACACAGCCTCGGACACGCCCATGTGTCCATGCCGTGGCAAAACAGGGCATACATACTAACTTGTCCACACGGCCTGAGACACGCACGTGTGCCTCACCCGTGGTCGAGCCTAACTTGCATCACACGGCCAGTCACACGCCCGTGTGTCCAGCCCATGGTCGAGCTTGACTTGTTTCAATTTACAAACTTGAATGACACGGTCGAGCCACACGCTCGTGTGCTCAACCGTGTGGGAAATTATAGGCCATTTGCAAGGCCAAATTTGCCACCCACACTTGGGTCATACCTACATGCAATAATCAATACCATTTCATATCCTAATTGGCATTCAAACATGCCAAAACATACTTAAATTGAATCTCTTAAAAGCATCAATCATCATCCTCTACAATTCCATCTAGCATACCAATCCAAATGATCAACTACATATCAAAACATGTAATTCATGCACCATTTAATCTCAACGAAATCATAGCATAAACATTTCATCTCCATATTACCAAAACATATTATAAGATCATTCACTTAGGACACACATACACATCTTGATAATCCTTCATTCAAACCCAAATCATATACCAAAATCATTAACTTATCTAGCCATATCACATGGCAAGATCCAAACATCTCAAAATATACCATATCTACTAGCCTATACATGCCATATTTAAATATATACATCTCCCAAAAGTACCAAATAGATAGCCGATAGTGTGATTGAGTCGCTGATGATCCCCGGATCCGAGCTAACTTTAAATACACTGTAAAATAGAGAAACACTTCACACAGTAAGCTCTAAAGCTTAGTAAGTTCTTAATATAATACACTTAACTTAATGTTTCAACTACAATATACAAACTAATCCATCACATATATCAACTCATAAATATATGTACCATATCATCCATAGCTAATAATCTTACTCAACCATCTAGATATCCATTTACAATTTCATCAACCACATAGGTTCTATACGTACCTTAGCCAACACTTAGTTATTGACCATTCGTGCTACTCAATGCTCAACACTTCATTTTGATCAACCATTGTTATTCGTTCAATTTATTCGCACACTTAGTGCCAAATTCATAAACGAAGCTTAAATATCATCACACACTTAGTGCCTTTACATAGAGCCGAATTATCTCGGTATCGCACACACAGTGCCAGTCAATAAAGCCGAGCCTTTCATTACTTCGCACACACAGTGCTATTCACCTCTGTCTCGATTCTAATTATGCACACTTAGTGCCACATTTCTCAATTCCATATATATCAAATCTAATTCAATAACTAGATATTCATTCATTTCATAATTCATAGATGTAAATTTAGCAACTCGTATTATATCCGAACTTACCTCGGACGTCGAAGTAACAAAATGAGTCGATTAATCGAGCACTTTATCTTTGCCTCGATCTCGATCCAAATCCCTCTTTTCTTGATCTATACATATCCAAATTTAGATCATTCAATCACCAAATCATTCAATTTAGTCCAAACGCACATATTTAGGGCATTTTACAAAATAGCCCTCACATTTTCACATTTCGACACTTTAGTCCCTATTTCATAAAATCATCAAATTAACATAATTTCATCTCACACATGCCTAGCCGAATTTTCCTTATGTTCATACAAGCCCACATATTTCATTTATTTTGTAAGACCCCAAACCCGGCCCAAACACTACGACCGAATTTGGTTTGCTACAGAGAACAATTTGAAAACAATTTTAAAACCGATTTAAGTTTTGTCGAAAATCTTTCAACTTCTAGTCTCTTGTTAAAAACCATACTTAGTGTTGTTTAAAAATATTTATTAAGTCGAGTTGTTTATAGATTTCAAATGTACCCGATGGTACTTTAAAACATTTTTCGTTTGATTTGGAAAAAACATGTGAACTCATTATTAACATAATTAAATAGTTTAAACAAATATTCAAAGCATGTAACAATAATAAAATAATTCTAGGAGGCCTTATTACAACTCAATTAAAACAAAACCAACCATAAAAATAAGATAAAACAAAATCCAAGTTCATCTATTAAAATGTCCATCGCATGGCCACCTCGAGTCCATCCTACTCCATCTCCGCGATCTACTCATCCGCAAAATGTTAAGGGAAGGGGGTGAGTCACCAAGACTCAGTGTGTAATCCCCACCCGGTAAGGTAACTCATACACAAGTCATTAATAAACATGCACATGCAACCCAACCTAACCATCCATACTCCTTTTCTACCCCGTGTGGTCAAAACCACTTTGGTGGTCAAAACCACCGATGACTTAGAGTCACAAATCGATGATGGGGCCAACCCATCGTGTGGTCAAAACCACCGATGACCATAGGTCACAATATATCAAATGTGGTCAAAACCACTGGTGGTACCAAACCACCGGGACTTAGTCGCAAATTATCAATCGGTGTGGTCAAAACCACCGATGACCATAGGTCACAAATAATCTGATGGGGCCAACCCATCTTGTGGTCAAAACCACTGACGACAGTCCATAATTCATCCCCCTCCTCTCATCAATCCCACCATCACATGCTTTTATAACAATTTTCATAAACCATACCGTAGCATTTGATCATCATGTGATGGCATGCAAATCATATATCAAAAATCACAAGTTAGGGGACTTACCCTAATCCATGTTTAAGCCCACAAGCATATCATAGATCACTACCAAAATTTATACTCAAGACAATAATATAGCAAGTTTATTAATAAAGTGTGTAAAGAGTTTACACACCTGCTTCTACCGGAATTCCTAGATCCCGAAGATCCGATCTACGATGCTAGATCTTGACCCTTCACACTCCTGGATACTAACCACAGCACCCAATTCCCGAATCAAATTCTGTTGACAGAGAATGGAGACTTGGGATCGATTTCTTCAAGATCCCGAAGTACCTGGACAAGTCGATATTTTAAAGAGGGGTCAATAACTCCCTTGCCATCAATTGCCGAAATCAGCCTTCACCCTTTGTAAAAATCGACAGAGACAGAAGAGAAGAAGAAAAAATAACATTCGGCTAGGATTACTTACCTTTGCCAAATCGATTGTCAACGAAATCAAGAGATCTATCCTACTTTAATTATTCGCCAAGGCTACTAAAGAAATAGCAGGGAGATTCGGCTTGAGGAAGAAAATAATGGGAAATAGGTGCTTAAAGTTTCAAAGAACAGAGAGGAGGAGAGTATTCGGCAATAGAGAAAAGAATGAAAAATAAGATGAAAATTCGTCAAGGACTATGAGAAGAGAATAATTTTTGGCCCGAAAGAATGAGAAGGAGAAACTAAAAGATGAACAGAGGAATTTTGGCTAGAAACAAATTGGAAAAAGAAATAAAAGAAAACCAATTTAGATAAAATTCGGCACTAATGCCCCTATATTTGTCATCCACTCTTCCTTTGAAGAGTTTAAAATTCAATCAATTTCCTTAAATCCCTCTTGGCCACTAGCTTGAATTAATTCAAAAGAATTTGAATTGAACTCGTGCCCACTTTTTCTCTTTGCCACCTTTTTAGATTAATCAAATAATAATCTAATTAAAATCTAATTTAATCCTTATTATCCCTTATTATCTCATCAAATAAATAATAAAAAAATAAAAGAAACCATGTGCTTGCCAAACTCTTCCAAATTAACAAAGAACCCATGTGCAAAGCCAACTCCATTTTCACGCCAAAGATTAAAAATAAACCCCAAATGCAGCTTCTAAGATTCGAACACGGGACTCGTGGAACAAGCGGCGGTAGCACCCTGTGCCATTCGGCGAGCGTTCTTTGTGACATGAATGCGCCATGTTTTCTTTTAAATCCTACTTCCTTGGTTCCCCTTGCCTTAACGCCAAAACAAAAATAAAACGCCACTTGTCGCCACATTGATTTGAACCCACGACCTCACGCACCACCCTCTCTTCCAACGTCCCTAGCCACTTCTCCCATTAGATTTTCATGTCACAAAACCCCACCATTTAATTTTAATGCCTTCTTCATCAAGCCCAAAGATTGCATATAAAAATTAAAACACAAAACTCCGCTCCAGCTACTCGAACCTAGGACCAACTAGGTCCCTTTGTCGCAAGATGCGCCCAAGCCACTCCACCAACCCGCCATTCATGCCATGAACCTTCACAAATATATTTTAAAATCCTCTTTCTGGCCCCCTTACCTTTAACGCAAAACCCAAAAATAGAAATACACCCCTTGTTTCTCCCATGAATCGAACCCAAGACCTCCGCTTGACGCCACCTCCAAGGCACCTAAGTGGCGCATGGAAGCCACTTTACCAAGGCTTGTGTTATGTCCAAAAGCGCCTATAACTTTTCTTAAGACCTCCTCGCCCAGCCTTCCCTTCCTAACGCAAGAAGGAAAAATAAAATACTACCATGCCATCACCTGCACTCGAACTCTGCACCCTTGTTGGCGCTATTTGCCCAAGCCTTAAGTGGCGTCCTAAGCCACTTTACCAATTAATTTCTTATGTACTAAACTCCACAAAATTATTTTAAGGCCTTCTTGCCTAGTTTCCCTTTTACTCTTAAATCCAAAATTTTTCCAAAGCTTTCACCCTCATTCTAAAGTTCTAAAACTCTTAAAACATCTCCAAATACCCTTAAAACCCACTAGCACTTGGGTTATGCTCCAAACGCATAACCCCTAATCTAGGATGTTACAGCTTCTACCCTCCTTAAAAATAATTTCGTCCTCGAAATTACTTACTAACGAATAATCGTACATCCTAACTCACCGCACTACGCTTATGCTCAGCGCACTCGATCTTATTAAAGTCGTTATTCCACCTTGACCACGCCTCTGCGGCGACCACGCCCCCTCAAACTCATTTCTACAACGCGATTTAGTCCGATTAAAAAGTTTTATGCATCAGGATTTGTTCCACTTGGTTATTCGCGAAGAAATTTTATGAAATGAAGTTTTCAGAAGTTGTTCTTTCGATCACAAAGGTTCAGTTCGAGTTCACTATTCTACTTCGGAATACCACATCCCCTAATACCTTTCATACACATTCACTCTTCGGGCATTTCTGTCCGTTTCTATCCCAGGGGTATTTTCGTCATTTTCCTACAGGGGTGTTTTCGTAATTTCCAAAGTCAGGGTATTATTTATTGTGTTTGGCCTATGACCGAGTCCTCTTGGTTAGGGTGAACCGGCTACGCACTGTGTAGGAATCCCGCGAAGAGGAGGTGAGTCACGAGGATCGCTTAAATACCAAGCTCTTCCTGATCCAATCCTGCACATGCGCACTGTGGTTACCACACCCCAAACTCGGTGACTTGGTCGTAGGTTTGTTTAATTAGGCACTTAAAGTCTTATGTACTCTGCTTTTGGGGTAAACTAATCCTAGTGTTCAACCACTTAATCATACTATCTACGCTCCATACCATACCCTTCTACGTATAATAATTCATACGTAGTTAGAGGTACTTACAGGCGGATAGGTGCCTGAGACTCGGTGCCATGCTTTCAAAACCCAATAACAATTCAAAAGGCCTACCAAAATATTTTTGGGCCTTGGGCCCCCACACCGAGCTTTGAACTGGCTCGATACCAATTTTGTAACACCCCAAACCCGCCCAAACACTACGAATCGAATTTGGTTTGCTACAGAGAAAACAATTTGAAAACTATTTTAAAACCGATTTAAGTTTTGTTTAAAATCTTTCAACTTCAAGTTTCTTGTTAAAAACCATACTTAGTGTTGTTTAAAAATATTTATTAAGTCGAGTTGTTTATAGATTTCAAATGTACCCGATGGAACTTTAAAACATTTTTCGCTTGATTTGGAAAAACATGTGAACTCATTATTAACATAATTAAATAGTTTAAACAAATATTCAAAGCATGTAACAATAATAAAATAATTCTAGGAGGCCTTATTACAACTCAATTAAAACAAAACCAACCATAAAAATAAGATAAAACAAAATCCAAGTTCATCTATTAAAATGTCCATCGCATGGCCACCTCGAGTCCATCCGGCTCCATCTCCGCGATCTACTCATCCGCAAAATGTTAAGGGAAAGGGGTGAGTCACCAAGACTCAGTGTGTAATCCCCCACCCGGTAAGGTAACTCATACACAAGTCATTAATAAACATGCACATGCAACCCAACCTAACCATCCATACTCCTTTTCTACCCCGTGGTCAAAACCACCGGTGGTCAAAACCACCGATGACTTAGAGTCACAAATCGATGATGGGGCCAACCCATCGTGTGGTCAAAACCACCGATGACCATAGGTCACAATATATCAAATGTGGTCAAAACCACTGGTGGTACCAAACCACTGGGACTTAGTCGCAAATTATCAATCGGTGTGGTCAAAACCACTGATGACCATAGGTCACAAATAATCTGATGGGGCCAACCCATCTTGTGGTCAAAACCACCGACGATACCCATAATTCATCCCCTCCTCTCATCAATCTGACCATCACATGCTTTTATAACAATTTTCATAAACCATACCGTAGCATTTGATCATCATGTGATGGCATGCAAATCATATATCAAAAATCACAAGTTAGGGGACTTACCCGGAATCCATGTTTAAGCCCACAAGCATATCATAGATCACTACCAAAATTTATACTCAAGACAATAATATAGCAAGTTTATTAATAAAGTGTGTAAAGAGTTTACACACCTGCTTCTACCGGAATTCCTAGATCCCAAAGATCCGATCTACGATGCTAGATCTTGACCCTTCACACTCCTGGATACTAACCACAGCACCCAATTCCCGAATCAAATTCTGTTGACAGAGAATGGAGACTTGGGATCGATTTCTTCAAGATCCCGAAGTACCTGGACAAGTCGATATTTTAAAGAGGGGTCAATAACTCCCTTGCCATCAATTGCCGAAATCAGCCTTTGCCCTTTGTAAAAATCGACAGAGACAGAAGAGAAGAAGAAAAAATAACATTCGGCTAGGATTACTTACCTTTGCCAAATCGATTGTCAACGAAATCTGAAGAGATCTATCCTACTTTAATTATTCGGCCAAGGCTACTAAAGAAATAGCAGGGAGATTCGGCTTGAGGAAGAAAATAATGGGAAATAGGTGCTTAAAGTTTCAGCAACAGAGGAGGAGAGTATTCGGCCAATAGAGAAAAGAATGAAAAATAAGATGAAAATTCGTCAAGGACTATGAGAAGAGAATAATTTTCGGCCTGAAAGAATGAGAAGGAGAAACTAAAAGATGAACAGAGGAATTTTGGCTAGGAAACAAATTGGAAAAAGAAATAAAAGAAAACCAATTTAGATAAAATTCGCACTAATGCCCCTATATTTGTTTGTCCACTCTTCGCTTGAAGAGTTTAAAATTCAATCAATTTCCTTAAATCCTCTTGGCCACTAGCTTGAATTAATTCAAAAGAATTTGAATTGAACTCAGCCCACTTTTTCTCTTTGCCACCTTTTAGATTAATCAAATAATAATCTAATTAAAATCTAATTTAATCCTTATTATCCCTTATTATCTCATCAAATAAATAATAAAAAAATAAAAGAAACCATGTGCTTGCCAAACTCTTCCAAATTAACAAATAACCCATGTGCAGGCCAACTCCATTTTCACGCCAAAGATTAAAAATAAACCCCAAACTGCAGCCTTCTAAGATTCGAACACGGACTCGTGGAACAAGCGGCCGTAGTAGCACCCTGCCATTCGGCGGGCGTTCTTTTGTGACATGAATGCGCCATGTTTTCTTTTAAATCCTACTTCCTTGGTTCCCCTTGCCTTAACGCCAAAACAAAAATAAAACGCCACTTGTCGCCACATTGATTTGAACCCACGACCTCACGCACTGACCCTCTCTTCCAACGTCCCTAGCCACTTCTCCCATTAGACTTTCATGTCACAAAACCCCACCATTTAATTTTAATGCCTTCTTCACTGAGCCCGGCATTGCATATAAAAATTAAAACACAAAACTCCGCTCCAAATACTCGAACCTAGGACCAACTAGGTCCCTTGTTTGCAAGATGCGCCCCAAGCCACTCCACCAACCTCGCCATTCATGCCATGAACCTTCACAAATATATTTTAAAATCCTCTTTCCGGCCCCCTTACCTTTAACGCAAAACCCCAAAAATAGAAATACACCCCTTGTTTCTCCCATGAATCGAACCCAAGACCTCCGCTTGACGCCACCTCCAAGGCACCTAAGTGGCGCATGGAAGCCACTTTACCAAGGCTTGTGTTATGTCCAAAAGCGCCTATAACTTTTCTTAAGACCTCCTCGCCCAACTTCCTTCCTAACGCGCAAGAAGGAAAAATAAAATACTACCATGCCATCACCCGGCACTCAACTCTGCACCCTTGTTGGCGTTATTTGCCCAAGCCTTAAGTGGCGTCCCTAAGCCACTTTACCAATTAATTTCTTATGTACTAAACTCCACAAAATTATTTTAAGGCCTTCTTGCCTAGTTTCCCCTTTTTACTCTTAAATCCAAAATTTTTCCAAAGCTTTCACCCTCATTCTAAAGTTCTAAAAACTCTTAAAACATCTCCAAATACCCTTAAAACCCACTAGCACTTGGGTTATGCTCCAAACGCATAACCCCTAATCTAGGATGTTACATATTTCACATTTTAGTCCTTCAATTTCTTATTCTCATAATTTAACTAAAATTACTCAATTTCACCAAAAATTCAAAGACAAAATATGTTAATCTTTCACATATCTTCCATATTTCATCATCAACTATCACAAATCTTAAGCATTCATCAATGGAATATCTCAAAATCACCATCAAATTCTAAAATTAAAGCATGGGCTAGATAAAACACAAAGCAACGATCACAAAAAACGTAGAAATCATCAAAAACCGAGCTCGAAACATACCTCAATCAAAGACAACAATGGTTGAACCCTAGCTTAGTCTTTTTCTTTTCTTTTCTTGTGATTTTCGGCTAAGATGAACACATAATGGCCTTTAATTTATGTTTTGTTTTATTTATTATACATTAATATGCTTTTTACCATTTTACCTTTTAAAGAATAACATTTAAATTCCACTAACTTAGGCATTTTTGTCCATCCATTTATCATATGGAATAATAACAACATAAGGACTTATATTTTAATAAGCCATGCCAAATAACACTTTAACAATCAGCACACAGCTTTTGTGTTTTATGCGATTAAGTCCTTTTTTTGCAAATTAAGCACACAATCGATAAAATTTTCCCACAAAATTTTCACACATGCTTAATCACATAATGTAAACATCAAAAATAATATTAAAATATTTTTCTGACCTCAGATTTGTGGTCTTGAAACCACTGTTCCGACTAGGGTCTTAACCGAGCTGTTACAGAAGTATTTGATGACTCGAAAAAATTTAAGTTTGCGGCAACGAGATGGCTTGAGTTACTGAAAGACTATGAGTTGGTGATTGATTATCACCTGAGTAAGGAGAATGTAGTTGCAGATGCCCTGGGTAGGAAATCCTTGTTTGCCTTGAGAGCAATGAACACGAGGTTGACTTCATTCGATAATGGTTCGATCCTAGCTGAGTTGAGAGCTAGACTATTATTTCTTCAACGGATTTGTGAAGCTCAGAAATGTGACCGTGATTTGCAAGCTAAGAGAACTCAGCGTGAATCGGGCAGTGATTCAGATTTTCATACCGGATTCGATGGTTGTTTGATGTTTCGAGGTAGAATATGTGTACCAAAAAATGTTGAACTTATTCTGAAAATTCTCCGTGAGGCACATAATGGTTGCTTGTATGTCCATCCGGGTAGTATGAAAATGTATAACGATTTGAAGGCATTGTACTGGTGGTCAAGTATGAATCGAGATATTTCAGAGTTTGTTTCGAAATGTTTGATTTGTCAACAAGTAAAAGTCGAACACCAAGTACCTTCGGGTTTACTTCAGCCAGTGATGGTACCCGAATGGAAATGGGACAGAATTATGATGGATTTTGTAACGGGTTTACCTTTGACTCCGGAAAAGAAAGATGTCATCTGGGTTGTTGTCGATAGATTGACGAAATCGGCTCATTTTATTCTGGTACGTACCGATTATTTGCTTGATAAGCTAGCTGAGTTGTACATTTCTCAAATTGTAAGATTGCACGGGGTGCCTACTTCAATTATTTCGGATAGAGATCTGAGGTTCACTTCGCGATTTTGGAAGAAGTTGCAAGAAGCTTTAGGTACGAAATTGAATTTTAGTACCGCTTTCCACCCGAAAATCAACGGTCAATCCTAGAGAGTAATTCAGATTCTTGAAGACATGCTCAGATGTTGTGTTCTTGAATTCGAAGGTAGTTGGGAGAAATATCTACCATTGATCGAATTTGCATATAACAACAGTTTTCGGTCGAGTATAAAGATGACGCCTTATGAGGCATTGTATGGCCGCAAGTACCGAACACCTTTGTATTGGACCGAACTCAGTGAAAAATAGATTCATGAGGTTGACTTGGTTAAGGAAACTGAAGAAAAAGTAAAGGTAATCTGAGATTGCTTGAAAGCCGCTTCAGATAGACAAAAGTCGTATGCAGACCTGAAAAGAAAAGAGATCAAATTTCAGGTTGGTGACAAAGTCTTTCTAAAAGTATCTCTGTGGAAGAAGATTCTAAGATTTGGCCGTAAAGGCAAGTTGAGTCCACGTTTCATTGGGCAGTATGAAGTTATTGAAAGAATAGGGCCAATGGCATATCGAAAAGGATCCACAACGTGTTTCACGTGTCTATGTTACGCCATTACAGATCAGACCCTTCACATGTGATTTCCCCGATAGAGGTTGAGATTCGACCCGATATGACTTATGGTGAAGATCCAATCAAGATTTTTGCTCGGGAAGTTAAACAGTTGAGAAATAAGAGTATAGCCCTAGTGAAAGTTTTATGGCAACGGCACGGAGTCGAAAAGGATACGTGGGAACTTGAGGAGGTTATGAGAAAACAGTACCCAAACCTATTTTCTGGTAAGATTTTGAGGGACGAAAATCCCTAAGGGGGGAGAGTTGTAACAGCCCGATTTTAGGGCTAGTCGAAACAGTAGTTTCGGGAACACAAATTCAACATAGAAAAAATTATTTTTATTACATTTCTATAGTCTACAATTTTACGAAATGATTTTGCGAAAATTTTGTTCGAAAATTTTGACGTTTGAGCACTCAATTTAGCAAAAAGGACTAAATTGTAAAAAGTGCAAAAGATGAGTTCTACATGCTAGAGGTGTCTAATTGCTATGAAATTTTAAATTGAAGGTCCTTAGATGGTAATTAGACCATTTTTTAAGATAGTGGACAAAAATGGACATGGTGAGATAAAATTTCAAAGTTTTAAGTGAAGGGCATTTTGGTCATTTGGTAAATAAAAGAATAAAAAGGGAAAATCAAGCTAAAATCTTGTCCATCTTCTCCCCCAAGTGCCAAAATTTAGAAGGTCACCATAGCTAGGGTTTTCTCAACTTCCAAGCTTGATTGTAAGTACATCCTAGCCCCGTTTTTAATGCTCTTTATGTTTTTGAAGTCGTTATCACTCGATCTACTATTTCTACCATTAATTTAAGAAAAGATCAAGGTCTAGGGTTTGAACCATGTTGGATGTTTGTGTATTTTGATGTCTTATGGTAGATTATGCATGTTTGATGTGTGATAAGCAACTTTTGCTAGGTGGCTTTTGATGAAAATGTCAAAATGACCTATTTGTAAAAAGATTATAAAATGTGTGTAAAAGTGTGATTAAATGAAAAATATTGACTGCTATGAGTATAAAAAAGGATTAGCTAGGCTTGGGAATCGAAGAAATAAAATGGATTTCATTTTTTGAGCCTAGGGAAAAAAATGTAAATATGTCAAAGTTTAGGGGCAGAAATGTAATTTTGCCATAATGTGATTTTTGGACTGAATTGAATAATGTGAATAATAAATGAGTTAAATTTGATATTATAGATAAAGAGAAACGAGGTTCTGACCTAGATCGGGGGAAAAACAAAGTATTTGACGATTAAGTCCCATTCCTACAATTTTTTCACCGAAGTAAGTTCGTATGTAAATAATGTAACAGCCCGATTTATACCTTAGTCAGAATAGTGGTTTCTAGACCACAAATTCGAGGTCAGAGAAATAATTTAATATTATTTTTGATGTTTATGGCATGTGATAAAGTATGTGTGAAAGTTCTGTGCGAAAATTTTATCGTTTGTGTGCTGATTTGTGAAAAAGGACTTTATTGCGTAAAATGCAAAAGCTGTGTGCTAGTAGATAAAAGTGCTTAAATGCTATGTCTTATTAAATGAGAGGTCCTTATGTTGTTATTAGACCATTAAAAGCTTGGATGGACAAAAATGGGTTTATATTAGTGGATTTTTAATGTGTTTATGAAAGGTTAATTTTGGTATTTGATAAATCATGATATTATTATTAAAACAAAGCCAAATACTTGTCTTTTTAATGCATTCATCATCGAAAATTGAAGAAATAGATAGGGTTTATGATCTTTGAGCATTCGGCACTTGTTGAGCTTGCATGAGGTATGTTTTAAGCTCGGTTTTTGATGATTTTTATGTTTTCGTGATCGTTGCTTTGAGTACTAGCTAGCCCGTACCTTGATTTTTAGAATTTATGATGATTTTGTGAAGTACCATTGTTGAATAATTGAGTTTTGTAATGTTTGATGATCAAAACTAAGTGTTTGATGGTGGATATACATGTTTTGTATAATGATTTTTTTGATGAAATTGCCTATTAAGGATTAAATTGTGAAAATGAGAAATTAGGGGGCTAAAATGTGAAATAAATGGAAGTTATGGGCTGCTAGTAGCATGTGATAAATTCGGATAGCATGGGTTGCTATGAAATTTATTGAATTTGTGAATTTATGCAAAAAGGACTAAATTGATAAAAATATGGAAATTAGGGGGCTAATGTGTAAAATGCCCTAATTATGTGTTGTGGACTAAATTGAGTGAAAATGTGATTGAATGAGTTGAATTTGATATTATGTAACACCCCTAACCCGTATCCGTCGCCGGATTAGGGTTACGAGACATTACCACACTAAATATAACTTCCAAACATTCACATATTCACACAGATCATATTCGCATAAATGAAGCATATGGCTAATTAAAAATTAAACATACATTATTAATCATAAAACAAAAGACAATTCTCTTGCATATATTATCATTTATACTTTTAATAAACCTGCCTCAAAACCATACAAAATTTGCTTCAAAATATACGCATAAATTATATACTCATCACATCATGACATATATGTTCAAATCCAATATAATTATTAAACACTTTATTACTTAATAATTTACTTGCACTTAATAGACCAAACAAATCACATCACAAAGCTTAATGTCCAAAATCATATATGATATAAACAATTAAACCAATTGATAGGCGGATTTTTCCACATCAAATTTGAACCATTCAAGCTTAAAATATATAAACACATTACCAATCATCTTGTCCTTAATTCGACTAATCAAATTTGTCTTTTAAAAGCTAAACCCAAAACATGCACTACTTATATAACCAACTTTAACCGAATTCATGAGAACATTATTTACTAACTATAATTCTATTTAAAAGATAACTATGTATCATTTAAAAAGACCAAAAACATGCATAGTTTACTATTACCAGCTTTCGCATATGTGTACATAAAATGAGCCATTTCCGAAAATCCATACAAATCATATCATTGTACAATTATTAAACCAAATTAATCTTACTCACATGTGCGAATCAAACATTTATCGTATACACCAAAAGCTCATATAACATGCCTATTACCTAACTAACACATAACAAACCTTAACTAACAATCATTACTTAGCTTATTGCCGAAATACATAACCATATGCCACATATTCATATAAACATGGTATTTCTTCTCGATTTACTAAACCATGATCAAATCCAAAGATTAACAAAACATACCAAATTTTACTCATTAAAGCATGCCATTTCAAATCAATACAAAACCATATTTCCTAATCAAATTTTCATAGCCTAACTTAGTTCACATATGTCCTATACCACAAATCCCTCATGATCATATAACCAAACACTTGACGATAAGATTTAATCACCATAGCCGAATTATATATAACTTCAAACCAACACATACATATTTCATTTCAAATTCGAATACATAATTACTTATAAACAATATTCAAACCGAATCATATTTCAATTTAGACATCTCAATAACAAATCATTAACTATGCATAACCTAATTATATTCATCAACCTTATATTTCAAGACTTTAATACCTAGCATAAACCAAATTTATCATACACATGTAACATGAATATCTCATTCGAATGCAAGCTCAAAACATGATCAAATGTAGTCAAAATAGAGCATAAAAATTAGACACATCAAGCACCCATTCAAAAGCACATAAAATCCAACTTAACAAAATGATCATGGACAAGCCATTTTTAAACCAAACCAAACTCAAGCATGGAAATTAAGCCATTTTCGCATGGCTATTTATATATATACATGATCCATAACTAATCAAAAACATAAGCAAGCCTATACATGCCATAAGATTGAGTTCAAACTATAACAAAATACCAAAAGAAGTCGATAGTGTGATAGACTTTGCTGACGATCCCGAGCTCGTAACGTGACTCCAAAATCTATAAAACAGAGGTAAACAAAACACACACACAGTAAGCTATTTAAGCTTAGTAAGTCTTAAGCAAAAACATATATATTAACACTTGCATAATAACATTAGATTAATAAGGCCTAATATACATATCCTCAAATACAAAGTTATCATTTTAATCATACATACATATATCATATGGATTGTAACACCCCTTACCCGGGTTCTACGCCGGGAACCGGGCCCGAGGCATTACCGAACTCAAACCACTTAATCGCCACTTAAGCTCAACGTCATTACTCGCTATAACCTCGTTCTCGACTTACGAGGCCTCACTCATACACACGAGGGCTCTCGAGACTAATCCAGAACTTTTACGATCATTAAAATTTTTCTCTTTTATACAGGTCTCACATGCCCGTGCAAGATTAGACACGCTCGTGCATGGGCACACACGTCTATGTCCCCAGACCGTGCCTAAAAACCCAAGAATTCTGCCAAATGCCCCACGGTTAAGGCACACGCCCATGCGGTTTGGGAACACGCACATGTACCCTATTACATGTCTGTGCCTTCCACTCGTGGTCGACACTGACTAAATCCACACGGCCTGGACACGCCCGTGGCCCTGGCCCGTGTGACAATTAAATTTCTAAGTGTCAAGTGCAGACTTCACACGGCCTCAAAGCCTAGTCACACGCCCGTGTGGCTAGCCCGTGGACTATCCTAACTTACAATGTTAACATGCAGGGGACGCACGGCCACAGCACGCACCCATGGGTGACCGTGTGTCACACATGGCCTAGACATATGCCCGTGTGTCTATCCACATGGTCAAGAACAATACTAAGTGTCAAGTTCTTTTCACCCTTCTAACATACACAACATATACTCATCTAACACCATCATAATCAACTCAAATTGAAGTGCATTCTCACATAGAAAATGTAACAACCCAAACCCGGCCCAAACATTACGACCGAATTTGATTTGTTACGGAGGAAAACCTTGTGAATCACCATTTCGATACCTATCTAATTTTTATTGAAAACTTCTCGTTTTCGGTTATCTTGCCAAAACTATACTTGGATTTAAGTTGGAAGTTTAATTAGGTCCGATTGTTATACTGGCTTTCAAGTGTGCCCGATGGCACGATTAAACTTTTCGTGTTAACTTAAGAAAACATGTGATTTTAGTTCAATTTAATAATATAGCTTAAAGTAAACATCCAACATAAAAAAACACAACTAAAGTTTATGGAGGCCTTATTACAACCAAAGTAAAAATAACCAAATTTAAAGTTCAATAAATTTAAATCCACCGCATGGCCACCTCGAGTCCAACCGGCTCCTCAACCGCCATCTACGAGTCACCCGAAAAATGTTAAAGGAGAAGGTGAGTCACCAAGACTCGATATGTAACCCTTCCCCGCTTAAAAACAACATTTCATACACAACATATAACGGTTAATATGCAGAGTATCCTGTGCCCAACCTAGCCAACCAAACGCCTTTGTCTACCCCATGTGGTACCAAACCACCGTGACCGTAGTCACAATGTGTTACCAAAACACCGGTGGTGCCAAACCACTGGTGACATATAGTCACAATGTGCTACCAAAGCACCACTGGTGTCCGTAGACACAAATCGGGTGATGGGGCCAACCCATCGTGTGATACCAAATCACCGCGCATTTATCCCATATCTCAAGTGGGGCCAACCCACGGTGGTGTTAACCACGTGGACAAGTCGCTATGAGGTGCCAAACCTCCGAGGTACCAAACCTCTGGTGACATATAGTCACAAGTGTGTTACTAAAACACCGGTGCTCGCAAGACGAAACATCACCGCCCCTCCTCTCATATAGCCCATAGTAGGTAAACAAGCAACAACGTGATCTCATGCATTCATCACATGTATCAATAAACCATGCTTCCCAAAAGCATTAAAGTAATCTCATATCAACAGAGACTTACCGGATCCTCACTTGTACCAAGTTAAGGTACCAATTAGCATCTACATCAAGCGATTTACATACAATATATATATATATAACACAACATTAATCGCTATAAGTGTGTATGTACACACTGTCACCCTTGGATGCTCTAAATCCGAAAGAACGTTGGCCACTCTAGATCTACTCGATCCCTATATTCGCCAAATACTCATATTAGTACTATGGCCTATTCGGCCAAGTCAAATTATTAGAAGGGTTCCTTATGAACCCGAACCTTACCTATCACCCCTTGAGTACTCACTTCGGTACTTGGTATGCGATTCCTGCTCCACTCCTACATTCGGCCATCACTAGAGTTATTAGCCTTTGGCTTAAACGAATAGTAAACTAAAGGAAATCTTCTTACCACTACTTACCAAAGCCGAATGCTAGAGATTAGGAGTTTGGGTCGACTTCTTCACAAACTTGGGGTACCTAGGAGAGATCATTTATCAACGTTTAGAAGCCTTGTTAACCTTTGCCGAAATCGGCACTTCCCCTTGTAAAAGAAATCGACAAAGAAAGAAGAGAAAGGGGAGATGGACATTCGGCCATTACTTACCCTTTACAACTGATTGGAGAGGAACTCTTGAGAAGAACCTATGCCCACTTGATATTCGGCCAAAGTAGATCTTTTTGGAAGAAAAGAGATTTCGGCACCACAATGGAGTATGTTCAAGCTAAAGAGGAGGAAAGAAAGAAATAGTGGAAAAGGGAGATAGGGGTTTCGCAAAGAAATGAGTAGAGGGTTCTTGGTGTTAAGCAAAAAGAAGAAAATGAGGAAGATGTCAATGGTGGTTTCGGTTTTGAGAGAATGAGAAAGAAGTGGAAAAATATTAGAAGATGAGAGAGAGGAAATTCGGCTATTTGCAAAGGGAAAAGAAGAAGAATCAAATGAATAGGTGCCTTAAGAGAATTCGGCACTCTCCCCTATACTCGGTCCTCCTAGCCGCCCACTCCTCTTCAACAAGGAGTCCCACATTCGGCCAACACCTAGTTTTTCTCTAGGCCACCCACTTGATTTAATTCAAACAATTTTGAATTAATAAAAATAATCTCCTAGTAATCCTCATTTATCTCCCATTATCCTTGAGATTAAACAATTAAAAATCTATTTTCAATGCTCATATTATCTCTTATTAATACTATTTAATAAAAGAGTTTGAAGGGAGAAAACTCTCCCCCTTGTGCCGTCCCAAATAAAAACAAAAGGAAGATTTCGTGACTCAACCAAGGCTCTCCCTTCCTCTTGATGTGGCGTCACATGCTAGCTCTTAAGTGGGCTTGCTTTGCCACTTATCCAAGGCCTAATTAGTGTTAAATTACCCACATTTATTCTTATAACACCCACTTACTAAGGCTCCTTCTTTTAAAATTAAAAACTGAAATTTCTCTATCAAACCGGCACACTCAAAGCCTTAAATTAAGCTCTATTATTCCATTAATAATATCACAAAGAGCTTCATAACAAGAAAATAGTCAAATTCCAAATAACCCCATATTTGGGATGTTACGCTTCTACCCCTTTAAAATAAATTTCGTCCTCGAAATTCCTTGATCAAAAGAGATGGGGTATTCTTTGCCGCATCACCTCCTCGGGCTCCCACGTAGCTTCTTCCACTCGTGGTTCCGCCATAACACTTTCACTAAAGGCACCGCTTTCCTACGTAGAACTTTCACCTCTCGGTCTACAATCTGAACCGGTTCTTCTTCAAAAGATAAATCCGAGTTCACCTCGATCTCTCGCATCGCACAACGTGCGAAGGATCTCGACCGATACCGCTCAAAGATTGACACATGAAATACGCCATGAATCGACTCGGCTTCTGCCGGCGGCAAATTCTAGCCGATAAGCCACCGTCCTACTCGCTTCACAACAAAGATATGGCCCGATGAACCTTGGGCTTAACTTCCTTTTTCGTCCAAATCTCAACACCTTTTTCCAAGGCGACACTTTCGTAAAGACTTTGTCTCCCACAAAGATATTCCATTTCCTTGCGCTTGAGATCGGCATAAGACTTCGCCTATCCGATGCTTCCTTGAGACGAGACCGAATCACCTTGACTTTGTCTTCCGTCTCGGTTACCAATTCTCGACCTAACTTGTCTTTCTCCCAACTCCGCCCAACATGTAGGCGTACGACACTTTCGTCCATATAGGGCCTCGTATGGAGCCATTTGAATACTCGCTTGATAACTATTGTTATAAGCGAATTCCGCTAATGGTAGGTACTCCTCCCAACTACCACTAAAATCCAAGACACACCCTCTTAACATGTCTTCTAAAATCAGATCACCCTTTCCGATCGTCCGTTAGATCGTGGATGGAAAGCCGATCAAATCTAACCGTACCCAAAGCTTGATGCAACGCTTTCCAAAACCTTGACGTGAATCGGGATCCCTATCCGAGATAATCGACATCGCACGCCATGCAACCTCACTATTTCACCCACATACAAACCGCTAGCTTCGGAGTGAGTAATCCATTCTCACCGGCATGAAGTGGGCTGATTTAGTCGCGATCCACAATTACCCAAATCGCATCCTTCTTGGTGGGCGTAAGGGTAGCCCACTAACAAAATCCATGGTGATCCTCTCCCATTTCCATTGAGGATCTTTATCGGTTGAAGTAGTCCCGATGGTGACCGATGTTCACCTTAACTCACGACACGCCGACACTTCCCTACGAACTCCGTTATCTCACGCTTCAACCTGTGCCACTGTAATCAAGCTTTCCGCAAATCTCCATACATCTTGCTTCCCCAGATGCATAGCGATGGGCTGCTATGTGCATCTTGGAGAATTTTCTCGCCTTAATTTCAGATCCTTTGGCATACATACTGCCCTGAAAACAAAGCACTCCTTCACTAGACAGATCGTACTCTTCCAAACCACCGCCTTGAACTTGTACCCTCTTAGAGCTCAAGCCCTCATCCACTAACCGCTTTTCCTTAACCTCCTCAACCCAAGTCGGCTTTACTTGGAGTTCCGCCAAAAGACTTCCATCATCATACGTACTTAATCGAGCGAACATTGCTCTTAAGTCCGCCACCACCTTCCGCCAATGCGCGGCCTACCACATTAGCCTTACCCGATGGTACTCGATTGAACAATCATAGTCCTTTAGTAGTTCAATCCACCGACGCTGCCTCGATTCGATCCTTCGAGTCGGAAGATACCTCAAGCTTTTGTGATCCGTAGACCATCGACTTCTCTCCATACGTAATGTCTCCATATCTTCGAGCGAAGACGACCACCGCTAACTCTAAGTCGTGAGTTGGGTAGTTAACCTCATGCGGTCTTAATTGACGGGATGCATAGGCTACTACCTTCCCATCCTCGCATCAACACACATCCCAAACCGGTGTGAGATGCATCACAATAAACCGTGAATAACTTTCTCGCTTCAGTCGTACTCAAACCGAGCTTCCGTCAAAATCTTCCTTAACTTATCAAAGCTTTCTTGCTCGCTTCTCCGCCCATACAAATGGGACACCTTTCCTTAGCAACTTAGTTAACGGCGCTGCTATTAGAGAGAATCCTTCCACGAATCTCCGATAGTACCTCGCTAAACCCGTAAAACTTCGTATTTCACCACCGCCCTAGGTGGTTTCCACTCCAATACCGCTTCAACCTTGCGAGGGTCCACTCTAATTCCTTCAAAGCAGATACTACATGACCTAAGAAAGCCACTTCCCTAAGCCAAAATTCACACTTACCGAATTTGGCATATAATCGCTTCCCCCTCAATACTTGCGTAACTATCCGTAAATGCTTGTCATGCTCCTCTTCGCCTTTGAATAAACCAATATGTCGTCTATGAACACCACGACGAATCGGTCCAAGTATCGCTGAAAACTCTATTCATCAACTCCATAAATGCCGCCGGTGCATTGGTCAACCCGAATGGCATTACCAAGAACTCAAAATGCCCATACCGAGTTCGAATGCCGCTTTGTGAACGCCACCTCCTCCTTTACCTTAAGTTGATGATATCCTCGACCTAAGGTCTATCTTCGAAAACACCGAGGCACTTCTCAGCTTGATCAAACAAGTCGCCAATCCGAGGCAACGGATACTTGTTCTTGATCGTTAACTTGTTCAATCGACGGTAGTCGATGCACATCCGCATGGAACCGCCCTTTCTTCTTGACAAACAACACAGTGCTCCCCACGGAGATATACTTGGTCGATAAACCTCTATCCAAGAGCTCCCGAATTTGAGCCTTTAGCTCCACCAATTCCTTTGGTGCCATTCGGTATGGTGCTATGGACACAAGTGCCGCCTGTAGCAAGTCTATACCGACTGACTTCTCGATCCGAGGCAAACCCGGAAGTTCTTCCGGGAATACATCAAAGAAATTCCCAACCGTCGGACCTTTTCAATTACTAACCCCTTAGCTTCCAAAGCACGATTTGAACCAAATACGCCTCACAACCCTTCTTGACCATCTTTTCACCTTTCAAGGCATCTACTACATTGATAGATAATTCCTTCTATCTCCTATCATAACCACTTCATCACCTTCACTGCCTTATGACCATGCGCTTAGTCACAATCTAAATTCGCTTGGTACTTAACCAACCAATCCATACCAAGGATCAAATCGAACTCCCAAAACGGTAGTTCCATTAAATCACCTACAAATACTACCCTTGGAGTTCTAGGGGTACGCCTCTATAAAGTCTATTTACGACTACGGAGTGACCTAAGGGGCTAACTACGCCATCTCCTAGAAGCGCTTCGAGTTTAGGTCCATAGTTCCTACCACACTACAAGCAATGTACGAAAAGGCCGAGCCCACATCAATCAATGCAACATAAGGAAAACCGAAAATTAGAAACGCATCGGTTATGACATCCGGTCGCCACCTTCTTCGCGACACCTTGCACAGAAAACTAAGCCAGCCGCCTAGCCTCTCGTGTTGCCCGAACCCCCGCTTTGAGTTCCACGACCTCGGTTAGGACCGTTGTTTCTCTCGCCATTACCACGACCCTCCGTGGTCCTACATTTCTATCCTCGAGCACGGCTCGCCCTCTTCCGGCCGCTTCTTAGCTAGTTTCGGGGACAATCTCTCGCGCGATGCTCCAAAGACCCACACTCAAAACATCCTTTGTCACCGGTCCAACAACCTCCCCAATGGGTCTTTCCACAGCGATTGACCGAGTCGGCCTCGATTAGCGATCGTGGCCTTGTCACCGATTGGGCCCACTTGGCCTAGCCTTTTTCTCGAGCACTTCCGCTTGATCCAAATGACCCAAAACTTCTCTTCCGATTGTTCTTACTATAGTTCTCGCCTCACACCTCCTTTTGATTCCTTCCCTGGCTACCTTAGCCTTCTCCACTAGAGATGAGAACTCACGAACTCTTTGTGGGGCAATCAAGAACCTTAAATCATCTCGAGTCCGTCCCTCAAAGCGGACACAGCACTCATGTTCGTGAGAGCCACGATGCCTCTCGCATATCTACTCACCTTTAGAAATTCCGCCTCATATTCCGACACGGACTTAGTTCCTTGCACTAATCCTAAAAAGCCTTTCTCTCATGCAAGGGTGTAGCTAATGCCCACATACTTTTTCTCGATAGGTGGTTCTCAAATACTCCTGTGTCAAATCATCTCATCAGAGCCCCATCTCGAACCGTAAGCCACCACCGATACGCTTCATCCTTTAGAAGCGACATCGCCCTTTCACCTTCTCTTCCTCGGTCGGTCAAGGTCATCCATGATTCTTTCAGCTTGACTCTAGCCAAGATTCCACAGCACTGGTGCCACTCGACACACCTCGGAATACCTCCGCTCCGTTAGATCGAGTCGCCGGGACAGATTTCGAGCTCCTACATTTCCACCACCCCCACCACCATCTCCAAGACTCGCAACACACGCTTGCGATACCGACTCGCCACCGGCCCGCTCTCCGCCTCACCTCGGCTCTAAAAGTAGGAGGTGGTGGTGGCGATGGTACCTCATTTTCTCGAACCTTGTCCCGACTGACGACGGGTCTGCACACCGCCATCCTACCCCTACCACGCCCACGGCGCCCACGCCCTCTAGAGCTCATTCTATCTACCGCGCTTTTAATCTGATTAAGAAAAATTTTATGCGTTAGCATTTGTTTCACTTTATTACTCATGAAGAAATTTTATGGATAAGATTTAATCGTAGATTCTTTCGAGCAAACAATGTTTCAGCTTTCCTATCCTAGTTCACACAAAGAAGTTCATGCATCCATTCCTTAATACTTTCCATACCTATTCACTCATCGGACATTTCGCCATTTCTAACCTGTGGTATTTTCGACTTTTATCCTACAGGGTATTTTCGTAATTTTCCGTAACCAAAATATGTTGCCGATGATTTCCAAAGCTAAGTTATTGAATATTTGTAGAATAGTTGAAATTTTTGGGCAAAACCATCGAATTAATATTTTATGGGTCGTGGCATTTTGGTAATTTTACTCATAAGGGTATTTCGTAATTTTTCACAAGTCAAGTTTTCCGAGAAATACGTTGTAAAAGTAATGTTCTAGGGTTTAAGAGAGTTATTGGACAAGTTTTGGAAACATTAGGGCTTGTTGTTTCGTTCTATTTTGAAAAACAAGGCTAATTCCTTTTCGGTTTTAATCATTGTGTTTAGCCTATGACCGAGCCTTCCCGGTCGTAGTGAACCCAAGCTACGCACTGTGCGTAATTCAAGTGAAGAGGAGGTGGGTCACACGGACCGCTTAAATACCAAGCTCTCACCGAACCTTTCTAGACACGCGCGCACGCAGGTTACCACACCACCGAGCCTTCCGAGTTAGGGTGAACCGGCTACGCACTGCAGGGATACTGCGAAGAGGAGGTGAGTCACGAGGACCGCTTAAATACCAAGCTCTTCCGGATCCAATCCTAGACATGCGCATGTGTTTACCACACCCTAGCTCATTGACTAAGTCATAGGTTGGTTTAGTTCTTTAAGTCTTATGCTTCGTTTGTGTTTGAGCAATCTAGCCTTAGGGTCCAAGTCCTATAAGTCTATCTACGCTCCATGCTTCCTACCCTTCTACGAATATAATTCACAAAGGGGTTTAGATGTACTTACCGGGCGGATCGGTCTGCCGAGACTCGGGCCATGCCGCTTAAAACCCAAAAACAATTCAAAAAGGCCTACTAAAACATTTTTGGGCCTTGGGCCCCACACCGAGCTTTGAACTTGGCTCGATATTAATTTTGTAACAACCCAAACCCGCCCAAACATTACGAATCGAATTTGATTTGTTACGAGGAAAACCTTGTGAATCACCATTTCGATACCTATTTAATTTTTATTGAAAACTTCTCGCTTTCGGTTATCTTGCCAAAACTATACTTGGATTTAAGTTGGAAGTTTAATTAGGTCCGATTGTTATACTAGTTTCAAGTGTGCCCGATGGCACGATTAAACTTTTCGTGTTAACTTAAGAAAACATGTGATTTTAGTTCAATTTAATAATATAGCTTAAAGTAAACATCCAACATAAAAAAACACAACTAAAGTTTATGGAGGCCTTATTACAACCAAAGTAAAAATAACCAAATTTAAAGTTCAATAAATTTAAATCCACCGCATGGCCACCTCGAGTCCAACCGGCTCCTCAACCGCCATCTACGAGTCACCTGAAAAATGTTAAAGGAGAAGGTGAGTCACCAAGACTCGATGTAACCCTTCCCCGCTTAAAAACAACATTTCATACACAACATATAACGGTTAATATGCGAGTATCCTGTGCCCAACCTAGCCAACCAAACGCCTTTGTCTACCCCATGTGGTACCAAACCACCGTGACCGTAGTCACAATGTGTTACCAAAACACCGGTGGTGCTAAACCACTTGGTGACATATAGTCACAATGTGCTACCAAAGCACCGTGTCCGTAGACACAAATCGGGTGATGGGGCCAACCCATCGTGTGATACCAAATCACCGCGCACGATCCCATATCTCAAGTGGGGCCAACCCACGGTGGTGTTAACCACGTGGACAAGTCACTATGAGGTGCCAAACCTCCGGAGGTACCAAACCTCCGTGACATATAGTCACAGATGTGTTACCAAAACACCGGTGCTCGTCAAGACGAAACATCACCGCCCCTCCTCTCATATAGCCCATAGTAGGTAAACAATTAACAACGGATCTCATGCATTCATCACATGTATCAATAAACCATGCTTCCCAAAAGCATTAAAGTAATCTCATATCAACAGAGACTTACAGGGATCCTCACTTGTACCGTTAAGGTACCAATTGCATCTACATCAAGCGATTTACATACAATATATATATATATATAACACAACATTAATCGCTATAAGTGTGTATGTACACACTGTCACCCTTGGATGCTCTAAATCCGAAAAGAAACGTTGGCCACTCTAGATCTACTGATCCCTATATTCGCCAAATACTCATATTAGTACTATGGCCTATTCGCCCAAGTCAAATTATTAGAAGGGGTTCCTTATGAACCCGAACCTTACCTATCACCCCTTGAGTACTCACTTCGGTACTTGGTATGCGATTCCTGCTCCACTCCTACATTCGGCCATCACTAGAGTTATTAGCCTTTGGCTTAAACGAATAGTAAACTAAAGGAAATCTTCTTACCACTACTTACCAAAGCCGAATGCTAGAGATTAGGAGTTTGGGTCGACTTCTTCACAAACTTGGGGTACCTAGGAGAGATCGTTTATCAACGTTTAGAAGCCTTGTTAACCTTTGCCGAAATCGGCACTTCCCCTTGTAAAAGAAATCGACAAAGAAAGAAGAGAAAGAGGAGATGGACATTCGGCCATTACTTACCCTTTACAACTGATTGGAGAGGAACTCTTGAGAAGAACCTATGCCCACTTGATATTCGGCCAAAGTAGATCTTTTTGGAAGAAAAGAGATTTCGGCACCACAATGGAGTATGTTCGGCTAAAGAGGAGGAAAGAAAGAAATAGTGGAAAAGGGAGATAGGGGTTTCGGCAAAGAAAGGAGTAGAGGGTTCTTGGTGTTAAGCAAAAAGAAGAAAATGAGGAAGATGTCAATGGTGGTTTCGGTTTTGAGAGAATGAGAAAGAAGTGGAAAAATATTAGAAGATGAGAGAGAGGAAATTCGGCTATTTGCAAAGGGAAAAAGAAGAAGAATCAAATGAATAGGTGCCTTAAGAGAATTCGGCACTCTCCCCTATACTCGCCTCCTAGCCGTCCACTCCTCTTCAACAAGGAGTCCCACATTCGACCAACACCTAGTTTTTCTCTAGGCCACCCACTTGATTTAATTCAAACAATTTTGAATTAATAAAAATAATCTCCTAGTAATCCTCATTTATCTCCCATTATCCTTGAGATTAAACAATTAAAAATCTATTTTCAATGCTCATATTATCTCTTATTAATACTATTTAATAAAAGAGTTTGAAGGAGAAAACTCTCCCCCTTGTGCCGTCCAAATAAAAACAAAAGGAGGATTTCGTGACTCGAACCAAGGCTCTCCCTTCCTCTTGATGTGGCGTCACATGCTAGCTCTTAAGTGGGCTTGCTTTGCCACTTATCCAAGGCCTAATTAGTGTTAAATTACCCACATTTATTCTTATAACACCCACTTACTAAGGCTCCTTCTTTTAAAATTAAAAACTGAAATTTCTCTATCAAACCTAGCACACTCAAAGCCTTAAATTAAGCTCTATTATTCCATTAATAATATCACAGCAGTTCATAACAAGAAAATAGTCAAATTCCAAATAACCCCATATTTGGGATGTTACAGAAAACTACATCTTTCTTTCATATAATGTAATAGCCAACAACCATGGCATTATACAAAATAAGCTATCCATCTAAAGGCCAACACATCTTAGCCATTTACAACAAAATTTACTAACTTATCTAGCCCATATACATGCCATATACAAAACATTAAGTTTCATGTACCAAAGTGTGCTGATATGTGGGCTATCTTCTGATGATCCTCGTATCTCGATTCAACGCTTTTAATCTATAAGATAAGGGAAAAGAAAGAGAGTAAGCTTTGAGCTTAGTAAGTTTACACATAAACAAATAAGCATCATAGTATAAGCTAAACAACAATTAGCATTATACTACCAAAAGTAATGAACAACTATGCTTACTCTTTCTAACCCTTACCACATTTCCAACACATCATGAGTCACATACTCATAACCATCGAAATGCACCCCTGCATTCTATGTCACATTTACACAATATACAACACATCATTATTTCTTGTAATGCATCCACACACGCTTTATCCACACGGTTTATCCACATAACTTATCCACACGAGTCTATCCACACAAATAGTTCATATAGCTAATCCACACAACTATTACACATAGCTAATACACACGTTAATCCACACAGCCAATATCTCAGTGGTTTCGCACTTAGCACACCGCAATTGATTAATAAGGTGGTATCGCACTTAGCCTACCACAAAGGTATTCATAGTGATTCAGCACATAGCTCACCAAACGATATACCTCACGATAGCATCGCACATAGCTAGCTCATCGTCAATATGCATTAGGATGGCATCGCACTTAGCCCACCATCTAGCATTATCACAACACATGCACAAGTCTACTTACTTAATCATTCTCGATCATACATTCATTCCACATTTTCTACTACATTCATCCCACATAGGTTCTAAAACATGCTACACACTAGCTAGCATTAACAAATTGTAAGTATGAATGCATTATTTATGCATAGACTTACCTCGATACTCAAAAGTATGGAAATATGCAATTTAGTCCACCATCTTACTTTTGCCTCGGTTTCGATCCAAGCTTCGTCTTTCTTGATCTATAATGAATAATTTAGCTTATTCAATAGACACATTGACTAAATTGACCCACATTTCATACTTTAGCAAAATTACTATTTTGCCCCTAAACTTCCTCATATTTACACTTTAGCCCCAAGGCTCGTAAAGTGATTTTTATTCAACTTTTTATCCTTTCATGCTTAGCCGAACCACTTACTCAACTAAAGCATTCATCAAATCTCACTAAATCACACATGTATGACCAAACTAAAGTTTTTCAGAATCAAGTCTTTACATGCATTTTCATGGAAAATCACTTAACAAAAGATGTTTCTACTACATCAAGCTTTCATAATCTTCCATAAAACATCAAAATACATGCATGTCATTCATGACCACATTTTTGAACATCCATTGTAGCTCATCAAATTGCTAAAAATAGCTTACTCATGCTATCGGGACTTCAAAAATACAAAGAATATCAAAACCGGGCTTAGGAGCACTTACTAGCAAGCTTGAAAAGTTGAAATAGCCCTAACAATGGCTTCTCTAATTTTTGGCAGCTAAGGGGAAGAAGATGAATGAATTTGTCATCTTTTCACCTATTTTAATCACTTATTTGATAAATGTCCAAAATGCCCTTTTTGATAAACTTCAAATTTTGACTCATCCATGCCCATTTTTGTCCAAAAATTAGAATTTGGGTAAATTACTATTTAAGGACCTCTAATTAATAATCTAAAGCTATTTCACACAAATAGCTTCTAGAAACACACATTTTGAAACTTTTGCAATTTAGTCCTTTTGGACAATTCAACCACAATTCCACAAAATTGCTTCATGAAACTTTTACACTAGCATGCATACATAATATAAACCTCAAAAACTCATTCATAACCCTCGGATTTGTGGTCTCAAACCGCTATTCCGACTAGGCCCTAAACTGGGATGTTACATGGATAAATGCATAATTACACATGAACATATATATGAATCTCACTACTAATATCACATATACCTCATTTGGCCGAATATACATGAACACATATGTATACACATAATTCACATTTATAACTTAAACAATTATGCAATCAATTTAACATTCAACTTACCTTATTTTCACAACTTAGGATAAGCACATACCTGAATCTTTTTATTCGATTTCACATTCGGTCTTTACTTAATATTGCCTGTTGAACCGTTCAGAACTAAAAAGGATACGCGGATAGTCGGAAGCTCGTACAATGCCAACGTCCCAGACGTAGTCTTACATGTAATCACATATCGATGCCACTGTCCCAGACAGGGTCTTACACGAATCAAATACGATGCCAATGTCCCAGACATGGTCTTACACGTAAACACAAGTCGATGGCAACGTCCCAGACGTGGTCTTACAGGATAAAACATATCGAAAATCCTATGTCATGACATATGTATCCTATCTATTCCTAGGGTTCGTACGGGACTTTCGAACAACGTATCTCGATCGAATCAAACTCGTAACTTATCTTCCAAGCTTAATCACAATCGGCCAATGCACATATATATTCTTAAAACTCAATTCAACACATAACGAATATATATTTTCAATTTAACAACATTTATATGCTTATAGACTTACCTCGGATGTTGACGAACGGTTTAATTGACTATTCGTCTACTTTCGATTTCCCCCGATCTAATTCCATTTTCTTCCGTTCTTGATCTTAATTAAACTCAACAATGGCCGAATACCCTAGCTTAAGTTTCTTTCTTTTTCTTTTCTTTATTTTCGGTCAAAAGAATATGAGAACATAATGCTTCCTTTTTCTTTTATTTTATTATGTTTGTTTTATTATATTAACCTTATAATATATTATTTATTATTTAAACTTTTATAATTAATATCCAAACTATATAATATAAGCATATACCGTACATTCACTAATTAAATGGAAAAATTGCAACATAAAACCTCCATATTAAAAAGACAACCACAATTAGGCACTTTCATATTTAACCATCAAATTTTCATTTTACGCGATTAAGCCCTTTTGTCAAATTAAGCACACAAACAATAAAATTAATTCACGAAACTTTCACACATGTAAATTCACACATAATTAACATAGAAAATAATATTAAAATATTTTTCAAACTCAGATTTGTGGTCCTGAAACCACTGTTCCGGTTAGGGTCAAAATCGGGCTGTTACATATTATATAGATCAAGAAAGGAGAAATTCGGACCTAGATCGAGGCAAAAAAAAGTGCTCGATTGATCGAGTAATCTCGTCATTTCTAAGTCCGAGGTAAGTTTGTGTATAATACGTATTGTTTAAACAATGTTCTTATGTGATGAAATGAATGTAAATGTGATTGTAGAATGTGGTAATGTGAAATGTGAGTTCGAAGATATGTGGCACTAAGTGTGCGTAAATAGAATCATTACAATGATGAATGGCACTAAGTGTGAGAGATAAAGAAAGCATCGGTTGTATTATTTGGCACTAAATGTGCGGTACTGAGATAAATTCAGTTAAATGTGATGGCACTAAGTGTGCGATATTATTATAGCTTCAGTTAATTAATTGGCACTGAGTGTGCGAGTTCATCAAACCTTTAAAGAGGATCGAATGAATTATGGTATCAAGCATTGGAGTGGTAACTGTGATAGATAAATACGTGATGGTACAGATATGTACAGAACCTATGGGGCTAATGATATTGTGTATGAGATAGATGGAAGAATACGTGAATGAATGATGAAAAGAGATGGATTGAGTAATATTATAAATGCTTGTATATGAACCTATAGATATGGTATGAAAGTGAGTAATAGCCATGGATGAGATTGAATAGTGATGTGAATTGAACTAAGTGTTAGTTAATTTTGCATAATGAATTTGAATTGTTGAGTTAATTGTGTTATATTACGAACTTACTAAGCTTTAAAAGCTTACTTTGTGAAGTTTATCTCTGTTTTACAGTGGTATTTAAAGCTATCTCGGATTCGGGGATCGTCAGCGACTCAATCACACTATTGGATATCTATTTTGGTACCTTTTGAAAGTTGTATTTATGGTATATGGTATGTATAGGCTAGTGAGGTTGTGGAATGTTTTGAGATGTATAAATCTTGCCATGTGATATGGCTTGATAATGGATTTGATTTTGGTATATGTTTTGCTATGTGAAAATGGTGTAAGTAATTTGTATGTATGGTCTTGTGTGAATGGCCTTTATGGTATGCTTTAGTGAAATAGAAATAGTATGTTTCATACTTGAGTTGGTAGTTGAGATGGTGAATATATTGCATGTTTGAAACGGTTTTAAATGAGATGTGAATCATATGTTTTTGGTATGGAATTGGTTCAAGGAATAGACACGTTTTGAGTTGGAATTGTATATGGAAATGAATGAGGATATTGTAGCATGAATTGTGCATTTTTTGGTGGGGTTTTGACCATTAGTTGGGTATGAATTAAGTATAGAGTGATGCTTGTAGGAATGACCCAAAATTTCGTGGCAAATTAGCCTTGTAAATGGCCTATAATTGTCGACACAGTTGAGCACACGGGCGTGTGTCTCGATCGTGTCCTTCAATGTCCCAATTCGAAGCAAGTCAGTGTCACACACGGGCCAGACACATGGGCGTGTGACAGACCATGTGATTCAAGTGAGTGTTGCATACGGGCCAGACACACGAGCGTGTGACAGGCCGTGTGACCCAAGTTAGTGTTGCATAAGGTGTAACACCCCTAACCCGAAACCGTCGCCGAAATAGGGTTAAAAGGCATTACCGATCATTTCAAAACATTTAAATTAATTTCACAACACAAAGTTAAACATCAATCAAACATATCCAAATATAAACATATAGTCCCTTAATGAGGTCTACGAGACCTTAAACACATGTTAGAAAGGGATCGGGACTAAACCGAACACATACAAAAATTTTCGAAATTCAAACATTTTTCTAAGTTACAGAGGTCACACGCCCGTGTGGGCAGGCCATGTGCCTCCCACGGCCTCAGACACGTCCGTGTGTCTAAGCCGTGTCAAAACAGGGCATACATACTGACTTGTCCACACGGCTGTGGACACGCCCGTGTGCCTCACCCGTGGTCGAGCCTGACTTGCACCACACGGCCAGTCACACGCCCATGTGTTTCGCTCGTGGTCGAGCCTGACTTGTTTTGAAACACAACCTCAAAGGACACGGTCGAGCCACACACCCGTGTGCTCAACCGCGTGGGAAATTATAGGCCATTTTCAAGGCCAAATTACCATCTACACTTTGGAATCACCTATATGCATCAAACCAATACTATTTCATACCTCAAATGCAACCACAACCTGCCATTTCAAGCACCAACTAATCATCTATTACATCATTTATTTCCATACTCAATTCCTACCCAAATAAATCCATCCAAAACATCATATTCACAACTCAATTCATATAACTAAGCAACATCTAGTCATACCACAAATTCACACTTAAAATGCCATTCTCATCGACCAATTCAAGCATGAAATATACCAATTCCATTCTCACTATTTCATACCACATTCATCATTTCCATAGCTTCACATATAAACCATCAACATTCAACATCCAAGCCATATCACATGGCAAGGTCCAAACATTATAAAACATACCATAACCACTGGCCTATACATGCCATATACCAAATATATACATCTTTCAAAAGTACCAAAATAGATAGCCGATAGTGTGATTGAGTCATTGATGATCCCCGGATCCGAGCTAGCTTTATTAACACTGTAAAACAGAGAAACAATTCACACAGTAAGCTTTTAAATCTTAGTAAGTTTGTAACATAATACATTCAATTTAATAAATCAAATACAATAAACAAATTTAATCCATCACATAGATCAACTCTCAAATATTCACATCATATCATCCATAGCTAATATACTCAAACCACCATTCATATTTCCATACATAATTTCATCAACCACAAAGGTTCAATACATACCTTAGCCAACACATAGTTATTCACCATCCATGCTACTCAATGCTAGATATTACATTTCGATCAACCTTTATTATTCATTTGATTCAATCGCACACTTAGTGCCAATTTCGTAGCTGAAGCATAAATGTCATCGCACACTTAGCGCCTGTACTTTAAATTGAACTTATTTCAGTATCGCACAGACAGTGCCAAATCAATAAGCCGAAGCTTCTACTATTTCGCACACACAGTGCCAAATCATCTCTGTCTCATTTCAAATTACGCACACATAGTGCCTCATTACTCAATTACATATATAACATTGCTATTTCATTAACTATACAATTCATTCATTTCTTATCACATAGATATAAATTTAACAACTTGTATTATATCCGAACTTACCTCAGACATCGAAATACCAAAACTAGCCGATCAATCGAGTACTTTGTCTTTGCCTCGATCTCGATCCGAATCTCTCCTTTCTTGTTCTATACATATTCAAATTTTAACTCATTTAATAACCAATTCATTCAATTTAGTCCAAACACACACATATTTAGGGCATTTTACAAAATAGCCCTCATATTTTCACATTTCGACACTTTAGTCCCTATTTCACAAAATAACAAAATACACAAAATTTCACTTCACCCATGCCTAGCCGAATATTCTCATGCTCAATACAAGTCCACACATTTCGTTTATTTCACATTTTAGTCCCTCAAAATATTATTTTCTCAATTAAGTCCAAATTACTCAAATTTATCAAAAATTCAAAGACAAACTAAGTTAATCTATCACATATCTTTCATAATTCATCTTCAAACATCACAAAACTCATGTGTTCATCAATGGCATATTTCAAAATCATCATAAATTCAAAAAATTGAAGCATGGGTTTTGAAGAACACGAAGCAACAATTTCAAAAACGTAGAAATCATCAAAAATCGAACAAAAATTAACTTACAATTAAACTCCAAGATGACCGAATGCTTCAAAGCTTCCAAGCCCTATCTATTTTCCTATTTTTGGTTGAAAGAAACAAAGATGGACATGTTTTCATCTTTTTGTTTTATTTAATACACATTAATAGACTTTTTACCATTTTGCCCATTTATTATTTCATTAAAATTTCAACTAACTATGTACATATATGTCCATCTCCACTATCTATGGTCTAATTACAACATAAGGACCTTTCATTTAATAAGTCATGCCAATTAAGTACTTTAACAATCAGCACACAACTTTTGCATTTTATGCGATTAAGTCCTTTTTCATAATTCAACACACAAACGATAAAATTTTCACACCAAATTTTCACACATGCTCAATCACATATTATAAACATCTAAAATAATATTAAAATATTTTTTTCCAACCTCGGATTTGTGGTCCCAAAACCACTGTTCCGACTAGGGTATAAATCGGGCTATTACAACTCTCCCCTCTTAGGGATTTTCGTTCCCGAAAATCTTACCAGTGAATAGGTTTGGATATTGCTCTCTCATAACATCTTCAGGCTCCCACGTAGCCTCTTCAACTCCGTGTTTGTGCCACAACACTTTAACTAAGGAAATTCTTTTGTTTCTCAACTCTTTGATCTCACGTGCCAAAATTCGAATTGGTTCTTCGTTATACGACAAATCTGACTGAATCTCAACCTCAGTAGGAGCAATTACATGCAATGGATCAGATCTATATCTTCGAAGCATCGATACATGGAATACATTATGAATCTTTTCTAATTCGGGTGGCAACAACAATCTATAAGCAACCAGTCCAATTCGTTCAATAATCTCATACGGCTCGATGAACCTCGGACTCAACTTGCCTTTTCGGCCAAGTCGAGGTATTTTCTTCCACGGAGACACTTTCAAAAACACTTTGTCACCAACCTCAAATTCGATATCTTTTCGTTTTAAGTCTGCATAGGACTTCTGATGATTTGACGCTGCTTTCAGACTGTCACGAGTCACTTTTACTTTCTGTTCAGTCTCTTTTATCAAATCAATCCTGTCACACCCCTTACCCGTATTCTACGCCGGAATCGGGTCCGAGGCATTACTGGAGTAAAACCACTTGATCGCCACTTAGGCTCAATGTGACTACTCTCCTTAAGTCACCACAACAACCTTATTCTCGACTTACGAGGCCTCATTCATACACACGAGGGCTCTCGAGACCATATCGGAAACTCTTACGAATTTAAAATTTTTCCATCTATACAGGGACCACACGCCCGTGGAGGTCACACACGCCCATGCCCCCATCCCGTGCATGAAAACCCAAGCATTCTGCCAATGTCTCACGGCTAGGGCACACGCCCGTGCTCTCCACCCGTGGTGAACACTGACTACTTTACACGGCCTAAAGCCTAGACACACGCCCGTGTGGCTAGCCCGTGGCCTATAACACTCGAATCTGCCAAAGTGACACGACCAAGTCACACGCCCGTGGGCTGGTCGTGTGTCACACACGGCCTAGACACATGCCCGTGTGTCTATCCACATGGACAAGAACAAAGCTATTTGCTAAGCTCTTCTCACCCTTCTAACTCATACAACATGTATACATTCAACTCATCCACAATCAACTCATATTGTAACATAATCTTACATGGATAACTACATCTTTTCATATAATAAGTTAGCCATCAACCATGGCATTATACAAAATAGATTATCCATCTAAAGGCCAACACATCTTAGCCATTACAACAAAACTCACTAACTTGTCTAGCCTCTATACATGCCATATACAAAACATTAAGTCCAATGTACCAGAGTGTGCTGATAGTGTGGGCGATCTTCCGATTAATCCGCGTATCACGATTCAATCCTTTTTCTCTATAAGACAAGGGAAAAGAAAGGAGTAAGCTTTGAGCTTAGTAAGTTTACACATAAACAATTTAAGCATTCTAGTATAAGCTAAATAACAATTAGCATTATACTAACATATGTAATTCACATCCACCACTATGCTTACTCTATCTATCCCTTACCACATCTCCAACACATCATGAGTCACATACTCATAATCATTTTCATGCACCCCTGCACTCAATATCACATTTACTCAAAATACAACACATCATTATTTCTCAATAATACATCCACAAAGCTAAATTACTCGGTGGTTTCACACTTAGCCCACCACAATCAGATCATAAGGTAGTATCGCACTTAGCCTACCACAAAGGATAATTATAGTGATTCCGCACATAGCTCACTAAATAATATGCTTAACAATAGTATCGCACACAGCCCATCATTGTTAAGTATCAAGGTGGTATCGCACTTAGCCTACCATCAAGCATTAACACTACACATTCACATGTCTACTTTGTAATACATTCATCCATTCACAACTACTATCTCATTCATTCCACTAGAATAAAATAGGTTCCCAATTATGCTACATACTAGCTAGCATTAACAATGTATACGCATAAATTCATCGTTTGTACGTAAACTTACCTCGGTACTCAAAAGTATGGAGGTGTGCAATTTAGTCCACTACTTTGCTCTTGCCTCGGTTTCTATCCGGGCTTCGTCTTTCTTGATCTATAATGACAAATCAACTCATTCAATACACACATTGACTAAATTGACCCTTATCTCATACTTTAGCAAAATTACCATTTTACCCCTAAACTTTCTCATATTTACACTTTTGTCCCAGGGCTCGTAAAGTGATTTTTATTCAACTTTCTAGCCTTTCATGCTTAGCCAAATCATTTACTCAACTAAAGAAATCATCAATTCTCACTAAATCACTCATGTATGACCAATCTCAAGACTTTCACAAACTAGTCCCTACATGCATTTTTCATGGAATTCACTTAGCAAAAGATGTTTCTACTACATCAAGCTTTCATATTTTTCCATAAAACATCAAAATACATGCATGCCATACATGGGTACATTTTTGAATATTAATCCTAGCTCAACATATAGCTAAAAATAGCTTACTCATGTTACTAGGACTTCAAAAATACGAAGAATATCAAAAACGGGGCTTGGATGCAGTTACTAGCAAGCTTGAAAAATTGAAGAGCCCTAACAATGGCTTCTTGAAATTTTTGACAGCTTGGAGAAGAAGATGAATGAAATTTTGTCATCTTTTCCCCTTTTTAATCATTTAATTGATAAATGACCAAAATGCCCCTTCTCACTAAACTTTCCAATATCATCCACTCATGCCCATTTTTGTCCAAAAATTAGAATTTGGGAAAATTACTATTTAACGACCTCTAATTGATAATCCAAAGCTATTTCATACAATTAGCTTCTAGAATCTCACATTTTGCAACTTTTACAATTTAGTCCTTTTAGACAATTCAACTGCAAATTAACAAAATTGCTTCATGAAACTTCCACACTAACATGCAAACATAGCATAAACCTCAAAACTCATACTTATACCTTGGTCTTGTGGTCTCTCACCACTATTCCGACTAGGCCTTAAATTGGGATGTTACAACTCTCCCCCCTTTAGAGATTTTCGCCCTCGAAAATCTTACCAGTAAAAAGGTTTGGATGTTGCTTTCTCATAGCTTCTTATGGTTCCCACGTAGCCTCTTCCACATCGTGTTTCTGCCATAGCACTTCCACTAAGGCTATTTTCTTATTTCTCAACTGTTTCACTTCTCGAGCCAATATCTTAATCGGCTCCTCTTCATAAGAGATTTTCGATCTTATCTCAATTTTCATTGAAGGAATCACATGTGAAGGATCAGAACGATACCGTCGCAACATCGACACATGGAACACATTATGGATCTTATCCAATTCTACCGGCAAAGCCAACCGGTATGCTACTGGCCCAACTCTATCTGTAATCTCATACAGCCCTATGAATCTCGGACTCAATTTCTCCTTTTATCCGAATCTCATGATTTTCTTCCACGGGGACACTTTTAAAAACACTTTGTCACCCACCTCAAACTCAATTTCTTTTCTTTTCAAATCCGCGTACGACTTCTGTCGGTCCGAAGCAACTTTTAGACTATTACGGATTACTTTCACCTTCTCCTCAGTCTCTTTTACTAGATCGACCCCATGGATCTGCTTCTCACTAAGCTCAGTCCAATACAGAGGAGTCCAACACTTACGACCATACAAAGCTTCATACGGTTCCATCTGTATACTTGACTGATAACTGTTGTTGTAGGCAAACTCGACCAAAGGTAGATACCTCTCCCAACTACCTTCGAATTCTAACACACAGCATCGAAGCATATCTTCAGAACTTGAATCATTCTTTCAGACAGACCATCTATTTGTGGACGGAATGCGGAACTAAAGTTCAACTTTGTACCCAAAACCTCTTGCAACTTCTTCCAAAACCTCGAAGTAAACCTCGGATCTCTATCCGATATTATAGACACAGGCACACCATGTAACCTCACTATCTCTGCAACATACAATTTGGCTAACTTGTCCAGTGAATAATCAACACGCACCGGAATAAAATGAGCCGACTTTGTCAATCTATCCATAACAACCCACACAGCATCTCTCTTTTTTGGAGTCATAGGCAAGCCCGTCACAAAATCCATGGTAATCTGATCCCATTTCCATTCGGGAACCATCACTGGCTGAAGCAATCCCGAAGGCACTTGATGCTCAGCTTTCACTTGTTGACAAATCAAACACCTTGCCACATACTCAGAGATGTCTCTTTTCATACCCGGCCACCAATAAAACTTCCTCAAGTCGTTGTACATTTTCGTACTGCCCGGGTGTACTGATAAATAACCACTATGTGTCTTATGCAAAACCTTTTGGATCAACTCTTCATTTCTAGGTACACAAATTCTGTCATGGTACATCAAACAACCATTCGAGCCCACTCGAAAATCAGAATCACTTTCTGATCCATTCTTAGCTCTCTTAGCTTGTATCTCATTGTCATTTCTCTAAGCCTAACATATTTGTTGAACAAATAGTGGCTTAGCTCTCATGTAACATCCTGGAAAGGGCCTATGCATTTTCGGTTTAGTTCTACGAAGTGACATGTTTTAGGTACTAAGAATAAATTTTGAATATTTTTGGAAACCCGGAAATGAATGAAAATGAGTTAGAAATGAACATTTTCAGAAACCTGAAAATGTATGAAAATGTATGGAAATGTTAAGTTTAAAAATGGAAGGTGAACATTTTTGGAAACTAGGAAATGTAAGGAAAATGGAAAGTGAACATTTCTAGAAACTTGGAAATGTAAGAAAATGTCAAGTTTACAGAGTCGATCGAAAATTTTTGGAAACTTAGAAATGACCTAGAAATGACGAGTTTTAAGGTTTAAAAGGGGAAATTAAGGCAAGGTGGCCTTAAAAGAAAAAAGTTTGTGAAATTTGACACACAAACAGGCTTGGAAAAGTGGTCTGAAGATGCCACTTAGGGCCTATGGAAATGGCGCCATATGCAAGAGGAATGGGCCTGAGTTCGAGTCACTTGGGAAGCAAATAAAGGAGGTTTTATTTTTGCTTCCAAGACTCGAGGTGGACGGCACATGGCTATAAATTAGGAGCTTTTATTATTTTACAAATAGTGGATAAATAAGGGATTTATTTATCATTATTTTCAAGAGATAATTGTTGGATTAAATTCTTTTAATTTGAATAAAGAGATAAAGAGGAAAATAAGGGAGAAGTGATGGCCAAGTAAGGGACTTTGAGTTTAATATATTCGGCTAAGTAAGGATAGTTGCTGAATTATCTTTTATTTTAAGTGATAATTAAAGATAAAGTTATCAGATAGAGGAGTGGTGGCCAAGTAAGGGACTCCTTAGATGATAATTTCGGCTATAAAAGGAAGGAAGGAGGGCTACTCATCAATTTGTGCTTCCTCCTTTCTCTGTCGAATTCTCAGTGCTCTCTTCTCTTCTTTTCTTTCTTTTCTTTTGTCAAGCCGAAATTAAGTAATTGTTGGAACCTAGCCGAATATTTTCCTCTCCATTAGAAGCCATAGCCGAATCTCCCCGTGAATCTAAGCAAGGAAGTAGTCAATTGAAGTATTAAGGGGATCTCTCGGGTTTCTACAATCATCGACTACAAGGAGGAGGAATATTTTGGGATCTAAGGTAAGAAACTATAAGATCCAAAGGTCTTGTTTTAAGTTTTAATGTTAGATTAAACCTAACATGTGATTATAGGAATTTCGACATCCCTAGGAAAGCAAGGAATACTTTTCGGGATTTGAGATCACAAAGAAGGAATACAACAAAGTTTTGGGACTTGATTCTTAAGTCAATCGGCAACAAGGTAGGTTTTCAGTATACAAATCCTACTAGGATTTGGTTTTAAAGCCAAAAAGGTTTATTAATGTGTTTAAATGATTGGCCGGGTGTGGGGTGTTTCATCTCAACTCTGCCAAAATAGCACCATCATCAGACAATGCTAAATTTGTGCTCAAAACTCTTAGAGCATACAAGGATTTCCTACTTAGGGAATCCGCAACCACATTCGCTTTTCCCAAGTGGTAATCAATGACTAACTCATAGTCTTTCAATAACTCGAGCCACCGCCTCTGTCGCAAATTCAAATACTTTTGATCCATCAAATGCTTCAAACTCTTGTGATCCGTAAAGATTCGACACTTCTCACCATATAAATAATGTCACCAAATCTTTAACGCGAAAACAATCGCAACCAACTCCAAATCATGAGTCGAATAATTCTTCTCATGCGGTTTTAACTGCCTCGAGGCGTAAGCGACTACCTTACCCTCTTGCATTAACACACAACTGAGACCATTAAACGACGCGTCACTGAAAACCACGAACTCATTCCCCGATTCTGGTTGAACAAAAATCGATGCCTCAGTCAACAATGTTTTCAATCTCTCAAAACTCTGTTGACATGTCTCAGTCCAATCAAACTTGACATCCTTATGCAACAATTTCATCATCGGGGTAGCAATTACAGAGAACCCCTTTACAAAATGTCTATAATATCCTACCAATCCCAAGAAGCTTCTGACTTCTGACACGTTCCTCGACTGTTTCCAATCCACAACAGCCGATATCTTACTCGGGTCAACTCTGACACCATCACCTGACACAATGTGTCCTAGAAATCCGACCTCTCGGAGCCAAAACTCACTCTTGCTAAACTTAGCATATAACTGCTTATCCCTTAAAGTTTGCAAGACAATTCTCAAATGCTCCTCATGATTGTTCTCATCCCGAGAATAGATCAATATGTCGTCAATGAAGACAACTACAAACTTATCCACATACGGTCGGAAGACATGGTTCATCAAATCCATAAAAATCACAGGTGCATTCGTTAAACCAAACGACATGACTAAAAACTCATAATGGCCATACCTTGTTCGAAATGTAGTTTTCAACCCATCTTGCTCTTTCACTCTCAACTGGTAATAACCAGACCTCAGCTCTATCTTGGATAACACTGTAGCTCCTTTCAGTTGATCAAACAGATCATCAATCCTTGGTAAAGGATACTTATTCTTCACCATCACTTTGTTAAGTTGCCTATAGTCTATACACAACCTCATAGACCCATTTTTCTTTTTCACAAATAGTACCGGAGCACCCCACGGTGAGTAGCTTGGTCTTGCAAAACCCTTATCTGTCAACTCTTGCAATTGAACCTTCAGTTCTCTCAACTCTAAAGGTGCCATCCTATACGGAGCAATTGAAATAGGTGCCATTCCAAGAATTAACTCAATCCCAAACTCAACCTCTCTCACTGGAGGTAATCCGGGTAACTCTTCCGGGAATACATCCGGATACTCACATACCACCGGCACTGTATCAAACTTTACTCCAACCTCTTGAGTATTCAAAACAAAGGCGAGATTGGACTCACACCCTTTTCTCAAACATTTTCAGGCACTAGGGAAGAAATCATCACTGGTAGACTATCCGATCCACCTGATTCAACCCGAACAACATCTCCATTCTCACACTTCAATTCAATAAACTTACTACCACAGTTCACTAAGACATCATGGGTAGTCAACCAAACCATGCCAAGGATTAAGTCAAACTCATGAACCGGCAACAACATAAGGTTTACCGGAAAGCAATGACTCTTAATCATCAAAGGACAATTCTTACACACCTTGTCCACTAACACATGCTTACCTAACAGGTTTCACACCTTAACCACAATATCCGTAAACTCAATGGTCATACTCAAACTAGATGCCAATCTCATGCAAATATAAGAATGAGTGGACCCTGGATATATTAAAGCAATAACAAAGGTTTCAAAGAGAGAAAAAGTACCCGTTATTACATCTGGGGAGGATGCCTCTTCGCGAGCGCGAATGGCATACGTCCTCGCAGGTGCCCGACCCTCCGGTCTCACAGTAGAGTCTTTGGACTCACCTCTACCACTAGTCCCAGCTCTCGGGTTCCTTGGTGGTCTACCCCTTGCAGACACATCGATAGGTCTTTTCTCTTGCTTCTCTTCCTTGTCATCCCTCTCGGGGCAATTTCGGATAAAATGGTCAAGGGAACCACACTTATAACAACTTTGGTTGTTTCCCCAACACTCTCCGGTATGATACCTACCACAACTTGGACACTCTGGTTTGTTCTTCGGATTGCCCACACTTTCCATCGAGGTGGCTTGGACTCTCAAACCCGAACGAGTGTTGTCCAAGTCTCGATGTGAATATCCCATTGGTGCTGTCGTCTGAGGATTCACTTCCTCGGATCTTTTCAATTGGGCTTCACTCACAGCCCTTTTTCTTTCCTTACTCAACTCCTCGGCCTTACTTGCCCTTTCAACCAACACAACAAACTCTTTCCACTCCAAAATACCAACTAGGAGTTTGATATCCTCATTCAGACCGTCTTCAAACCTTTTACAAAAAACGGTCTCCGTCGACACACATTCTTGCGCGTACTTGCTAAGCCTAACAAATTCGCGCTCATATTCTACTACTGACATTCTTCCTTGCTTCAACTCAAGGAATTCCTTCCATTTCTGGTCAGTAAACCGCTGACTTATATACTTCTTCTGAAACTCTTCCAGAAAGAAGTCCCACGTCACCCACTCTTTTGGGACCACTGACGTCAACATCTTCCACCAATGGTATACCGAGTCCCTCAGCAAAGATATGGCACACTTCAGGTTCTCTTCAGGTGTACAAAAGAGTTCATCGAATACTCTCATTGAGTTCTCTAGCCAGAACTCTGCCCTCTCGGGGTCATCATCTACCTTAGCTCTAAACTCCTCAGCCCCGTGTTTCCTAATCTTATCCATCAGGGGTTTCGATATCCTCACTACATCATTACCTTGAGGAGCCACTGGAATTGGCTGAGGTATAGGAGGGGGTGGAGGAGGTTGAGCATTAGGGTTCGCTCGAACATAATCCGAGTACCAATTACTCATCATCTGGAGAAAGGCTTCCCGAGCCTCTTCCCCTTGACCTTTAACCTCGGGTCCACTCTCAACAGGCGCGGTTCCTTGCGCAGGAGCCGGCGCATTACTAGCGGCTTCATCAGCAGTCGATTGATCAGGATCCATATACTATATAAAACAAGGTTTAAAATCATCAGAAACCACCACACTATCATTGTACACTTATGGCATGTATAGCTAGACCTTTACACACTCTACGATAGTCCTAGAACCGACTAAACCATAGCTCTGATACCACTAAATGTAACACCCCTTACTCATATTCTACGCCAGAACCGGGTCCGACGCATTACTGGGGTAAAACCACTTGATCGCCACTTAGGCTCAACGTGACTACTCTCGTTAAGTCACCACAACAACCTTATTCTCGACTTACGAGGCCTCATTCATACACATGAGGGCTCTCTAGACCATATCGAAAACTCTTACGAATTTAAAATTTTTCCATCTATACAGGGACCACACGCCCGTGTAAGACTAGACACGTCTGTGGAGGTCACACACGCCCATGCCCCCATCCCGTGCATGAAAACCCAAGCATTCTTCCAATGTCCCACAGCTAGGGCACACGCCCGTGCTCTCCACCCGTGGTGAACACTGACTACTTTGCACGGCCTAAAGCCTAGACACACGCCCGTGTGGCTAGCTTGTGGCCTATAACACTCGAATTTGCCAAAGTGACATGGCCAAGTCACAGCCCGACACACGGCCTAGACACATGCCCTTGTGTCTATCCACATGGACAAGAACAAAGCTATTTGCTAAGCTCTTCTCACCCTTCTAACTCATACAACATGTATACATTCAACTCATCCACAATCAACTCATATTGTAACATAATCTTACATGGATAACTACACCTTTTCATAGTTATCCATCTTTTCATATAATAAGTTAGCCATCAACCATGGCATTATACAAAATAGATTATCCATCTAAAATCCAACACATCTTAGCCATTACAACAAAACTCACTAACTTGTCTAGCCTCTATACATGCCATATACAAAACATTAAGTCCAATGTACCAGAGTGTGCTGATAGTGTGGGTGATCTTCCGATTCATCCGCGTATCACGATCCAATCCTTTTTCTCTATAAGACAAGGGAAAAGAAAGGAGTAAGCTTTGAGCTTAGTAAGTTTACAGATAAACAATTTAAGCATTCTAGTATAAGCTAAACAACACTTAGCATTATACTAACAAATGTAATTCACATCCACCACAATGCTTACTCTATCTATCCCTTACCACATCTCCAACACATCATGAGTCACATACTCATAATCATTTTCATGCACCCATGCACTCAATATCACATTTACTCAAAATACAGCACATCATTATTTCTCAATAATACATCCACACAGCTAAATTACTCAGTGGTTTCGCACTTAGCCCACCACAATCAGATCATAAGGTAGTATCGCACTTAGCCTGCCACAAAGGATAATTATAGTTATTCCGCGCATAGCTCACTAAATAATATGCTTAACAATAGTATCGCACACAGCCCATCATTGTTAAGTATCAAGGTGGTATCGCACTTAGCCTACCATCAAGCATTAACACTACACATTCACATGTCTACTTTGTAATACATTCATCCATTCACAACTACTATCTCATTCATTCCACTAGAATCAAATACGTTCCCAATTATGCTACACACTAGCTAGCATTAACAATGTATACGCATAAATGCATCGTTTATACGTAAACTTACCTCGGTACTCAAAAGTATAGAGGTGTGCAATTTAGTCCACTACTTTGCTCTTGCCTCGGTTTCTATCCAGGCTTCGTATTTCTTGATCTATAATGACAAATCAACTCATTCAATACACACATTGACTAAATTGACCCTTATCTCATACTTTAGCAAAATTACCATTTTGCCCCTAAACTTTCTCATATTTACACTTTTGCCCCAAGGCTCGTAAAGTGATTTTCATTCAACTTTCTAGCCTTTCATGCTTAGCCGAATCATTTACTCAACTAAAGCAATCATTAATTCTCACTAAATCACTCATGTATGACCAATCTCAAGACTTTCACAAACTAGTCCCTACATGCATTTTTCATGGAATTCACTTAGCAAAAGATGTTTCTACTACATCAAGCTTTCATATTCTTCCATATAACATCAACATACATGCATGCCATACATGGGTACATTTTTGAACATCAATCCTAGCTCAACATATAGCTAAAAATAGCTTACTCATGTTACTAGGACTTCAAAAATACGAAGAATATAAAAAACGGGGCTTGGATGCACTTACTAGCAAGCTTGAAAAATTGAAGAGCCCTAACAATGGCTTCTAGAAATTTTTGGCAGCTTGGAGAAGAAGATGAATGAAATTTTGTCATCTTTTTCCCTTTTTAATCATTTAATTGATAAATGATCAAAATGCCCCTTCTCACTTAACTTTCCAATATCATCCACTCATGCCCATTTTTGTCCAAAAATTAGAATTTGGGAAAATTACTATTTAAGGACCTCTAATTGATAATCCAAAGCTATTTCATACAATTAGCTTCTAGAATCTCACATTTTGCAACTTTTGCAATTTAGTCCTTTTGGACAATTCAATCGCAATTTAACAAAATTGCTTCATGAAACTTCTACACTAACATGCAAACATAGCATAAACCTCAAAACTCATACATATACCTCGGATTTGTGGTCTCGCACCACTTTTCTCACTAGGCCCTAAATCAGGATGTTACAAATCCCGTGAATCTTATTCTCACTCAACTCAGTCCAATACAATGGAGTTCGGCATTTTCAACCGTAAAGAGCCTCATATGGTGCCATTTTGATGCTAGATTGAAAACTATTATTGTATGCAAATTCAATCAACGGAAAATGTTTTTCCCACGTACTTTCAAATTCAAGAATGCAACATCTTAACATATCTTCGAGAATCTGAATGATCCGTTCAGACTGTCCATCCGTTTGCGGATGAAATGCAGTACTGAAATGCAACTTTGTGCCTAAAGCCTCTTGCAATTTCTTCCAAAACCGCGAAGTAAATCTTGGATCCCTGTCAGATACAATAGATAGTGGCACTCCATGTAATCTCACGATTTGAGAAATGTACAATTTTGCTAATTTTTCAAGTGAATAATTTGTTCTCATCGAAACAAAATGAGCTGACTTCGTCAATCTATTAACTATCACCTAGACCACATCTTTCTTTCTCGGAGATAAAGGCAATCCCGACACAAAGTCCATCATGATTCTCTTCCATTTCCAATCAGAAATCATAATCGGTTGTAACAAACCGGATGGAACCTGATGTTCAGCTTTAACTTGCTGACAAACCAAACATCTCGAAACAAATTTTGAGATACTCTGTTTCATACCATGCCACCAATAAAACTATTTTAGATCGTTATACATTTTTGTACTCCCGGGGTGAACAGCCAAACGACTATTGTGAGCTTCGTTTCAAATCATCTGAATCAACTCTGAATTCCTCGAAACTCAAATCCGATCTCTGAATCTCAAATAATCATCGTTATCAACTCAAAATTTTGAATCAGAATTCAAATCACATTGAGTTCGTTTTACTATCATCTCATCATCACTTTTCTGGGCATCACAAATCTGACGTATAAACATCGGCCTTACTTTCAACTCAGCCAAAACCGAACCATTATCACATAGATCCATCTGAGTACTCGCTGCTCGCAAAGTACATATAGACTTTTGACTCAAAGCATTAGCAACGACATTAGCTTTACCCGGATGATAATCAATCACAAGCTCGTAGCCTTTTAACAACTCTAACCATCTTCTCTGTCGTAAATTCAATTCTTTCTGAGTCACCAGATATTTCAAGCTTTTATGATCTGTAAAAATATGACATTTCTCACCAAATAGGTAATGACGCCAAATCTTCAATGCGAATACAAATGCGGCTAATTCAAGATCATGCGTCGGATAGTTCTTTTCATGCAGCTTTAACAGCCTTAAAGCGTAAGCGATGAATTTGCCTTCCTGCATCAACACACAGCCCAAACCATTCAACGATGCATCACTGTAAACTATGAATTCTTTACCCGATTCAGGTAGAACTAACATGGGTGCCTCTGTCAACAATGTTTTCAACTGTTCAAAACTCTGCTGGGACTTTTCTGTCCACTAGAACTTAACATCTTTCTGTAACAATTTCGTTAACGGAATCGCAATCATCGAGAAGCCTTTCACAAACCTTCTATAATATCCCACTAGTCCTAGAAAAATACGGACTTCAGACACATTTCTTGGAGGCTTCCATTCTAAAATAGCTGAGATCTTACTCGGATCAACTCGTATTCCAGCAGCTGACACAATATGCCCCAGAAAACCAACCTCACGCAACCAAAACTCACATTTGCTAAACTTTGCATACAATTTCTTCTCACGTAGAGTCTGTAACACAATTCTCAAATGCTCGGCATGTTGCGTCTCATCACATGAGTAAATCAGAATATCATCAATGAACACCACAACAAAATGATCCAAATACGGTCTAACTATCCGATTCATCAAATCCATAAACACTGCAGGAGCATTCGTTAGTCCAAAAGGCATAACTACGAATTTATAATGTCCGTACCTCGTTCTGAAAGCAGTCTTCGGTACATCTGATTCTTTAACTCTCAACTGATAATAGCCCGATCTCAAATCTATTTTAGAAAACACTGTAGCTCCTTTTAGCTGATCAAACAAATCATCAATACGTGGCAGAGGATACTTATTCATTATCGTCACGTTGTTCAATTGTCACTAATCAATACACATCCTCATAGTGCCGTCTTTCTTTTTCACAAACAACACAGGAGCACCCCAGGGCGAGAAACTCGGTCGTGCAAATCCTCTATTAGTCAACTCTTGCAACTGAGACTTCAACTCTTTCAATTTCGTTGGTGCCATTCTATACGGAGCTATCGCGATAGGAGTCGTTCTCGGCACTAATTCAATACCAAAATCAACTTCCCGTATCGGAGGTAGTCCCGGTAATTCTTTAGGAAACACATCAGGAAATTCACAAACCACAGGCACAGATTCAACTTTCTTTTCTGACACTTTTGTATCAATCACATATGCAAGATAAGCTTCGCAGCCCTTTTTCACATAGTTCAAAGCTTTCATAGATGATATAATAGCCGGTAGTCCATTCAACTCACTGGATTCAATTTGAACCATCTCACCATTTTGACTTCTCAAATCAATACACTTTCTTTTACAATTCACAATAGCATTATGCAGAGTGAGCGAATCCATACCCAGAATAATATCAAATTCATCAAATGGTAGCAACATCAAATTAGCCGGAAAGCAAATATCTCGAAACATCAATGGACAGTTCTTGCACATTTTATCAACTAAGACACACCTGCCTAAGGGGTTCGATAATCTAATCACGAATTCAGTAGACTCAACAGGTAGAGTCTTACTTGATACTAAATTCACACACACATAGGAATGAGTAGAACCTGGATCTATTAATGCAATCACATCAGTATCAAATAGAGTGAAAGTACCAGTAATGACGTATGGAGATGATGCTTCTTCTCGTGCGCGTATAGCATAGGCTCGGGCAAGTGCACTCGCCTCAGATCTCACAGCTGTATCTGTCGTCCCTCTCTGACTACCACTTACATTTCCAGTGTTTCTGGGTGGTCTAACCCTAGCCGTTGTATTACTCGGTCTCGCACTCTGAACGTTGTCTTTCTCAGCTGATTCTGGACAATCCCGAATAAAATGATCTCGTGATCCATTTTTATAACATGTTCTATTGTTGTACTTGCCCCAACATTCTCCAGCGTGTCATCTCCCACACTGTCTACACTCAGGTTTGTTACTTTTAACACTTCCAGCACTTGATTCAGTCAGAATTTGAACTCTTGGACCAACACTCTGTCTCGCACGATCTCTACCCGAATGTCCAAACGAAGCATTGGAACAATTACTTGCATCTCTAAATCTCTTTGTCGAAGGTTGAGACATCTTACTCATCGATCTTTTTCTTTCATCTCTAGCCTCAGATTTGCTTTCTTCTTCTCTTTATTAAGCTCATCGGCTTTGCAGGCTCGTTCAACTAACACAACAAACTCATTTATGTCAAGTATTCCAACCAACAATTTGATGTCTTCATTCAGCCCTTCAATAAAACGTTTGCACATAGTAGCTTCAGTTGAAACACATTCCCGTGCATATTACTTAATCTTACAAACTCTCGTTCATATTAAGTAACTGACATACGGCCTTGTTTCAACTCGAGGAATTCTTTACGTTTCTGATCTATGAATCTTTGACTGATATACTTCTTTCTAAATTCGACTTGAAAGAAATCCTAGGTGATTCTCTCTCTCAGAACCACATATATCAATGTCTTCCACCAGTTATATGCCGTATCTCTCAACAAATAAATAGCACATTTAATACATTCATCAGGAGTCAACGACATCTCGTCAAACACTCGAATGGTATTCTCGAGCCAAAACTTAGCTTGCTCAGCATCATCATCAGCTGTGGCCCTAAACTCTTCGGCCCCATACTTTTAAATCTTATCTACAGGAGGCTTATTCAATCGAATCGGATCTGCCACTTGTGGCATAACGGGTACTTGTGGGGGTAGAGGTTGTGGAGCAGCCGGATTCGTTCGAACGAACTCTGAAAACCACTCACTCATCATTCAAAAAAAAGCTTGCTTAGCCTCTCCCTCTTGGATACTATTATTCGGCCTAGATGTGGTAGGCACCGTCCCTTGAGCGGGAGCAGGTGCATTACTCTCTACATCATCAGCAACTGCTCGATCAGGATCCATTCGCTATATAAAAACACATTTTTAATTGTCAGGATTCATCACACTATCGCAATTATATATATGGCATGTATAGCTAGACTCACACACGTTACGTTAGTCCGAGAATCGACTAAACCGTAGCTCTGATACTAATAAAATGTAACATTCCTAACCCGAAACTGTCGTCGAAATAGGGTTAAGAGGCATTACCGATCATTTTAAAACATTTAAATTCATTTCACAACACAAAGTTAAACATCAATCAAACATATCCAAATATAAACATATAGTCCCTTAATGAGGTCTACAAGACCTTAAACACATGTTAGAAAGGGATAGGGATTAAACCGAACACATACAAAATTTTTTGAAATTTAAACATTTTTCTAAGTTACAGAGGTCACACGCCCGTGTGGGCAGGCCATGTGCCTCCCACGGCCTCAGACACGTCCGTGTATCTAAGCCGTGTCAAAACAGGGCATACATACTAACTTGCCCACACGGCCGTGGACACGCCCGTGTGCCTCACCCGTGGTCGAGCCTGACTTGCACCACACGGCCAGTCACACGCCCGTGTGTTCAGCCCGTGGTCGAGCCTGACTTGTTTTGAAACACAACCTCGAAGGACACGGTCGAGCCACACGCCCATGTGCTCAACCGTGTGGGCAATTATAGGCCATTTTCAAGGCCAAATTACCATCCTCACTTTGGAATCACCTATATGCAACAAACCAATACCATTTCATACCTCAAATGCAACCACAACCTACCATTTCAAGCACCAACTAATCATCTATTACATCATTTATTTCCATACACAATTCCTACCCAAATAAATCCATCCAAAATATCATATTCACAACTCAATTCATATAACTAAGCATCATCTAGTCATACCACAAATTCACACTTAAAATGCCATTCTCATCTACCAATTCAAGCATGAAATATACCAATTCCATTCTCACTATTTCATACCACATTCATCATTTCCATAGCTTCACATATAAACCATCAACATTCAACATCCAAGCCATATCACATGGCAAGGTCCAAACATTATAAAACATACCATAACCACTAGCCTATACATGCCATATACCAAATATATACATCTTTCAAAAGTACCAAAATAGATAGCCGATAGTGTGATTGAGTCGCTGACGATCCCCGGATCCAAGCTAGCTTTATTAAAACTGTAAAACAAAGAAACATTTCACACAGTAAGCTTTTAAAGCTTAGTAAGTTCGTAACATAATACAATCAATTTAATAAATCAAATACAATATACAAAGTTAATCCATCACATAGATCAACTCTCAAATATTCACACCATATCATCCATAGCTAATATACTCAATCCACCATTCATATTTCTATACATAATTTCATCAACCACAAAGGTTCAATACATACCTTAGCCAACACATAGTTATTCACCATCCATGCTACTCAATGCTAGATATTACATTTCGATCAACCTTTGTTATTCATTTGATTCAATCGCACACTTAGTGCCAATTTCGTAGCTGAAGCATAAATGTCATCGCACACTTAGTTCCTGTACTTTAAACTGAACTTATTTCAATATCGCACACACAGTGCCAAATCAATAAGCCGAAGCTTCTACTATTTCGCACACACAGTGCCAAGTCATCTCTGTCTCATTTCAAATTACGCACACATAGTGCCTCATTACTCAATTACATATATAACATTGCTATTTCATTAACTATACAATTCATTCGTTTCTCATCACATAAATATAAATTTAACAACTTGTATTATATCCGAACTTACCTCGGACATCGAAATACCAAAACTAGCCGATCAATCAAGTACTTTGTCTTTGCCTCGATCTCGATCTGAATCTCTCCTTTCTTGGTCTATACATATTCAAATTTTAACTCCTTTAATCAAAAATTCATTCAATTTAGTCCAAACAAACATATTTAGGGCATTTTACAAAATAGCCCTCATATTTTTACATTTCGACACTTTAGTCCATATTTTACAAAATCACAAAATACACAAAATTTCACTTCACCCATGCCTAGCCGAATATTTCCATGCTCAATACAAGTCCACACATTTCATTTATTTCACATTTTAGTCCCTCAAAATATTATTTTCTCAATTAAGTCCAAATTACTCAAATTCATCAAAAATTCCAAGACAAACTTTGTTAATCTATCACATATTTTTCATAATTCATCTTCAAACATCACAAAAATCATGTGTTCATCAACGGCATATTTCAAAATCATCATCAATTCACAAAATTGAAGCATGGGTTTTGAAGAACAAGAAGCAACGATTTCAAAAACGTAGAAATCATCAAAAATTGAACAAAAATGAACTTACAATTAAACTCCAAGATGGCCGAATGCTTCAAAGCTTCCAAGCCCTATCTATTTTCCTATTTTTAGTTGAAAGAAACAAAGATGAACATGTTTTCATCTTTTTGTTTTATTTAATACACATTAATAGACTTTTTACCATTTTGCCCTTTTATTATTTCATTAAAATTTCCACTAACTATGTACATATATGTCCATCTCCACTATCTATGGTCTAATTACAACATAAGGACCTTTCATTTAATAAGTCATGCCAATTAAGTACTTTAACAATCAGCACACAGCTTTTGCATTTTATGCGATTAAGTCCTTTTTCATAATTCAACACAAAAACGATAAAATTTTCACACCAAATTTTTACACATGCTCAATCACATATTATAAAAATCTAAAATAATATTAAAATATTTTTTCCAACCTTGGATTTATGGTCCCGAAACCACTGTTCCAACTAGGGTCTAAACCGGGCTGTTACACAAGGTGTAAGACATGGTCTAAGGCATGGCCGTGTGAGGCACACAGCTTAGCCATACGGGCGTGTGCCCTGTTTTGAAAGAAAAATTTTCTAAGTTCCGCAAAGATTCCGTATGAGATCGGTTTAGTCCTGAACCTTCTTTTAAGCATGTCTAAGGTCTCGTAGAACTTCTAAAGGGACTTTTTGTTATTGATTAACCATGATATGCTAATGTGTGAGCAATGGTTTTTTAAATGTTATAAATCGATCGATAATACCTTGTAACCCTAGTCCGGTGATGGATACAGATTAAGGGTGTTACAAATAATGCATTGTTATTCTTGCTTTAACTGCTATATTATTATATGAATTGTGATTTAATCTTGAACGAAATCGACAAAGTTTGAAAAATGAGAAATCTCAGTTGAACCTTAGGAATAGGTAAGATACAAATGTCATGACATTAGGGTTATTTATGATTACGTGTAAGACCATATCTGGGATATGGCATCGATATGAGATTTCATGTAAGACCATTGCTGGGCTATTGGCATCGATATGAGATCCCATGTAAGACCATATATGGGATATGACATTGGCATGGTACTATGTGTGTGAGATTTCTCGAGTATCCTTTAGTATTCCAAGTGGTTCAACAGGAAACGTAATGAAAATGTTAACATTGTGAAAGACCATGGTGTGTTGCCAATTGGTACAGGTATGTACATAAGACTCATGCTTAATGAGCTCGATATGTGATAAACCCTCGATAAGTTCGTGATTGAGTAAGTTTGACTATGAGATTTATAATGACATTTATGTTAATTTATATCATGTTAATTATATGTTAAATATGTGTTATAATGCCTATTATTTGCATAGGAACTTACTAAGCTTTAAAGCTTACTCCCTTTTCTTTTCCCTTGTCTTATAGTGTCACCAAGCCAGATCGGGGATCGGAGACTGTCGGAGATCCATTCACACTATCAAAATATCATTTTGGGTACTTATGATTACAATATTTTGAGTTATGGCATGTACAGGGACTTGGTCTTTTTGTTATGTGTCATAATTGATTTGGCCATATATGTTGGCTTCAATAGTTGATAATTCATTTTATAAATAGCCATTTGATATTGGCTAATATTGGTTAAATATATATATATATGATGATGCTTTCATGAATGTGGGAAATTGCATGGTTTGAGATGCTAATTATGTGATGTTTGTATGTGATAAATGATAGCATGTAAATGATATGTGGATGCCCTGGGTATGGCTGATTGGGTTGAAAGTATATACTTGGATTGGTGCTATGTTTTGGTTGTGTAGGTTGGTGCATGGAAGGGTGGCAAAAAAAGCTTGGAAAATAGCCTTATATTTGTCCACACGGGTAGACACACGGGCGTGTGTCTCGGCCATGTGCGACACACAGTCTGCCCCACGGGCATGTGTTTCGGCTGTGTGTCCCCTGCACCTTAATTGTTGCAAAACAGAATGCTTATTAATGAGCATACGGGTAGAGACACAGGCGTGTGTCTCAGCCGTGTGGATGGCACAGCCTCGAACACGGTCATGTGCCCTGGCCGTGTGAAGTCTGCACCTATTTTATGAAAAATTACAAAATTTTAATCGATCACACGACCTAAGCACACGGGCGTGTGACTTGACCGTGTGACCTCAATTTGATGATGAGGTCATAAACAGAATGCTCCCTAGTTTAAACACGGCCTGAAACACGGGCGTGCCTTAGGGTCACACGGGTATGTCTTGAACCCACACGGACATGTGACCCCTTTTTCATGAAATTTTTCTAAGTTTTCCAAAAGTTTCCAAAGTTCTCGGTTTAGTCCCGAACCACTTTTGATGCATGTTTTGGGCCTCGTAGGCTCGTTTTAGGGATGATATGAATGTTTTTGAAAAGTTTTAAATCTGAGTGGAAATTCCTATCTCGGTTTTAAAAGTTTGTTTGTGAATAAGTCTGGTAATGCGTCGTGCCCTATCCCGGTGTCGAATACGGGTAAGGGGTGTTACAGATTAAATTGAATGTTAATATGTGATTATATTGTGATTAAATCAATATGCATATGTTAGTATGCAATTTAATGTGTTATGAAATGACGTAAATCCAAAGACGTACGACGATCATCGAGTCCCATTTGAACCTTAAGAATTCGTAGGATACAAATGACATGTCATTAGGGTTACCGATTCTTAGCTCCATAGAGCTTACCGATACTCAGCTCGCATGAGCTTATCGTTTACAGCTCGTAAGAGCATACCGCTTTGTGGTATGAGCATACATGTACAGGAATTGACGGATTACAGTTCAGCACACCATGTGTGAGCTACCCAAATATCCAACAATATTCTAAATGGTTCAATGGGCAATGTTCTATTATGAGACGATATGAGTTCGATACAAACTAATACAAGTATATACATGAAATACATGGAATTGATGGTACATGATATATTGTTATATTGAAATGGATGATATATGTATATGAAGAAACGGTAAGAGAATGATATGTTTAATGACATGTACATATATGAATATCTTTGATATGTTAATACATGGAAATTATGTAAGTTAAGATGAGTAACAAACTCAAGTGTGACAGGTTGAGATAATAAGGTTATCGATGTTGAATTTATATGAAATATGTTCAAGTATGCTAACAAGTGTTGTTGTTTGATGCTTAGGCAAGTGCCAAGCTATTGGTTGAATGGTAATAGGTTTAATTATAAGTTGCATTGAAATGGTAAGTGCTCAAATGAAAATATGCTTGTTCTCATGAAAGAGTGGTAAAGTTTAAATTATGCAATTTCTTATGAAATGGCTTATAATGTGATTAATTCGAAAAGGGCTATGTTTAAATGCACTAGCTTGTGGCTATGGTTGTATGATATGCTTATGACTTGTGTGTTATGCATATGGAACGGGTGTGGAAAGTAAAGAAATGCAAATAGAAATAAAAAATTTGTAAGAGTTTAAAGTTGTTTTAAAATCCTACTATGATAGGGATAATATGTATAAGTGATGCTGTGGATTTACTCATTTTGTGAGTTGTTGAATATGGTTTCATGAACCGTGTGGTATTGGTATATGTTTATTCTTGATATGTATAAATTTCATATTGGAAATGAATTGATATGATTAAAGTTTATACGAGATTACTAAGTATTCATTGCTTACGTAGTTGTTCATCTTTACTTTTCAGATTATCGAAAGCTCGATCGAGTTGGAAGCTTGTCGGAGCTATATCACACTATCCATCGGTTCTATCGGTACTTTCGGATGTTTTGATTTTGGTTATAATGGCAAGTATAGGTTATTTTGGCTAAATGTTAGCCTATATGTGTTTTGTGGAGATTAGCCACTTATTTGCCTTGTGTTTTGGTATTTTGGTATGTGCATAATTTGCCTTATAATGTTGATGTGTGGAATGATTTGTGGTTGAATGATGAAAGGTAAAATAGTAGTTGAATATGCATATGAGGTATGTTTTATAACTTGGTATGATTTGGTAATATGCTATAGTAAGTGTATATGTATTTGATGCTATTGAATAAGTGGTACAGTTGGTACCAAAAGGTAAGTTTTGGTAAATGATTTACATGTTGTGTATTAATGCAATTATACATAAAAGTTGGTTGATTACTTGGTTACATGGATTACATGGTTAAACATGTTTATAATTGTCATTTGATGAGCCTAAGAGCATATTGGTTGTATGTGAATATACTACATGTTTAAGGCTTGATTTTGCCTTTTTTGGATGCCATAATATGGCTTGTTTATATGCACAATGATAAGTGTAGGTGGACGCCATATTGGGTGAGAAATATGGCTTGTAAAATGGCGTATTTTCGTCCACACAGGTAGAGACACAGGCGTGTGTCTCAACCGTGTGTACACACGACCGTGTGTCCTTTGTAGTTTTTAAAGGGTTACAAGTCAGGCTGTTACACGGCCTAGCACATAGCCTGGTACACGGGCGTGTGAGGTTACTTTGAAGGGTACACGGCCTAGCACACGTGTAACAGCCCGATTTAGGGCCTAGTCAGAATAGTGGTTGCGAGACCACAAATCTGAAGTAGAAATATATGTTTTATGGTTTTTATGAGGTCTATGACATGTTTGCATGGTTGAAAATTTCATGAAGAAATTTTATGATTTGGTGATCAATTTATCTTTTAGGACTAAATTGAAAAAATTGAAAAAAAATGAGATTCTAGAAGTTTTAAGTATGACATAGCATTAGAAAATTTATTAGCGGTCATTATTTAGTAATTAGACCATTATATCTTATGATGGACAAAAATGGACATGGAAGGGAAAAATCTCAAGGAAGGGCCTTAATGGCATTTTGGTCAATTAGTTAATAAATTAATAAAAAGGGAAAAAGAAGTCAAAATTGGTCTCCATCTTCTTCCCTAAGTGCTAGAAATTGAAGAGAAGCCATAGCTAGGGTTTTGTTCATTTTCAAGCTCAAAGTAAGTGCACCCTAGCCTCATTTTTAAAGTTCTTTACATTTTTGAGATCCTGGTAGCTCGATTTAGCTATTTATAACCATATTTTAAGCTAGAGTTCATGTTCAAAAACTTACCCATGTATGACATGCATGTATTTTGATGTTTAATGGATGAATATGGAAGTTTGAGGTGTGATGAACATCTTTCTCTAAGTGATTTTTCATGGAAACACCTAAAAAGGACCTATTTGTAAAAGTGATAAAATGTGTAGTAAAAATTGGTTTTTAAGGAAACTTTTAGCTATTATAGGCTTAAGATAGGTTCGACTAGGCTTGGGTAACCAAGAAAATGAGTACATTTCATCATACGAGCCTAGGGACCATTTTGTAAATATGTGAAAGTTTAGGGGAAAAATTATAATTTTTGCCGAAGTATGAGTCATGGGCTGTTTTAGTCAATGTGATAATTAAATAAGTGAAATTTTTCATTATAGATCAAGAAACACGAAGTCCAGACCTAAACCGAGGAAAGAACAAGGTGGTGGACTAAATTGAACAACTATTTATATTTTGATACCGAGGTAAGTTTGTGTGTAATAAATCAACATTATGTTATTATGTATTTAAATGCTTGATATTACATGAAATGTATACACTTTTTATGAAATTGGTTAATGAGGTCTCGACGAAGAAAAAAAATGATGAAGTTTTACTATATCGAAATACCGGTTGAACCTTAGGAATAAAAAGAATACCCCTATCACGACATTAGATTAATATGGCCTCGGCACCGAATTGAGATCCCGTGTAAGACCATATCTAGGATATGGCATCGGCATCGAATAGTGATTCCATGTAAGACCACGTCTGGGACCTGGCTTCGGTATAAAATCGTGTAAGACCATGTCTGGGACATGGCATCGACATACGATTTCGTGTAAGACCATATCTGGGATATGGCATCGACATCGATATGAGATCCCGTATAAGACCATATCTGGGATATGGCATCGACATATGATCTCGTGTAAGACCATATCTGGGATATGGCATCGGCATCGACATGTGATCTCATGTAAGACCATATCTGAGATATGGCATTGGCATCTTACTACGTGTATGACAATCTCCGAGTATCTTTCGATATTCCAAGTGGTTTAACAGGGTAAAGAATTAAAGTTTATGTTAAAGATGGAAAAAGGACTAAAATTATGTGATGGAGTGATACAAGTACATATGCGAAACTCACGAGAAATGAGTCCAGTATGTGATATGTGGTCGGTAAAAGTGAGTATGAGTAAGCCATGTCAATGTTGCATTGAGAATTTGTGTTAATTAATAATGTAATATGTGGATGTTATTACAAGATTTTATGTTGTTATCTATTACATGCATACTTACTAAGCTTTATGCTTACTCCCTCTCTTTTCCCTTTTCTTGTAGTATCGCCAAGCTAGATCGAGGATCGCAGGATGTCGGAGCTCGATTCACACTATCAGGCTATTCTTTTGGGTATAGTAAAGTTTGATTATTGTTAGGTATGGCATGTATAGGAACTTGGTCATTTTGTTATATGTCATAGTGGTTAGCCAATGTGTTGGTTATTAATGTTACTTATTTCATTTTGTAAATGGCCATTGGAGTTGGCCAATACTAGTTAAGTTATATTTATTCAATGATGATGAAATTCATGAAGTGCAAGCTTGCGCAATTGAATGAGTAATGTGTGAAGTATATGCATGATGAACGCAGTGTGAAATTAAGGTGGGGATGTCTTGATTGAGGATATTAGAGGTGCATTATTGTTATGCTATGTGTTGCTGGAAATGATATAAGTGTGGTTGCTTTTCAGGGTGGCAAATGACTTGGTAAATAGCCTTATATTTGTCCACACGGGTAGACACATAGGCATGTGTCTAGGCCGTGTGTGACACACGGGCAGCCCAGTGGGCGTGTTGATAGGCTGTGTGTCCCCTGCAACCAAATTTAGCAAAATAGAATGCCCAGTAGTAAACAAACGAGCAGAGACACGATCGTGTGTCTCAGCCATGTGAAGGACACGGCCTCATGGAATGTGCGTGTGCCCAGGCCGTATGAAGCCTGCACATTAAATGCGAGAATTAAATTCGCCACACGGCCTCGCACACGGGCGTGTGACTTGGCAGTGTGACCCTAAATTTCTGCTGACGTCATAAACAGAATGTCAAGGTTTTCACACACGAACTAAGACACGAGCGTGTTCCTTTCCACACGGGCATGTGGCCCTGTTTTGAGCAAAATTTTTCTAAGTGTTCGTAAGCTTCCGGTTCAGACCCGAACCACCCTATATGTATGATTCGGATCTCGTAGGCCCATAATAGGGACGTTATGAACACGAATGAAAAGTTTTAAGTTGGAATGAAAATTTATGGCTCGATTTTGTATGATTAAGTATGTTAAGTCTGGTAATGCCTCGTACCTGGTTCTGGCGTCGAATACAGGTAAGGGGTGTTACAACACGGGCATGTGACTTGGTCGTGTGACCAAGTCAGAGAGTTACATGGGCATGGACAAAGGCTGGGACATGGTCGTGTGTCCCTATTTCGAATGCCCACACGGCTCGAGGGACGGGCGTGTCTCCTGACCGTGTGAGTCACACGGCTGTGACCACTGCAGCTTTGAAATTTTTCTATGTTTTCTGAAAAGTTTTTGAGTTTCTGATTTAGTCCCAACTTATTTCTAATGCGTATTTAGGGCATCGAGGGCGGCTCATATAAGGGACAATATATATGATTTTGATTGGTTTTATTATGAATATTGATATGTTATGAAACATTTGAAAGTTCTATCTGTTTGATCCGTAAACCTCAGTAATGCTCCGTAACCCTATTCCAGGGACGGATACGGGTTAGGGGTGTTACATGACATGTCATTTGTATCCTACGGATTCCAAAGGTTCAAACGGGTCTCGGTAATCATCGTACATCATTGGATATGCACTTGGTAATTATATATGATAAATCATAACATTTATATATTTCAATTAAACACATATAAACACAATTTAATTACACGAACTTACCTCGATGAGTATTCGTAGATACGGAGGCGATTAATCTGAGACCTTATCTTTGCCCCGTTCTAACTCCGTACAAGGTCTAACTGGATCTATACATATAAATTTAACTTAATTCAACATGTAATTTATTTAATTTAATCAAAACATAGTTTTTGCAAAGTTACCATTTTACCCCTATACTTTTAATTCTTTGTAATTTAGTCCCTATGCTCGGAAAATAAAATTCATGCAAATTTTATCCTTACCCAAGCCTAGCTGATTATTCTACATACTTATAGCAGCCCATATATTTCACAAATTCACAAATTTTACCATGAATTTATCACATTTTTTAATTTAACCCCTAATTGATAATTTTATCAAAAAAATCCCTTTACAAAAGTTGTTTATCTATCAAAAAATAATCATTTTCTTCCATCAAACATAAAAAAAACCTATATTCATTCATGGAAAAAGCCTAATACTTTAACAGTTTCACAAATTAGTCCCCGGGCTAGCTAGATTAAGCTACAACGAACCCGAAAATATAAAAATCATTAAAAACAGGACGAAAAATCATACCATGCAAGCTATGAGAGATGGCCGAATGTCAAAGCTCCTTCAATGGCTTTTCTTAAGCTTAATTTCGGTTGAAGAATAACATAGAAAGATGATGACCTTTGTTTTTTAATTATTTTACTAACATGTATTTATTAATTTACTAAAATAACCTTATAATTAAACCTTTAAAATTTCATTTTTAATGGCCATAATTTTCCAATCAAAATAACAATGGTTTATTTACAACATAAACCCTCTAAACATATAATTTGATAGCTATTAAATCCCTCTCTTATAGAACTCAAGTTTTTCAACTTTTGCAAACTAGTCCTTTTTATCGAATTAAGCAGGTAAACGGTAAAATTTCTTAACAAAATTTTTATACGATATTTCTATCATGCTTAGGCAATAAAATAATAATAAAATAAATTTTTTAACTTCAAATTTGTGGTCCTGAAACCACTATTTCGATTTCACGAAAAACGGGTTGTTACATTTACTATGTTTTTGAGATCCATGAAGAACTAATCCTCTTGTGGGGGATTAGCGAGTGGAGGTATGATTAATTTATTGTTGTGCAAGGTTTTCTTAGCGGATCAGCTGTTTGAGAAAGGAAAATTTTAAACCCTAGGTGTAACAGCCCGGTTTAGACCCTAGTCGGAACAATGGTTTCGAGACCACAAATTCGAGGTTAGAGAAATATTTTAATATTATTTTTGTTGTTTATGGTATGTGAAAAAATATGTGTGAAAGTTCTGTGTGAAAATTTTATCTTTTGTGTGCCGATTTGTGAAAAAGGGCCTAATCGCGTTAAATGCAAAAGTTGTGTGCTAGTAGTTAAAAGTGCTTAATTGACATGGCTTCTTAAATGAAAGGTCCTTATGTTGTAATTTGACCAAGATTATAGTAAGTGGACATTTATGGGCAACCATTAATTAGTTTATAAGTTAAATAGCCATGGGTAAAATGGTAAATTATGTATTTATGTATATTAAATAAAATTAAAGCCAAAATGTTGTCATCTTTCATGCTTCTTCAACCGAAAATAAGAAAATAGCTAGGGCTTGGAAGCTTTGAAACATTCAGCTACTTCAAGGCTCAATTATCAAGAAAAGAGAAATTCAGACCTAGATCGAGGCAAGAATAAAGTGATCGATTGATCGACTAGTATTGTTGTTTCTATGATCGAGGTAAGTTCGTGTATAATACATATTGTTTAAATAATGTTTATATGCAATGAAATGAATAGAAATGTGATTGTGAAGTTTGATTATATGAAATGTGGATTCGAGGATATGAGGCACTAAGTGTGCGAAAAATGAGATAGCTACGGCTACAAAAATGGCACTAAGTGTGTAAGATCGAAATAGCGTTGGCTGAATAATGGGCACTAAGTGTGCGATACTGAGACAAATTCGGTTATATGTGATGGCACTAAGTGTGCGATATTATCATAGCTCCGGCTAATTAATTGACACTAAATGTGCAAGTTCATCAAACGATTAAAGAGAACCAAATGAATTATGGCATCGATCATTGATGTGGTAAATGTGATAGATAAATACGTGATGGTACAGGTATGTAAAGAACCTAAGTGGTTGATGATATTGTGTATGAGATAGATGGAAGATTATGTGAATGAATGATGAGAAAAGTTGGATTGAATAGCATTATGAATGCTTGTATATGAACCTATAGATATGGTATGAAAATGAGTAGAAGCCATGGATGAGATTAAGTAGTGATGTGAATTGAACTAAGTGTTAGTTAATTTTGCATATTGAATTTGAATTGTTGAGTTAATTGTGTTATATTACGAACTTACTAAGCTTTATATCTTACTGTGTGAAGTCTTTCTCTATTTTACAGTGGTATTTAAAGCTAGCTCGGATCTGGGAATCGTCAGCGACTCAATCACACTATTGGACATCTATTTTGGTACCTTTTGAAAGTGTATATATGGTATATGGCATGTATAGGCTAGAGAAGTTGTAGAATGTTTTGAGATGTATAAATCTTGCCGTGTGATTTGTCTTGATAATGGATGAGACTTTGAATTGATTTTGGTATATGGTTTGCTATGTGAAAATGGTGTATGTGAGGTGTATATATAGTCTTGTGTGAATGGCCATTATGGTATGCTTTGGTGAAATAGTAATGGTATGTTTCATGCTTGATTTGGTATTTGAGATGGTGAATGACTTGTATGTTATTTGATGATTGGAATTGAAAATGTAGGGATGACCTAAAATTGGGTGGCAAATTGGCCTTGTAAATGGCCTATAATTTCCCACACGGGTGAGCACACGGGCGTATGTCTCAACCGTGTCCTTCAATGACCCAATTCGAAGCAAGTCAGACTTACACACGGGCGTGTGACAGGCCGTGTGATTCAAGTCAGACTTGCACATGGGCTAGACACACGGGCTTGTGACAGGCCGTGTGACCCAAGTCAATGTTGCACACGGGGTAAGACATGGTGTAAGGCATGGCCGTGTGAGGCATACGACCAAGCCACACGGGTGTGTGCCCTATTTTAAAGAGAAAAATTTTCAAAGTTTCATAAAAGTTCTAAATGTAATCGGTCCAGTCTCGGACCACTTCCAAAGCATGTTTAAGGTCTCGTAGACCTTCTAAAGGGACTTTGTGTTATTGATTATATATGATATGATGATGTTTGAGCAATGATTGTTTAAATGCTATGATTTGACCAGTAATACCTCGTAACCCTAGTCCGGCGATGGATACAGGTTAAGGGGTGTTACACTAGGCTTGACGACCCTAGAAAGTCCTTTAGGTGAGAATTAACCCAAAATTTGTATGGTCAATCCATGAACACCTATACCCCGAACCAGTCTAGACTGCGAGGTCAAGAGATAAGTAATTTTTGCTGACTCGTTATTCTAGTGGAAGATTGAGAGATCTTGCTACGGTAACAACTAGTTGATTGAATAAGGAACCTGAAGGAGCAGCTAGTTATTCACCCATGCTTAGATCTGATTAAGTTTCCGTAGTAAATTTCCCAAAGTTTTTTTTCATTTATATTATTTTATTTCTTTAGTTATTAACAATTCTCTCTTTATTTTTAGCCGTAATATAATTTATTTAAAGTACTAATAAGCTCTACTTGTGCTTAGGTTAGGATTAATTTAGTGCTCACCTCTCTTGGGTACAATCCTCGGAGTACTCACCTACTTTGTTGTAACTATATTACAACCTAACCCGTATACATACAGATACTGCCTATTAAACATATTTTATGCTGGATTCCTACTCTGGACATTGGTACGTCCGGAGGCAGTCACATGCATATTGGGGCATGACTCAGCCTTCAATTTTTCGAGAATTGGCTTAACTTAGGCTCTGATACTAACTTGTAACACCTCAATCCGTTATAGTGGACTGAGGCGTTACTCAAAAAAAAGACTTATTGTAAGAGTCTATTTTCAGTGAAATCGGAATAGTTGTAACACCCCTCACCCGTATTCAATGACAGAATAGGGTTACAGAGCATTACCGGTCTTACAATACATATAAACATACTTTTCTCATACATTCAATCATTTCATACAATCACCATTCAAATTTAATCAATTTATCACTTATACGAGCCTACAAGGCCCTAAACATGCTTTGAGAGTGGCTCGGGACTAAACCGATAACTCAGAACAATTTTGGGAAAATTAGAAAATTTTTCTTCAAACAGGGGACACACACCCGTGTGGGCAGGCCGTGTGTCTCACACGGCCATTAGACTCGCCCGTGTCATCGACCGTGTGAAAACAGGGGTACATATTGACTTGGGTCACACGGCCAACCACATGCCCGTGTGTCTAGCCTATGTGCCCTTCGAAGTGGCCACACACGCCCGTGTGCCAGGCCGTGTGCTAGGCCATGTCAAACCTGTAGGGTATACTGACTTATGTCACACGGTCATTCACACACCCGTGTGTGAGGCCATCTGGAGCATACTAACTTGCTTCCAATGGCAACACCAGGGGACACACAGCTGTGTACTATGACCGTGTGTCACACACAGTTGAGTCACATGCCTGTGTGCTCTGCCCGCGTGGACGAAAATAGGCTAGTTACAAGCCACTTTTCTCACCTAAAGGAAACACACCTATACAAGTGCAAATGATACCATTTCCATACATAATTAAACAGCCAAATCAATCTCAAATCATCACATTATAAACCATTTCAATACCAATCTGTTCAAAGCTTATATCACAATCATTTATTTAACCAAATCACATACCAAACAACAAGAATCCTAAGCCAAAATTCACATATATATCATATACTAAATCAACATACTTTATTAACTAATTTGGCATTCAAATACCAAACTAAAACCAAACACATCTCAAGCTATTACACAACACATGCCAAATGGCCTTTTGAATATCTTAAACCATCATTAAGCTTACCAAAATAACCTATATTACATGGGAATATATATATACTTTAAACCACATAACTTAATCATGCCATTTCAAATAGCCAAAAACACTTCCAACAACCAAACCAAAGTAACCATAGCCTATACTTATCAAACCTTACATCATTATCAGGCCAAATCTCATGGATAAATACATATCAAGCACATATGTATCAATCACCAAAATTACTTATACTCAACAAGTAACCACAAAACCTATACATGCCATATATCCAATATCACAAAGCTTATAAGTACCAAACCATAGCTGGATAGTGTGATATGATCTCCGATGACTTCCAACCCGAGCGAGCCTCCGAATCACTATAAACATAGAAAAGATAACAAAGTAAGCTATAAAGCTTAGTAAGGTCGTGTGATAATAACTCATCTCATCAAATAAACAAATTTTAAGCCGTTATAAATACTATAATATAACTTGTATGATTCCACCTTTATGTCATGTATCCGTTCACATAGTTAACGAAGAATTTCACAGGTTTATTCATTTCAATGCTTATAACGTTTGAATACTTCTTATCAATTCATTCATATTTACATAAGCATAAGCAAATAGAAATAAACTATATCCAATTCAATAACCATCACATTTATATATATTCAATTGAACCATATGAATTCTCATAATTTTCCACTTACTCATCATATGAAATTCACTTTTAACACTTACTTGTCGATTTCTGTCACGAGTACCTTGACTGAGTCGCACCATCACTTGTAACCATGTTTCGTCAACATTTCCTGTTGAACCATTTGGAACACTAAAGGATACTCGGGAATCTCGTACAGACAGTACCGTACTAATGCCATATCCCAGATATGGTCTTACATGTAATCTCGTATCAATGCCAATAGCCCAGCTATGGTCTTACACGAAGTCTCGTATCAAGGCCGTTTTTGGGGCCAAATGGACCGGATTGGGCCGAGTGGGCCAAATAGGCCCGTGGGCCCTACGTGAGTAAATTTTTTGATGGATAGGAATTAATGAGCCGGCCATGACGATCACGTGGCCAAAGGCAGTTTTGGGCTAAATGGGCCACACGAGTGTGTGGGCCCACTTGGGCCGAATTTGGGCTTTCGGCCCAAATACACCGTTTGACCATATATGTTACCTGTGTCGCTCGAGGTGACTGTAGACCTTCGGGAAGGTCATAAATTGACTGAAATACCCTTGTAGGGTAAATTGACTGAAATACCCTTGTAGGGTAAATTGACTGAAATACCCTTGTAGGGTAAACGACCGAAATACCCCCATAGGGTAAACGACCGAAATACCCCCATAGGGTAAACGACCGAAATACCCCCATAGGGTAAATGACCAAAATACCCCATAGGGTAAATGACCGAAATACCCCCATAAGGTAAATGACCGAAATACCCCCATAGGGTAAATGACCGAAATACCCCGATAGGGTAAATGAACGAAATACCCCCATAGGGTAAATGACTGTAATACCCCTGTAGGGTAAATGACTGTAATACCCTTATAGGGTAAAAAGATTGTTATGCCCCTGAAGGGTAAAATGACTAAAATGCCCTTACATGTTATATGATTGTTATTGTATGTCGTTTATAATATGTTTGCATTCATGTGATATTATGTTGCATGGGGGATGGGATCATTGATTTGGAGGAAGTGTATGATCTGTTAGGGTCGCATGGTTGCTTGACGACTGTGGATCCACCGATGGCTTTAAGCCGATTATGAGATTGGCAGCTCTGCTGGAATATTGGTTAGTGCCGCAATCGGTGCTACATAAGGAGTGTAGGGATGGGTGGGTCGATTAAATCCCCACAGGAGTGTAGGGTTGGAAGGGATTCGAAGTGCAGGGTTGGTTGGGCATTTGTGCATTGCATGATCTAATTTGATTGAGAAATGGGCTCAGGCCCAACTAAGGCTATTTGGGCTAAGGCCCAAAAGCCACCTTTATTATGTTGGGCTTAGGCCCACATTGGTTACTGTAATGGGCTTAGGCCCGAATTGATGTGATGCATGCTTTATGATTGATGAGGGTTGTACACACTGAGTTTTCATAAACTCACCCCCTCTTTTTAATTTTTCAGGAAATCCTCAGTAAGCGGTTCGACGTACGGGAGGACTCGGAGGAGGCCACACTATGACCAGCTTTAAATTTTAGTATTTTATTTTACCTTACTTAACGCTTACTTATTGGGTTGTAATAAGGCCTCTTTTAAATTACTGGGTTTTAATTTGGGATTTTTAGTTATTGCGTTTCCTATCTGTTAAAAGTAGATCGCGGTTTCCCAAAACAATAATTGTTTTCAAAACACTACGCTTTCACCATTTACTCTTTAAACATCACGTTTTCGTAAATCGGTTACTTTTAAACTTATCTTCCGCAACTGAAAAGAAGTTTTGGGAATAAACTTAATAATTTTTCTATATACCACGTTTAAAATAAAATAATAAACTAAAGTAACCGAGATTTTACTCAAGCTTTTAATTAAGAAGGGTTTTCAATGAAAACATGGTTTTTGAAAAACACTTCAATGTGACACGCCAGATTTGGGCCTAACTTCTAGGCCGGGTTTGGGGTGTTACACGCACCCTAAGTACCAATACATTGTCGAAAGCATCTCAATCTCATATGTAAATGCTCATCTCAAGCTATCACTGGGTCTGCTCACACAAGCTGACGGTCAAAACTTAGCTACACGGTGCTGCTCACACAAAGCTAATGAGAATCCGCAAAAAATGTCAAAAAACTCAGCCATCGGTAGAACGTACGGACCAACACCCAAAACACACTAACCCCTAATGACATGTCACTTGTATCCATCTATTCCTAAGGTTCAACCAGGATTTCACATTGCCGAATCTTCGTCGAACATTTCCGTAAGTTCGTATTCATCAATAATACAATTATAAAAAAAATTAAAACATAATTACATTAATGCTTATTAACATACGAACTTACCTCAAATTTATACGGAGAGAAACGAGCTATCAACCTACTATTTTATTTTTCCCCCGATCTAAATTCGAACTTCACTTTTCTTGATCTAAATATAATCAAATTTAACTTATTTAATTATCATTCTATTCAATTTAATCCAAATTTCATATTATGGAAATTTTACACTTTTGCCCCTAAATTTAGACTTCTCTACAATTTAGTCCCTAGCTCATAAAAATGCAAATTCATGCAATTGAGTCCACACCCATGCTAGCCGAATTTAACCTATACTCGTAGCAACCCATATTTTTCATTAATTCACACATTTACCATACAATTTATAACATTTCTCAATTTAATCCCTAATTGACAATTTTATCAAAAATCACTTAACAAATGTTGTTCCATCCATTTTCTATCATCAAACATCAAAACACATACATATTCATCAATTTTAAAACCCTATATTTTTAATAGTTTCACAAATTAGTCCCTGGGCTAGCTAGATTAAGCTACAACGACTCTGAAAAAATAGAAATCGTTAAAAATCGAGTCAAAAATTAGTTACCTGCACACACCAAGGTTGGCCGAATGTTCAAACCCTAAAATAGTGGTGTTTTATCCTTATAAAATCGGCAAGAGGAAGAAGATGGACAAAAAATTTGATTTGTTGTACTTATTTTAGTTTTTATTTACTAATTTACTAATATAACCTTAATTAATCACATTAATGGTGTCCATAAATGTCCATTACCATTATTAATGGTTTAATTACCATTTAAGGCTATACATATTCAAAATCCATAGCAATTTGATACCTTTTTCTTATAGAACTCAAATTTTGCACCTTATGCAATTTATTCTTTTTTAACAAATTGAGCATGCAAACGCTAAAATTTCTTAACAAAATTTTCATAGAATCATACCATCATGTTGTAGACTTAAAAATAATAATAAAATAAATATTTTGAACTTAGATTTATTGTAATAGCCCGTTTTTAGTCAAATTGGAACAGTAGTTTTGGGACCACAAATCTGAAGTAGAAATAATTATTTTATTATTATTTTAATGTTTACAACATGATAGTATGTTTGGATGCTTAATTTGATAAAAGGGACTAAATCGTGTAAAGTGTAAAACTTGTGTTCTAATAGTTAAAGGTATTAAATGGATATGAAATTAAATAGTGGAGGTCCTTATGTGGTAAATATATCATTGTTATTATGAGTGGACAATTTTGGGCATCATTTAAGTGTTATTAATAGTTTATAATTAAGGTTAAATTGGTAATTTGGTTATTTAAAGTAAAATAAATAAAACAAAAACCAAATATTTGTGATTGTCATCTTCCTTAGCCGATTTTGACAAAGAAGAATAGCCATTCTTAGGGTTTAACATTCGACCAAGGTTTCATAGCTCATTAAGGTACGATTTTTGTCCTATTTTTAATGATTTCTACATTTTTTAGATTGTTGCAGCTTGATCTAGCAAGCCCAGGGACTAATTTGCAAAACTGTTAAAGGTTTAGGATGTTGCCATTGATGAATATGTATGAGCTTTAATGATTGATGATAGATTATGAATGTTTGATGACAATAATACAAGTTTTGTTAAGTGATTTTTAGTGAAAATGCAAATTAGGGATTAAATTGTGAAATATGGAAACTTTGTGGTTAAAATGTGAAATAAATGGAAAATATGGGCTGCTAGGGACCTATTTGTAATTCGGCTAGCATGGGTTTAGGTGGAATTGCATGAAATTGTGTTTTTATGAGATAAGGACTAATTTGTAAAGAAATTGAAATATTAGGGGCAAAAGTGTAATTTTGCCATAATGTGAAATGTGGATTAAATTGAATAGAGTGATGATTGAATAAGCTAAATTTGACATTATATAGATCAAGAAAAACGAAGTTCGGATCTGGATCGGGGGAAAAATAAAGTAATTGACTAGTAGATCCATTTCGTTGATTTTACGATCGAGGTAAGTTTGTATGATTAATAAGCTTAATGTTATATGTGTTTATATGCTTAAATATTATAATTGTGATATTGCGACACTACAGAATCTATTGACAAAGCATTGACAAAGTGAGAATCCCGGTTGAACCTTAGGAATAGATAGGATACTAGTGACATGTCATTAGGGGTTACTGTGATTATGTGATTCAGGTGCTGGTTTTGTATGTCCTACCGGTGGCTGAGTATACCGGCATGTGTTGCGGTTACTTGACAGCTTGTGTGAGCATCACCGTGTAGCTACGTCTTGACTGATAGCTTGTGTGAGTAGGCCCGTTGATAGCTTGAGAGTGAACATATATGTGATATGAGATTGAGATACCTTTGGCTATGCATGTGGCACTTCGGTGCGAGATTCCTGAGTATCCGATATTATTCTGAATGGTTCAATGGGAAAAGATGATGGTACAATGATGTAAGCAATGATACGGATCAGTTCATGTAACAGTTCAGTTTAGACCTTAGTTAGAATAGTGGTTTTGGGACCACAGATCTGAGTCAAAAATATATTTTAATATTATTTTTCTGTGCTTGCAATATGTGATTAAGTATGTGTAAAATTTTCGTGAACTAATTTTATTGTTTGTGTGTGTAAATTGAGAAAAGGACTTAATCATAGAAAATGTGAAAGTGGCGCTCTAATTGATAGTGTGCTAAATTGCCATGATTTAAACTATTATAAGTCCTTAAAAGGTTATAATGCCACTATTAAGTAAGTGGACATTTATATCCATTTATTATAAGATGATATAATTGTTTCATTAAAGGCATTAAGGTAATTTGTAAATTATGTGTTAATTAATTTAAAAAAACATGAAAATAAGCCATGTTCATCTTTTAATGCCGAAAATATCAAAGAAAAAGAAAGAAGAAAAGCTTTAAGGGTTCGACTAGCTATAAGCTTGATTAAGGTATGGATTTTGATCGATTTTTGATAATTTTTACGTTTTTGTAATCGTTTCTTCGAATACTTCAAAACCAATGTCTTAATTTTGTGAATTGGTGATTATTTTGAAATGTGCCATTGATGATTTTGTAAGCTTTGTGATGTTAGTTGATGAAATATGAAATATCTGTGTTAGATTAACATATTTTGTCTTTGGATTTTTGATGAAATTGAGTAATTTGGACTAAATTGAGAAAATAATATTTTGAGGGACTAAAATGTGAAATAAATGAAAAATATGGGCTGCTAGGGGCCTATAGAGAATTCGGCTAAGCATGGGTTGAATTGAATTATGTGTATTTTGGTGACTATGTAAAATAAGGACTAAAATGTCAAAATGTGAAAATATGAGGGCTAATTTGTAAATTGCCCTAAATGTGTGTTCTTGGATTGAATTGAATGAATTGGTGAATAAAAGAGTTAAATTTGAATAGGTATAGATAAAGAACCGAAGAAAATGAATTTAGACCGCGGAAAGTCGAAAGTGATCGGATAGTCGAATCCGTCTGTTTATCCGAATCTGAGGTAAGTCTATATACAAATAAGTGTATTTGAATTGGCTTATTATGTATCTATGAAATTTATTTGTGATGAATGAGTACGAGATGTTATACACATGGAAATTGAGGAAGTATCGACCGAGTGTTACTATCCGAAAAGTCCCGTACGAACCTAGGAATAGATAAGATTTTATATGTCATGACATATGTTTCCGATATATGATATCGTGTAAGACCTCGTCTGGGACGTTGGTATCGATTTGAGAGATATGTGTAATACCATGTCTGGGACATTAGCATCATATCTGATTTAGTGTAAGATCCTGTCTGGGATAGTGGCATCGATATTTGGTTACATGTAAGACCACGTCTGGGACGTTGGCATTGTATGATTATTCCGAGTATTCTGAGTAACCTATTTGATTCCGAATGTTTCAACGGGCAATTCCGAGAAACGAATGACTATGTGGAATGTATAATCGAGTCAGGCACATTTGAAATGTACACTTTGTATGAGTATCAAAGGTAATTTTATATATGAACTTACCAAGGTGAAATATGTGCATAAATTTGATGAAATAAAGTGTGATATATGCATGATTGTGTTATGAGCAAAAGTGATACTTTGAGTTATGAATTGTGGGTAAGAAATGGCTAAACAAATGAGCCAAAGAAAATGCTATGAATTTTGCAATTGAGAAACATTAATGATCTTGTATTAATATGATTATGTGCATTATATGTTAATTTTATTTGTATATGGCTTACTAAGCTTTTGGAAGCTTACTCTGTGTGTGTTTGCATTGTTTTATAGATCGTTAAAGCTACGAAAGGCTCGGGGATCATCGTGGATCGTCATTGTAACACCCCATACCCGAGTCCGAGGCTTAGACCGGATACGAGACATTACTATGCTTGAACTTGCTTAATCATGTACTTACGGGCTATAAAATTTCGTTCTGAAATAAGAACTTCTCTTTCTTAATCAACTTGTACTTTTCATGGGCCTACGAGGCCTTAAACTCATGTCTGTAAACTTTCGTAACTCAATCAAAAAATTTTCATTGAAACAGGGGTCACACGCCCATGTGATTTGGGACACGCCCGTATAACCCTGAGACACGTCCATGTCTCCCAATCGTGCTTAAAACTCGAGCTTACTGCCAAATTTCACACTGCCATGGCACGCCCGTGGACTTAGACCGTGTACTACATCTTAATATACTGACTTATTTCACACGACCGGGCACACTCCCATGTTCTAACCGTGTGTCATGCACGGCCTTAACACACGGCCGTGGGATTAGTCCGTGGCCTATTCTTACTTATAAGACTAAGGTGCAGTTTATGCACGCTTGCAGACACACGCCTGCAGTGTCTAACCGTGTGGGCACTTAGAGGCTATTTACCAAGCCAATTGCCATCCTGAAATTAAGACCAAACTCAAGCTCAATTCAGCAACTCAATTATTACATCTTTCATGAACAATATAACATGCTTCATTGATATTAATAACATACATACTTAGTCAAACTTGGCCAATCACTTAGCCATTTACAAAAGAATAATAAACTTGATGTACCCATACTTTTGCCCTTTCTAAGACATATACTCAAAATGAAATGTTTCCTATACATGCCATACTTAATGTAAACAACTTGGCTATACCAAAATAGCGATTGATAGTGTGCTCCGAGCTCCGATGACAATGATCCACGAGATTAGCTTGGCGGGACTACATGGAAAGAAAGAATGAAAGACATAAGCATTTAGCTTAGTAAGTTTGCATAATACACATAGCAACATTCTTACTTAATAAAGACCATTTGATATAAACAATGGCATCATAAATTCAGCTATATAAAGCTTACTTACTCATACTTGATTCTTACATAACTCATGAAACTTACTAGTCTCATACTTGATAGGCAAACAAAGTACCTGTATCACTAGATCACATTGATCAGCATACTTGAACATAATACTCATAATTTCTAATTCATCATTCATAACATGAATAATATTCTTTTTCACTTGATAATAACCTTACTTACTTAGCTCTCTTGTTATCTCTTTGGAGCTTAACTCGTTTGCCTAATGAATTTATATGAATAACCGAGGATACTAAATCTCATCTAAATTTCGAGGCCATGACTTAACATGGACTTATATGAAGTCTTTCTTGTTCTCACCAATGCCATGCCTTAACTTGGACTTATATGGGATCTCTTTCTCTTGATAACTTTTCAATGCCAAGCTTGCCTTGGTCTTACATGATAACTTGTTCAATGCCAAGCTCGCCTTGGACTTACATGATAACTTATTCAATGCCAAGCTTGCCTTGGACTTACATGATATCTTACTCAATGCCAAGCTTGCCTTGGACTTACACGATATCTTACTCAATTCCAAGCTTGCCTTGGACTTACATGATATCTTACTCAATGCCAAGCTTGCCTTGGACTTACATGATATCTTGCTTGCTTGCCGATGCCATGCCTCTGCTTGGTCTTATACGGACTTTCTTGTTTCATGTGGTAGATCGAGTATCCTAAGCTATTCAACTTCAATCGGGGCTTTCTCATGCTTGATTTCATTAATTTCTTTGTTTAACATAACATTAAACATTTTCATAATAACATTGTATATTATACTAAGCAATTCAATGATATAAATCATAAAGCTTAGAAATCATACAAACTTACCACAATATACAAAATGTAGCTAGGTATGCAATTTAGTCCTCGACCTTGTTCTTGCCTCGGTTTCAATCCGGGCTTCATTTTTCTTGATCTATATTCATAAATAGATCATTTAATATTCACCTTGACTAAATTGACCCTTTACTCATACTTGGGCAAAATTACTATTTTGCCCCTATACTTTCTCATATTTGCACTTTTGCCCCAAGGCTCGTAAAATAATTTTCATTCAACTTTCTTAGACTACATGCTTAGCTGATTCATTTTCTCTACTATAGCCATTATCAATTCTCATTATTTCTAAATAGTATGACTAATTTCAAAACTTTTTCAAACTAGTCCATACTATCATATTTCATGAAATTCATTAAGGAAAAGATGTTTATCTAACATCAAACTCTCATAATCTTCCATAAAACATCATTTAACAAGCATTTCATTCATAGATGAATTTTTGAACATGCATCTTAGCTTATTTTATAGCTAAAAATAGCTAATTCAATATACGAGAACTTCAAAAATACGAAGAATATTAAAAACGGGGCTAAGATGAACTTACTAGCAAGCTTGAAAAAATGAAGAACCCTAGCTATGGAGTCTTCAAATTTTCTAAAAGGAAGGAAGAAGATGAATAGATTTTTTTATCATCTTTTTCCTATTTTAATCACTTATTAGGCTAATGACCAAAATGCCCTTCTCTTTAAAAATTTCTATTTTACTAACTCATGTCCATTTTTGTCCAAAAATTATAATTTGGGAAAATTGCTATTTAAGGACTCATATTTAATATTCTAAAGCTATTTCATACAAAAATCTTCTAGAAACTCATATTTTGCAACTTTTGCAATTTAGTCCTTTTTGATCATTCCATGTCAATTTCACAAAATTTCTACATGGAACTTTAGTACTATGATGAAAACATGTCTTAAACCTTAAGAACTCAATTTTACTGACTCGGGTTTGTGGTCTCGCACCACTATTCTAACTAGGCCCTGAATCGGGATGTTACAGTCATCACACTATCCAATCACATTTTGGTATCTTATGATCATGTATATATTAAATATTGCATGTATAGTCTAGTTGAAATGGATTATGTTTGAAATGTGTGTATAGTCATGTGATATGGCTAGATAATTGTATGTAATGTGAATGAGTGGTCATGAGATATAATGCATATTTTGGTAAGGTTTGATGGCTATTGAGATGACCAAAACTATGATATGTTTATGAGGTAAAGTTCGTATCTTATTGATGAGAAGATGTTATATTGTATATGTAAGATTGTGGATGAAACTTCCTTAGAAATGTTTGTGATCTAGTTGAGTTAAATGGCACATAAGATGGTATGTTGGTAATGTTCATGAATGGGTGGAAAAGATGTTTAATTTTGTATGTTTTGGTTGCCATTGGTGTATGAAATGATGTTTGTATGTGCTTGTAGGCTTAGCCCATGTGTGGGTGGCAATTTGGCCTTGAAAATGGCCTATAATTACCCACACGGTTTAGCACACGGGCGTGTGGCTTGACCGTGTCCTTCGTGGTTGTATTTCAAAACAAGTCAGGCTCGACCATGGGCTGGACACACGGGCGTGTGACTGGACGTGGGGTGCAAGTCAATAGCGACCACAGGTGAGGCACACGGGTGTGTCCTTGGCCGTGTGGACAAGTCAGTATGTATGCCCTGTTTTGCCACGGCTTAGACACACGGGTGTGTCTGAGGCCGTGTGAGGCACACGGCCTGACCACACGGGCGTGTGACCTCTGTAGCTTTGAAAAATTTTTAAATTTCTAAAAATTTGGTATGTGTTCGGTTTAGTCCCGGCCCCTTTCTAAAGCATGTTTAAGGTCTCGAAGACATCATTAAGGGACTATATGCTTGTATTCTGTTATGATTTGACGATGATATACTTTATGATATGATATGTTTGTAAAATTTTCCAATTGTCTGGTAATGCCTCTTAACCCTAGACCGGCGATGGTTACGGGTTAGGGGTGTTACATTTGATTGGTATCATAGTTGCGGTTTAGTCGATTCTAGGACTAACGTAGCATGTGAGAGTCTAGCTATACCTGCCATATATACGAAATGTGATAGTGTGATGAATCCTGACGTATAAAATGTGTTTTCGTATAGTAAATGGATCCCGAAAGAGCTGTAGCTGACGATGTTGAAAGCAATGCGCCTGCTCCCACTCAAGGGACAACGCCATCTGATTCGAGACCGGGTACTAGCGGTCAGGAAGGAGAGGCTAAACAAGCCTTATTCCAAATGATGAATGAGTGGTTCACTCAATACGTTAGAACAAATTAGCTTGTTTTCACCTCCTCCACCGCCCAATCCTCCTCGGACTTACATTGTACCTCCAGCTATGAATCAATCATTAAATAAGCCTTGATCGACAAAATTTTTAAATATGGGGCCGAAGAGTTCAGGGCCACTAGTGATGATGATGCTGAGAGAGTTGAGTTTTGGCTCGAGAAAACAATCCGAGTGTTTGATGAAATGTCATTGACCCTTGAAGAATGCATAAAATGTATCGTTTCCTTGTTACGAGACGCAACTTATCAGTGGTGGAAGACTTTGATTTCTGTTGTTCCAAAAGAACGGATTACATGGGATTTCTTTCAGTCCGAGTTCTGAAAGAAATATATCAGCCAAAGATTTATAGATCAAAAGCGAAAAGAGTTTTTTGGAATTGAAACAGGGTCGTATGATTGTCACTGAGTATGAACGAGAATTTGAGAGATTAAGTCAATATGCCCGGTAATGTGTTTCAACTGAAGCGATAATGTGTAAAAGGTTTGAAGATGGCCTAAATGAAGATATCTGTTTGCTAGTTGGGATTCTGGAAATAAAAGAATTTGTTGTGCTTGTTGATCGAGCATGTAAAGCTGAGGCACTCAGGAAAGATAAAAGAAAAGCTGAGTCTGAAGCTAGAGATGTGAGAAAGAGATTCTCAAGCAAATCATTTCAATCTGCATCTAAGAAATTCAGATGAGCATAGCCGTTCAAAGGCTAATGTGGGACATTCGAACAGAGATCGAGCTAGATCGCAGTCGAACTTCAAAGCTCCAGCAACTTCAGTATCTAGTGTGGGAAATGTTCGATCTGAACAACCTCAATGTAAGCATTATGGAAAAAGACATCCGGGTAGTTGTAAATTGAATGATCGAGCCTGTTTCAGATGTGGATCATTAGACCATTTCATTCGAGACTGCCTAGAGTCTGTTGAATAAGAGATCATTCAGAATTCGAGGTCAGATAATGTTTCAGCTAGAGGTAGACCTTCTCGAAATACAAGAAATGTCAGTGGTGGCTAAAGAACTACAAAAGATACAGTTGCAAGGTCTAAAGCTAGGGCACCTGCCAGAGCTTACGCCATTCGAGCCCGTGAGGAAGCTTCGTCTCCAGATGTTATTATGGGTACATTTACTCTTTATGATACTTCTGTGATTGCGTTGATAGATCCAGGGTCTACTCATTCGTATGTATGCATGAAAGTAGTATCCAGTAAGACTTTGCCTGTAGAATCTACTAAATTTGTTATTAGAGTATCGAACCCCTTAGGTAAATGTGTCTTGGTTGACAAAGTATGCAAGAATTATCCGTTGATGTTTCGAGATGTTTTTTTTTCCGACTGATTTGATGCTATTACCTTTTGATGAATTCGATATATTTTTGGGTATGGACTGGTTAACATTGCATGATGCTGTTGTGAATTGCAAAAGAAAGACTATTGATTTCAGATGCCAGAATGATGAAATAGTTTAGATTGAGTCTAATGATATGAATGGATTACCGGCTGTGATATCAGTATTGAAAGCTCAGAGTTATGTGAAAAAGGGTTGTGAAGCTTATTTTGCTTATGTAATTGATTCGAAAGCGACTGAAAAGAAAGTAGAATCAGTGTCAGTTGTCTATGAATTTCCTGACGTGTTTCCTGAAGAACTACTGGGATTGCCTCCGATACGGGAAGTTGAGTTTGGTATAGATTTCATGCCGAGAACGACTCCTATTCCGATAGCTCCGTACAGAATGGCACCAACAGAGTTGAAAGAGTTGAAGTCACAGTTCCAAGAGTTGACTGATAGAGGATTTGAACGACCGAGTTTCTCACCTTGGGGTGCTCCCATTTTATTTGTGAAAACGAAAGATGGCACGATGAGAATGTGTATTGATTACCGTCAGTTGAGCAAAGTGACTATCAAGAACAAATATCTTCTGCCGAGAATTAATGATTTGTTTGATCAGCTGAAAGGAGCCACCGTGTTTTCAAAGATAGATCTGAGATCGGGGTATTATCAACTGTGAGTAAAAGATTCAGACATTTCGAAAACTGCTTTTAGAACGAGGTACGGGCATTATGAGTTTTTAGTTATGCCTTTTGGACTAACAAATGCTCCTGCTATTTTTATGGATTTGATGAGCAAAATTTTCAGACCGTATTTAGATCGATTTGTTGTTGTATTCATTGACGAAATTTTGATTTATTCGCGTGATGAAATTGAGCATGCTGGACATCTAAGAATCGCGTTACAAACTCTGCTAGATAAGCAATTGTATGCAAAGTTCAGTAAATGTGAATTCAGGTTGCGTGAAGTTAGTTTTCTGGGACATATTGTGTCGGCGTTTGGTATACGAGTTGATCCGAGCAAAATTTCAGCTATTTTGGAGTGGAAGCCTCCGAGAAACGTGTCTAAAGTTTGCAATTTTCTGGGACTTGCTGGTTATTATCAATGATTCGTAAAAGGCTTTTCGATGATTGCAACTCTGTTGACTAGATTGCTTAAAAAAGATGTGAGATTTGAATAGTCCGATAAATGTCAAAAAAGCTTTGATCAGTTGAAAGCCCTTTTGACTGAAGCTCTAGTTTTGGCACAGCCAGAACCGGGTAAAGAGTTTGTGATTTATAGTGATGCTTCGTTGAATGGACTGGGATGTGCTTTGATGCAGGAAGGCAAAGTTATAGCTTATGCCTCGAGACAATTGAAACCGCATGAAAAGAATTATCCGACACACGACCTTGAGCTAGCCGCAATTGTGTTTGCTTTAAAGATTTGGCGTCACTATCGTTTTGGTGAAAAATGCCATGTTTTTTCGGATCATAAAAGCCTGAAATATTTGATGACTCAAAAAGACCTGAATTTGCGACAAAGACGATGGTTAGAGCTGTTGAAAGACTATGAGCTTCTGATAGATTATCATCCGGGTAAGGCAAATGTTTTTGTTGATGCATTGAGTCGGAAATCATTTTTTGCATTGTGTGCGATGAATGCCCATTTGGACTTGTCTGATGATGGTTCAGTTTTGGCTGAGTTGAAAGCAAAACCGTTATTTTTACAGCAAATATGTGATGCTCAGAAAGTTGATAATGAAATGCTAGCGAATCGAGCTCAGTGTGATTCGAATTCCAATTCTGAATTTCAAGTTGATGTTGATGATTGTTTGAGATTTCTAGATCGGATTTGTGTTCCGAGAAATCTAGAGTTGATTCAGTCGAATTTGAAAGAAACACATTGTAACCGCCTATCTGTTCATCCGAGAAGTACAAATATGTATCATGATCTAAAGCAACATTATTGGTGGTCTGGTATGAAACGGGATATATCGGAGTTTGTATAAAAATGTTTAGTCTGTCAGCAAGTTAAAGCTGAACATCAGGTTCCATCTGGTTTGTTACAACCGATAATGATTCCAGAATGGAAATGGGATAGAGTGACAATGGATTTTGTTTCAGGGTTGCCTTTAACTCCGAGAAAGAAAGATGCAATTTGGGTTGTAGTTGACAAATTGACGAAATCGGCCCATTTTATTCCGGTACTATCTGATTTCTCACTTGATAAACTAGCTGAGCTTTATATTTCTGATATTGTGAGATTGCATGGGGTGCCATTATCTTTTGTATCTGACAGAGATCCGAGATTTACTTCACGATTCTGGAAGAAACTGCAAGAAGCCTTAAGTACTAAATTCCATTTTAGTACAGCTTTTCATGTAACACCCCTAACCTGTGACCGTCGCCAGATTAGGGTTAAGAGGCATTACTAATCTTTTCCAAACATTTCATAACAAACCACAACCAAACATAACAATTCACATTCATATAGTCCCTTTAATAGGTCAATGAGACCTTAAACACGTGTTAGAAAGGGGTCGGGACTAAACCGAACACATACAAAATTTTTCAAAATTCAAACATTTTTCTAAGTTACAGAGGTCACACGCCCGTGTGGGTAGGCCGTGTGCCTCACACGGCCCCAGACATGCCCATGTGTCCAAGCCGTGGCAAAACAAGGCATACCTACTGACTTGTCCACACGGCCTGAGACACGCCTGTGTGCCTCACCCGTGGTCGACACTAACTTGCACAACACGGCCAGTTACACGCCCGTGTGTCCAACCCGTGGTTGAGCCTGACTTGAATCAAAGTACAAACTTGAAAGACACGGTCAAGCCACACGCCCGTGTGCTCAACCGTGTAGGCAGTTGTAGGCCATTTTCAAGGCCAAATTACCATCCACACTTTGGAATCAGCTAAATGCCACAGACCAATACCAATTCATGCCTCAAATGCAACCAAAACATACCATTTCAAGCACCAAATAATCATCAACTATACCATCTATTCTTATACTCAATTTCTACTCAAATAAGTCTATCCAAGACACTTAATTTCACATCCCCAAAACATATTGATCAAGCATTATACAAACCTTAACACAATTCACATTTAAACGACAATTTTCATCACTCATTTAAGCATGAAACATACCATATTCATCACTCACTTAATCACATATATATATACTAACATCTTTCAACTTTTAAGCCATATCTCATGACTAGATTTATACAACTCAAAACATGCCACATTCAATAGCCTATACATGCCATATACCACATATTATTATACATCTTTCAAAATACTAAAATAGATGGCCGATAGTGTGATTAAGTCGCTGACGATCCCCGGATCTGAGCTAGCTTTACTGACACTATAAAACAGAGAAACACATCACACAGTAAGCTTAAAAGCTTAGTAAGTTCGTAATATAATACATATTAATCAAAAATACAATATCAATACATAAATAAATCATCACTTAGATAGATTCACAACTAAACACATTATCATACTCAACCAAATACTCATACATCCATCTATTTAACCATAAACATTATCATCAACCACATAGGTTAAAAACATACCTTTGCCAACACTTAGTTTACAAATGTTCTTGCTATTCAATGCTCGATATCATAATTCATTCAATATTAGCTATCTCTTCAATTCAATCGCACACTTAGTGCTCCAATTCATAGTCGAAGACACTTAGTGCCATAACGTAAAACCGAACTTAATTCCGTATCGCACACACAGTGCCAATCAAAAAGCCGAAGCTTCTATTATTTCGCACACACAGTTCTAATCATCTCGGTCTCATTTCCAAATACGCACACTTAGTGCCACCTATCTCGATTCCACACATAGCATTACTAATCCAAAATCACATAACTATTCATTTCATAGCATTTAAACATAATTTAAGAACACGTATTATATCTGAACTTACCTCGGACGTCGAAATACTGAAACTAGCTGATCAATCGAGTACTTTGTCTTTGCCTCGATCTCAATCCGAATCTCTCCTTTCTTGGTCTATACATATTCAAATTTAGCTCATTTAATCACCAATTCATTCAATTTAGTCCAAACACACATATTAAGGGCATTCTACAAAATAGCCCTCACATTTTTACATTTCGACACTTTAGTCCCTATTTCATAAAATCATCAAATACACAAAATTTCATTCCACCCATGCCTAGCTGAATTCTCCCTATATCCATACAAGCCCACACATTTCATTTATTTTACATTTTAGTCCCTCAAAATATTATTTTCACAAATTAGCCCAAATTACTCAATTTCACCAAAAATTCAAAGACAAAACATGTTAATCTTTCTCATATCTTTCATATTTCATCGTCAACTATCACAAAGCTTAAACATTCATCAATGGCATATCTCAAAATCACCATCAAATTCTAAAATTAAGGCATGGGCTAGCTAGAGCACAAAGAAGTGATCACAAAAACGTAAAAATTATCAAAAACCGAACAAAAACGGACCTTTAATCAAGCTTGGATGGAGCCGACTATCAAAACATATGAGCCCTAGCTTTCTTTCTTCAATTTCGGCAAGAAAAAATGAGAATAATGGCTTTCATTTCTTTTATTTTTATTTTTATTAACTTTAAATTCCAATTTACAAAATTGACCTTTGTAAACACATTATAACATCACATATTTTAAGTCCATTACCGTCTACTAACCTTAATAATGGACTAATTTCATTTTAAGGACTTTACAATTAGTTAATCATAGCAATTAAGCACTTCAACAATCAGCACACAACTTTTGTATTTTATGTGATTAAGTCATTTTTGCTAATTAAGCACACAATCGATAAAATTTTCACACAGAACTTTCACACAAGCTCAATCACATATTATAAACACCGAAAATAATATAAAAATATTTTTTTGACCTCGGATTTGTGGTCCCAAAACCACTATTCTGACTAGGGTCTAAACCAGGCTGTTACAACCTCCCCCTTAGGGATTTTCGTCCCCGAAAATCTTAGCAGTGAATAGGTTTGGATATTGCTCTCTCATAATATCTTCAGGCTCCCACGTAGCCTCTTCAACTCCGTTTGTGCCACAACACTTTCACTAAAGAAATTTTCTTGTTTCTCAACTCTTTAATCTCTCGTGTCAAAATTCAGATCGGTTCTTCACTATACGATAAATCTGACTGAATCTCGACCTCAGTAGGAGCAATCACATGAGATGGATCAGATCTGTATTGTCGAAGTATCAATACGTGAAATACATTTTGAATCTTTTCTAACTCAGGTGGCAACATCAATCTATAAGCAACTGGCCCTATTCCTTCGATGATTTCATACGGTCCAATGAATCTCGGGCTCAACTTGCCCTTTCGGCCAAAACGAAGTATTTTCTTCCACGGAGACACTTTCAAAAATACTTTATCGCCGATTTCAAATTCAATATCTTTCCATTTTAAGTCTGCATAAGACTTTTGACGATCTAATGCTGCTTTCAAACTGTCACGAATCACTTTTACTTTTTGCTCAGTCTCTTTTATCAAATCAACCCCGTGAATCTTATTCTCACTCAGCTCAGTCCAATACAATAGAGTTCGGCATTTTCGACCATAAAGAGCCTCATACAGTGCCATTTTAATGCTAGATTGAAAGCTATTATTGTATGCGAATTCAATCAACGACAATTTTTTTCCACGTACTTTCAAATTCAAGAATGCAGCATCTCAACATATCTTCAAGAATTTGAATGATCCGCTCGGATTGGCCATCCATTTGCGGATGAAATGCAGTACTGAAATGCAACCTTGTGCCTAAAGCTTCTAGCAATTTCTTCCAAAACCGCGAGGTAAATCTCGGATCTCCGCCGGACACGATGAGAAAGTGGTACCGTGCAATCTCACAATCTCAAAGAATATACAGATTCAACTAATTTATCAAGTGAATAATCTATTCTCACCGAAACAAAATGAGTTGATTTCGTCAATCTGTCAACTATCACCCAGATTGCATCTTTCTTTCTCAGAGATAAAGGCAATCCCGACACAAAGTCCATCGTGATTCTCTTCTATTTCCACTCAGGAATCATAATCGGTTGTAATAAACCGGATGGTACCTGATGTTCAGCTTTAACTTGCTGAAAAACCAAACATCTCGAAACAAATTCTGAGATATCCCGTTTCATACCATGCCACCAATAAAACTGTTTTAGATCGTTATACATTTTTGTACTGCCCGGATGAACTGTCAAACGACTATTGTGAGCTTCGTTCAAAATCAACTGAATCAACTCTAAATTGCTCAAAACGAATCTCAAACAATCATTGTTATCTACTCGAAATTCTAAATCAGAATTCAAATCACATTAAGTTCGTTTTGCTATCATCTCATCATCACTTTTCTGGGCATCACAAATCTGACGTATAAACATCGGTCTAACTTTCAACTCAGCCAAAACCGAACCATCATCACATAGATCTATCTGAGTACTCGTTGCTCGCAAAACACATATAAACTTTCGACTCAAAGCATCAGCAACAACATTAGCTTTACCCGGATGATAATCTATCACAAGCTCATAGTCTTTCAAAAGCTCTAACCATCTTCTTTGTCGCAGATTCAAATCTTTCTGAGTCATCAAGTATTTCAAGCTCTTGTGATCAGTATATATATGACATTTCTCACCAAATAGGTAGTTACGCCAAATCTTCAATGCAAATACAATCGCGGCTAATTCAAGATCATGCGTCGGATAGTTCTATTCATGCGGCTTTAACTGCCTCGAAGCGTAAGCGATGACTTTGCCTTCTTGCATTAGAACACAGCCCAAACCATTCAATGATGCATCACTGTAGACTATGAATTCTTTACCAGACTCAGGTTGAACTAACACGGGTGCCTCTGTCAACATTGCTTTCAACTGTTCAAAACTATACTTGCACTTTTCTGACCACTCGAATTTAACATCTTTCTGAAGCAATTTCGTCAATGGAGTCGCAATCATCGAGAAGCCTTTCACAAACCGTCTATAATATCCCGCTAGTCCCAGAAAACTACAGATTTCAGACACATTTCTCGGAGGCTTCCATTCTAAAATAGCTGAAATCTTACTCGGATCAACTCGTATTCCCACAGCTGATACAATATGTCCTAGAAAACCAACCTCACGCAACCAAAACTCACATTTGCTAAACTTTGCATACAATTGCTTCTCACGCAGAGTCTGTAAGAGTATGCCCAAAGATCAATCATGAGATGGTTGTAATAACATACTTGATTTACCATGTTTATTAATATAAAGCGTTGTCATTATTATTTCAGTTTTTCTTTCTGTGTGTTCAAATAAACTGTTTTATAATAATGTCCTGAGAATAATATGATTATTCTTAAAATATCCTTAGTCAAGTATTATTGTTGACTAGGACAACAATAATGCATTAAGACTAACATGTAGTTGATTGATGATAAAGAGTTGTCATTGATATGGAGTGTCAAAATCAATGCATGAATATGTGTGTTAGAGAACAACATATTGGACTGACCCGCTATGAGTATGTTTCTTGGATTATTATGTAATTGTCACAACATTACTCATAATGATTAATATGTATATGATCCTCAGACTTGAGATCATCATTATCCCAACATCGTGAGTTGTATATTTTGATGCAGTTAAACGTACACCGTAACTGGTTATTCTATAAAGGCTGATGTTGGATATACCACAATCTATGTAGAGGGATATGGTTGATCAATATAGGATAAGTCTCTCCTACATAATGGGAGTAATATCTTAGGCCACTTGATTGAGTGAGACTAGAAATGCATGGCCATGCTCAAATAAGTTGACATGAGATGTCATACTAATTTGTATATCATAGTCTACTCAAGATATCAAGAAACATGGGATGGACTATACAAGTGTGACTATTCCATGACTTGTGTCCATTCCAGAGATAAAGGACTTAAGGATTAATGCATGAAAGGTTAATCACAAAAAAAGGTTATGTCGAACCATGACTCCTTGTAACTTAGGTAGCAATGATGCATTTCTAAAAGCCACTCATTGTTTGTAACATTAGAATCGTTCTAGTATTACTGCTAACATTACAAGAACCTACAGGGTCACACCCTATGGTTGAAATGAACGGAATAAAACATAGTTGGTATTGTGTTTGATTGTCACATGAATTAAATTAATTAAAGAATTAATTTAAATTGGGCAATCAAATATTGAACATATTATATGTACAAGGATGTTTTACACATAATGAGAATTAATATATGAATTTGGTTCGTATATAGATTTAAATAAATATAGTTTACAAAATCCATGTTATAATTAATGTAATTATAATTTGTTTTTGGATATAATTAATGTAATTATAATTTTCTGTTAAAATATTATTATATTTATTTAATTTTATGATTCATTAAAAGATTCCGATTATAAAAGGTAATAGGTTATATAGAGCTTATTAAGAAAAAACCCTAAAAGATTGCTTTAAGGTCTAGCAGCCGTCAAGCAAGAAATACCTCCAAAACAGTTTTGGAGATTTCTTCCGTTCATAGTCAAACCAGGTGGATTACGTAGAGGCCGACATCGTAAAAGGTTGTGGCTTGGTTCGACAGTGGATCAAAGTTCGTGTTACCGAGGCGTCGCTATCTACTCAGATTGAAGTTTCAGTAATTTTGAAACCTTTATTTCACCCTGACTCGTTCCTCACACATGGATTCATGGTTTGGATCACCGAAATTTAATTTTATTTTGCTGTGCCAAGGGGTGTCGACGTTCCAACAGTGGTATCAGAGCCACTTGTGTGATACAAACTCGGGTTTAAATACTTGGGTGATGCAATTGTATGAGATGCATGCTTTAATTTTATTACGTTTTCGATTGTTTAAATCGTTTAAGCATAACCTGATAACTGTTCCTTTCGATAATTGATTAAATGTTAATCATGGTGTTGTGGCCTATTCGATTTTATGTTATTATCATAACTATTAACAAATGCGTAATGATGCGACGGTGGTATTTACGCTTTCAAATGAGAGTTAATCGGCTAGTGGAACAAGGGTTGTTCCGATATGAAACCTCAAGGATTAAAGTCCTGAAAACACGATTCTGAAAACCTCAGACCCCATCTTCTTATTACAGTATGTTTTGTTAATAAAACAAATTTATAAACTTGATGGGCCACAAAAGGTTGAAAGGATATTTTATAAATTACACTAGCAAAAGCGTTGAATTATGTATGCTATTTTTGACATGCACGGTGTTTAAAAATGCATAGTTATAGCCCGATGACCCATTTGATAAAAGGTTGTAATTTTATATATATAAATACGGCCTACGTGTCATGCCTTACTACTATTCTCTTGTACTTCTCTTCTCATCTTACTCCCTCGTATGTAAAACGAGTTTCTGCATATTGTAATTTGCAAGAGTTGCTGTGGGCTAGACGAGAAGGAAGGTGGGACATCTATTGTGGATTGATAGCTTATGAAACGGCTTACACCTTTAGGTTTCCTTTTGGTTCTCCCATTGGCTTAGGTTGAATCACCTTAGTTTATGGGCTATAACTATTGCATTTATTTATTACTTTATTTATTCATGTATGAGATGCTATGGATGTCTAAAGCATGCCAAATTTTATATATTAAAATTTGATAATAATAAACCCCATTAATTGATGAGATCAATTAAAATACTAAATGGACTAAAGTAGACCATAATTGGTGAGATGAAACAACCTTAATAAAATCCCTCTATTAAAATATTAAGTCAACATGGCCTTCCAATTTTGCCCTCGTTAAGGCCTCGATCAATACTATGTAGGTTCTGCCAAAGTGAAGTACTAGTATTTATCTTGGTTAAACGCGAAGAATAAACAAGTGATATTCGCTGGTTAAAAATTGGTTAATGACTTAACTAGGTTACTCTAATAGGATTAGAAACCTAGAGGCAAGTAAATTGGATAAATCATAAGATGATTAGAACAAGAGCTGTTCACCAAATATTAGGAGTTACATATGATGTAATTAGCAAATGTTGCTTACCTAAATAACCATAGTCTTAAGAGTAAAGCCAAAGCTGACTTAAGAGGAGGTGAAATATGGATCCTTAACCCACTAGAAATACTTTTGAAAAAGTTTTTCCGAAATTAATATATGAGGGTTATTAATTTTGAAATAAAATAGTGGGAACATCATTTAATAAAGTCTTTTTAATGATTGATATAAAATTGGTAAATTTACTCACACGTATATTTAATTGTTGTAGATATATTATGGCTACAAACACTAGCACACTCTCGTTGCGATCAGTCCTTGAGAAGGACAAATTGAATGGTTTGAATTTTCTTGACTAGTTCTGTAACTTGAGGATTGTCCTCAAACAAGAACGAAAATTATATGTCATTGAACAACCACTTCCTAATGAACCACCCGCTAATGCCTCGAGGACTGATAAAGATGCTTACAAGAAGTATCTCGATGACATGGTAGATGTTGGATGTCTTATGCTTGCCACTATGAATCCTGAGCTTCAGAAGCAACATGAGGACATGGTTGCTTATGATATGATCGGGCACCTGAAAGAACTTTATCAGGGGCAAGCACGGCAAGAGAGGTTCGATATCTCTAAGGCCCTATTCCAATGTAAGTTGGCTGAAGGAAGCCCAGTAGGACCTCATGTCCTTAAGATGATTGGCTATATTGAAAGCCTGTCTAAGCTTGGGTTTCCATTGAGCCACGAGTTGGCCACTAATGTTATTCTACAATCGTTGCCGGATAACTACAGCCAGTTTGTCCTCAATTTCAATATGAATGAAATTGACAAGACTCTACCACAGTTGCTCAGTATGTTACGAACTGCTGAAGGCAACATGAAAAAGGTTGGACCCAAGCCCATACTGATGGTCCATAATAACAAGGGCAAGGGAAAGGCCAAAGTTCAGACAAAGCCCAAGGGCAAAGGTAAGCCTAAGCTTGGAAAAGGAAATGCTGCACTGAAACCTAAAGGTGGGGTGTCTAAGGAAGGAAACTGCTTTCACTGTGGTGTGGTCACATTGGAAACGAATCGCCCCATCTATCTTGAGGAAGTCAAGAAAGCTAAAGCAAGCGGAACGTCTACTTCAGGTATTTATGTTATTGATATTAATTTATCAACTACTACTTCTTGGGTATTAGATACTGGTTGTGGTTATCATATTTGTACTTCTGTACAGGGACTACAAAGGAGTAGGACTTTGGCTAGAGGAGATGTGGACCTGCGAATTGGAAATGGAGCAAAAGTTGCTGCATTAGCTGTGGGAACATATACTTTATCTTTGCCTAGTGGACTTGATTTATGTTTAGAGGATTGTTATTTTGTGCCCAGTTTGACTAAAAACATTATTTCAATTTCTTGTTTAGACAAAATTTGTTTTGAGATAATTATTAAGAATAATTGTTGTTCCTTTTATCTCAATAATGTTTTCTATGGTTCAGCACAATTGATTAATGGTCTCTATATTTTAGATCAAACGAATCCCATTTACAACATAAATACTAAAAGATCTAAAATAAATGACTCAAATCAAACTTATCTTTGGCATTGTCGTTTAGGCCACATAAGTGAGAAACGCATATCCAAACTCCATAAAGATGGTCTCTTGAATTCATTTGTTTTTGAACAATTTGAAGTATGTGAATCTTGCTTATTGGGAAAAATGACTAAATCTCCTTTTAGTGGTAAAAGTGAACGAGCTAGTGATTTATTGGGCCTAATACATTCTGATGTATGTGGACCAATAAATACACAGGCCAGAGGTGGATTTCACTACTTCATTACTTTCACTGATGATTTCAGTAGATATGGGTATGTTTATCTCATGCGCCATAAGTCTGAGTCCCTTGAAAAGTTCAAGGAATTCAAAAATGAAGTACAAAATCAACTAGGCAAAACTATCAAGTCACTTCGATCTGATCGAGGTGGAGAGTATTTGAGCCTAGAGTTTGATGATATTTTGAAGGAATGTGGGATTGTCTCACAGCTTACTCCTCCTGGTACTCCTCAATGGAATGAAGTATCTAAGAGAAGAAATCGAACTTTGTTAGACATGGTTTGATCCATGATGAGTCATGCTGATCTATTGACTTCCTTTTGGGGACATGCACTTGAGACAGCTGCTTTTACACTAAATCGTGTTCCATCTAAAATCGGTTCAAAAGACGCCATATGAGATGTGGACTGGGAAACGTCTCAGTATATCTTTTATGAAAATTTGGGGTTGTGAAGCTTATGTTAAACGCCAGACGTCTACTAAGCTTGAACCCAAATCTGAAAGGTGTATTTTTGTGGGGTATCCAAAAGAAACCAAAGGATATTATTTCTTTAATCCCACTGAGAACAAAATGTTTGTTGCTCGGACTGGTGTCTTCCTAGAGAGAGAATTTACTTCTAGGAAAGGAAGTGGGAGAAAGATTGAACTTGAAGAAATTCGAGAATCACAAGATACCACTCAACCGTAGAGATTGAACAACGACAAATTCCACAAGAAATTGTGGAACAAACAATCTTTGTAGAAACACAACCACCGCATGAGATCTTTAAGAGAACGCCATGCACCTGAGAGATATGGATTTCTCATTACAACGCATGGTGATGTTCTTATTATAGATCAAGATGAGCCTAGGACTTATAAAGAAGCGGTGACGATCCCAGACTCTGAGAAATGGCTTGAGGCCATGAGATCTGAGATGGATTCCATGTATGAAAACCAAGTATGGACTTTGATTGACCCACCCGAAGGGGTTAAGCCTATAGGGTGCAAATGGGTTTTCAAAAACAAAACTGACATGGATGGTAATGTACAAACATACAAAGGGTGATTAGTCGCTAAAGGTTTTCGCCAAATTCATGGTGTTGACTATGATGAAACCTTTTCTCCTGTAGCTATGTTTAAATCCATCAGGATCTTGCTCGCCATAGCTGCATTTCATGATTATGAAATCAGCGGATGGATGTCAAAACGACTTTCCTTAACGGGAAACTTGAAGAGGATGTGTACATGACACAACCTGAAGGTTTTGTCAATCCAAAGGATGCTAGAAAGATATGTAAGCTACAAAGATCCATTTATGGATTAAAGCAAGCATCTCGAAGTTGGAATCTTCGTTTTAACGATGCAATCAAAGAGTTTAGTTTTATCAAAAATGAAGATGAACCATGTGTTTACAAGAAAGTTAGTGGGAGCACTATCACATTCTTGGTACTGTATGTGGATGACATACTTATTATGGGAAATGACATACCTACCTTGCAGTCTATTAAGACTTGGTTGGGAAGTTGTTTTTCTATGAAGGACTTGGGCGAAGCCACTTACATCTTAGGAGTCAAGATCTATAGAGATAGATCAAGACGACTACTAGGTCTAAGCCAAAGTACATACATAGATAAAGTACTCTTGAAAAGGTTCGATATGGATGAATCTAAAAGAGGATTCTTACCTATGAGACATGGTATTTCACTCTCGAAGGAAATGTGTCCTTCAACTCCACAAGAGAGAGAACGTATGAGTAAAATTCCATATGCTTCCGCTATTGGATCTATCATAATGCCATGTTATGTACTCGTCCGGATGTCTCATATGCCTTAAGTATGACGGCAGCGGTACCAAGTAGATCCCTGAAAGTCACCGGGACCATAGTCAAGAATATCCTTAAGTACTTAAGAAGAACTAAGGATACGTTCCTAATATATGGAGGTGAGGAAGAGTTAAGTGTAAAAGGTTACACTAATGCCAGCTTCCAAACCGACAAGGACGATTCTCGATTGCAATCAGGTTTTGTGTTTTGCCTTAATGGTGGTGCTTGTGAGTGGAAGAGTTCAAAGTAAAGTCATGATGAGCTCGGTTCTACAACAAAAGCCGAGTATATTGCAACCAAGTGAGGCAAAAAAGAAGCGGTTTGGATTAAGAAGTTCATTCTTGGACTAGGGGTTGTGCCTAGCATATCGGATGCTATAGAACTCCGATGTGATAACAATGGAGCCATTGCACAAGCTAAAGAACCCGATCTCACCAAATGATCCAAACATATACTTAGGCGCTACCATCTTATTCGAGAGATTATCGATCGAGGGGATGTAGAGATATGCAGAGTACCTACAGATGATAACATTGCTGATCCCCTGACCAAGCCTCTGACACAGCAGAAGCATGATCGTCACACTAAGTCGCTTGGTATTAGATATATGAGTGTTTGGTCTTAGTGCTAGTGGGAGATTGTAAGAGTATGCCCAAAGATCAATCATGAGATGGTTGTAATAACATACTTGATTTACCATGTTTATTAATATAAAGCATTGTCATTATTATTTCAGTTTTTCTTTCTGTGTGTACAAATAAATTGTTTTATAATAGTGTCCTGAGAATAATATGATTATTCTTAAAAGATCCTTCGTCAAGTATTATTGTTGACTAGGACAACAATAATGCATTGAGACTAACATGTAGTTGATTGATGATAAAGAGCTGTCATTGATATGGAGTGTCAAAATCAATGCATGAATATGTGTGTTAGAGAACAACATATTGGGTGACCGCTATGAGTATGTTTCTTGGATTATTATGTAATTGTCACAACATTACTCATAGTGATTAATATGTATATGATCCTCAGACTTGAGATCATCATTGTCCCAACACCGTGAGTTGTATATTTTGATACAGTCAAACGTACACCGTAACTGGTTGTTCTATAAAGGCTGGTGTTGGATATACCACAATCTATGTGAGGGATATGGTTGATCAATATAGGATAAGTCTCTCCTACATAATGGGAGTAATATCTTAGGCCACTTGATTGAGTGAGACTAGAAATGCATGGCCATGCTCAAATAAGTTGACATGAGATGTCATATTAATTTGTATATCATAGTCTACTCAAGATATCAAGAAACATGGGATGGACTATACAAGTGTGACTATTCCATGACTTGTGTCCATTCCAGAGATAAAGGACTTAAGGATTAATGCATGAAAGGTTAATCACAAAAAAGGTTATGTCGAATCATGACTCCTTGTAACTTAGGTAGCAATGATGCATTGCTAGATGCCACTCATTGTTTGTAACATTAGAATCGTTCTAGTATTACTGCTAACGTTACATGAACCTACAGGGTCACACCCTATGGTTGAAATGAACGGAATAAAACATAGTTGGTATTGTGTTTGATTGTCACATGAATTAAATTAATTAAAGAATTAATTTAAATTGGGCAATCAAATATTGAACATATTATATGTACAAGGATGTTGTACACATAATGAGAATTAATATATGAATTCGGTTCATATATAGATTTAAATAAATATAGTTTACCGAAATCCATGTTATAATTAATGTAATTATAATTTGTTTTTGGATATAATTAATGTAATTATAATTTTCGGTTAAAACATTATTATATTTATTTAATTTTATGATTCATTAAAAAGATACCGATTATAAAAGCTAATAGGTTATATAGAGCTTATTAAGAAAAAACCTAAAAGATTGCTTTAAGGTCTAGCAGCCGTCAAGCAAGAAAAACCTCCAAAACAGTTTTGGAGATTTCTTCCGTTCATAGTCAAACCGGGTGGATTACGTAGAGGCTGACATCGTAAAAGGTTGTGGCTTGGTTTGACAGTGGATCAAAGTTCGTGTTACCGAGGCGTCGCTATCTACTCAGATTGAAGTTTCGGTAATTTTGAAACCTTTATTTCACCCCGATTCGTTCCTCACACATGGATTCATGGTTTGGATCGCCGGAATTTAATTTTATTTTGCCGCGCCAAGGGGTGCCGGCGTTCCAATAGAGTCTGTAACACAATTCTCAAATTCTCGACATGTTGCGTCTTATCACATGAATAAATCAGAATATCATCAATGAACACCACAACAAAACGATCCAAATACGGTCTAAATATTCGATTCATCAAATCCATAAACATTGCAGGAGCATTCGTTAGTCCGGAAGGCATAACTAAGAATTCATATTGTCCGTACCTCGTTCTGAAAGCAGTCTTCGGTACATCTGATTCTTTAACTCTCAACTGATACTAGCCCGATCTCAAATCTATCTTAGAAAACACTGTAGCTCCTCTCAGTTGATCAAACAAATCATCAATACGTGGCAGCGGATACTTATTCTTTATCGTTACTTTATTCAACTGTCGGTAATCAATACACATCCTCATAGTGCCATCTTTCTTTTTCACAAACAACACAAGAGCACCCAAGGGCGAGAAACTCAGTCGTGCAAATCCTCTATCAGTCAACTCTTACAACTGAGACTTCAACTCTTTCAATTCCGTCGGTGCCATTCTATACGAAGCTATCGAGATAGGAGTCGTTCCCGACACTAATTCAATACCAAACTCAACTTCTCGAATCGGAGGTAATCCTGGTAGTTCTTCAGGAAACACATCTGGGAACTCACATACTATAGGTGCTCTCGCCTCGGATCTCACAGCTGTATCCGTAGTCCCTCTTTGGCTTCCACCAAAATTTCTGGTGTTTCTGGGTGGTCTGCCCCTAGCCATCGTATTACTCGATCTCGCACTCTGAACATTGTCTTTCTCAGCTAACTCTGGGCAATCTCGGATGAAATAATCTCGGGATCCACACTTATAACAAGTTCTATTATTGTATGTAACAACCCTGACCCGTAACTGTTGCCTGACTAGGGTTAAGAGGCATTACAAATCATTTCCGAACTTTCCATATCATTTTCAACACAAAGTCAATCAACAAAATAAATCACAATCATATAGTCCCTTAAATAGGTCAATGAGACCTTAAACATGTGTTAGAAAGGGGTCGAGACTAAACTGAACGCATAAGAAAATTTATGAAATTTAAAAATTTTTCTAAGTTACAGAGGTCACACGCCCGTGTGGGTAGGCCGTGTGCCTCACACGGCCTTGGACACGCCCGTGCGTCCAAGCCATGGAAAAACTGGGCATACATACTGACTTGACCACACGACCTGAGACACGCCCGTGTGCCTCACCCGTGGTCGAGCCTGACTTGCATCACACGGTTAGTCACACACCCGTGTGTCTAGCCCGTGGTCGAACCTGACTTGTTTTGAAATGCAACCACGAAGGACACGGTTGAGCCACACGCCCGTGTGCTCAACCGTGTGGGCAATTATAGGCCATTTACAAGGCCAAATTGCCATCCACACTTTGAAATCACCTACAAGCTTCAACTCTCATGCATTTATACCTTAATTGGCAACCAAATCATACCAATATATGCATCATTTAATCATCATCTATATCATCTAGTTTCACACTCAATATCATCTTAAATAAATCCATCTAAAATACCAATTTCATATCCTAAATCATACAAAACAAGCATCATATAATTCAAATTATAATTCCACATTTAAACCACATTTCTCATCAACCAAATTAAGCATGAAACATATCATATTCATCACTCACTACTTCATACCACATTCATCATTTACATAGCTCACACATAATAACCAAAATCATCTAACTTCCAAGCCAAGTCACATGGCAAGATCCAGCATCTCAAAATACACCATATTTACTAGCCTATACATGCCATATACCAAATATGTACATCTTTCAAAAGTACCAAAATAGATAGCTGATAGTGTGATTGAGTCGCTGACGATCCCCAAATCCGAGCTAGCTTTTATCGACAACTCAGAAAAGCAGAGAAACACATCACACAGTAAGCTTTAGAGCTTAGTAAGTTCGTAACATAATACATTCAATTTAATAATTCAAATACAATATACAAAGTTAATCCATCACATAGATCAACTCTCAAATATTCACACCATATCATCCATAGCTAATATACTCACTCCACCATTCTTATTTCCATACATAATTCTATCAACCACAAAGGTTCAACACATACCTTAGCCAACACATAGTTATTCACCAACCATGCTACTCAATGCTAGATATTACATTTCGATCAACCTTTGTTATTCGTTTGATTCAATCGCACACTTAGTGCCAATTTCATAGCTTAAGCAAAACTGTCCTCGCACACTTAGTGCCTGTACTTTAAACCGAACTTATCTCAGTATCGCACACACAGTGCCAAATCAATAAGCCGAAGCTTCTACTATTTCGCACACATAGTGCTAATCATCTCAGTCTTATTTCCAAATACGCACACTTAGTGCCACCTATCTCGATTCCACACATAGCATTACTAATCCAAAATAAAATAACTATCCATTTCATAGCATTTAAATATAATTTAAGAACACGTATTATATCCGAACTTACCTCGGACGTCGAAATACCGAAACTAGTCGATCAATCGAGTACTTTGTCTTTGCCTCGATCTCGATCCGAATTTCTCCTTTTTTGGTCTATACATATTCAAATTTAACTCATTCAATCACCAATTCATTCAATTTAATCCACACACACATATTTAGGGCATTTTACAAAACAGCCCTCACATTTTCACATTTCGACACTTTAGTCCTTATTTCATAAAATCATCAAATACACAAAATTTCATTTCACCCATGCCTAGCCGAATTTTCCCTATGTCCATACAAGTCCAAACATTTCATTTATTTCACATTTTAGTCCTCCAATTTCTCATTTTCACAATTTAGTCCAAATTACTCAATTTCACTAAAAAATTCAAAGATAAAATATATTAATCTTTCACCTATCTTTCGTATTTCATCATCAACTATCAAAATGCTCAAGCATTCATCAGTGGCATATCTCAAAATCACCATCAACTCATAAAATTAAAGCATGGGTTTGATAATATACTAAGCAACGATCATAAAAACGTAAAAATCATCAAAAATCGAGCTCAAAACATACCATGATTTTGAGTAATTATTGCCGAATACCCCAAAGCCCTATTTATTTAATTTTCCTTCAAGTTTCGGCACAAAGAGATGATAAAAATGGCTTTTAATTCCTTTTTATTTTATTTAATCATACATTAATAACCTATTTACAAATTTAGCCTTGATGAAACAACATTTAAATTCCACTAACTTTGGCATTTTTCTCCATCCCTTTATCACATGGAATAATAACAACATAAGGACTCACACTTTAATAAGCCATGTCAAATTAGCACTTTAACAATCAGCACATAGCTTTTACATTTTATGCATTTAAGTCCTTTTTGCTAATTAAGCACACAAACGATAAAATTTTCACACGGAACTTTCACACATGCTCAATCATATATTATAATCACCAAAAATAATATTAAAATATTTTTCTGACCTCGGATTTGTGGTCTCAAAACCACTGTTCCGACTAATGTCTAAACCGAGCTGTTACAACTCTCCCCCCTTAGGGATTTTTGTCCCCAAAAATCTTACCAGTAAATAGGTTCGGATATTGCTTTCTCATAATATCTTCAGGCTCCCACGTAGCCTCTTCAACTCTGTGCTTATGCCACAACATTTTCACTAAAGAAATTCTTTTGTTTCTTAACTCTTTGATCTCACGGGCCAGAATTCGAATTGAATCTTCACTATACGATAAATCTGACTGAATCTCAACCTTAGTAGGAGTAATCACATGCGATGAATCAGATCTGTATCGTCAAAGCATTGATACGTGAAATACATTATGAAATTTCTCTAACTCAAGTGGCAACAACAACTTATAAGCAACTGGCCCAATTCGTTCAATGATCTCATACGGCCCGATGAACGTCGAACTCAACTTGCCTTTTTGACCAAATCGAATTATTTTCTTCCACGGAGACACTTTCAAAAATACTTTGTCACCAACCCTAAATTCAATATCTTTTCGTTTTAAGTCTGCATAGGATTTCTGACGATCTGACGCTGCTTTCAAACTGTCACGGATCACTTTCACTTTCTGCTCAGTCTCTTTTATTAAATCAACCCCATAAATCTTATTTTCACTTAGCTCAGTCCAATACAATGGAGTTCGACATTTTCGGCTGTAAAGAGCCTCTGATCGTGATTCGAGAGTCTTAATATTTATATAATGAATGATCTAGCCTAGAAACTAACTATCACCACGGTTGAGGCAAGTGCACCTATCGAACAGTAGTATAGCTTAGTGGCAAGACCGGATTGTCGAACCCAAAGGAACCAAAAGTACTAATACTGACTTTCTTTTTATTATTTAGCCTAAAGATTAAGGGATTTGTTGTTTATTCTAAAATTAACTAACTACTAAGCTAAAGACGCTACGACACAAAGAATGAATTGGGGAAAATACTTGTGGGAAAAAAACCAATTGATTAAGACGATACCCAAGGGAGAATCCACCTAGACTTCACTCGTTATTTAACTCTGAACCAGACGATTTATTCACTTGACTTGATCCGTAGGATTCCCTAATTTATATTAATACCTCTCTCGAGGCTACTAACGTCTAACCTTAGGTTGATTAATTAAAATCTCTTTCTAATTAAAACCCCTAGGATTGCATTAACTTGATCTATGGACTCCCATATTAGGTTTGACCCTAATCCGGCAGATTTTCGTCATCCTATCTCTAGGGTTGCGATCAACTCCACTTAACTATGCTAGATCTACTCTTAAACAGGGAATATTCCTCCACTGCCTAAGCACATCGATACTTGAATCAATATCCTGAAATATCAAAACAAGAATTAAGAACACGTAATTAAGAACAAATCAAGTATTTATTATATAGTTAAAAAAACAATAACAAGATCCGTCTTAGGTTTCATCCCCCTCAGGTATCTGAGGGGTTTAGATCATAATCATAAAAGAATACATCTCAGAAGAAAAGATAAAACAAAACATAAGAAAACCCTAAAACCCCCTGAAGGAATTGAAGGAGAGATCCTCCGTCTTGATTATGATTTCGGCTTCTTGAGATGAATCAACTGGGTTTTTTTGAGTAAATCCCACAATTCTGACCTCTCTAGCTTGGCTCCTTGGCCTAGCTGGACGCCCCCCTTCAAGGTTGGCCTTTAGGGTGCTTATATAGGCTTTTGGAATTTATTTCTTTGCCTCTAAGTATCCCATTCCAAATGAAACTCATCTTGGTTAAAACAGGGACACGCCCGTGTGACACGCCCGTGGTCGACTCCCTTGGCCGTGTTCGGGCCTGCTAAGGTGGCACGGCCATGTGGTGAACTCCAAGGCGTGTTGATTTCTCACTTTGGCCTATTTTCTCTGTTTTCGGCCCGTTTCTCGTTCTTTTCATCCTCTGATGCTCTCCTAAGTATAAAACATGAAATTAAAGGATTAGGAGCATCAAATTCCACAATTCAAGGGATTAAATCATCCAAAAGTATGCTAAATGTGGGATTAAAATATGCATATGTTATGGTTTATCAGCCTCATACAGTGCCATTTTGATACTAGATTGAAAACTATTATTGTATACGAATTCAATCAACGAGAAATGTTTTTCCCACGTACCTTCAAATTCGAGAATACAACATCTCAACATATCTTCGAGAACCTGAATGATCTGCTTGGATTGTCCATCCGTTTTTGGATGAAATGCAGTATTGAAATGCAACTTTGTGCCTAAAGCCTCTTGCAATTTCTTCCAAAATCGCGAAGTAAATCTCGGATCCCTGTCAGATACAATAGATAGTGGCACCCCATGTAATCTCAGCAATATACAGTTCAGCTAATTTATCAAGTGAATAATCTGTTCCCACCGAAACAAAATGAGCTGACTTCGTCAATCTATCAACTATCACCCAGACCGCATCTTTCTTTCTCGGAGATAAAGGCAATCCCGACACAAAGTCCATCGTGATTCTCTCCCATTTCCACTCAGGAATCATAATCGGTTGTAACTAATCGGATGGAACCTGATGTTCGACTTTAACTTGCTGACAAACCAAGCATCTCGAAACAAACTCTGAGATATCCCGTTTCATACCATGCCACCAATAGAATTGTTTTAGATCGTTATACATTTTTGTACTCCCAGGGTGAACAGCCAAACGACTATTGTGAGCTTCGTTTAAAATCATCTGAATCAACTCTGAATTCCTCGGAACACAAATTCGATCTCTGAATCTCAAACAATCATCGTTATCAACTCGAAATTCTAAATCAAAATTCAAATCACATTGAGTTCGTTTTGCTATCATTTCATCATCATTTTTCTGGGCATCACAAATCTGACGTATAAACATCGGCCTTACTTTCAACTCAGTCAAAACCGAACCATCATCACATAGATCCATCTGAGTACTCGTTGCTCGCAAAGCTCATATAGACTTTCGACTCAAAGCATCAGCAACAACATTAGCTTTACCCGGATGATAATCAATCACAAGCTCGTAGTCTTTTAACAATTCTAACCATCTTCTCTGTCGCAAATTCAATTCTTTCTGAGTCATCAGATATTTCAAGCTCTTACGATCTGTAAAAATATGACATTTCTCACAAAATAGGTAATGACGCCAAATCTTCAATGCGAATACAATCGCGGCTAATTCAAGATCATGCATCGGATAGTTCTTTTCATGCAGCTTTAACTGCCTCGAAGTGTAAGCGAAGACTTTACCTTCTTGCATCAGCACACAGCCCAAACCATTCAATAATGCATCACTGTAAACTATGAATTCTTTACCCAATTCAGGTTAAACTAACACGGGTGCCTCTGTCAACAATGCTTTCAACTGTTCAAAACTCTGCTCGCACTTTTCTGTCCACTCGAACTTAACATCTTTCTGTAACAATTTTGTTAACGTAATCGTAATCATCGAGAAGCCTTTCACAAACCTTTTATAATATCCCGCTAGTTCCAGAAAACTACGGACTTCAGACACATTTTTCGGAGGCTTCCATTCTAAAATAGCTAAAATCTTACTCGGATCAACTCGTATTCCCGCAGCTGATACAATATGTCCCAGAAAACCAACCTCACGCAGCCAAAACTCACATTTGCAGAAATTTGCATACAATTGCTTCTCATGTAGAGTCTGTAACACAATTCTCAAATTCTCTGCATGTTGCGTCTCATCACATGAATAAATCAGAATATCATCAATGAACACCACAACAAAACTATCCAAATACGGTCTAAATATCCGATTCATCAAATCCATAAACACTGCAGGAGCATTCGTTAGTCCAAAAGGCATAACTAAGAATTCATAATGTCCATACCTCGTTCTGAAAGTAGTCTTCAGTACATCTGATTCTTTAGCTCTCAACTGATAGTAACCCGATCTCAAATCTATCTTAGAAAACACTGTAGATCCTTTTAGCTGATCAAACAAATCATCAATATGAAGCAAAGGATATTTATTCTTTATCGTCACTTTGTTTAACTGTCAATAATCAATACACATCCTCATTGTTCCATCTTTCTTTTTCACAATCAACACAGGAGCACCCCAGGGCGAGAAACTCAGTCGTGCAAATCCTCTATCAGACAACTCTTGCAACTGAGACTTCAACTCTTTCAATGTCGTCGGTGCCATTCTATACGGAGCTATAGAGATAGGAGTCGTTCCCGGCACTAATTCAATACCAAACTCAACTTCCCGTATAGGAGGTAGTCTCGGTAATTCTTCAGGAAACACATCAGGAAATTCACAAACCACAGGCACAGATTCAACTTTCTTTTCTGTCACTTTTGTATCAATCACATATGCAAGATAAGCTTCGCAACCCATTTTCACATAGTTCAAAGCTTTCATCGAAGATATAACAGCCGGCAACCCATTCAAATCACTGGATTCAATTCGTACTATCTCACCATTCTGACTTTTCAAATCAATATTCTTCCATTTACAATTCACAATAGCATGATGCAAAGTTAGCCAATCCATACCCAGAATGATATCAAATTCATCAAATGATAGCAACATCAAATTAGTCGGAAAGCAAATATTTTGAAACATCAACGGGTAGTTCTTGCACACTTTATCAACCAAGACACACTTGACTAAGGGTTTCGATACTCTAATCACGAATTTAGTAGACTCAACAGGTAGAGTCTTACTTGATACTTAATTCACACAAACATAGGAATGAGTAGAACCTGGATCTATTAATGCAATCACATCAGTATCAAATAGAGTGAAAGTACCAGTAATGACGTCTGGAGATGATGCTTCTTCTCGTGCGCGTATAGCATAGGCTCGGGCAGGTGCTCTCACCTTAAATCTCACAGCTGTATCCGTCATCCCTCTCTGACTACCACTTACATTTTTGGTGTTTCTGGGTGTTCTACCCCTAGCCATTGTATTACTCGGTCTCGCAATATGAACGTTGTCTTTCTCAGCTGATTCTGGACAATCCAGAATAAAATGATCTCGTGATCCACATTTATAACCTATTCTATTGTTGTACTTGCCCCAACATTCTCCAACGTGTCGTCTCCCATACTGTCTACACTTAGGTTTGTTACTTTTAACACTTCCAACACTTGATTCAGTCGGAATTTGAACTCTTGGACCAACACTCGGTCTCGCACGATCAATACCCGAATGTCCAAACAAAGCATTTGGACGATTACTTGCATCTCTAAATCTCTTCGTCGAAGGTTGAGACATCTTACTCATCGATCTTTTTCTTTCATCTCTAGCCTCAGAATCTGCTTTCTTTTTTTCTTTATTAAGCTCCTCGGCTTTGTAGGCTCGTTCAACTAATACAACAAACTCATTTATGTCAAGTATTCCAACCAAAAATTTGATGTCTTCATTCAACCCTTCAATGCAATGTTTACACATAGTAGTTTCGGTCGAAACACATTCCCGCGCGTATTGGCTCAATCTCACAAACTCTCGTTCATACTTAGTAACTAACATACAGCCCTGTTTCAGCTCTAGAAACTCTTTACATTTCTGATCTATGAATCGTTGACTGATATACTTCTTTCAAAATTTGACTTGAAAGAAATCCCAGGTGATTCTCTCTCTCAGAACCACAGATATCAATGTCTTCCACCAGTTATCTGCCGTATCTAACAACAAAGAAACATCACATTTAATACATTCATCAGGGTTAACGACATCTCGTCAAACACTCGAATGGTATTCTCGAGCCAAAACTCAGCTCGCTCAGCATCATCATCAGCTGTGGCCCTAAATTCTTCGGCCCCATACTTCCGAATCTTATCCACAGGAGGCTTATTCAATTGAATCGGATCTATAGCTTATGGCACAATAGGTACTTGCGGGGGTAGAGGTTGTGGAGCAGCCGAATTCGTTCGAACGAACTTCGAAAACTACTCACTCATCATTCAAAAAAAGGCTTGCTTAGCCTCTCCCTCTTGGCTACTATCATTCAGCCTAGATGTGGCTGGCACCGTCCCTTGAGCGGGAGCAGGCGCATTACTCTCTACATCATCAGCAACTGCTCGACCGGGATCCATTTTCTATATAAAAACACATTTTTAAATGTCAGGATTCATCACACTATCACAATTATATATATGGCATGTATAGCTAAACTCACACGCGCTACGTTAGTCCTAGAATCGACTAAACCGTAGCTCTGATACCAATAAAATGTAACACCCCTAACCCGTAACCGTTGCTGGACTAGGGTTAAGAGGCATTACAAATCATTTCTAAACATTCCATATCATTTTCAACACAAAGTCAATCAACAAAATTAATCACAATCATATAGTCCCTTAAATAGGTCAATGAGACCTTAAACATGTGTTAGAAAGGGGTCGGGACTAAACCGAACACATACAAAAATTTATGAAATTTAAACATTTTTCTAAGTAACAGAGGTCACACGACCGTGTGGGTAGGCCGTGTGCCTCACACGGCCTTGGACACGCCAGTGCGTCCAAGCCGTGGCAAAACTGGGCATACATGCACAATCACATATTATAAACACCAAAAATAATATAAAAATATTTTTCTGGCCTCCGATTTGTGGTCCCAAAGCCACTATTCTGACTAGGGTCTAAATCGGGCTGTTACAACTCTCCCCCCTTAGGGATTTTCGTCCCCGAAAATCTTAGCAGTGAATAGGTTTAGATATTGCTCTCGCATAATATCTTCAGGCTCCCACGTAGCATCTTCAACTCCGTGTTTGTGCCACAACACTTTCACTAAAGAAATTTTCTTGTTTCTCAACTCTTTAATCTCTCGTGTCAAAATTCAGATCGGTTCTTCACTATACGATAAATCTGACTGAATCTTGACCTCAGTAGGAGCAATCACATGAGATGGATCAGATTTGTATCGTCGAAGCATCAATACGTGAAATACATTATGAATCTTTTCTAACTCAGGTGGCAACATCAATCTATAAGCAACTGGCCCTATTCGTTCGATGATCTCATACGGTCCAATGAATCTCGGCTCAACCTCGCTCTTTCGCAAAAAAACGGCGTATTTTCTTCCACGGAGACACTTTCAAAAATACTTTATCGCCGATTTCAAATTCAATATCTTTCCATTTTAAGTCTGCATAAGACTTTTGACGATCTAATGCTGCTTTCAAACTGTCACGAATCACTTTTTCTTTCTGCTCAGTCTCTTTTATCAAATCAACCCCGTGAATCTTATTCTCACTCAGCTCAGTCCAATACAATGGAGTTCGGCATTTTCGACCATAAAGAGCCTCATACGGTGCCATTCTAATGCTAGATTGAAAGCTATTACTGTATGTGAATTCAAACAACGACAATTTTTTTCCACGTACTTTCAAATTCAAGAATGCAGCATCTCAACATATCTTCAAGAATTTGAATGATCCGCTTGGATTGGCCATCCGTTTGCGGATGAAATGCAGTACTGAAATGCAACCTTGTGCCTAAAGCTTCTAGCAATTTCTTCCAAAACCGTGAGGTAAATCTCAGATCTCTGTCAGACACAGTAGATAGTGGTACCTCGTGCAATCTCACAATCTCAAAGAATATACAGCTCAATAATTTATCAAGTGAATAACTGTTCTCACCGTAACAAAATGAGCCGATTTCATCAATCATTAACTATCACCCAGATTGCATCTTTCTTTCTCAGAGATAAAGGCAATCCCGACACAAAGTCCATCGTGATTCTCTCCCATTTCCACTCAGGAATCATAATCAATTGTAATAAACCGGATGGAACCTGATGTTCAGCTTTAACTTGCTGAAAAACCAAACATCTCGAAACAAATTCTGAGATATCCCGTTTCATACCATGCCACCAATAAAACTGTTTTAGATCGTTATACATTTTTGTACTGCCCGGATGAACTGTCAAACGACTATTGTGAGCTTTGTTCAAAATCAACTGAATCAACTCTAAATTCCTCGGAACACAAACCCGATCTCTGAATCTCAAACAATCATCGTTATCTACTTGAAATTCTGAATCAGAATTCAAATCACATTGAATTCGTTTTGCTATCATCTCATCATCACTTTTCTGGGCATCATAAATCTGACGTATAAACATCGGTCTAACTTTCAACTCAGCCAAAACTGAACCATCATCACATAGATCTATCTGAGTACTCATTGCTCGCAAAACACATATAAACTTTCGACTCAAAGCATCAACAACAACATTAGCTTTACCCGGATGATAATCTATCACAAGCTCATAGTCTTTCAAAAGCTCTAACCATCTTCTTTGTCGCAGATTCAAATCTTTCTGAGTCATCAAGTATTTCAAGCTCTTGTGATCAGTATATATATGACATTTCTCACCAAATAGGTAGTTACGCCAAATCTTCAATGCAAATACAATCGCGGCTAATTCAAGATCATGCGTCGGATAGTTCTTTTCATGCGGCTTTAACTGCCTCAAAGCGCAAGCGATGACTTTGCCTTCTTGCATCAGCACACAGCCCAAACCATTCAACGATGCATCACTGTAGAGTATGAATTCTTTACCAGACTCAGGTTGAACTAACACGGGTGCCTCTATCAACATTGCTTTCACCTGTTCAAAACTATACTTGCACTTTTCTGACAACTCGAATTTAACATCTTTCTAAAGTGATTTCATCAACGGAGTCCCAATCATCGAGAAGCCTTTCACAAACCATCTATAATATCTCGCTAGTCCCAGAAAACTACAGATTTCAGACACATTTCTCGGCGGCTTCCATTCTAAAATAGCTAAAATCTTACTCGGATCAACTCGTATTCCCGCAGCTGATACAATATGTCCTAGACAACCAACCTCACGCAACCAAAACTCACATTTGCTAAACTTTGCATACAATTGCTTCTCACGCAGAGTCTGTAACACAATTCTCAAATGCTCGACATGTTGCGTCTCATCACATGAATAAATCAGAATATCATCAATGAACACCACAACAAAATGATCCAAATACGGTCTAAATATTCGATTCACCAAATCCATAAACATTGCAGGAGCATTCGTTAGTCCAAAAGGCATAACTAAGAATTCATAATGTCCGTACCTCGTTCTGAAAGCAGTCTTCGGTACATCTGATTCTTTAACTCTCAACTGATACTAGCCCGATCTCAAATCTATCTTAGAAAACACTGTAGCTCCTCTCAGCTGTTCAAACAAATCATCAGTACGTGGCAGCGGATACTTATTCTTTATCGTTACTTTATTCAACTGTTGGTAATCAATACACATCCTCATAGTGCCATCTTTCTTTTTCACAAACAACACAAGAGCACCCCAGGGCGAGAAACTCAGTCGTGCAAATCCTCTATCAGTCAACTCTTACAACTGAGACTTCAACTCTTTCAATTCCATCGGTGCCATTCTATACGGAGCTATCGAGATAGGAGTCATTCCCGGCACTAATTCAATACCAAACTCAACTTCTCGAATTGGAGGTAATCCTGGTAGTTCTTCAGGAAACACATCTGGGAACTCACATACTATAGTTGCTCTCGCCTCAGATCTCACAGCTGTATTCGTAGTCCCTCTTTGGCTTCCACCCACATTTCCGGTGTTTCTGGGTGGTCTGCCCCTAGCCATCGTATTACTCGATCTCGCACTCTGAACATTGTCTTTCTCAGCTAACTCTGGGCAATCTCGAATGAAATAATCTCGGGATTCACACTTATAACAAGTTCTATTATTGTATGTAACAACCCTGACCCGTAACTGTTGCCTGACTAGGGTTAAGAGGCATTACAAATCATTTCCGAACATTCCATATCATTTTCAACACAAAGTCAATCAACAAAATAAATCACAATCATATAGTCCCTTAAATAGGTCAATGAGACCTTAAACATGTGTTAGAAAGGGGTTGGGACTAAACTGAACACATACAAAAATTTATGAAATTTAAATTTTTTTCTAAGTTACAGAGGTCACACGCCCGTGTGGGTAGGCCGTGTGCCTCACACGGCCTTGGACATGCTCGTGCGTCCAAGCCATGGAAAAACTGGGCATACATACTGACTTGACCACACGGCCTGAGACACGCTCATGTGCCTCACCCGTGGTCGAGCCTGACTTGCGTCACACGGCCAGTCACACGCCCGTGTGTCTAGCCCGTGGTCGAACCTGACTTGTTTTGAAATGCAACCACGAAGGACACGGTTGAGCCACACGCCCGTGTGCTCAACCGTGTGGGCAATTATAGGCCATTTACAAGGCCAAATTGCCATCCACACTTTGAAATCACCTACAAGCTTCAACTCTCATGAATTTATACCTTAATTGGCAACCAAATCATACCAATATATGCATCATTTAATCATCATCTATTTTCACACTCAATATCATCTTAAATAAATCCATCTAAAATACCAATTTCATATCCTAAATCATACAAAACAAGCATCATATAATTCATATTATAATTCCACGTTTAAACCACATTTCTCATCAACCAAATTAAGCATGAAACATATCATATCCATCACTCACTACTTCATACCACATTCATCATTTACATAGCTCACACATAATAACCAAAATCATCTAACTTCCAAGCCATGTCACATGGCAAGATCCAGCATCTCAAAATACACCATATCTACTAGCCTATACATGCCATATACCAAATATGTACATCTTTCAAAAGTACCAAAATAGATAGCCGATAGTGTGATTGAGTCACTGACGATCCCCAAATCTGAGCTAGCTTTACTGACACTGTAAAACAGAGAAACACATCACACAGTAAGCTTTAGAACTTAGTAAGTTCGTAACATAATACATTTAATTTAATAATTCAAATACAATATACCAAGTTAATCCATCACATAGATCAACTCTCAAATATTCACACCATATCATCCATAGCTAATATACTCACTCCACCATTCTTATTTCCATACATAATTCTATCAACCACAAAGGTTCAACACATACCTTAGCCAACACATAGTTATTCACCAACCATGCTACTCAATGCTAGATATTACATTTCAATCAGCCTTTGTTATTCGTTTGATTCAATCGCACACTTAGTGCCAATTTCGTAGCCAAAGCAAAACTACCATCAAACACTTAGTGCCTGTACTTTAAACCGAACTTATCTCGGTATCGCACAAACAGTGTCAAATCAATAAGCCGAAGCTTCTACTATTTTGCACACATAGTGCTAATCATCTCGGTCTTATTTCCAAATACGCACACTTACGATTCCACATATAGCATTACTAATCCAAAATCACATAAGTATTCATTTCATAGCATTTAAACATAATTTAAGAACATGTATTATATTCGAACTTACCTCGGACGTCGAAATACCGAAACTAGTCGATCAATCGAGTGCTTTATCTTTGCCTCGATCTCGATCTGAATCTCTCCTTTTTTGGTCTATACATATTCAAATTTAACTCATTCAATCACCAATTCATTCAATTCCACACACACATATTTACGGCATTTTACAAAATAGCCCTCACATTTTCACATTTCGACACTTTAGTCCCTATTTCATAAAATCATCAAATACACAAAATTTCATTTCACCCATGCCTAGCCGAATTTTCCCTATGTCCATACAAGTCCACACATTTCATTTATTCCACATTTTAGTCCTCCAATTTCTCATTTTCACAATTTAGTCCAGATTACTCAATTTCACTAAAAATTCAAAGACAAAATATATTAATCTTTCACCTATCTTTCATATCTCATCATCAACTATCAAAATGCTCAAGCATTCACCAATGGCATATCTCAAAATCACCATCAATTCACAAAATTAAAGCATGGGTTTGATAATATACTAAGCAACGATCACAAAAAACGTAAAAATCATCAAAAACCGAGCTCAAAACATACCTTGATTTTGAGCAATTATGGCCGAATACCGTAAAGCCCTATTTATTTCTTTTTCCTTCAAGTTTCGACACAAAGAGATGATAAAAATGGCTTTTAATTCCTTTTTGTTTTATTTAATCTTACATTAATAACCTATTTGCAAATTTAGCCTTAATGAAATAACATTTAAATTCCACTAACTTTGGTATTTTTCTCCATCCCTTTATCACATGGAATAATAACAACATAAGGACTCACACTTTAATAAGCCATGTCAAATTAGCACTTTAACAATCAGCACATAGCTTTTACATTTTATGCATTTAAGTCCTTTTTTGCTAATTAAGCACACAATCAATAAATTTTTCACACAGAACTTTCACACATGCTCAATCATATATTATAATCACCAAAAATAATATTAAAATATTTTTCTGACCTCAAATTTGTGGTCTCAAAATTACTGTTCCGACTAGGGTCTAAACTGGGCTGTTACATTGTACTTGCCCCAGCACTCTCCAACGTGTCGTCTTCCACATTGTCTACACCCAGGCTTGTTGCTTTTAACACTTCCAACACTTGATTCGGTCGGAACTTGAGTTCTTGGACCAACACCTTGTCTTGCACGATCTCTACCCAAATGTCCAAACGAAGCATTTGAACGATTGCTTGCATCTTTAAATCTCTTCGCCAAAGGTTGAGTCGATTTACTCATTGATCTTTTTCTTTCATCTCTAGCCTCAGAATCTACTTTCTTCTTTTCTTTGCTAAGTTCCTCGGCTTTGTAAGCTCTTTCCACTAACACAACAAATTCATTTATGTCAAGTATTCCAACCAACAATTTAATGTCTTCATTCAGCCCTTCAATGAAACATTTGCACATAGTAGCTTCAGTCGAAACACATTCCCGTGCATACTGACTTAATCTCACAAACTCTCGTTCATACTCCGTAACTAACATACGGCCTTGTTTCAACTCGAGGAATTCTTTACATTTCTAATCTATGAATCTTTGACTGATATACTTCTTTCAGAATTCAACTTGAAAGAAATCCCAGGTGATTCTCTCTCTCGAAACCACAGATATCAATGTCTTCCACCAGTTATATGCCGTATCTCTCAACAAGAAAACAACACATTTAATACATTCATCAGGAGTTAACGACATCTCGTTAAACACTCGAATGGTATTCTCGAGCCAGAACTCAGCTCACTCGGCATCATCATCAGCTGTGGCCCTAAACTCTTCGGCCCCATACTTTCAGATTTTGTCTACATGAGGCTTATTCAATCGAATCGGATCTACAACTTGTGGCACAAGGGGTACTTATGGGGGTGGAGGTTGTGGAGCAGTTGGATTCATTTGAACGAACTCCGAAAACCACTCACTCATCATTGGGAAAAAGGCTTGCTTAGCCTCTCCCTCTTGGCTACAATCATTCGGCCTAGATGTGGCCGGCATCGTCCCTTGAGTGGGAACAGGTGCGTTACTCTCTACATCATCAATAATTGCTCGATCGGGATCCATTTGCTATATAAAAACACATTTTTAGCTTTCAGGATTCATCACACTATCGCAATTATATATATGGCATGTTAGCTAGACTCACACGTGCTACGTTAGTCCTAGAATCAACTAAACCGTAGCTCTGATACCAATAAAATGTAACACCCTTAACCCGTGACCATCGCCAGATTAGGGTTAAGAGGCATTACTAATCTTTTCCGAATATTTCATAACAAATCACAACCAAACATAACAATTCACATTCATATAATCCCTTAAATAGGTCAATGAGACCTTAAACACGTGTTAGAAAGGGGTCGGAACTAAACCAAACACATACAAAAAATTTCAAAATTCAAACAATTTTTTAAGTTACAGAGGTCACACGCCCGTATGGGTAGGCCGTGTGCCTCACACGGCCTCGGACACGCCCATGTGTCCAAGCCGTGGCAAAACAAGGCATACCTACTAACTTGTCCACACGGCCTGAGACACGCCCGTGTGCCTCACCCGTGGTCGACACTGACTTGCACCACACGGCCAGTCACACGCCCGTGTGTCCAGCCCGTGGTCGAGCCTAACTTGAATCAAAGTACAAACTCGAAAGACACGGTCAAGCCACACGCCCGTGTACTCAACCGTGTAAGTAATTGTAGGCCATTTTCAAGGTCAAATTACCATCCACACTTTGGAATCACCTAAATGCCACAAACCAATACCAATTATTGCCTCAAATGCAACCAAAACATACCATTTCAAGCACCAAATAATCATCAACTATACCATCTATTCTTATACTCAATTTCTACTCAAATAAGTCTATCCAAGACACTTAATTTTACATCCCCAAAACATATAGATCAAGCATTATATAAACCTTACCACAATTCACATTTAAACCATAATTTTCATCACTCATTTAAGCATGAAACATACCATATTCATCACTCACTTAATCACACATATATATACTAACATCATTCAAGTTTTAAGCCATATCTCATGACTAGATTTAAACAACTCAAAACATGCCACATTTAATAGCCTATACAAGCCATATACCATATATATATATACATCTTTCAAAATACCAAAATAGATGGCTGATAGTGTGATTAAGTCACTGACGATCCCCGGATCCGAGCTAGCTTTACTAGCACTGTAAAATAGAGAAACACATTACACAGTAAGCTTAAGAGCTTAGTAAGTTCGTAATATAATACATATTACTCAAAAATACCATATCAATACATAAATAAATCATCACTTAGATAGATTAACAAATAAACACATTATCATACTCAACCAAATACTCATACATCCATCTATTTAACCATAAACATTATCATCAACCACATAGGTTCAAAACATACCTTTGCCAACACTTAGTTAACAAATGTTCTTGCTATTCAATGCTTGATATCATAATTCATTCAATATTCGCTATCTCTTCAATTCAATTGTACACTTAGTGCTCCAATTCATAGCCGAAGCTTAATTAACATCGCACACTTAGTGCCATAATGTAAAACTGAACTTAATTCGGTATCGCACACACAGTGCTAATCATCTCGTTCTCATTTCCAAATACGCACACTTAGTGCCACCTAACTCGATTCCACACATAGCATTACTAATCCAAAATCACATAACTATTCGTTTCATAGCATTTAAGCACAATTTAAGAACACGTATTATATCCGAACTTACCTCGAAAGTCAAAATATCGAAACTAGCCGATCAATCGAGTACTTTGTCTTTTCCTTGATCTCGATCTGAATCTCTCCTTTCTTGGTCTATACATATTCAAATTTAGCTCATTTAATCACCAATTCATTTAATTTAGTCCAAACACACATATTTAGGGTATTTTACAAAATAGCCCTCACATTTTTTCATTTTGACACTTTAGTCCCTATTTCATAAAATCATCAAATACACAAAATTTCATTCCACCCATGCCTAGCCGAATTCTCCCTATATCCATACAAGCTCATACATTTCAATTATTTCACATTTTAGTCCCTCAAAATATTATTTTCACAAATTAGCCAAAATTACTCAATTTCACCAAAAATTCAAAGACAAAACATGTTAATCTTTCTCATATCTTTTATATTTCATCATAAACTATCACAAAGCTTAAACATTCATCAATGGAATATCTCAAAATCACCATCAAATTCTAAAAATGAAAGCATGGGCTAGCTAGAGCACAAAGCAACGATCATAAAAACGTAGAAATTATCAAAAACCGAACAAAAACGGACCTTTAATTAAGCTTGGATGTAGCCGAATATCAAAACATATGAGCCCTAGCTTTTTTTCTTCGATTTCGGCAAGAAAAGATGAGAATAATGGCTTTCATTTCTTTTGTTTTTATTTTTATTAACTTTAAATTCCAATTTACAAAATTGACCTTTGTAAAAACATTATAACATCACATATTTTAAGTCCATTACCGTCCACTAACCTTAATAGTGGACTAATTTCATTTTAAGGACTTTACAATTAGTAAATCATAGCAATTAAGCACTTTAACAATCAGCACACAGCTTTTGTATTTTATGCGATTAAGTCCTTTTTGCTAATTAAGCACACAATCGATAAAATTTTCACACAGAACTTTCACACATGCTCAATCACATATTATAAACACCAAAAATAATATAAAAATATTTTTCTAACCTCAGATTTGTGGTCTCAAAACCACTGTTCCGACTAAGGTCTAAACCGGGCTGTTACATTTCACCCACAGACAGATGGTCAATCCGAGCGAATTATTAAAATTCTCGAGGATATGTTGAGATGTTGCATTCTTGAGTTTGATGGTATGTGGAAATATTATTTTCCATTGATTAAGTTTGCGTACAATAATAGTTTCCAGTCGAGCATCAAAATGTCACCTTATGAAGCTTTGTATGGATGCAAATGTTGAACACCTCTGTATTGGTCTGAGCTCAGTGAAAATAAGATACACGGGGTTGAGTTGATCAAAGAAACTGAGCAGAAAGTGAAAGTGATTTGTGATAGTCTGAAAGCTGCGTCAGATCATCAGAAATCCTATGCAGACTTGAAACAGAAATATATTGAATTCGAAATTGGTGAAAAAGTGTTCTTGAAAGTATCTCCATGGAAGAAAATACTTTGTTTTGGCAGAAAAGGCAAATTGAGTCCGAGATTCATTGGGTCGTATGAGATCATCAAACATATTGGACCTGTTGCATACCGATTCTTGTTGCCACCAGAGTTAGAAAAGATTCACAATGTGTTTCATGTGTCAATGCTTAGACGATACAAATCTGATCCATTACATGTGATTTCTCCATCTGAGATTAAAATTCGATCCGATATGACTTATGAAGAAGAAGCGATTCGTATCTTAGCTCGTGAAATCAAAGAGTTGAGAAATAAAAAAATTCTGTTAGTAAAACTATTGTGGCATTGACACGGAGTGGAAGAGGCTACGTGGGAGCCTGAAGATACTATGAGACAACAATATCCGAATCTGTTTAATGGTAAGATTTTTGGGGACGAAAATCCCTAAGGGGAGAGAATTGTAACAGTCCGGTTTAGACCCTAGTCAGAATAGTGGTTTCAGGACCACAGATCCGAGTCAGAAAAATATTTTAATATTATTTTCTGTGCTTGCAATATGTGATTAAGTATGTGTGAAATTTTCGTGAACTAATTTTATTGTTTGTGTGCTTAAATTGAGAAAATGACTTAATCGTAGAAAATGTGAAAGTGGCGTTCTAATTGATAGTGTGCTAAATTGCCATGATTTAAATTATTATAAGTCCTTAAAAGGTTATAATGCCACTATTAAGTAAGTGGACATTTATGTCCATGTATTATAAAATGATATAATTGTTTCACTAAAGGCATTAAGGTAATTTGTAAATTATGTGTTAATTAATATAACAAAAACATGAAAATAAGCCATGTTCATCTTTTAACGCCAAAAATATCAAAGAAAAAGAAAGAAGAAAATCTTTAAGGGTTCGGCTAGCTATAAGCTTGATTAAGGTATGGATTTTGATCAGTTTTTGATAATTTCTACGTTTTTGTAATCGTTGCTTCGAATACTTCAAAACCCATGTCTTAATTTTGTGAATTGATGATGATTTTGAAATGTGCCATTGATGATTTTGTAAGCTTTGTGATGTTAGTTGATGAAATATGAAATATATGTGTTAGATTAACATATTTTGTCTTTGGATTTTTGATAAAATTGAGTAATTTGGACTAAATTGAGAAAATGATATTTTGAGGGACTAAAATGTGAAATAAATGTAAAATATGGGCTGCTAGGGGCCTATAGAGAATTCGGCTAAGCATAGGTTGAATTGAATCATGTGTATTTTGGTGACTTTGTGAAATAAGGACTAAAATGTCAAAATGTTAAAATATGAGGGGTAATTTGTAAATTCCCCTAAATGTGTGTTCTTGGATTGAATTGAATGAATTGGTGAATAAAAGAGTTAAATTTGAATATTTATAGATCAAGAACCGAAGCAAACAGATTTAGACCGCGGAAAGTCGAAAGTGATCGAATAGTCGAATCCTTCTGTTTATCCGAATCCGAGGTAAGTCTATATACAAATAAATGTATTTGAATTGGCTTATTATGTATCTATGAAATTTATTTGTGATGAATGAGTACGAGATGTTATACAATTGGAAATCGAGGAAGTATCGACCGAGTGTTACTATCTGAAAAGTTCCGTACGAACCTAGGAATAGATAGGATTTTATATGCCATTACTTATGTTTCTGATATATGATATCGTGTAAGACCTCATCTGGGACGTTGGAATCGATTTGAGAGATATGTGTAAGACCATGTCTGGGACATTGGCATCGTATCTAATTTCGTGTAAGACCCTGTCTGGGACAGTGGCATCGATATTTGGTTACATGTAAGACCACGTCTAGGGCGTTGGCATTGTATGATTATTCTGAGTATTTCGAGTATCCTATTTGATTCCGAATGGTTCAACGGGCAATTCTGAGAAATGAAAGACTATGTGGAATGTATAATCGAATCAGGTACGTTTGAAATGTACACTTTGTATGAGTATCAAAGGTAAGTGTATATATGAACTTACCAAGGTGAAATATGTGCATAAATATGATGAAATAAAGTGTGATATATGCATGATTGTGTTATGAGCAAAAGTGATACTTTGAGTTATGAATTGTGGGTAAGAAATGGCTAAACAAATGAGCCAAAGAAAATGTTATGAATTTTGCAATTGAGAAACATTAATGATCTTGTATTAATATGATTATGTGCATTATATGTTAAGTTTATTTGTATATGGCTTACTAAGCTTTTGGAAGCTTACTATGTATGTGTTTGCATTGTTTTATAGATCGTTAAAGCTACAAAAGGCTCGGGGATCGTCGTGGATCATCATCACACTATCCAATCACATTTTGGTATCTTATGATCATGTATATATTAAATATGGCATGTATAGTCTAGTTGAAATGGATTATGTTTGAAATGTGTGTATAGTCATGTGATATGGCTAGATAATTGTATGTAACGTGAATGAGTGGTCATGAGATATAATGCATATTTTGTTAAGGTTTGATGGCTATTGAGATGACCAAAATTATGATATGTTTATGAGGTAAAGTTGGTATCTTATTGATGAGAAGATGTTATATTGTATAGGTAAGATTATGGATGAAACTTGCTTAGAAATGTTTGTGATCTAGTTGAGTTAAATGGCACATAAGATGGTATGTTGGTAATGTTCATGAATGGGTGGAAAAGATTTTTAATTCGGTACGTTTTGGTTGCCATTGGTGTATGAAATGATGTTTGTATGTGCTTGTAGGCTTAGCCCATGTGTGGGTGGCAATTTGGCCTTGAAAATGGCCTATAATTGCCCACACGGTGGAGCACACGGGCGTGTGGCTCGACCGTGTCCTTCGTGGTTGTATTTCAAAACAAGTCAGACTCGACCACGGGCTGGACACACAAGCGTGTGACTGGCCGTGGGTGCAAGTTAGTAGCGACCACGGGTGAGGCACACGAGCATGTCCTCGGCCGTGTGGACAAGTCAGTATGTATGCCCTATTTTGCCACGGCTTAGACACATGGGTGTGTCTGAGGCCGTGTGAGGCACACGGCCTGATCACACAGGCGTGTGACTTCTGTAGCTTTGAAAAATTTTTAAATTTCTGAAAATTTCGTATGTGTTCGGTTTAGTCCCAGCCCCTTTCTAAAGCATGTTTAAGGTCTCGAAGACCTCATTAAGGGACTATATGCTTGTATTCTGTTATGATTTGACGATGATATACTTTATGATATGATATGTTTGTAAAAGTTTCCAGTTATCCGGTAATGCCTCTTAACCCTACACCGACGATGGTTACGGGTTAGGGGTGTTACAGTTCAGGTACTCGTGATAAGTTTGACAAGTAAGTTATAATTGATAAGTTCATATGAAAAGTAAGTGAAAGTTGATGAATATATACAAGATACATAAAATTATGGCAATGTGAAAATTGTTGAATTGAATGTATTACTTATATTTAGTTATGTTCTTTAAATGGTGAATGAATTGGCAAATTATACTTATTAATCATATGAGCTTACTAAGCTATAAAGCTTACTTTGTTTATTTTTCCGTGTTTTATAGTTGAATCAAAGCTAGCTCATATTCGGGGTTCGTCGGAGACTTTGTCACACTATCCAAATATCCCCTTGGTACTTTTGAACTTAAGTGTAACACACCTTACCCGTATTCGACACCGTAACCGGGTATGAGGCATTACCGGACTTAACATACTTATTCGTACAAAATTGGGCAATGAACTTTCTTTTCAACTTAAACTTTTTTATTTGAACTCTTAACGTCCTTATTATGGGCCTACGAGACTCAAGACATACATATGGAATGATCCGGGACTGAACTGGAAACTTACAAACGCTTAGAAAATTTTTACTCAAAACAAGACCACACGCCCATGTCCCTAGTCCGTATGGATTTTATTATTCATTTCAAACCAACAGGGGTTTTCACATGACCTGGCACACGCTCGTGTCTATAACCTGTGTTTCTCACACGGCCATGACACGCCCGTGTCTTAGCCCGTGTATGAAAAGCTTGACATTTTGTTTATGACGTCAGTAGACACTTAGAGGAACACGGCCTAGTCACACGCCCGTGTGCTGGCCCGTGTGACGAACTGAATTTTTTTCGCAATTTAGATGCAGGGGACACACAGCCTATCAACACGCCCTCGGGGCTGACCGTGTGTCTCACACGACCTAGACACACGCTCGTGTGTCTACCCGTGTGGAAAATTTTAAAGCTATTTACCAAGCCAATTGCCAACCTAAAAAACAACCACACTTATACAATTTCAACGCTACACACAACATGATAATAAGGCATCTCTAGTACCCAAAATCAAGACATCCACACCTTAATTCCATACTACATTCATCATACATATACTTTACACATTACTCATTCAATTGCACAAGCTTGCACTTCATGAATTTCATCATCATTTAATGGGAATAGCTTAACTAGTAATGGCCAATTCCAAAGGCCATTTACAAAATGAAATGAGTAACATTAATAGCCAACACCTTGGCTAACCAATATGACATAACAAAATAACCAAGTTCCTATACATGCCATACCAAAATAATCAAACTTTACTATACCAAAAGAATAGCTTGATAGTGTGAAATCGAACTCTGACATCCAACGATCCCCGAGCTAGCTTGGCGATATTACAAGGAAAGAGAAAAGAGAGGGGGTAAGAATAAACTTAGTAAGTTTGCATGAAATAAATAGCAACATAAAGGCTTATGATAACATCCATACATTACATCGAGTAATAACACAAATTATCATGCACATTAACATAACTTACTCATGCTTACTCTTACCGATCTCATATCACATATCGAACTCATTTCTCGTAAATTACTCATATGTACCTGTGTCACTTCATCACATAACTTTAGAACTCTTACATCTTGAACATAAACTTAGCTTTTTATCCCGTTGAACCATTTGGAATATTGAATGATACTCAAACTCGTCATACTCGTAATAAGATGCCAATGCCATATCCCAGATATGGTCTTACATGGGATCACATATTAATGCCGATTCCATATCCCAAATATTATTTTATACGAAATCTCTTATCGATGTTGACGCCATATCCCAGATATGGTCTTATACGAGATCGCATATCGATGCCACGTCCCAGACATGGTCTTACACAATTTCATACCGAAGCCAGATCCCAAACGTGGTCTTATACGGAATCTCTATTCGATGTCGATGCCATATCCCAGATATGGTCTTACACAGGATCTCAATTCAGTGCCGAAGCCATGTCCTAGACATGGTCTTATACGGGACCTCCTTAATCTCATGTCATGACAATGGTATCCTTTCCATTCCTAAGGTTCAACCGGGACTTTCACATAATATAATTTCATCATACTTTCATAGTTGCCTCATTAATCAATTTCATAGAGATAATATACATTTCTCATGATATCAAGCATATTAAAACATAATAACATTACGTTGATTTATTACACACAAACTTACCTCGGTATCAAAATATGTATAGTTGTCCGGTTTAGTCCACCACCTTGTTCTTTCCTCAGTTTCGGTCCGGACTTCGTGTTTCTTGATCTATACTGAAAATTTCACTTATTTAATGATCACATTGACTAAAATAACCCATGAATCATACTTTGGCAAAATTACTATTTGCCCCTCAACTTTTACATATTTACAAAATGGTCCCTAGGCTTGTATAATGAAATACACTCATTTCCTTAGTTACCCAAGCTTAGCCGAACCTACCTTAAGCTTATAGTAGCTCATATTTTACTTCAAAACTGATTTTTACTACACATTTTATCACTATTACAATTAGGTCCTTTTTTATGAATTTTCCATTAAGATCACTTAGAAAAAGATGTTTATCATACATCAAACTTTCACATTCCTCCATTAAACATCAAAATACATGTATGTCATACATGGGTAAATTTTTTAACATGAACCTTAGCTCAAAATATAGCTAGAAATAGCTAAATCGAGCTACGAGGATCTCAAAAATACGAAGAACATTAAAAACGGGGCTAGGAGGTACTTACAATCAAGTTTGAAAGTTGAAGAAACCCTAGCTATGGTGTCCTTGAGAATTTCGGCCAAGCATGGAGAAGATGGACACCATTTTTGACTTCTTTTTCCCTTTTTATTAGTCTATTAACCAAATGACTAAAATACCCTTAAGGCCTCTTTCTTGAGATTTTTCCTTCCCATGTCTATTTTTGTCCATCATAAGTTATAATGGTCTAATTGCTAAATAAGGACCTCTAATAAATTTTCTATTGCTATCTCATACTTGAATCTTCTAGAATCTCATATTTTTCAATCTTTGCAATTTAGTCCTAATGAATAAATTGATCACTAAATTATAAAATTTCTTCATGAAATTTTCACATAATCATGCAAACATGTCATAGACCTCATAAAAACTATAAAACACATATTTCTACCTCGGATTTGTGGTCTCGTAACCACTATTCTGACTGGGCCCTAAATTGGGCTATTAAAATTCTCCTCCCTTAGTGATTTTCATCCCCAAAAATCTTACCAGTAAAAAGGTTGGGATATTGGTTTCTCATGGCCTCCTCGGGCTCCCATGTAGCCTCTTCTACCCCATGTCTTTCCCATAGTACTTTCACAAGGGCTATACTTTTATTTCTTATCTATTTAACTTCTCGTGCCAAAATCTTAACCGGCTCTTCGCCATATGTCATATCGGGTTGAATTTCAACCTCTGTCGGTACAATCACAAGTGAAGGATCTGATTGGTAACGTTGCAACATAGACACGTGAAATACATCATGGATCTTTTCCAACTCAGATGGCAAAGCCAACCGATAGGCTACTGGTCCTATCCTCTCGATAATCTTATACAGTCTAATAAAGCGTGGACTTAATTTGCCTTTTCAGCCGAATTTGAGAACTTTCTTCCATGGTGATACTTTCAAAAATACCTTATCGCCAACTTTAAACTCAATCTCTTTCCGTTTCAAATCCGCGTAGAACTTTTGTTTGTCTGAAGCAGCCTTCAAACAATCACGAATCACTTTTACTTTCTCTTCGGTTTCTCTGACCAGATCGACCCCGTGAATCTGATTCTCTCATAAGGCGCCATTTTTAAACCCAACTGAAAACTGTTATCGTAGGCAAATTCTACTAATGGTGAGTACTTTTCCTAATTACCTTGAAATTCTAAAACATAACATCGAAGCATGTCTTCAAGTATCTGAATTATCCTTTCCGATTGTCTGTCGGTTTGCGGATGGAAAGCTGTACTAAAGCTCAATTTCGTGCCCAAGGATTCTTGTAAATTTTTACAAGATCGTGATGTAAATCTCGGATCTCTATCCGATACAATCGACAATGGTACTCCGTGAAGTCTCACAATTTCTGACACATAAAAATCCGCCAACTTCTCAAGTGAATAGTCAATGCGTACCGGTATAAAATGGGCTGACTTTGTAAGTCTATCAACCACAACCCATACAACATCCTTTTTTTTCTGTGTCAAAGGCAAACCCGTCACAAACTCCATAGCAATACGGTCCCATTGTAACACCCCTTACCCGTATCCAACCGGAACCAGGTTTGAGGCATTACCTAACTAATCTTGCTTAAACATCTCGAATAGGGTTATAAAATTTCGTTTAAACCCATCTCTTGCACATACTCAGCCTAAGAGGCCCTAAACATACCTCCGAGAGGTATGGGAACTATTTTGGGAACTTTCGCAAACTTGGAAAACTTTTCTTCAAAACAGGGGCCACACGCCCGTGTTGGTCTAGGGACACGCCCGTGTTCCCCTAAGGCATGCCCGTGTCTTCCACCCGTGGCCGATCCTAACTATGACATCATCATCTCACTAAGGTCACATGGCCAAGGCACACGCCCGTGTCCTTAGCCCGTGTGTCGAATTAAATTCCACATTTAAGGTGCAGACTTCACACGGCCTGGGCACACGCCCATGTCCTAGGCTGTGTCTCCCACACGGTTGAGACACACGGTCGTGTCTCTGCCCGTGGAGCATACTGACTTGCAAACCTAGCATGCAAGGGGGCACACGGTCAATCCACACGCCCATAGGGCTGACCGTGTGTCACACACGGCATAGACACACGCCCGTGAGTCTACCCGTGTGGACAATTAGATGGCTATCTACCAAGCCCTTTGCCACCCTACATTGCACACATACAAACATCAATTCAATTAAACATAATTCATAACAAAATACTCGAGTCCTAACAAACACTTTGGCCAACTATTACGACCTAACAAAATACTCGAGTCCTATACATGCCATACTCAAAATAAGTCTAAATTGTTATACCAAAGTGATGTCGATAGTGTGATCTCTGAACTCCTACGTCCTCGTTCCTCGAGTTATCTTGGCAATACTACAAGGAAAAAGGGCAATGAAAGGGGTAAGCACAAAGCTTAGTAAGTTTGCATGGAAATAAATAGCAACAATTAGCTCATAATTTAATCCATCCATGGCATTAAATAACCATACACGAGTCATAGGCTTCTTGCAATACTTACTTACAATTGCCATTATTTAGCACATACCATGCCACACATCGTAATCGTTTCTTCGTGACTCATTCACGAGTACTTGTACTCATTCATTTACATGACTTTAGTACAAATCTCATTTCTATTTCTAAACTCATCTACTTATCCCATTAATCACTAGGGATAGTCAAAGACGCATATTCAACATCATTACTGTAGAAACGAAGCCAATGCCACATCCCCGAGGTGGTCTTACATGGAGTCACCTCTAAATTCCAATGCCATATCCCAGATAAGGTCTTATATGGACTTTCTCATCAAATAACGATGCCATATCCCGAATATGGTCTTATACGATTCTCATATTCATTACCGAAGCAATATCCCAGATATGGTCTTATACGGGATCTCAACTCGGTGCCGAGGCCATATCCTGGACATGGTCTTATACGGGACCTTATCTATTTCATATCTCGATGATAGCCTTTTCACATTCATTATAGTCCACTAGGACTTCAACATCATATTCAACACCAATCACTCAATTTAGTAGAGTATCATGCATCAATATGATACCAAACGATCTCAAATATGCTAACATGAATGTTGCATTAATCATATACAAACTTACCTCGTTTTCAAAATGAGCCAACTCGTTGGTTTAGTCCAAGACTTTGTTCTTTCCCCGATCGAGGCGAATTCTCGGTTCTTCTTGCTCTATAATAGCAATTTAGCTCATTTTAATCACCACATTAAGAAAAGCATTTCAATAATCATGCTTAGGAAAAATTACTATTTTGCCCCCTAGACTTTAGCAAAATGACCATTTTACCCCTAGGCTCAAAAATAAATTCTAATCACATTTCTACCTTCAACAAGCCTAGGTGAACATTTAATACTCTTATAGCTATCATCAAAACTCAACATTTCACAAAATTACTACAAATTTGTAACCTTTTCATCAAGGTCCAATTAGGTGTTTTCAAGACAACACCTTTCACAAAAGTTGTTCATCTAACAACCAAGACTCAATTTCTTCCATAAAAATGTAGCAAATAACAATGATAGCTCTCATGGAAAAACTATAAACTTTTCACCATGTTGCACAATAGTCCCCTCATTTGAAAGCCTAAGCTTTAGGGGTCTCAAAAGTACAACTATTTTCAAAAAAAGATCACTAGAACACTTACTTGTGAAGAGAAGAGTGTGCTGAAATTTTTGAAGCTTTCAACCCCTATTTGGCTGTCAATTTTCGATGGGAGAGATGAACAAGAAAGATGGATATCATCTTTTCTTTATTCTAATATTAATCTATCAATTAAGTCCACCTACTCACCAACTTTGGCCAACTTGTTCAATCCTTGTCCCCTATGGCCGGCCAAGCATATATTGGGGTCTAATTGCCTTTTAAAGACCTCCAATTATCAATCTATGGCTATTTGGTACCTTTAACATATAGAATGAAACTTTTGCACTTTATGCAATTGAGTCCTTTTTCGCGATTAAACATGAAATCGCTAAAATTAAAGTACCAAAATTATCATGTACTTATTCAATCATACTCTGACTCATAATATGACATGAAAATAAATTTCTCTAATCTCGGATTAGTGATCCCGAGATCACTGTTCTGACTAGCCCCTAAATCGGGCTGTTACACCCACTTCCACTCGGGAACCATAATAGGCTGAAGTAGACCCGAAGGTACTTGGTGCTCAGCTTCTACTTGCTGACAAATCAAGCATCTCGATACGAACTCAGAAATATCTTTCTTCATACTCGGCCACCAATACCATTTCTTTAAATCGTTATACATCTTGGTACTGCCTGGATGAATAGATAAACAACCACTATGTGCTTCGTGCAAAATTTTCCGAATAAGCTCATCATCTCTGGGTACACAGACCCTATCTCGGAACATCAAACATCCATCAGGACTAATCCGAAAGTCTGACTCACATTGAACTATTTTAGCTTGCAAATAATTGTCACCTTTCTGAGCTTCACAAACCTCTTGGAGAAACATCGGTCTAGCTCTCAACTCAGCTAGAATAGAACCACCATCTGACAAATCCATTCGTGTATTAATGGCTCTCAATGCAATCAAGGATTTCCTACTCAAGGCGTCGATGACTACGTTCGCTTTCCCCGGATGGTAGTCAATCACTAACTCGTAATCCTTTATCAACTCTAATCATCTTCGTTGCCTTAGATTCAATTCTTTTTGAGTCATCAAGTACTTTAGACTTTTATGATCAGTGAATATCCGACATTTCTCACCATTCAAATGGTGCCTCCATATTTTCAATGCAAATACAATAGCGGCTAATTCTAAATCATGGGTCGGGTAATTCTTCTCGTGTGGCTTTAACTGTCTAGAGGCATAAGCTATTACTTTGCCTTCTTGCATGAGTACACAACCAAATCCATTAAGGATGCATCACTATAGACCACAAATTTTTTTCCTGGTTCGGGTTGTACTAAAAATGGAGCCTCAGTCAACATTGCCTTTAGTTTCTCAAAACTCTATTGGCACTTCTCTGTCCATTCAAACTTTACATCTTTTTGTAATAGCCTCGTCATCGGAGTAGCTATCATAGAAAATCCCTTGGCAAACTATCTGTAATAACCAGCTAGGCCCAGAAAACTTCTAACCTTGGATACATTTCTTGGCGGTTTCCAATCAACAATTGCTGAAATCTTACTCGAGTCAACTCGAATACCATCACCTGAAACAATGTGCCCCAAAAACCCGACTTCTTTAAGCCAAAATTCACTTTTACTGAACGTGGCATATAACTGATTATCTCGTAAAATTTGCAGAACCGTTCTCAAATGTTCAGCATGCTCGTTCTCATCACGAGAGTAAATTAGTATATCATCAATAAAAACAACAACAAATTTATCCAAGTATAGCCGGAAGATGCGGTTCATTAAATCCATAAACACGGAAGGAGCATTTGTTAAACCGAAAGGCGTAACTAAAAATTCATAGTGACCATACCTTGTCCGAAATGCGGTTTTCGGCTCATCTGAGTCTTTGACTCTCAACTGATAATATCCAGACCTCAAGTCTATCTTGGAAAACACAGTGGCTCCCTTCAATTGGTCAAACAAATCATCAATCCTTGGCAATGGGTACTTGCTCTTTATGGTTACCTTATTAAGCTTTCGATAATCTATACATAACCTCATGGAACCATCTTTCTTTTTCACAAATAATACGGGAGCACCCAACGGAGAATAACTTGGTCTTGCGAAAACTTTATCCGTCAACTCTTGTAACTGTGCCTTCAATTCTTTTAACTCGGTTGGAGCCATCCTATATAGAGCAATTGAAATAGGGGCAATACCAGGGGCTAATTCAATGCCAAATTCAATCTCACTAACCGGATGCAACCCTGGCAATTCTTCTGGAAATACATCTGGATACTCACATATTATGGGCACTGATTCAATTCTTATCTCAGTCTCTTTGGCATTCATCACAAAGGCAAGATAAGCTTCATATCCCTTTCGTACATATTTTTGGGCAGACATATGAGAAATCACTACAGGCAATCTGTCATGTTCATCTGATTCAACAAGAAGAACATCCCCATTTTCACATTTTAACTCAATAAATTTCCTTCCACAATTTACTATCACATCATGAGTAGTTAACCAATCCATACCAAGAATTACATCGAATTCATCAAATGGCAATAGCATGAGATTTGCTGGAAGGTAATGACCTCTAATCATCAAAGGGCAATCTTTGCATAATTTATCAACTAACACACATTTACCTAGGGGATTTGACACCTTTATCACAAATTCTATAGACTCTACAGGCATGTTCGTGCTAGATACTAATTTCATGCAAATATACGAGTGGGTAGATCCCAGATCAATTAAAGCAACAACATGAGTATCATAGAGAGAAAATGTACTTGTGATCACATCAGGGGATGACACCTCTTCGTGAGCGCGAATAGCATAAGTCCTCGCAGGCGCTCTACCCTCAGATCTTGCAGTCTGCTCTCTAGGTGTATTCTTACTACTCGTTCTGTTTCCCAAATTTCTTTGTGACCTTCCTCTAGCAGTACTTCCCGATCTTGCACTCTAAGATTTCTCTTTTTCAACCATCTTAGGACAATCTCTAATAAAATGATATGGGGCTCCACACTTGAAACAAGCTCTCTCATTTGCTCGACACTCTCCAGGAAGACGTCTGCCACACTGTGGACATTCTGGTCTACGTGGTCGAGCGTTACCAACACTAGCAACCGAAGTGGTCTGAGCTTTAGACCCCAAATACTGTTTACCCTTACTTCTGTTTGAAAACCCAGCTGAAGTTGTTGATCGAGTAGTAAACTCTCTTGATTTCTTGGATGAGAATTGAAATGACTTGCTCAAATGTCTCTTCCTCGAGTCACAAGACTCAATTTCAGCCTTTGTTTTCTCTTTGGCTAACTCCTCGGCCTTGCAAGCTCTATCTACTAACACAACAAATTCTTTTAGTTCTAGGACACTAACATACAATCGGATATCCTCATTTAACCCGTCCTCAAACCTTTTACACATAATGGCTTCAGTGGATACACACTCTTGAGTGTATTTACTGAGCCTTATAAACTCACATTCGTATTCGATTACCGTCATTCGTCCTTTCTTTAGCCCAAAGAATTTCTTTCTTTTCTGGTCGATTAACCTTTGGCTAATATATTTCTTTCGGAACTCTTCTTGGAAAAATTCCCAATTAATCTTCTCCCTTGGTACAATCGACACAAGGGTATTCCACCACTGGTAAGCCGAATCTCTTAAAAGAGACACAACACACTTCATACACTCTTCAGGTGTGCATGACAATTCATCAAATACCCTAATGTTATTTTCAAGCCAGAACTCTGCTCTTTCCAGACCATCATCTTTATTAGCTCGAAACTCCTCAGCTCCTTGTTTCCAGATTCTATCAACAGGGGGCTTTTCCCTTCTTACCACTTTTACAACTTGGGGAGCTACAGGGGTAGGCTGAGGAATAGGTGGGGGAGGATGGGGTTGCATGTTCGGGTTCGTTCGAATGAACTCCATATACCAAGCATTCATCATATGAAAAAAGGCTTTCCTAGCCTCTTCTTCTCCTCTCTGACTCACAGTCGCTGCTCTATTCTCATTTTCAGTCGGTACCGTCCCTTGGGTGGGGGCCTGCGCGTTACTTTCTACATCATCCGCCATTCCTCTGTCGGAATCCATTTACTATATGAAAACATAATTTAAGTTGTCAGGAGTCGTCACACTATCAATATATAAATACTCATACGTATGGCATGTATAGCTAAACTCGTGCTTACGTTACTTAGTCCGACAATTGACAAAACTGTAGCTCCGATACCACTAAATATAACACCCCTTACCCGTATTTGACACCGAAACTGGGTATGAGGCATTACAAGACTTAACTTACTTATTCGTACAAAATCCGGCAATGAACTTTATTTTCAACTTAAACTTTTTCATTTGAACTCTTAACGTCCTTATTATGGGCCTACTAGACCTAAGACAAACATATGGAGTGATCCAGGACTGAACCGAAAACTTACGAACGCTTAGAAAATTCTTACTCAAAATAGGACCACACGCCCGTGTGGATAGGGACACGCCCGTATGAGTAGGCCGTGCGGTCACACACGCCCATGTCCCTAGTCCGTGTGGACTTTATTTTTCAATTTTAACCTACAGGGGTTTTCACATGACCTGCCACACGCCCGTGTCTATAGCCCGTGTTTCTCACACGGCCATGACACGCCCGTGTCTTAGCCTGTGTGTGAAAACCTTGACATTCTGTTTATGATGTCAACAGACACTTAGAGGCACACAGCCTAGTCACACGCCTGTGTGCTGGCCCGTGTGGCGAACTGAATTTTTTTTTGTAATTTAGATGCAGGGGACACACGGCCTATCAACACGCCCTCGGGGCTGACCGTGTGTCTCACACGACCTAGACACACGCCCGCATGTCTACCCGTGTGGAAAATTTTAAGGCTATTTACCAAGCCAATTGCCACCCTGAAAAACAACCACACTTATACCATTTCAACGCAACACACAACATGATAATAAGGCATCTCTAGTACCCAAAATCAAGACATCCACACCTTAATTCCAAACTACATTTATCATGCATATACTTTCACATTACTCATTAAATTGCACAAGCTTGGACTTCATTAATTTCATCATCATTTAATGGGAATAGCTTAACTAGTAATGGCCAATTCCAAAGGCCATTTACAAAATAAAATGAGTAACATTAATAGCCAACACCTTGGCTAACCAATATGACATAACAAAATAACCAAGTTCCTATACATGCCATAACAAAATAATCAAACTTAACTATACCAAAAGAATAGCTTGATAGTGTGAAATCGAACTCCGACATCCAACGATCCCAGAGCTAGCTTGGCGATACTACAAGGAAAGAGAAAAGAGAGGGGGTAAGCATTAAGCTTAGTAAGTTTGCATGAAATAAATAGCAACATAAAGGCTTATGATAACATCCATACATTACATCGAGTAATAACACAAATTCTCATGCACATTGACATAACTTACTCATGCTTATTCTTACCGATCTCATATCACATATAGGACACAATTCTCGTAAATTACTCATATGTACCTGTGTCACTTCATCACATAACTTTAGCACTCTTACATCTTGAACATAAACTTAGCTTTTTATCACGTTGAACCATTTGGAATATTGAATGATACTCAAACTCGTCATACTCATAATAAGATGCCAATGTCATATCCTAGATATGGTCTTACATGAGATCACATATTGATGCTGATGCCATATCCCAGATATGGTCTTCTACGGTATCTCTTATCGATGTCGACACCATATCCCAGATATGGTCTTATACAAGATCGCATATCGACGCCATGTCCCAGACATGGTCTTACACGATTTCATACCGAAGCCAGTCCCAGATGTAGTCTTATACGGAATCTCTATTCGATGCCGATGCCATATCCCAGATATGGTCTTACACGGGATCTCAATTTGGTACCGAAGCCATGTCCCAAACATGGTCTTATACGAGACCTCCTTAATCTCATGTCATAACAATGGTATCCTTTCCATTCCTAAGGTTCAACTGGGACTTTCACATAATATAATTTCACCATACTTTCATCGTTACCTCATTAATCAATTTCATAGAGATAATATACATTTCTCATGATATCAAGCATATTAAAACATAATAACATTACGCTGATTTATTACATATAAACTTACCTCGGTACCAAAATATGTATAATTGTCCGGTTTAGTCCACCACATTGTTCTTTCCTCGGTTTTGGTCTGGACTTCGTGTTTCTTGATCTATAGTGATAATTTCACTTATTTAATGATCACATTGACTAAAATAACCCATGAATCATACTTTGGAAAAATTACTATTATGCCCCTCAACATTTATATATTTATAAAATGGTCCCAAAGCTCGTATAATGAAATAAACTCATTTCCTTGGTTACCCAAGCCTAGCCGAACCTACCTTAAGCTTATAGTAGCTCATATTTTACTTCAAAATTGATTTTTACTACACATTTTATCACCTTTACAATTAGGTCCTTTTTTATGAATTTTCCATGAAGATCACTTAGAAAAAGATGTTTATCATACATCAAACTTTCATATTCCTCCATTAAACATCAAAATACATGTATGTCATACATGGGTAAATTTTTGAACATGAACCCTAGCTCAAAATATAGCTAGAAATAGCTAAATCGAGCTATGAGGATCTCAAAAATACGAAGAACATTAAAAACGGGGCTAGGAGGTACTTACAATCAAGCTTGAAAGTTGAAGAAACCCTAGCTATGGTGTCCTTGAGAATTTCGGCCAAGCATGGAGAAGATGGACACCATTTTTGACTTCTTTTTCCCTTTTTATTAGTTTATTAACCAAATGACTAAATACCCTTAAGGCCCCTTTCTTGAGATTTTTCCTTCCCATGACTATTTTAGTCCATCATAAGTTATAATGGTCTAATTGCTAAATAAGGACCTCTAATAAATTTTCTATTGCTATCGCATACTTGAATCTTCTAGAATCTCATATTTTTCAATCTTTGCAATTTAGTCATAATGAATAAATTGATCACTAAATTATAAAATTTCTTCATGAAATTTTCACATAATCATACAAACATGTCATAGACCTCATAAAAACTGTAAAACACAAATTTCTACCTCAGATTTGTGGTCTCGCAACCACTATTCCGATTAGGCCCTAAATTGGGTTGTTACAATTCTCCCCCTTAGGGATTTTCATCCCCGAAAATCTTACCAGTAAAAAGGTTGGGATATTGGTTTCTCATGGCCTCCTCGGGCTCCCATGTAGCCTCTTCTACCCATTGTCTTTGCCATAGTACTTTCACAAGGACTATACTTTTATTTCTTAAATGTTTAACTTCTCGTGCCAAAATCTTAACCGGCTCTTCGCCATATATCATATCGGGTTGAATTTCAACCTCTGTCAGTACAATCACAAGTGAAGGATCTAATCGGTAACGTTACAACATAGACACGTGAAATACATCATGGATCTTTTCCAACTCAGATGGCAAAGCCAACCGATAGGCTACTGGTCCTATCCTCTCGATAATCTCATACGATTCAATAAAGCGTGGACTTAATTGGCCTTTCCGGCCAAATCTGAGAACTTTCTTCCATGGTGATACTTTCAAAAATACCTTATCGCCAACTTGAAACTCAATCTCTTTCCGTTTCAAATCCGCGTAGGACTTTTGTCTGTCCGAAGCAGCCTTCAAACAATCACGAATCACTTTTACTTTCTCCTCACTTTCTCTGACCAGATCGACCCTGTGACTCTGATTCTCTCTGAGTTCGGTCCAATACAAAGGCATTCGGCACTTTCGTCCATATAATGCCTCATAAGGCGTCATTTTCAAACTCGACTGAAAGCTGTTATTGTAGGCAAAACCTACTAATGGTGAGTACTTTTCCCAATTACCTTGAAATTCTAAAACACAACATCGAAGCATGTCTTCAAGTATCTGAATTATCCTTTCCGACTGTCCATCGATTTGCGAATGGAAAGCTATACTAAAGCTCAATTTTGTGCCCAAGGCTTCTTGCAACTTTTTACAAAATCATGATGTAAATCTCGGATCTCTATCCGATACAATCGATAACGGTACTCCATAAAGTCTCACAATTTCTGACACATAAAAATCTGCCAACTTATCAAGAGAATAGTCAATGCGTACTTGTATAAAATGGGCTGACTTTGTAAGTCTATCAACCACAACCCATACAGCATCTTTCTTTTTCGGTGTTAAAGGCAAACCCGTCACAAAGTCCATAGCAATATGGTCCCACTTCCACTCGGGAACCATAATAGGCTGAAGTAGACCCAAAGGTACTTGGTGCTCAGCTTTTACTTTCTGACAAATCAAGCATCTCGATACAAACTCAGAAATATCTTTCTTCATACTCGGCCACCAATACCATTTCTTCAAATCGTTATACAACTTTGTACTGCCTGGATGACTAGATAAACACCCACTATGTGCTTCGTGCAAAATTTTCCGAATAAGCTCATCATTTCTGGGTACACAGACCCTATCTCGGAACATCAAACATCCATCAGGACTAATCCAAAAGTCCAACTCAACATTTGACTCACATTGAACTCTTTTAGCTTGCAAATCATTGTCGCCTTTCAGAGCTTCACAAATCTCTTGGAGAAACATCGGTCTAGCTCTCAACTTGGCTAGAATAGAACCATCATCCGACAAAGCCATTCTTGTATTCATGGCTCTCAATGCAAACAACGATTTCCTACTCAAGGCGTCGGCGACCACGTTCGCTTATCCTGGATTGTAGTCAATAACTAACTCGTAATCCTTTATCAACTTTAACCATCTTCGTTGCCTTAGATTCAATTCTTTTTGAGTCGTCAAGTACTTTAAACTTTTATGATCAGTGAATATCTGACATTTCTCACCATACAAATGGTGCATTCATATTTTCAATGCAAATACAATAGCGGCTAATTCTAAATTATGGGTCGGGTAATTCTTCTCGTGCGGCTTTAACTGTCGAGAGGCATAAGCTATTACTTTGCCTTCTTGCATAAGTACACAATCCAATTCATTCAATGATGCATCACTATAGACCACAAATTCTTTTCTTGGTTCGGGTTGTACTAAAACTGGAGCCTCAGTCAACATTGCCTTTAGTTTTTCAAAACTCTGTTGGCACTTTTCTGTCCATTCAAACTTTACATTTTTTATAATAGCCTCGTCATCGGAGTAGCTATCATAGAAAATCCCTTGACAAACCGTCTGTAATAACCAGCTAGGCCTAGAAAACTTCTAACCTTGGATACATTTCTTGGCATATTCCAATCAACAATTGCTGAAATCTTACTCGGGTCAACTCGAATACCATCACCCGAAACAATATGCTCCAAAAACCTAACTTCTTTAAGCCAAAATTCACTTTTACTGAACTTGGCATATAACTAATTATCTCGTAAAATTTACAGAACCGTTCTCAAATGCTCAGCATCCCGTTCTCATCACGAGAGTAAATCAGTATATCATCAATAAAAAAACAACAAATTTATCCAAGTATGGCCAGAAGATGCGGTTTATTAAATCCATAAACACGGCAGGAGCATTTTTTAAACCGAAGGCATAATTAAAAATTCATAGTGACCATACCTTGTTCGAAATGCGGTTTTTGGCACATCTGAGTCTTTGACTCTCAACTGATAATATCCAGACCTCAAGTCTATCTTGGAAAACACAGTGGCTCCCTTCAATTGGTCAAGCAAATCATCAATCATTGACAATGGGTCCTTGTTCTTTACGGTTACCTTATTAAGCTGTCGATAATCTATACATAACCTCATGGAACCATTTTTCTTTTTCACAAATAATACAAAAGCACCCCACGGAGAATAACTTGGTCTTGCGAAACCTTTATCCGTCAAATCTTCTAACTGTGCCTTCAATTTTTCAACTCGATTGGAGCCATCCTGTACTGAGCAATTTAAATAGGGGCAGTACCCGGGGCTAATTCAATGCCAAATTCAATCTCTCTAACTGGCGGCAACCCTGGCAATTCTTCTGGAAATACATCTGGATACTCACATATTATGGGCACTGATTCAATTCTTAACTCAGTCTCTTTGGAATTCATCACAAAGGCAAGATAAGCTTCATATCCCTTTCTTACATATTTTTTGGGCAGACATATGAGAAATCACTACAGGCAATATGTCCTGTTCATTTGATTCAACACGAAGAACATCCCCATTTTCATTTTTTAACTCAATAAATTTCCTTCCACAATTTCCTATCACATCATGAGTAGTTAACCAATCCATACCAAGAATTACATCGAATCCATCAAATGGCAATAGCATGAGATTTGCCGAAAAGTAATGACCTCTAATCATCAAAGGGCAATCTTTGCATAATTTATCAACTAACACACATTCACCTAGGGGATTTGACACCTTTATCACAAATTTTGTAGACTCTACAGGCATGTTCGTGCTAGATACTAATTTCATGCAAATATACGAGTGGGTAGATTCTGGATCAATTAAAGCAACAACATGAGTATCATAGAGAGAAAATGTACCCGGGATCACATCAGGGGATGACGCCTCTTCGCGAGCGCGAATAGCATAAGTCCTCGCAGGCGCTCTACCCTCAGATCTTGCAGTCTGCTCTCTAGGTTTATTCTTACTACTCGTTCCATTTCCTGGATTTCTCTGTGACCTTCTTCTAGTAGTACTTCCTGATCTTGCACTTTGAGATTTCTCTTTTTTAACCATCTTAGGACAATCTCTAATAAAATAATCTGGGGCTCCACACTTGAAACAAGCTCTCTCATTTGCTCGACACTCTTCGCGATGACGTCTGCCACATTGTGGACATTCCGGTCTACTGGGTCGAGCGTTACCAACACTAGCAACTGAAGTGGTCTGAGCTTTAGACCCCGAATACTGTACCCTTACTTCTTTTCGAAAACCCAGCTGAAGTGGTTGATCGAGTAGTAAACTCTCTTAATTTCTTGGATGAGGATTGAAATGACTTGCTCAAATGTCTCTTCCTCGAGTCACGAGACTCGATTTTAGCCTTTCTTTTCTCTTTGGCCAACTCCTCGGCCTTGCAAGCTCTATCTACTAACACAACAAATTCTTTTAGTTCTAGGACACCAACATACAATCGGACAATAACAAGTATTCAACCACTGGTAAGCCGAATCTCTTAAAAGAGACACAACACACTTCATACACTCTTCAGGTGTGCATGACAGTTCATCAAATACCCTGAAGGTATTTTCAAGCCAGAACTCTGCTCTTTCCAGATCATCATCTTTATTAGCTCAAAACTCCTCAGCTCCTTGTTTTCGGATTCTATTAACAGGGGGCTTTTCCCTTCTTACCACTTCTACAACATGGGGAGCTACAGGGGTAGGCTGAGGAATAGGTGGGGGAGGAGGGGGTTGCATGTTCAGGTTCATTCGAACGAACTCCGTATGCCAAGCTTTCATCATATGGAGAAAGGCTTCCCTAGCCTCTTCTCCTCCTCTCTGACTCACAATCGTTGGTCTATTCTCATTTTTAGCCGACACCGTCCCTTGGGCGGGGGTAGGCGCGTTACTTTCTACATCATCTGCCATTGCTCTGTGGGGATCCATTTACTATATGAAATCATAATTTAAGTTGTCAGGAGTCGTCACACTATCATTATATAAATACTCATACATATGGCATGTATAGCTAGACTCGTGCTTACACTATGTTAGTCCAAGAATCGACTAAACCGTAGCTCTAATACCACTAAATGTAACACCCCTTACCCGTATTCGACACCAGAACTGGGTACGAGGCATTACCAGACTTAACTTACTTATTCATACAAAATCGGGCAATGAAATTTCTTTTCAACTTAAACTTTTTCATTTGAACTCTTAATGTCCTTATTATGGGCCTACGAGACCCAAGACATACATATGGAGTGATCCGGGACTGAATTAGAAACTTACGAACGCTTAGAAAATTTTTACTCAAAATAGGACCACAGGCCCGTGTGGATAGGGACACGCCCGTATGGGCAAGCCGTGTGGACAAACACGCCCATGTCCCTAATCCGTGTGGATTTTATTTTTCATTTCAAACCTACAGGGGTTTTCACACGACCTGGCACACGTCCGTGTCTATAGCCCGTGTTTCTCACACGGCCATGACACACCCGTGTCTTAGCCCGGTGTGAAAACCTTGACATTCTGTATATGACGTCAGTAGACACTTAGAGGCACACGGCCTAGTCACACGCCCGTGTACTAGCCCGGGTGACGAACTAAATTTTTTTTGCAATTTGGATGCAGGGGACACACGGCCTATCAACACGCCCTCGGGGCTGACCTTGTGTCTCACACGACCTAGACACACACTCACGTGTCTATCCGTGTGGAAAATTTTAAGGCTATTTACCAAGCCAATTGCCACCCTGAAAAACAACCACACTTATACCATTTCAACGCAACACACAACATGATAATAAGGCATCTCTAGTACCCAAAATAAAGACATCCACACCTTAATTCCACACTACATTCATCATGCATATACTTTACACATTACTCATTCAATTGTACAAGCTTGCACTTAATGAATTTCATCAGCATTTAATGGGAATAGCTTAACTAGTAATGGCCAATTCCAAAGGCCATTTACAAGATGAAATGAGTAACATTAATAGCAGACACCTTGGCTAACCAATATGACATAACAAAATAACCAAGTTCCTATACATGCCATACCAAAATAATCAAATTGTATTATACCAAAAGAATAGCTTGATAGTGTGAAATCGAACTCCGACATCCAACGATCCCTGAGCTAGCTTGGCGATACTACAAAGAAAGAGAAAAGAGGGGGTAAGCATAAAGCTTAGTAAGTTTGCATGAAATAAATAGCAACATAAAGGCTTATGATAACATCCATACATTACATTGAGTAATAACACAAATTCTTATGCACATTGACATAACTTACTCATGCTTACTCTTACCGATCTCATATCACATATCGGACTCATTTCTCATAAATTACTCATATGTACCTGTGTCACTTCATAACATAACTTTAGCACTCTTACATCTTGAACATAAACTTAGCTTTTTATCCCATTGAACCATTTGGAATATTGAATGATACTCAAACTCGTCGTACTCGTAATAAGATGCCAATGCCATATCCCAGATACGGTCTTACATGGGATCACATATTGATGCCTATGCCATATTCCAGATATGGTCTTATACGGGATCTCTTATCAATGTCGATGCCATATCCCAGATATGGTCTTATGCGAGATCATATATCGATGCCATGTCCCAGACTTGGTCTTACACGATTTCACATCGAAGCCAGGTCTTAGACGTAGTCTTATACGGAATCTCTATTCGATTCCGATGCCATATCCCAAATATGGTCTTACACGGGATCTCAATTCGGTACCAAAGCCATGTCCCAAACATGGTCTTATACGGGACCTCCTTAATCTCATGTCATGACAATGGTATCCTTTCCATTCCTAAGGTTCAACCAGGACTTTCACATAATATAATTTCATCATACTTTCATCGTTACCTCATTAATCAATTTCATAGAGATAAAATTCATTTCTCATGATATCAAGCATATTAAAACATAATAACATTACGTTGATTTATTACACACAAACTTACCTCGGTAACAAAATATGTATAGTTGTTTGGTTTAGTCCACCACCTTGTTCTTTCCTCTGTTTCGGTCCGGAGTTCGTGTTTCTTGATCTATAGTGATAATTTCACTTATTTAATGATCACATTGACTAAAATAACCCATGAATCATACTTTGGCAAAATTACTATTTTGCCCCTTAACTTTCACATATTTACAAAATGGTCCCTAAGCTCGTATAATGAAATACACTCATTTCCTTGGTTACCCAAGCCTAGCCGAACCTACCTTAAGCTTATAGTAGCTTATATTTTCCTTCAAAACTGATTTTTACTACATATTTTATGACTTTTACAATTAGTTCCTTTTTATGAATTTTACATGAAGATCACTTAGAAAAAGATGTTTATCATACATCAAACTTTCATATTCCTCCATTAAACATCAAAATACATGTATGTCATACATAGATAAATTTTTTAACATGAACCCTAACTCAAAATATAGCTAGAAATAGCTAAATCGAGCTACGAGGATTTCAAAAATACGAAGAACATTAAAAATGGGGCTTGGAGGTACTTACAATCAAGCTTGAAAGTTGAAGAAACCCTAGCTATGGTGTCCTTGAGAATTTTAGCCAAGCATGGAGAAGATGGACACCATTTTTGACTTCTTTTTCCCTTTTTATTAGTTTATTAACCAAATGACTAAAATACCCTCAAGGCCCCTTTCTTGAGATTTTTCCTTCCCATGTCTATTTTTGTCCAACATAAGTTATAATGGTCTAATTGCTAAATAAGGACCTCTAATAAATTTTCTATTGCTATCTCATACTTGAATATTCTAGAATCTCCTATTTTTCAATCTTTGCAATTTAATCCTAATGAATAAATTGATCACTAAATTATAAAATTTCTTCATGAAATTTTCAGATAATCATGCAAACATGTCATAGACCTCATAAAAACTATAAAAAAACATATTTCTACCTCAGATTTGTGGTCTCGTAACCACTATTCTGACTAGGCCCTAAATTGGGCTGTGCATGTATAGGGATTTTGGGTCATTTTGATATATAATTGGTAATGAATTTTGTCATTTGAAATGACCTGTAAATGTTAATGTTTTGGTTTTATATATAGCAATGAGTGTTGGCTTAATTTGGTTGGTATGATTGTGTATATAAATGTGTATATAACCTGTGTTGTGAGTTTATGGTTTATATATAATGCTTGTGATTATAGATTTGGTTGATGTCAAATGGTTGATATTGGAGAAGTTATATGCTTGTGAGTTTGAGCATAATTGTGCATGTTTGAAAGTGTCTAATTAGTTGAATTGTATATGTGAATTTGGTATAAATCGAATGGTTTATTTTGTGAATTGTGTGTATTGTTGATGATGGTATAGAATTAGCATGAATTAGGCTTGATTTAGTTGGTTTGAATGCCTATATAGGTTATGTTTTGGGTGCCAATTGGGTTTAATGTAGGTACATGCAAATTGGGTAGCAAAATGGCTTAGTAAATAGCATATTTTTGTCCACATGAGCAGAGACACGGGCGTGTGTCTCAGCCGTGTGTGACACACGGTCATGTTACACATCTATGTGTCTCCTGGTGTTGAATTAAAATCAAGTCAGTATGCTCCACACGACTCAGCATACGGGCGTGTGACTTGGCCGTGTGGCATAAGTCAGTATACCCTACAGGTTTGGCACGGCCTGGCACACGGGCGTGTGTGGCCAGTTTTAGGGCACACGGGCGTGTGTGTTGGTCGCGTGACCCAAGTCAGAGAGTTACACGGGGTTAGAAACAAGCTGGGACACAACTATGTGATCACATTTTGAATGACAACACGGCCTATGACACGGGCGTGTCTTTGGACGTGTGACACACACGGTCGGGCCACACGGTCGGGCCACACGGTCGTGTGTCCCCTATAATTTGGAAAATTTTCTAAGTGTTTCAAAAGATTCCCTTAGCTATCGGTTTAGTCCCGAGCTACTCTTAAAGCACGTTTAGGGCATCGTAGGCTCGTATTAGGGACAATGTGTTTGAATGATGATTGCATGAAATGTAAAAATGTATGAAAAATGAATATTTAATTATTTTATAAGTCTGGTAATGCTCCGTAACCCTATTCTGACAATGAATACAGGTGAGGGGTGTTACATTTGTGGTCCTGAAACCACTGTTCTGAGTTGACTAAAAATGGGTTATTACAACTCTCCCCCTATGGAATTTTCATCCCCAAAAATCTTACCAGAAAATAGGTTAGGGTACTGTTTTCTCATAGCTTCCTCAGGTTCCCACATAGCCTCTTCAACACCGTGACGTTGCCAAAGTACTTTAACTAAAGCTATGCTTTTATTTCTCAACTCTTTAATCTCTCGAGCCAGAATTCTGATCGATTCTTTGCTATACGACTTATCATGCTGAATTTCAATCTCTGTTGGAGAAATTATATGCGATGTGTCCGATCGATATCGTCGTATCATAGACACATGAAACACATTGTGAATCTATTTTAGTTCTGACGGTAAAGCTAGTCGATATGCTACTGGCCCTATTCTCTCGATAATCTCATACGGTCTGATAAATCACGGACTCAATTTTCCTTTGTGACCAAATCGAAGAATCTTTTTCCACGGAGATACTTTTAAAAACACTCTATCGCCGATTTGAAATTTAATGTCTTTACGTTTGAAATCTGCATACGATTTATGTCGATCTGAAGCAGCTTTCAAACTGTCGCGAATTACTTTCACTTTCTATTCGGTCTTTCTAATCAAATCAACCCCGTGAATCTTTTTCTCACTAAGCTCGGTCCAGTACAATGGAGTTCGGCATTTACGACCATATAAAGCTTTATACGGTGCCATTTTTATACTCGATTGAAAACTATTGTTACATGCAAATTCAACCAATGGAAAATATTTTTCCCAGATGCCTTCAAACTCTAAAACACAGCAACGAAGCATATCTTCGAGAATCTGAATAACTCTCTCAGGCTAATCATCTGTTTGAGGATGAAATGTAGTACTAAAGTGTAACCGCGTACCCAAAGCTTCTTGCAATTTCTTCCAAAATCGCGACGTAAACCTCAGATCTCTATCCGAAATAATAGAAATTGGCACCCCGTGAAATCTAACAATATTAGAGATGTACAATTTAGCTAATCGCTCGAGTGAAAAATCTGTACGTGCCGAAATGAAATGTGCAGATTTCGTCAGTCGATCAACAACAACCCAAATAGTATCTTTCTTTTTCAGAGATAGGGGTAATCCCGATACAAAATCCATCGTAACTCTATCCCATTTCCACTTTGGTATCATCACTGGCTGTAGTAGTCCCGAAGGCACTTGATGTTCATCTTTGACTTGTTGACAAACCAAACATCTCAACACAAATTCTGAAATGTCTCGTTTCATGCCCGACCACCAGTACAACTGTTTCAAATCATTGTACATCTTAGTACTTCCCGGATGAACAGATAAGCAACCACTGTGTGCTTCATGTAGAATTTTCTAAATAAGCTCGAGATTTCTCGGTACACAAATTCTACCTTAGAACAGCAAACAATCATCGGATCCGATCTGATACTCTGAATCAATAGTTAACTCACACTGTACTCTTTTAGCTTCTAACTCATTATCACATTTCTGAGCTTCACAAATTTGTTGAATAAATAATAGTATAGATTTTAACTCAGCTAAAATCGAACCATCATTAGACAAGGTTAACTGTGTTATCATCACCCGCAAAACAAATAAAGATTTTTTACTCAAAGCATCCGCGACTACATTTGCTTTCCCCGGATGATAATCAATCACTAACTCATAGTCTTTCAACAACTCGAGCCATCTTCGTTGTCGCAAATTCAAATATTTTTGAGACATTAGATACTTCAAGCTCTTTTGATCGGCAAAAATATGGCACTTCTCATCGAATAAATGATGTCGCCAAATTTTCAATACGAAAACAATAGCGGCTAACTCTAAATCATGTGTCGGATAATTCTTTTCACGCGGCTTCAACTGTTTGGAAGCATAAGCTCTCACTTTGCTTTCTTGCATCAAAACACATCCCAAACCGTTCAATGACGCGTCACTAAAAATCACAAACTCTTTACCCGACTCAGGTTGAATTAAAATTGGTGCTTCAGTTAACAGTGCTTTCAACTGTTCAAAACTCTGTTGGCATTTCTTAGACCACTCAAACTTCACATCTTTCTGTAAAAATCGAGTATCGGTGTAGCAATCATAGAGAACCCTTTTACAAAACGCTGATAGTAGCCAACTAGTCCCAGAAAACTTCTGACTTCGGATACGTTTCTTGGTGGTTTCCAGTCAACAACTGCTGAAATCTTACTCAGATCAACTCGAATGCCTTCTGCTAAAACAATATGTCCCAAAAGTCCAACTTCTCGGAGCCAAAACTCGCATTTGCTGAATTTAGCAAATAGTTGCTTATCTCTCAATGTTTGTAATAAAATCCTCAAATGTTCAGCAAGTTCAGATTCATCTCGAGAATAGATTAGAATGTCATCAATGAATACAACAATAAATCTGTCCAAATACGGTCTAAAGATTTGATTCATCGAATCCATAAAAATTGTAGGAGCATTAGTTAATCCAAATGGCATAACAAGGAATTCATAATTTCCGTACCTGGTTCTGAACGCAGTTTTCGGCACATCCGAATCTTTAACTCGCAACTGATAATAGCCAGATAGCAAATTAATCTTTGAAAATACTGTTGCTCCTTTCAACTGAACAAACAAATCATCAATTCTCGGCAAAGGATACTTATTCTTAATTGTAACCTTGTTAAGCTGATGATACTCGATACACAATCTCCTCGATCCATATTTCTTCTTTACGAACAGAACTGGTGCACCCCAGGGCGAAAAACTAGGTCACGCAAAACCTCTATCTGTTAACTCTTGCAACTGAGTTTTCAACTCTTTTAACTCTGTAGGAGCCATTCTATACGGAGCTATCGATATCAGTGATGTTTTCGGTACTAATTCAATAGCAAACTCAACTTCTCTAATCGGTGGCTGGAAACACGAAAAATTATACACTTTTTCATGCCCTTTTTAACTCAAATTTATGCGGTTTCGATTGAATTCTTGTCAGAAAATAATTAAATATTATAAAATAATTAAATTGTGCTAAAAATATGAACATGATGAATTTTAATTAATTTTATAGTTAATTTTGACTAATTTTGACTATTTTCGACAGATTCGCACAAAGGGCAAAAATTGGCTCGGCAGACACTGCTCGAAGAATAAACCCGAGAAGCAATTTGAAGTATCAAGGTGAATTTATTTCCATCCCAAGACGGTCCAATTATGAATATTTAATCATAAAATAATTAATTTTAATTTATTCCCAATTTAATTTGGGCTAAATAAATTAATCTTAATTAATTATGAAAAAGGCCCAGTTGAACCTCATCAGTTGAACCGAACCGATTGAACCGAACCAAGCAAAGAGTTGGGCAGCCCAAACCGTCCATATTGCTGGCCCAAATCAGCTTATTACCTGATTAATTAAGTTGCAAAGAAGCCCTTGAAGACTTTTCAAAGTTGCATTCAAACCCCTCCAAATATGGTGGCTTTGTAGATTTGCCCCATGCTATTTTTAGCAAAGTTGAATCCATCAACTTTGCCACATAGATGGCCGGCCAAGGGAGGTCTCTTTTGCTGCTACTATTTGCTATTTTTAGCAGCCATGATCAGCTATAAATACCACCCCTTTCTGATCATTCAAACCATCCCTCAATCCTTCATTTCTCATTCACTCTCTCATTCTCTCTTCTCTCTGTTCTCTTTTCTTTTCCATTACATTTCCCCTCCTTCTTGTGCAGATTTCTCCTCTTGGAAAAGAGGTGTTTTCCCAGCCATTTGGAGCAGCAATTGGAGTTTTCATAAGCCACCTTGATAGCCGAGGACAACGAAGAACGAAGAACGGAGCAGTCAGACAAGCCACAGAGAAACACCAGATTTGTTTCTTGTTCCCTATCTCTTTAAATTTCGTTGTTGTTTTGACAAACATGTTTATGAATATTTATGCAATTAGAATGGTTAATTTAATCAACTTAGCTTGAATTTAATTCGTGTTGGATTGATTTCATTTCGTTCTCTTAAATTATTAAAATTGTGTTTATATTGTTAAAGGCCTCGGTAAAATGCTTGATTAAGTAAAATCGTGTTTTAAGTTATCTAGCATTATAATTGTTTAGATAGCTAATGAATTAATTATTTAAACGCATTGAAATTGTAATTAATGGACACAATACTTAATCTGTGCATGTTTAATTCTTCTAAGGTAGCTGAAGATTAAATTAGCATTGTATTTGGCGATACATATGCCTTGCATAACTTGCAAGATTTTTGTGATTAAATTGTTTCAAGGTAAGGATACTTTGTTACCTCACATGATCTTTTATATGCTTATTAGGTCGAATTAATCGGTTGAATCACATAGGAATATGCGAGAGATTGTTTAATTTAATAAGTATGTATGTGCAATAACATGTAAATATGTTCATAAGTTAGCAAATTACCGAGTTGCCGTGATTTATTCGTAACAAGTATAAGCATGAGTTTAATAATTCTAAGGTAAGAAATGTAATTAGTCCGACACAATTATATCATCTTGATTAAAGTCAGCTTTTGAAATCGTGCATTAGAACTTTGTTTTATTTTATTTTACTTTGTTTTTCCTTTAGTTTTTAAATATTTCTTAAATCCAAATATTTTTTCCTTACCAAAGTGTTTGAAAACATTTTCATAATTAGTTCTTTTACAGTCCCTGTGGGTACGATAACTCGACATTTACTTGTCACTTTATTACTTGTTACGATTGTGTACACTTGCACATTTCCACCGTTCCAGTGGCAACCCAGGTAACTCTTCTGGAAACACATCCGGATATTCACAAACCACTAGCACTGATTCAATCTTCGATTCAGACACTTTTGTATCCATTACATAAGCAAGATAAGCATCGCAACCTTTCCTCACATATTTCTAAGCTAGCATTGTCGATATCACTATACGCAACCCACTCGAGTCATCGGATTCAATTCGAAGAATTTCACTATTCTGACATTTCAACTCAATAGTCTTTCGTCTACAATTTACAATAGCATCATACAAAGTCAACTAATCCATACCCAAGATCACATCGAATTCATCAAATGGTAAAAGCATCAAATCAGCCAAAAAACAGTAACCCCGAGTCATCAAAGGACAGTTCTTGCAAACTTTATCAACTAGGACATACTTGCCTAAGGGGTTCAATACTTTAATCAAAAATTTGGTAGACTCAACAGGTAAACTCTTACTAGACACCAAATTCTTACAAACATACGAATGAGTCGATCCAGGATCAATCAAAGTAATTACATTAGTGTCATAGTGAGAAAATGTACCGATGATAACATCTGGTGATGACGCATCTTCGTGAGCACGAATAGCGTAAGCTCTGGCTAGTGCTCGAGCCTTGGATCTCACTGTAGAATCCTTTGTCGCACCTTTGCTACTAGTCACATTTCTCATATTTTTAAATAGTCTCCCTCTGGCAGCTGTATTACTCGGTCTTGTATTCAAAAATTTGTCTTTCTCATGTAACTCAAGACAATCCCGAATAAAGTGATCTTATGATCCACATCTAAAACAAGTTTTGTTATTCATCCAGCAATCTCCAAAATGTCGTCTTCCACACTGTTGACACTCAGGCTTGTTGGTTCTAACACTACCAACGCTCAATACTGAAGTGGCTTGAGCCTTAGGACTCATGTATTGCTTCCCACGATCTCTATTAGAATACCCCACTAAAGCATTCGAACGATTATACAAATCATGTGATTTCTTTAAAGAATAATGATAGGAGTTACTCATTGGCCTCTTTCTCAAATCTCTAGCCTCAAAATCGGCTTTTCTCTTGTCTTTGCCAAGTTCATCGGCTTTGTAAGCTTTGTCAACTAAAACAACAAATTCTTTCAATTCCAAAATCCCAATTAGAAGTTTAATGTCTTCGTTCAACCCGTCTTCAAACCGCTTACACATAATTTCTTCAGTTGAAACACATTCTCGAGCGTACTTACTTAGTCTCACAAATTCTCTTTCTGTAACACCCCTAACCCGTAACCATCGTCGGTCTAGGGTTAAAGGCATTACCGGACATAACAGAACTTTTTACAGACATTTCATAATACAACTCAACGAATTAAATCAAAGTGTCCCTTAAATAGGTCTACAAGACCTTAAACATGCCTTAGAAATGGGTCGGGACTAAACCGGGATCATACAATTTTTTTACGAAAATCAAACATTTTTCAAAGTTACAGAGGTCACACGCCCGTGTGGGCAGGCCGTGTGCCTCCCACGGCCTCAGACACGCCCATGTGCCTGAGTCGTGTCAAAACAGGGCATACATACTGATTTGACCACACGGCCTGAGACACGTCCGTGTGCCTCACACGTGGTCGAGCCTGACTTGCAACACATGGCCAGTCACACGCCTGTGTGTCCAGCCCGTGGTCGAGTCTGACTTGTTTTGAAATGCAACCATGAGAAACACGGTCGAGCCACACGCCCGTGTGCTTAACCGTGTGGGAAAATATAGGCCATTTGCAAGGCCAAAATGTCAACCACACCTTGGGTCATCCCTATAAGCACATACAAGCATCATTCCCAACACTTATGGCAACTAAAAATATACCCAATTAACCATCTATTTTTCTCATTCAAGAACATTTCATCACAACATCTTATATGCTAATTAGCCCAACTAAATCACAAGCATAACCTGTAACACCCCAAACCTGGCCTAGAAGTTAGGCCCAAATCTGGCGTGTCACATTGAAGTGTTTTTCGAAAACCATGTTTTCATTGAAAACCTTCCTTAGTATTTAAAGCTAAAGTCTCAGTTTGTGTTCGCTTAGTTTCAAAACGTGATTCATTGAAAAGTTAATCACTTTTAAAAACGTTATTAACTTCGTTGAAAATCTCTTTTAGTCGCGGAAGCTAATTTAAGGTAAAGAAGTTTAAAACGTATGTTTTAAAAACAGTAATTGGGTTGAAAACTCGTCTACATCTAACAGATATAAAACGTAACAAATTCCCAAATTCAGAATTAAATCCAGAGAGGCCTTATTACAGAAATTAAAACCCAAAATTGAATTTAAAACATATATAGAGTCTAAAGTATAACAGCCGCAGTCGTGTGGTCACCTCCGAGTCCCTCACAGCATCGATCCTCCTAATGTTGGGGATTACCTGCACAGTTAAAAACGGGGTGAGTTTACGAAAACTCAGTGTGTAATCCCTTTGCTAGAGTAACAGTCAGTATACAAAAATAGAAACCGAAATAGTCTGGGCCAAAGCCCTTTAACAGTAACAGTACAGTCCAGTTCAAAGCATACGTGGGCCAAAACCCACAACAATATCATTTGGGTCACAGCCCATAATAGAATCAATTGGGCCTAGACCAAACCAACAACAGAACAAGTGGGCTTAAGCCCAGTATAGTGGCAGATCTCATAAACAGATATGCAACAGTGTGAGGATGCATCCCACCCCGGTCCAGCCAACACACCATCTGTACCAACCCTACACTCCTGTGGGGATAAAATCGACCCACCCAGCCAACACACCTAGCTTAGCACCGGTTGCGGCACTAAGTCAATAGAACGGCACGGCGCCATGGACAGAACGGCTAAAAGCCATAATCAGAATGGTTATAAACCATAATCAGGATGGCACAAAGCTATCGGTAACTGTAATAAGTTTGGCACATAGCCATCAGCAACGGTAATATAATCGGCAGACAGCCATGGTAATTATGATTGACACAGAGTCATCAGTATATATGTTAGGCACATAGCCACGGGTAAATACGATTGGCACAAAGCCATAATTAAGATGGCACAGAGCCATATTTAGTTTGGCACAGAGCCATAATCAAGATTACGCGGCTTTAAGCCATCCGTCGGTTCACAGTCGTCTCATGTGACCCGTGCGACCTTAACAGATTAATACTAGATCCACAGTCGTCTCATGCGACTCGTGCGACCCTATCAGAACTTCCTCCGTATCAATGTCCCAACCCCATGCAATATGTCGTGTATGTCATGCTCAATCATTACACGTGTATGCAAAATGGCCATGCTCAGTAAAGTCATTTAAACACATATTAAAAGCATATCACCACGACCACGATCAGTCGGTTAAAACACGAACATACGATCATAGTCAAATCAGTCAAATTCATAGTCTAAGTCAGTCATTTACCCACAAGGGAAGAATAGTCATTTTACCCTATAAGGGTATTTCAGTAATCCTACCCATTAGGGGTATTTAGGTAATTTTGCAAATCGGGGGTATTTCGATAATTTCACAAATCAGGGGTATTTCGGTACTTTCACAATCTGAGGGTATTTTGGTAATTTCACAAATCGGGGGTATTTCGGTAATTTCACAAATCGGGGGTATTTCGGTAATTTCGTAATCTGAGGGTATTTCGATAATTTTTTAAATCGGGGGTATTTTGGTAATTTTACAACCCGAGGTATTTTAGTAATTTTACAAATCAGGGGTATTTTGGTAATTTTACAAATCGGGGGTATTTCGATAATTTCACAATCTGAGGGTATTTCGATAATTTTACAATCTGAGGGTATTTCAGTAATTTTACAAATCGAGGGTATTTCGGTAATTTTACAAATCGAGGGTATTTCGGTAATTTTACAAATCGGGGGTATTTTGGTAATTTTACAATCTGAGGGTATTTCGGTAATTTTACAATCTCGGGTATTTCGATAATTTTACAATCTGAGGGTATTTCGGTAATTTTACAAATCGGGGGTATTTCGGTAATTTTATGAAATATTGAGGATAAGTTAGGACACGATTGAGCTTGTGGCTTATTGGTAGGTGGCGTGATGAAGCTTCAAAAGGGGGGCTGGTGTTCGAGTCACGCCTGGATTATTTTGCTGCTATGGCCAGTACAGAAGTAGAGGTGGACTGGATCTCTACAAGGTAAGGTTTGAATTGGTCATTGAGTGAATCAATGAGGATTTCATGGAGGGATTAAGGGAGTGATTTATGGAGAAAAGCAAGGAGTTTGAAATGTGTGGGAGTGTTGTGCCGAATTGGTAAGGGGAAGCAAAGAACAATTCGACAACACAAACCAGTTTTTCCCAAGGAAAGAGTGACCGAAACCAAACCGAAAATGAGAGAAAACTATCCTAGCCGAATTTCCTATGCTTCCCCTTACTAATTTGGCACAACACTCCCACACATTTCAAACTCCTTGCTTTTCTCCATAAATCACTCCTTTAATCCCTCCACCAAATCCTCCTTGATTCACTCAATGACCAATTCAAACCTTACCTTGTAGAGTTCCAGTCCACCTCAATTTCTCTACTGTCCATAGCAGCAAAATAAATACCTCTTTGCTCCAAGCGTGACTCGAACACTAGCCCCCCTTTTGAAGCTTCATCACGCCACCTACCAATAAGCCACAAGCTCAATCGTGTCCTAACTTATCCTCAATATTTTATAAAGCCTTCATGCTAAAATCCAGGTTTATTCAAAGAACAACCAAAAATTTTGCGCACGCCATGACTTGAACCTCAGACCACATGCATACTCCTAACGCCTCCTTGCCACTAGACCACAAGCTTCCTTGTGTCACATTTTATCCTCAAATATTAATAAGTCCTTCCAACCCACGCCAAGTTCAATTTTAGGGAAAACTAAAATTTTTGCTATAGCCTAGATTTGAACTCAAGACCTCCCAAAACACTCCCAATCACTCCTAAAGCACATAGCCAGTAAAGCAAACATGCAATTAGTGAATTTTTTCTCGCACAACTAAAATCCAATTGCTCCGATGCTCAAAGCCTATTTCTTCTAGGCCCAAAATTTGAAGCCTTACATAACCAAGCATGATTCATCCACAACTTACCACAATAATAAGACATCTTATCATCAATGATATACCAACTTTGCATCAATAAACTTACCCTTACTTTGACCATTTCATTAGCTAACAAACCATACCAAATTAAGCATCATTTGGCTTGATTACTCATTCATATAATGTCATTATCTAGCCATATCACATGGCTAACTATACACCCTTTCAAAACATAATCATATCGACTAGACTATACATGCCATACTTAATATATACATATTCAAAAGGTACCAAAATATGATTTGAGTAGTGTGATGACAATCCTCGACGATCCTCGAGCCTTCTGTAGCTTTAACGATCTATAAAACAAAGTAAACACACACAAAGTAAGCTTTCCAAAAGCTTAGTAAGCCATGTACAAATAAACTTAACATATAATCATTTATAAGCATAGCAATTCAAATACATTAATATTTTCATTTCAAACACATAGATTTCTCTTTCGCTCGATTGGTTAGCCATTGCTTACCAACATATCATACCTCAAGCATCTCTTTTGCTTATATGTCAAACATACATATATCACACTTTATTCATTGCATCTATGTACGTATTTACTCACCTTTCATGCCTATTCAAAGCATATACATCAAACGTACCTGAAACGGATATACAATTCACATAGTCATTCATTTCTGACTTTCCCGCTGAACCGCTCGAATCAAATAGGATGCTCAAATACTCGTAATAATCGTACAATGCCAACGCCCCGCACGTGGTCTTACATGTAACAAAATATCGATGCCACCGTCCCGCATGGTCTTACATGAATCAAATACGATGCCAATGTCCCAGACATGGTCTTACACGTAAATCTCAAATCGATGCCAACGTCCCAAACGTGGTCTTACACGATATCACATATCGGAAACCTATGTCATGACATATGTAATCCTATCTATTCCTAGGTTCATACGGGACTTCTCGGACATTGATACATTGTCGATATTTCCTCGGGTTTCATATACGAATCATCTCGAACATATTCATCGCAACCGAAATCTCATAGATGCATAAATAAACCAATTCTAATGCATTTATTTGTATATTGACTTACCTCGAATTCGTGTAAACGGAAACGAACGGCTATTCAACTATTTTCGACTTTCCTCGATCTAAATCTTTTTTTCTTCGATTATTGATCTATACACATTCAAATTTAATCCATTTATTCACCAAATCATTCAATTCAATCCAAAAACATATATTTAGGGCAATTTACAATTTAGCCATCATATTTTCATATTTTGACATTTTAGTCCCTATTTCATAAAATCACAAAATACACCAAATTTGCATACACCATGTTTAGGCCGAATATTACCCATGCTCATACAAGTCCATAAATTACATTTATTTCACAATTTAGTCCCTCAAAATATTATTTTCTCAATTAAGTCCAAATTACTCAAAATCACCAAAAATCCAAAGACAAAACATGTTAATTTAACACATATATTCCATATTTCATCATCAAACATCATAAAAATCATGAATTCATCCATGGAACTTTTCAAAATCTTCATCAATTCACAAAATTGAAGCATGGGTTTTGAAGAACACGAAGCAACGATTACAAAAACGTAGAAATTATCAAAAACCGAACTAATTACATACCTTAATTAAGCTTGATAGTAGCCGAAACCTAAGAACACTTTTCTTCTTTTCTTTCTTTGCTATATTCGGCCAACAAGATGAATAATGGCCTATTTTCATGCTTTTTGTTATATTAATTAACATATATTTTACAAATTACCTTAATGCCTTTAATGAATTAATTATAACATCTTATAAAACATGGACATAAATGTCCACTTACCTAATAGTGGCATAATAACCTTTTAAGGACTTATAATAAATTAAATCATAACAACTTAGCACATTAACAAATGGAATGCCATTTTTAAATTTTATGCGATTTAGTCCTTTTATCAAATTAAGCACACAAACGAATAAATTATTTCACGAAACTTTCACACATGCTTAATCACATACTAAAGGCATAGAAAATAATATAAAAATATTTTTTTGACTCGGATTTATTGTAACATCCTGGTTTAGGGCCTAGTCAGAATAGTAGTGCGAGACCACAAATTTGAGGTTCATGAATGATTTTGTGAGGTTTAGGCTATGTATGCATGCTAGTGTGAAAGTTTCATGAAGCAATTTTGTGAAATTGTGGTTGAATTGTCCAAAAGGACTAAATTGCAAAAGTTGCAAAATGTGTGTTTCTAGAAGCTATATGTGTGAAATGGCTTTAGATTATTGATTAGAGGTCCTTAATGAGCAATTTTCCCAATTTTTAGTTTTTGGGAAAAAATGGGCATGGATGAGTTAAAATTTAAAGTTTATCAAAAAGGGCATTTTGGTCATTTATCAAATAAGTGATTAAAAAAGGAGAAAAGATGACAAAATCATGCTCATCTTCTTCCCCTCATTGCCGAAAATTTGAAGGAAGCCATAGCTAGGGTTCTTCAATTTTTCAAGCTTGCTAGTAAGTGCATCTAGCCTCGTTTTTTATATTCTTTGTATTTTTGAAGTCCCGGTAGCATGAGTAAGCTATTTTTAGCTATTTGATGAGCTATGAAGGATGTTCAAAAATGTGGTCATGTATGACATGCATGTATTTTGTTGTTTTATGGAAGATTATGAAAGCTTGATGTAGTAGAAACATCTTTTGTTAAGTGATTTTTCATGAAAATGCATGTAGGGACTTGATTGTGAAAATCTTAAGTTTGGTCATACATGTGTGTTTTAGTGAGAATTGATGATAGCTTTAGTTGAATAAGTGGTTCGACTAAGCATGAAAGACTAGAAAGTTGAATAAAAATCACTTTACGAGCCTTTGGGGCTAAAGTGTAAATATGAGAAAGTTTAGGGGTAAAATAGTAATTTTGCTAAAGTATGAGATGTGGGTCAATTTAGTCAATGTATGTATTGAATAAGCTGATTTATTCATTATAGATCAAGAAAGACGAAGCCTGGATCGAAACCGAGGCAAAAGCAAGGTGGTGGACTAAATTGCAAGTCTCAATACTTTTGAGTATCGAGGTAAGTCTATGCATAAACAATGCATTCATACTTACAAATTGTTAATGCTAGATAGTGTATAGCATGGTTGAGAATGATTGAGAACCTATGTGGTTCAAGTGAAATGGATGGACGAATGATTAAGTAGATTTGTGAATGTGTTGTGATAATGCAAAAAGGTGGGCTAAGTGCGATACCATCCTAATGCATATTGACGATGAGCTGGCTATGTGCGATGCTATCGTTAGGTATGTTATTTAGTGGGCTATGTGCGAGACCGCTATGAATACCTTGTTGGTAGGCTAAGTGCGATACTACCTTACTAATTGAATGGGGTGGGCTTAGTGCGGAACCACCGAGAGATTTCTTTGTGTGGATGTGATAGTGAGTAGATTAGGCATGTGGATTAGGCCGTGTGGATTAGTGTGTGTGGACTAGCTGTGTGGATTAGCTGTGTGGATGTATTATTAAGTTAATTAGCTGTGTGGATGAATTATTGAGAAATATTGATGTGTTGTATATTGTGTAAACGTGACATTGAATGCAGGGGTGCATTTCGATGGCTATGAGTATGTGACTCATGATGTGTTGGAAATGTGGTAAGGGATAGAAAGAGTAAGCATAGTTGTTCATTACTTTTGGTAGTATAATGCTAATTGTTTTTTAGCTTATACTATGATGCTTAATTGTTTATGTGTAAACTTACTAAGCTCAAAGCTTACTCCCTTTCTTTTCCCTTGTCTTATAGAGTAAAAGTGTTGAACCGAGATACGAGGATCAATTGGAAGATCGCCCACACTATCAGCACACTCTGGTACATGAGACTCGATGTTTTGTATATGGCATGTATAGGGGCTAGATAAGTTAGTGAATTTTGTTGTAAATGGCTAAGATGTGTTGCCTTTAGATGGATAGCTTATTTTGAATAATTGTAACACCCCATACCCGATTTCGAGGCTAAAACCGGATACGAGACATTACTATGCTTGAACTTGCTTAAACATGTACTTTCGGGCCACAAAATTTCGTTCTGAATTAAAAACTTCTTTTTCTTAGTCAAATTATTCATATCGTGGGCCTACGAGGCCTTAAACTTGCGTCCGAAAACTTTTACAAGTTAAAAGAAACTTTTCTTTAAAACAGGGCTCACACGCCCGTGTAGAACGAGACACGTCCGTGCATAGACACACACGCCCATGTCCCTGGACCGTGCCTAAAAAACCCAGTATTCTGCCAATTTGCCCACGGCCAAGGCACACGCCCATGTATTTTGGGAACACGCCCGTATGCCCTATCACACGTCCGTGCCTTTCACCCGTGGTCGACACTGACTAATCACACACGGTTTTGACACGCCCGTGGGCCTAAACCGTGTGCCATACCTTAGTATTCTGACTTATTCAGCACAGCTTCAGCATGCCCGTGTGCTTTAACCGTGTGACCATTCAAATTCTAATTTCAAGGTGCAGACTCCACACGGCCAGGGCACATGCCCCTGGCTTGATCGTGTGTCTTACACGGCCTAGACACACGCCCGTGTGTCTACCCGTGTGGACCAGAACAAGGCTATTTGCCAAGCTCTTTGCACTCCTATAGCATACACAACTTATACTCATCCATCACATTCATAATCACTCAAGTTAAATTGTCATCCCACATAGATAAATACATCTTTTCATAAAACATAATAGCCAACAACTATGGCATTATACAATTATCCCATAACTCATTTAGGCCAACACATTTGGCACAATAACACTGACTTAATCAACCTCATGTACTAGCCCTATACATTCCATGACTCATAATGACTTGATACCTCATACCAAGTGTTTCCTCGATAGTGTGAAAACATCTCCGGCGATCTCCAACTCGAGCTAGCTAAATTAACCTATAAGAGATGAGAAAGGAAGAGGAGTAAGCAATAATGCTTAGTAAGTTCATCTGCATACAACTGATAAACCTTAATATTCAATGAATATGCATGACTGCAAGTTATTACAATAAGCTTTTCTCATGAACTCATGATTACTTACTCAATTTACCTTAAAACTTATTCATTCTACCTCTTACCATTTTCTTACCCTGCCACAAGCCAAATGCTCGTTTAATTAGCGTACACTCCTACACTAATCATCACAAGATCATATAAAACAACACATCAAGCATTTTCAATAATTCATCCACACAGCTACTTTACTCAGTATTGCAACCACACAGTCAATTCACACAGCTAATTCACACATGGTTAATGCTAAATCACTTAGCTTATCCATAAAGCAAATATCTCGGTGGTTTCGCACTTAGCTTACCACAATCGATTATAGGGTGGTATCGCACACAGCCCACCAATCATTTATACCCCTGGTGATTTCACACTTAGATCACCAATCATTTATAAGTGATGGTATCGCACACAGCCCATCAATTAATAATATATCAGGTGGTAACGCACACAGCCCACCGATAACAATATGGTTGATGGTATCGCACACAGCCCATCATTAACCATTAATATGGTGATATCGCACATAGCTCACCATTATCATACATTCATGAATAGTCATCCACATGTAACTCTTTATTTCAAATGTTCATCCAAGAACATCCTCACACTACTATTCTTACTTAACTTTTCCACGTTATTTATTCGCATTCACACGATTCAACAATAAATCTAACTCATGCAACTAAGGTGCATTAATTACATTTATCCCACTAGGGTTTATCATACATTGAATTCATATCAATTCCATCGTAACACATACTTGCTCTTCTTATGATACAACCACATACATTTAACATGTCCATTGAGTCACTCAAATTATTAAATAACTCTCTTGAGTCTCATACACATAGTTCTCATTAACATCATACCCCCAACAGGGTCTTACATACATTAACATATCAATGCCATGCCCCTGACATGGTCTTATACGAACTCTTACATCGAGGCCATATTCCAATATGGTCTTACTCGAGACTTTAACCATCATCCTATCATGCTATACACCTTTCCCATTACACTAATTTCAATTCCATTAACATCTCATCAAGAGATATTCCACACATTCATATAGTGAACATACATTCCATACAACATTGGAATACTTACATTAACTCATACATAATTGCAATAATTGCACATGAACTTACCTCGATGACGAAAAGGGCCGAAAAGAGACCTTTTTGCCCACATTTCTCTTTTCAACCGTTCTAGGTCCGAAATTCGTTTTCTTTGATCTAGAACAATGAAATTCAGTGATTTAATCACTTATAAATCATAATACACCATAATCTACACTTTAGGAAAAATTACTATTTTGCCCCTACACTTTGGCAAAAGTATGATTTTGCCCCTAGGCTCGTAAATAAATTTTCATCACATTTTCTTGTTAAACAAGCCTAGCTGAACATTTAATCCTCTTGCAACTATTCTCAATTCCATCAATTTCATGCCTTAATGAACAAATTACAACTTTTGCATTTTAGTCCCAAATAGGTGTTTTCATGACAACACCTTTCACAAAAGTTGTTTCTCATCATCCTATCATTCATTTTCTTTCATAAAACTCATCAAACAACATAAAATCTCTCATGGCAAGTCCCTAGACTTTCAACCATTTTGCAAACTAGTCCCCTCTTTAGAAAGCTTAAGCTTTGGGGACTCCAAAAGTACAATTTTTATCAAGAAAAATCATCAAAATCACTTACTTGAGGAGGAGAAGTGTTGCTGAAATTTTGAGCTTCAAACACCCCTTGTTTGCTGCAACTTTCGGTGGAGAAGAAGAGAGAAAAAGATGATATCTTTTTCCATTCTTTATTTTATTATAAAACACCCTTTCAACCCACCAACTTTGACCAAAAATTAAAAACTCTTGTCCCCTCTTGTCTACATGGCCGGCCATCATATCCAAGATGGTCTACTTGCCCTTTAAAATCCTTCAATTAATGTTTCATGGCTATTTGGTACCTTTAGCCTATAGAATGGAACTTTTGCACTTTATGCGATTTAGTCCTTTTTCACAATTTAGCTAGAAATTGCTAAAATTAAGGCACCAAAATTTTCATGCATCCTTATAAACATGTTATCACACATAACATAACATGAAAATAATATTCCCTATCCTTGAATTAGTGATTCCGAGATCACTGTTCCGACTAGCCCCTAAATCGGGCTGTTACAATAATGCCATAGTTGTTAGCTATTTTAAGTTATATGAAAAGTTATAGTTGTCTATGTGAGATTGCAATTCAATTTGAATTGATTATGATTGTGTTAGATGAGTATATGTTGTGTATGCTAGAGGGGTGAAAAGAACTTGGCACATAGCTTTGTTCTTGTCCATGTGGATAGACACACGGGCTTGTGTCTAGACCATGTGAGACACACGGTCAGTCCACAGGCGTGTAACTTGGCCGTGCGTCCCCTGCATGTTAGTATTTGAAGTCAGAACAGACCATGGACTAGTCACACGGGCGTGTGCCTAGGGCGTGTGAGATTAATCAGTGTTGGCCACGGGCTAGCCACACGGGCGTGTGTTTAGACTCTAGGCCGTGTTAAGGTAGTCAGTGTACACCACGGGTGGTAAGCACAGGCGTGTGCCTTGGCCGTGGGGCATTGGCAGAATGCTAGGGTTTTTAAGCACGGTTTGGGGACATGGGCGTGTGTGTCCATGCACGGACGTGTCTAATCTTGCACGGGCGTGTGAGATCTGTATAAAAGAGAAAAATTTTAAGATTGGAAAAAGTTTCGGTTTAGTCTCGAGAGCCCTCGTGTGTATGAGTGAGGCCTCGTAAGTCGAGAATGAGGTTGTTGAGATGACTTCAGAGAGTAGTTATGACGAGCCTAAGTGGCGATCAAGTAGTTTGAGTTCGGTAAAAGCTCGGGCCCGATTTCAGCGTAGAACTCGGGTAAGGGGTGTTACATTTGTGGTTCCGAAACCACTATTCCGACTAGGGTCTAAACTGGACTGTTACAATTCTCCCCCTTAGGGATTTTCGTCCCCGAAAATCTAACCGTTGAATAGATTCGGATATTGTTGTCTCATTGTATCTTCAGGCTCCCACGTAGCCTCTTCTACTCCGTGTCGATGCCACAATACCTTTACTAATGAAATTTTCTTATTTCTCAATTCTTTCATCTCATGAGCTAAGATACGAATCGGTTTGGTAACTAAACTGATCAAAAGAAAAGAGAAAAGAAAACTCAACAAAGCCGAAATATGCACCAAAACCCCCCTTTGGCCGAATTTCTTGAGTGCTACACTCAAATTTCGGCTCCAACCTCCTCTAATTCCAATTCCTCATTTTTCTCCTCCATTTTCTCCGCCAAATCTTTACCAACTTCTATCCATATCCCATGAATCACTCCCCCAAGACCGATTCCACAACCACCTTAGTAGAACTCCACTCCAACTCAAACACTAGGCGTCCCGTCAGCAAAATAATTACTCCAATACTTGTCCCAGGACTTGAACCCCAGTCATCCTATACCACCCTTGGCGTCACTTACCACTGGAGCCCAAGCTCCTTTCGTGTCTCTTTTTATTCACAATTATTTAAAAGGCTTAAAACCAGGTGTCATGGTTCCCCTAATGCTAAAAAATAAAAATTCTCCATATGACATGGCTTGAACCCAGGACTTCATAGAAGCCCCAAAACCTTCCAAAATCACTCACCTAACAGATCTAACATGAAATTGTGCCGGTCTCTTGTTCTCAAAAATTTTAAACGCTCCCATGCCCAAGGTCCAATTCTTCTAGGCCCAAAATTCGGGGCGTTACAGCTCTACCCCCTTAAAGAAATTTTGTCCCGAAAATTTCCAACTATCTAATAGCTGCACAACACAGGTTACACCACTACGCTTTTGCTACGCACTCTAATCCTAATTGCAAATTAGGTAAATAGTACACTATGGGTAAAGTACGTACCAATATTCACATCTGGAGTGTCTCCGTCTTCTCGGTGACGTGCTGCATAAACCAAAGCTGGTTGCCTCGCCTCCGCATGACCAGCACCTCTACCTGGAGCTCCACGGCCCAAACCGTTTCCACCCCTGGCCAGTCCACGGCCTCTAGGCGGCTGCCGTCCACCCCTAGGTGGCTGTACATCACCCCTGCCAAAAACTTGTATCTGATCCGTTCTTCTGGGACACTCTCTGAGACGGTGTTCCATGGAACAACAACTCAGACAAGCTCCCGTCCTCCTCCCGCACTCGCCCACATGACCTTTCCCACAAATAGCACAATGTGGTAACCCAGTAGCAGTAATAGGGGGCCCAGCTCTGGCTGGCCCATCCACTCTGGCCCTTCTCTTAGGTCTCTGATCAGAATTAGAATGCTCAAAATCCCTCTTGTTTCTGCCCATTTCTCTTTCTCGGTTTAGGCGCTCCGAGCGCTTCACATCTTCAGTAATCTTTGTTTTCTCCACCAATGCTGCAAAATCCCGCTCCCTTTGGGGAGTAATCAGTACCCGAAGACTGTCTCTGAGGCCATCTTCGAATCGAACACAACGTTCATAATCTTTTGCCTCTATTCCTTTAGCATACCGAATGATTCGCAGGAACTCCGCCACGTACTCTGTCACAGATTTGTCTCTCTAAGTCAAGTTCAAGAATTCCCTCCTTCAGGCATCCACATAGCTTATGCCCACGTACTTCCCTTTGAATGTGGACTTGAAGAACTCCCAAGTGACTCAGTCAGGCTGAGTGCCCTCTTTCACGGTAAGCCACCACTGGTAGGCTTCCTCTCGCAGCAACAACACCGCACCTTTTAGTTTTTGTTCGAAAGTGCAGTCAAGACCATCTATTATTCTTTCTGTGGCCTCCAACCAATATTTGGCCATATTATGGGCCACTCCCGCAATACCTTTGAAAATCTCTGCTCCATTTGATCGAAATCACTCCAAAATTGACCCACGGCTTCCAATGCCATTGTATGGCCCAGCGACCCTTTCCAGAATTCTTAGCATTGCTTGGGACAATACGTCATCCCCATCTGCCCGATTATACGACCCTGTCTCGGGTACCGGTGAAGTCGGAGCCTCTCTCGCTTCAACGTTGGGCATATGGCTTGATGCCGAAGATCCAGCCCTAGCACTTCCACGGCTTCTGCCGCAGCCTCTTGCACCTCTTCTAGTGCTCATTATCGCTTCGCGTATTACCTGAATTAGAAATTTTATGAATTTAGCTCATAGTTTCAATAATTAAACAGATATTTTATGGAAGTAGTAATTAAGAGTTGTTTTCACAATCGCAAGCTCACTACAATTTTAGTTTCCTATAGTTTCTCAGTTTACTCTAGCTATAAAGTCTCGTTATAGTCTATCATTTAAAGTAAGCCTAGTAACTATTTATAGTATAACAGTTTAAAATAGATTTCAGTATCAGGAGAACTTACTTAGTCCGATGCCAGAGACTCGGTGTGCCACACTTTTCAGAAGAAATATTTCAAACCCTTCACATATTGAAAAAAAACAATTTATTGAAATCCAAGATTTAAACACCCATTCCACAGTCGAGTTTTGCAACTAGGCTCTGATACCACTAAATGTAACACCCCAAACCCGGCTTAGACGTTATGGCCGAATCTGGCGTGTCACATTGAAGTGTTTTCGAAAATCATATTTTCATTGAAAACCCTTCTTAATTAAAAGCTTGAGTAAAATCCAAGTTACGTTAGTTTATTATTATTTTATTTTAAACGTGGTATATAGAAAAATTGTTAAGTTTATTCCCAAAATTTCTTTTCAATTGCGGAAGCTAAGTTTAAAAGTAACCGATTTACGAAAACGTGATGTTTAAAAATTAAATTGTGAAAGCGTAGTGTTTTGAAAATAGTTATTGTTTTGGAAAACCGCGATCTACCTTTAACAGATAGGAAACGTAATAACTAAAAAAAATCCCAAATTAAAAACCAAAAATTAAAAGAGGCCTTAATACAACCCAATAAGAAAGCGGTTTAAGTAAGGTAAACTAGACTATTAAAATTTAAAGCTGTTCGTAGTGTGGCCACCTCCGAGTACTTCAGTACGTCGAACCGCTTACTGAGGATTTCCTAAAAAATTAAAAAAATGAGGTGAGTTTACGAAAACTCAGTGTGTACAACCCTCAACGATCATAAAGCATGCATCACATCAATCCGGGACTAAGCCCATTATAGTATTCATTGTGGGCCTAAGCCCAACACAGTAACGGTGGCAATTGGGCCTTAGCCCATAATAGCCTCAGTTGGGCCTTAACCCATATCAAATGTCACATATCACATCTATCTGGGCCTAAGCCCATCTCAATATCAGAATCAATATGTGCAATGCATGAATACCCAAACCAACCCTACACTCCGTGTCCTGTCCAACCCTGCACTCCTGTGGGGATTTAATCGACCCACCCATCCCTACACTCCTTATGTAGCACCGGTTGCAGCACTAACCAATATTGCAGCAGAGCTGCCAATCACATAATCGACTTAATGCCATCAGTGGATCCACAGTTGTCAAGCGACCATGCAACCCTAACAAATCATATACTTCCTCCAAATTAATGATCCCATCCCCCATGCAGCATAATATCACATGAATGCAACCATACCATAAATGGCATACCATAACAATCACATAACATGTAGGGGCATTTTAGTCATTTTGCCCTTCAGGGGCATAGCGGTCATTTAGCAACCTTCCCACAGGTCTACAGTCGCCTCGAGCGACACAGATAGCATATATGGTCAAAACGGTACAATTGGGCCCAAAGCCAAATATTTGGCCCAAGTGGGCCCACACGCTTCTGTGTGGCCCATTTAGCCCAAATTTAGTAACGGCTATGTGAACGTTATAGCATAGTTTAGTTTCTGCCACTTATCGTAAAATTTTATCTGTGTAGGGCCCATGAGCCCATTGGGCCCACTCGGCCCATTTCGACCCCAATGCGGCCCAAAACAACCTAAGCCCATGAGAACGCTCATGGTAGCCTCAACCATCTTATGCCCATGTTCGTGGGCTCAGTCCACCACACGTGCGATCGCACGCTCGTGTGGCATCATTCGCCGGTATTTTGACTTTTTGACATTTTGTCGATCTACGATCAGAATGAGTGTGGCTACACACACTTTATCGGCTTTCTCACCAACTAACGAATACAGGGTACTATTACACACCTGATCGCGAAGCGCACCACGAATCCCTAGCACCGAACCTACCATATTCAAAACTAACGGTTAATCACTCGATCAATACAATTATTCTTTCTTTTTTTCCAAACACATGCCGAAATCACATTGATACCTGCCTTAGTCGATCGAGATTTGACAAGTCCCCACTAATTGTTAGCAAGAATTTATCCCCTTGCTGCAATTATAGTCAAAACAGAGAGTAGGCCTTCGACCACTTTTGGAACACGCGCCCCTCTTTACTCCTCGAGAACGCCTAGGTAGCAACCAACTTTAGTCTAAGAGGAAAAAGAACCATACTAGCAATAAAAATCCATTTAAGGGATCACCATAACTTACACTTAACCTCGAAAAACAGAAGAAAAGAACCCGCAGCCTTATGATAGGAGAACAGAAATGAGAGTAAATTCGGCAATAGGTGAAAGAGAGATAGCAAGGTATTCAGCTTTTACACACTTATGAACAAATGATAACAGTGTTAAACAAAAGGGAAATTTGGCTCAAGAGAAGTAAATGGGGAAAATAAAAAGAAAAGATGTAGAAGAAGAGAAGATATGCAATCGGCCAAGGGAAAAATAGGAAAAAAGGTACAAAAAGATGCCTAAATGGAAACACAGAAACGGCTAAGAAGAAAGTAGAGTGAAACAGAGCAAAAAGAATGCACGAGAGGTCACTTTTAGTGCAGTTTTGGCAGCATCCAGATAAAGTGAAAAGTCGTTTTGGTCTGCTAACTAAACTGATCAAAAGAAAAGAAAAAACAAAACTCAACAAAGCCGAAATATGCACCAAAATCCCCCTTAGGCCGAATTTCTTGAGTGCTACACTCAAATTTCGGCTCCAACCTCCTCCAATTCCAATTCCTCATTTTTCTCCTCCATTTTCTCCTCCAAATATTTACCAACTTCTATCCCTATCCCATGAATCACTCCTCCAAGGCCGATTCTACAACCACCTTAGCAGAACTCCACTCCAACTCAAACACTAGGCGTCCCGTCAGCAAAATAATTACTCCAATGCTTGTCCTAGGACTTGAACCCCAGTCTTTCTATACCACCCTTGGCGTCACTTACCACTAGTGCCCAAGCTCCTTTTGTGTCTCTTTTTATTCACAATTATTTAAAAGGCTTAAAACCAGGAGTCACGGTTCCCCTAATGCTAAAAAATAAAAATTCTCCATATGACATGGCTTGAACCCAGGACTTCATAGAAACCCCATAACCTTCCAAAATCACTCACCTAACAGATCTAACATGCAATTGTGTTGTTCTCTTGTTCTCAAAAATTTTAAATGCTCCCATGCCCAAGGCCCAATTTTTCTAGGCCCAAAATTCGGGGCGTTACAGCTCTACCCCTTTAAAGAAATTTCGTCCCCAAAATTTCCAACTATCTAATAGTCGAACAACACAGGTTCCACCATTACGCTTTTGCTGCGCACTCTAATCCTAATTGCAAATTAGGTAAATAGTACACTATGGGTAAAGTACGTATCAGTGTTCACATCTGGAGCGTCTCCGTCTTCTTGGCAATGTGTTGCATAAACCAAATATGGCTGCCTCACCTCCGCATGACCAGCACCTCTACCTGGAGCTACACGGCCCAAATCGTTTCCACCTCTGGCCTGTCCACGGCCTCTAGGCGGCTGCTGTCCACCCTTAGGCGGCTGTACATCACCCCTTCTAAAAACTTGTATCTGATCCAGTCTTCTGGGACACTCTCTGAGACGGTGTTCCATGGAACCACAACTCAGACAAGCTCCGACGTCCTCCAGCACTCGCCCACATGACCTTTCCCACAAATAGCACAAGGTGGTAACCCAATGAGCGACAATAGGGGCCCACTGATCGGCCCATCCACTCTGGCCCTTCTCTTAGGTCTCTGATCAGAATTAGAATGCTCAGAATCCCTCTTACTTCTGCCCCTTTCTCTTTCTCGATTTAGGCGCTCCGAGCACTTCACATCTTCAGCGATCTTTGCTTTCTTCACCAATACTACAAAATCCCGCTCCTTTTGAGGAGCAACCAGTACCCGAAGACTGTCTCTGAGGCCATCTTCGAATCGAACACAACGTTCATAATTTGTTGCCACTATTCCTTTAGCATACCGAATGAGTCGCAGGAACTCTGCCTCGTACTCTGCCACAAATCTGTCTCTCTGAGTCAAGTTCAAGAATTCCCTCCTCCGGGCATCCACATAGCTTGCGCCCACGGACTTCCCATGGAAAGTGGACTTGAAGAACTCCCAAGTGACCCGGTAAGGCTGAGTGCCCTCTTTCACGGTAAGCCACCACTGGTAGGCTTCCTCTCGCAGCAACGACACCGCACCTTTTAGTTTTTGTTCGGAAGTGCAGTCAAGATCATCCATTATTCTTTCTGTGGCCTCCAACCAATATTCGGCCACATTATAGGCCACTCCCGCAATACCTTTGAAAATCTTTGCTCCATTTGATCGAAGTCGCTCCCAAATTGACCCACGGCTTCTAATGCCATTGTTGGGCCCAACGACCCTTTCCAGAATTCTTAGCATTGCTTGGGACAATGCGTCATCCCCAGCTGCCCGATCATACGACCTTGTCTCAAATACCCATAAAGCCGGAGCCTCTCTCGCTTCAACATTGGGCAAATGGCCTGATGCCGAAGATCCAGCCCTAGCACTTCCACGGCCTCTGCCGCAGCCTCTTGTACCTATTTTAGTGCTCATTATCGCTTCGCATATTATCTGAATTAGAAATTTTATGAATTTAGCTCATAGTTTCAATAATTAAACAGATGTTTTACGGAAGTAGTAATTAAGAGTTGTTTTCGCAATCGCAAGCTCACTAAAATTTTAGTTTCCTATAGTTTCTCAGTTTACTCTAGCTATAGAGTCTCAGTATAGTCTATCATCTAAAGTAAGCCCAGTAACTATTTACAATATAACAGTTTAAAATAGATTTCAGTATCAGAAATTACTTGGTCCGACGCCAGAGACTCGGTGTGCCACACTTTTCAGAGGAAATATTTCAAACCCTTCACATATTGAAAAAAAAACAATTTATTGAAATCCAAGATTTAAAAACCCATTCCACATTCGAGTTTTGCAACTAGGCTCTGATACCACTAAATGTAACACCCTAAACCCGACCTAGACGTTATGACCGAATCTGGCGTGTCACATTGAAGTGTTTTTTGAAAACAATGTTTTCATTCAAAACCCTTTTTAATTAAAAGCTTGAGTAAAATCCCAGTTACGTTAGTATATTATTATTTTATTTTAAACGTGGTATATAAAAAAATTGTTAAGTTTATTCCCAAAATTTCTTTTCAATTGCAGGAGCTAAGTTTAAAAGTAACCGATTTACGAAAACGTGATGTTTAAAGATTAAATTGTGAAAGCGTAGTGTTTTGAAAACAGTTATTGTTTTGGAAAACCGCGATCTACTTTTAACAGATAGGAAATGTAATAACTAAAAAAAATCCCAAATTAAAAACCAGAAATTAAAAGAGGCCTTATTACAACCCAATAAGAAAGCGGTTTATGTAAGGCAATGTAACACCCCAAACACTGTCAAAATGTTACGACCGAATCTGGATTGTTACATGATGGATGGTTTAAAAAAAATTTAGGTAAAACATCGGGATTTGGGAAAACACTTTGTTTAGGGAGTTCAAGCTAAGGCTAATTGAGAATTTTGATTAAGAATGTTTTACCAACTTTACTTCAAAACATCTTAGAGTTAAAACGGGTTCGTTATAAAAACCAGACTTGGAATGTTTGATAAGGTAACATTTGAGATCGAAGTTGAGATTCGTGATCTTTTGAAAATAATATTTGTGGTGTTAAGAAAAATCCCAAGTTTTAATTACTTACGGCTTGTGATCCATTCGTTGATATTTTGGAAAACCTCTATTTACGTTTTTAAGAAAACCCCATACTAACCGTTTATAAAACATTTAATAACAGCATTGAAATAAAACCCAAATTTAAGTTATAGCGGCCTTATTACAAAATAAAAACCCGTTTTAAACTAAGTTCAAATAAAGTAATGCAATTTACTAGAGAAGGAAAGAAAAAAACATCGCATGGCCACCTCGAGTCTGCCTCAGCTCCAAACCCACGATCTACAGATTACCTGCAAAATTTAACTGAGGGGTGAGTCACGAAGACCCAGTGTGTAAATCCCCAACATAACTCAAACCGAATTCAGTATGGCGTATGTCACATGTATGCAATGCGGCCCAACCCAGTCTAGCCTTTCCTCCAAACACCCGTGGCATTATGCCACTATGGTTCTTGACCACCGTGGTCCTAGACCACTCGTGACAATAGTCACTCATGACAAAGTCACTAATTATATAACCGTGGGGCCAACCCACTGTGGTCATAGACTACCGTGACGATCTCTGATAAATTTATGCATACGTGGGGCCAACCTACTGTGGTCTTAGACCACTGAGATAAGTCACTGATATCCGTATACGTGGTTTCAACCACTGTGGTTCTTAGACCACCGTGACATTAGTCACTGATTCTCCTTCTCCTTTCATTCAATCCCGAGCCTATGCTCTTTACTTTATGTTAAGTATGAATGCAACTATAATCATATTGTGTAATAGTTAACTATCTCATACAGACATAATATCAAACATTCATACATGCACATAATCAGAAATATCAACATTGAAGAACTTACCCGGTGTCTCCAACCTTACCCACAAGGGTAACTCGACTATCGAATTAGTCGTTTCGGCTTTCAAAATTTACAACGCTTAATAACACAACAACAACAAACGTGTGAGTAATACACACCTGATAACACGTAACACTAGGCTTTCTACTTCAACGCTTTCACTAGCAGGGACGACAGCTATCTGTCTATCCCAAGCAGACGTCGGCTCTCTACCACAGTCCGGCGAAAAATCTCGAACCGCTGATACTGTACTACGCTTAAAGTTTGGAATGGATACTATGGGTACACTCCCCTCCTTGGTTTGACTTACACTTGCATCCATGGAGAATTTTTGATCAGTACACAAGGAGGTGTGGATTGACTAAATAACGAAATTTGGTTAAGGCATATCACATTTGAAAGGAATGAATAACCGAAAAATCAAGAGATGACCCCTTACCTTAATATCCCGAATGGAGTGATCCGATTCGGCAAACAGTAACTCTCCAACTTCGGACTACAAACACTTCGACTAGAGGAGTGTCCCGGAGTAACGTCCCAAAATGAGAAAAGATGAAAGGAGAAAAGATTAGTCGCAAATCATAACTCAGGAGCAACATAACCATTCGGCTATGGCCAAATAGAACCGAAAGAAAAGAAGAAGAAAAAAAGAGATTCGACTTTTTGCAATAAGAGAGAAAAGAAATATTACCTTCAAAAATCCATAAGCAGAGTGAAACCGATTCACTTGGGGTTACAGGACCTATTCAGCTAAAAGAAAGAAAACAAACGAGAGGGTGTCAATAGAATGGATGCAAAGTTTCTGCTAAAAGAAAAAGTAGAGGAGAGGAGGGTTTCGGCCAAAAGAATCAAAGAAAATAGAAGGAAAAAGAAAATGAAAAGAGAGTGTGATGATCAAGGGAATGTTCGGTTAAGGAGAAATAGAATGTAGAAAACTAAAAGAAGAGAAAAAGTTGTTCAAGCAAGAATTCGAAATGGTGAGGAGAGATTCGGCTAGCACCCACAAAGATGGTTCGATTCTAGAGAGGATGGAAGAGAAAAGAAATGCGTAATAAAAGATAAAGTATTGCCAAAAAAATAAAGAAGGTTATGGACTTTCGGCACTTACAAGGAGTAGGCTACCAGCAAAATGGCACACACACACTCCCTAAACCGAAAAAATGCCCACAAGACTAACCTCAAAACAAAGCTAAATTCAGCATACCCTAAGCTAGCACTAAACCAAATTTTCTTCCCCCACTTCAAGCTTCCCACATTCGGCCACCACTCCACCAACATCAAATCCCATATTTTCGTCCTACATTCACTCCCCTCCAACAATTTGAATCGATTTGACCCATCCAAACCCCACCATCACCTCATGGCCATTCATTTGAAGTCTTTGACTCATTCAACCAACAACCTTGGAGAGTCCAGCCGCAAGCCACCACCTTAGCTTCTCAGGCGCAAAAATAAAGCTTCAAAGTGAGGCTTACAAGACTCGAACCTCCTCCCTGCTGTTTTTCCCTTGTGACGCCACTTCCCTGCACTCAAAGTGGCGTCTCCTTGCCACTTTACCAGCTCACTTCTTGTTTCATCAAACACAAATATTTAAACTTAAGATCTGCCTCTGCTAGCTCTCCCCTAAAGCCTAAAAACAAAATTTTCACCAAGGCTCAAGCTTATCCCCGAGCCTTTTCAGGACCCCCAAACATACCAAATTAACAAACAAACCATGCCAAACACACCGAGACATAAAATGCAAAGCCCCTAATACCAGGATGTTACAGTTCTACCCCCTTAAAGAAATTTCGGCCCCAAAATTTACCTGGTCAAAAGAGATGAGGGTATTACTGTCGCATCACATCCTCTGGCTCCCACGTGGCTTCCTCTGAACCATGATTCTGCCACAACACTTTAACCAGTGGGACCGCCTTTCTCCGCAACACCTTAACATCTCGATCTAGGATTTGAACTAGTTCCTCTTCAAAAGATAAATCAGGTCTTATCTCAATTTCTTCCACCGGCACTATGTAAGACGGATCCGAACGGTAGCGCCTTAACATCGAGACATGGAATACATCATGAATTTGCCTCAATTTTGAAGGTAGCTCGAGTTGATAAGCTACTGGTCCCACACGCTTCAACACACGATAAGGCCCGATGAACCTGGGGCTCAGCTTGCCCTTCCGTCCAAACCTTAGAACTTTCTTCCACGGTGAAACCTTCAGAAAAACCTGATCACCCATAGAGAACTCTATATCCTTACGCTTCAGATCTGCGTAAGATTTCTTCCTATCAGAAGCTTCCTTCAACCGCGTCCGAATCAACTTAACCTTTTCCTCAGTTTCAGAAACCAATTCGAACCCAACAACTGTCGCTCAACCAACTCTATCCAACAAGTAGGAGTGCGACACTTCCGACCATACAACACTTCATAGGGTGCCATCTAAATACTGGATTGATAGCTGTTGTTATATGTGAATTCTGCCAACGGTAGAAAATCCTCCCAACTACCCCCGAAGTCGATGACACAGCCTCTCAACATGTCTTCCAAAATCTGAATTACCCTCTTAGACTGACCGTCAGTCTGTGGATGAAACGCTATGCTGAAATCCAATTTTGTACCCAATGCCTGATGCAACGCCTTCCAGAATCGAGACGTAAACCAGGGGTCTCGGTCTGATATGATAGACACAGGTACCCCATGTAACCTCACAATCTCAGCCACATAAAGTTTGGCTAACTTCTGTAGAGAATAATCAACCCGAAGCGGTATGAAGTGAGCAGACTTCGTCAATCGATCGACAATTACCCACACTGAATCTTTCTTCGTAGGCGTAAGGGGTAGCCCACTCACAAAGTCCATTATTATCCTCTCCCACTTCCAAAGTAGGATCTTCACTGGCTGTAGCAACCCCGAAGGCAATTGGTGTTCTGCCTTCACCTGCTGACACGTCAAGCATTTACCCACAAATTCAGTCACCTCTCGCTTCAAACCCAGCCACCAGAACTATTCTCGCAGATCTCGATACATCTTACTCCCACCAGGATGCATAGCGTATGGGCTACTATGCGCTTCCTGTAGAATCTTCCGCCTCAATTTGGGATCCTTCGGCATACAAGCCTTTCCTCGAAAGCACAATACCCCATCACTGTTCACACTAAAATATGCTATCTCACTACCTGCCACTGGCTGAAATTTTGAACTTAGCGATTCATCAGACAACTGCTTCTCTCTAATCTGACTGACCCAAGAAGGCTTCACTTATAGTTCAGCTAGCACACTTCCATCATTATACAAGCGAGATGAGCGAACATTGCCCTCAAATCTGATATCACCTTACGACTTAACGCGTGCGCCACAACGTTGGCTTTACCTCGTGGTACTCGATCGAATAATCAGAATCCTTCAACAATTCAATCCACCTCCGCGCTTTAAATTCAACTCCTTCGGGTAAGGAGATACTTGAGATCTTATGATCTCAGATAGATAATGGACTTCTCCCCATACGGTAGTGTCTCCGGATCTTCTTGAGCAAACACCACCGCAGCTAACTCCGCATCATGCGTGGGATAATTCACTTCATGCGGTCTTAACTGCCGCGACACATATGCTACCACCTTCCCTTCCTGCATCAACACACATCCTAACCCCGTGTGTGACGCATCGTAGTAAACGACAAACTCCTTCCCAGCCTCAGGCTAAATCAACACTGAGCCTCGGTCCAAGATCCTCTTCAACTTCTCAAAACTTTCCTGCATTTATCCGACTGCACAAACGGTACCCCTTTCCGTAACAACTAGGTTAATGGTGCAGCTATTAGTGAGAACCCCTCAACAAACCTTCTGTAGTACCCAGCTAACCCAAGAAAACTCCGAATTTTTGCCACAGACTTAGGCGATTTCCATTCCAACACAGCTTCAATTTTTCGGGGATCCACCCTAATTCCCTCAGCAGACACAACATGTCCCAGAAAGGTAACTTCCCTTAACCAGAATTCACACTTACTGAATTTGGCGAACAGCTGCTTTTCTCTCAAAATTTGCAGAACCACCCGAAGATGCGAATCATGTTCCTCTTCCGTCCTTGAATAAACCAAAATATCACTTATGAACACCACGACAAATCGGTCCAAATAGGGTTGGAATACTCGGTTCATCATGTCCATAAACGTAGCTGGTGCATTTGTCAACCCAAACGGCATCACCAAAAACTCGTAATGACCATAACGAGTTTGAAAAGTTGTCTTATGAATATCTACCTCCTTGACTTTAAGCTGGTGATAACCTGACCTCAAGTCTATCTTTGAAAAGACCAAAACGCCTCGCAACTGATCGAACAGATCATCTATCCTAGGCAGCGGGTACTTGTTCTTAATCGCCAACTTGTTCAGCTGCCTATAGTCAATGCGCATCCGTATCGACCCATCCTTCTTCCTAACGAACAACACCGGCGCTCCCCACGGAGACACACTTGGTCAGATAAAACCCCGGTCTAACAGTTCCTGAATCTGCGCTTTAAGTTCCACCAACTCTTTTGGCGCCATCCTATAGGGGGCAATAGACACTGGCGCTGTTCCCGAAAGAAGCGAAATCTACCTCGCGGTCCGGAGGTAACCCCGGAAGCTCTTCTAGAAAAACATCGAAGAATTCCTTCACCGTTCTGACATCCTTTACAGTCAACTCCTTGGCCTCCAGAGCACTGACAAAAGTTAAGAAAGCCTCGCATCCTTTTCTCACCATTCTTTCAGCCTTTAAAGCAGACACTACATTAGACAAGTAGTTCCTTCTTTCCCCTATCACTAACACCTCATTACCTTCAGGAGTCCTTAACACCATGCGCTTAGCGACACAATCCAAGTTTGCTCGATACTTCACTAACCAGTCCATTCCTAAGATCAAATTGAACTCGCCGAACGGCAGTTCCATCAAATCAGCCGGGAAAACCCTCCCTTGTACTTCTAGAGGTACATCCCTAAAGAGTTTGTTCACCACTACAGATTGTCTTAAAGGGCTAAGTACAGTCATCTCCCTAGAAGCAATCTAAGAGTCTATGTTCAGAGTTCCAGACACCGTACTAGCAACATAGGAATGTGTTGACCCAATATCAATCAGTGCAGTAAAAAGCAAACCAAAAATAAGGAACGTACCGATTATGGCGTCCGGTGCATCGCCCTCCTCTCGGCGTCTAGCTGCATAGACCAACCCAGGTTGTCTTGCATCTGTGTTCCCAGCACCTCTGCCCGGTGCTCCACGTCCACGACCAAAATCATTTTCTCCTCTGGCCGGACCACGGCCTCTCTGTAACTGCTGACCACCCCTACCAAGCTGAACATAATTCTAAACTATTGGTCGCGTTCTGTTTGGCTCTTGCGGGTAATCCCTAACCCGGTGTTCTACTGATCCACACCTGAAACATCCATTACTTCTTGCCAGCACTCTCCTGAGTGAAACTTCCCACACGTAACACATTGCTGAGGTCGCCAAGAACAACAGTTCTGGCAAATTTCGACTCGGCCCATCAAACCTTGTCTTCTTCTGGAATTTCCCAGCAGATCTTGATGATCCAAAACTCCTTTTATTTCTACCCTTGTCCCTATCCTGGTTCTGCCTTTCAGATCGCTTTGCCTCTTCGGCTATCTTAGTCTTTTCCACCAAAACAGCGAACTAACTTCCTTTCCCGTTGCGGAGCTATCAGTACTCGCAACTCGTCCATCAAACCATCCTCAAATCGGACACAACGCTCATGATCTATTGATACAATACCCCGGGCATACCGACTAAGACGTAGGAATTCTGCCTCATACTCGCCCACTGACTTACTCCCCTGAACCAAGTTAAGGAATGCCTTACGCTAAGCGTCCACATAGCTCAACCCAATGTATTTTCCCTGAAATGCAGACTTAAAGAAGTCCCAGGTAATACGATCTGCTGCAGTACCATCCCTAACCGTGAGCCACCATTGGTAAGCCTCATCTCGGAGAAGGGACACAACTCCTTTCAGTTTCTCCTCCGCAGTGCAGTCAAGATCATCCATGATGCGCTCAACCGCCTCAAGCCAGTACTCTGCTACATTAAGAGCTACTCCAGAAATGCCCCTAAACATTTCATCCCCGTTCGTTCGAAGTCGCTTCGACACAGATTTCCGGGCCACTGATCTCGTGCTCGCTCCAGTAACTCTTTCCTATTCACGTAACATGGCCTAAAACACAGCATCATCTCCACCAGTTTGATCCTGAAATTCTGCTTCCGCAATTGGCGGTGCGGGCACTTCAACTTCCGGCCCAAGCTCAGATTCCGAAGCCTCAGCCCCAACATCTCGACCTCTCCCACGATCTCGCACACTACGTCCACGACCTCTAACGTTCATGACTATGGGTTCAACTTAATCTGATTAAAAGTTTTATGAATTAGTATTTTTTTCCACTGTTTGTTACAGAGCAGTCTTATAAGAATAGCATTATGAGACATTCTCGCCAATTCATGCATACCTAAGGTTTCAGTCTCTATAGTTTGCACATCTTAGTACAAGCAATCATAGCACATTACAACTACTTCATGTAAAATAACCAATAGTCAGAAGACTTACCGTGCAGATTTGGTGCCGGAGACTCGGGTGCCATGCTTCCAGAAAACATGTATATTTCTAAATTATTTTCTAAACCATCTTTTGAAACGTGTTTGAACCTTATACCCACAGCCGAGTTTTTGAAACCTCGCTCTGATACCACAATTGTAACACCCCAAACCCGGTCAAAACATTACGACCGAATCTGAATTGTTACAGGATGGATGGTTTAAAAAAATTTAGGTAAAACATCAGGATTTGGGAAAACACTTTGTTTAGGGAGTTCAAGCTAAGGCTAATTGAGAATTTTGATTAAGAATGTTTTACCAATTAAGAATGTTTTACCAACTTTAACGGGTTCATTATAAAAACTGGACTTGGAATGTTTGATAAGGTAACATTTGAGATCGAAGTTGAGATTCGTGATCTTTTGAAAATAATATTTGTGGTGGTAAAAAAAATCCCAAGTTTTAATTATTTACGGCTTGTGATCCATTCGTTGATATTTTGGAAAACCTCTATTTACGTTTTTAAGAAAACCCCATACTAACTGATTATAAAACATTTAATAACAGCATTGAAATAAAACCCAAATTTAAGTTATAGCGGCCTTATTACAAAATAAAAACCCATTTTAAACTAAGTTCAAATAAAGTAATGCAATTTACTAGAGAAGGAAAGAAAAAAAATCGCATGGCCACCTCGAGTCTGCCTCGGCTCCAAACCTACGATCTACTGATTACCTGCAAAATTTAGCTGAGGGGTGAGTCACGAAGACTCAGTGTGTAAATCCCCAACATAACTCAAACCGCATTCAGTATGGCGTATGTCACATGTATGCAATGCGGCCCAACCCAGTCTAGCCTTTCCTCCAAACACCCGTTGCATTATGCCACTATGGTTCTTAACCACCGTGGTCCTAGACCACTCGTGACAATAGTCACTCGTGACAAAGTCACTAATTATATAACCGTGGGGCCAACCCACTGTGGTCATAAACCATCGTGACGATCTCTGATAAATTTATGCATACGTGGGGCCAACCCACTGTGGTCTTAGACCACCGAGATAAGTCACTAATATCCGTATACGTGGTTTCAACCACTGTGGTTCTTAGACCACCGTGACATTAGTCACTGATTCTCCTTCTCCTTTCATTCAATCCCGAGCCCATGCTCTTTACTTTATGTTAAGTATGAATGCAACTATAATCATATTGTGTAATAGATAACTATCTCATACAGGCATAATATCAAAAATTCATACATGCACATAATCAGAAATATCAACATCGAAGAACTTACCCGGTGTCTCCAACCTTACCCACAAGGGTAACTCGACTATCGAATTAGTCATTTTGGCTTTCAGCCCATACAATTAATAACACAACAACAAGAAACGTGTGAGTAATACACACCTGATAACACGTAACACTAGGCTTTCTACGACGACGCTTTCACTAGCAAGGACGACAGCTATCTGTCTATCCCAAGCATACGTCGGCTCTCTACCACAGCCCGGCAGAAAATCTCGAACCGCTGATACCGCACGACGCTTAAAGTTTGGAATGGATACTATGGGTACACTCCCCTCCTTGGTTTGACTTACACTTGCATCCATGGAGAATCTTTGATCAGTACACAAGGAGGCGTGGATTGACTAAATAACGGAATTTGGTTAAGGCATATCACATTTGAAAGGAATGAATAACCGAAAAATCACGAGATGACCCCTTAATATCCTGAATAGAGTGATCCGATTCGGCAAACAGTAACTCTCCGACTTCGGACTACAAACACTTCGACTAGAGGAGTGTCCCGGAGTAACATCCCAAAATGAGAAAAGATGAAGGGAGAAAAGATTAGTCGCAAATCATAACTCAGGAGCAACATAACCATTCGGCTATGGCCAAATAGAACCGAAAGAAAAGAAGAAGAAAAAAAGAGATTCGACTTTTTGCAATAAGAGAGAAGAAATATTACCTTCAAAAATCCAGAAGCAGAGTGAAACCGATTCGCTTGGGGTTACAGGACCTTTTCGGCTAAAAGAAAGAAAATAAACGAGAGGATGTCAATAGAACGGATGCAAAGATTCGGCTAAAAGAAGTAGAAGAGAGGAGGGTTTCGGCCAAAAGAATCAAAGAAAATAGAAGGAAAAAGAAAATGAAAAGAGAGTGTGATGATCAAGGGAAGGTTCGGCTAAGGAGAAATAGAATGTAGAAAACCAAAAGAAGAGAAAAAGTTGTTCAAGCAAGAACCCGAAATGGTGAGGAGAGATTCGGCTAGCACCCACAAAGATGGTTCGATTCTAGAGAGGATGGAAGAGAAAAGAAATGCGTAATAAAAGATAAAGTATTGCCAAAAAAAATGACGAAGTTTATGGACTTTCGGCACTTACAAGGAGTAGGCTACCAGCAAAACGGCACACACACACTCCCTAAACCGAAAAAATGCCCACAAGACTAACCTCAAAATAAAGCTAAATTCGGCATACCCCAAGCTAGTACTAAACCGAATTCTCTTCCCCCACTTCAAGTTTCCCACATTCGGCCACCACTCTACCATCAAATCCCATATTTTCCTCCTACATTCACTCCCCTCCAACAATTTGAATCGATTTGACCCATTCAAACCCCACCATCACCTCATGGCCATTCATTTGAAGTCTTTGACTCATTCAACCAAAAACCTTGGAGAGTCCAGCCGCAAGCCACCACCTTAGCTTCTCAGACGCAAAAATAAAGCTTCAAAGTGAGGCTTACAAGACTCGAACCTCCTCCCTGCTGCTTCTCCCTTGTGACGCCACTTGATGATGCAGAAAGAGTTGAACTTAAGATAATGGAGATGGTTAGAGTTGATAAAATATTATGAGATGGTCATTGATTACCATCCCGGGAAGGCGAATGTGGTCGCCGACGCTTTAAGCAGAAAATCCTTATTTGCATTAAGGGCAATGAATTCACGGATGACTTTGTCCGACGACGGTTCTATTCTAGCTGAGTTGAGAGCTAGACCAATATTCCTCCAAGAGATCATTAAATTTCAGAAGGAGGATAGTGAATTTCAGAGAGATCAGTGCGACACAGATGTTGAGTCTGACTTCCGGATTAGTCCCAATGGAAGTCTGATGTTCAAAGACAGAGTTTGTGTACCGAGAAAAAAAGAGCTTATTCGAAAAATTTTGCATGAGGCCCATAATGGATGTTTATCTCTGTACATCCGGCAAAGATACCAAGATGTATAGTGACTTGAAGCAACATGTTGGTGGCGAGAATGAAGAAAGATATTTGAAATTTATTTCCAAATGCTTGATTTGTCGCCAAGTAAAGGTTTGAACACCAAGTACCTTCGGGTTTGCTTCAACCCATTTTAGTTCTAGAGTGGAAGTGGGACCGTATTACTATGGATTTTGTAACGGGTTTACCACTATCTCCGAGCAAGAAAGATGCCGTATGGGTTATAGTTGATAGACTCACGAAATTAGCCCATTTTATACCTGTTCGAGTGGATTACTCCCTCGACAAGTTGGCAAACTTGTATGTTTCAGAAATAGTAAGACTTCATGGAGTTCCCTTGTCAATCATATCGGATAGAGATCCGAGATTCACATCCAGGTTTTAGAAGAAGTTACAAGAGGCCTCGGGTACAAAGTTAAAATTTAGTACCGCTTTTTATCCTCAAACTGACGGTCAATCCAAGAGGTTAATTCAAGTACTCGAGGATATGCTCAGAAGTTGTATTCTTGAATTCCGAGGCAGTTGGGAAAAGTTTCTCCCATTAGTAGAGTTTGCCTACAATAATAGTTTTTAGTTGAGCTTAAAGATGGCGCCTTATGAGGCTTTATATGGGCGTAAGTGTCGAACGTCTCTTTATTGGACTGAACTTAAAGAAAACCAAATTCACGAGGTTGATTTGGTTAGAGAAGCTGAAGAGAAAGTGAAAGTGATACGAGAAAGTTTAAAAGCTGCATCAGACAGACAGAAGTCCTATTCGGACTTAAAGAGAAAAGAGATAGAGTATCAAGTCGTAGATAAAGTTTTCTTGAAAGTGTCACCTTGGAGAAAAGTTCTCGATTTGGCCGGAAAGGCAAGTGAGTCCATGTTTTATTGGACCGTATGAGATTACCGAGAAGGTTGGGCTCAGAAGCTTCTGATTGGCTTTGCCATCGAGTTAGAAAAGATACATGATGTGTTTCACGTGTCAATGTTAAGACGCTTATCGATCGGACCTTTCGCATGTAATTCCCGATCGAGTAGAGATTCATCCCGACATGACTTATGGTGAAGAACCATCAAGATATTAGCTCGGGAAGTGAAGCGGCTAAGAAAGAAAAGTATTGCCTTAGTGAAAGTATTGTGGCAAAGACATGGAATAGAAGAAGCCACATGGGAACCGTAAGAGAGTATGAGAAACCAAAGATCCAAACTTTTTTCTTGGTAAGATTTTTGAGGACGAAAATCCCTAAGGGGGAGAATTGTAATGTGACCGATTTAAGGCCTAGTCGAATAGTGGTGCGAGACCATGAATCGAGGTGAATTTATTAGTTTTAAGGTTCATGCCATGTTTGCATGTTAGTGTGAAAGTTTCATGAAGCAATTTTGCTAAATTGAGGTTGAATGGTCCAAAAAGGACTAAATTGCAAAAGTTGCAAATTATGAGTTTCTAGAAGCATTTTGTATGAAATAGCTCTAGAATAGCAATTATGAGTCCTTAAATAGCAATTTTCCCAAATTATAATTTTTGGACAAAATTGGACATGAGTTAGTAAATGGTGATATTTTTAAGAGAAGGGCATTTTGGTCATTTACCTATTAAATGATTAATAAAGGAAAAAGATGACAAAAATCATTATCATCTTCTTCCTCATTGCCGAAATTTTCAAAGAAACCATAGCTAGGGTTTGCTCATCTTTCAAGCTTCCTAGTAAGTTCATCTTAGTCCCGTTTTTAATATTCTTCGTGTTTTTAAAGTTCTCGTATTATGAATTAGCTATTTTTAGCTATAAAATGAGCTAAGATGCATGTTCAAAAATCTACCCATGTATTACATGCTTGTTAAATGATGTTTCATGGAAGATTATGAGAGTTTGATGTTAGATAAACATCTTTTCCTTAATGAATTTCATGAAAAATGAATATAGGGACTAGTTTGTAAAAATTTTGAGATTTCTCATACATAGTAGAAATAGTGAGAATTGATGGTTGTCATAGTAGAGAAAATGAATCAGCTAAGCATGAAGTTTAATAAAGTTGAATGAAATTCATTTTACGAGCCTTGGGGCAAAAGTGCAAATATGAGAAAGTTTAGGGGCAAAATGGTAATTTTTCCAAAGTATGATTTAAGAGTCAATTTAGTCAATGTGAGTATTAAATGATCTATTTATGACTATAGATCAAGAAAAACGAAGCCCGGATCGAAATCGAGGTAAGAACAAGGTCGAGGACTAAATTGCATACCTAGCTACATTTTGTATATTGAGGTAAGTTGTATGATTTCTAAGCTTTATGATTTATATCATTGAATTGCTTAGTATAATGTACAATGTTATTATGAAAATGTTTAATGTTATGTTAAACAAAAAAATTAATGAAACCAAGCATGAGAAAGCCCCGATTGAAGTTGAATAGCTTAGGATACTCGATCTACCACATGAAACAAGAAAGTCCGTATAAGACCAAGCCGAAGCATGGCATCGGCAAGCAAGTGAGATATCATGTAAGTCCAAGGCAAGCTTGGCATTGAGTAAGTTATCATGTAAGTCCAAGGCAAGCTTGGCATTGAGTAAGTTATCATGTAAGTCCAAGGCAAGCTTGGCATTTAACAAGTTATCATGTAAGACTAAGGCAAGCTTGGCATTGAAAAGTTATCAAGAGAAAGAGATCCCATATAAGTCCAAGTTAAGGCATGGCACTGGTGAGAACAAGAAAGACTTCGTATAAGTCCATGTTAAGTCATGGCCTCGAAATTTAGATGAGATTTAGTATCCTCGGTTATTCATATAAATTCATCGGGCAAACGAGTTAAGCTCCAAAGAGACAAAAAGAAAGCTAAGTAAGTAAGGTTATTATCAAGTGAAAAAGAATATTATTCATGTTATGAATGATGAATTAGAAATTATGAGTATTATGTTCAAGTATGCTGATCAATGTGATCAAGTGATACAGTTACCTTGTTTACCTCACAAGTATGAGACTAGTAAGTATCATGAGATATGTAAGAATCAAGTATGAGCAAGTAAAGCTTTATAGCTGAAATTATGATACCATTGTTTATGTCAAATGGGTTAATTTAAGCAAGTATGTTGTTATGTGCATTATATGCAAACTTACTAAGCTAAATGCTTACGTCTTTTATTCTTTCTTTCCATGTAGTTCCGCCAAGCTAATCTCGTGGATCATTGTCATCGGAGCTCGGAGCACACTATCAATCGCTATTTTGGTATAGCCAAGTTGTTTACATTAAGTATGGCATGTATAGGAAACATTTCGTTTTGAGTATATGTCTTAGAAAGGGGAAAAAGTATCGGCTGTCAAGTTTATTATTCTTTTGTAAGTGGCTAAGTGATTGGCCAAGTTTGACTAAGTATGTATATTATTAATATCAATGAAGCATGTTATATTGTTCATGAAAGATGTAATAATTGAGTTGCTGAATTGAGCTTGAGTTTGGTCTTATTTTCAGGATGGCAATTGGCTTGGTAAATAGCCTCTAAGTGCCCACACGGCTAGACACACGGGCGTGTGTCTAGGCCGTGCATAAACTGCACCTTAGTCTCATAAGTAAGAATAGGCCACGGACTAATCCCACGGCCGTGTGTTAAGGCCGTGCATGACACCTGCTTAGAACATGGGCGTGTGCCCTGGCCGTGTGAAATAAGTCAGTATATCAAGATGTAGTACACGGTCTAAGTCCACGGACGTGCCATGGTCGTGTGTTATAAGTCAGAATGCTAAGGTTTTTCACACGGGCTAGGACCACGGGCGTGCCATGGCCGTGTGAAATTTGGCAGTAAGCTCGAGTTTTAAGCACGGTTGGGAGACATGGGCGTGTCTCGGGGTTACACGGGCGTGTCCCAACTCACATGGGCGTGTGACCCTGTTTCAATGAAAAGTTTTTGATTGAGTTCACAAAGTTTACTGGACATGAGTTTAAGGCCTCGTAGGCCCATGAAAAAGTACAAGTTGATTAAGAAAGAGAAGTTCTTATTTCGAACGAAATTTTATAGCCCGTAAGTACATGATTAAGCAAGTTCAAGCATAGTAATGTCTCGTATCCGGTCCAAGCCTCGGACTCGGGTATGGAGTGTTACAAGTCCAGCCGCAAGCCACCACCTTAGCTTTTCAGGTGCAAAAATAAAGCTTCAAAGTGAGGCTTACAAGACTCGAACCTCCTCCCTGCTGCTTCTCCCTTGTGACGCCACTTCCCTGCACTCTAAGTGCCGTCTCCTTGCCACTTTACCACCTCACTTCTTGTGTCATCAAACACAAATATTTACACTTAAGACCTCCCTCTGCTAGCTCTCCCTTAAAGCCTAAAAACAAAATTTTCACCAAGGCTCAAGCTTATCCCCGACCCCTAAACATACCAAATTAACAAACAAACCATGCCAAACACACCGAGACATAAAATGCAAAGCCCCTAATACCAGGATGTTACAAGCAAACTAGACTACTAAAATTTAAAGTTGTTTGTAGTGTGGCCACCTCCGAGTACTCCAGTACGTCGAACCGCTTACTGAGGATTTCCTGAAAAATTAAAAAGAGGGGGTAAGTTTACGAAAACTCAATGTGTACAACCCTCAACGATCATAAAGCATGCATCACATCAATCTGGGACTAAGCCCATTATAGTAATCATTGTGGGCCTAAGCCCAACACAGTAACGGTGGCAATTGGGCATTAGCCCATAATAGCCTCAGTTGGGCCTTAACCCATATCAAATGTCACATATCACATCTATCTGGGCCTAAGCCCATCTCAATATCAGAATCAATATGTGCAATGCATGAATACCCAAACCAACCCTGCACTCCATCTCCTGTCCAACCCTGCACTCCTGTGGGGATTTAATCGACCCACCCATCCCTACACTCCTTATATAGCACCGGTTGTGGCACTAACCAATATTGCAGCAGAGCTGCCAATCACATAATCGGCTTAAAGCCATCGGTGGATCCACAGTCATCAAGTGACCATGCAACCCTAGCAAATCATATACTTCCTCCAAATTAATGATCCCATCCCCCATGCAGCATAATATCACATGAATGCAACCATACCATAAATGGCATACCATAACAATCACATAACATGTAGGGGTATTTTAGTTATTTTGCCCTTCAGGGCATAACGATCATTTAGAAACCTTCCCACGGGTCTACAGTCGCCTCGAGTGACACAGATAGGATATATGGTCAAAACGGTGCAATTGGGCCCAAAGCCCAATATTCGACCCAAGTGGGCCCACATGCTTTCGTGTGGCCCATTTAGCCCAAATTCAGTAACGATTATGCGAACGTTATAGCCCAGTTCAGTTTCTGCCACTTATCGTAAATTTTATCCGTATGGGGCCCATGAGCCCATTGGGCCCACTCGGCCCATTTCGACCCCAATGCGGCCCAAAACAACCTAAGCCCATGAGAACACTCATGGTAGCCTCAACCATCTTATGCCCATGTTCGTGGGCTCGATCCACCACACGTGCGATCGCACGCTCGTGTGGCATCATTCACCGGTATTTTAACTTTTCGGCATTTTGTCGATCTACGATCAAAAAGAGTGTGGCTACACACTCTATCGGCTTTCTCGCCAACTAACAAATACAAGGTACTCACACCTGATCGCGAAGCGCACCACGAATCCCTAGCACCGAACCTACCATATTCAAAACTAACGGTTAATCACTCGATCAATACAGCTATTCTTTTTTTTTCCAAACACATGCCGAAATCACATTGATACTTGCCTTAGTCGATCGAGATTTGATAATTCCCCACTAATTGTTAGCAAGAATTGATCCCCTTGCTGCAATTATAGTCAAAACTGAGAGTAGGCCTTCGACCGCTTTTGGAACACGCACCCCTCTTTACTCCTCGAGAATGCCTAGGTATCAACCAACGTTAGTCTAAGAGGAGAGAGAGAAGATTCGACAGAAGGGAAAAAGAACCATACTAGCAACAAAAATCCATTTAAGGGATCACCATAACTTACACTTAACCTCGAAAAACAGAGAAAAAGAACCTGCAGCCTTATGATAGGAGAACAGAAATGAAAGTAAATTCGGCAATAGATGAAAGAGAGATAACAGGGTATTCGGCTTTTACACACTTATGAACAAATGATAACAGTGTTAAACAAAAGGGAAATTCGGCTCAAGAGAAGTAAATGGGGAAAAATAAAAAGAAAAGATGTAGAAGAAGAGAAAAGATGCAATCGGCCAAGGGAAAAATAGGCAAAAAAGGTAGAAAAAGATGCCTAAATGGTAACACAAAAACGGCTAAGAAGAAAGTAGAGTGAAACAGAGCAAAAAAAATGCACGAGAGGTCACTTTTAGTGCGGTTTAAAAGATCCGAAAAAGAGAAAAGTCGCCGGGTTTGGTAACTAAACTGATCAAAAGAAAAGAAAAAACAAAACTCAACAAAGCCGAAATATGCACCAAAATCCCCCTTTGGCCGAATTTCTTGAGTGCTACACTCAAATTTCGGCTCCAACCTCCTCCAATTCCAATTCCTCATTTTTCTCCTCCATTTTCTCCTCCAAATCTTTACCAACTTCTATCCCTATCCCATGAATCACTCCCCCAAGACCGATTCCACAACCACCTTAGCAGAACTCCACTCCAACTCAAACACTAGGCGTCCCGTCAATAAAATAATTACTCCAATGCTTGTCCCAGGACTTGAACCCCAGTCCTCCTATACCACCCTTGACGTCACTTACCACTAGTGCCCAAGCTCCTTTCGTGTCTCTTTTTATTCACAATTATTTAAAAGGCTTAAAACCAGGAGTCATGGTTCCCCTAATGCTAAAAAATAAAAATTCTCCATATGACATGGCTTGAACCCAGGACTTCATAGAAGCCCCATAACCTTCCAAAATCACTCACCTAATAGATCTAACATGCAATTGTGTCGTTCTCTTGTTCTCAAAAATTTTAAACGCTCACATGCCTAAGGCCCAATTCTTCTAGGCCCAAAATTCGGGGTGTTACAGCAAGCATATATCTTTGCTTTAATTTTGCTACAGTTTCTTCTTTAACTTTTCTTTCACACCACAAAGCAGAAAATATTGCGTCTCAATTTCTAATAAATTTTCATTTTATTTGAAAGATAAATATTAGAAAAATGACCATAGACACTTTGACAACAACTTTTTAAACATTGATTTAACAAGTTGTATTAGTTTGGTTCATCAATTTCAAAGTGACTTGTGTAGATAATTGCTTTTTCTTACTAACTGTCCAATCAATAATAGTTTCGGAAAATATTGTTTCTTACATGAACACCTTCTAAAACAACTTTCTTTGGGAATAACTCCACATTCGAAACAACTTTTTTGAAAAAAAAAAGCCTTTGAAAGGCTGGCAAAATTCTTGGGTTATTCCACTTTTGGGATTTTCTAGAGAGTATGACTTGAAGGCTTAGATACGAAAATTGTTAAGAGTTTCTTCTAACCTTTCTTTGGGAATGCAACTGTTTTCTTCTTATTTCTTTAATGAACAAAGGTTGCATTGTTCCTTAAAAACCTTTTATTATTAAAATACTTCAAGTGGGTGCAACTTTAATTAACTGTTATTATACCCATCATCTATATAAGTACTTCCCATTTTCCCATGTTCAAGTAACCGCTTTCAATCTACTACCCATAATTTTAGCATATTCATGCCCATATTTTCTTCATAACTTTCTTTTTCAAGACTTATAAATAGAAGTTTGAGCGTCTCATTTGGGCAAACTTAGCAATGTAAATATTCTCTCAGCAACTTTCTTTCTAGAACCACAACAACTAGAGCGATTGTTGTTCTTCTCAGCTCCTTATTGCCTCCATCACCACTGCTTGCCAAAGTAATTGTTTCCTACCGTCTGCTCCGATCTTCCTCTCCGCCATCTCTACATGGTATCTCGTTTTGCTAGATTGTAATGTCTCCTCACCTTACCAAAAGAACCCTAAACAACTTGTTAATAATAATTTGAAGTTAGAGAATTCCTTTCTTTTGTTTTGATGATGGAAACAGGAAATGAAGTTTGGGCTTCCAAGAAGCATAATTTATGGCTCTAATCAAGTAAACATATTCCACCTATAGTAGGTAATAAAGCGTGTGACTTTCCACTATCCATTAATCTAAGCTTTTGAAGAAACTTCTAAGAGAAGCCATCCAAACATATCGTCGAATCCTGGCAAACTGTGGGTCTAGTTATGTTATCTTACAAACATTGGGACAAACAGGAATCTTATACAGACAAGGGAGGGCCTTCAAGATGTAGGATAAGTTATGGCATTAGATAATTCTTTTCCAGGGTTGGTTTGTTAGGCTGACCAGCTGATGGGAGTCTGCCCTATCATTTCGTGATTCAATGGGGCCTTGTCCATGTTAACCAAGTTACCAGCCAGCACTTACCACTCACCACTCATTGCCTCTCACAGATCTTCACATCTATATAATTCCATGTTCCATGAAGAGCTTTCTTTCATAGAAAGCAAATATACCAGATTCTAAGTTATAATACCAAAAAAAACATGTTGGGCTGTAATTGTATGTCATGCTTCTGGTTGAACATGGCAGCCGTCTGCCCAAAACCAGCACGAATCCCTAAGCTTCGACTATGGCAGAGATGCTCAAGGCTTGTCAAGGAGCAGGGAACAATTTTCTACATTATATGGAGATGTACAGGGCTGCTTTTACGTTGGGAGGAGCAAAGTTTAGAAGCTTAGCTGGAATATTTAGAATCCTTGTAAATTTGCAGGTTTGTTAGCTAGGGTTAGGTCTTTACAATGCAAAGCTCAAAACTACTTTTTTATTTTAATTTCATGGAATCAACTAGGATTATATGCCTAAAGTTTTGTTTGCTTCTATTGCCGACTGGGTTATTCGGGGGATATAAAGTAGTGCACCTAAGGGCCTGATAACGTTTACTATAAAATTCAGTATTTTTAGAGTGTAAAGGGTTGTTTTTAACCTCGAACGCTATTTTCCAACTCTTTTATATGCCTCAACTGATTGTTCGTATCACGCTTGCAAATAATGCAGTTATATCATATCAGATCCCATGAAAAATGTACGGTGATTGAATCATATTGCTTCCTTGACTCAAGAATTCCTCCCGAGGCTTTCTTTAATTGTGCAGCTCTTCAGATTTAACATGAGCGATCAGTTGTCGAACAATCACCCTCTAAAGTACATAAAATTCAAAGCACCCATTATATATATATATATATATATATGCTCACTGTACTCTTAGAGATAACGGACGTGATCAAAGACTGAATTGCTTGCTCAAACTTGAAATCTCACCTAATATTAATAAGGATTTAATATAAAAACGTTAAACCCAAAAATACATTTGAATAAACAAAATTAAGTCAATTTAAATTATGAATCAATCTTTAATTTTAATATTCAATACCCAGGCTCAATACAATCCAACCTGTTTTCTAATTTTATATTTTATTTTATTTTTATATTTATGTAATTTATATAATATAAAAAATAAATTTATAAAATGATGTGAATTCCACATATAATTGTATAAAATTCAAGTTATTAAATTTTAAATTAAAATAACGTCTTCTTTAAAATAAATTTAAATCAATTTGAAATTTATATCTTAAGTCAGACTGAGCTTAAACAAACAAGAGTTGTAAGAATACCACATATAACCCTGACCTCAACCCATTCCGATCTGACCCTTAGAATATTGGAGGTTGATAGAGTTAATAATCTTTCCCAAGGACTATAGTTGACACCGAAGAACACAAAGTCCTGAAAACAGTTAAATATGTTTCACCACTGCCATCAACTTGATCTTATCTTTGAAGTTCAGGCAAAGCAGAAAATTCAAATAGATAATTTTATGGCTTGAAGAAGCAGTTCACGAATTGAAATACAAAGATGATAACAAAGCTGCATTCAATGGGGTTTTCCCGATTTAATCTAGTTTCCATTCCCCAGCTGTAGGCTAGTTAACTAATTGTTTATTTCAAGAGGAAAGTCACACCAAAAACTTGAATCAAATCTATCCCCACAAAATCATGGTTCAATTCCATATTTCTTGACCCAAAATGAAAAATATAATATGTTTGGAAGTTTTAATCACATTTTTCCTTATATATAGAGAGAGAAAGCCATTATGCACAAGGGCAAAAAATCATCACGACACAAAGGAATCATGTCAATGAACCCACCCCTCATCGCTGGCATTAATCCGAACAATTATGTACTTGTTTCATCTCTTTTTCTCTCAGCAGGTGTACCTTGAAACCTAGTAGAGGACTGAACTATCCTAGGCAGGTTTCTTCGTGGCTTGACCTTTGCTTTGGACCCCCTGGACGAAATTATAAACAGAAGAAACACCAATACTCAAAACTCCAACTTGGAGAACTCATTAGGTAGTCTTATAGAATTAAAATTACATGGAGATGCAGTTTTTGTACTAGTCCTTATCTGTGGTGTGATGGTCATCTCTCACTGAACCTAATACCACCTTATAAAAGTGCACTTAGGGTGTGCTAGATTGAGTGAAAAAGTGGAATGATGGGTGGAGAAAGTAGACAAGTGAAGAAAGAACATTTTGAGTGTGCTTGATAGGGAAGAAAAATGAGAGGAAAGAAAATAGGATAGATGTGTATGCTAGATCAAAATTATACATTTTTCAAATGTTTTATTTTATTTTCTTTCATTTTTCAACTCTACCAAGCAATGTGGGGAAAGAAAATACTTCTTTATATTTTTCCATCTTTCCTACCAAGCACATCTATGGAAAGAAAATTTATATTTTCCATCATTTTAGTTTTCTACCCCTTAATTTTTCATCCTTCCAATTTTTTTTCTACTCTTCCAAGCAAAACCTAAAAGAATTTGGACAAAATTTCAAGCTCTAAATCTTGTCCGTCTCTAAAAAAATTGTGCATATTCCAATACTAACCATTAAAGCTAGAGAAGCTAGTGATTACGAAGCAGTATACAACTTTTGTAGTACCTTACAATGTGTTTTCTCTGTACTTATAAGCTATTAATTTTGTTATTTAAAAAAGTCTTTCACTTATATTTTCTTTTTTTTTTAGTCATAGTACGCAAAGGAAAACATTAATGCTTTGTTATTTTATAAATAAATCCGAAACCTTCTTTTTCTTTTTCTATTTAAGTTCAAAAGCTTTTGATGTTTCACAAGTAGTTTCAAATCTTTTGAAGATGCAAGTGACTCTGAACAGATTAAGCAGATCCATTCGTGACAGACGAAAAAAAGGAAGAAAATGCTAAAAGTAACATTTCCTTACCACTCCCTTCTGACCAGTTAGCCTCCTACTTGATGGTGCACGTGCCACTGATGAAGCAGCTGCAGCTGCAGCAACACGGATTCTACAAAATAGATGATATGGAATCCATTCTTATTTTTCATATTCTTTTAGAAGATAATTGAATGAATATTGAAGTTCTAACAGTCCAATACCTTTTATGCACGTCAACATATTCATCAGTTTCATCCACTATCTCCTCCTGTATTAGTAACAAATCAGTAGCAATACTAAACCCTTTAAAGATGATACAGTTCAGACTAAGAAAAGATTTATTTCAAAGAATTTACTTATGAATGAATAAATTATTCATTTACTGTAAATTAATATTTATTAATTGATAAGGAATTTATATTTTCAATCCATATACACTTTATGTTATCATTTTCTTTTAGATAGACGACATATGAATAAACAACACTAGATATAGTGGTGGAATCACCTACAAATGAAAAATTATTCAGAAGGTCATGAATATGCCCATTGAAAACAATAAAATCCAAAGGACAACAGTGTTTTTACTAACTGTTTCTTCAGAAGAAATATTTCGAGCAAGTCACCTTAAATAACTATTGTGTTATAATAAAAAGAATGCATTGAGTATTGTGTGTGCAATGCAAAAACTTAAGGACGAAGTTTGGTTTGGTTTAGGTACAAAGAAAATACAAACTTTAGATGCATATTTTAAGGGGGAAAAGGAAGAAGAATTAAAAGTAGTTGTTAAGAAAAATCTTCTTTATGGTAACCTCATATATATATATACACATATTGTCTCTTTTTTTCAGGATTATGAATTTATTTCTTAGGCCTCAAGAATTATTAAAAATTATTATGATATGCATTTAGCAATTAGTTATTTTAATACATTGGTTGAAGACTGGGATTTTATTGATTAAACAAGATTACTAACATATTGATCATTCATTTATTGAGGTTTTACTGTAATTTACCTGCAATAATTCTTCGAAAACATCTTCTAGGGTGATAATACCAATCACTTCACCGTCTTCAATGTCCTCTGATGTGACAGACAATCCATTTGTTACAGCATCTAGCCTGCTTGTATTGGTAGGTCTTGACAACTTATCAACGTCAACTACAATGCTCTCTGGCTTCTCATCCAGCTTGGATAGCAGAGGAGTAGTCAGCTGGGTATCTGCACTGGAGACTTTGTTTTCTTCAGACTTCAGTCCGTCAACAGTTGGAGGAAGGTTCTTATTTTTTCCTTTAGCCTTCACAACAGCTGCCATATGACTGCTGCCCTTTTGAAACTCATTCAGAATATCATAGAGAGGCATATCAGCTGGAACCCTGTCAAACATCCCATGCATGAACTCTAAACTAGCAGGATATTTTAAGCTTATACAGAAATCATAACCATATTTATCAATAATTAAGAAACCTTGGAATTCTTCGGATGGAAACAGCACTGACAGGTGTCTCAGTTTCAGGGCGTACAGTGAGAAGGCTTTTCACCTTATTCCAATTTCCAAAAAGGATTTCAAATGCAGAATAAGCAAAATGACCAACAAGATAAGCAAAGCTTTAGACCCGAATGCACGACTGCCATAAGACTTCATCTAAAGTTTAAGACAAAAACATACCAGCAGAAGTCCAATAATATTTTTGGGATTCCCTGAGTAGACAGGGACTCGGCTATGACCACGAGCGAGGATCTTACCCATTGCCTCCCTGGAGTAATTCATTCAAGATTAAAGATCAGAGAGAGAGATAAATGAGAAACTTATTACATTAATTCTTTTAGCATTTCAAGTTTCAACTAAGATTAAGGAAACAACAAAAAAGGAATAGATGCAGCAGTTATATTGCTAGACTTCATTGACACATATAAAAGCATTATGATAGAAACTAATTATATAAACACGTTAATCAATAGGCATCAGTTAATAAGTAGTTATAAATTGCTCATTCACTTAGAAAGTATAGGAAAAGCGGAAGAAAGTTTTAACATATTTATCTTTTTTTATGACAGATCTGGAAGAGGGAAATAGTTGTAAAAGTACAAACTTTAGCACTTAAGATGATTAAAGTATTAATCCTTATATCAAACTACAACATGAATTGAGGAGAAATATTACCAGTCCAACTTTGAATTGACATCTAAAGAGAAAGTTGATTCTATAGGTGTCATAGCCTCCTCAGCAGTCTGTCCATTTATCATAACAGAACAGGAAAAATTAGTTTAAGAAGCCAAGGAAAATGAAGAAATTGTTTCAATACCGATCCTAGTAAAGTCACATGACAAAGAAACGAGTATGCAAAATCTAAATCTTATGTTAATTTATAATATTTCACTTCTGCACATAAAGTGACCATTACTACAGTAGCAGTCCTCAACCATATCATCTTTGTAGAAGAAGAGTAAAAGCTATCAATAAAGTTACTTTTATTGTGATGCATACCTTTTCAGTCAAATCTAGTGCTCCACTAATAATTGTTGTTTCATCATGTGTGAGCTCACCTCCTTTTCCAGCCTAAAAAGTTAAATCAAGAAAGAAATCTTCATAGTGAGAAAAAGAAATGAATGTAATGGTTATCTTCTGCTATTTATAGGATTCTTCAAAAATTAGCAAACTTCTGCTAAGGGGTTACTATGTAATGTGCAGTGACATCAAATTGATTTACCTCCTGGCTATGGATGGAGACAAGGGCTTTTAGTTGAGCCCGCCTAAATAGTGCTTCATTATGCCCCAGTACCCAATCCAGAACCTGGAAAACATATATAACTTCAGTGCTTCATCCGTTCTACTGGCCTGTTAAACCACCAAAATGAGAAGACAAAACTGTATAGGCCCTAATGTTGTCTAGGCATGTGCCCAGGCATTGCACCTTAGTGTCAGACACAAAAGTGCCTCAAACCCTTTCAGCAAGATGCATTTGATCAGGCACATGCTTATTGCGCCTAGGCAGTCTTTTGGTAAGGTGATAAGCACAAAAAAGCCCGCCTGATTGAAGATCTATTTTATTTCGTCTATTTTTTACTTTTTTATGCTATACCTTTACCATTAAGAAATAGAACAATATCGAACTATTAAGAAATAGAACAATATCGAACTATCATTCCATTATAGTCTTTGGTCAAAAAAGTTAACAATATTTTTAAAAAAAATAAAACAAGTGGCACCACCAATCATTGAGAACGTGCCTCATGCCATTCCTTTATACATGGCATTTGAAGTCAAGGTATCCATTAAAAAACTACTCAAAATTCAAAAAATATATATAATATCTAAAATATATAAAAAATTCAAAAAATATACAAATTTATTAAGTTCAAAAAGTTCAATTTTTAAAAATATATAAATTATTTAAAATAAAAAAATTATAAAGACATTATACAATATATAAAAAACACAAATATATATAAACTCGGAAAACATAAAAATTCAAAAAATATATAAAATTTGTGAAATTAAAATTTTTTAAAAATTATAATATATTAATTATATAAAATAAAAAATTATAAAATATAGATAATTCAAAAAAAGGAAAAAGGAAATTCTAGTATTTAAAAATATATATATTAAAACAGTCAACAATCAATGGTTGATCAACACCAGTCAACGATCAGTCAACGGCCAATCAACAGTTTGCTTTGGTTGCATTTTCACGGTTCTCCTAACTACCATTGGCCACACATGCCTGCTTTCCTTCTTTAAAACTTTGTGGTTTGTTGTGTAATTTCCAGCACTTGTCTCTGGTGTGGCAGTTCTTCCAGCAAGTGCAGAACAATGAATCCTAGTTAATAATCTTGGATCCAGTCTGATGTTGCAGCTCCTTGTTTCCATTGGCCTTCTAGATTAAGGCTGAACCATCACTTCCCTAGTCCTCCAACGTAAGACCTCTTCATCCTTCCTCCACTCTTATAATTGAGATAACTTCATTTAAGGGTAGCAGATCCTCATTTCCTAAAATCTGCACCCTTACAAGGTCAAATTCAATGTTCAAGCCCGTCAGGAATTCATAGATGTGCTCCTTCTCTATGAATCTTTTCAACATGGCAGCATCTTCAACACACTTCATCTGGATGCATTGCAGGAACTGATGCAGTTCCTGCCTAGTCCTTGTAGCAAATGAGCATATTCCATGATGGAACATGCTCCTTGTTTGGTCGCTGATATTTTTGTCTTCAGCTCAAAAATTCTTGAAGAATGCTAGCCTTTGAATAGGTCAAATGAATTGCATCCCAAATATCCTTAGTCATGTTCAGGAACATCATGATGTTAATTTCTGGAATCATTGAATTCCAAAGCCAAGACATTATAATGGAATCTTGTTCATCCCAGGCCTCAAATCCAGGGTCTTCTCTTGAAGGACAATTGCCCAGCAAATGGACTTAAGCCAGAAATTTCCAAACCAGTTAGTATCTTGGGCACTTGTCATTTGCTGGAAAATCTCCCTCGAAGATCTTATGATACATAAGAGAAGACCCTGGATTTGGTAAAACACATAACTTCATAGGCCAGACACTTGTGAAAAGGACAGGTGTTAAAACTGTGCCTATTCATGGGGTTAATGTGTCTATGGCAAATGAAGAGTTTATGCATGTTTGAGATTTATGCAAGGAGGTTCAATGGGAGGCTTGAGTGGTACAACTAACTAATATTGGTGTGATATCTCTCAAAAGATGTGATGTAGTCCATGGTGTGCAACGGTTAAGAAATCTAGGACCTATTATCTGGGATTTCCATAAGCTGATCATGCAGTTTTCTGCAGCTGACAGTGGGTGACATTTCATGGCCTCAACGATGAAACTGTGGAGTTAGTTAATGACAAGCAGCTAGCAAGAATGCACGCTTATCCCATGTGGACTTAGACCTTGCTGTTGACTAATGAGTGTCACGAAAGGTTGCCTTCTCAAAATGATAAGGCCTTGATTGATGCTCTCCCTGCATATTTGAAGACATTGCTATGACAATATTCAATACTCTTTAACACCCCTAAGGTATTGCCCCCTAAGAGGTTTACTAATCATAAGATTCCTCTTATCGATGAGTTCAAGACGTTCAAGATTAAACTTTATAGATAACCCTTAATTCAAAAGGATGCAATTGTGACGGTGGTGGCTGAAATGAAGGCTGCTAGAATTGTTCGGATAGCACCAACTTATTCGCGTCTCCAGTGATATTGGTTAAAAAACGACTCCTAAAAGATGTGTAAAGCCATTTTACCACTATTTGTCAAACTATCTACACATGATCAAGTAAAGCCATTTTACCCCAAATTACCAGAGAATCCCTGACTTCAATGCCTCAAGAAGCTAAGAAAGAGGATTTCCTCCAACTTTCTATAGTTTAATAAAGCTTTGTTTCTCATTGCTTTTCAAAAGTGCTTTTGGAGCCATAAGCGATGTTAAACAAACAACTTTTGAAACCAAAAGTGCTTTTAAACCCAAAAGCATATGCAGTGATTTTAGCTTTTGCTTTTGGGAAAAGTACTTTTGGAGCCAAATGACATTTTTAACCCTTATTTATAATCCAATATATTTTATTTAATATTTGTATTGGGTATATAATTATTTTCCTATTGAAATTTATTCCAAATATATAACATTATATATTTAAATTTAAAATGTTTGTATTTTAATAATATTTAAAATGTAGATTATATATTCAAATTAAATTTTAGGAATAATTAATATTAATTGCTTGCAAATATTTAAAATTTATATTTCATATATTAAAATATTAATAATGAGTTACAACAATATATATTTTTTTTTATATTCTTACTAAAATATCATAATATTAACGAATTTGAACATTATTTAAATGCATATTTTTACTTCACAACATCATGCCTAAAATGAACATTTTATTTTTCAAAAGCACTTTTGGAGAGCAATACTAAACAACATAAACATTAAATCCAACTTTTCATAAGCAATGAGAAACTGGCTCTAAGTCCCACAGATTTGTTTTTCAGGCCATCGGCCAATTAGCAACAACATAATACTCGAATCTAGCAAACATGGTTCAACTACTCATAAAACCGTCTTACTGAGTAAAGAGACAAGACTAACTACAAAAAAAGGTCAAAAAATCTACTCCATTGCCCATAGCATGTAGCATAAACTAGGACTTTTATGAAAGTTTCAAGAATCAACAGGACTTTTCCCAATATGGGGGATTAAAAGAGTGCACCTCATGTAATGGCCTTTGAACTTACCTTTCCAATGGGATAAGCTATTGGATAGCAAATAATCATTAAAATCCACACAAGACCTGCAAGGTTTGCACCTACAGCAAGTCCATATCTAGTGCATATTGCTTGTGGAATAACCTAAAAAGTAAAAAGAAACTCTTTTTGGTCAAGGATTCAAAGGTTGAAAGTCAAGCTTAAATAATACAAAAGCTGAACAACCTACCTCACCAAAAGCTAAAACAAAAGTCACAGAAAGTATGATAGCCACATATTGATTGAAAAGCTTATCCAAGTATATAGGGAGGGCCTGCAAGTAATAAATATATCATGCAAGTCAAAGAAAGCCAACCTTCTTTCAAACATCCTCCAAATATGTAATGCAAAGAAAATTTCAAGTCACAAAGCAACTTTATTATGCCCATTAGATAGCCTCAACCCCCACAGCAAGCATAAATAAAGCAACAATTTTAAAACATCCTCCAATTATACAATACATAGAAAATTTCAAGCAATATTAAATGGTCACAAAGCAACTACGTTATGCTCATTAGATAGCCTCAACCCCCTTAGCAAGCATAAAAAAAGCAATTTCAAGTTTCTAACAAACTACTTGCGGACATGCTGTGAATCAGTTAAATGACACCGTCTGAACTTCCACAGCTAGTTAATTGATAATGGGGAACTACCTAAAATCTTACTCAATATGATATACAAAAGGCTTAGGAAAGAAATCAGCTAATAACTCTAGGTTAAATACTTCTTTGTAATTAGAGCTGAATCGCCTACTTGACAGAATCAAAACTTCATTAGTATAATAAGATAAAGGCAAAAAAGTACATGGTGATGGATTCGGCAGTCATTCCCAGATGCAAAGTTCCAACAAACTTGTATATAAGAAACAGTATTATCAACAAGCCATATTACTAGGACCTAACTAATCAACTGAAAACTTCAGTTTGCTATCTCAGAAATTCATCGGAAAATCAGTTTTCTAGCAAATGTAATTCCAATCAAACATTGCTTATTCAAAAACTTTGAACGATCCTTATGTAATTTTCTTTGGGATCAAAAATCAAATAAACAAACATGATAGTTTCACTCAAATTCATATCAAATTGAACCGAAAAAGTTGTTAAATAAGCTTTTACCTCCATAGCAGCAGCATTGCAAAGAAGCAAAGTCACCAAAAGCTGATGCTGTTTTTGAACTACCGGCAAAATAGCAGCTAAAAACCCAAAGATATTTTTAAAAACAGACCAAATTTCACACTAAATAATAATCGAATTTCAATCATTCCTTCACAACTATTCCAAATCAGAACCAAAAAAAAAAATCTACCTGCTTGTTTTTTCTCGGTGGAAGTGCCGCTCCGTTGAAGAATTTCGAGTTCAACGAGACCAAGCGACATCAGTCCGAGGGTGAGACCCGACATCATCCCTGCGAAAAGTACTAAAAAACAAGAAATCCCGGCGTAGATAAACCACCATGGAGATCCGAACGGAATCCCTTCTCCGACGGATTCACTGACCGAGGCCGCCGTGTTAAATAGCATCCTCGCCGCCAAAACCGCATTAATCGGATGCATCGTGGCTTTTTCAACTTTCAATTACAGGAGTCCAAGAAAGAGAAATGAGAGACAAAGGTTGCTTTCTTCTGCTCCTTTTGAGGTCTGTGTAATATACTGACCAAGCAAGCCCGTGAATTGAGTGAGGACACGTGATGGGTCTTAAGGTTTTGCTACGGTGTCCTCGCGAGCACGTGTGCACCGAAACGACAGCAATGATTTTAGCTACACGTGGCAGAAAATTGTCGCCGTGATCTTCAGATGGTTTTGCTCAAAAGGAGAAAATAAGACTTCGTTTGTTTTAAAATATTTTATGATTTTATTTTTAACAAAATATATATTCATTTTTTTTATTTGGAAAGTTAAAAATATATATATTTAGGGAACAGAAACAAAATTTATTTTTAATAAAAAATATAGAACATATTAATAAAGGGAAAATATTTGGTACATTATTAGTAGAGTTGCCCATAGGTAGAGTTGGGCTAAGTAAAAAATTTAGGCTTCTTTTCTAAGCTCGACCCGAAAAATTGGTTTAAAATTTTGTCTAAGTTCAATCTAAATAAAAATGTTAAAACTTGAGTCCGGCTCGGCTCACCCATATTAAATTTTTTTATGTTACTTTTTTATATAAAATAAATTTCAAAAATATAATATATCAAATACACTAAAAATATTAAAATAAATATTTTTTAACAAATGAAAAAATAAAATAAAAAACATATTTAAATAATACTAAGATAACTACAACTTAGTAAACAAATATCTCTAAAATAGTAGCAAAACTAATAATAAAACAAGAGTTATACAATATCCAAACAATAACAACAAAATGGTAGCCATATAATAGCGAAATGATAGCAAAACAATGAAAAAAACAATGTCAAAGCAGTAAAAAACAGCAGTAGTTTTTTTTTTGTAAATTCGGGCCAGGCCGAACCAGGCTCAGGCCAAAAAAAACTTACCCGAGGCCTGGCCCGTTTAAAAAAGGGCCTTATTTTATTGTCAAAGCCCATTTTTCGAGCCTATATTTTTGTTGCCCAAACCCTCCCACTTTTCGGGCGGGTCGAACCATGAACAAGTCTATTATACATCAGTAACCACGACCCAAGCCCTAGAAAGGATCCGGGTTTCCAACCCAGGCACCGGATAGATCCCACTCGAAGACTAAGTATAAGGAGAATCACAAGAAGACAGCAAGGCGGGTTCACAGACATAGCTCACAAGGAGAACTCGCGGATACGGCTCGCTAAAGGGGTATGCGAGCACGGATCACAGATCGAGCTCGCGGGAATCTAGGGAGGGCCACGGCTTCAGCTCGCACGCACCCAAGAAGTGTACAAAAAAGGACCGGGTGCCCACAGGTCACCCAAACACGTGTCCAACAGGTATAGAGCCCACTCAGGATGTAACACCCCTAACCTGTACCTGTCGTCGGAACAGGGTTTCAGAGCATTACCAGAACATTCAAAACATTTTTCTATTAAACTATGTAAATTTACTATTCCTTTATCGAGATCATCCATAATGTCCCGTGATCGGACCCTCGAGGCCCAATACAAGCATTAAAATCGAATCGGGACTTAATCGGAACCTCTAAGAATTTTTCGCAAAATTACAAAATTTTTCTAAGGTGCAGGACTCACACGCCCGTGCTACAAGCCGTGTTCGATTTAGGTTTGTAACACCCCTTACCCGTATTCGACGCCGGAATAGGGTACGAGGCATTACCGGAACACATACACTTGTAAACGTATTAAACCGAGTCATAAAATTTGATCCAAATTAAAACTTTTCAAATTTTTATCTTTGAGTCCCTAAATAGGGCCTACGAGGCCCAATACATGCTTTGGAAGCGGTTCGGGACTAAACCGAGAACTTTGGAAAATTTCACAACACTTAGAAATTTTTTCTTCAAAACAGGGTCACACTCAATATGCATCCTCAACAACTCTTATACATGCATAATTATATCTAATTATCATACCATACCATTGAGCCAAACTTAGCCATTCGACATCAAGACTACTAGCACATTCAACCATTAGGTATTTAGGCCATAACCCACAACTCATCATGTATCATGCAAACACAGCTCACATCACAAGACATTGGCATATAAATAATATATATAGGCTTACAATCAATTAGCCAATATAAGCCAATTAGCATGGCTACATACTACAATAACCTTTAACCATTACAAGCCAATACATTTGGCTAAAACATAATAACACATACACAAAATTACGACGTCCCTATGCATGCCATAGACTTAAAAATACTTGAAAATCGTTGATACAATACCAATCAATAACTTGTTAGTGTGATAGAATCTCCGACGACCTCCAACTCGAGCTAGCATCTGTGACACTATAGGAAAAAGGAAAGGAAGGGGGTAAGCTATATAGCTTAGTAAGCCCGTATGAAAATAATAAGCAATTTATTAACATGTTTTCACCAATTCTCACAATACGTTCTCAAGGTAATACAATCATAATTGCACAAAATTTCACTATTTACTTATGTTCATCTCAAGCTGTCTACTCAAGTCACAGTCACTAAATTATTTATATCTTGAGCTACGGAACTCCAAATTAAGATCCGCTAATTTTCTCTGAAACTAGACTCACATATATTCTTACCATAAAATTTTTAGAATTTTTGGTTTAGCCAATAAGTACATTTTATTCTTTAAAGTTTCCCCTGTTTCGCTATCTGACAATTCTGACCCCTCTGCACTAAAAATTAATTATATCATCTTACAGAATTTGGATAATGTTCCTGTTTATTTCTCTTGAAATAAGACTCATTAATAAATTTAAGCATATAAATTATAACCCATAATTATTTTTATACAATTTTTAATGATTTTCCAAAGTCAGAACAGGGGATTCCGACATCATTCTGACCCTGTCTCACAAAAATTCAAATATCACGGAATATGAAATTCTTTTGTTTATACCGTTTCTTTTATGTGAAAATAGACTCATTCAGCTTTAATTTCATATCTTATTCAACCTCTAATTCGATTTCCACCATTTTTGGTGATTTTTCAAATTCACACAACTGCTGCTGTCCAAAACTATTTTGTTGCTAAATTTACTCTTTCATAATTTCACTTACTCCATTTCATCTGACCGAAGGTTCGATCAAATATCGAGCACATTGTTCATAAATTTTCACACTTATACCTGCACTTATTCATCACATAATCATATTCAATTACACTTAGTCGTTACATGATCACATGTATTTTCACTTAGTCAATTTCCCGTTGAACTCATCAAAATAATAACAGATACACGGTGGCTTGCACATAGTACCACCCTTGTAGCCGAAGCTATCTGGTGCACATAGTAGCCTGCACTTAGTACTACACATGTGACCAAAACCACCACTTACACATAGTGGCCTGCACTTAGTACCACACATGTGATCGAAGCTATCGGGTACACATAGTAGCCTGCACTTAGTACTACACATACGACCTATCCGTCTAGTGCACATAGTAGCCTGCACTTAGTACTACACACGTGACCTAAAACCATCTCGTAGCTCTCTTGTACACATAGTGGCCTACACTTAGTACCACACATGTGACCTAGCTACCTCATTCGTATCTTTTCTATTCCGAAGGTTCAACCGGGAACTCTCACTTTTCAACATTTTACCAATTCATCCATAATCAATCACAATTCATAATTTACATCAAATAATTACTCCATATTCAACCATATCTCATATAATATAACAAAATATTAAAACATAAATAAAAAACGATGTATTATTTACATACAAGCTTACCTCGGTAGCACAATCGGTGAAAAGGACTTATTCGTCATATTCTTTGTTTTTCCCCCGTTCTAAGTCCGAATCTCGTTTTCCTTGATCTATAACAACACATTTAACTCATTTATTCATCCTGCTACTCAAATTAGCCTAAATTCACATTTTGGAAAAATTACATTTTTGCCCCTAAACTTTTTCATATTTACACTTTTGCCCCTAGGCTCGTAAAATGATTTTTATTCAATTTCCTTGTATTTTAAGCCTAGACAAACCATTTTCATAACTACAACAGCCCACAATTTCCACTAATTCACACTTTTATGACAAATTTCATAACTTTTACAAATTAGTCCTTTTAGGCATTTTTACCGAAAATCACTTAGTAAAAGTCATTTCTCTAGCCATAAACATGCATTTTCTACCATTAAACACAAGAATACACACATATTGATCATGGGTCAAAACCCTAGACTTTAACCATATCTCAAATTAGTGGTAGAAATAGATAGATCTTGTTACGAGGATTTCAAAAACGTAAAAATCATTAAAAATAGGGCAAGAACGGACTTACAATCGAGCTTGGAAGCTTGAAAAACCCTAGCCATGGTTTCCCCTTGTAAAATTCGGTCATGGGGTTGAATATGGACAAAAATTGGCTTTTAATTTTGTTTTTAATTCATTTTAATTACTAAATGACCAAAATGCCCCTAACTTAAAAATATTCTATTTCACCTATTTCATGTCCATTTTTGTCCAAAAAAATTAACCAATGGTCTAATTATAATTTAAGGACCTCAAATTTAAAATTTCATAACAATTGGATACCTCTAACATGTAGAACTCAACTTTTGCACTTTTTACAATTTAGTCCTTTTGACTAAATTGAGTGCCCAAACGTCGAAATTTTTGAACGAAATTTTCACATAATTATTCCGTGAAATTGTAGACCATAAAAATATAATAAAAATAAATTTTTCCTCATCGGATTTGTGGTCCCGAAACCACTGTTCCGACTAGGCCCAAGTTCAGGCTGTTACAAGGTTGCTCTCTGACTTGCGCCACACGGCCATGCCACACACTTGTGTGCTAGGCCATGTGGTTAATTAAATTAATTCGAATTAGGTGTAGGTTTCACACGGCCAAGACACATGCCCGTGCTTTAGGCCGTGTGGCACACACGGCTGAGACACACGCCTGTGTCTCTGCCCGTATCCCAATTCTGAGCATTCTATTTCTCAAAATTATGGTGCAGGGGACACACGGCCCAACTACATGCCCGTGTTACCAGGCCGTGTGTCAGACATGGTCTAGACACACGCCCGTGTGTTTGCCCATGTGGACAAAATGAAGCCATTTCTAGCTTCATTTCTCACCCAAAATTTCACCCAAGACCTGCACTTGAAACACACATCCAATACCAACCAATTCAAGCATTCAAATTGGGTAATTTCTATTATTCGCAAGGCATATCACTACAAGCATACATGATCACAACCTTACCTTAGTATAACTTAGGCATTCCCAACATTGATCACATGTTTTTAACATAACACATGTGTATATATGTATATCATAATAATCTACTTAGTCATACCAAAATGAACCAATACTAGCCATTCCAATGACTAGGTTACAAAATAACATTTTAAGCCACTATTGGCCAAGTTGTCCTATACATGCCATTATACCCAAAATGATTTCACTAAATATACCCAAAATACTAGTTGATAGTGTGACGATGCTCCAATGATCTTCCAACCTTCACGAGCTTCCGAGCACTATAAAACAAGGGAAAAATAAACGGAGTAAGCATTACATGCTTAGTAAGTTCGTATAACGGAAACTAAACTTACCAATCCTGTTATTAAATTTAAGCACATAACATCATGTTTTCCATCCATTAGCAAAATTCTCTAAGCACATGCTTTCAATCAAATAGTTAGTCACAACACTTACAAACATGTCAAGTAAAAATAGATGAGCTCATCATGCAATGTTCTTTCAAGTCATTATCATTACGTATCAAGATTTTCATTCCAAGTCAAGAGATACGTGCCCATTGAATCATTGAATTCTGATGGATGCTCAAGTAGTACACTCGAAGTGTACGGCTCCATAATCCGTCAATTTCTTATTCAAGGGTACTCCTCAGGGCACTTAACCAAGGAACACACTCTCGAGCCACATATCATATAACAGGATTACCAGTCCAGGCTAAATCCTTTATATAACGTAAGCTCGGAGGAGCTCGATTAGGATTACCAATCCAGGCTAAACCCTAATCTTAATGCATACTCGAGAGGTATTATATTAAGATTACCCGTCCGGGCTAAATCCTTTATATAACAAGGTCAATGGGATTACTCGTCCGAGCTAAATCCCGCCCGCAACAAATGCAGGGCCTTATTAGTTTCGAGAAAGCGCATATAATCATCGAAATTCAACATTCAATCGGGACTAACCCCTTTATCACCATTTCAAGCATGTAGCAAATTTTCCATCATAGCATACAAGTAAAGCACATTATCATAATTCACATTTCATACAAACACAACATTCAATTAACATAATTACATGTCCAATTAAGTTACACGAACTTACCTCGACACTTGTTCGCGTAATAATCTACTAATCCCAAATCTTTTCTTTTTCTCGATCTATCCTCGAGTTTGTGTTTTCCGGATCTATATAAATGAATTTAACTATCAATTACATACATTTCATATTTAAATGGACTCAATTTATGTCCTAGGTAAAATTACCATTTTGTCCCTAGGCCCGAAAAATGAAACTTGTGCAAACTACTCCCTATTCCAAGCCTAACCAAAGCTCCATTACAAAATTTACAACACATGTATACATAAAATTTCAGATCGCAACAGGGTCAGAGCTCGCGCGGCAACCCCAAGGGTAAGCAAAAGGTTTGAGGCATCATCCATGTGATCGTAGGAACAGACGATGAATGGGCATGTTCCAACACAAAAAGGAGGGCACACATGAGGAGTGTGATGTCAGTTAGTTGTAACAGCCTATTTTTCAGTAGTGACGGAACAATGGTTTCGAGACAACGAATTTCTATCGTGTCATCTCATAAATATTATTTATAGAATATTTATGGAGTCATTAAGGTCGTATTAAAATTTGGTCAAGAAATTTTATTGTTTAAATAGTTAATTAAAGAAAAAAGACTAAATTGAAAAGGGTGCAAAACTTGTTAATTAAAGCATTTGGATGATTTAATGACCTAATTAGTAATGTGGGAGGACTAATAAGGAAATTAGTCCATATTTTAGATAATGGACAGTAATGAGGCTTATTTTTAAAAAAAATTAAAAGAAAATAGTGTTAATGGCAATTTTGAAAATTTTGCAAAATTTATACAAAATTAAGTGAAGAATAAAACACTTTCTTCTCCATTTCTTCATTTTCACGCTGAAAAACCATAGCGATGGAGAGGGAGCTTCAGTTTTCTTATTTTCATTGCATGTAAGTGAAATTCATACTTATTTCTTGTAATTTTTATGTTTTTGAGATCGTTGCAACTAGGTCCAACTAACCGGTACCTTTGTTTTTTAATCTGTTAAAAATTTTAGAAGTTTCCATTGATGAATCTTGAATGTTTTTTTTATGGTAATTATGTATTTGAAGCTTTGATTGTGTTATTTGGTGACTTTGTGAAGTGATTTTTGTTAGTTTTTGATTTAGGGATTAAATTGTGAAAATGTCAAAATTTTAGGGTTTGATAGTGAATTTGATGTTTAGTAGGGATTGTTTAAGGGCCTAGTATATTCGGTTGAAATGTTGACTTCATAAAAATGGTTAATTTGATGATTTTCGGGTTAAGAGACTAACTTGTAAAAGTTGTAAAAGTTAGGGGTAATTGTGTAAATTTAAAAAATACAAGGGTATAAAATGTAAAGTTAATTGGAAGGTGAAAAATAAGCTAATAATTGAGAAATTTTACATTTTAGATCCAGACCCAGTTGATACCTGTGGAAAAGGAAAAATTGTAGAATAGTCCTTGAACTTCTGCAACTACTACCATTCAGTATAGGTAAGTTCGTACAGTTTATAATTTAACATCTATATGAAATGTTTGATGATGTAACGTGATATAATAGATATATTTAATTATGAATGATGTAAAGTTATTTGAGAAAATTTGTTGAAATTCAATACTTGGATCAGATTGAACGCGGGATAGAGTACAATCGAGATATGGTGTGTTATGGGGGATAGAGTACAATCGGGATAGAGTACAGTTTTTTCCCCGAGTAGACCGAGGTTGTAACAGCCCATTTTCAGTGAAATCAGAACAGTGGTTTCGGGACCACAAATCCGAGTTAGAAAGAAAATTTATTTTAATATTATTGCATGAATTGCATTATGATAGAAATGACATATGAAAATTTCATTAAGAAAATTTTACCGATTTCATGTTTAATTGTGGAAAGGACCAAATTGCATAAAATGCAAAAGTTGAGTTCTAGTAGCTATAAGTATCAAATAGCTATGGAATTCAAAACTTGAGGTCATTATATGGTAATTAGACCATTAAGAAAAGTTAGTAGATATTTTTGGTGAATCATCCATGGAAAATTAGAAAAAGAAAAGGACTAAATTGGAAAGTGGAAAAATTAAAAGATGATAATTAAATTAAATAGAAAATATCATCTTATTTTCATCATCTTCCCCAAATTAAAACATGGAAACCCTAGGAAAGAGAAAAATGTTCAAGCAAACTTTCTTGGCTTGATTAGGTAAGTTTTCTTGTTCCGTTTTTAGTAATTTTTATATTTTCGAGTTCAAAATAGCTTAATCTATCTATTTCAGGATTAATTTGTAAAGATATCAAAGTATAGAAATTTTTCCATGGATGTAAGTGCTGAAATTTTGAAATTTATGGTAGAAAATGAAAGGTTGTTAATAGATAAACAACTTTTACAAAGAGAATTTTCATGAAATTGTGATTTAGGGACTAAATTGAAAAATTGTAAAACACATGGAAAAATTTTGATTTTTTGTGAAATTCATGGGCTGTTATTAGGACATGTAAAAATTGGTTAGGCTTGGAATAAGGATTAAATTGCATGAATTTTATTTTTCGAGCCTAGGGATAAAATTGTCATTTAAGAAAAGTATAGGGGCAAAATAGTAATTCTACTTAAGAAGTGAATTGAGTTCAATTGAGTATGAAATGGATTAAATTGATGTTAAACTCATTTATATAGATCCAGAAAACTCAAATACGAAGTTAGATCGAGGAAAAGAAAAAGGGCCGGATTAGTAGATTTTTGTATACAAACAAGTGTTGAGGTAAGTTCGTAAAACTTAATTATGTATATTAATATGTTTGAATCGAATATTGTATTTATGTGAATTGCATAAATGTTTAATGTATGAAATTAATCACATGCCCGATATTGCTCGATAAATGATAAGTTCTGTTTGAATAATGAAATGCGATGGATACAGTATTTTCCTGTATTGATTATAGTCCTGCATATGTTGCGGACAGAATATAGCTCGGACGAGCAATCCTGTTATAAGCCATCTCGAGCACCCTGTTATATAGTTCCTGCGAGCATCCTGATCGGTAGTGATCTTGTATGTGTTGCGCAATACCGCAGCTCTTTGTGAGCGTTCTGTTAGACGATTCGATCGGTTGTGATCCAACATTTATTGCAGACACAAACGCAGCTCTTCGTGAGCGTCCTGATATAAGCTCTTATGAGCTTCCTGACATGGCTCGCTTGAACTCCCTGTTATGCTTTCTGAAGCTCCCTGATAATAACTCTTCGGAGTTACCTGTTAAGCTCAATGAGCTTCTTATTCTAAACTCTTATGAGTTTCCTGATTTAGCCCGGATAAGCTTCCTGTTACATGGCTCACATGAGCATCCTAATACATGGCTCGAGAGTGTGCTTCCTGATTATGTGCCCTTATGGGTACCCCTGAACATGAGTTGACTGACAATTGATTTGTATACCTCGAGTATACTACCTGGGTGTCCATCGACATTTCAATAATTCAACGGACAAAATTTCTGATGTGAGAAAAATATAAGAACTAAATGGATTATATCTCAAAAATTCCTAAAATACTTGTAAATCTACGTTTGATGAGCTCATCTTTGTTTTCTTGAAATTCATGTGAATTATATGACTAACTATTTTGATGAGTATATGTGAATAGGCAATTGGCTAAAATGATTGGATGTATGTTTTGTATGATAATCTTAAATGTAAATACATGGTAAGTTACATTCCTGTTATACGAACTTACTAAGCATTAAATGCTTACTCTGTTTTATTTTCTTCTATTTTATAGTACTTAGAATCTCGTAAAGGTTAAGGATCGGTCGGAGCATCATCACACTATCCTCCTGCTCATTTTGGTATAAACAGGAAACTTACTTTGGTATAATGGCATGTATAGGCTAATAGTGACAAGTAAGAGTATATAAATGTTTTGGTTGTAACTACCCATTGGAATGGCTAGTGATAGTAAATTTAATGCATACTTATGCATGAGGTTTATTTTAATTAGTATATGAATGGGAATGTGTTTGGTTTAATATATTAGATGCAATTAAGTATGAGTAAGTATATAATTTTAATGTAAAGATGATACTTGAAAGCATGAGTAAATGTGGCATGCATAAAACTTGATCATTAGATTGATTTATATGCCTTGAATTGGTTGGTGAATATATTGAAATGTTGTTGTAGGTGCAAGGTAAAAAGGGTGAGAAATAAGGATTGGAAAATGGCCTTATTTTGTCCACACGGGCAGACACACGGGCGTGTGTCTCAATCGTGTGTGACGCACGGCCATGCGCACAGGTGTGTGGTTTGGCCATGTGTCCCCTGCATCCTAAAAATTGAGAAATAGAATGCTCAGAATTGGTCACACGGGCAGAGACACGGGCGTGTGTCTCAGCCGTGTGTACCACACAGCCCAACACATGGGCGTGTGTCTTGGCTGTGTGATCCTGCACCTTATTTTTGAAAATTAAATTGTCCACACGGCCTAGCACACGGGCGTGTGGCTGGCCACGTGACCCAAGTCAGTAGCTACCCTAATTTGAACATGGGCTGGGACACGACCGTGTGCCTCACATCGAATGCCCATACGGCCTGAGACACGGGCATGTCATTGGCCATGTGAACCACATGGCCTGGCCACACGGGCGTGTGTCCCCTGCACCTAAGAAAAATTTTGAGATTTTACGAAAAATTTATGTAATTCTGGTTTAGTCCCGACTCGATTCTAATATGTATTTTGGGCCTCGAAGACCCATATAAGGGACATTATGATTGATTGTGATTAATTTTCGGAAATGAATAGTACATGGCATAAATTAATTGTAATTGAACTGTAAACTCCGGTAATGCTCCGTAACCCTGTTCTGGTAACGGATATGGGTTAGGGGTGTTACATTTATTGGTATCAGAGCTACGGTTTAGGCGATTTTTGGACTAACGTAGCAAGTATGAGTTTAGCTATACATGCCATTATATAATTTGTGATAGTGTGGTATCTCCTGACCATTTTAAATGTGTTTTTCATATAGTAATGTCATCCAGCCAAGCTAGGGCTGAATCTGAGGAAGCTGAGAGCACTGCTCAAGCTTCTGTACAAAGAGCTGTATCTAGTAGTAGAAGGCCCATATCTGAGGGCCGATGTGAGGAGGCAAAAAAAGCCTTCTTTCAAATGATGAACGAGTGGTTCACAAATTTTTTGATAATAAATCCTGCAGTACAACAACCTCCCCCTCCTACTCCTCAACCGGTTCCTGACATGCCACAAGGTGCTGAACCTGTTAGAATTGGTAAGCCTCCGGTAGATAAAATCCGTAAATATAGGGCAGAAGAATTTAGGGCTATTGCCGAAGATGATCCGAAAAGGGCTAAATTTTGGTTTGAAAATACTACCAGGGTTTTAGATGAATTATCATGTACACCAGCTAAGTGTCTGAAATGTGCCGTATCATTGTTAAAAGATTTGGCTTATCAGTGGTGGAATACCATAATTTCTGTTGTGCCAAGGGAAATGTTATATGGGAGTTTTTCTAAATGGAATTTAGAAAGAAGTATATTAGTCAGAGATTTCTGGATCAAAAAAAGAAGGAATTTTTAGAGCTCAAACAGGGAAATATGACAGCATCTGAGTATGAACGAGAATTTGTTAGATTAAGCAAGTATGCCAGGGAATGTGTTCCGTCTGAGGTTGCTATGTGTAAACATTTTTAAGAAGGATTAAATGAGGACATCAAGCTATTGATTGGAATTCTAGAATTAAGGGAATTTGTAGTACTGGCCGGTCGAGCATACAAAGCCGAGGAATTAAGTAAAGAAAAGAAACAAGCGAAGAAAGAAGAAACCCGAATTTCTGGTAAAAGATTTATGGGTAAATTACAATCATCTGCTTCAAAGAAATCAAAGAAATACCATGATCATTTTAGCGCATCTGTAGGGTATTCTGAAAAAGAACGAGGCTCTCAATGCTCTATCCCGAGATCTTTGTCTCCATCTGTAACAAGTGTTGGAAGTGTTGGTAACCCCAAACTGATGTGTAAACATCGTAATAAATTTCAATTTAGGGAGTGTCGTATGAGAAGTGGAGCCTGTTATAAATGTGGTTCTCCTGACCACTATCTTAAAGATTGTCTAGAAAGGATTGAAAAAGATACTGATCAGACTTCGAAGCCGAGTAACCTTGCCTCGAGAAGTAGACCACCTCGACACCCTTGCAATGTTAGTGGTCGCCGAAGTGCTACGAAAGATTCAATAGTTAAATCTAAAGCAAGAGCACCGGCAAGGACATATGCTATACGTGCAAGAGAGATGCCTCTGCACCAGACGTCATTACTGGTACATTTTCTCTTCTTGATACTGATATTACTGCTTTGATTGATCTTGGTTCAACACATTCATACATATGCACAAATTTAGTGTCTGTTAAAAATTACCTAATGAGTTCACTGAATTTGTGGTTAAAGTTTCAAACCCCCTGGGCCAGTATGTTATGGTAGATAATGTTTGTAAAAACTATCCATTGATGGTAAATGGTTATTGTTTCTTGGCTAATCTGATGTTACTGCCCTTTGATGAATTTGATGTAATTTTGGGAATGGACTGGCTGACTCAACATGATGCGGTGGTGAATTGTAAACAAAAATACATTGTATTGAAATGTCAGAATGGTGAATTACTCCATGTTGAATCTGATAAACTGGATGGGTTATCTAATGTAATTTCAGCTATATCAGCACAAAAATATGTTAGAAAATGGTATGATGCTTATCTTGCATATGTGTTGGACACTAAAGTATCCGAATCGAATATTAAGTCATTACCAGTTGTTTGTGAGTTTCCTGATGTGTTTCCAGAAGAATTACCCAGATTACCGCCAGTCAGAGAGGTGGAATTTTCTATATATCTTATTCCAGGAACACCTCCTATATCTATAGCACCTTATCGAATGGCCCCAACGGAGTTAAAAGAGTTGAAAGCACAGTTGCAAGAATTGACAGATAGGACTTTGCTCAACCTAGTCATTCACCTTGGGGTGCACCGGTTCTGTTTGTAAAGAAGAAAGATGGATCGTTGAGGCTGTGTATTGATTACAGACAGCTCAACAAGGTTACAATCAAGAACAAGCATCCATTGCCTCGAATTGATGACTTGTTTGATCAGCTGAAAGATGCCACTTTGTTCTCTAAAATAGATCTCCGTTTTGGATACTATCAGTTGCGAGTGAAAGACTCAGATGTACCGAAGACAGCTTTTAGAATCAGGTATGGACACTATGAATTCCTTGTGATGCTGTTTGGTTTGACGAATGCACCTGCGATATTTATGGATTTGATGAATAGAATTTTCAGACTATATTTAAATAGATTTGTGGTGGTGTTTATTGATGATATTCTAGTATACTCCCAAGATGAAAATGAACACGCTGATCATTTGAGAATTGTGTTGCAAACTCTGCGTGAGAAATAATTATATGCCAAATTCAGTAAATGTGAATTTTGGCTTCGTGAAGTTGGTTTTCATGGACATATAATGTCTGTTGAATGCATTAGAGTGGATCCGAATAAAATTTCAGCTATTGTTAATTGGAAATCACCAAAAAATGTGTCTGAAGTTAGAAGTTTTCTGGGATTAGCCAGTTATTATCGGAGGTTTGTAAAAGGGTTTTCAATGATAGCTTCTCCGATGACTCGTCTGTTGCAAAAAGATGTGAAATTCGAGTGGTCTGATAAATGTCAGTAGAGTTTTGATAGATTGAAAACTTTGTTGACTGAAGCACCTGTGTTAGTTCAACCTGAATCGGGTAAATAATTTGTAATTTACAGTGATGCATCGTTGAATGTTTTAGTCTGTGTTTTGATGCAAGAAGGCAAAGTAATAGCTTATGCTTCTAGACAGCTAAAACCACATGAAAGAAGTTACCCGATACATGATTTGGAGTCAGCAGCTATTGTATTTACATTGAAAATCTGGCGGCAAGATGAAAAATGTTACATATTTACGGATCACAAGAGCTTGAAGTATCTGATGACGCAGAAAGACTTGAACTTGAGACAGCGCAGGTGGCTTGAGTTATTAAAATATTATGATCTGGTTATTGACTATTATCTGTGAAAATCCAATGTGGTTGTTGATGCTCTGAGTAGGAAATCTCTGTTTGCTTTACGACCACTGAACACTCAGTTATCTTTGTCTGATGATGGTTCGATTGTAGCTGAGTTATGTAACGCATAGGTTTGTGCAAGTGTACACAGTCGTTATCAAGTAATAAGTAAGTATCGAGTTATCGTCTCCACAGGGATTGTATTTGTGCTAAGTCACTTAATTTGTAAAATTATATTAATAATTTGGTAAATAAAAACACAATATGATTGAGAAGTGATGATTAAAATTAAATATATTAAACTAAATGCAATGATCCCTAATGCAAATTATCCTAAATATGCAAACTATATGAATGAAATAGATTTAGAAAAATTAAACACAATTTGCAACAATTATAACATAAATAAACTAGGACAATTACTTTAATTAAACTCAATTTATTATCAACATGCTTAATAACATTCGGAAAAACATTCCATGGCAACTCAATCTTTCATGAGTTTGGAAACCACATTAGGTCCTTTCAGAATCCTTTATTTAGTAAATACGCATTTTACTGATCCTTATTTTGTAACGCCCCAAAATCCCGAAACTCTAAATTCTGTGCACTGAAGATGGTATGTTTAAGTAGCACTTAGAATATTAATTTTAAGGTATTACCAGGGTTATTTGAAGTCTTAGAAATAGGGAAGACCATAGGGAAAAATTTAATTTTTGCCTTAGTGGGACCCTAGTCTCGGGTATTAGGCCTCTTAAGTTGATTAAGGGGAAAATAGGACGCAATTGGGCTTGTGGCCCAATGGCAAGGTGGCGTCACTTGGGGAGATATAAGGTGGCGTGATTGTCAGGTGAAGAGGTCCAGGGTTCGAGGCTTAAGAGTGGTAAATTGAGGAGTTTTATTTTTTGCACATGAAAGGAAAGTAGTGGCACTGGAGTGGACTCTGGAAGGGAGTGTTCAGGAGAGAAATTTAAGGTAAAGATAAGTGAGAAAAGATAGGGGATTGAGGTGTGGATGTGTTGGTGTCGAATGGGACTTTGGGGGAAGGTAGTTTCGGCTTTGGCTATAAAAGGGAGAGTGCCGAATTCTTTTAGGTTCTTTGGGTTTCCATTATTTTTCTCTTTTTCCCCCATTCTATTCTCCCATAGTCGAATTCTCCCATAGCCGAATTCTTCCATTGCCGATTTGCCATCATCCTTTCTTGCCGAAATCCCTATTTGTGCCGATTCCTTGTTGTTTTCCTCCATCACAAATCTATTGCTATTATCTACTCTTAGTCAAGTTTAAAAGCCGGATCTCGTTCAGTAACTATCTAGGCCGCAGGATCAAAGGTTGGATTCGGTAAGTACTTAGTCAATCTCCTTTAGTGTGTTTTGGTAAAAGCCGAAGGGTTATCTAACTCTTTCTTGTCGTTAACCCTGTATTAACAAGGGTAGGGTTCAAAGATCGCAAGCGTAGTAAGGATCGTTAACAAGAGGTAAGTGTACTCGTCTCAACTGTGTATTAGTAAGTGGCCGAATAGAGGTGACTTGTGTGGAATATGAGTCACTTGTTTAGATAGTATATGAGTGGGTGCAGATCTAGGGGATATTCGTGAATAGTAGCTAAGGAAAGGCTACTAGACCTGGTGGCACACGGTAAGGTTATGGTAAGGCTTCGATTTTTAGTAAATACTGTGGTTAAGTGTGTGATTGATTGGAGGTTGGTATTGGTTGTAGGTTCAAGGCTAAGGAGAGTGTAACACGTCTCGTTTACCAGGTGTGTAAAAACACTACACACACACGATGGCGGTAACGCCGAAAAGCTAAAAAGCCGAAAGTGGCTAAATGGGCCTGCCGAGCTCGTAGGCCCAAATCGGCAAGGATTGATATGTGAACTTGAATAATGAATTGACATGAATGGTTGTATGGTTTGATTATGATCGGGCCTAATGGGCTATATAAACATGATTGGGCCTAATGGGCTATATAAACATGATTGGGCTTAGTGGGCCTTATGGGATTTTAGAAATGTATGCTAGGGCTTTAATGGACTCTAGGCCTAGTTCTGATAAACTCTTAAATAGCATAAAACTTATTTTAATAATCAAACATGTCTGTGGACAAGTCGATTGGTTAGAGTGTGGTAACCGACATATGCATGTCTAGGATTGGATCTAGGGAGAGCTTGGTACTTAAGCGGTCCTAGTGACCCACCTCCTCTTCTTTGAGATCCTACCTAGTGCATAGTGTTTATTCACTTTAACCGCGAGGACTTGTTGATGGGCCAAAGTTCATAACAAAAAACTGAGGTGAAAGAAATTATGGAAATACCCCTGTAGGGTAGAATTACGAAAATACCCCTGTAGGGTAGATTTAAAAAAATACCCCTGGGTAGTGAAATGACTAAAATACCCCTAGATGCTTAATGTGTGGAAATGTGTATGTTGCATTCATGAGATATATGTTGCACTTGGGTGGGTTTGATGATACGGAGGAAGATATGTGAGGATCGCATAGTCGCTTGACGATCGTGGGTCCATCGTTGGATTTAAGCCCTTTATATGCTTAGCAGCCTTGCTGCAACGTTTGAGTAGTGCCGCTGTTGGTGCTACCTTTGGAGTGTAGGGATGGGTGGGTTGATATTTATATCCCCACAGGAGTGTAGGGTTGGAAGGAAATGGAGTGCGGGGGTTGGATTTGGGATGGGAGCATTGCATTCATCCGATCTCGATGTGATATGAGGTCATTGTGGGCTAAGGCCCAAGACCACCGATTTTGTTAGGGCTTAGGCCCAATGTGATAATTGCATGATTGGATTGCCAAGGGTCGTACACACTGAGTTTTGAAACTCACACCCTTTTTATTAAATGTTTCAGGTGATCTTCAGTAGACGGCTTGACGTGGGAGAGGACTCGGGGATGGCCACACTGCAAGTTACTTTGAAGTTTATGTTTATTGTTTCGAATAACTTTATTTTTAGTTACTTTATTTTCAATGGGATGTAATAAGGCCTTGTATCTCCGATTTGACTTTACATTTGGGTTTCCTTATTTGTTTCAACTGCCTTATTATTAAACTTAAATAAATTTCTAAAGTTTAAGCATGATTTTCAAAATAACTATAACATATGGACGTTTTCTTAAAACATAGGCTTTCTTCATAACTTAACAAATCGGCAAAGATTTTGGGTTTTGAAATCTTAAACTTAAGTTTTTAACTAAGCAAAGTTGTTTTGAAATTATCCTTTGATGTGACATCACCAGATTCGGCCATAGCGTCTGGGCCGGGTCTGGAGGTGTGACATATTTACTAAGGGTTTCCTAGCATTCGTGTGAGGTAACAGGGACGTGTTAGGTTTGAAACAATTTAATCACACAAATTTAAAAACTATGCAAATAACAGAGCTTAGTCAGAGTTGTTATGCAACCTGCAATTTAATCGGGTTAGGATCTAAATTGAGCATGAACATTTCAATTATGTGTCCACTAGCCATCGTCTGGTCAGGATCGCTCAGCTAATTCAGGTGCATTTCAATCACGTATGAACGAAATACAGACTTGATTTTAATTGAAAACATGATCGATTGAGGCACAAACATTATAAGCATGAATCAAATAAATATTATTTAATCAAAGCAATCATCCTAGCTTAAATAAAATTAAGCTAACATTGTTGTAAACAAGAACAAAGAACACATAGCAAACATTTTTAGATTAAATCAAAGAAAAGAAAGATTAAACCCAAATCAAAGTGGTTGTCACCCAAGATTCTAATCGACGAGGCTTCTTCGCTCCTTCACTTTGCTCCTTTGCTGATGGCTCTCCAAGGTGGCCGACTAAGGGCTCTTTAAGAGGATTTAATTGCTAAAATCTCTATGAAGAGATGATGCTAGGCGTGGGAAATGGAAAATGCTAAGAGAATTGAGAGAGAAGAAAGAATGATGAAGGATGAGGGATGATGAATGAATGAATGAAGGGGTCTTATTTATAGGTGAGGAGAGAGGGATAGTTTGCTAAAAATAGAAGGTTCCATCTCTTCAAGCATCTTCAAAGGGTGGCCGACCATGAATTGAGGAAATTGAGCTGATTTTTGCTTTATTTTTTGCTCAATTTAAGTGCCACAACAACTCAGGACTGAGACTCGGTCAAGTGCAAATCTTCACGCAAATCTCTAATTTCTTCAATACTGCAAGGACCTTGTGCAATTAAACCAAAAAGTGGTTTATGTGGACAGCCAAGTGTAGCAAAAAATTGGGTTGACTTGGTCTCCAATTTGGACAGTTTTGTAATCCAACAAAGCTATCAGACCTGTCCAAAATAAATCAATAAATTAGAGGACCAAAGAATAAAATTTATCCAATTTAAATAATTAACTATAACCCAAATTATTAATGAAATATCTAAAAATGAATTTTTAAATATAATTTTATATTTTATTATTTAATTTAATCATGCATGGCCCACTTCATGTCTTAAAAATATAATATGCTCAATTTAATATAAAACAAGTCATTTTATGCATGAAAACTATAAAATAAAGCATAAAATCACATTTTAATAATTTCTATGTCCTAATTTCATATTTTCACATATTTCATTAATTTATTAAACAATTACTTAGTTTTAACAACAAATTTAAGTAAAAAGGTGATAAATTATATAGGAAAAATCCTATATATTTTTCCGTTTACACACCCCCAAACTTAAATCATTGCTCGTCCTAAGTAATGGTTATGCACAGCAAAAGGTCTTGCTAAGGCAAAATTGCTAGTTGTATAAGCAGCATCAATCTTTGTCCCATACTCATGCATTAATAACTTCATGTTCATAGATCTTCTTTATTAACAAGTAATTCATATGCAAACACTTATAGAATTTTATACTAAGTTTCAAAATATGCCAACATGAATCATAGACTGTATGTATGTCACAGCCACAGATAACATTCTTCATTCAACATAATTTCTTATCAATCAAGCAAACAGTCATAAGGCTTATTTATGAACTTCATATGTTGAACTTAGTACTTCATCTCCACTAATGTAGGTGACATAAGCATCAAATCAATAGGTCTTTTATAAGGTTGTAATGGGGCTCGGTTAAAGGTAGGGATTTTAAGAGATGGGGCATTTCTATTTCAAAATCTTAACCTTTAACTCTGTCTTGGATTTCTCGAATTACAACCTTCTTCTTTAAGTGAACCTTTGGAACACCCCCAAACTTATTTTGAACTCAAACTCATACATTTTTCCTTTTTGGAGACTGAGCAAACTTTTCTTCGCTCTTTCTTTTTTTTTTAAGCATAAGCACATACATCTTTTTGAAAATTTCCTCAAATGTTGATTACCAAGACAACTTTAGTTAAGATGGGTGCACAAAATTAGGTTAACTTAAAAAGATGGTAATTGGCTTATAATGTGGGTTCATTGCAATAAACAGGCCTTTAAGCTCAAAATTATAGTTTCAAGGGTCTAATATTATAAGGTTGGCTTGAAAAGGCTTAAACGATCCAAAGAAATAGTGCCTATATCATTTTAGATTTTTATGTCTCCTAAGATTTCACCTCAAGAAAGTTACTAAGTCAATTCTAAAGATATAAACCTTCATGCATGTCTAATCTCAAGAGAAACTAAGTTTTCATGGAAAACATTACTAAGGCTAAGATCATACAAGCATTCCATTCTTCTTGATAACATACTTTCACTCAGATATAATCATCATTCATACTTACATACAAACTATCTTATTAACAAAAAAATGTCTCTAAACATTCATTTATTAAAACATACTTATGAAAGAAATGATTGAAACATACTTAAAATTTAAAAATTTGAGAAATTTATTTGCCTTAACCCCTTTAAAAAGAAGCAATGTCCTCATTGTAAGAACAAAGTAATGAAATAAAACTGAACACCAGGTAGGGTTGTAAAGAAAGTGAGGTGAGTCATTAAGACTGCTTAAATACCAAGTCTTTCCTAATAACCCAATCCTAGACATGTTCATTCCCATTGCCACGTTACTTAGTCTTTTCCTTTCTAAATAAATGTTAAGTTTATTCATGCTTGCTATGTTTTATTCTGCAGAAATTAAATCCTAACTGTGAAAGGAATAAATTCCTAAAGACCTAAAAATAATTAAATAAATAACAAGGCAAGAATCCCCCTTTTTTTTTGACTCATTCCCTTTGTCTTCTTTAGCTCCATCTCTGCTTGCATAGTCAGTATCTTCCGTCCATGTCTCAAAGATAGCATCTGGGAACTCAGGAACAAAAGTATTAGAGATATTCTTAAAAGTATTTCGAATTGAGTCATCTCTAATTTTTGCATATTTCCAGTAAGTTTGTTGTTGATTGTGCATGAACTTGAACATATCCATCAGAATTGACAACTCCGATTTCCTTGAGGCACTTGCAAAAGTCGGCATAGGAGTTGTAGGTTTAGGTTCAACACTTAGCTTGACTGGTTCTTCTTCTGGCTCAACCCTTGGTTCAGATTTTGCAGATCCTTCAACTGGTTTAGGACTGTTCAGTTCCTTATCAGATTCTGTAACGCCCTAAACCCGGCCCAGACGTTATGACCGGTTCTGGCATGTCACATAGAAGGGTTATTTAAAAACTGCGTGTTCATTAAAAAGTTCGTATTCTTTTTGAAAACTTTGAGCTTTGTTGTTTGGTTGTAAAAACGTGATTTGCTTGATGTCCATTTTTGAAAAGTTGTTGTTATTTTGAAAATTGCTTTTGGTTGTGAAAATTGAACGTGAATAGTTGCGGAAACGTGCTATTTTGAAAAGCAATTATTAATGTTTTAAGAAACCCAGTGTTTAAACGCTTAACAGTTTAGTAAATGCCGAAAAGAAGGTTAAAAAGTAAAATAAATCCAATGGCCTCTTATTACAAAACAATAACCCAAATTAAATAATAAAATGAAAACCAGATTTATTGAGTTTCGTGAGGAACAACTCCGATGTATGGCCACCACCGAGATCTTCGCAGCTCCCAAATCCGCTAACACAGGGGATTACCTACAAGGTTAAAGCAGAGGGGTGAGTTACAAGAACTCAGTGTGTAATGCCCTAATCGGTTATTAACTGGGTCGAAGCCCATACAGAATCAAATTGGGCCGAAGCCCATACAGAAGCAGACTGGGCCGAAGCCCTATTCATTAACAATCCGGGCCTTAGCCCTATAAACATGATCATACAAATATGGAATGCAGCCCAACCTAATAATCCATTCGCTACACACCACCCGTACTAGCCCAACACACCTGTGGGGATTTCTAAATCGACCCATCCATCCGCTACACACCTCGATGGCAGTCAAGCTGCTCATCACAAAATATATGTGGCTTAAAGCTGTCGGAAGGTCCACAGTCGTCTTGGGTGACCTGTGCGACCTTAACAGATCAAGAACGGTGGGTCCACAGTCGTCTCGGGCGACCTGTGCGACTTTAACAGATCAAATCGGTGAGTCCATAGTCGTCTTGGGCGATCCGTGCGACCCTAATAGATCAATCACTTTCTCCAATTACATAACCCAACCCAATGCAAAATATCGTGGCATAATAATTCAATGTATGCAACAATGTACTGTCATGACAATTAAACAAATTATACACAAACTTACCAAATCTGCCCCTAAGGGTATAACAGTAATTTTACCCACCAAGGGTATTTCAGTAATTTACCCATTAAGGGTATTTAAGTAATTTGCCCACCAAGGGTGTTTCAATAATTTACCCATTAAGGGTATTTCAAAAATTTTACAATTCATGGCCTTCCTGAAGGCCTATTGTCGCCTCGAGCGACATGGAACCCTTTCTGGGTCTCTCCGGAGCTATTGGGCCTAAAATCCATTTTAGGCCCAAACGGGCCCACACGCTCGTGTGGCCAAAAACGTAGGGTTCTAGTTCCAGAGTTGCAGATTTCGCATTCGGATCTATCATTTGCTAGTTTTACAACCGTTTGGCCCAAATAGGCCGGATAGCCCGTTGGGCCGGTTTGGCCCGTTTCGACCCGGTTAGGCCCGTTTTGGCCCGGTTAGGCCCGTTACAGCCTCGGTATCGCGAGAGTGTTTGTGACACTCTCCATGACTTAACGACATGAGTCGTATCTCGATTTACCACTACGAGCGCTCGCACGCTCGAGTGGTCACGGTTGCCGGCTTTCCGACTTTTCAGCTTTTGGCCGTTTCACAGAACACCACAGGCAATCATCGAAGTGGGTGTAAGATTACACACCTGATTACACTTTGCGGTACTTGGCACTATATCCAAATTACCAACAATCCGAGAAGTTCACTGCAAGGGAGGATTGTATAAACGATTTCCTTGGTTTACACCCGTCGAGTCCCTTGCAACATTGAAATCGATGAGAAATGTTAGCCATTAGAACTCACATCCAACTTAAAAACATGGGTGCCTTTCGGCTTGAATAAAATAAATCAACCAAAAAACATAATCTCACCACCTATATTCGGCCTTAAACCCACTTACCAACCAACCTCCGAAAACCAAGACTAGAAAAGCGGTATGAGGTATAAAGCACTCCAAAAGATTCGGCCTCAGGGCAGAGATGAGCCGTATGAGAAGAAGAGGTTCGACCTTGCAAGATGAATGGAAGTTTCGGCTTTAGAGAAAAGAGAAAAGAAAGAACCGATGGAAAAGAAATAGGAGAAAGGTATTACCTTGTGCTCACTCACAACAAAGGCTTGAGTAGCCAAGGTAGATTCGTCAGACAACAGTCCCTCACGCTTCAGGCTACTCAATTTCGGCTATTAGCAAGGAATAAATAAATAAATTCCAATTGGAGAGAAGGGGAAAGACTCAGCCTATGGAGAAAAGAGTGTAGAAGAAGAAAACAAAACAGAAAAAGAGAGAAGAAATGGACGAAAAGGGAGGAAAGATGAGTAGGGGAGGGTGTAACATCCCGATTTAGGGCCTAGTCGGAATAGTGGTGCGAGACCACAAATTCGAGGGTTATGAATGAGTTTTTTAGGTTTATGCCTTGTATGCATGCTAGTGTGAAAGTTTCAAGAAGCAATTTTGTGAAATTGTGGTTGAATTGTCCAAAAGGACTAAATTGCAAAAGTTGCAAAATGTGTGTTTCTAGAAGCTATATGTGTGAAATAGCTTTATATTATTAATTAGAGGTCCTTAAATAGAAATTTATCCAAATTCAAATATTTGGACAAAATTGGGCATGGATGAGTTAAAATAGAAAGTTTATCAAAAAGGGCATTTTGGTCATTTATCAAATAAGTGATTAAAATAGGAGAAAAGATGACAAAATTCATTCATCTTCTTCCCCAAGGCTTCCAAAAATTCCAAGAGCCATTGTTAGGGTTCTTCAAATTTTTCAAGCTTGCTAGTAAGTGCATCTAGCCTCGTTTTTGAAATTTTTTGTATTTTTGAAGTCCCGGTAGCATGAGTAAGCTATTTTTAGCTATTGGATGAGCTATAAAGAATGTTCAAAAATGTGGTCATGTATGACATGCATGTATTTTTTTTGTTTTATGGAAGATTATGAAAGCTTGATGTAGTAGAAACATCTTTTGTTAAGTGATTTTCCATGAAAATGCATGTAGGGACTTGATTGTGAAAATCTTAAGTTTGGTCATACATGTGTGTTTTAGTGAGAATTGATGATAGCTTTAGTTGAATAAGTGGTTCGACTAAGCATGAAAGACTAGAAAGTTGAATAAAAATCACTTTACGAGCCTTTGGGGCTAAAGTGTAAATATGAGAAAGTTTAGGGGCAAAATAGTAATTTTGCTAAAGTATGAGATATGGGTCAATTTAGTCAATGTATGTATTGAATAAGCTGATTTATTCATTATAGATCAAGAAAGACGAAGCCCGGATCAAAACCGAGGCAAAAGCAAGGTGTTGGACTAAATTGCAAGTCTCAATACTTTTGAGTATCGAGGTAAGTCTATGCATAAACAATGCATTCATACTTACAATTTGTTGATGATAGCTAGTGTGTAGCTTGTTTGAGATTGATTGAGAACCTATGTGGTCCAAGTAGAATGAATATAGTAGAATTGTGAATGGATGTTTAATTGAGTAAGTAGACATGTGAATGTGTAGTGATAATGCTAGATGGTAGGCTAAGTGCGATACCATCCTAAGGCATATTGACGATGAGATGGCTATGTGCGATGCTATCGTTAGGTATATCGTTTAGTGGGCTAAATGAGGAACCCCTATGATTACCTTTATGGTAGGCTAAGTGCGATACCACCTTATTAATCGATTGTGGTGTGCTAAGTGCGAAACCACCGAGACATTTGCTGTGTGGGTTAACTGTGTGGATTAGCCATGTGATTGCATTATTGAGTAAAGAAGCTGTGTAGATGCATTATTAAGTTAATTAGCTGTGTGGATGAATTATTGAGAAATAACGATGTGTTGTATATTGTGTAAATGCGACATTGAATTCAGGGGTGCATTTCGATGGTTATGAGTATGTGACTCATGATGTGTTGGAAATGTGGTAAGGGTTAGAAAGAGTAAGCATAGTGTTCATTACTTTTGGTAGTATGATGCTAATTGTTGTTTAGCTTATACTATGATGCTTAATTGTTTATGTGTAAACTTACTAAGCTCAAAGCTTACTTCCTTTCTTTTCCCTTGTCTTATAGAGTAAAAGTGTTGAACCGAGATACGAGGATATTGGAAGATCGCCCACACTATTAGCACACTCTGGTACATGAGACTCAATGTTTTGTATATGGCATGTATAGGGGCTAGACAAGTTAGTGAATTTTGTTGTAAATGGCTAAGATGTGTTGGCCTTTAGATGGATAGCTTATTTTGTATAATGCCATGGTTGTTGGCTATTAAATTATATGAAAGAAAGATGTAGTTTTCTATGTGAGATTGCACTTCAATTTGAGTTGATTATGATTGTGTTAGATGAGTATATGTTGTGTATGCTAGTGGGGTGAAAAGAACTTGGCACATAGCTTTGTTCTTTTCCATGTGGATAGACACACGGGCGTGTGTCTAGGCCATGTGTGACACACGGCCAGCCCACGGGCGTGTGACTCAGCCGTGTGTCCCCTGCATGATAGTATTTGAAGTCAGAATAGACCACTGACTAGTCACACGGGCGTGTGCCTAGGGCGTGTGAGATTAATCAGTGTTGGCCACGGGCTAGTTACTCGGGCGTGTGTATAGACTCTAGGCCGTGTTAAAGTAGTCAGTGTGCACCACGGGTGGAAAGCACGGGTGTGTGCCTTGGCGTGGGGCATTGGCAGAATGCTGGGTTTTTAAGCATGGTTTGGGAACATGGGCGTGTGTGACTTCACACGGGCGTGTTGTACCTTGCACGCGCAGCGTGTAAGCCTGTTCAAAAGAGAAAATTTTAAGATTGGAAAAAGTTCCGTTTAGTCTCGAGCCCTCGTGTGTATGAGTGAGGCCTCGTAAGTCGAGAATGAGGTTGTTGAGATGACTTCAGAGAGTAGTTATGACGAGCCTAAGTGGCGATCAAGTGGTTTGAGTTTGGTAACGCCTCGGGCCTGGTTTCGGCGTAGAACCCGGGTAAGGGGTGTTACAGAGGGTTCGACTATTGTGAAGAAAAACAAATGAAAAGAGAGGAAAAAGAATTGAGAATTTCGGCAATAGCTCAAGTGAATGGAAAAGACCCGAAATGCCAAAAAGAAAAAGAATGCACAGACAAAAATTTCGGTTTGCTACCTACATCAAATGCCGAATTCCCTTGCTAAAATCAGCCCTTAGCCGAATTTCACCTCCCAATGTAACAGCCTGATTTTGGGCTTAGTCGGAACAGTGGTTTCGGGACCACAAATCCGATGTTGAGAAATTTATTTTATTTATATTTTTATGGTCTAAAATTTCACGGAATGATTTCGTGAAAATCTCATTCGAAAATTTTGACGTTTGGGCACTCAATTTAGTCAAAAGGACTAAATTGTAAAAAGTGCAAAAGTTGAGTTCTACATGTTAGAGGTGTCCAATTGTTATGAAATTTTAAATTGGAGGTCCTTAAATGATAATTAGACCATTGGTTAAGTTGGTGGACAAAAATGGACATGGATGGGTATGTTTCAAAAGATTTTTTAAGGGGCATTTTGGTAATTTAGTGAATTAAATGAATTAAAAACAAAATTTAAATGCCAAATTTGTCCATCTTCAAGCTTAGGCCGAATTTAACATGTGGGAAGCCATGGATAGGGTTTTCAAGCTTTCCAAGCTTCATGACCCCGAAAAACGAGATTTGGACCTAGAACAGGAGGAAAATCGAAAATCGGGAAAGTTGGTAAAATGACCGTTTTGGTATCGAGGTAAGTTCATATGTTTAATAAGCATTTAATGATGCAAGTTTGAATGTTAAATTGAAATTTTAGTTATGAATACTTTAGTATTGATTTTCCAATATAATTATAATGTTCGATAATGACTCGACATTTTAAAGAGAATTGGTATAAGTTTACATGTAAGACCAAATTAGGAAGATGGCTTTGTGTAATATCAAGAAAGTATTGAATAGAATAATTTGGGGAGGATAAGTTAAATTGATGATGTGATGAGATCGAGAATGTAATTATGTAAGTTGTATGTAAATAATTCATTATTTTTTTGACGTTTTTATATTTCAAAGATATTTTATGTATTGTAGCTGATTTTTGAATCATAATTGACTATTGAAGGAATGAAATAAATTATTAGAAAGTGAAGTACTTCCGTTTGAACCTTGAAAAACCGAGAGATACGGACAATATGTAGCTAGGTCACACGAGTGATAAGGGACCTTCACCGTGTGCACAAGAAAGCTACGAGATGGCAAAATTTGATATGTAGCTAGGCCACATGGATGATAAGTGACTTTCACCATGTGTGCAAGAAAGCTACGGGTTATGAGTAGCTAGGTCGCATGACTGGTTCCTAGTGTTGGACGCCATGTAGACAAGAAAGCTACGAGATGGTTAGGTCACATGAGTGGTACTAAATGAAGGCCACTAAGTGTACAAGAGAGCCAGAATTATGTGTACAATCGAGCTAGGTCACATGAGTGGTACTAAGTGAAGGCCACTATGTGCACAAGAGAGCTTCAATTTCAGAGGTGGGCTGTGTGCGAAACCACCGTGTATCCGTTATTATTCCGAAGCGTTCAACGGGAAAATCGATTAAGTGAAATTATGTGTGAATTTGTAGTAATGAGTGTGGGTATATGCATGTATAACGTATGAGCAATATGCTCGATATGTAATCGGAAATTGGAAAGATTGGTATAGGCAAGTGATGAACACAACTAAAGTGAGAGAGAGCAAAAATTTACAATAGAACTGCTTTGGACAGTAGCAGTGACGTGAATTTGAAAAATCACCAAAAATAGTATAAATTGAATTATAAGTTAGATGAGATATTTATTTAAAGCTTATTGAGTCTATTTTCATATAAAAGAGACATAGCAAAAAAATGATTTGTATATTTTGAGATATTTAAATTTTTGTGAGACTGGTTCAGAATGATTACGTGATCCCCTGTTCTAACTTAGAAAAATCATTAAAAATTTTATACAAATAATTATTGGATATAATTTATATGCCTGAAATCCTGAATGAGTCTAGTTTCAAATGAACAAAAAAATAAGGTCATCTAAATTCTGTAAGAGGATAAAATTGATTCGTAGTGAAGAGAGGTCAGAATAGTCGAACAGTGAAACAGGGGAAATTTTAATGAATAAAATGTACTAATTGGAAAGACCAAAAATTCTAGAAATTTTATGGTATGAATATATGTGAGTCTAGTTTCAGGGAAAATTAGCGGTTTGTAATTCGGAGCTCTGTAGCTCAAGAAATAAATAATTTAGTGACAGCGATTCAAGTAGACAGATTAATGTGAACATGAGTAATAAGGTATAAGCATGTGATTTAATGATTGTATCAATTTGAGAACTTGTTGTGAGGATTTGTCTCGTTGAGGCTTTGGTAAGGCTACAAATGAGTAAGTTGAGAAAGTAAGAACTTGGCATTATTTATGCAAGTTATGACAGCTTAGTAGTAAGCTAAATTCATTGCTAATGCTTATTATTTTTACATGTGAACTTACTAAGCTTTATAAGCTTACCCTCTTTTCTTCCCCATGTTTCAGAGTCCTATTAAACAAGTTCGGGCTGAAGGTCGTCGGAGATCGCTTCACACTATCAAGCTATCTATGGGTATCTTTATTTATAAATGATTTAAGTTATGGCATGTATAGGGGCTTGACTAAGTCATTTTGTATATGTGTTATTTTATTTGACCAAATGTATTGCTTCATAACGGTAATAAGGATTATTCTGTATTTAGCCACGAGTTGTGGCTCATATTGGTCATGGAGTTATAATGCTTGTGTATGCATGTGTTTGTTAAATTTTAAATTATAAGTGAAATTTTGTGGCTCGGGATTTGGTAGAATGTATTGTTAAGTCTGGTAATGCCTCGTACCCAGTTCTGGCGTAGGATACGGGTAAGGGGTGTTACATTTAGTGGTATCAGAGCTATGGTTTAGTCGGTTCTCAGACTACCATAGTGAGTGTGAGAGTCTAGCTATACATGCCATATTAAACTGTGATAGTGTGACGACTCCCGACCCTGATGTAAATTGTTTTATTAGAAAGATGCACACTTCAACCGAGCTAAATTTGATAGTGCAAACAGTGTGTTTATGATGAGTTGAGACTCGTAAAAAGTAAGAATAATAGTTTATGATGTTTATGTGATGATGAATAAATTGTGGATAGGAATTTCTCTTGAAATATGAAAGATGAGATGAAAGGAAAGTTTATACTATGATAAGTGTTCATGTTTGATTGGCATTTGTATGATGCTATGAGTATAACTTGTGAAATTAAGTGAATGTTATGAGTAATTTTACTCGAGATTTATGAATGAAAATATAAGTGCACTTGTTTGTATAAGATGATAGGAAGGTTGTGTAAAATGAGTATGCATGTTAAGTTACTTGAAACAATATATATATATATATATATTGATGAGTTTTAAGTTATATGCATGAGTATATAAGAGGCAAGTCGAGGCGTTACAACCTCACCCCTTCCAATAAGGTATGTTATAAAGAAATTTCATGAAATTCAGACCAATGGGTTTACAAGTGGAAGACTAAACAGTTGAATTGTAGATTAATTGACAACGTGATCGAGTTGAGAATGGTTTAATAAATGAACACAATTGCAAAAAGATGTCGATTAATATGAAGATCATTCGGATTCAAATATTATAGTTAAAGAAAGGTCGAGTTTAGCTAATTAACTCATCCGGTATGAGGCCTAAAGTATGTGATTGCTGGAATTTATTCTAATTTATTTCTGCTTTGCAATTGGAATAATATCAGTTTAGTAATGACATAATTAGATAGTGCAATCATGATCGAGATGTATTAATGACTCAATGCGTGTTTATGGTTGAGAAATTACAAAGCAATCTCTTCCGACTATTATATGTTTCCATTTACTCTCGAGGTATATATATATATGCAAGATTTCAAATGAAATTCCTATAGTATGAGAATGTCAACTAAATTTACAGTGTAGATGAAAGCATTGTAGTCTATTTGAGCCGTGATCGAAATTGCTCTATCTTTTTGGTTTTTTGCATCATGCACAGATAGAAAGTTGACTGTAAGGTCCGTATGGTGTTAGCGCCCGCTTTACTAGCTATTGCTCAATGAAAATAAAGGAAGATTGTGTGGCTTTTGTTAAGATTATTTTCAGTGCCTTATGAGTATTTCTTGTGTAGCTCCATGTTACGAGATTTTGTTATTTCTGTTTCCTTAATAAATTATTGTTCAAAGTATCAGCCATGAGATATAAGTAGGAAATGTTCTATTGATGAAAATGGTTTCTTCTTATTATTAAAATGCTTATGATGATTATAAGTTTTGACTTGATGGCAAGAGTACTTTGATACAGTTACCAGAGGTATAAAGATTGTGCTTTTGTAGTGGTTGTTATGGAAATTTGTGTTTGAATTTCTCCGATGATCGAAATGTTTTGTTTTCAGCCGGGACATTATCTACTAAAGTAATTGAGAAGTTAGTCTTATTATGGCACTATGATTTTTAAGCTGTATGAGTATTGTGGCATCAATATAGTTAAGTGCTTCGACGAGTAACATTTAAAGTAAATTCTATTATAAGTTTAATCTTTCTCTAGACTTGAGAAGAAACTGAAGTTGGCAAAGTGTGAATGATAGGAAGTTCAACTTAGACCTGTGTATTGGTTTTCACTTTTCAAATGATCTTGATACATATATCAGCGAGTTAAAGACAGAATGTTATGATGTCTAGCACAGTGATAATTATCTGTTTATTTGAGAAGTACAGAGATGGATGATACTCTGAGGCAGTTACACTAGTAAGAGTATGAAATGTTACGTACCAGACTTTGAACCTAATGTCTGAACTTTTAATAGATTATAGTTGATTTTCAAGTATCTCAGAAGCTATTACAGTCAGTATTGATATCTGTGTGAAAATGTGATGGTTTTCTGAGGAAATGTGAACTGAGGCTATTACTATCATAAAAAAAGAGAGTAAATGTTATCTGATTTATTATTGGCTGCTTGAAGAAGTCTGTGCACTTTTCTCAGTACAAACGAGTCTTTCTATTGATGGGTTATCGGAGTTATTTATTCTGAGGCTGTCAGATTATACAAAGTGCAAATTTTCATTGTTCGTGATTGGAAACCAAAATTTGTATTGTGACTACAGAAGAAAGCTATAGTAAGTCTTGAGTATGAGATTGTTAAATATTATTGTATGTCACCTTTGTACTGATAGTTATATTGAGGAAGTGATCCAGATTCTCAGAAAGGTATGTGTGTTATCGTGTCTTAAATATTGAAAGCAATTGAGGAAAAGGAACTCATGGAGTAAAATTGAGCTAAAATACTAGAAAAAAGTGGAAGTGAAGATTGATTTTAGAGATCAAATACATATTATCAGAGATTGTATATAGAACCGAAAGGTAAGAGTATTGAACTTAGATGAGTGTCAAGTGCTTCTGAAAGTATTTCATTAACAGAGAATTTTTCATCTGGATAAGTAAAGACAGGTGAGTTGTGGTTCATCGAAGAGTATGAGATTATTGATAGAATAAGGCCAGTTACTTATTAGTGGGATTTTCAGTCAGAATTTAAGAAAATCAGTAATATGATTTTTATGTTCATGATAAGAGGGTACAGTTCCGAATCTTAGTTTAAGAAGTAAGATGTTGAAGATGCCGAGACTATATGAGAAGCTAAAAGTGACTTGTAAAATTAGACCTAAATCCATTAATTGGTGAGATTTTCGGGGACGAAAATCCCTAAAGGGGGAGAATTGTAACAACCCGATTTTGGGCTTAGTCGAAACAGTGGTTTCGAAACCACAAATCCGATGTTGACAAATTTATTTTATTTATATTTTTATGGTCTAAAATTTTACGGAATGATTTCGTGAAAATCTCATTCGAAAATTTTGACGTTTGGGCACTCAATTTAGTCAAAAGGACTAAATTGTAAAAAGTGCAAAAGTTGAGTTCTACATGTTAGAGGTGTCCAATTGTTATGAAATTTTAAATTGGAGGTCCTTAAATGATAATTAGACCATTGGTTAAGTTGGTGGACAAAAATGGACATGGATGGGTATGTTTCAAAAGATTTTTTTAAGGGGCATTTTGGTAATTTAGCGAATTAAATGAATTAAAAACAAAATTTAAATGCCAAATTTGTCCATCTTCAAGCTTAGGCCGAATTTAACATGTGGGAAGCCATGGATAGGGTTTTCAAGCTTTCCAAGCTTCATTACCCCGAAAAACGAGATTTGGACCTAGAACGAGAGGAAAATCGAAAATCGGGAAAGTTGGTAAAATGACCGTTTTGGTATCGAGGTAAGTTCATATGTTTAATAAGCATTTAATGATGCAAGTTTGAATGTTAAATTGAAATTTTAGTTATGAATACTTTAGTATTGATTTTCCAATATAATTATAATGTTCGATAATGACTCGACATTTTAATGAGAATTGGTATAAGTTTACATGTAAGACCAAATTAGGACGATGGCTTTGTGTAATATCAAGAAAGTATTGAATAGAATAATTTGGGGAGGATAAGTTAAATTGATGATGTGATGAGATTGAGAATGTAATTATGTAAGTTGTATGTAAATAATTCATTATTTTTTTGACGTTTTTATATTTCAGCATATTTTATGTATTGTAGCTGATTTTTGAATCATAATTGACTATTGAAGGAATGAAATAAATTATTAGAAAGTGAAGTACTTCCCGTTTGAACCTTCGGAAAACCGAGAGATACGGACAATATGTAGCTAGGTTACACGAGTGATAAGGGACCTTCACCGTGTGCACAAGAAAGCTACGAGATGGCAAAATTTGATATGTAGCTAGGCCACATGGATGATAAGTGACTTTCACCATGTGTGCAAGAAAGCTACGGGTTATGAGTAGCTAGGTCGCATGACTGGTTCCTAGTGTTGGACGCCATGTAGACAAGAAAGCTACGAGATGGTTAGGTCACATGAGTGGTACTAAATGAAGGCCACTAAGTGTACAAGAGAGCCAGAATTATGTGTACAATCGAGCTAGGTCACATGAGTGGTACTAAGTGAAGGCCACTATGTGCACAAGAGAGCTTCAATTTGGAGGAGAGGTGGGTCAGTGCGAAACCACCGTGTATCCGTTATTATTCCGGCGTTCAACGGAAAATCGATTAAGTGAAATTATGTGTGAATTTGTAGTAATGAGTGTGGGTATATGCATGTATAACGTATGAGCAATATGCTCGATATGTAATCGGAAATTGGAAAGATTGGTATAGGCAAGTGATGAACACAACTAAAGTGAGAGAGAGCAAAAATTTACAATAGAACTGCTTTGGACAGTAGCAGTGACGTGAATTTGAAAAATCACCAAAAATAGTATAAATTGAATTATAAGTTAGATGAGATATTTTTTAAAGCTTATTGAGTCTATTTTCATATAAAAGAGACATAGCAAACAAATGATTTGTATATTTTGAGATATTTAAATTTTTGTGAGACTGGTTCAGAATGATTACGTGATCCCCTGTTCTAACTTAGAAAAATCATTAAAAATTTTATACAAATAATTATTGGATATAATTTATATGCCTGAAATCCTGAATGAGTCTAGTTTCAAATGAACAAAAAAATAAGGTCATCTAAATTCTGTAAGAGGATAAAATTGATTCGTAGTGAAGAGAGGTCAGAATAGTCGAACAGTGAAACAGGGGAAATTTTAATGAATAAACTGTACTAATTGGAAAGACCAAAAATTCTAGATATTTTATGGTATGAATATATGTGAGTCTAGTTTTAGGAAAAATTAGCGGTTTGTAATTCGGAGCTCTGTAGCTCAAGAAATAAATAATTTAGTGACAGCGATTCAAGTAGACAGATTAATGTGAACATGAGTAATAAGGTATAAGCATGTGATTTAATGATTGTATCAATTTGAGAACTTGTTGTGAGGATTTGTCTCGTTGAGGCTTTGGTAAGGCTACAAATGAGTAAGTTGAGAAAGTAAGAACTTGGCATTATTTATGCAAGTTATGACAAATTAGTAGTAAGCTAAATTCATTGCTAATGCTTATTATTTTTACATGTGAACTTACTAAGCTTTATAAGCTTACCCTCTTTCTTTCCAATGTTTCGAGTCCTATTAAACAAGCTCGGGCTGAAGGTCGTCGGAGATCGCTTCACACTATCAAGCTATCTATGGGTATCTTTATTTATAAATGATTTAAGTTATGGCATGTATAGGGGCTTGACTAAGTCATTTTGTATATGTGTTAATTTATTTGACCAAATGTATTGCTTCATAACGGTAATAAGGATTATTCTGTATTTAGCCACGAGTTGTGGCTCATATTGGTCATGGAGTTATAATGCTTGTGTATGCATGTGTTTGTTAAAGTTTAAATTATAAGTGAAATTTTGTCGCTCGGGATTTGGTAGAATGTATTGTTAAGTCTGGTAATGCCTCGTACCCAGTTCTGGCGTAGGATACGGGTAAGGGGTGTTACACCCAAGCTCCCACATTCGGCCAACCATTCCCTCTCACCTCAATCCCATAATTCACTCCTTAATTTGCTCCACAATTCACTCTCCCTCACCCATTCAAACGGTTTGACTGAGTCCTCAACCACCAGGGCAGAGTTCTAGCTGAACTCTACTCCTTCCACCTGCCCAGCACAAAATAAAAGCTACCAAAAGCTACCTGTGGGACTCGAAATCTTCCCCTCCATGCTTCCCTTGTGACGCCACACCACTAGGCCACCTTGCTTCTTGTGTTAGCTAACACATTTAATAATCCTTAAGTCCTGCTTCCACTAGCTCTCCCCACTAAAGTGCCAAAAATATAAATTTCTCCTATGGCCTAACTTGAACCCGGGACTTCATTGAAACCCCGTAACCTTCCAAAATCACTCGCCTAATAGGTCCAACTTGCACTAGAGCCGTTCTCTTATTCTCAAAAATTTTAAATGCTCTCCGACCCAAGGCCCAATGGGCCCAATTCTACTAGGCCCAAATTCGGATCGTTACAAATCTACCCCCTTAAAGAAATTTCGTCCTCGAAATTTCCAACTACCTATTAATCACACAACACAGGTTACACCAATATGCTTCTACTGCGCACTCTGATTTCGAGTTCAAACGAGGTAAATAGTACACTATGGGTAATGTACGTACCAGTATCTACATCTGGAGCGTCCTCGTCTTCTCGGCGACGAGCTGCATAAACCAAAGCTGGCTGCCTCACCTCCGTATGACCAGCACCTCTGCCTGGAGCTCCATACCCAAACCGTTTCCCCCTCTAGCTTGGCCGCGGCCTCCCACTGGCTACTGACCACCCCTCAGCAGCTGCACATTACCTCTACCCATAGTTTACGTCCGATCCAACCTTCTAGGACATTCTCTAACACGGTGCTCCATCGATCCGCAGCTCAAACAGGCTCCTATCCTTCTCCAGCATTCGCCCACATGGCGTCTTCCACAATCAGCGCAAGGTGGCAGCCCAAAAAAGTGCCGAAAGGGGCCCACTCGATCGCCCATCAACTCGCCCTTTTCACGGGCCTCTGCGCGGTGATCGATGGGCTCTGCATCCCTTCTGTTCTTCCCTTTGTCTTTCTCACGATTCTGGCGCTCTGCGCGCTTTACCTCATCAGCAGTCTTGGCTTTCTCTACTAACGTAGCAAAGTCTCTTTCTCGCTGTGGAGCTATCAACACTCGAAGACTATCTCTGAGGCCATCCTCGAATCGCACACAGCGCTCGTATTCAGTCGCAACTATACCCCGAGCGTACCGGCTCAAGCGCAAGAACTCTGCCTCATATTCCGCAACGGACTTATTCCCCTGAACCAGATTCAAGAACTCCTTTCTCCAGGCGTCCACATAACTAGCCCCAACATATTTCCCTTGGAAAGCTGTCTTAAAGAAGTCCCAGGTTATACGATCCACCTGTGTGCCTTCCCTCACAGTGAGCCACCACTGGTACGCCTCATCTCTCAGTAAAGACACTGCCCCTTTCAGTTTTTGTTCCGCTGTGCAATCCAGATCATCCATAATTCGTTCCACAGCCTCCAACCAATATTCTGCCATATTCGGGGCTACACCCGAGATGCCCCTGAAAACTTCAGCCCCGTTCGACCGGAGTCATTCAGAGATAGACCCCCGAGCTGCCGACCCAGTACTTGCTCCAGCAACCTATTCTAAGACCCGCAACATTGCTTGGGACAGAGCATCGTCCCCTCCAGATTGATCATGAGACCCCGTTTCCGCCACTGGCGATGCTGGCACCTTGCCTTCAGGCACATGCCCCGACACGTGAACCACGGCCTCTACCACGGTCGCGTGAACCACGTCCACGTCCTCTTGTACTCATACTGCTGAATCGAGTTAATCTGATTAAAAGTTTTATGAATCAGTATATAATTCTAATGTTTATTAGCGAATGTCTTATGGAAACAGGTATAAAAGTTGTTTTCGCAGATCAAATTCCCTAATATCTCAGTCTCTATAGTCTTAGCTCCTATATCTAACAGTTCTAATGTACTACCACTAACTCTAGTAGTTTTCTTCCTATAGTCATTTCATCATATTATCAGACAGAGTCAGAAGACTTACGGGTTTGGTGCCAGAGACTTGGGTGCCATACTTCCAAAAAGACATATATTTTCTAAACCATATTTCAAACCAATTTTTGGAAAACATTTTCGAACCCATTCCACAGTCGAGTTTTGCAACTTGGCTCTGATACCATAAAATGTAACACCCCAAACTCGACCCAGACGTTATGACCGGTTCTGGCTTGTCACATAGAAGGGTTGTTTAAAAACTGCGTGTTCATTAAAAAGTTCGTATTCTTTTTGAAAACTTCGAGCTTTGTTGCTTGGTTATAAAAACGTGATTTGCTTGATGTTCGTTTTTGAAAAGTTGTTATTTTGAAAATTTCTTTTGGTTGTGAAAATTGAACGTGAATAGTTGCGGAAACGTGCTATTTTGAAAAGCAATTATTACTGTTTTAAGAAACCCAGTTTTTAAACACTTAACAGTTTAGTAAATGCCAAAAAGAAGGTTAAAAAGTAAAATAAATCCAATGGCCTTATTACAAAACAATAACCCAAATTAAATGATAAAATGAAAACCAGATTTACTGAGTTTCGTGAGGAACAACTCCGATGTATGGCCACCACCGAGATCTCCGCAGCTCCCAAATCCGCTAACATAGGGGATTACCTACAAGGTTAAAGCAGAGGGGTGAGTTACAAGAACTCAGTGTCTAATCGGTTATTAACTGGGCTGAAGCCCATACAGATTCAAATTGGGCGGAAGCCCATACAGAAGCAGACTGGGCCGAAGCCCTATTCATTAATAATCCGGGCTTTAGCCCTATAAACATGATCATGCAAATATGGAATGCAACCCAACCTAATAATCCATCCGCTACACACCACCCGTACCAGCCCAACACACCTGTGGGGATTTCTAAATCGACCCATCCATTCGCTACACACCTCGATGGCAGTCAAGCTGCTCATCACAGAATATATGTGGCTTAAAGTCGTCAGAAGGTCCACAGTCATCTCGGGTGACCCGTGCGACCTTAACAGATCAAGAACGGTGGGTCCACAGTCGTCTCGCGTGACCCGTGCGACCTTAACAAATCAAATCGGTGAGTTCACAGTCGTCTTGGGTGACCCGTGCGACCCTAACAGATCAATCACTTCCTCCAATTACATAACCCAACCCAATGCAAAATGTCGTGGCATAATAATTCAATATATGCAACAATGTACTGTCATGGCAATTAAACAAATTATACACAAACTTACCAAATCTGCCCCTAAGGGTATAACAGTAATTTTACCCACCAAGGGTATTTCAGTAATTTACCAATTAAGGGTATTTCAGTAATTTGCCCACCAAGGGTGTTTCAGTAATTTACCCATTAAGGGTATTTCAGAAATTTTACAATTCACGGCCTTCCTGAAAGCCTATTGTTGCCTCGAGCGACATGAAACCCTTTCTGTGTCTCTCCGGAGCTATTGGGCCTAAAATGGACGGGCCCACACGCTCGTGTGGCCCAAAACGTAGGGTTCTGGTTCCAGAGTTGCAGATTTCGCATTCGGATCTATCATTTGCTAGTTTTCCAACCGTTTGGCCCAAATGGGCCGGATAGCCCGTTGGGCCCGTTTGGCCCGTTTTGGCCCGGTTAGGCCTCGGTATCGTGAGAGTGTTCGTGACACTCTCCATGACTTAATAACATGATTCGTATCTCAATTTACCACTACGAGCGCTCGCATGATCGAGTGGTCACGGTTGTCGGCTTTCTGGCTTTTCGGCTTTTGGCCGTTTCACAGAACACCACAGGCAATCATCGAAGTGGGTGTAAGATTACACACCTGATTACGCTTTGCGGTACTCGACACTATATCCAAAATACCAACAATCCGAGAAGTTCACTGCAAGGGAGGATTGTATAAACAGTTTCCTTGGTTTACATCCGTCGAGTCCCTTGCAACGTTGAAATCGAGGAGAAATGTTAGCCATTAGAACTCACATCCAACTTAAAAACATGGGTGCCTTTCGGCTTGAATAAAATAAATCAACCAAAGAACATAATCTCACCACCTATATTCGGCCTTAAACCCACTTACCAACCAAGCTCCGAAAACCAAGACTAGAAAAGCGGTATGAGGTATACAAGCACTCCAAAAGATTCGGCCTCAGGGCAGAGATGAGCCGTATGAGAAGAAGAGGTTTGGCCTTGCAAGATGAATGGAAGTTTCGGCTTTAGAGAAAAGAGAAAAGAAAGAACCGATGGAAAAGAAATAGGAGAAAGGTATAACCTTGTGCTCACAACAGTGCCGAGTAGCCAAGGTAGATTCGGCAGACAACAGTCCCTCACGCTTCAGGCTACTCAATTTCGGCTATTAGCAAGGAATAAAGAAATAAATTCATATTGGAGAGGAGGGGAAAGACTCGGCCTATGGAGAAAAGAGTGTAGAAGAAGAAAACAAAACGAAAAAAGAGAGAAGAAATGGACGAAAAGGGAGGAAAGATGAGTAGGGGAGGGTTCGGCTATTGTGAAGAAAAACAAATGAAATGAGAGGAAAAAGAATTGAGAATTTCGGAAATAGCTCAAGTGAATGGAAAAGACCCGAAATGCCAAAAAGAAAAAGAATGCACAGACAAAAATTTCGGTTTGCTACCTACATCAAATGCCGAATTCCCTTGCCAAAATCAGCCCCTAGCCGAATTTCACCTCCCAAGCTCCCACATTCGGCCAACCACCCCCTCTCACCTCAATCCCACAATTCACTCCTTAATTTGCTCCACAATTCACTCTCCCTCACCCATTCAAACGGTTTGACTGAATCCTCAACCACCAGGGCAGAGTTCTAGCTGAACTCTACTCCTTCCACCTGCCCAGCACAAAATAAAAGCTACCAAAAGCTACATGTGGGACTCGAACTCTTCCCCTCCATGCTTCCCTTGTGACGCCACACCACTAGGCCACCTTACTTCTTGTGTTAGCTAACACATTTAATAATCCTTAAGTCCTGCTTCCACTAGCTCTCCCCACTAAAGTGCCAAAAATATAAATTTCTCCTATGGCCTAACTTGAACCCGGGACTTCATAGAAACCCCGTAACCTTCCAAAATCACTCACCTAATAGGTCCAACTTGCACTAGAGCCGTTCTCTTATTCTCAAAAATTTTAAACGCTCCCCGGCCCAAGGCCCAATGAGCCCAATTCTACTAGGCCCAAATTCGGGTCGTTACAGATTCTTCCTCTTCAGTGTCTGTAACTGAATTAGCTTCAGTTTCAGTTTCCTTTGTTGACTCCTCGGTATTTGGCTCAGGTGGCTCTTCTTACTCGCCTTGATTCAGCTCATGTTGTAACAGCCCAATTTTGGGCCTAGTCGGAACAGTGGTTTTGGGGCCACAAATCTGACGAGGAAAAATCTTATTTTTATTATATTTTTATGGTCTACGATTTCACAGAAAGATTCCGTGAAAATTTCGTTCGAAAATTTTGACGTTTGGGCACTCAATTTAGTCAAAAAGACTAAATTGTAAAAAGTGCAAAAGTTGAGTTCCACATGTTAGAAGTTTCCAATTTCTATGAAATTTTAAATTGGAGGTCCTTAAATGGAAATTAGACCATTGGTTAAATTTTTGGACAAAAATGGACATTAGATAAGTGAAATAGGATATTTTTAAGTTAGGGGCATTTTGGTAATTTTGTAATTAAATGGACTAAAAGACAAAATAAAAGCCAAAAACCTTTTTCCATCTTCTTCCTTGGGCAAATTTAGCATGGGGGAAGCCATGGCTAGGGTTTTCAAGCTTTCAAGCTCAATAGTAAGTGCATCCAAGCCCCGTTTTTAATGTTCTTTACATTTTTGAGATCCCCGTAACTCGGTTTAGTTATTTCTACCATTATTTTGAGCTAGGGTTTGTGTTTAAAAATTTGCCCATGGATGACATGCATGTGCTTTGATGTCTAATGGTAGAATATGAATGCTCGGTGTGTAGTAAATGACTTTTACTAAGTGATTTTCGATGAAATTTCATAAAAGGACTAATTTGTAAAAAGTTGAAAAATGTATGAAAAATATGTGAATGAATGCAAATTGTGGAATTCTATAGTTATGAAAATAGTTTTGCTAGGCCTAAAATACAAGGAAATTGAATAAAAATCATTTTACGAGCCTAGGGGAAAAAGTGTAAATATGACAAAGTTTAGGGGTAAAAACGTAATTTTGCCATAGTATGATTGTTGGGTCACAATGAATAATGTGACTAATAAGTAAGCTAAATGTGATGTTATAGATCAAATAAAACGAGGTTCGGACTTAGAACAGGGGGAAAAACGAGTAAGTGGCGGTTAGGTCCCTTCTTGCCTTTTTGGTATCGAGGTAAGTTTGTGTGAAATTAAAGCTACATAATGTTTTTATATTTTTAATTTCTAGATATTATGTGAAATGAATATTATTTCTATGAAATTGACTAATGATGCCTCGATGAGAGTATGATGAAAATATGTTAAGTTGAAGTCCCGGTTGAACATTCGGAATAGCAAGGATACTAATGTCACAACATGAAATAAGGAAGGTCCCGTATAAGACCATGTCTGGGACATGGCATCGGCATCGAATGTAGGTTCCGTATAAGACCATGTCTGGGACATGGCATCGGCACCGAATACAGGTCCCGTATAAGACCATGTCTGGGAGATGGCATCGGCACTGAATGCAGGTCCCGTATAAGACCATGTTTGGGACATGGCATCGGCACCAAATGAAGGAGGTCCTGTATAAGACCATGTCTGGGACATGGCCTCGACACCAAAGAAAGATCTCGTGTAAGACCATGTCTGGGACATGGCATCGACATCTATATACGATCTCGTATAAGACCATGTCTGGTACATGGCATCGACATCGAGATATGAGATACCGTGTAAGACCATATCTGGGATATGGCGTCGGCATCGAGCTGAGATCCCATGTAAGACCATATCTAAGATATGGCACTGGCATTGTGATACATTTATGATGAGATTGAGTATCCTTCGAGATTCCGAGTAGTTCGACAGGAAAAGAGCTAAGTTTAAGCATCAATTACAAAGAGCTAAGTTTATGCATCAATGACAAAGAGCTAAGTCCATGCTTATGATGTAAGAATATATGGGAAATGTGGATTGTGATCATGTGTGAGGCTTTTTGATGCGTCCTCAGGTTCACGAATGACACGAGTCGCTTTAGGTGCCCGATCGTCTAAGAGGAGAGGTTTCGTCTTCGGAAAATAATAGATAAGTAGTTAAGTTTGCAGAAGCTTTTAAGTGAATTTCTTTTATATTTTTGTTTAAGTTAGGAATGAAGGTTAAGGAGAATGGAGACAAGTTAGAAGATTGGTAAGAATAGGTTCAGCTAAGGTAATAGGAAGGAAGATGGATGGTGAAGGGTTCGGTTGAGAAAGAAATGAATCAATATAGGTAAAGGATGGATAATCGATGGCTCAGTTTTAAAATGGATAAACAAGATAGTTTGGAGATGATGGAATAAAGAACTTAACCAAGAGTGATTCAACACTAAAAAGTGTCACCCCGGTTCTTATACGGTTAAGGTGAAAGATGGAGATCGAATGAACGCCACACTCGGGTTTAAAGAGTGATAAGTTCGGATAAAGAAGACTCGGACTGACGCCACTAGTATCTCGATAAGTCGGTCGGGTCTCGAGCGAAAATTGAGAGAAAATTTTTCTCACAAATTCGGCAGCAATTCATTAAGAGTCAAAAAGTCCTTTTACAATGGAAAATAACAAATATTTATAGCCTAAACAAAATCCAGCCGAATAGTCACAAATGAACCTTAAAAGCTAAGTAAAATTTAGCTAGAATAAACTTGAAAATTCTAGAATAAAACCCTTAAAATGCCATGGCTAAATTCGACTGAATGGGAGCTCCAATGGCCAGCTTCATGCTTAAGCAAATGTACTTGGGACAGCTTCTAGATGGATGAATGCATTTGGGAAACTTCCAAGGTTCATGGCAGCAGCTAGGTTCGGCCATGGTGTAATTAATCTCATTAAATTTGTACCTCTTGGCTGAAAGGTGATCATCATTTAATTGGCATTTGAGCAGCAACCATATGTGTGAAAAGTTGGTTTTGAATAGCCTCCTTGGTGTGAATGCAGCCAACCGAATGGCCATAGGTGTGAACAGCCATGTGAAAGGAATTTTGGAAGCTTTAATGGCTGGAAGCTTCTTGGCTGAATGGGTGCTTAGGAAACCCAAAAGTGACCAGCCTTTAAGTGATTGTCCAGCCGGACATGCATTGCAACAAATTTCCTCCATGTACCTGGCCACATACACATTGCACCTAGGTGCATGAATCTCTTTAAATGGCCTTGTTAAATTCTACTGTACCTACATGCACAAAGAAAACACATTAAATCACTCCAATTCAAATTGAATAAAAATTAAAACACTTAATTGGACACTTAAATAATATTTAGACAAATTAAACACTAGCTACTTAGGACACACTTAATATTCTATTAGGACAAGGACACATTAAAAATCAGAGTAAAATGAGACAAATTAAATGGAGTTTAGACATCATAATTTCGGCTTAATTAAAACACCAATGACACATTAACTTGCTGTAATTAAATAAATAAATAAAAGAGTTCAATTTATTCAAGTAATAAAATTAAGCAAATTTAACTAAACAACTCAATGAGCTGGAACGAGCTCAAATGAGCTAATTCGGGCTAAGGTCTTCATGCACCAAAGTGCATAGCAGCTCCACAGCAGCTTGCATCCCTTAATCTGAACTCGGGTATTTAATCCTTCGATCATCGCACAATCACCGGATTGCAATTCGTTGGTGGCCCCGGGTTGGATTACATCATCCCCCCTCTTCAAAGCGACTTGCCCTCAAGTCGAGTCGCTGGTTCAATTGGGAGCATTTCCTCACAATCAAATGAGCTTCGTTTTCTTATATCTGGAATAAAATCAACATAAGACTAGGGAACGGTCGAATTTCATCAAAGTGCAGAATTTTATTAACGAAACAAGGGATTGATGGACTTACCTTGGCTGAATTAAAATTGGGAATAGAGAGCACAACGGTTAAATTTGATGGAAAACTTACATTTCCGGATCGTTTTGCCAAGTTCTCCATAGATCGAACCTGTAACACCCCATACCCGAGTCCGAGGCTTAGACCGGATACGAGACATTACTATGCTTGAACTTGCTTAATCATGTACTTACGGGCTATAAAATTTCATTCTGAAATAAGAACTTCTCTTTCTTAATCAACTTGTACTTTTCATGGGCCTACGAGGCCTTAAACTCATGTCCGTAAACTTTCATAACTCAATCGAAAACTTATCATTGAAACAGGGGTCACACGCCCATATGAGTTGGGACACGCCCGTGTAACCCTGAGACACACCCATGTCTCCCAACCGTGCTTAAAACTCGAGCTTACTGCCAAATTTCACATGGCCATGGCACGCCCGTGGTCCTAGCCCGTGTGAAAAACCTTAGCATTCTCGACTTATAACACACGGCCATGGCACGCCCGTGGACTTAGACCGTACTACATCTTGATATACCGACTTATTTCACACGCACCGGGCACACGCCCATGTTCTAACCGTGTCATGCACGGCCTTAACACACGGCGGCCGTGGGATTAGTCCGTGGCCTATTCTTACTTATAAGACTAAGGTGCGGTTTATGCACGCCTAGACACACGCCCGTGTGTCTAACCGTGTGGGCACTTAGAGGCTATTTACCAAGCCAATTGCCATCCCGAAATTAAGACCAAACTCAAGCTCAATTCAAAACTCAATTATTACATCTTTCATGAACAATATAACATGCTTCATTGATATTAATAACATACATACTTAGTCAAACTTGGCCAATCACTTAGCCATTTACAAAAGAATAATAAACTTGACAGCCCATACTTTTGCCCCTTTCTAAGACATATACTCAAAATGAAATGTTTCCTATACATGCCATACTTAATGTAAACAACTTGGCTATACCAAAATAGCGATTGATAGTGTGCTCCGAGCTCCGATGACAACGATCCACGAGATTAGCTTGGCGGAATAGAAAGCTTGAAAAAAATTAAGAACCCTAGCTATGGAGTCTCCAAATTTTCGGCACAAGAGGAAGAAGATGAATAGATTTTTATCATCTTTTTCCTATTTTAATCACTTATTAGGCTAATGACCAAAATGCCATTCTCTTTAAAAATTTCTATTTTACTAACTCATGTCCATTTTTGTCCAAAAATTATAATTTGGGAAAATTGCTATTTAAGGACTCATAATTAATATTCTAAAGCTATTTCATACAAAAAGCTTCTAGAAACTCATATTTTGCAACTTTTGCAATTTAGTCCTTTTTGATCATTCCATGTCAATTTCACAAAATTTCTACATGGAACTTTAGTACTATGATGCAAACATGTCTTAAACCTTAAGAACTCAATTTCTTGACTCGGGTTTGTGGTCTCGCACCACTATTCGACTAGGCCCTGAATCAGGATGTTACGATTCTCCCCCTCTTAGGAATTTTCGTCCTCGAAAATCTTACCAGCAAACAGGTTTGGGTACTGGTTTCTCATGATTTCTTCTGGTTCCCACGTAGCTTCTTCTACTCCATGTCTTTGCCACAATACTTTTACCAGGGTAATACTTTTATTCCTTAGCTGCTTGACTTCCCGAGCTAAAATCTTAACTGGTTCTTCACCATAAGTCATGTCGGGATGAATCTCTACCTCTGATTGGGGAATTACATGCGAAGGGTCTGATCGGTAGCTTCTTAACATTGACACGTGAAATACATCATGTATCTTTTATAACTCTGATGGCAAAGCCAATCTGTAAGCTACAGGCCCAACCTTCTCGGTAATCTCATACGGTCCAATAAAACGTGGACTCAACTTGCCTTTTCGGCCAAATCTGAGAACTTTTCTCCAAGGTGACACTTTCAAGAAAACTTTATCTCCGACTTGATACTCTATCTCTTTTCTCTTTAAGTCCGAATAGGACTTTTGTCTGTCCGATGCAGCTTTTAAACTTTCTCGTATCACTTTCACTTTCTCTTTAGCTTCTCTAACCAAATCAACCCCGTGAATTTTGTTTTCTTTAAGTTCAGTCCAATATAAAGGCGTTCGGCACTTACGCCCATATAAAGCCTCGTAAGGCGCCATCTTTAAGCTCGACTAAAAACTATTATTGTAGGCAAACTCTACTAATGGGAGAAACTTTTCCCAGCTACCTCGGAATTCAAGAATACAACATCTGAGCATATCCTCGAGTACTTGAATTAACCTCTCGGATTGACCGTCAGTTTGAGGATGAAAAGCGGTACTAAAGTTCAACTTTGTACCCAAGGCCTCTTGTAACTTCTTCCAAAACTCGGATGTGAATCTCTGATCTCTATCCGATATGATTGATAAGGGAACTCCATGAAGTCTTACTATTTACAAAACATACAAGTTTGCCAACTTGTCTAGTGAGTAATCAACTCGTACATGTATAAAATGGGCTGACTTCGTAAGTCTATCAACCACAACCCATACAAAGATCTTTCTTGCTTTCGGAGACAACGGTAAACCCGTTACAAAATCCATAGTAATACGGTCCCACTTCCACTCCTAACTAAAATGGGTTGAAGCAAACCCAAGGTACTTGGTGTTCAAATTTTTACTTGCGACAAATCAAGCATTTGGAAACAAATTACGAAATATCTTTCTTCATTCTCACCACCAATACTTTTGCTTCAAGTCATTATACATCTTGGTACTACCCGGATGTACGATAAACATCCATTATGGGCCTCATGCAAAATTTTCTGAATAAGCTCTTCTTTTCTCGGTACACAAACTCGTCTTTGAACATCGACTTCCATTGGGACTAATCCTAAGTCGACTCAACATCCGCTCTCTCATGACCGATCTCTCCGAACTTGCAATTCACTATCCTCTTTTTGGGCTTCAATGATCTCTTGAGGAATATTGGTCTAGCTCTCAACTCAAATAGAATAGAACTGTAAATCGAACAAAGTCATCCGTGAATTCATTGCCCTTAATGCAAATAAGGATTTTCTCGCTCAAAGCATCGGCGACAAAGATTCGCCTTCCCGGGATGGTAATCAATGACCATCTCATAATCTTTTATCAACTCTAACCATCTCCGTTGTCTTAAGTTCAACTCTTTCTGCGTCATCAAGTACTTCAAACTTTTATGATCAGTGAAAATTCGACATTTCTCACCATATAGGTGATGTCTCCATATCTTCAATACGAAGACTATGACAGCCAATTCTAAATCATGCGCCGGATAATTCTTCTCATGAGGCTTCAACTGTCTGGAGGCATAAGCAATAACTTTGCCTTCTTGCATAAGTACACAGCCTAATCCATTTAAGGATGCATCGCTATAAATCACAAATTCTTTCCCTGTCTCAGGTTGTACTAAAACTGGGGCTTCTGTCAACATTGCCTTCAGCTTCTCGAAACTTTGTTGGCATCGTTCTGTCCACTCAAACTTCACATTTTTCTGTAACAATTTAGTCATCGGGGTTGCAATCATGGAAAACCCCTTGACGAATCGTCTGTAATAGCCGTCTAGGCCTAGAAAACTTCTAATCTCAGAGATATTCCTTTGTGGCTTCCAGTCCATAATAGTCGAAATCTTACTGGGGTCTACTCGAGCTCCTTCTTCCAAGACAATATGTCCCAGAAATCCTACTTCCGTGAGCCAAAATTCACTTTTACTGAACTTGGCATATAATTGATTTTCTCGTAGAATCTGTAAAACTATCCGTAGGTGCTCAGCATGCTCATTCTCATCTCAGAAATAAATCAATATGTCGTCAATGAAAATGACTACAAACCTGTCAAGGTACGGTCTAAAAATGCGGTTCATTAAGTCCATGAATACCACCGGAGCATTGGTCAAACCAAAGGGCATGACTAAAAATTCATAATGCTCATACCTTGTTCTAAGGTCGTTTTAGGCACATCCGATTCTTTTACTCGTAGTCGGTAGTACCACGATCTCAAGTCTATTTTGGAGAACACAGCGGCTCCTTTCAATTGATCGAACAAATCATCTATTCTAGGCAATGGGTACTTGTTCTTTACTGTCACTTTATTAAGTTGACGGTAATCTATGCACAATCTCATAGTGCCGTCTTTCTTTTTCACAAATAAAACCGGAGCACCCCAGAGAGAACAACTTGACCTTGCAAAGCCTTTATCTGTCAACTCTTGTAACTGCGACTTCACTCCTTCAACTCAGTCGGAGCCATTCTCAGAAGGAGTAATAGATATTGGTACAAGATCAGAGCTAGCTCAATGCCAACTCAACCTCTCTAACTGGTGGTAGTCCCGCAATTCCTCGGGAAACACATCCACGTATTCACACACTATTGGCACTGACTCAATCCTTAACTCTGTTTCTTTTTTCATTCATCACAAAAGCCAAATATGCTTCATACCCCTTTCTCATGTATCTCTGTGCTGTCACGTGAGAAATCAATTCTGACAATCTACTCTGTTCATCTGATTCTATGTGAAAGGTGTCCCCATCCTTACATCTCATTTCAATGTATTTCTTCCCACAATTAACTATTACATTATGGGCAGTTAACCAGTCCATACCGAGAATGAGATCAAACTGGTCAAATGGTAACAACATAAGGTTTACTTTAAAATAATGACCTCTAATCATTAATGGACATTCTCGACATACTTCATTCACTAAAACACTCTTGCCTAAAGGATTAGACACTCTAATCACAACTTCTGTAAACTCTATAGGCATACTCAAATCAGATACCAATTTCATGCAAATGTAAGAGTGTGTAGATCCAGGATCTTTAAAGCAATAACTTTAACATCATGAAGAGAAAAGGTACCCGTGATAACATCATGAGAAGATGCCTCTTCGCGAGCGCGAATGGCATAAGTCCGTGCAGGCGCCCTACCCTAGGGTATCGCGGCCTGCTCTCTAGGGTTACCTCTTCCACTTGCCCCACTTCCGGGGTTTCTTTGCGGCCTTCCTCTGACCATACTCCCAGATCTCGGGTTCTGAGTTCTGTCCTCTTTCATCATCTCTAGACAATCTTTTATGTAGTGGTCCTGGGAACCACATCTGAAACATGCATTTTCGTGTGCTCGACATTCCCCTAAATGACGTCTGCCACAATGTGGGCATTCGGGTCTATCAGATCGAACATTCCCCACACTAGCGACTGAAGTAGTCTATGCTTTATTTCCCGAATACTGTTTACTCTTGTCCTTCCTTTAAAATCCAGTGGAAGTAGCCGTTCGGGCAGGGAAATCTCTTGACTTCTTGGATGAAGATTGGAATGACTTGTTCCACTGCCTCTTTCTAGAGTCGCGAGACTCCATTTCAGATTTCTTCTTCTCTTTTACTAGTTCTTCAGTTTTACAAGCCCTCTCGACCAAAGACAAAGAAATTCCTTCAATTCTAGGACAGCAACAAACAGTTTGATGTCCTCATTTAGCCCATCTTCAAATCTTTTACTCATGATGGCTTCGGTGGACATGCATTCTCGAGCGTATTTGCTGAGTCTTACAAACTCACGCTCGTAGTCAGTTACAGACATCTTGCCTTGTTTCAGTTCTAGGAATTCTTTCCTTTTCTGGTCCACAAACCTTTGACTGATATACTTTTTCTTGAACTCTTCTTGGAAGAATTCCCATGTGATCTTTTCTCTTGGGACTACTGATACCAAGGTGTTTCACCATTGATACGCAGAATCTCTTAAAAGAGAAACTACGCACTTCATGCACTCTTCAGGTGTACATGACAGCTCATTAAATACCCTGATGGTATTTTCTAACCAGAATTCAGCTCTTTCTGGATCATCATCTTTTTTAGCCCGGACTTCTTCTGCCCCATGTTTCCTGATTCTATCAATCGGAGGCTTCTCTCCTCTTACCACCTCTACTACTTGAGGGGTTATTGGGATAGGTTGAGGAATAGGTAGGGGTGGAGGGGGTTGTGCATTTGGGTTCGTACGAACAAACTCCGTGTACCATGTGTTCAACATATGGAGGAAGGCTTCTCTAGCCTCTTCTCCTCCTCCTTGACTCACCGTAGTGGGTCTATTCTCGTCCTCATTCGGCACCATTCCTTCAGCGGGAGCCAGCGTATTACTTTCTACGTCATCCGCCATATCTCTTTCAGGATCTATTTACTATATATATAAACATAATTTAAGTCGTCAAGAGTCGTCACACTATCATTATAAAAACATTCTTACGTATGGCATGTATAGCTAGACTCGTGCTCGTGCTACGTTAGTCCTAGAACTGACTAAACCATAGCTCTGATACCACTAAATGTAACACCCCATACCTGAGTCCGAGGCTTAGACTGGATACGAGACATTACTATGCTTGAACTTGCTTAATCATGTACTTACGGGCTATAAAATTTCGTTCTGAAATAAGAACTTCTCTTTTTTAATCAACTTGTACTTTTCATGGGCCTACGAGGCCTTAAACTCATGTCCGTAAACTTTCGTAACTTAATCGAAAACTTATCATTGAAACAGGGGTCACACGCCCATGTGAGTTGGGACATGCCCGTGTAACCCTGAGACACGCCCATGTCTCCTAACCGTGCTTAAAACTCGAGCTTACTGCCAAATTTTACATGGCCATGGCACGCCCGTGGTCCTAACCCGTGTGAAAAACTTTAGCATTCTGACTTATAACACACGGCCATGGCATGCCCGTGGACTTAGACCGTGTACTACATCTTGATATACTGACTTATTTCACACGACCGGGCACACGCCCATGTTCTAACCGTGTGTCATGCACGGCCTTAACACACGGCCGTGGGATTAGTCCGTGGCCTATTCTTACTTATAAGACTAAGGTGCAGTTTATGCACGGCCTAGACATACGCTCGTGTGTCTAACCGTTTGGGCACTTAGAGGCTATTTACCAAGCCAATTGCCATCCTGAAATTAAGACCAAACTCAAGCTCAATTCAGCAACTCAATTATTACATCTTTCATGAACAATATAACATGCTTCATTGATATTAATAACTACATACTTAGTCAAACTTGGCCAATCACTTAGCCATTTACAAAAGAATAATAAACCTGACAGCCCATACTTTTGCCCCTTTCTAAGACATATACTCAAACTGAAATGTTTCCCATACATGCCATACTTAATGTAAACAACTTGGCTATACCAAAATAGCGATTGATAGTGTGCTCCGAGCTCCGATGACAATGATCCACGAGATTAGCTTGGCAGAATAGCAAGCTTGAAAAAAATGAAGAACCCTAGCTATGGAGTCTCCAAATTTTCGGCACAAGAGGAAGAAGATGAATAGATTTTTATAATCTTTTTCCTATTTTAATCACTTATTAGGCTAATGACCAAAATGCCATTCTCTTTAAAAATTTCTATTTTACTAACTCATGTCCATTTTTGTCCAAAAATTATAATTTGGGCAAATTGCTATTTAAGGACTCATAATTAATATTCTAAAGCTATTTCATACAAAAAGCTTCTAGAAACTCATATTTTGCAACTTTTGCAATTTAGTCCTTTTTGATCATTCCATGTCAATTTCACAAAATTTCTACATGGAACTTTAGTACTATGATGCAAACATGTCTTAAACCTTAAGAACTCAATTTTACTGACTCGGGTTTGTGGTCTCGCACCACTATTCTGACTAGGCCCTGAATCGGGATGTTACAGAACCATAGGAACTAGATCAAAGAACTTTGGCCAATTACTCGAAGTATCGCTTATTGCAAATCTCGCTCGAACACAAATCTTCAAATACTCAAATATCGAACAACCAGAATTCAGCAAAGAATTACTCAAGGAATTAGGCAGAACAAGTTCGATTGGGCCAAGACAATCAAAATTATAAATTCGATTCAAGTTTTGCATTTTAAAATGTAATGATAGCCAATGTTTATTCACTTGTTCTCCAAACTCATCATCTTTACCGGTTTCTTTAAATTTCAAAAAATTCAGCATCGAGTTTTCAGAAACCAAACCGTGTTCTCCTTTGATCATATGATTCTTAGGATCATCTCCTTGCATCAAAAATCTTCTTTCCTCAGGAAGATATGTCAATTGAAGCTCCTTAGGGCTAGTAACCTGAAAAGGAGAAGAAACAAATAGACATTGGTTAAGCAAAACACCTTTCGTTTTCTCTCTTTTTTTTTCACTTTCCTTTTCACTTTTGTTTTTCTTTTTCTCTTTTTCATTTTCATTTTCTTTTCTTTTTTCTTCACTTTTGTTTTCGTCAACTCTCAAATTATTTTCACTCAATTTTTCATCTTTCTTTTCTTTTGAGTTTACAAGTTTTTCTTTCGAAGTCTCCATGGATTGTCTTAATCGTTGCTGGTCTTCCATTACTTGTTGCGGTGAAAATGGTGCCAAGATGATGTTCTTGCTGTTATGCTTGAATGAATATTGATTTGCGAACCCATCATGTTTGACTCAGCGGTCAAACTGCCACGGTCTTCCTAGTAATAGGTGGCCCGCTTGCATGGGCACGACATCGCACAAGACTTCGTCATGGTAGTTGCCAATCGAGAATGGGATCTTTGCTTGTTTGGTCACCTTGAGTTCGACTCCTCCGTTGAGCCATTACAATTTGTAAGGGCTCGGGTGCTTAAGAGTCGGCAAAGACAACTTCTCGATCATGAGAGTGCTCGCAACATTCGTACAACTCCCGCCATTGATTACCACGCTGTACACTTTTCCCAAAACGTGACAACGAGTATGGGAAAGGTTTTCTCATTGAGGCTCACTTACCGAGTTTTGCGCGTTGAGACTTTGTTTGACCACAAGCATTTCGCCCTCCATAGCAAACTCTACTTCTTCATCATTTTTGGATGGATGCTTGACTTCATCTTCATTTTTGTCAACTTCATCCTCCAACTCAATTTCACCGTTGGATAGCACGATCATCGTGTTACGGTTCAAGCATTGGCTCGCGATGTGCCCTCGGCCTTGGCACTTAAAACACTTGATGTCTTGGGATCGCAATTGTACGTTTTCAGGGGCCTTGCATTTACTCGGTTTGGCCATAGACTTATTGGACTTCACGGGAATCGCGGGTTCTTTTGACTGACTCGTCAAAACATTTTTACTCGGGCCTTGGTTCCATTTGGGTGCACTCGAAATGGAATATCCTCGTACGACTCCTTTTTTCTTGATTTTCTTTTCGAATTTGATCGCCATGTGAACCATATTGACGATCTCGACATAATGTTGTAATTCGACGACATTTGCTATGTCTCGATTCAATTCTGCCAAAACCCGCGCCATGGTGGCCTCGCGGTCCTCTTGTATATCCGCTCGGATCATAGCCACTTCCATCTCTTTGAAGTAATCTTCCATGCTTCTTGTCCCTTGCGTGAGATTTTGGAGTTTTTAGTACAACTCCCGGTGATAGTAGGATGGAATAAATCGTCGTCGCATGACAACTTTCATTTCGGCCCATGTTTGGATAGGATGTTCGCCGTTTCGCCTCCAACTCGTTGTAAGCTGGTCCCACCAAATCATTGCATAGTCGGAGAATGTAATCGCCGCCAACTTCACTTTCTTCGCCTCGGAGTAGTTGTGACATTCGAACACAAGTTTGATCTTTTTCTCCCATTCGAGGTAGGCCTCGGGATCCGACCAACCTTGGAACGGAGGAATCGACAGTTTGATGCTTTTCAAGTCATCGTCGAACCTTTCTCGGTCACGCTGGCCTCAGTTACGGGGACCCCTCCTTCGAACACTCGCGTTCGAACCTTGATCAATTTCGTGATCACTTGGCTCAGAAAGATCTTCTTCGTGGTCAAGTTGCCGTCCACGATTTCTTGGGGGGCTTATGGGAGTCCTTCGCCGTTGGGCTCGGCCCTCCACTTGGTCGAGCCTATCTTGGATCGGTTCTAGCTTCCGATCGAACAACCTTTCAACTTCTCGTAACAAGGCTTGTAAGTTCAAGTCGGGAACATTTCGAACGGGCTGCCTATCAGCCATGTTTCTCTCGGGACTTCGGGACATGTAAAGTTTGATTCCTCACCACAAATCTCACAAGTCACTCACAAAGAATATTTCACTCACACTCATGTTTAACTCAATATAGGCTTTTTCTTTAGTGAAAACACTCGTTCCTTTTACCACTCAACTCTTCTCTCGTGTTTTCATATGAGACTCGATGTGACGTTATCGTAGTCTAGGTGGGTCGGCTTCAAACGGGTTACAAGGGATAATGTTGAGCGTATTGGGGTAGGCTAAAAACAACTGAATTTAGGGTATGTATGGCGTTGGGGTGAAATAGAATGTACCAAATGATGGTGATATAAATCTTGGATGATCGGGGTAGAACGATGAAGATAAAATGATGGCTTTGGAATTCAGAGGCTGAGGAGAAGAACAAAAAACAACAAGTACTTGACAACTCTTCACTATATTTTTTTTATTTTTTTTTATATTCTCGTATTTTTTTACTTCAAATACACGAAATTAAATACAATAGGAACGAAATTACAACTTGGATTTTTTTTTTAATTTTGAATTTTTTTATACTTCACCAACCTAATTCCGGCTTCTCGATCATTGTTGGAGCTCCTCGTTTTCAAGCTCGGATACCAAATGATGCATCCTCGGGTTCACAAATGACACGAGTCGCTTTAGGTGCCCGATTGTCTACGAGGAGAGGTTTCATCTTCGGAAAACAATGGATAAGTAGTTAAGTTTGCGGAAGCTTTTAAGTGAATTTCTTTTATATTTTGGTTTAAGTTAGGAATGGAGGTTAAAAAGAATGGAGACAAGTTAGAAGATTGGTAAGAATAGGTTCAGCTAAGGTAATAGGAAGGAAGATGGATGGTGAAGGGTTCGGTTGAGAAAGAAATGAATCAAGATAGGTAAAGGATGGATAATCGATGGCTCGGTTTTAAAATGGATAAACAAGATAGTTTGGAGATGATGGAATAAAGAACTTAACCAAGAGCGATTCAACACTAAAGAGTGTCACCCTGGTTCTTATACGGTTAAGGTGAAAGATGGAGATCAAATGAATGCCACACTCGGGTTTAAGGAGTGATAAGTTCGGATAAAGAAGACTCGGACTGATGCCACTAGTATCTAGATAAGTCGATCGGGTCTCAAACGAAAATTGAGAGAAAAGTTTTCTCACAAATTCGGCAACAATTCTTTAAGAGTCAAAAAGTCCTTTTACAATGGAAAATAACAAATATTTATAGCCTAAACAAAAGCTAGCCGAATAGTCACAAATGAACCTTAAAAGCTAAGTAAAATTCAACTAGATTAAACTTGAAAATTCTAGAATAAAACCCTTAAAATGCCATGGCTAAATTTGGCTGAATGGGAGCTTCAATGGTCAGCTTCATACTTAAGGAAATGTACTTGGGACAGCTTCTAGATGGATGAATGCATTTGGGAAACTTCTAAGGTTCATGGTAGCAGCTAGGTTCGACCATGGTGTAATTAATCTCATTAAAATTTTACCTCTTGGCTGAAAGGTGATCATCATTTAATTGGCATTTGAGCAGCCACCATATGTGTGAAAAGTCGGTTTTGAATAGCCTCCTTGGTGTGAATGCAGCCAACCGAATGGCCATAGGTGTGAATAGCCATGTGAAAGGAATTTTGGAAGCTTTAATGGCTGGAAGCTTCTTGGCCGAATGGGTGCTTAAGAAACCCAAAAGTGACCAGCCTTTAAGTGTTTGTCCAGCCGAACATGCATTGGAATAGCCCCTCCATGTACCGGCCACATACATTGCACCTAAGTGCATGAATCTCTTTAAATGGCCTTGTTAAATTCGGTTGTACCTACATGCACAAAGAAAACACATTAAATCACTCCAATTCAACTGAATAAAAATTAAAACACTTAATTGGACACTTTAATAATATTTAGACAAATTAAACACTAGCTACTTAGGACACACTTAATATTCGGCTAGGACAAGGACACATTAAAAATCTGTAGTAAAATGAGACAAATTAAATGGAGTTTAGACATCATAATTTTGGCTTAATTAAAACACCATTGACACATTAACTTGCTGTAATAAAATAAATAAATAAAAGAGTTCAATTTATTCAAGTAATAAAATTAAGCAAATTTAACTAAACAGCTCAATGAGCTGGAACGAGCTCAAATGAGCTAATTCGGGCTAAGGTCTTCATGCACCAAAGTGCATAGCAGCTCCACAGCATCTTGCATCCCTTAATCCGAACTCGGGTATTTAATCCTTCGATCATCGCACAATCACCGGATTGCAATTCGTTGGTGGCCCTGGGTTGAATTACATCACTTTTAAGCCAAATTAAATTGAGAAATGAAACGTTCAAGATTTTGTTGTTGATGTATAAGTTAAATTGGCCAAAGAATGACTTGTAAATATTTGATGATGGCTAGCTATTGGCATGGCTAACTATGGATATGCTTTAGTGTTATAAGTGTGTAAATGAGAATTAATACAAAGAAAACATGATAGAGTAAAATTAGCAATAAAACAGTTTGGACAGCAGCAGTTGAATCACTTTGAAAATTCACCAAAAATGGTGGAAATTGAATTAGAAGTTGAATCAGATATGAAATTAAATCTTATTGAGTCTACTTTCGTATAAAAGAGATGGTGTAAGCAAAAGAATTTTAGATTATGAGATATTTGAATTTTTATAAGACAGGATCAGAATGATTTCGGAATCCCCTGTTCTGACTTTGGAAATTCATTAAAAATTGTAAAAAAATAATCAAGGGATAAAATTTATATGCTTGATTTTTTTAATGAGTCTAATTTCAAGAGAAACAAACGGGAACGTCTTTCGAGTTCTTTGTATTGAGAAAATAAATTTTTAGTGAAGAGGGGTCAGAACTGTTGGACAGTGAAACAGGGGAAACTTTAAAGAATAAACTATACTGATTGGCTGAACCAAAAATTCTGGAAATCTTATGGTAAGAATATATGTGAGTCTAGTTTGAAGAAAAAATAGCGAATATTAATTTGGAGTTCCGTATCTCCAGATAAAGATAATTTAGTGACTGTAACTCAAGTAGACAGCTCAAGATGAACATAAGTGAATTGAGAAATTTTATGCAATAATGATGGCATTATCTTGAGAACTCAAAATAAGGATTGTTAAAAGCATGGTAATAAATTGATTATTATTTACATACATACTTACTAAGCTTTATAGCTTACTCCCCTTCCTTTCTCATATCATGTAGGGTTTTATACTAGCTCGAGTTGGAGATCGTCGGAGATGCTATCACACTATCAAGCTATCATGTTGGATATAAGTGAATGCAAAACCTTTTGAGTCTATGGCATGTATAGGGACTTAGTCAATTGTGTATGTGTCATTTGATTTGGCCAAATGTGTTGGTTCATATTGGTTAATGAGTTGTAACGTCTATTTATACGTGTGTGTTTATACTAAAGGTTTTATGTGATATGGTTATGTGTGTTTGGGATGGATGGATTAAAGTTGTGTTTAAGTATGTGCAAATGAGGGTGCCAAATTGTCTGGAAAATAGCCATTTTCTTGGCCACACGGGTAGAGACACGGCCGTGTGGAGAACACGACCCCGGGACATGGGCGTGTGCCCAGGGCGTGTGAAGTCTGCATTTACTTTTTGAAATTTAATTCACCACACGGCCTAAGCACACGGGCATGTGACTTGGCCGTGTGACCCAATTTTGTTGATGACGTCATAAACAGTGAGTCACACTGGCTAAGGACATAGGCGTGTGTGACCACATGGCCTGCCCACATGGGCGTGTTCCATTCCACACGGGCGTGTAGCCCTGTTTTAGGCAAAATTTTTCTAAGAGTGCAAAAGCTTCCGATTTAGTCTCGAACCGTTCTGCATGTATGTTTAGGGTCTCGTAGACCCATAATAGGGACGTTATGAATATGAATGAAAAATTTTTAAATTGAAACAAAATTTTATAGTCTGAAGTTTTTACGTTTGAGCAAGTTATGTTCGGTAATGCCGCGTATCTGGTTCCGACGTTGAACATGGGTAAGGGGTGTTACATTTAGTGGTCTCTCTACTAACCTTTCAAGATCATAATTTGTAATGCACCCTTGAACATATCGCCCTTTCAGATTTGCTTGTGTTTTAACATGGGCCCTTAAGTAAAGTGAAGTGATTAATGATGGAAAATAAGCACTTCCTGTCTTCTTTTTAGCACAATCATGAATCTCCTTGAGAATAATTTTCCCAACATTAATGAACTTTTCTGTCAAAATTGCATATAACAAGAGCATCCGTTCCATCGAGATGGTGGAACTATGTGAGATAGGCATAAAATTGTAGCGAACGAAATAAAACCATACCTTTGCTACTGGTTTTAGGTATTCCCTTCGATAAGAATGACTCCCATACTTTCTTATAATCCATTGGGATCCCGGATTTGTCACAACATCAAGTACTTGTTGAATAAAATCCCAATTGATATTGTTCATCATAGGTTAGTACTCATTTTCTTCAACATTAGGTAAATTAAACAAATCATTGATGGACTTAGATGTAACACCACTCACCCGTATTAACCATCAGAATAGGGTTACGGAGCATTACAAGACTTACAACACTCTTAAACATACATTTCATACACCACTTATCAATTCAAATACAATTCAATCAAAATCAATCATAGTGTCCCTTAAACGAGCCTATGAGGCCTTAAACATGCATTGAGAGTGGTTCGGGACTAAACTGATAACTCGGGAAATTTTCAACACTTATAAATTTTTTCCTCCAAAACAGGGGACACACGCCCATGTGACCAGGCCGTGTGTCTCACAGGGCCATCAGATATGCTCGTGTCACAGGCTGTGTGAACATTCGAAATGGGAGCACATGGCCGTGTCTCAGCCCGTGTCCTACCCCGTGTCCAAACAAGTGAGGTTACTGACTTGGGTCACATGGCCAACCACACGCCCGTGTGTCTAGCACGTGTGCCCTTCGAAGTGGCCACACATGCCCATGTGCCAGGCCGTGTGCTAGGCCGTGCCAAACCTGTAGGGTATACTGACTTAAACAACACGGCCAAGTCACACGCCCATGTGCTAGGCCGTGTGCCAATTAGGGGATATACTGACTTGTGCCACGCGGCCGATCACACGCCCGTGCGTGAGACCGTGTGGAGCATACTGACTTCATTTCAATTTCAACATCAGGGGACACACGGCCATGTAACATGACCATGTGTCACACACGGCTGAGACACACGCCCGTGTCTCTGTTCGTGTGGACAAAAATAGGCTATTTACCAAGCCAAATTGCCACCCAAATTATGCACACCTAAACCAAATTCAATGGCACCAAAAACATAACACTTAAAGGCATTATACAACCTCAATCATACATCATTCCTACCAAAACACATACATCAACCAACTAACTAAGCCTTTACCCAAAATACATCACTTTGCACTAATTCACAAACATAACCAATATCAATTCATCAACCATTAGCTACCCTTAGAATTACATTAAACCAACCATTTTCAATCAAACATGAACTACATTACTGAGAAGCATTAACACACACCTATATATATATATGTACATCACATAATAACAAAAATAAGCCAAGTCACATGGCTAATATACAACCAATTATGTAATATAAACAAGCCAACACAAATGGCCAAAATCATGCTACAATACCAAAATGACTCAAAGTCCCTATACATGCCATATGACCAAACCATAAGTTCAAAAGTACCAAAGTGATGGTTGGATAGTGTGACAATGTCTCTGACGATTCCCGAATCCAAGCTAGCTTTGAATACACTATAAAACACGAGAAAAATAAACAAAGTAAGCTTTATAGCTTAGTAAGCTCGTATGAATTAAACTCAACAAATCATATTACATAAATCAACAATTCATAATACACAATTCATCAATTTGAACTAGTTAACATATAATTCATGATAACAAACAAACCTTCCTCATACTTATTCATATGCTTATATAAAATTTCATAACTTCTTCTATTTAAAGCTCATACTTTCCATGTACATACCTGTACAAATTTATAACAAGTTCATACCTATTCGGAACATTGTCGAATACTCGATATCTCGCACACTGAGTGCCAATACATAGCCGAAGCTATTTTAATCTCGCACACTAAGTGCCATATATAGCCGAAGCTATCTCAATCTCACACACTAAGTGCCATATATAGCCGAAGCTATATCGAAATGAACACTAAGTGTCATATATAGCCGAAGCTATCTTGAATCGCACACTAAGTACCATATATATCCGAATGGTCATCAATCATGATTATAATCTCATATACACAATTTATGCAATATCAAAGCATTTAAAGCATAATTGTAACAATGCTTATTACATAAGAACTTACCTCGGATGCTACAACGGCGAATCGAGTCAACTCCTCTGTAACTTTATTCTTTCCCTGATCTAAGTCCGTATTTCTCCTTTTTTGATCTATATAATATCAAATTTATCTTATTCGATCACTACTTTATTCAATTAAGTCCAAAACACACATTTAGGCACGGTTACACTTTTGCCCCTAAAGTTTCACTGTAACACCCCTTACCCGGGTTCTACGCTGGAACCGGGCTTGAGGCATTACCGAACTCAAACCACTTGATCGCCACTTAGGCTCGTCGTAACTACTCTCTGAAGTCATCTCAACAACCTCATTCTTGACTTACGAGGCCTCACTCATACACACGGGGGCTCTCGAGACTAAACCGGAACTTTTTCCAATCTTAAAAATTTTCTCTTTTATACAAGTCTCACATGCCCGTGCAAGATTAGACACGCTTGTGCATGGTCACACACGCCCATGTCCCCAAATCGTGTCTAAAACCCCAGCATTTTGCCAATGCCCCACGGCCAAGGCACACGCCCGTGCTTACCACCCATGGTGCACACTGACTACCTTAACACAGCCTAGAGTCTAGACACACGCCCGTGTGGCTAGCCCGTGGCCAACACTGATTAATCCCACACGCCCTAGGCACAAGCCCGTGTGACTAGTCCGTGGTCTATTTTGACTTCAAATACTAACATGTAGGGGACGCACGGCCAAAGCACATGCCCGTGGGCTGACCGTGTGTCACACATGGCCTAGACACACACCCGTGTGTCTATCCACATGGACAAGAACAAAGCTATGTGCCAAGTCCTTTTCACCCCTCTAGCATACACAACATATACACATCTAACACAATCATAATCAACTCAAATTGAATTGCAATCTCACATAGACAACTATAACTTTTCATATAACATAAAATAGCCAACAACTATGGCATTATACAAAATAAGCTATCCATCTAAAGGCCAACACATCTTAGCCATTTACAACAAAATTCACTAACTTGTCTAGCCCCTATACATGCCATATACAAAACTTTGAGTCTAATGTACCAGAGTGTGCTGATAGTGTGGGCGATCTTCCAATTGATCCTCGTATCTCAGTTCAACACTTTTACTCTATAAGTCAAGGGAAAAGAAAGCTTAGCAAGTTTACACATAAACAATTAAGCAACATAGTATAAGCTAAGCAACAATTAGCATTATACTCACATAAGTAATTCACAACTATGCTTACTCTTTCTATCCCTTACCACATTTCCAACACATCATGAGAATTTTCCATGAATGTAAATGTTGAAATTTTGAAATTTATGGTAGAAAATGAAAGGTTGTTAATAAATAAACAACTTTAACAATGAGAATTTTCATGAAATTGTGATTTGGGGACTAAATTGAAAAATTGTAAAACCCATGGAAAAATTTTGATTTTTTGTGAAATTCATGGGCTGTTATTAAGACATGTAAAAATCGGTTAGGCTTGGAATAAGGATTAAATTGCATGAATTTTATTTTCTGAGACTAGGTACAAAATTGTCATTTATGAAAAGTATAGGGGCAAAATAGTAATTCTACGTAAGAAGTGAATTGAGTTCAATTGAGTATGAAATGGATTAAATTGATGTTAAAATCATTTATATAGATTCGGAAAACTCAAATACGAAGTTAGATCGAGGAAAAGAAAAAGTGCCGAATTAGTAGATTTCTGTATACAAACAAGTCTTGAGGTAAGTTCGTGTAACTTAATTATGTATACTAATTTGTTTGAATCGAATGTTGTATTTGTGTAAATTGCATAAATGTTTAATGTATGAAATTAATCACTTGCCCGATATTGCTCGATAAATGATAAGTTCTGTTTGAATAATGAAATGCAATGGATACAGTATTTTCCCGTATTGATTATAATCCTGCATATGTTGCAGACAGAATATAGCTCGAATGAGCAATCCTGTTATAAGCCCTCTCGAGCGTCCTGTTATATAGTTCCTACGAGCATCCTGATCGGTAGTGATCCTGTATGTGTTGCGCACTACCGCAGCTCTTTGTGAGCGTCTTGTTACACGATTCGATCGGTTGTGATCCAGCATTTATTGCGGACACAAACGCAGCTCTTCGTGAGCATCCTGATATAAGCTCTTATGAGCTTACTGACATGGCTCGCTTGAACTCCCTGTTATGCTTTACGAGCTCCTCGATAATAACTCTTCCGAGTTACACCGTTGTCGAATGAGCTTCTGCTCTAAACTCTTATGAGTTTCTGATTTAGCCCGGATAAGCTTCTGTTACATGGCTCACATGAGCATCCCGATACATGGCTCGAGAGTGTGCTTCCTGATTATGTGCCCTTATGGGTACCCCTAAACATGATTTGACAGATCATTGATTTGTATACCTCGAGTATACTACCTAGGTGTCCATCGACATTTCAATAATTCAACGGACAAAATTTCTGATGTGAGAAAAATATAAGAGCTAAATGGATTATATCTTGGAAATTCCTAAAATACTTGTAAATCTACATTTGATGAGCTCATCTATGTTTTCTTGAAATTCATATGAATTATATGACTAACTGTTTTGATGAGTATATGTGATTAGGCAATTGGCCAAAATGATTGGATGTATGTTTTGTATGATAATCTTAAATGTAAATACATGGTAAGTTAAATTCCTGTTATACTAACTTACTAAGCATTAAATGCTTACTCTGTTTTATTTTCTTCTGTTTTATAGTACTCGAAAGCTCATAAAGGTTGGATATCGGTCAGAGCATCATCACACTATCCTCTAGCTCATTTTGGTATAAATAGGAAACTTACTTTGGTATAATGGCATGTATAGGCTACTAGTGACAAGTAAGAGTATATAAATGTTTTGATTGTAACTAGCCATTGGAATGGCTAGTGATAGTAAATTTAATGCATACTTATGCATAAGGTTTATTTTAATTAGTATATGAATGGGAATGTGTTTGGTTTAATATATTAGATGCAATTAAGTTTGAGTAAGTATATAATTTTAATGTAAAGATGATACTTGAAAGCATGAGTAAATGTGTCATGCATAAAACTTGATCATTAGATTGATTTATATGCCTTGAATTGGTTGGTGAATATATTGAAATGTTGTTGTAGGTGCAAGGTAAAAAGGGTGTGAAATAAGGCTTGGAAAATGGCCTTATTTTGTCCACACGGGTAGACACACGGGCGTGTGTCTCAATCATGTGTGACACACGGCCATGCGCACGGGCGTATGGTTTGGACGTGTGTCCCCTAAATCCTAAAAATTAAGAAACAGAATGCTCAGAATTGGTCACACGGGCAGAGACACAGGCGTGTGTCTCAGCCATGTGAACCACACGACCCAACACACGGGCGTGTGTCTTGGCTGTGTGAATCTTGCACCTTATTTTTTAAAATGAAATTGTCCACACGGGCTAGCACCCGGGCGTGTGGCTGGCCGTGTGACCCAAGTTAGTAGCTGCCCTAATTTTAACATGGGCTGGGACACAACCATGTGCCTCACATCGAATGCCCATACAGCTTGAGACACGGGCGTGTCATTGGCCTTATGAGCCACACGGCCTGGCCACATGGGCCTGTGTCCCCTGCACCTAAGAAAAATTTTGAGATTTTGCAAAAAAAATTATGTGATTTCGGTTTAGTCCTGACTCGATTCTAATATGTATTTTGGGCCTCGAGGACCCATATAAGGGACATTATGATTGATTGTGATTTATTTTCAAAAATGAATAGTAAATGACATAAAGTAATTATAATTGAACTGTAAACTCTGGTAATGATCCGTAACCCTGTTTCGGCAATGGATACGGGTTAGGGGTGTTACAGAGGTTCAGCATTATTGCGAACTCTCGTGTTATACTCCCTGTTTTGGTATGTTTTTGGTTGGACTAGCTCTTTGGAGCCATTGGTATGTTATCAGGTGGACTGGCTCTTATGAACATCTAGCGTGTTATCGGGTGGATTAGCTCTTATGAGTATCTGGTGTGTTTCGGTTGGAATATCGATGTACTCATCATATCCGTAATTCATTCATCAGATTGTAAATCTCTGTAATGTAACTTGATTAGTGATTTTGATGGTTATGACAAGTATTTGAGGTTTGAATTGAATTTTGCAATTCACCTGGTTGAGATTGTGGATAAGAGGGAACACATATGGTTGTAATATTATTGAATTATTTGTTGTACGTACTTCGGTAAGATTTATTATTTTAGCACGTCGAACTTACTAAGCTTCAATGAGCTTACTTGTGTTATTTTTTGTTCTTGTAGATACTTTGAAGGTTGGACGATCGGATCGGCACTCAAGTCACACTATCCATTCATTTTCAGTAGTTTTTGGAACGTTCATTTCAGATTATATGGCTTGTAATAGGCTTGTATGTCATTACTATGGTTTTGGTTTGTAAATGTTAAAGTATGATATTAAATTCAAGTAGTTAACCTAATATGATAGGTGAACTAAGGAAGATGTTTTAGTGCAAATATATGATATGTGTTAATGGAATGTTGTGATTGAGGTGCCTATGCTAGGCATATAGATTGAATTTTAGATGGTGTGATTTAACATACTTTGAATGATAGTTCTTTTTGTTGTGAAATTGAATATACTTGTGGTATCATTGAGGATACATTGGCTAGGCACTTAGGATGGTTGATTTAGCATGTTTTTAGCTTGTTTAATGTCATTTTGAATAGGTCTTTTGGCTGGTAAATGGATTACTTAGAGTCCAAGTAAGCTTGAAATGGTAAAATTGTTGTTTAAGGTTCATTTTGGGTCCACACAGCCTGAGACACAGGCGTGTGATTCAGCCGTGTGAGGCACACGGCCATGTGTCATCTAATGATTTCTTTAGGGTGCAAGTCAATGAGTTACACGGCCTGGCACACGGGCGTGTGACACGGCTGTGTAACCCCACCTAGAGAGTTACACGAGTGAAACACGGGCTCGGACATGACCGTGTGTCTCTAGTTCGATTGTTACACGGCCGTGTGACCCCTATTTTGCAAATTTTGCATTTTTTTCCTAAACTTTCCAAACTATTTCAAATTGGTCCCAAATTGTTTCTAGGTTATTTTTAGGGACTCGAGGGCTCGATTTAGGGACAGTATGCTTGTGTATGAATATTTTATGATTTGGTTATAATATTGAATAATATAATATTCAAATGTTCATGATTGTTTAGTAAAACTCCGTAATCCTAATCTGTCGACGGAGATGGGTTAGGGGTGTTACATTAGTGCTTCTAAAAGGCTACGCCGACAGGAAAAGTGAAGTACTGAGTTTGGTGGCGACGATGAAAAGTTGGTGCGTGACGAAGAGGGAAATGGCCCGATGATGGTCTCAGTAACGGTCACCGATTTTGAGGTTAAAAGATTACTTGTTGACAGCGGAAGTGTAGTGGAAGTGCTATCTTGGGAAGCATACCAGAAAATAGGATTAAAAGAACAAGTATTGTCTAAAGTTGGTCCATTGTACGGTTTTGCAAACCACCCAGTCGAGGTTAAAGGCTCAATCACCTTGCCAATCACCTTGGGGGATGGCGAGCACACACCACAGAGTACGTTTAGTTCTATGTGATGGACCACCTAATGCCATACAATGTCATTTTTGGAAGATCGATAATGAGGATGGCAAGGATGGTAACCACAACATTCTGTATGAAAATCAAGTTCCGGACAAAGACTAGGGTTGGGTTCCTATGATCTAATCAGCACACCATGAGGCAATGTCACATGTTATCTGTCAAGCAAGCGAGAGAACCAGCAGCTGAGGTGTAGAGTTTGCAAAAGCCGGATTTAGCAACTTATGCTATGGATTTGGATAGTCTAGACGTAAGAGACGAGCATAGGATCAAAAAACCCGAAGCTGCAGAGCATACTGAGACCCTGCAGCTATTTTATGATAACGACTATAACGAAGAGAGAATTGTCAAAATTTCTTCAGCATTAAAAGAGGAAGAGAAGAACAAACTGGTCACATGTTTGAGGAAAAATGTGGATAATTTTGCCTGGTCCGCAGCAGACATCCCGGGCGTAGACCCCAAGTGATTGCGCACAAGATGAACATTCTCCCAGAGGCAAAGCCAGTAAAGTAAAAGAGAAGAAAGTTCGCGCCTCTAGTGGTAAAAGTCCGACTCTATTTCACCGTTGGGTAGCACGATCATTGTGTTACGGTTCAAGCATTGGCTCGCGATGTGCCCTCGGCCTTGGCACTTAAAACACATGATGTCTCGGGATCGCGATTGTATGTTTTCAGGGGCCTTGCCTTTACTTGGTTCGGCCATAGACTTATTGGACTTCACGGGAATCGCGGGTTCCTTTGACTGACTCGTCGAAACATTTTTACTCGGGCCTTGGTTCCATTTAGGTGCACTCAAAATGGAATATCCTCGAACGACTCCTTTTTTCTTGATTTGCTTTTCGACTTTGATCGCCATGTGAACCATATCGACGATCTCGACATAATGTTGTAATTCGACAACATTTGCTATGTCTTGATTCAATACGGCCAAAACCCGCGCCATGGTGGCCTCATGGTCCTCTTGTACGTCTGCGCGGATCATAGCCACTTCCATCTCTTTGAAGTAATCTTCCATGCTTCTTGTCCCTTGCGTGAGATTTTGGAGTTTTTAGTACAACTCCCGGTGATAGTAGGATGGAATAAATCGTCGTCGCATGACAGCTTTCATTTCGACCCATGTTTGGATAGGACGTTCACCGTTTCAGCTCCGGCTCGTTGTAAGCTGGTCCCACCAAATCATTACATAGTCGGAGAATGCAATTGCCGCCAACTTCACTTTCTTCGCCTCGGAGTAGTTGTGACATTCGAACACAAGTTCGATCTTTTTCTCCCATTCGAGGTGGGCCTTGGGATTCGACTGACCTTGGAAAGGAGGAATCGACAGTTTGATGCTTTTCAAGTCGTCGTTGAACCTTTCTCGGTCACGTTGGCCTCGGTTACAGGGACCCCTCCTTCGAACACTCGCGTTCGAACCTTGATCACTTTCGTGATCACTTGGCTCGGAAAGATCTTCTTCGTGGTCAAGTTGCCGTCCACGATTTCTTGGGGGGCTTATGGGAGTCCTTCGCCGTTAGGATCGTCTGTAACACCCTAGTTTTAGGGGTTAGGCATTTGGTGCTTAGCTCGAGTGTTGGCACACTTCAGTGTGTGGTTGGGTAAGTTTTAGGGGTCCTGAGAACCCTAGGTGGTGGTAGGTTGCCTTAGAAAATTTTTAGTTTTAGGGGCTAAAAAGGAGAACTTGGATAGAGGGGGTCTTAAGAGAATTTTTGGTAGATTTTTGGCATAAGGAGTGGCTTGGCAGAGTGGCAAGGAGGCGCCACTTAGAGCATGGAGAAGTGACGCCATTTGCAGGGGGAAGGGGGCTCGAGTTCGATTCGCAAGGTAGCATTTGGGGCCTTGTTTTTGCGTCAAGGAGGATAGAAGTCAAGCGGTTTTTGGATGCTTGAAAGGTGGAGAAGACTTGGTCTTTTTTTTTTTTAAATTTTGCTAGGTAAAAGTTTGACTTATTCAAACTTTTAAAATGGATGGTAGGGAGGGGTTTTAGGAGAAATTTTAGGATTTGTTTTTGGGGGCTTGGGGCTTGGCCGAATATTATAAATAGGGGGGAGGGAGGTGCTTGTTTCATTCATCATTTGTTTCTCACCCTTACCAAAAAGTTCTTTCCTTCGTTTGTATTTATTTTTCCCTTGTCCATTGCCGAAAGTTAGTCCAAGCAAACCCCTTTTTCATGCCATTTCTTTGTAGCCGAAAGTAGCAGAGGGCTTAACCTTTTATGAACCTATATCCCTCTCCCTTCTCACCTTTTTATTTTTAAACCTTGCTTAAACCGTAACCATCCATAGAAAACTACCATTGCTAAATATCCCAAACACTATCTAAGAGCCTTGCCGAATCATCCATTCTCACATTCTCTTCACTTTGGTTACAAGTCCCCGAGCCGAACCTTACTTCCTTGGTGGTGGTCGTTTCTAGCCGGAGCAATAGGGAGTGGTTAGCAAGGTCGTTTAGTCGCGAGCTGCGATGGCATATAGAGTAGCGTTCGAATTCAAGTTGAGTTGGTAAGATTATTTATTATGGTTAAATGCTTAAGTGGTGTTTTGGGGTTAACCTGCACTGATCAAGCTTTTCCATGGAGGCCACAACCGGTCAGAGTGGGCAAGGAAGGCCCCTGTCCAAAGTTCAAGAAAAGGGCCGTCTCGGCGATGACGTGATTGGCCACCGGGTGTGGGCGAAGAACGAAGCGTTAAGCAAATAGCCGTAGTTTCGCTAGACGATAGCGTCGAGGATCGAGAGTCTAGAACTCCTAGTAATAAGGTGTGTAATTAACCATTGTTTCCGGGATTTGAGTATATCCGCTTATGTTGTATGATGCTAATAAGTGCAGTTAAATGTGAAAATGGTACCCTTAAGGGGTATGAAGATGATCAGGTTAGTAGCAAAGTTTGTAATTATGTGAACACTGATTTTATTGTGTGAGTATGCCTATGATTGTGAATAGCATGCACATGCATCATCTACGCATTATATGTTACATGTGCATGGGTGGGTTTATGAAAAGAAGGTACGGGTGTACTTCGAGTACGTGGTTGATGTCAGCTTTGTGCTACATCGTGGATTGGCGTTGACTGAGGTCGCGTTGTGGATCTTTGCGATTTAGTTCGCGTGGTTACCTTGATTGATATCGGCTTGTGCCATATCGTGGCTTGATGGATTGCTGTGTGCTCCATCGTGGTTTGATGTTAGCTATATGCTACATCGTGGATGGCATTGGTTGCCTTTTTGGAGGAAAAAGGAGGGGGTGACTCGATAGTCCCCGGTGTGTGGTAGGTCGGGATAAGGGGTGTGTAGCGGATGGACCCTAGGTTTGGGTGGGTTTCATGATTGCATTATTCCGTTTATGAAATAACATGAAAATGGGCCAAGCCCAATGAATAGGTATGTTTTGGGGACATACGTGGGCATGGGTCAAACCCAGTGATCAGTGGACTAATGTGAAAAGGGCCTAGTCCAGTTTTTGTAATAATTTGAAGGTGGGCCAAGCCCAGATTGTGGTAATGTCTAAATAATTATACTTGCATGTTGCATTTGATAATTGAGATGTTATGTGGTTAGCATGTGGGTGGATTTCGATGGTTTAGTTACACACTGAGTCATTGTGACTCACCCAATCTCTTATCCAATATCGCAGGTGGAAGGATGATCGGACCGGGTTGGAGTGGATACAAGGTGGCCCATGCAAAGGACGTTTTAATATTTTCTTTATGCACTTTATTACCAAGTACTTGGAATCATTATGTTGTAATAAGAGCCTCTTAAGTTATTTGGTTTTCTTTTGGTAACTTATGTCTAAAGAGACTTGGGAATAATGTTACTTTTATGAACTAAGCTTAAGCCACTTGAGCCTGATGTTTTAAACGTTTTCCAACCTAAGCAAATTGACAACTAAGAGTTTTAAAAACGAAACCCCGAGATTTTAAAGTAACCTAACGGTTTGCAAACAAACATGCCCAAGATTTCTGCAAGTAAAACTACTCTAAAGGAGTTTAGACAAAGAGTTAAATGGCAACCTGTTTTCGCCAATAAGTTTTTCCCATAACATAACCGATTCGGGTCGTAGTGAATGGGCCGAGTTTGGGGATGTTACATTTAATATCGAGCCCGGTTCAAAACTCGGCTTTGAGGGTTTTGGGGCCCAAAACGTTTTCAAAATGGGCTTTTCAAAAATATGGGCTTTTAAGAAATTTTTCAGTTATTCGGCATGGCACTGTATTCTCCGACCAAAGTCCACCTGTAAGTACTTGGACTCTTGAAGTAATTTGTTCGTATGAATGGTTATGGGTTTATTTGGGCTCGTAGATTAGAATATTAGGGCTATTGGACCCTAGGAATAGTCTACTCAAACAATTGCATAAAACTTAAGGTTACTAAACAAACTCGTGATTAAGTCGCGAGTTAAGTGTGGCAACCATTGTGCGCATGTCTAGGAGTGGATCCTAAGAGCACAGGTACTTAAGCGATCCTCGCGACTCACCTCCTCTTCGCAGAATCCTACACTGCAGTGCGTAGCTACGGTTCACCTTAACCAAGAGGACTTGTTCATAGGCTAAACCATTATTAAAACCCGAAAGGAATTAGTCTTGTTTTTTTTAAAAAAAAATTTCCTGTTTCAAAATTTTCAACTCTACTCCTTGGGTTTGTAAGCTCTAAATCTGCTTTTGAAAGATGTTTTCTCGATTTACAAAATTTCCAAAAATACCCCCTCAGTAGGAAAATGACGAAATTACCCTCAGGTAGGAAAAGGAAACTTGATTGCTCGAAAGAACTACTCTTGGAACCTTCATTGCATAAAATTGCTCGTGAATAAAACAAAGAAACAATAATTTCTAATTCATAAAACTTTCTAAACAGATTAAGTCGAAACGCTAGAGATGAGTTCTAGGGGACGCGGTAGAGGAAGAATGATGCTTTCGAACCGGTAGGGTCCGCTATGGGTCGAAAAGCGAAGTGCCGCCAGCCGGTGGATGTAGAGGAACAAGATCCGATAAGTGAAGAGAACGCAGCGGTCGCAGGCTATGTTACGCGTGCTTGACAAAGAAGTGGCAAGAGCTAGTAAGGAAATGGAGCTCGGAAGTCAGTGCCCGAGAGGCTTAGGTCTAACGGGGCTGAAGTTTTTAAGGGAGTATCTGGAGTAGCTTCGAACGTGGCGGAGTATTGGCTAGAAGGAGTCGAGAGAATTATGGACGACTTGGATTGTGCCCAGAGGAAAAGTCGAAAGGTGCTGTGTTTGCTTCTTCTGGGATGAGGCTTATCGTTGGTGGCTCATCACAAACAAGGTGTGCTTGCAGATCGATTGGATTGGGACTACATTAAGGAAAAGTTTGAAGGAAAATACGTTGGAGCAAGCTACTTGGATGCGCAAAGGAAGGCGTTTCTAAACTCGGTGCAAGGAAATAAGTCGATAGCGAATCACGGCGAGTTTGTACGGCTAAGTCAATATGCTAAGGGAATTGTGGCCACTGACTATGAGAGGTGCGTCCGGTTTGAAGACGGATTGCGAGATGAGCTTCGAGTCTTGATCGCTCCGCAGAGGAAAGAGACTTCAGCGGTGCTAGTGGAGAAAGCTCGTATAGCCGAAGAAAGTAAAGAGGACGGTAAGGGAAAACCGAGAAAAGAAGAGGAACAAGAATAAGAGAAATATTGGGTCGTCGGCATCGCTTGGTAATGTCCGTAAAAGACCAAAGATCGAGAATCTCGTAAGTGTACTTGTACCGGTGGATCGGAATCGTTCTTGTGCTCGATGTGGAAGACCTCACACGTGAGAGTCTTTGGGAAATAGTAAAGAATGTTTTCGATGTGGATCTAAGGCACATCCGGTTAAGAATTGTCCTCAAGCGACGAGGGTCGTGGTTCAAGTCTTGGAAGGAATGATTCTAGTCGGAGGCAACCAAGGATGTGATGCTAGGTAAGCTCCTTTGCTTTGGTGCATGCTTTAATTGCTTTGTTTGTTTATGAGTTAGCCTTTCCTGTTGCTAAGAGAGGCGTTTGAATTTTGAGCGCGAATTTGGAGATTGTGTAGGTACGATAGCCTTAGTAAGATCAGAGTGCGCAGATAAGCGTAGGGTGGTAAAATAGGTTGTATGGACGTTTGTTAGTAAAGTAATTTGAGGACGAAATTATTTTAAGGAGGGTAGAATTGTAACACCCTAGTTTTAGGGGTTAGGCATTTGGTGCTTAGCTCGAGTGTTGGCACACTTCAGTGTGTGGTTGGGTAAGTTTTAGGGGTCCTGAGAACCCTAGGTGGTGGTAGGTTGCCTTAGAAAATTTTTAGTTTTAGGGGCTAAAAAGGAGAACTTGGATAGAGGGGGTCTTAAGAGAATTTTTGGTAGAGTTTTGGCATAAGGAGTGGCTTGGCAGAGTGGCAAGGAGGCGCCACTTAGAGCATGGAGAAGTGACGCCATTTGCGGGGAAGGGGGCTCGAGTTCGATTCAAAGGGTAGCATTTGGGGCCTTGTTTTTAAGCGTCAAGGAGGATAGAAGTCAAGTGCGGTTTTGGATGCTTGAAAGGTGGAGAAGACTTGGTCTTTTTTTTTTAAATTTTGCTAGGTAAAAGTTTGACTTATTCAAACTTTTAAAATGGATGGTAGGGAGGGGTTTTAGGAGAAATTTTAGGATTTGTTTTTGGGGGCTTGGGGCTTGGCCGAATATTATAAATAGGGGAGGGAGGTGCTTGTTTCATTCATCATTTGTTTCTCACCCTTACCAAAAGTTCTTTCCTTCGTTTGTATTTATTTTTCCTTGTCCATTGCCGAAAGTTAGTCCAAGCAAACCCCTTTTTCATGCCATTTCTTTGTAGCCGAAAGTAGCAGAGGGGCTTAACCTTTTATGAACCTATATCCCTCTCCTTCTCACCTTTTTCTTTTTAAACCTTGCTTAAACCGTAACCATCCATAGAAAACTACCATTGCTAAATATCCCAAACACTATCTAAGAGCCTTGCCGAATCATCCATTCTCACATTCTCTTCACTTTGGTTACAAGTCCCTGAGCCGAACCTTACTTCCTTGGTGGTGGTCGTTTCTAGCTGGAGCAATAGGGAGTGGTTAGCAAGGTCGTTTAGTCAGCAGTTGCAGTGGCATAGAGTAGCGTTCGGAATTCAAGTTGAGTTGGTAAGATTATTTATTATGGTTAAATGCTTAAGTGGTGTTTTGGGGGTTAACCTGTTTACCTGATCAAGCTTTTCCATGGAGGCCACAACCAGTCAGAGTGGGCAAGGGAAGGCCCCTGTCCCAAAGTTCAAGAAAAGGGCCGTCTCGGCAGTACGTGATTGGCCACCGGGGTGTGGGCCAAAGAACAGAAGCGTTAAGCAAATAGTCGTAGTTTCGCTAGACGATAGGCGTCGAGGATCGAGAGTCTAGAACTCCTAGTAATAAGGTGTGTAATTAACCATTGTTTCCGGATTTGAGTATATCCGCTTATGTTGTATGATGCTAATAAGTGCAGTTAAATGTGAAAATGGTACCCTTAAGGGGTATGAAGATGATCAAAGTTAGTAGCAAAGTTTGTAATTATGTGAACACCGATTTTATTGTGTGAGTATGCCTATGATTGTGAATAGCATGCACATGCATCATCTACGCATTATATGTTACATGTGCATGGGTGGGTTTATGAAAAGAAGGTGCGGGTGTACTTGAGTGCGTGGTTGATGTCGACTTTGTGCTACATCGTGGATTGGCGCTTGATCGAGGTCGCGTTGTGGATCTTTGCGATTTAGTTCGGCGTGGTTACCTTGATTGATATCGGCTTGTGCCATATCGTGGCTTGATGGATTGCTGTGTGCTCCATCGTGGTTTGATGTTAGCTATATGCTACATCGTGGATGGCATTGGTTGCCTTTTTGGAGGAAAAGGAGAGGGTGACTCGATAGTCCCCGGTGTGTGGTAGGTCGGATAAGGGGTGTGTAGCGCGATGGACCCTAGGTTTGGGTGGGTTTCATGATTGCATTATTCCGTTTATGAAATAACATGAAAATGGGCCAAGCCCAATGAATAGGTATGTTTTGGGGACATACGTGGGCATGGGTCAAACCCGGTGATCGAGTGGACTAATGTGAAAAGGGCCTAGTCCAGCTTTTTTAATAATAATTTGAAGGTGGGCCAAGCCCAGATTGTGGTAATGTCTAAATAATTATACTTGCATGTTGCATTTGATAATTGAGATGTTATGTGGTTAGCATGTGGGTGGATTTCGATGGTTTAGTTACACACTGAGTCATTGTGACTCACCCAATCTCTTATCCAATATCGCAGGTGGAAGGATGATCGGACCGGGTTGGAGTGGATACAAGGTGGCCCATGCAAAGGACGTTTTAATATTTTCTTTATGCACTTTATTACCAAGTACTTGGAATCATTATGTTGTAATAAGAGCCTCTTAAGTTATTTGGTTTTCTTTTGGTAACTTATGTCTAAAGAGACTTGGGAATAATGTTACTTTTATGAACTAAGCTTAAGCCACTTGAGCCTGATGTTTTAAACGTTTTCCAACCTAAGCAAATTGACAACTAAGAGTTTTAAAAACGAAACCCCGAGATTTCAAAGTAACCTAACGGTTTGCAAACAAACATGCCCAAGATTTCTGCAAGTAAAACTACTCTAAAGGAGTTTAGACAAAGAGTTAAATGGCAACCTGTTTTCGCCAATAAGTTTTTCCCATAACATAACCAGATTCGGTCGTAGTGAATGGGCCGGGTTTGGGGATGTTACATCGTCCCTCCACTTGGTTGAGCCTATCTTGGATCGGTTCTAGCTTCCGATCAAACAAGCTTTCAACTTCTTGTAACAAGGCTTGTAAGTTCAAGTCGGGAACATTTCGAACGGACTGCCTATCCGCCATGTTTCTCTCGGGACTTTGGGACATGTAAAGTTTGATTCCTCACCACAAATCTCACAAGTCACTCACAAAGAATATTTCACTCATGCTCGTGTTTAACTCAATATAGGTTTTTTATTTAGTGAAAACACTCGTGCCTTTTACCACTCAACTCTTCTGTCGTGTTTTCGTATGAGACTCGATGTGACGTTATCGTAGTCTAGGTGGGTTGGCTTCAAACGGGTTACAAGGGATAATGTTGAGCGTATTGGGGTAGGCTAAAAACAACTGAATTTAGGGTATGTGTGGCTTTGGGGTGAAATAGAATGTACCAAATGATGGTGATATGAATCTTGGATGATCGGGGTAGAACGATGAAGATAAAATGATGGCTTTGGAATTCAGAGGCTGAGGAGAAGAACAGAAAACAACAAGTACTTGACAACTCTTCACTATATATATATTTTTTATATTCTCGTATTTTTTTTACTTTAAATACACAAAATTAAATACAATAGGAACGAAATTACAACATGGAATTTTTTTTTTAATTTCGACTTTTTTTTATACTTCATGAACCTAATTCTGGCTTCTCGATCATTGTCGGAGCTCCTCGTTTTCAAGCTCTGATACCAAATGATGCATCCTCAGGTTCACAAATGACACGAGTCACTTTAGGTGCCTGATTGTCTACGAGGAGAGGTTTCATCTTTGGAAAACAATGGATAAGTAGTTAAGTTTGTGGAAGCTTTTAAGTGAATTTCTTTTATATTTTGGTTTAAGTTAGGAATGGAGGTTAAGGAGAATGGAGACAAGTTAGAAGATTGGTAAGAATAGGTTCGGCTAAGGTAATAGGAAGGAAGATAGATAGTGAAGGGTTCGGTTGAGAAAGAAATGAATCAAGATAGGTAAAGGATGGATAATTGATGGCTCGGTTTTGAAATGGATAAACAAGATAGTTTGGAGATGATGGAATAAAGAACTTAACAAAGAGCGATTCAACACTAAAAAGTGTCACCCCGGTTCTTATACGGTTAAGGTGAAAGATGGAGATCGAATGAACGCCACACTCGGGTTTAAGGAGTGATAAGTTCGAATAAAGAAGACTCGGACTGACCCCACTAGTATCTAGATAAGTCGGTGGGGTCTTGAACGAAAATTGAGAGAAAAGTTTTCTCACAAATTCGGCAACAATTCATTAAGAGTCAAAAAGTCCTTTTACAATGGAAAATAAAAAATATTTATAGCCTAAACAAAAGCTAGCCGAATAGTCACAAATGAACCATAAAAGCTAAGTAAAATTTAGCTAGAATAAACTTGAAAATTCTAGATTAAAACCCTTAAAATGCCATGGCTAAATTCGGCTGAATGGGAGCTCCAATGGTCAGCTTCATGCTTAAGCAAATGTACTTGGGACAGCTTCTAGATGGATGAATGCATTTGGGAAACTTCTAAGGTTCATGGAAGCAGCTAGGTTCGGCCATGGTGTAGTTAATCTCATTAAAATTGTACCTCTTGGCTGAAAGGTGATCATCATTTAATTGCCATTTGAGAAGCCACCATATGTGTGAAAAGTCGGTTTTGAATAGCCTCCTTGGTGTGAATGCAACCAACCGAATGGCCATAGGTGTGAACAACCATGTGAAAGGAATTTTGGAAGCTTTAATGGCTGGAAGCTTCTTGGCCGAATGGGTGCTTAGGAAACCCAAAAGTAACCAGCCTTTAAGTGTTTGTCCAGCCGAACATGCATTGCAACAGCCCCTCCATGTACCAGCCACATACATTGCACCTAGGTGCATGAATCTCTTTAAATGGCCTTGTTAAATTTGGCTGTACCTACATGCACAAACAAAACACATTAAATCACTCAAATTCAGCTGAATAAAAATTAAAACACTTAATTGGACACTTAAATAATATTTAGACAAATTAAACACTAGCTACATAGGACACACTTAATATTCGGCTAGGACAAGGACACATTAAAATCTGTTGTAAAATGAGACAAATTAAATGGAGTTTAGACATCATAATTTTGGCTTAATTAAAACACCAATGACACATTAACTTGCTGTAATAAAATAAATAAATAAAAGAGTTCAATTTATTTAAGTAATAAAATTAAGCAAATTAACTAAACAGCTCAATGAGCTGGAACGAGCTCAAATGAACTAATTCGGGCTAAGGTCTTCATGCACCAAAGTGCATAGCAGCTCCACAACATCTAGCATCCCTTAATTCAAACTCGAGTATTTAATCCTTCGATCGTCGCACAATCACCGGATTGCAATTCGTTGGTGGCCCCGGGATGGATTACATCACTTTTAAGCCAAATTAAAATTGAGAAATGAAACGTTCAAGTTTTTGTTGTTGATGTATAAGTTAAATTGGCCAAAGAATGGCTTGTAAATATTTGATGATGACTAGCTATTGGCATGGCTAACTATGGATATGCTTTAGTGTTATAAGTGTGTAAATGAGAATTAATACAAAGAAAACATGATAGAGTAAAATTAGCAATAAAACAGTTTGGACAGCAGCAGTTGAATCACTTTGAAAATTCACCAAAAATGGTGAAAATTGAATTAGAAGTTGAATAAGATATGAAATTAAATCTTATTGAGTCTGATTTCATATAAAAGAGATGGTGTAAGCAAAAGAATTTTAGATTATGAGATATTTGAATTTTTATAAGACAGGGTCAAAATGATTTCGGAATCCCCTGTTCTGACTTTGGAAATTCATTAAAAATTGTAAAAAAATAATAAAGGGATAAAATTTATATGATTGATTTTTGTTAATGAGTCTAATTTCAAGAGAAACAAACGGGAACGTCTTTAGAGTTCTTTGTATTGAGAAAATAATTTTTAGTGAAGAGGGGTCGAATCATTGGACAAAATAAACAGGGAAACTTTAAAGAATAAATCAGATCTTGATTGGATGAACCAAAAATTCTGGAAATCTTATGGTAAGAATATATGTGAGTCTAGTTTCAATAAAAAAATAGCGGATCTTAATTTGGAGTTCCTTATCTCTGGATAAAGATAATTTAGTGACTGTAACTCAAGTAGACAGCTCAAGATGAACATAAGTGAATTGAGAAATTTTATGCAATAATGATGGCATTATCTTGAGAACTCAAAATAAGGATTGTTAAAAGCATGGTAATAAATTGTTTATTATTTACATACATACTTACTAAGCTTTATAGCTTACTCCCCTTCCTTTCTCATATCATGTAGGGTTTTATACTAGCTCGAGTTGGAGATCGCCGGAGATGCTATTACACTATCAAGCTATCATGTTGGGTATAAGTGAATGCAAAACCTTTTGAGTCTATGGCATGTATAGGGACTTAGTCAATTGTGTATGTGTCGTTTCATTTGGCCAAATGTGTTGGTTCATATTGGTTAATGAGTTGTAACGTCTATTTATACGTGTGTGTTTATACTAAAGGTTTTATGTGATATGGTTATGTGTGTTTGGGATGGATGGATTGAAGTTGTGTTTAAGTATGTGCAAATGAGGGTGCCAAATTGTCTGGAAAATAGCCATTTTCTTGGCCACACGGGTAGAGACACGGCCGTGTGTCTCAGCCGTGTGGAGAACATGACCCCGGGACATGGGCGTGTGCCCAGGGCGTGTGAAGTCTGTATTTACTTTTCGAAATTTAATTCGCCACACGGCCTAAGCACACGGGCGTGTGACTTGGCCGTGTAACCCAATTTTGTTGATGACGTCATAAACAGTGAGTCACACGGGCTAAGGACATGGGCGTGTGTGACCACATGGCCTGCCCACACGGGCGTGTTCCATTCCACACGGGCGTGTAGCCCTGTTTTAGGAAAAAAATTTCTAAGTGTGCAAAAGTTTCCGGTTTAGTCTCTAACCTTTCTGCATGTATGTTTAGGGTCTCGTAGACCCATAATAGGGACGTTATGAATATGAATGAAAATTTTTTAAGTTGAAACAAAATTTTATAGTCCGAAGTTTTTACGTAGACCCATCATTAATCACTTCACTTTACTTCTTCTATTTAATGCTCATACTTTCCATGTACATACCTGTACAAATTCATAACAAGTTCATACCTATTCGGAACATTATCGAATACTCGATATCTCGCACACTGAGTGCCAATACATAGCCGAAGCTATTTTAATCTCGCACACTAAGTGCCATATATAGCCGAAGCTATCTCGATCTCACACACTAAGTTCCATATATAGCCGAAGCTATATTGAAATGCACACTAAGTGCCATATATAGCCGAAGCTATCTTGAATCGTACACTAAGTACCATATATCTGAATGGTCGTCAATCATGATTATAATCTCATATACACAATTTATGCAATATCAAAGCATTTAAAGCATAATTGTAACAATGCTTATTACATAAGAACTTACCTTGGATGCTACAACGGCGAATCGAGTCAACTACTCTGTAACTTTATTCTTTCCCTGATCTAAGTCTGTATTTCTCCTTTCTTGATCTATATAATATCAAATTTAGCTTATTCGATCACTACTTTATTCAATTAAGTCCAAAACACACATTTAGGCACGTTTACCCTTTTGCCCCTAAAGTTTCACATTTTTACAATTTAGTCCTCAATACACAAAATCACAAATTCATGCAAACTTCAAAACACCCATGCTTAGCCGAATTACCTTAAGGCCCCTCGCAACCAATATTTTTTATTTATTCACACATTTAACCACACATTTTTACATTTTCACAAATAAATTCCTATTTTGCATTTTTACTCAAAATCACTTTACAAAACTTGTTTAACTATCAACAACTATTCAATATCCATCATAAATCATAAAAAATCTTACATATTCATCAATGGCAACATTCAAATCTTTAACAGTTTTGCAAATTAGTCCCTGGGCTAGCTAGACTAAGCTGCAACGATCTCAAAAACATAGAAATCATTAAAAATCGAGTCAAAAATCATACCTTAATAGCCAAGTGAAGTTGCCAAAATTTCAAGCTTAAAAATGGTCTTTTTTTCCCTAGGATTTTCGACAAGAAGATGATGAATGAAATAATTTTATGCTTTTGTTTTATTAAATTATAACTTAATTACTCATTTACTATTTTAACCTTATTCTAAACCATTTAATATCATCCATTTAATGTCCATATATGTCCACTCATGCTATTAATGGTCTAATTACAACATAAGGACCTCCTCTTTTAATTTCCATAGCTATTAGGCACCTTTAGCTAATAAAACATCAATTTTGCACTTTACGCGATTTAGTCCTTTTTCTCAAATTGACCATTTAAACGATAAAATTTCTTAACGAAATTTTCACACAATCATTCAATCATGCTGTAAAAATTAAAATAATAAAAAAATAAATATTTTGACTTCAGATTTGTGGTCCCAAAACCACTGTTCCGATTTGACCAAAAACGGGCTGTTACATTAGAAGTAAGAGTTACCTTTTTCTTTCAAACGATGACCTCAGTAGCATCTTGCATAGTCAAACTAGCATAGAATTATCGAACTAGTTCATCATCGGGAAGTGAACGAGCATCACAAAATCGTTCCCACTTGAGAGCATTGATTTTCTTTCTAATCGGTATAGGAATAACCATCAAATCATTATTCTTCAAGTCAAAACCTTTTTTCGGCATCATAGGTTGATGCTTGAAGATTGAATCAAATCTCTCTTTCACTTCTTCATCGATCAAAATTGGGTTTTCAGGAGTAGTCTTTGAAGATCTAATTCTTTTCCGAGACATGGTATCTTTTCCCAAAAATTCGGCAAAGTTTCTGCACAAGGGAGAAAAGAGAAATCGACAAAGTGGGTAGAACTTGCTACGGAAAAAATCTTACAACAGCAAGGATGGTGCAACGGCGACAAAGGTGTGCGATAGCGACGACGGTGCTTCGACAATCTCTCTGCGGTGGCAATAAGAGATTTCGGGAAAAAGGAGAAGAGAACTAGGGTTTCTTTCGGGATTTGAGGTTGGCAGCACAAGAGGGAGGTTTAAGGATTTTTAGGGTTTAATCAAATTACTTTGAGGGATATGAAAAATAGTAGAATGAGGAGGGGTTTATATAGGAAAAATTAGGGCAATATGTAGAAAAAATTTAGCTACATTAGGGTTACTTGGGCGGCAAGTAATGGGTGTGACGGCAAGGCATGGATTTTTCCCTCATTTTTGCTGCCTTGGGCTTCAAATTAAGACTGTATTTATAAACTTTACTCAAGAAAAAACTGATTAGTACTTAGGCCAAATTTAACCCCCTTTATTAACATAAAAATTTAAAATTCAAACAAAACAAATAAAACTTAAAAATTTTAAATTTTAATTAGAAAATTTCTTCTTAACAAATTAAATTAAATTAATTCCCAGGAAAGGTTGGAGGGGTCACAGCGGTCCCGCTTAAGTTCCAATCTCCTTAGACAGAATTAATTAAATGTAATAAGTTAAGAAAATAAGTTCTAATTATTTATTTATTTACAAAACCAGTTCATGAAAAATCAAAGTCATTAATTTGAACGAGGATTCAACTCGCTCAACTTCACCATCCCAGTAGTGTTTGAGACGTTGACCATTAACTTTAAATGTACCTCCGTAATTGTTGTATAATTCAATAGCTCCATAAGGATAAACTCGGTAGATGGTATAGGGTCCTTTCCATCGGGATTTAAGCTTCCCTTGTGCAATTAAACCAAAAAGTGGTTTATGTGGATAGTCAAGTGTAGCCAAAAATTGGGTTGACTTGGTCTCCAATTTGGACGGTTTTGTTATCCAACAAAGCTATCAGACCTGTCCAAAATAAATCAATAAATTAGAGGACCAAAGAATAAAATTTATCCAATTTAAATAATTAACTATAACCCAAATTATTAATGAAATATCTAAAAATGAATTTTTAAATATAATTTTATATTTTATTATTTAATTTAATCATGATATAATATGCTCAATTTAATAAAAAATAAGCCATTTTTTGCATGAAAACTATATAATAAAGCATAAAATCACATTTTAATAATTTCTATGTCCTAATTTCACATTTTCACATATTTCATTAATTTATTAAACAATTACTTAGTTTTAACAACAAATTTAAGTAAAAAGGTGATAAATTATATAGGAAAAATCCGATATATTTTTCTGTTTACAAGTTAAAAGCTAGACCAATATTCCTGCACCAGATTTGTGAAGCTCAGAAGAGTGATGATGAATTACAAGCTAAACGGGTACAGTGTGAGTTGAATTCTGATTCAGAATTTTAGATTGGGTCCGATGGTTATTTGTTATTCAGGGGAAAAAATATGTGTACCGAGGAATTCAGAACTGGTACAAAAGATTTTACATGAAGTTCATAATGGTACTATGTCTGTTCATCCGAGTAGTAATATAATGTATAATGATTTGAAAAAGATGTACTGGTGGCCTCGAATGAAACGAGATATTTATGAACTTGTATCTAAATATTTGATATGTCAACAAGTCAAAGTTGAACATCAAGTGCCTTTGAGATTACAACAACCAGTTATGATACCGGAGTGGAAATGGGAAAGAGTTAATATGGATTTTGTATCGGGATTACCCTTATCTTCGAAAAAAAAGATGCCATTTAGGTAATCGTTGACCGTTTTACAAAATCTACACACTTTATTCCGGTAAGTATGGATTTCTGCCTGGATAGATTGGCTGAATTATATGTTTCTGAGATTGTCAGACTGCATGGAGTACTAGTCTCTATTATATCCGATAGAGATTCCCAGTTTACATCTCGACTCCAGAGCAAATTGTAAGAAGCTCGGGACGCAGCTATGCTTCAAGATCGATCTTGCATTTCATCTTCGCATCGATGGTCAATCTGAATGTGTAATATAGATTTTAGAGGATATGCTCCGATGTTGTGTTTTGGAATTCGAAGGTAACTGGGAAAAATACCTACTTTTGGTTGAATTTGCATATAATAATAGTTATCAGTCGAGCATTAAAATGGCACCGTATGAGGCCATGTATGGTCGTAAATGTAGAACTCTGTTTTACTGGACAGGACTCAGTGAGAAAAAGATACACGGGGTTGATTTAGTCCATAAGACTGAAGAAAAGGTAAAAATAATTTGGGATAGTTTGAAAGCAGCCTCTAATCGTCAAAAGTCTTATGCTGATCTTAAACGGAAAGAGATGGAATTCCAAGTTGGTGATAAGGTATTTTTGAAAGTATCACCTTGGAAGAAAGTTCTCTGGTTTGGCCGTAAAGGAAAATTGAGTCCGCGGTTCATCGGGCCGTATGAGATTACAGAAAGAATCGGACTTGTTGCGTACCGATTGGCATTACCACCAGAACTTGACTGAATTCATTATGTATTTCACGTGTCCATGTTACGACGATATCGGTTAGATCCTTCACATGTTATTTCTCTGACAAAAGTTGAGATTCAGTCTGATATGACTTACAGTGAGGAACCGATCAAAATTTTAGCACGTGAGATGAAAGAGTTAAGAAATAAAAAGGTGGCTCTAGTAAAAGTTCTTTGGCAATGACATGGTATAGAAGAGGCTACCTGGGAACCAGAGGATACCATGAGAAAGCAATACCCGAACCTTTTTATTGGTAAGATTTTTGAGGACAAAAATTTTTAAGGGGGAGAGTTGTAACAACCTATTTTCAGTGAAATCGGAACAGTGGTTTTGGGACCACAAATCCGAGTCAGAAAGAAAATTTATTTTAATATTATTGCATGAATTGCATTATGATAGAAATGACATATGAAAATTTCATTAAGAAAATTTTACCAATTTCATGTTAAATTGTGTAACACCCCTTACCCGTATTCGACGCTAGAATAGGGTACGAGGCATTACTGGACTTAATCGCAAGCAAACATACAAAACCGAGACGTAATTTCCATCCAAATTTAAAACCTTTCACATACGTTCATATCGTCCCTAATACGAGCCTACGAGGCTCAATACATACATTGGAAGTAGTTCAGGACTAAACCGAGAACTTTAGAAAATTATTCAACACTTAGAAAATTTTTCATTAAAACAGGGGTCACACGCCCGTGTAATCCGAGGGACACGCCCGTGTGACCCTTAGACACTCCCGTGCTACAAGTCGTGTTCAAAATAGGGAGCTCTCTAACTTGTGCCACATGGCCATGCCACACGCCTGTGTGCTAGGTCGTGTGGTCGATTTAATTTTCATGATTTTTCGTAAATCAGGTGCAGACTTCACACGGTCAGGGCACACTCTCGTGTTCGAGGCCGTGTAACACACACGGCCGAGACACATGCCCGTGTCTCTGCCCATGTGCTATATTCTGGATATTCTGTTTTGCAACAAATAAGGTGCAGGGGACACATGGTCGAGACATATGCCCGTGGGGCATACCGTGTGTCGCACCAAGCCTAGACACACGCCCGTGTGTCTACCCGTGTGGACAAAAATAAGGCTATTTACCAAGCCATTTTTCCACCCTTACTTGCACCAAACTATACAACAACAAGCAACACTAATCCAAGCATATACATACAACCAAATCAGCCACAAATAAGATATCAATACATCATTCACATGCTATCAATTATCATACACAAACCTCACATATAACTCAACTTAACTCATGCAATTTCCCACATCCATGAAAAGCATCATCATATGCATATATTTATACACTTAAACCAATATTAGCCAATTTCAATGGCCATTTACAAAATAAATTATCAACCAACATAAGCCATTACATTTGGCTAAATCAATTATGACACATAACAAAATGACCAAGTCCCTATACATGCCATAACTCAAAATGTTAGAATCAATGGTACCCAAAATATTAAGTTGATAGTGTGAATGAATCTCCGACAGTTTCTGATCCCTGAGCTGGCTTAGTGACACTATAAAACAAGGGAAAAGAAAGGGGAGTAAGCTATATAGCTTAGTAAGTTCTTATGCAAATAAAATAATAAGCATTATAGTCACACATGTAACATACGAATAACATGATAAACTTGGCATAAATAGTATTTAGGTCTTCTAATCATAACTTACTCATTCATAACCTTATCGAGGGTTCATCAAATATTATGCTCATTATTCAATGAGTTTTACGTACGTACCTATACCAACTCGCAACATAACCATAACCTTTTTACAACTATGACATTCTCGTTGAATTTCCCGCTAAACCACTTGGAATATTAAAGGATACTCGGGAATCTCGCACACACAATAATATACCAATGCCATATCCCAGATATGGTCTTACATGGGATCTCTTGTAGATGCCAATAGCCCAGCTATAGTCTTACACTAAATCTCATATCGATGCCATATCCCAGATATGGTCTTACACGAAACCTCAATAACCTTAATGTCATGACATTTGTATCCTAACTATTCCTAAGGTTCAACCGGGATTTCTCGCTTGTTGAACTTTTTTGATTACGTTCAAAGAGTAAATCACAATTCGTACAATATTAAAGTAATTAAAGCATAAAGAACAATGCAATATTTATATACGAACTTACCTCGCTACAAAAATAGTAGAAATGAGACCTAATCGTCAAATACTTTGTTTTTTCCCCCGATCTAGGTCCGAACCTCGTTTCTCTTGATCTGTAATAGCCAATTTAACTCATTTATTATTCACATTATTCAATTCAGTCCAAAAATCTTATTATGGTAAATTACATTTTTGCCCCTAAACTTTGACATATTTACATTTTGGTCCCTAGGCTCGTAAAATGAAACGTGTTCAATTTATTTAATGTACAAGCCGAGTCGAACCATTTTTATAACTATAACAGCCCACAATTTCCATTAAAACACACTTTTACTACATATTTTATAACTTTTACAAATAGGTCCTTTTAAGCATTTTCATCAAAAATCACTTAGTAAAAGTTGTTTATCTAACACCAAACATTCATTTTCTACCATTAGACATCAAAATACACAAATGTATAACATGGGTCAAACCCTAGACCTTGCTTATTCCTTAAATTAACGGTAGAAATAGATAGATCGGATGATAACGACTTCAAAAATGTAAAGAGCATTAAAAACGGGGCAAGAACGGACTTATAATCGAGCTTGAAAGTTGGCCAAACCCTAGCTATGTTTTCCTTCTAATTTTTGGCACAAGGGGGAGAAGATGGACAAGATTGTGGCTTGATTTTTCCCTTTTTATTCATTTATTTACCAAATGACCAAAATGCCATTCACATAAAACTTTGAAATTTTATCTCACCATGTCCATTTTTGTCCACTAACTTAACAAATGGTCCAATTACCATCTAAGGACCTTCAATTTAAAATTTCATAGAAATTAGACACCTCTAGCATGTAGAACTCAACTTCGGCACTTTTTACAATTTAGTCCTTTTTATTAAATTGAGTGCCCAAACGTCAAAAATTTCGAACAAAATTTCCGCGAAATCATTTCGTAAAATTGTAGACCATAAAAATATAATAAAAATGAATTTTACTACGTCAGATTTGTGGTCCCAAAACCACTGTTCTGACTAGGCCCAAAATTGGGCTGTTACAACTCTCCCCTTTTAGGGATTTTCGTCCCTGAAAATCTTACTAGAAAACAGGTTTGGGTACTGTTTTCGCATAGCTTCTTCAGGTTCCCACGTAGCCTCCTCAACACCGTGTCTTTGCCATAAAACTTTCACTAAGGCTATATTCTTATTTCTCAACTGTTTAACTTCTCGAGCTAAGATCTTGATCGGCTCTTCACCATACGTCATATCTGGTCGAATCTCAATCTCTGATAGAGAAATCACATGTGAAGGATCAGAACAATATCGTCGCAACATCGATACATGAAACAAATTATGAATTCTTTCCAACTCTGTCCGTAAAGCTAACCGATATGCTACTGGCCCTATTTTTTCAATAACTTCATACGACCCGATGAAACGCGGACTCAACTTGTCTTTACGGCCAAATCTCAAATTTTTTTTCCATGGAGATACTTTCAAAAATACTTTATCACCAATTTGAAATTTGAACTCTTTTCTTTTCAAATCTGCGTACGACTTTGTCGATCTGAAGCTGCTTTCAAGCAATCGCGGATTACATTTACCTTTTCTTTGGTTTCTCTAACCAAGTCAACCCTGTGAATCTATTTCTCACTGAGCTCTGTCCAATACAATGGAGTTCGACACTTACAGCCATACAATGCCTCATACGGTGCCATCTTTATACTCGATTAGAAACTGTTGTTATAGGAAAATTCGACCAATGGTAGATATTTTTCCCAACTACCTTCGAATTCTAAAATACAACAACGAAGCATATCTTCGAGAGTCTGAATCGTTCTCTCTAATTGGCCATCGGTTTGCGGATGAAATGCGGTACTAAAGTTCAACTTTGTACCCAAAGCTTCTTGCAGCTTTTTCCAAAAACGCGAAGTAAACCTCGGATCTCTATCCGAAATAATAGAAATGGGCACCCCGTGCAATCTCACAACCTCAGAAATGTACAATACAGCTAACTTATCCAGCGAGTAGTCAGTACGTACCGGTATAAAATGAGCCGATTTCGTCAATCTATCAACCACGACCCAAACGACATCTTTCTTTTTCGGAGTCAAAGGTAAACCTGTCACGAAGTCCATCGTAATTCTATCCCATTTCCACTCGGGTACCATCACTATCTGAAATAACCCGAAGGGTACTTGGTGTTCGGCTTTCACTTGCTAACAAATCAAACATCTCGAAACAAACTCTAAAATATCTCATTTCATACCTGACCACAAATACAATTTCTTCAAATCATTATACATTTTTGTACTACCCGGATGCACAGATAAACAACCAGTGTGCGCCTCATGGAGAATTTTATGAACAAGTTCATCATTTTTCGGTATACAAATTCTACCTCGGAACATCAAACAATCATCGGATCCGATATGAAAATCTGAATCACTACTCGATTCACAATGAACTCTTTTGGTTTGCAAATCACTGTCACATTTTTGAGCTTCACAAATTTGTTGAAGGAATAACGGTCTAGCTCTCAACTCGACTAGGATCGAACCATTATCGGACAAATTCAACCTTGTATTCATCGCTCTCAAAGCAAACAAAGTCTTTCTACTCAATGCATCTGCGACTACATTTGCCTTACCCAGGTGATAGTCAATCACTAGCTCATAATCCTTTAGTAACTCGAGCCATCTCCGTTGTCGCAAGTTTAAATCTTTCTGAGTCATCAAGTACTTCAAACTCTTATGATCAGTAAAAATACGACATTTCTCACCGTACAGATGATGTCTCCAAATCTTCAAAGCAAACACAATGTCAGCTAATTCCAAATCATGCGTCGTATAATTCTTCTCGTGTGGTTTCAACTGTCTCGAGGCATAAGCTATCACTTTGCCCTCTTGCATCAACACACATCCTAATCCATTCAGTGACACGTCACTATAAATCACAAATTCTTTTCCCGGTTCTGGTTGTACTAAAACTGGCGCCTCAGTCAATAATGTTTTCAACTTCTCAAAGCTTTGTTGACATTTTTCTGACCATTCGAACTTAACATCCTTTTGCAACAGCTTAGCCATAAGAGTAGCAATCATCGAAAATCCTTTAACAAATCGTCGGTAATATCCGGCTAAGCCCAAAAAGCTTCTGACTTCAGACACATTTCTTGGTGGTTTCCAATCAACAATTGCTGAAATCTTACTGGGATCAACCCAAATACTATCACCTGAAACGATATGTCCCAAGAATCCGACTTCTCGGAGCCAAAACTCACTTTTAATGAATTTATCAAACAAATTCTTATCTCTCAAAATCTGTAATACAGTTCTCAAGTGCTCGGCATGTTTGGCCTCGTCTCGGGAATAAATCAGAATGTCATCAATAAACACAACCACAAATTTGTCTAAGTGCAGTCGGAAAATTCTATTCATCAAGTCCATAAAAATAGCAGGTGCGTTTGTTAATACAAAAGGCATAACAAGGAATTCATAGTGCCCGTACCTTGTTCTGAAAGCGGTTTTTGGCACATCTGACTCTTTAACTCTCAACTGGTAGTAGCCAGATCTCAAGTCAATATTCAAAAATACTGTTGCCCCTTTCAACTGATCAAACAAGTCATCTATCCTCGGTAGAGGATACTTGTTCTTTATAGTCACCTTGTTAAGCTGTCGGCAATCAATACAAAGTCTCATAGAGCCATCTTTCTTCTTGACAAATAACACCGATGCACCCCATGGTGAAAAACTCGGTCTCGCAAAACCCTTATCTATCAACTCTTGCAATTGAGCTTTCAATTCTTTCAATTCAGTCGGAGCCATCCTATATGGAGCGATCGATATCGGTGAAGTCCTTGGTATTAAGTCAATACCAAACTCAACTGGCAAGCTCTTACTAGCTACTAATTTCACACAAACATAAGAATGAGTCGATCCAGGATTGATCAATGCAATAACATTAGTATCATAGAGAGAAAAAGTACCAGTGATAACATCGGGAGATGTCGTTTCTTCGCGAGCACGGATGGCATAGGCTCTAGCAGGTGCTCGAGCTTCGGATCTCACAGCTGTATCTTTCGTCACACATTTACTACTAACTCCATGTCTGGTATTTCTCGGTGGTCTACCCCTATTAGTAGTATTACTTGGCCTCGCACTCTGAAATTTTTCTTTCTCAGCCATTTTAGGACAATCTCGGATAAAATGTTCTTGAGAACCACACTTTAAGCAAGCCCGATCATTAATTCTACACTCGCCGGGATGTCTTCTTCCACAGTGTTGACATTCGGGTCTATTAGACTTTACATTACCCACACTTGCCATCGAAGTAGCTTGAGATTTAAAACTCGAATGTTGCTTCCCACGATCTCTGTGGGAATACCCCGCTGAAACATTCGAACGGGAATACATTTCTTTAGATTTATTTGACTGAGATGGAAATGACTTACTCATCGGTCTTTTCCTCAAATCTCTAGCCTCAAGATCAGCTTTCCTCTTCTCTTTATTCAACTCTTCGGCCTTACAAGCTCGTTCAACCAACACCAAAAATTCTTTCAGCTCTAAGATCCCAGCTAACACATGAATATCCTCATTCAATCCATCCTCAGATCTCTTGCACATAATAGCCTCGATGGAAACACACTCTCGAGCATATTTGCTAAGCCTGACAAATTCTCGCTCGTACTCCGTCACTGTCATACGACCCTGTTTCAACTCAAGAAATTCCTTACGTTTCTGGTCGATGAACCGCTGACTAATATATTTCTTTCGGAACTCCTCTTGAAAGAATTCCCATGTAACCCTCTTTGTTGGTACCATTGATACTAATGTATTCCACCAGTGATATGCAGAATCCCTCAGAAGTGAGATGACACACTTTAAACACTCATTCGGTGTGTAGGACAACTCATCAAATACCCTGATGGAGTTTTCGAGCCAAAACTCGGCTCTTTCGGGATCATCATCCACATTAGCTTTGAAATCTTCAGCCCCGTGCTTTCGGATCTTATCAATCGGGGGCTTGTTCGTTCCTATAAATTCCATACCTTGTGGAGCTACGGGAACTGGTCGAGGAATAGGTGGGGCAGAAGGAGGTTGGGCATTCGGATTTGTTCGAACAAATTCCGTATACCACTCATTCATCATGTGGAGAAAGGCTTCCCTACCCCCTTCTCCCTGACTAACCGTAGGAGGTCTACTATCAGACGGCGCTGCCCCTTGAGCGGGAGCCGGTGCATTACTTTCAACTTCATCAGCCTCATCTCGACTGGGATCCATTTTCTATATGAAAACATAATTTAAAATTGTCAGGTGTCATCACACTATCACAGTTCATTTATGGCATGTATAGCTAGACTCTTACACACGCTATGTTAGCCCGAGAATTGACTAAATCGTAGCTCTGATACCACTAAATGTAACACCCCTTACCCGTATTCGACGCCGGAATAGGGTACAAGGCATTACCAGACTTAATCTCAAGCAAACATACAAAACCGAGACGTAATTTCCATCTAAATTTAAAACCTTTCACATATGTTCATATCGTCCCTAATATAAGCCTACTAGGCTCAATACATACATTGGAAGTAGTTCGAGACTAAACCGAGAACTTTAGAAAATTTTACAACACTTAGAAAATTTTTCATTAAAACAGGGGTCACACGCCCGTGTGATCCGAGGGACACGCCCGTGTGACCCTTAGACACGCCCGAGCTACAGGCCCTGACTTGTGCCACATGGCCATGGCACACGCCCGTGTGCTATGCCGTGTGGTCGATTTAATTTTCATGATTTTTCATAAATTTGATGTAGACTTCACACGGCCAGGGCACACGCCCGTGTTTGAGGCCGTGTAGCACACACGGCCGAGACACACGCCCGTGTCTCTGCCCGTGTGCTATATTCTAGAATTCTATTTTGCAACAAATAAGGTGCAGGGGACACACGGCCAAAACATATGCCCGTGGGGCAGACTGTGTGTCGCACATGGCCTAGACACACACCCGTGTGGAAAAAAATAAGGCTATTTATCAAGCCATTTTGCCTCCCTTACTTGCACCAACCTATACAAAAACAAGCAACACTAATCCAAGCATATACATACAACCAAATCAACCACAAATAAGATATCAATACATCATTCACATGCTATCATTTATCATACACAAACCTCACATATAACTCAACTTAACTCATGCAATTTCCCATATCTATGAAAAGCATCATCATATGCATATATTTATATAGTTAAACCAATATTAGCCAATTTCAATGGCCATTTACAAAATGAATTATCAACCAACATAAGCCATTATATTTGGCTAAATTAATTATGACACATAACAAAATGACCAAGTCTCTATACATGCCATAACTCAAAATATTAGAATCAATGGTACCCAAAATATTAAGTATATAGTGTGAATGGATCTCCGACAGTTTCTGATCCCCGAGCTGGCTTGGTGACACTATAAAACAAGGGAAAAGAAAGGGGAGTAAGCTATATAGCTTAGTAAGTTCTTATGCAAATAATAAGCATTATAGTCACACATGTAACATACGAATAACATGATAAACTTGGCATAAATAGTATTTAGGTCTTCTAATCATAACTTACTCATTCATAACCTTACTGAGGGTTCATCACATATTGTGCTCATTATTCAATGAGTTTTACGTACGTGCCTGGACCAACTTGCAACATAACCATTACCTTTTTACAACTATGACATTCTAATTGAATTTCCCGCTCAACCACTTGGAATATTAAAGGATACTCGGGAATCTCGCACACACAATAATATACCAATGCCATATCTTGGATATGGTCTTACATGGGATCTCTTGTAGATGCCAATAGCCCAGCTATGGTCTTACACGAAATCTCAATAACCCTAATGTCATGACATTTGTATCCTAAATATTCCTAAGGTTCAACCGGGATTTCTCGCTTGTTGAACTTTGTCGATTATGTTCGAAGAGTAAATCAAAATTCATACAATATTAAAGTAATTAAAGCATAAATAAGACTGCATTATTTACATACGAACTTACCTCGGTACAAAAATAGTAGAAATGGGACCTAATCGTCAAATACTTTATTTTTCCCCCGATTTAGGTCCGAACCTCGTTTCTCTTGATCTATAATATCCAGTTTAACTCATTTATTATTCACATTATTCAATTCAGTCCAAAAATCTTATTATGGCAAAAATACATTTTTACCCTTAAACTTTGACATATTTACATTTTGGTCCCTAGGCTCGTAAAATGAAACGTGTTCAATTTCTTTAATGTACAAGCCTAGCCGGACCAGTTTTATAACTATAACAGCCCACAATTTCCATTAAAACACACTTTTACTACATATTTTTAACTTTTACAAATAGGTCATTTTAAGCATTTTCATCAAAAATCACTTAGTAAAAGTTGTTTATCTAACACCAAACATTCATTTTCTACCATTAGACATCAAAATACAAAAATGTATAACATGGTTGAAACCCTAGACCTTGATTATTCCTTAAATTAATGGTAGAAATAGATAGATCGGATGATAACGACTTCAAAAATGTAAAGAGCATTAAAAACGGGGCAAGAAAGGACTTACAATCGAGCTTGAAAGTTGGGAAAACCCTAGCTATGTCTTCCTTCTAATTCTTGGAACAAGGGGGAGAAGATGGACAAGATTTTGGCTTGATTTTTCCCTTTTTATTCATTTATTTACTAAATGACCAAAATGCCCTTCACATAAAACTTTGAAATTTTATCTCACCATGTCCATTTTTGTCCACTAACTTAACAAATGGTCTAATTACCATCTAAGGACCTTCAATTTAAAATTTGATAGGAATTAGACACCTCTACCACGTAGAACTCAACTTTGGCACTTTTTACAATTTAGTCCTTTTTACTAAATTGAGTACCCAAACGTCAAAATTTTCGAACGAAATTGCCGTGAAATCATATCGTAAAACTGTAGAACATAGAAATGTAATAAAATGGAATTTTACTTGTCAGATTTGTGATCCCGAAACCACAGTTCCGACTAGGCCCAAAATTGGGATGTTACAAATTGTGGAAAGGACGAAATTGCATAAAATGCAAAAGTTTAGTTCTAGTAGTTATAAGTATCAAATAGAGGAATTCAAAACTTGAGGTCATTACATGGTAATTAGACCATTAAGAAAAGTTAGTAGATATTTTTGGTGAATCATCCATGGAAAATTAGAAAAAGAAAAGGACTAAATTGGAAAGTGGAAAAATTAAAAGATGATAATTAAATTAAATAGAAAATATCATCTTATTTTCATCATCTTCCCCAAATTAAAACATGGAAACCCTAGGAAAGAGAAAAATATTCAAGCAAACTTTCTTGGCTTGATTAGGTAAGTTTTCTTGTCCCGTTTTTAGTAATTTTTATATTTTTGAGTTCGAAAAAATAGCTTAATCTATCTATTTTGGGGATTAATTTGTAAAGCTATCAAAGTATAGAAATTTTTCCATGAATGTAAATGTTGAAATTTTGAAATTTATGGTAGAAAATGAAAGGTTGTTAATAGATAAACAACTTTTACAATGAGAATTTTCATGAAATTGTGATTTGGGGACTAAATTGAAAAATTGTAAAACCCATGGAAAAATTTTGATTTTTTGTGAAATTCATGGGCTGTTATTAAGACATGTAAAAATCGGTTAGGCTTGGAATAAGGATTAAATTGCATGAATTTTATTTTCTGAGACTAGGGACAAAATTATCATTTATGAAAAGTATAGGGGCAAAATAGTAATTCTGCGTAAGAAGTGAATTGAGTTCAATTGAGTATGAAATGGATTAAATTAATGTTAAACTCATTTATATAGATCCGAAAAACTCAAATACGAAGTTAGATCGAGGAAAAGAAAAAGTGCCGAATTAGTAGATTTCTGTATACAAACAAGTGTTGAGGTAAGTTCGTGTAACTTAATTATGTATACTAATTTGTTTGAATCGAATGTTGTATTTGTGTAAATTGCATAAATGTTTAATGTATGAAATTAATCACTTGCCCGATATTGCTCGATAAATGATAAATTCTGTTTGAATAATGAAATGCGATGGATACAGTATTTTTCCGTATTGATTATAATCCTGCATATGTTGCAGACAGAATATAGCTCGGACGAGCAATCCTGTTATAAGCCCTCTCGAGCGTCTTGTTATATAGTTCCTACGATCATCCTGATCGGTAGTGATCCTACATGTGTTGCGCACTACCGCAGCTCTTTGTGAGCGTCTTGTTACATGATTCGATCGGTTGTGATCCAGCATTTATTACGGACACAAACACAGCTCTTCGTGAGTGTCCTGATATAAGATCTTATGAGCTTACTGACATGGCTCGCTTGAACTCCCTGTTATGCTTTCCGGAGCTCCCTGATAATAACTCTTCGGAGTTACCTGTTAAGCTGAATGAGCTTCCTGTTCTAAACTCTTATGAGTTTCCTGATTTATCCCGGATAAGCTTCCTGTTACATGGCTCACATGAGCATCCTGATACATGGCTCAAGAGTGTGCTTCCTCATTATGTGCCCCTATGGGTACCCCTGAACATGAGTTAACGGATCATTGATTTGTATACGTCGAGTATACTACCTGGGTGTCCATCGACATTTCAATAATTCAACAGACAAAATTTCTGATGTGAGAAAAATATAAGAGATAAATGGATTATATCTTGGAAATTCCTGAAATACTTGTAAATCTACGTTTGATGAGCTCATCTATGTTTTCTTGAAATTCATATGAATTATATGACTAACTGTTTTGATGAGTATATGTGATTAGGCAATTGGCCAAAATGATTGGATGTATGTTTTGTATGATAATCTTAAATGTAAATACATGGTAAGTTAAATTCCTGTTATACTAACTTACTAAGCATTAAATGCTTACTCTGTTTTATTTTCTTCTGTTTTATAGTACTCGAAAGCTCGTAAAGGTTGGATATCGGTCGGAGCATCATCTCACTATCCTCCAGCTCATTTTGGTATAAATAGGAAACTTACTTTGGTATAATGGCATGTATAGGCTAATAGTGACAAGTAAGAGTATATAAATGTTTTGGTTGTAACTAGCCATTGGAATGGCTAGTGATAGTAAATTTAATGCATACTTATGCATAAGGTTTATTTTAATTAGTATATGAAGGGGAATATGTTTGGTTTAATATATTAGATGCAATTAAGTTTGAGTAAGTATATAATTTTAATGTAAAGATGATACTTGAAAGCATGAGTAAATGTGTCATGCATAAAACTTGATCATTAGATTGATTAGATGCCTTGAATTGGTTGGTGAATATATTGAAATGTTGTTGTAGGTGCAAGGTAAAAAGGGTGTGAAATAAGGCTTGGAAAATGGCCTTATTTTGTCCACACGGGTAGACACACGGGCGTGTGGTTTAGCCGTGTGTCCCCTGAATCCTAAAAATTGAGAAACAGAATGCTCAGAATTGGTCACACGGGCAGAGACACAGGCGTGTGTCTCAGCCATGTGAACGACACGGCCCAACACACGGGCGTGTGTCTTGGCCGTGTGAATCCCGCACCTTATTTTTGAAAATTAAATTGTCCACACAGGCTAGCACCCGGGCGTGTGGCTGGCCGTGTGACCCAAGTTAGTAGCTACCCTAATTTTAACATGGGCTGGGACACAGGCATGTGCCTCACATCAAATGCCCACACAGCCTGAGACACAGGCGTGTCATTGGCCTTATGAGCCACACGGCCTGGCCACACGGGCGTGTGTCCCCTGCACCTAAGAAAAATTTTGAAATTTTGCAAAAAAAAATATGTGATTCCGGTTTAGTCGCGACTCGATTCTAATATGTATTTTGGGCCTCGAGGACCCATATAAGAGACATTATGACTGACTGTGATTTATTTTTAGAAATGAATAGTAAATGACATAAAGTAATTGTAATTGAACTGTAAACTCTGGTAATGCTCTGTAACCCTGTTTCGACAATGGATACGGGTTAGGGGTGTTACAGAGGTTCATCATTGTTGAGAACTCTCGTGTTATACTCCCTGTTTTGGTATGTTTTTTGTTGGACTAGCTCTTCGGAGCCATTGGTATGTTATCAGGTGGACTGGCTCTTATGAACATCTGGCGTGTTATCGGGTGGATTAGCTCTTATGAGTATCTGGTGTGTTCCGGTTGGAATATCGATGTACTCATATCTGTAATTCGTTCATCAGATTGTAAATCTCTGTAATGTAACTTGATTAGTGATTTTGATGGCTATGACATGTATTTGAGGTTTGAATTGAATTTTGCAATTCACCTGGTTGAGATTGTGGATAAGAGGGAACACATATGGTTGTAATATTATTGAATTATTTGTTGTACGTACTTCGGTAAGATTTATTATTTTAGCACGTCGAACTTACTAAGCTTCAATGAGCTTACTTGTGTTATTTTTTGTTCTTGTAGATACTTTGAAGGTTGGACGATTGGATCGGCACTCAAGTCACACAATCCATTCATTTTAAGTAGTTTTTGGAACGTTCATTTCAGATTATATGGCTTGTAATAGGCTTGTATGTCATTACTATGGTTTTGGTTTGTAAATGTTAAAGTATGATATTAAATGCAAGTAGTTAACCTAATATGATAGGTGAACTAAGGAAGATGTTTTAGTGCAAATATATGATATGTGTTAGTGGAATGTTGTGATTGAGGTGCCTATGTTAGGCATATAGGTTGAATGTTAGATGGTGTGATTTAACATACTTTGAATGATAGTTCTTTTTGTTGTGAAATTGAATATACTTGTGGTATCATTGAGGATACATTGGCTAGGCACTTGGGATGGTTGATTTAGCATGTTTTTAGCTTGTTTAATGTCATTTTGAATAGGTCTTTTGGCTGGTAAATGGATTACTTAGAGTCCAAGTAAGCTTGAAATGGTAAAATTGTTGTTTAAGGTTCATTTTGGGTCTACACGGCCTGAGGCACAAGCGTGTGATTCAGCCGTGTGAGGCACACGGCCGTGTGTCATCTAATGATTTCTTTAGGGTGCAAGTCAATGAGTTACATGGCCTGGCACACGGGCGTGTGACACGGCCGTGTGACCCTACTTAGAGAGTTACATGAGTGAAACATGGGCTCGGACATGACCGTGTTTCTCTAGTTCGATTGTTACACGGCCGTGTGACCCCTATTTTGCAAATTTTGCATTTTTTTCCTAAACTTTCCAAACTATTTCAAATTGGTCCCAAATTGTTTCTAGGTTATTTTTAGGGCCTCGAGGGCTTGATTTAGGGACAGTATGCTTGTGTATGAATATTTTATGATTTGGTTATAATAATGAATAATATAATATTCAAATGTTCCTGATTATTTAGTAATACTCCGTAATCCTAATCTGTCGACGGTGATGGGTTAGGGGTGTTACATTAGTGCTCCTAAAAGGCTACATCGACAGGAAAAGTACTGAGTTTGGTGGCGACGATGAAAAGTTGGTGCGTGACGAAGAGGGAAATGGCCCGATAATGGTCTCAGTAACGGTCACCGATTTTGAGGTCAAAAGATTACTTGTTGACAGTGGAAGTGTAATGGAAGTGCTATCTTGGGAAGCATACCAGAAAATAGGATTAAAAGAACAAGTATTGTCTAATGTTGGTCCATTGTACGGTTTTGCAAACCACCCAGTCGAGGTTAAAGGCTCAATCACCTTGCCAATCACCTTGGGGGATGGCGAGCACACACCACAAAGTACGTTTAGTTCTATGTGATGGACCACCTAATGCCATACAATGCCATTTTTGAAAGATTGATAATGAGGATGGCAAGGATGGTAACCACAACATTCTGTATGAAAATTAAGTTCCGGACAAAGACTAAGGTTGGGTTCCTATGATCTAATCAGCGCACCATGAGGCAATGTCACATGTTATCTGTCAAGCAAGTGAGAGAACCTCCAGCTGAGGTGCAGAGTTTGCAAAAGCTGAATTTAGCAACTTATGCTTTGGATTTGGATAGTCTAGACATAAGAGACGAGCATAGGAGCAAAAAACCCGAAGTTGCAGAGCATACTGAGACCCTGCAGCTATTTTACGATAACGACTACAACGAAGAGAGAATTTTCAAATTTTCTTCAGCATTAAAAGAGGAAGAGAAGAACATACCGGTCACATGCTTGAGGAAAAATGTGGATAATTTTGCCTGGTCCGCAGCAGACATCCCGGGCGTAGACCCCAAGTGATTGCGCACAAGCTGAACATTCTCCCAGAGGCAAAGCCAGTAAAGTAAAAGAGAAGAAAGTCCGCGCCTCTAGTGGTAAAAGTAGTGAGACAATAGGTCGCCAAGCTATTATCAGCAGGGTTCATTCGGGAGGTAGAATATCCAGATTGGGTCTCAAATGTGGTAATGGTGAAGAAAGTGAATGGTAAATGGAGGATGTGTATCGACTTCACCAACCTCAATAAGCCATGTCCCAAAGACAGTTTCCCCTACCCTCGATCAATCGATTAGTTGACGCTTCAGCAGGCCACAAGTTCATGAGCTTTATGTGTAACACCCGAAACCTGTATTCGTCACTGGAATAGGGTTACGGAGCATTACCATAAAAATGTAACTTAATATCATTCATTTTCAAGCATTTCAATAAATCATAGCATACTCCATTGAAACACATGCATATCGTCCCTTGTTCGAGCCCTTGAGGCCTTAGAAACACTTTAGAAACGATTCGGGACTAAATTAGAAACATATGAAACCTTAAGGAAAAAGCTAGAAAAATTCAAGTTGTAGGAGTCACACGACCGTGTGACTCATACGGCTGAGACACACACCTGTGTCTCAGGCCGTGTAACATTCAAAATAGGGACACACGACCGTGTCCCAGCTCGTGTCCGTGCCCGTGTAACTCTCTGAGTTGGGTCACATGGCCAAGCCACACGCCCATGTGCCAGGCCGTGTAACTTTCGAAATGGCCTCACACGCCCGTGTGCCAGGCCATGTAACTGCCTGACTTGAATGCCTTAAAAACCCTACAGGGGACACACGACCGTGTCACATGGCTGTGTGTCACACACGGTTGAGACACACGCCCGTGTCTTTGGTCATGTGGACAAGAAATTGGCCAAAATCAACCTATATCTTTAACCATTTTAAAAACATTACCCACAAGCCATATACACATATGATCAATGCACCAAAAACCTACCAAAACATGCTTAATTTAACTATTTAAAAGATCTAAAATCCATTCAACCAATATGACTTATAAGGCACCTCAATCACAATCAAACCAACTTACCAAAACATATGCATAAGTAACCTTACTTCCAACATACATATCTAGTTCCATATCATATTAAAACATACAACTATTGGGACCATTTCTAGCATAACAACTTCATTAATCAACAAGCCAAAACAAACCATAAGTGTATATTTCATACCATTCTAATAGTACCAAAAAAGATACCTATTTACAACCTTAGTAAAGTTCCTAACAACATAGTTTAGTATTTTGTCAAAATGTATCACAACAACCTATATAGATACGTATACATGCCACGGCCCTAAAGAGAACAAGAACTACCAACATCGATGGATAGTGTGACCGAAGATTCGATCCGTCCAAAAGTCAGCAATAGCGATCTACAAAATAATACACAAAAACATATAAGTTTATATAGCTTAGTAGGAACATAGTATATCTTTTAACTTAACAAAAATTTAGTACAACTCATAATTTACTTGATTTGAAGTTACCAAAATGTAAACAGGGGCACGTATGTGCTATTCAGGGGTACCGAAGTACAAACAGGGGCACGTATGAGCAATTCAGGGGTACCGAAGTACAAATAGGGGCACGTATATACAATTCAGGGAAATAATTAAGTGTAAGCAATTAATTACATACTATATTGTAAACAAACAAGTAGAAATTCAATTATGTATAGAAATACAATGAACTTACATCGACAACTAGCGCGTAAAAGTACGATCGAGCTAATCCGTGATTTTCGCCTTTCCTCGGTTTAGATTCGATTGAGATTTATCTTGATCTAAATAAAAAATTATATTCAATTATGTGTTTCAATCAATCTAAAACATTCAATTCAATCCATAATCCACATTTATACATAATTACAATTTTACCCCTAACATTTTAACCTTTTTACAATTTAGTCCTTAAACTTGTAAATTGAAATCTAAGCATTCTCATCCTTAATTCATGCTAGCCGAATTTATTATGAACCCATATCAACTCATACAAATCATCATTTCACAATTTAACCATGATATTTTACTACTTTTACAAATAAGTCCCTAAATGACATTTTCATCAAAAATCACTTTACAAAAGTTGTTTATTTAACAACAAGGACTCATAATCTTTCATTAAACTTCAAATATAAAGTAAAAATGTTAATGGAAAAACCCTAGTCCTTTAAAAGTCTTGCAAATTAGTCCCTGGGCTAGCTAGATTAAGCTATAACGATCCCGAAAACATAAAAATCATTAAAATAGGAATCAAAACACATACCATGCAAGCAAAATACAATGGTCAAACCCTAGATACTCTCCCTTTGTAAATTTGGTTGAAGAAGAAACACTTTGGAGAATATGATATCTTTTCTTTATTTAATTTTATCATTAATTACCTTTTTACACTTTTAACCTTAAAAAACATTCATAATTTCAACAAAACCAATCCATGAATATCCACTAACTATAGAAATGGTCTATTTACCATCTAAGTTCTCTTATTTTAAAGTTTCATAGCTATTTGATACCTTTAGCTACTAGAACTCTACTTTTGCACCTGTTATGTTTTAGTCCTTTTTTCTTAATTAAACATGAAAACATCAAAATTTCTTAACAAATTTTTATACGACACTACTAACACACCGTAGACATTTAAATAATAATAAAATAAATATTTTCAAGTCAGATTTGTGGTCCCAAAACCACTGTTTTGATTTCACTAAAAACGGACTATTAAATTATGAATGCCTTCTCGGGTTACAATTAGATCCTGTCGGAATGAGATGATCAGGAAAAAATAGCCTTCATCACAGAAGAGGGACTTTTTTGCTACCAAGTTATGCCCTTCGATCTCAAGAACACGGGCGCGACCTATCAAAGGTTGGTAATATAGGATATTCAAGGACCAGATATGTAACATCCCTAACCCGACCTAGACATTATGGCTAGATTGAGAAGGGTACATTAGCCACCAAAATGCCTAAGCTAACTTATGTTACTTTTGAAAACTTTAAATAAACTCATTTTAGAGAAAACCGTAGTTGTACTTTGAGGTAGCTTAAAAGCATTCATTCATTAGGTCGTGTATACTTAGGATTCATTTTATTGTTGATAGTATTGTTTTAGAAAACCCGTTTGCTTGTCACTCTTCTTTTAAAAAAAACTCGATATGAAACTAATGCAGTGGAAAAACCATTTTTCAAGTCATTTTCGAAACTTAGTTGCCTTCTCGATTTGTTTTTCAAAACTGGCTCCTTTGCAATGCAGCGGAAACTAGTGAACAATATCAAATTTTACTTAAGCCCGATATCATGCATTATTTGGTTATTACGCTTGATTAATCAATGCATGCAAAAATCCCCAAAAGAAAAGTTACCAAGCCATAGACCAGAAATAATTAAAAGTTACAAACCACAACCAATAGAGACTGATTAATACTTATTAAAAATAGTTCGAGGTCCAAGGTGATTCTTTGAATGTCGAGTTTGGTTCTAATTTCGAGGTTTACCGAAAAATTTAAACACTATTGAGGGTGAGCTTATGAAAAGCTCAGTGTGATTCGAACAATTATTTAAACAAACATAAATATCAAATACAGTGAAACATAGTAATAGCCCGAATTTTGGGCTAGTCAGAATAGTGGTTTTGGAACCACTAATTCGAGGTCGGATAAATTAGTTTTAATATTATTTTATGTGTTATGGCATAATTATATGAGTGCATGAAAATTTTGGTGCATTAATGTTGGTGATTGCATGCTTAATTGCGAAAAAGGACTAAATCGCACAAAGTGAGAAAGTTTCATTTTACAAGCTAGAGGTGTCATATAGCTATAGAATTTTAAATGGAGGTTTTAAATGTGCAATTAGGCCTTTTAAAAGGCATAGCCGGCCATAGGGGGGACAAGAAGCTTAATTTAGTCAAAGTTGGTAGGGTTAGGTGATTAATGAATAAAATAAGAGAAAAATAAAGAAAGAAAAGATATCATCTTTTTCTCATTCTCCCTACCACCAAAAATTTCAACAAGAAGAGGGGTTTAGAAGCTTGAAAATTTTTAGCCAGTTCAATCTTTACAAGTAAGTGATCTTGGTGGTTTTTATTGATAATTTTTGTACTTTTGGAACCCCTAAAGCTTAAGCTAGCTAAAGAGGGGACTATTTTGCAAAATGGTTGAAAGTTAGGGTGTTTCCATGATCGTTATTATGTTTTTACTGATTTTTTATGAAAGAAAATGAATCTTGGGTGTTAAATACATATTTTTTGTGAAAGGTGTTTCCTTGAAAGCACCTAAAATGACCTTTTTGTAAAGATTATAAAATAGATGATAAATGTGTGAAATAATTGAAATCTTGAGTTGCTATAAGAGAGATTATGAATCGGCTAGGCTTGAGTGTGTGGAAAAATGAACACATTTAATTTTACGAGCCTAGGGGTAAAATCATAATTTTGTAAAAGTCTAGGGGCAAAATGGTCATTTTTGCCAAAATAAGAATTTTGGAGTAATTTGATTAATGTGATTATTTAATGAGCTAAATATGTCATTATAGATCAAGAAGAACGTGGAATCAAGCTTGACCGGGGAAAAGGACAAGGTTTCAAACTAAACCGCAAATTGACATATTTTGTATCGAGGTAAGTTTATGTCTAAACGCTACATCCTTATTATGTATTATTTTACCTATTAATGCACTGTGTGGATGTAAATGCTTATTGGTGTGATTTATTTAAAATGGTAGAAAACGGGGAAATTATTGGGATGAACCTTCGAAATAGAAATATGGGTACGGATAGATATACGTCAATATGAAATTATTAGTGGGCTGTGTGCGATACCACCTTGTTACTTATTAACGATGGGCTATGTGCGATACCATCGTATTTATTATCATTTTGGTGGGTTGTGTGCGATACCACCGTAATTATCATTGTTGGTGGGCTATGTGCGATACCACCCGATTATTGATAAATGGTGGGCTATGTGCGAAACCACCGAGTATCTTGTATCATTCTGAAGGGTTCATCGAGAAAATTGCCTAAGTGAAATTACATGTGGCTTTGTGGTGATAAGTACAGGGTATATGTACAAGTAAATGTGAGCAATGCTTATGATATGTGTTTGGGATGTGGTAAGGGTTGAAATGAGTAAGCATGGTTAAGAGAACTTGAATGGTTTTTATTTAGTGTGTAATTTTCATGATTGATAAAGAAGTGCTATGATGTATAATGTTTACATATAGACTTACTAAGCTTAAAGCTTACTCCCATCTCTTTTCCCTTGTTTTATAGTGTCAAAAAGCCAGCTCGGGATACGGAGACAAGCAAAGGATCACCCACACTATCAGCTCATCTTGGTATAGTTAGATTTAGCATTTTGAGTATGGCATGTATAGGGACTAGACTTAGTTGAATGTCATATTGTTTTGGCCAAATGTGTTGGCTCATTCAAAATGAACTCTTTTGTATAAGGCCATAGTTGATGGCTCTTTCTTATTAATCTATGAAAAGATGAGGTTATTCATGAATGTGCAAGTTGCATGATTATTTTACTTAGTTTAATTATGCATGAATGGGTTGAAGGTTTGATGTGATTTATGTTTGTATGAGTTGGGGCGATAGAACGAGCTTGGCAAATAGCCTTGTTCTTGTCCACACGGGTAGACACACGGGCGTGTGTCTAGGCCGTGTGTGACACACGGTCAGCCTCATGGGCGTGTTCCCAGGCCGTGTGAAGTCTGCACCAGAAATTTTGAATTTAATTCGCCACACGACCGAAGGACACTAGCGTGTCCCTTGGCCGTGTGACATTTATGGGGTGATGACGTCAGAAATAGAATGCCAAGAATTTTGCTCACGGGCTAAGACACGGGTGTGTCGAGGCCGTGTGAGGGACACGGGCCATGGAAACGGGCATGTGTCCGGCCGTGTAAAAACCCCTATAGGTTCAAATTGAAAAATAAATTCACACGGGTGTGGAATACGGGCATGTGATATGCCAAACGGGTGTGCCCCTTTCCTCCACACGGGCGTGGGACTGTTTGATGAGAATATTCTAACTTTTTATAGGGATCTTTTAAAGAGTTCAATTTGGTCCTGAACCATTCCTAAAGTGTGATTTTAGGCCTCGTAGGCTTGTTTAAGAGGTGTTAAGAAAAGTTTTAAATGTTGCGTGGAAAGTCATATTTCGGTATTGTATGATTGATTGCGTATAAGTCTAGTAATGCCTCCTACCCTATTTCGGTGTCGAATACGTGTAAGGGATGTTACATTTAGTGGTATCAGAGCTATGGTTTAGTCGGTTCTCAGACTACCATAGCGTGTGTGAGAGTCTAGCTATACATGCCATAAATATATTGATAGTGTGGTGACTCCTGACAATTTTTAAACTGTGCTTTCATATAGTAAATGGATCCCGACCGAGCTACTGCTAATGACACTGCTAGTAATACGTCGGATCCCGTACAAGGGACTGCGCCTGTAGAAAGTAGACCCGAGACTATGGGTCAAGGAGAAGAGGCTCGAGAAGCCTTTCTCTATATGATGAGTAATTGGTACACTGAGTTTGTACGGGAAAACCCTTATGCTCAACCTCATCCACCCCCACCTATACCTCAACTAGTCCCCGTGGCTCCTCAAGGTATAGATTTGGTAAGAATGACCAAACCCTCGGTCGATAAGATTCGAAAACAAGGGGCCGAGGAAATTAGAGCCAACATAGATGATGACCCTGAGAAAGCAGAGTTCTGGCTCGAAAATTCTATGAGAGTGTTTGATGAACTTTCTTGCACACCTGAGGAAAGCTTAAAATGTGTTGTGTCATTACTGAGGGACTCGGCATACCGCTGGTGGAAAACGTTGACATCGGTAGTTTCAAGGGAGAGAGTGACATGGGACTTCTACTTAGAAGAGTTCCGAAAGAAGTACATAAGTCAATGATTTATTGATCAGAAAGGGAAAGAGTTTCTTAAATTGAAGCAAGGTAAGATGACTGTGGCAGAGTATGAGCGCAAATTTGTTAGGCTCAGTAAGTATGCTCAAGAGTGTGTGTCTACGAAAGCTATTATGTGCACTGAATGAGGATATCAGATTGCTAGTTGGAATCTTGGAATTGAAAGAATTTATAGTGTTGGTCGATAGAGCTTGCAAGGCTGAAGAACTGAATAAGGTAAAGAGAAAAGCTATGATTGAGGCCCGAGATGCAAGAAAGTGGCCGATGAGTAAGTCATTCCAAACCCAATTAAAGAGGTCCAAAGAAACAAATCCTCGGGCGACTGCTTCAGCTAGGTATTCACACTGGGATCATGGTAACACATATTCGAGCTCGAGAGTTCAAACCACCTCGATGGCAAGCGTGGACAATGTGAAGTCAAATAAACCGGAGTGTCCAAATTGTGGTAGACAGCATACTGAGGAGTGTTGGGGAAATAATCAAACTTGCTACAAGTGTGGTTCACCCGACCACTTCATTAGAAATTGTCTTGAGAAGGATGAGAAATATAGAAAATAAGAAGTAAGAGCGAGCAATGTACCTTCGAGGGGTAGACCACAAAGGAACCCGAGGAGTGGGACTAGTAGTAGAGGTGCGTTTAAGGATTCTGCTGTGAGATCAGAGGGTAGAGCACCTGCAAGGACTTACGCCATTCGCGCTCACGAAAAGGCATCATCTCCAGACATGATTACGGGTACTTTTTCTCTTCATGATATCTCTGTTATTGCTTTGATTGATCCGGGGTCTACCCACTCTTATGTTTGCATGAAATTGGTATCTAGCATGAGTGTGATTGTTGAGTCTACAGAATTTGTGGTAAAAGTGTCAAACCCGTTAGGCAAACATGTGCTAGTTGACAATGTGTGTAGAAATTATCCCTTGACAATTAAAGGTCATTGTTTTTCGGCTAATCTTATGCTGTTGCCGTTTGATGAATTTGACCTGATTCTTGGTATGGATTGGTTGACTGCACATAATGTTTTAGTAAACTGTGGTAGTAAGTTTATTAAACTGAGATGTGTAAATGGAGATGTCATTCGGGTTGAATCAGGTAAATCGAATAGTTTACCTGTAGTGATTTCGTCTATGGTAGCTGAAAAATACATAAGAAAAGGGTATGAGTCCTATCTCGCATTTGTGATGAATACTCAAGAGTCAGAGGTAAAGATTGAATCAGTGCCTATGGTGTGCAAGTATCCGGATGTGTTTCCAGAAGAATTACCCAGATTGCCTCCAGTTAGAGAAGTCGAGTTTGCATTGAGTTAGTTCCGGTATAGCACCTATTTCAATTGCCCCGTATAGGATGGCACCGTTAGAGTTAAAAGAGTTGAAAGTTTAGTTGCAAGAGTTAACGGATAAGGGTTTTGCAAGACCGAGCTATTCACCGTGGGGTGCTCCAGTACTTTTTGTGAAGAAGAAAGACGGGTCGATGAGATTGTGTATAGACTACAGACAGCTCAACAAGGTGACAGTGAAGAATAAGTATCCTTTGCCAAGTATAGATGATTTGTTCGACCAATTGAAGGGAGCTACAGTGTTTTCTAAGATAGAACTAAGATCTGGCTATTACCAATTGAGAGTTAAGGAGAAAGATGTGCCGAAAACTGCATTTCGGACGAGGTATGGCCATTACGAGTTCCTTGTCATGCCCTTTGGCTTAACAAATGCTCCTACGGTATTTATGGATTTAATGAACCGTATTTTTCGACCGTACTTGGATAAATTTGTAGTTGTTTTTATTGACGACATATTAATTTATTCTCGAGATGAGAGTGAGCACGCGAAGCACCTGAAAACTATTTTACAGACTTTAAGAGATAAGCAATTGTATATTAAGTTTAGCAAGAGTGAGTTTTGGCTCTAAGAGGTCGGATTCTTAGGACACATCGTGTCGGGCGATGGAATTAGAGTTGATCCGAGTAAGATCTCGGCTATTGTGGAGTGGAAACCGCTGAGGAATGTGTCAGAGATTAGGAGCTTCTTGGGCTGAGTGGGTTACTACAGGCGGTTCGTTAAAGGGTTCTCTATGATTGCTACATCGATGACGAGGCTGTTACATAAAGGTGTTACGTTTGAATGGACCGAGAAGTGCCAACAGAGTTTTGAGGAACTGAAAGCATTGTTGACTGAAGCCCCGATTTTAGTTCAACGGAGTTGGGAAAGGAATTCGTAAACTACAGTGACGCTTCAATGAATGGTCTGGGTTGTGTGCTGATGCAAGAGGGTAAAGTAGTAGCTTATGCCTCGAGACAGCTAAAATCGCATGAAAAGAATTATCCAACTTACGATTTGGAGTTGGCTGCTATCATTTTTGCTTTGAAGATTTGATGTCATTATTTGTATGGTGAAAAGTGTCGAATCTTTACCGATCAAAAAAGTTTGAAATACTTGGTGAACCAAAAAGATTTGAATTTGCGACAACGGCGGTGGCTCGAATTATTGAAAGATTATGAGCTAGTAATCGAATACCATCCGGGGAAAGCGAATGTGGTTGCGGATGCCTTGAGTAGAAAGTCCCTGTATGCTTTGAGAGCCATGAGTACGAGCTTAGCATTGTCTGATGATGGTTCTATATTGGCCGAGTTGAGGGCTAGACCATTATTTCTTCAGCAGATACATGAAGCTCAAAAGAATGATAGTGAGATGCAAGTTAAGAGAGCTCAGTGTGAATCGGGAAATAACTCTAATTTTCGGGTTGGTTCAGATGATTGTTTGATGTTTCATGATAGAGTTTGTGTACCTAAAGATGATGAATTGATATGGAAAATTTTACATGAGGCACACAATGGTTGCTTGTCAGTACATCCGGGCAGCACAAAATTGTATAATGATTTGAAGAAGTTGTATTGGTGGCCGGGTATAAAAAGAGATATTTTTGAGTTTGTTACAAAGTGTTTGGTCTGTCAACAAGTAAAACCCGAGCATCAAGTACCTTCAGGACTACTTCAGCTAGTGATAGTTCACGAGTGGAAGTGGGACCGAATCATGATGGATTTCGTAACGGGGTTACCTATGACTTCGAAAAAGAAAGATGTTGTGTGGGTCATCGTTGATAGATTAACGAAATCGGCTCACTTTATACCGGTGCAAGTTGATTACTCACTTGACAAGTTGGCTGAACTGTATATTGCCGAGGTTGTGAGATTACATGGGGTGCCTATATCCATTATCTCGGATAGAGATCCAGGGTTTACTTCGAGGTTTTGGAAAAAAAGTTGCAAGAAGCCTTGGGTACAAAATTGAATTTTAGTACCGCGTTTCATCTGCAAACTGATGGCCAATCCGAAAGGGTGATTCAAGTTCTCGAGGATATGCTCCGATGCTGTGTTTTAGAGTTCGAAGGTAGTTGGGAAAAATATCTACCTTTGGTTGAATTTTCCTACAACAACAGTTATCGGTCGAGTATACGGATGGCACCGTACGAAGCATTATATGGTCGCAAGTGTCAGACTCCTTTGTATTGGACCGAGCTTAGTGAAAAGTAAATTCACGGGGTTGATCTAGTTAGAGAAATCGAGGAGAAAGTGAAAGTGATCCGTGATAGTCTGAAAGCTGCTTCAGATCGACAAAAGTCATATGTGGATTTTAAAAGGAAGGAAATTGAGTTTCAGGTGGGTGATAAAGTATTCCTGAAAGTATCCCCGTGGAAGAAAGTATTGAGATTTGGTCGAAAGAGCAAATTGAGTCCGCGATTCATAGGGCCGTATGATGTTATTGAGAGGATTGGACCAGTAGCTTACCGATTGGCTTTGCCGACAGAGTTAGAATACACAACGTGTTTCATGTGTCGATGCTGCGACGATACCGTTTCGATCCTTCGCATGTGATTCCTCTGACCAAAATTGAGATACGACCAGATATGACCTATGAATAGGAACTAATTAAGATTTTGGGTCAAGAGGTTAAACAGTTGAGGAACAAAAGTATAGCCTTAGTGAAAGTGTTGTGGCAAAAACACGGTGTAGAAGAAGCTACGTGGGAACCAAAAGAAGCCATGAGAGAACAGTACCCAAACCTCTTTACCGGTAAGATTTTTGGGGACGAAAATCTCTAAAGCGGGGGAAAGTTTTAATATTATTTTGTGTTATGGCATAATTATATGAGTGCATGAAAATTTTGGTGCATTAATGTTGGTGATTGCATGCTTAATTACGAAAAAGGACTAAATCGCACAAAGTGTGAAAGTTTCATTTTACAAGCTAGAGGTGTCATATAGCTATAGAATTTTAAATAGAGGTTTTAAATGTGCAATTAGGCTTTTTTAAAGGCAATAGCCGGCCATAGGGGGGACAAGAAGCTTAATTTAGTCAAAGTTGGTAGGGTTAGGTGATTAATGAATAAAATAAGAGAAAAATAAAGAAATAAAAGATATCATCTTTTCTCATTTTCCCTACCACCGAAAATTTCAGCAAGAAGAGGGGTTTAGAAGCTTGAAAATTTTCAGCCACTTCAACCTTTACAAGAGAGTGATCTTGGTGGTTTTTATTGATAATTTTTATACTTTTGGAACCCCTAAAGCTTAAGCTAGCTAAAGAGGGGACTATTTTGCAAAATGGTTGAAAGTTAGGGTGTTTCCATGATAGTACTTATGTTGTTGCTGAGTTTTTATGAAAGAATATTAATCTTGGGTGTTAAATACACAATTTTTGTGAAAGGTGTTTCCTTGAAAACACCTAAAAGGACCTTTTTGTAAAAGTTATAAAATAGATGATAAATGTGTGAAATAATTGAAATCTTGAGTTGCTATAAGAGAGATTATGAATAGGCTAGGCTTGAGTGTGTGGAAAAATGAACACATTTCATTTTACGAGCCTAGGGGTAAAATCATAATTTTGTAAAAGTCTAGGGCAAAATGGTCATTTTTGCCAAAATAAGAATTTTGGAGTAATTTGATTAATGTGATTATTTAATGAGCTAAATATGTCATTATAGATAAAGAAGAACGTGGAATCAACCTTGACCGGGGAAAAAACAAGGTTTCAGACTATACCGCAAATTGACATATTTTGTATCGAGGTAAGTTTATGTCTAAACGCTACATCCTTATTATGTATTATTTTACCTATTAATGCACTGTGTGGATGTAAATGCTTATTGGTGAGATTTATTGAAAATGGTAGAAAACGGAGAAATTCTCGAGATGAACCTTCGAAATAGAAATATGGGTACGGATAGATATACGTCAATATGAAATTATTGGTCGGCTGTGTGCGATACCACCTTGTTACTTATTAACGATGGGCTATGTGCGATACCGTCGTATTTATTATCATTTTGGTGGGCTGTGTGCGATACCACCGTAATTATCATTGTTGGTGGGCTGTATGCGATACCACCCTATTATTGATAAATGGTGGGCTGTGTGCTAAACCACTGGGTATCTTGTATCATTCTGAAGGGTTCATGTAACACCTATAACCCGAAACCGTCGCCGGAATAGGGTTAAGAGGCATTACCGAACAATCGGAACATATCACATCTATTTTACAACACATAGTTATTCATCAGTCAAACATATTCAATCATAAACATATAGTCCCTTATTGAGGTCTACGAGACCTTAAACTCATGTTAAAAAGAGGTCGAGACTAAACCGAACACATACGAAATTCTTGGAAATTTGAATATTTTTCAAAACTACAGAGGTCACACGCCCGTGCAATCAGGTCGTGTGCCTCACATGGCTACCAGACACACCCATGTGTCCAGGCCTTGCCAAAACAGAGCATGTATACTGACATTCCACACGGCCACCAAACACGCCTGCCATGGCCGTGTGAAACTAGGCTAGCTACTGACTTGGTGTAACGCCCTGAATTTGGGCCTAGTAGGATTGGGCCTATTGGGCTTTGGTCTTTGGGTCTCAAAAATTTTTTAAGTGAGCGAGAAAATGACAATTGGCATGTAGGCCTTGAGGGTTAATGAATTTGGAGTGTCTAGGGGTGTTGGAGATGTCTTGGGATCAAGTAAGGGTATAGGAAAAATTTTGGTTTTAGCCCCAAGGGAATTGTGACTTCTGTTAGTAGGCCTTTTAAATAAATGAAGAAGAAAGATGAAACAAAGGAGCTTGTGGTGAAGTGGCAAAGTGGCGCCACTTAGGGAGTAGGGAGGTGGCGTCATTAGCAGGCAAGGGAGTCTAATGTTCGAGTAGTGGCATAGTATTTTATTGGGATATTTATTTTGCTGTCAGGACGGCTAGAGTTTGTGTTGAAGTGATAGTCTAATGGATGAGAAGTTTGAAGTGGTCATGGAGTGATTGTAAGAGCTTATCGTCGAGAAAAATTAGGAGTTGAGTTATGTGGAAGAGTTGGTGCCGAATGGGACTTTGGGGGAAGGTAGTTTCGGCTTTTGGCTATAAAAGGGGGTGCCGAATTCCTTTGAAAGGTTCCTTGGGTTTTCCATTACTTTTCTTTTCTCCCCCTCATTCTGTTTCTTCCATTGCCGAAAAACCATCATTTCTTTTTGCCAAAATCCCTATTGGTGTTGCGTTCTTCTTCTTTCTCTGAAAGTCGAATACTCCCTTATAATTGAATAGCCCTATCTTTTTATCGATTCCTTGTTTTTCCTCCATCACAAATCGGTTGCTGTTATCTACTCTTAATCAAGTTTTAAAAGCCGGATCTCGTTCAGTAACTATCTAGGCTACAGGATCAAAGGTTGGATTCGGTAAGTACTTAGTCAACCTCCTTTAGTGTGTTTTGGTAAAAGCCGGAGGGCTATCTAACTCTTTCTTGCCGTTAACCCTGTATTAACAAGGGTAGCGTTCAAAGATCGCAAGCGTGGTAAGGATTGCTAGCAAGTGGTAAGTGTACTCGTCTCAATTGTGGATTAGTAAGTGGCTGAATGTAAGTGTGGCTTATAGAGGTGACTTGTGTGGAATATTAGTCACTTGATTTTTGATAGTATATGTGTGGGTGCAGATCTAGGGGATATTCGTGATTAGTAGCTAAGGAAGGGCTACTTGAACTGGTGGCACACGGTAAGGTTATGGTAAGGCTTCGGTTTTTGGGTAAATATTGTGGTTAAGTGCGTGATTGATTGGAGATTGGTATTGGTTGTAGGTTCAAGGCTGGGGATAGTGTAGCATGTCGCATTAACCAGGTGTGTACATACACTTCAGACACGACAAATCGGCACAAGCCGAAATCCCGAAAAGCCGGAGTGCCGAAAAGCTGAATAGCCAAAAGGTTGGCGCCGGCAACCACACGAGCATGCAAAAATTTGTGTGGGAACACCGATACAATTATCGGGGCCGAGAGAGCGATCTCATGGTCTCGGTCCACTGTTTGGCCGACCAGGCCAGACGGGGCTAAATGAGCCTGCCGAGCTCGTGGGCCCAAATCAGCAAGAGTGATATGTGAAATTAAATGATGGATTGGTATGGATGGTTGTATGATTTGATTATGATCGGGCCTAATGGGCTACATAAACATGATTGGGCTTAATGGGCTATATGGACATGATTGGGCTTAATGGGCTATATGGACATGATTGGGCTTAGTGGGCCTTATGGGATTTTAGAATGCATGCTAGGGTTTTAATGGACTCTAGGCCTAGTTCTGATAAATTCTTAAATAGCATAAAACATAAGTTAATAATCAAACATGTCTGTGGACAAGTCGCTAGGTTAGAGTGTGGCAATGGACGTATGCATGTCTAGGATTGGATCTAGGGAGAGCTTGGTACTTAAGCAGTCCTAGTGGCCCACCTCCTCTTCTCTGGGATCCTACCTGGTGCATAGTGTCTGTTCACTTTAGCTGCAATGACTTGTTGATGGGCCAAAGTTCATAACTAAAACCCGAGATGAAAGAAATTATGAAAATACCCCTGTAGGGTAGATTTACAAAAATACCCCTGGGTAGTGAAATGACTGAAACACCCTTGGTTTATAAAATTACCGAAATACCCTCAGTTTGGAAAATTACCGAAGTACCCCCGATTTGTAAAATTACCGAAATACCCTCGGTTTGCAAAATTACCAAAGTACCTGATACGGGCACACCCGGGGCACCATCGATCTTCAAATCGACGAAGCTCGATGCCAAAGTCCCAAGTGCCGTGGAGCTTGTGTGCATCTTGGTGCACTTCCAAATTGAGCCGGAGTAGCTCAATCGAGCTTAATTTGAGCTCACTCGAGCTCGCTCCACCATTGAGTGATTGCTTTTAATTTAATGCTTTAAATAAATTGGACAATTTAATTATTTAATTTTCTACAGCAAGTTAAGTGTCTAAATATTTTATTTAGTGTCAAATTTAATTTTTCTAAGTCTAATTTAATTTGTGTCATTTTATTACACCTTTTAAGTGTGTTTTAATTTAAGAATTAAAGTGCAGAATTTTTCATTAAAATAGGGCTTTGCCAATTTAGTATGTGTGCTAAGCGTGTGTTTAATGTGTCCAAAGTGTCTATTGATGTGTCTTGGACGTGATTAATTGTTATTCAATTCATTTGGCTTGATTTAATATGCATTCATACCCTTTTGTAGGTACAAATTAATGTACATGAAGCAATTAAGAGATGCATGCACTTAGGTGCATTGTACTTGGCGAATACATCCATGTATTTGGTGGGTGCATGGACGGTTGGAAGCATGGTTAAATGCTGCTAATTTTTGGATTATCAAGGTGGCTATTTGGTTGAAAAAATAATTCCATGAAGACACATGCATGGAGGAGTTAAATGCATGATGCATGAACAAACGCCAACGAATGAAGAAATACATGCATGGTTGGAGTCATGAACGTCCAAGGGAGTTTTAATGGCTGAATTAAACACTTGCAAGCCATTCAAAGACATGTTTAAATGCTGGAAATTCTTCAAACAAAAGGTGCAACTCATCCCCAATGTTGGTCGAACCTAGACAAGCCTTTTCAGCTCCTTTGCTGTCCAAATTCGTTTGGACACTTTCTTCTTCATTAAGATGTCTTCAAAATGTCCCAAATGGCTGAATTTACATATCCAAGAGGGCTACTCACGTTCTACCTTATTGCTGGACACTTTTCAGCCAAAAGAGACCAAATTAATAGCTCAATTATTGCATGGGACGTACCTAGTCACGCATGCATCTTCAAGTGACTTAAAATTCATTTTCCTTCTAGAAAGTTGCCCATTAACATTCCCAAAGGCTGCACATGGACTTGGACGAATTTTTGGGACCATTAATCTTCTAGAAACCCATCCATTGGAGTGCCATTGATGCCATATACATCCAAACGAATTTGCAAGCACATCAAGGCCACATTCAGCTGAAATTTGCCAAGACACTAAGAGACTTTATTCTAGATTTTTCTAGCTTATTTTAATTTAATTTTTACTTAGCCTTTAAGCTATGACCATTCGGCTAACTCCTTCAGTTGGCTATAAATATTTGTTATTTTCATTTGTAAAGAAAACAACTTTTAGAACTTTAATAAAATTATATGGACTTTTGTTCATTGAGTGAGTTTATCTCCTCTTCATTTTCGTACGAGTTTCGTCTTTGACTTATCAAGTTTTGCTTGTGGCGTCAATCATTTCTCATCCATCAAATTATACCACCGGTTCTTATCTTTTTAGATAACGGGTCTTGGTCCATACTCGATTTCCATATTTCCACCTTGAACCATATAGAAATTGGGGTGACACTAACTTGTGTTGAATCATTTCTTCGTTAAAGTTCATTTTGCCATTTCCACCAACTATCCTATTTTACCATCTTCTTCACTTCCATCCTAAACCGAACTTACCCATTTATCAACTAGCCATTTTCATTACAAATCCATTTCCATAAATTTCTCAATTATCATTCCTTTGATAGCTTCCGCAAATTTAATCTATTTACATCCATATTTTACTATTAATTCTCGAAGGCTTGATTTACTCCTCGTAGACGATTGGGCAACTCGCATACAATTTCGACTCTTCCCGAGGCGGGCTGTATCAGTACCCCTAATTTGAAAAATTACCGAAATACCCTTGATTTGTGAAATGACCAAAATACCCCTATGTGTTGATTGTAAGATTTATGGATGTTACATGTACAATTGCTGCATTCATACGATATTCTGTTTACGTGGCATATGGGGTGGGAATTATGGAACGGAGGAAGTATATGAGGATCGAATGGTTGCTTGACAACTGTGGATCCACTGATGGCTTTCTAAGCCTATTATATGATTGGCAGCTTTGCTGCAATGTTAGGTAGTACCGCAACCGGGCTGCCCTAGAAGTGTATCGGATGGGTGGGTTGATTTAGAAATCCCCACAGATGTGTTTCGGTTGGATGGAGACGAAGTGTATCGGATGGATTATTTGGGGAGGGTTTGCACAGCATTGCATGTATGATATTATTATGTTGATAATATGTTATGTATGCTATTTGTTTGTCGAGGGTCGTACACACTGAGTTTTGAAAAACTCACTCCCTCTTTTATTTTTCTCAGGTGATCCTCAGTAGGCGGTTCGACGGATGGAGGGACTCAGAGGTGGCCAACTAGCAAGACAATTAGACTTGTTTTCTTAATATCTAAATTCTAGATTTTAAGTTATTTATTTTAAGTTAATTTATCTTGGATTGTATAAGGCTTTCCCTCTAATTATTATTCCATTACTTTCATTATGCATTGAAATTTTGAAACGGAAACTAGATTTATTTCTTTTAAATGTATTTCAAGGTTTTTGAAAATAATTGTGTTTTAAGAACGAGCTTCCCCTGTCAAAGGAAATTTTTACTTAGTAACAAGGAAATGGGTTTTGGCTACACCTCGTTTTGAAAGCAAACTGGATTTTGCTTAACTATTCTCTAGAAGGGTTTTCAATGAAAACAAGGTTTTCGCAAAAATACTTCAATGTGACACGCTGGATTCGGGCCTAACTTCTAGGCTGGGTTAGGGGTGTTACACTTGGTCACACGACCACCAGGCACGCCCGTGTGCCACGGCTGTGTAACCTGCCCAGGCACACTTCGAAGTGGCCCTTGAGCCACACGGTAGAAACACACGCCCATGTCCCTTGGCTGTGTATGAAAAATAGACCATTTGCAAGGTCAAAATGCCACCCACACTTGGGTCATACCTACAAGCTTCAAAGCAATACCAGTTCATACCTCAAAATGCATCCAAACATACCTTTTCATGTATCAATTAATCACCAACTATACCATCTATACTAATATTCAATTTCATCTCATATTGGTTCAATCAAAGTACCAAAATTCACATCTCAAACATATATACAAAACATCATGTAATCCATGCCATAATTCATCTTCAGTCCACATCTTTCATCAACCATATAAACATGAAATATACCATATTCATAGCTCATTCATAAGTTCAATATCATTCAACTTCGAAGCCAAATCACATGGCAAGGATTAAGCATTTCAAAACATGCCATAACTTCTAGCCTATACATGCCATATTTTAACTATATACATTTTTCCAAAAGTACCCAAAAATAGATTGCCGATAGTGTGATAGAGATGCTGACGATCCTCGGATCCGAGCTAGCTTTACTGACACTGTAAAATAGAGAAACAAATCACACAGTAAGCTTTCAAAAGCTTAGTAAGTTCATAACATAATACATTCAACTTAATAGTTAAAATACAATGCACAACAAGAACTCATCACATAGATCAATTTCCAAACGTTTATACCATATCATTTATAGCCACTAATCTTGCTCAACCACTCATGAAGTCATACACAATCTCTTCAACCACAAAGGTTCAATACATACCTTAGCCAACACATAGTTACCCACCATCCAAGCTAATTTATGCTCGTTATTGTATCTCGATCTAGCCTTCATTATTCATTAGATTTAATCGCACACTTAGTGCCCAATATGTAGTCGAAACAAAATTAACTTCGCACACTTAGTGCCTCAAATCATAGCTGAAGCTTATATAACATCACACACTTAGTGCCTCAATACAAAACCGAACGTAATTTGAAATCGCACACACAGTGCCAACTATGAAGCCCAAGCTTCTGTTATTTCGCACACACAGTGCTAATCAACTCTGTCTCAATTCAATTACGCACACTTAGTGCCTCGTTACTCAATTTCATTCATTACATTTCTAATTCAATTACTATCATTCAATTCACATCACATAGAAAGTAAATTAACAACTTGTACTATGTCCGAACTTACCTCGGACGTCGAAATATCGAAATAGTCGATTAATCGAGCACTTTGTCTTTGCCTCGATCTCGATCTGAACCTCTCATCTCTTGGTCTATACACATTCAAATTCAACCCATTCAATCACCAATTCATTCAATTTAATCCATACACACATATTTAGTGTATTTTACAAAATAGCCCTCATATTTTCATATTTCGACACTTTAGTCCCTAATTCATAAAATCATCAAATACTCATAATTTGCTTGTACCCATGCCTAGCCAAATTCTCACTATACTCATACAAGCCCACACATTTCATTTATTTCACAATTTAGTCCTCCAATCTACACTTTTCTCAATTAAGCTCAAATTACTCAATTTCACTAAAAATTCCAAGATAAAATATGTTAATCTTTCACATATCTATCATATTTCCTCACCAACTATCACAAAGCTCAAGCATTCATCAATGGCATATCTCAAAATCACCATAAATTTCTAAAATTTAAGCATGGGTTTGATAGTACACTAAGTAACGATCACAAAAACGTAGAAATTATCAAAAACCAAATCAAAATCATACCTTAATCTAGCCCAAGTATGTGCCGAATATAAAAAGAGCTCAAACCCTTCTTCTTTCTTCTTATTTTTGGTGATGAAGCATAAAGAAGATAGAATTTAGCTTTTGTTTTAGTTTAATAATCTTTGATTTATCAATTTACCCATTTAGCCTTTTAATAAACAAATGATAACTTATAAACATAAGGCCACTAATGTCTTTTAACCAACCACTAAATAAACATTGGCTTAATTGCCTCATAATACCTCCACATTAAAAAGACAACAACACTTAGGTACTTATAAATCAGCACACAGCTTTTTACACTTTACGCGATTAAGTCCTATTCCATAATTCGAAACAAAATCGATAAAATTACCACACAAAATTTTCACACAGGTTAAATCACATACTGTAAACACAGAAAATAGTATTAAAATATTTTTACGACCTCAGATTTGTGGTCTCGAAACCACTGTTTCGACTAGGGTTTAAACCGGGTTGTTACAACTCTCCCCCCTTAGGGATTTTCGTCCCCAAAAATCTTACCAGTGAATAGGTGTGGATATTGTTCTCTCATAATGTTCTAAGGCTCCCACGTAGCCTCTTCTACTCTGTGTTTGTGCCACAACACTTTCACTAAGGATATTCTCTTATTTCTCAACTCTTTGGTCTATCGTGCCAAAATTCGAACCGGTTCCTCACTATACAACAAATCTGACTAAATTTTAACCTCAGTAGGAGCAATCACATGAGACGGATCAGATCTCTACCGTCGAAGCATCGACACATGAAACAAATTATGAATCTTTTCTAACTCGGGTGGCAACATCAATCTATAAGCAACTGGCCCAACTCGTTCAATGATCTCATATGGCCCGGTAAACCTCAGACTCAGCTTGCCCTTTCGGCCAAATCGAGGTATTTTCTTCCACAGAGACACTTTCAGAAATACTTTGTCACCAATCTCAAATTCGAAATCCTTCCACTTCAAGTCTGTATAAGACTTTTGACGATCTGAGGCCGCTTTCAAACTGTCTCGAATCACTTTTACTTTCTGCTCAGTCTCTTTTTTCAAATCAACCCCGTGAATCTTATTCTCACTCAGCTCAGTCCAATACAATGGAGTTCGACATTTTCGATCGTAAAGAACTTCATATGGTGCCATTTTGATACTAGATTGAAAACTATTATTGTACGCAAACTCGATCAACGGCAAATGTTTTTCCCACGTACTTTCAAATTCAAGAATACAACACCTCAACATATCTTCGAGAACTTGAATGATCCGCTCAGATTCTCCATCCGTTTGCGGATGAAATGCAGTGCTGAAATGCAATTTTTTACCTAAAGCTTCTTGCAATCTCTTCCAAAATCGCGAGGTAAATCTCGGATCTCTATAAGATATAATAGATAGTGGCACCCCATGCAATCTCACAATCTCTGCAATATATAATTCAGCCAATCTATCGAGTGAATAATCTATTCTCACCGGAATGAAATAAGCTGATTTCGTCAATCTGTCAACTATCGCCCAGATTGTATCTTTCTTTCCCGGAGATAAAGGTAGTCTCGACACAAAGTCCATCGTGATTCTTTCCCATTTCCACTCAGGAATCATAATCGGTTGTAATAAACCGGATGGAACCTGATGTTCAGCTTTAACTTGCTGACAAACTAAACATTTTGACACAAAGTTAGAAATATCTCATTTCATACCATGCCACCAATAAAACTGTTTCAAATCATTAAACATTTTTGTACTTCCCGGATGCACAGTCAAACGACTATTATGAGCTTCGTTTAAAATTAACTGAATCAACTCTGAATTCTTCGGAACACAAATTCGATTTCTGAATCTCAAACAATCATCCCTATCAACTCGAAATTTTGAATCATAATTCAAATCACATTGAGCTCGTTTAGTCATCATCTCAACATCACTCTTCTGGGCATCACAAATTCGGCGTACAAACATCGGTCTCATTTTCAACTCAGCTAAAACTAAGTCATCATCACATAGATTTATCTAAGTACTCATAGCTCGCAAAGCATATAATGACTTTTGACTCAAGGCATTAGCAACTACATTAGCTTTGCCTGGATGATAATCAATCACAAGTTCGTAATCTTTCAACAGTTCCAACCATCTTCTCTGTGGCAAATTCAATTTTTTCTGAGTCATCAAGTACTTCAAGCTATTGTGATCGGTATAAATATGACATTTCTCACCGAATAGGTAGTGACGCCATATCTTCAATATAAACACTATCGCGGCTAATTAAAGATCATGCGTCGGATAGTTCTTTTCATGCGGCTTTAACTGCCTCGAAGCATAAGCAATGACTTTGCCTTCTTGCATCAGCACACAGCCCAAACCATTTAACGATGCATCACTGTAAACTATGAATTCTTTCCCTAGTTTAGGTTGAACCAACACTGGCGCATCTGTCAGCAATGCTTTCAACTGCTCAAAACTCTGCTGGCATTTTTCTAACCACTCAAATTTAACATCTTTCTATAGCAACTTTGTCAACGGAGTCGCAATCATCGAGAAGCCCTTCACAAACCGTCTATAGTATCCTGCTAGTCCCAGAAAACTACAAATTTCTGACACATTTCTCGGAGGCTTCCACTACAAAATAGCTGAAATTTTATTCGGATCAACTCGTATGCCTATTGCTAACACAATATGCCCCAGAAAACCAACCTCACGCAGCCAAAACTCACATTTACTGAACTTTGCATACAATTGCTTTTCACGCAGAGTCTGTAACACAATTCTCAAATGCTCGGTATGTTACGTCTCATCACATGTATAAATCAGAATATCATCAATGAACACTACAACAAAGCGATCCAAATACGGTCTGAATATTCGATTCATCAAATCCATAAACACTGCAGGAGTATTCGTTAGTCCGAAAGGCATCACTAAGAATTCATAATGTCCGTACCTTGTTCTGAAAGTAATTTTCGGCACATCGGATTCTTTAACTCTCAACTGATAGTAGCCCGATCTCAAATCTATCTTAGGAAACACTGTAGCTCCTTTCAGCTGATCAAACAAATCATTAATACGAGGCAACGGATATTTATTCTTTATCATTACTTTGTTCAATTGTCGGTAATCAATACACATTCTCATGGTGCCGTCTTTCTTTTTCACAAACAACACAGGAGCACCCCAGGGCGAGAAAATCGATCGTGCAAATCCTCTATCTGTCAACTCTTGCAACTGAGACTTCAACTCTTTCAATTCCGTTGGTGCTATTCTATACAGAGCTATTGAGATAGGAGTAGTCCCCGGCACTAATTCAATTCCAAATTCAACTTTTTATATTGGAGGTAATCCCGGTAACTCTTCAGGAAACACATCTAGAAACTTACAAACCACAGGCATAGATTCAACTTTCTTTTCTATCACTTTTGTATCAATCATATAAGCCAGATAAGCTTCGCAACCCTTTCTCACATAGTTCAAAGCTTTCATTGCAGATACAACAGCTGATAACCCTTTCATATCACTGGATTCAATTCGAACTATCTCACCGTTTTGACTTCTCAATTCAATACTCTTTCTTATACAATTGACAATGGCATTATGCAAAGTGAGCCAGTCCATACCCAGAATAATATCAAATTCATCGAATGGTAGCAACATCAAATTAGCCGGGAAACAAGCACCCCAAAACATCAATGGGCAATTCTTGCACACATTATCCACCAAGACACACTTGCCTAAAGGGTTCGATACTCTAATCACAAATTCAGTAGACTCAACAGGTAGAGTCTTACTTGACACTAGATTCACACACACATAGGAATGAGTAGAACCTGGTTCTATCAATGCAATTACATCAGTATCAAATAGAGTAAAAGTACCAGTGATGACGTCTGGAGATGCTGCTTCTTCTCGCGCACGTATAGCATAGGCTCGAGAAGGTGCTCTCGCCTCGGATCTCACAGTTGTATCCGAATTCCCTCTCTGACTTCCACTCACATTTCTGGTGTTTCTGGGTGGTCTACCCTTAACCGTCACATTACACAATCTCACGTTCTGAACATTTTCTTCCTCAGCTAACTTTGGGCAATCTCGTGTGAAATGATCTCGTGATCCACACTTATAACAAGTTTGATTATTATACTTGCCCCAGCATTCTCCCACATGTCGTCTTTCGCACTGTCTACACTCAGGCTTGTTGCTTTTGACACTTCCAACACTTGATTCAGTCAGAATTTGAACCCGTGGACCAATGCTTTATCTCGCACGATCTCTACCCGGATGTCCAAACGAAGCATTTGATCGATTACTTGCACTCTAAATCTCTTTGTCGAAGGTTGAGATGACTTACTCATCAATCTTTTTCTTTTATCTCGAGCTTCAGAATCAGCTTTCTTCTTTTCTTTACTGAGCTCCTCGGCTTTACAGGCTCTTTCAACAAACACAACAAATTCGTTTATGTCAAGTATCCCGACCAACAACTTAATATCTTCATTCAACCCTTCTATAAAGCGTTTACACATGGTAGCTTCGGTCGAAACACATTCTTGGACATACTGGCTCAATCTTACAAACTCCCATTCATACTCAGAAATAGACATACGGCCTTATTTTAACTCAAGAAACTCTTTACGTTTTTGATCTATGAATCGTTGACTAATATACTTCTTCCAGAATTCAACTTGAAAGAAATCCCAGGTGATTCTCTCTCTCGAAATCACGGATATCATTGTCTTCCACCAATTATAAGCCGTATCTCTCAACAAAGAAACTACACACTTAATGCATTCATCAGGGCTCAACGACATCTCATCGAATACCCGAATTGTATTCTCGAGCCAAAACTTGGCTCTCTCAGCATCGTCATCAATTGTGGCCCTAAACTCTTCAGCCCCGTACTTACGAATCTTATCCACATGAGGCTTATTCAATCGAATCGGATCTATCACTTGTGGCACAATAGGTACTTGTGGGGGTGGAGGTTGTGGAGCAGCCGAATTGATTCGAACGAACTTCGAAAACCACTCACTCATCATTCGGAAGAAGGCTTGCTTAGCCTCTCCTCCCTCAACACTATCATTCGACCTAGATGTGGCTGGCGCTGTCCCTTGAGCGGGAGCAGGCGCATTACTCACAACATCATCAGTAACTGCTCGATCGGGATCCATTACTATATGAAAACACATTTTTAACTGTCAGGATTCATCATACTATCGCATTTATTTATATGGCATGTATAGCTAGACTCACACGCGCTACGTTATCTGAGAATCGACTGAACTGTAGCTCTGATACCAATAAAATGTAACACCCCTAACCCAAAATCATCACTGAAATAGGGTTAAAAGGCATTACCGAACAATCAAAACATATCACGTCTATTTTACAACACATAGTTATTCATCAGTCAAACATATTCAATCATAAACATATAGTCCCTTATTGAGGTCTACGAGACCTTAAACTCGTGTTAAAAAGAGGTCAGGACTAAACCAAACACATACAAAATTCTTGAAAATTTGAATATTTTTCAAAACTACAGAGGCCACACTCCCGTGCAGTCAGGTCGTGTGCCTCACACGGCTACCAGACACACCCATGTGTCCAGGCCATGCCAAAACAGAGCATGTATACTAACTTGTCCACACGGCACCAAACACGCCCATGTGCCATGGCCGTGTGAAACTAGGCTAGCTACTGACTTGGTCACACGACCACCAGGCACGCCCGTGTAACCTGTCCAGGCACCTTTCAAAGTGGCCCTTGAGCCACACGGCAGAGACACACGCCCGTGTCCCTTGGCTGTGTATGCAAAATAGACCATTTGTAAGGTCAAAATGCCATCCACACTTGGGTCATACCTACAAGCTTCAAAGCAATACCAATTCATACCTCAAAATGCATCCAAACATACCTTTTCATGTATAAATTAATCACCAACTATACCATCTATACTAATATTCAATTTTATCTCATATTGGTTTAATCAAAGTACAAAAATTCATATCTCAAACATATAGACCAAACATCATGTAATCCTTGCCATAATTCATCTTCAGTCTACATCTTTCATCAACCACATAAACATGAAATATACCATATTCATGGCTTATTCATAAGTTCAATATCATTCAACTTCCAAGCCAAATCACATGGCAAGGATTAAGCATTTCAAAACATGCCATAACTTCTAGCCTATACATGCCATATTTTAACTATATATATGTTTTGTAACCTCCCGATATAGGGCCTAGTCGGAATAGTGGTGCGAGACCACAAATCTAATGTTTATGAATGAGTTTTTGAGGTTTATGCTATGTATGCATGCTTGTGTGAAAGTTTCATGAAGCAATTTTGTGAAATTACGGTTGAATTGTCCAAAAGGACTAAATTGCAAAAGTTGCAAAATGTGAGATTCTAGAAGCTAATTGTGTGAAATAGCTTTAGAATATTAATTAGAGGTCCTTAAATAGCAAATTTTCCAATTTCTAATATTTGGACAAAATTGGGCATGGATGAGTTAAAATAGAAAGTTTATCAAAAAGGGCATTTTAGTCATTTATTAATTAAGTGATTAAAATAGGAGAAAAGATGACAAAATTCATTCATCTTCTTCTCCAAGGCTGCCGAAATTTTCAAGAGCCATTGTTAGGGTTCTTTAAATTTTTCAAGCTTGCTAGTAAGTGCATCTAGCCTCGTTTTTGATATTCTTTGTATTTTTGAAGTCCTTGTAGCATGAGTAAGCTATTTTTAGCTATTTGATGAGCTATGATGGATGTTCAAAAATGTGGCCATGTATGACATGCATGTGTTTTGATGTTTTATGGAAGATTATGAAAGCTTGATGTAGTAGAAACATCTTTTGCTAAATGAGTTTCCATAGAAAATGCATGTAGGGACTAGTTTGTAAAAATCTTGAGTTTGGTCATACATGTGTGTTGTAATGAGAATTGATGATTGCTTTAGTTGAGTAAGTGGTTCGGCTAAGCATGAAAGGCTAGAAAGTTGAATAAAAATCACTTTACGAGCTTTAGGGGCAATTGTGTAATTATGAGAAAGATTAGGGGCAAAAGAGTAATTTTTTCCAAAGTATGAGATGTGGGTCGATTTAGTCAATGTGTGTATTGAATAAGCTAATTTATTCATTTTAGATCAAGAAAGACAAAGCCCGGATCGAAATCGAGGTAAGAGCAAAGTGGTGGACTAAATTGATCGTTTCTATACTTTTGTGTGTCGAGGTAAGTCTATGCATAAACAATGCATTCATACTTACAAATTGTTAATGCTAGATAGTGTATAGCATGGTTGAGAATGATTGAGAACCTATGTGGTTCAAGTGAAATGAATGGATGAATGATTAAGTAAGTAGATTTGTGAATGTGTTGTGATAATGCTAAATTGTGGGCTAAGTGCGATACCATCCTAATGCTTATTAACGATGAGCTAGCTATGTGCAAAACCACTATGAATACCTAGTTGGTAGGCTAAGTGCGATAGTACCTTATTAATTGATTGTGGTGCGCTAAGTGCGACACCACCGAGACATTAGCTGTGTGGATTAGCTGTGTGGATTAGCTGTGTGGATGTATTATCGAGAAATAATGATGTGTTGTATATTGTGTAAATGTGATATTGAATGCAGGGGTGCATGTCAATGGTTATGAGCAAGTGACTCATGATGTGTTGGAAATGTGGTAAGGGATAGAAAGAGTAAGCATAGTTGGACATTATATGTTAGAATATTGCTAATTGTTGTTTAGCTTATACCATGTTGCTTAATTGTTTATGTGTGAACTTACTAAGCTCAAAGCTTACTCTCTTTCTTTTCCCTTGTCTTATAGAGCAAAAGTGTTGAATCGAGATACGAGGATCAATTGGAAGATTGCCCACACTATTAGCACACTCTGGTACATTAGACTCAATGTTTTGTATATGGCATGTATAGGGGCTAGACAAGTTAGTGAATTTTGTTGTATATGGCTATGATGAGTTGCCCTTTAAATGGATAGTCTATTTTGTATAATGCCATAGTTTTTGGCTACTTTATTATATGAAAAGATGTAGTTATCCAAGTGAGATTGTAAGATTGTGAGTTGATTATGGATGTGTTGAATGAGTGCATGATTGTGTATGCTAGAAGGGGTGAAAAGAACTTGGCAAATAGCTTTGTTCTTGTCCATGTGGACAAACACACGGGCGTGTGTCTAGGCCATGTGTGACACACGGCCAGCCCATGAGCGTGCGACTCAGCCGTGTGTCCCCTACATGTTAGTATTTGAAGTCAGAATAGACCACGGACTAGTCACAAGGGCGTGTGCCTATGGCGTGTCGGATTAATCAGAGTTGGCCTCAGGCTAGCCACACGGGCGTGTGTCTAGACTCTAGGCCATGTTAAGGTGGTCAGTGTGCACCACGGGCGGAGAGCACGGGCGTGTTCCCTAGCCGTGGGGCATTGGCAGAATGCTTGAGTTTTCATACACGGATAGTGACCATGGGTGTGTGTGACATCGACGGGCGTGCCAAATCTTACACGGGCGTGTGAGCCTTGTTTAGATGGAAAAATTTGAAGATCGTAAGAGTTTTCGATATGGTCTCGAGAGCCCTCGAGTGGTTGAGAGAGGCCTTGTAACACCCCAAACTCGGACAAGACACCACGCCCGAATCTGGTATGTTACGGGGAAGAACGTCTTTGAGTGACCAGATTTTTTTTTTCGTTTAGAAGTGGGGTGAAAACATAGTGAATTTGAGGAAAGTTGAGTAGGCTTGTTTGGTTAGATTTTTTGAAAACTTATCCAAGTATAAAGTTAAAACGAGTTGATTTCATTTAGTACTTCCAATAGTTTCTTAGTGCCATTTTGAAACCTTTTAGACTTAGTAGCAAATCGAGTTTTGATTTAAAAATCATTTGAGTTTATTGAATAACGAAACATAGCGAGATACCCGATGGTATAATTTAAAACACATTGCGATATAATTTTGAAAACGTTGTCTTTCCAAGTTTTAGTAAAATTTCATGCCTAGCTATTTGTTAAGCAAGTTGAGAATCTAATTAAAACATACCCATCATAAAACAAAATTTAAAGGCCTTTTACAAATCCAAATTAAAAACCAAATAACAGTAATTTAACTAAAGTACCCAAATGTTAGTGTTGAGGTAAAACTTTATCAAGCATGGCATGAGCACCCCGAGTCCATCCCGGCTCCATGTCCGCGCCTACGAGTCACCTGAAATGTCAAAGGAGAGGGTGAGTCGAGTGACTCAGTGCATAAATCCCGCTCCCGATGAAACAACATGCTAACACACATCATACATAGCAACATAATTAATGCAACCCGATCCTAACCATCCGTATCTCCTTTTTCTACCCCATGTGGTACCAAACCACTGGGTGGTGCCAAACCACCGTGACATATAGTCACAATGTGTTACCAAAACACTGTGTCCCAAAGACACAATGTGCTACCTAAGCACCGGTGACCGTAGTCACGATAATCGAATGATGGGGCCAACCCATCGTGTGATACCCAATCACTAGCGAGACGATCCCATATCTCAAAGTGGGGCCAACCCACGGTGGTGTTAACCACGGGGACAAGTCGCAATGAGGTGCCCAACCTCCGTGTCCCAAAGACACAAATGTGCTACCAAAGCACCGTGACCGTAGTCACAATAATCGAATGATGGGGCCAACCCATCGTGTGATACCCAATCACTAGCAGACGATCCCATATCTCATGTGGGGCCAACCCACGGTGGTGTTAACCACAGGGACAAGTCGCAATGAGGTGCCCAACCTCTGGTGTCCCAAAGACACAAATGTGCTACCAAAGCACTGGTGACCCAAAGTCACAAGGTGTGTTACCAAAACACCGGTGCTCGCAAGACAAAAATATCATGCTCCCTCCACTCATATCACCCATCAACATACCATACTCATGTAATCATGCATATCATACAAGTCATGCATATCATGCTAATATGTTTGACTCATGCCCCATATCACATACATACATAGTCATGATACCATATAGATCATCGATGTCTGGTAACAATACTGACTTACCCGGATACGTACACATACCCCGCTTGGGGTATCCAATAATCCATCATACTGTCATAGCTTTTAATAGGCAAACATGTTTAATAACAATATTACTAGGTATAGTGTGTTAGTTTACACACCTGGTAAATCGCAAGTCTAAATCCCAAAGACCCCGTCTAAAACCCTCGATCAACTTGCTCCTAGAATCGGCCAAACCAGGGGTTAGTAACCAAGATCATTCGGCTATGACCAATTAAACCAAAGGGTGTATCGCTTAATACTTACCTTGCAGATGGTTTGGTTTCCTACCAAACCTCGAACCAACAGTGGTTTTTCTTTAACAATCGGCACACCCTATTAAGACAAATAGTTAATCACCAAACACCTTTAACTTAACCGAAATCTAAGGATTGAACTCACAATAATATACCAATTACTTACCCCTAACTTACCAATCGGTCACTCACAAATCAAGGCTTCAATTGATCACACACCCGATCACCACCACAATCCAAGGCCCTAGCAGAAAAACGGTGCAACACAAAAGATTAACCCCTTCAACACATGCCCAAGATCGGCTATAACCAAACCATAATCAATAGAGAACAAGAGAGGGGAAAATGGCCATTCTGGCCACCCACTTACCTTGTTCAATGATTGAACAACCAACCCGCATCAACCCTTCACCGATATTCGCCAAAAGAGATCTACTAAGAGAGAGAGAGATTCGGCCTAACCCAAGAAAGAAAGCGCAAGAAAAGAATGAAAAAGGGAGGGGTTGATATTCGCCAAAATAAGAACAAGTGATAGAAGGCAATTTCGGCAATACCAAGGGATTCTTGCTATAAACTTGAAAGCAAAACAAAGAAGTGTGGTTCAAGAAAAGAAGAGAAATCGCCACAAGTTGCGGGAAGATTCGCTCAAATGTTTTCAAGAAATAAGAGAATGTATGAGAGGAAAAGGATGATGGCTTCTGGCTTACCTAAATGATAAAGAAAAAGAAATGATGGGGAGGATGTATGGTTCGGCCAAGGAATCACAAGAAGAAAAGAAATAAAAGCAAAGTGGAAATGGTGGCACAAAAGGGCATTCTGTTATTAAGAGAACTAAAAGAAAAAAACTAATTCAAAGACATGTCGCTTGCACTTCTGGTTTCCAAGAAGAAAATGAGAAAAACAAATGAAGTTTCGGTTGGCTATTATCAAAGGAGAGAATTCGGTTTACCCAAAATGGTGACCGAAAATACTAAGAAAATTGCCAAAAGAAATTCGCACTACTCACTCCCCACTTCCCAAAACCGGCCATACACTCCCCACCTCCCCAACATTCGGCCATATCCCCAAACACTCCTCTCCACCCATTTCAAATGAGTTGAACAAGTCTTCCTCCTCAATCCACTCTCCACCCACCATTTGAATGTGAAGACTTGGTCCAAGGTAGAATCCAAATTGCTCTCAACCTCTTCCTCCATGCCGTCCAAAAATAAGTGACAAAATGGGGACTCTACAAACTTCGAACACCGGACCTCCTCACCTGAAGATGACGCCACACCAAGCTCCCAAGTGACGCATGCCTTGCCACTTTGCCAGCTCTTCATTTGTGCTAAGAAATACCAAAAATAAATTAAAAACCCCAGCTTCCTCAACTCCCTTCACTTAACACCCAAAAACCAAAATTTCCCATACACTCAGGCATACTCCTTGCCCACAATTAAGCCCCTAAAACACCGAAATAGCCACACAGCACACTAAACACATGCAATAACATGCAACAACAAAACAGCCCCTAACCCGGATATTACGCTTCTACTTCTTAAAATAATTTCGACCTCGAAATTACCTGATCAGAAGAGTTGCGGGTATTGCTGTCTCATCGTATCCTCGGGTTCCCACGTCGCTTCTTCTACGCCATGATTCCGCCAATGAACCTTAACCAAAGGCACAGACTTCTTACGCAGAACCTTCACATCTCGATCAAGAATCTGCACAGGTTCCTCCTCCATGGTCAAATCTGGATTTACCTCGATCTATTCCATCGCTACTACATGCGATGGATCGTAACGATAACGCCAAGCATCGAACGTGAAAAACGCCATGAATCGACTCACTCTGCTGGCAACTCAAGTTGATACGCCATCGGTCCAACTCGCCTCAATACCTTATACGGTCCAATAAATCTCGGACTTAGCTTGCCTTTCTTCCCGAACCTCAACACCTTTTTCCAAGGCGAGACCTTCAGAACACTCGATCCCCACAAATAACTCTATATCTCTTCGCTTAAGATCGGCATAAGACTTCTGCCGGTCCAAGCTTCCTTCAATCGAGATCAATCGACTTAACCTTGTCTTCGGTCTCAAAGAACCAACTCGGGTCCCAACAACTGATGTTCACCTAACTCCGCCCAACACGTAGGTGAGCGACATTTCCTACCATACAACGCCTCATACGGTGCCATCTTAATGCTCGCTTGGTAATCGTTGTTGTAGGCAAACTCGACTAATGGTAGAAACTCCTCCCAACTACCTCTCGAAATCCGTGACACAACCTCTCAAAGATATCCTCTAAGATCCGAATGACCCTTCTCGATTGCCCGCCGATCATGCGGGTGAAAAGCCGTGCTAAAATCCAAACGAGTACCCAGAGCTCGATGCGGTGCTTTCCGAACCTTGACGTGTATCCGGGATCCCTATCCGAGATTATCGAAATCGCACGCCGCGTGCAACCTCACTATCTCTCGAAATATACACCTTCGCTAGCTTCAAGTGAGTAGTCAACCTCACCGAATAAAGTGAGCTGATTTAGTCGATCGATCCACCACTACCCAAACGGAATCTTTCTTACTAGGCGTAAGCGGTAACCCACCGACGAAATCCATGGTTATCCTTTCCCACTTCCATCGAGGAATCTTCACAGTGAAGCAAACCCGACGGCAATCGATGTTCACTTTGACTGGCGACAAGTCGGACACTTCCCAACAAACTCTGTCACCTCCTTCTTCAAGCCGAAGCACCAAAATCGCTCTCTAAGATCCCTATACATCTTGCTACCTCCGGGATGCATAGCATGAGGATCGCTATGTGCGTCCCGAAGAATCTTCTCCCTCGGCCAACATCTTTAGGCATACAAGCCTTACCACGAAAACACGTAACCTCGTCACTAGACAGTGTAACCATCCAAACCACCGCCCTACACACCGCAACCTTCGCGCACTCGTAACCTCATCCAATAATCGTTTCTCTCGATCCGCTTCAACCCAAGTAGGCTTAACTCGCAACTCGCGAGAATACTCCCATCGTCATACAAACTCAAATGGGCAAACATCGCTCTTAAGTCCGAAACAACCTTACGGCTCAACGCGTGCGCCACCACGTTAGCCTTGCCCGATGGTACTCAATTGAACAATCGTAATCTTTCAAAGAAACTCAACCCATCTCGCGCCTCAAATTCAAATCCTTCCGAGTCGCCAGATACTTGGACTCTTGTGATCTGTGTAGACTATCGATCTCTCTCCGTATAAGTAGTGCCTCCAAATCTTTAAAGCGAAGACCACGCCGCCGCTAGCTCCAAGTCATGCGTCGGATAGTTGACCTCATGTGGCCTCACCGCCGAGAAGCGTAAGCCACCACCTTACCTTCTTGCATCAAGACACAACCCAAGCCCGTATGTGACGCGTCGCAATAGATCAGTAATTCCTTACCACCTCAAAGTTGAATTAGAACCGAGCCTCGGTCAAAATCTTCTTTAACTTGTCGAAGCTTTCTGTTGCTTCTCACCCATACAAACGGAACTTCTTTCCTCAAAGAACTTGGTCATCGGCGCGCTATCAACGAGAAACCCTCAACAAACCTTCGGTAGTATCCGGCCAAACCTGAAAACTCCGAATCTCACCACCGACTTAGGCGGCTTCCAATCCAAAATCGCCAATCTTACGAAGATCTACTCGAATCCCCTCACCGACACTACATGACCCAATAAAGTCACTTCTCTAAGCCGTAACTCACACTTACCGAACTTAGCATAGAGCCGCTTTCCTCAAAATCTGCAACACCACTCGCAAATGCTTATCATGCTCTTCCTCCGTCCTGAGTACACCAAGATGTCGTCTCTATGAAAACCACGACAAACCGATCCGGATATTGCTTTGAAACACCCTATTCATCATGTCCATAAACGCTACCGGTGCGTTAGTCAACCCGAATGGCATTACCGTAAATTCGTAGTGCCCATACCGAGTCCAAACGCTGCTTTATGGATATCCGCCTCCTTAACCTTTAAATCGTGATACCTGCACCTCAAGTCGATCTTTCAAAATATCGCGGCACCCTTCAAATGATCAAACAAATCATCTATCCGTGGCAACGGATACTTGTTTTTAATCGCCGCTTTGTTCAATCAAGCGGTAGTCTATACACATCCGCATCGTGCCATCTTTCTTCTTGACAAAGAGTACCGGCGCACCCTACGGTGAAACACTTGGCCTAATAAAACCTCGATCCAATAACTCCTGGATCTCGAGCCTTAAGCTCCACCAACTCCTTTGGCGCCATCCTATACGGAGCAATAGACACCGGCGCAGCCTCAGGCAATGTATCAATCCCGAACTCCACCTCGCGATCTGGCGGCAAACCCGAAGCTCCTCGGAAAAACATCGTAAACTCCTTAGCTAGCAGTGCACGAACCTTCTCCACAGCCGGACTCCTTAGCCTCCAAGGCATACACATGAACTACATACGCTTCACGACCTTTCCTCGACCATCTTCTCTCGCTTTCAAAGCGGATACCACATTTGATAAGTAATCTCTCCTATTACCTATCATAGCCACCTCTTCACCCTCGACCGCCTTAAGAACCATGCGCTTGGCGCGCAATCCAACCTCGCCTGGTACTTGACCAACCAATCCATCCCAAGAATCGATCGAACTCCCCAAACGGCGCTTCCATCGATCGGCCAGAAAACACTACCCCTTGGAGTTCTAAGGGTACCTCTCTAAACAGTTTATCTACTACTACAGAGTGACCTAGAGGGCTAATCACACATATCCGCCTAGAAGATATTTCGAGTCTAAATCCATGGTCTCTACTATACTACGGCAACATAAGAGTGCGTTGAACCCACATCAATCAAAGCAAAGATAAGGAGAACCAAAAATCAAAAACGCATCGGTTATGACATCCGGTGCGCCGCTCTCTCCTGCCGGCGCAAAGCGGCATACACTAATCCAGTGTCTAGCATCGAGCTACTCGCACCTCTCGCCTGGTGCTCCACGGCCCCGACTGTAACCATTACCACCTCTCGCCATTACCACGGCCCTCCGTGGTGGCGGTCCATTACCTCTGAATCGACACGGCCCGCCTCTCGGGATCAATCTCGCCAACCTACGCGGACGGTCCCTCACACGGTGCTCCAGAGAACCACACTCAAAGCAACCTTTTCCTCCACCCAAAGAACCACCCCAATGAGATTTCCCACACCGATCACATCATGGCGGTCCCTCGCCTAGCAAAGAACAAACCTAGCAGTGGGTTCGGCCCACTCGATGCGGCCCTCTTCTCGCGGATTACCCGACGACCCGTAAGACCCAAAGCTCCTCTTATGTCTATTTCTCGTCCATGCCTTGTCTCACCGACTCCTTAACCCCTCGGCTACCTTAGCCTTCTCAACTAAGACAAATGAACTCGCGCTCCCTGCCGAGGAGCAATCAAGAAACCTCAAGTCGTCTCGCGAGCCATCCTCGAAACGAACACACCTCTCATGCTCAAGTGGCCACAATGCCCTCGGCATACCTACTCACCCAGAACTCACCTGCACTTAGAAACAGATTTACTCCTGAACAAGCCTCGTAAATACCTTCCGTTGGGAGTCAACATAACTAGCTCCGATGTACTTCTTTTGATATGCACTACAAATAATCCCATGTTAGATCCTCTCTGCCGCCACATCTGCCTCGAACCGTGAGCCACCACCGATATGACTCATCCCGAGAAGCGATACGATGCCCTTCGACTTCTCTTCACCGCCGTGTCCAGATCGTCCCATGATCCGCTCGATCGCCTCAACCAATATTCACCGTCTTTGAGCAACACCGAAACACCTCGGAAGAATTCGACCCCATTGGCCCAAGTCGCCAGAACAGATTTCCTAACTCCCGCATTACCACCAACACCAGCTACTCTTTCCAACACTCGCAAAGATCGCTCGTGACACTCGCTGCGTCGTCCCGCCCGATCTTGGAACTCACCACCTCCACCGGTGGCGGCGAACCGTATCTCATTTTCTCGAACCCCGACTGCATCCTACGGGCTCGAAAACAGTCATCCTACCACGACCTGCGTCCACGACCACGCCCACCTCTAGCGCTCATGACTAATCTTCCTACGTTATCCGATTAAGAATTTTTATGCATCGATATTTATTCCACTTGTTTAAGAGCAAGTCTTATGAATATTTTAAGAGGATTTGTTCTCGCGAGTTCACAAAATCCTATCGATTTCAATCTCTAAAGTAGTATACTATTGCTATTCATCAAATCATATCACATCCAATCAATTCACAAGCAATAGTACGGTACTTACAGGCGAATCCAGTGCCGAGACTCGGTGCCATGCCTTTCAAACCTTACTTTAAGAATAAAACTAACAAAACAATCTTTTGAAAACATTTTGGGCCTCGTGCCCACAAAAAGCTTTTGAACTTGGCTCGATACCACAATTGTAACACCCCAAACTCGGACAAGACACCACGCCCGAATCTGGTATGTTACGGGAAGAACGTCTTTGAGTGACCGATTTTTTTTTCGTTTAGAAGTGGGGTGAAAACATAGTGAATTTGAGGAAAGTTGAGTAGGCTTGTTTGGTTAGATTTTTGAAAACTTATCCAAGTATAAAGTTAAAACGAGTTGATTTCATTTAGTACTTCCAATAGTTTCTTAGTGCCATTTTGAAACCTTTTAGACTTAGTAGCAAATCGAGTTTTGATTTAAAAATCATTTGAGTTTATTGAATAACGAAACATAGCGAGATACCCGATGGTATAATTTAAAACACATTGTGATATAATTTTGAAAACGTTGTCTTTCCAAGTTTTAGTAAAATTTCATGCCTAGCTATTTGTTAAGCAGGTTGAGAATCTAATTAAAACATACCCATCATAAAACAAAATTTAAAGGCCTTTTACAAATCCAAATTAAAAACCAAATAACAGTAATTTAACTAAAGTACCCAAATGTTAGTGTTGAGGTAAAACTTTATCAAGCATGGCATGAGCACCCCGAGTCCATCCCGCTCCATGTCCGCGTCTACGAGTCACCCGAAATGTCAAAGGAGAGGGTGAGTCGAGTGACTCAGGTGCATAAATCCCGCTCCCGATGAAACAACATGCTAACACACATCATACATAGCAACATAATTAATGCAACCCGATCCTAACCATCCGTATCTCCTTTTTCTACCCCATGTGGTACCAAACCACCGGTGGTGCCAAACCACCGGTGACATATAGTCACAATGTGTTACTAAAACACCGTGTCCCAAGGACACAATGTGCTACCTAAGCACCGTGACCGTAGTCACGATAATCGAATGATGGGGCCAACCCATCGTGTGATACCCAATCACTAGCGACGGTCCCATATCTCAAAGTGGGGCCAACCCACGGTGGTGTGTTAACCACGTGGACAAGTCGCAATGAGGTGCCCAACCTCCGTGTCCCAAAGACACAAATGTGCTACCAAAGCACTCGTGACCGTAGTCACAATAATCGAATGATGGGGCCAACCCATCGTGTGATACCCAATCACTAGCGATTTCCATCCCATATCTCATGTGGGGCCAAACCACGGTGGTGTTAACCACAGGGACAAGTCGCAATGAGGTGCCCAACCTCCGTGTCCCAAAGACACAAATGTGCTACCAAAGCACCGTGACCCAAAGTCACAAGGTGTGTTACCAAAACACGGTGCTCGTCAAGACAAAAATATCATGCTCCTCCACTCATATCACCCATCAACATACCATACTCATGTAATCATGCATATCATACAAGTCATGCATATCATGCTAATATGTTTGACTCATGCCCCATATCACATACATACATAGTCATGATACCATATAGATCATCGATGTCTGTAACAATCTTGACTTACCCGGATACGTACACATACCCCGCTTGGGTATCCAATAATCCATCATAATCACATAGCTTTTAATAGGCAAACAGGTTTAATAACAATATTACTAGGTATAGTGTGTTAGTTTACACACCTGGTAAATCGCAAGTCTAAATCCCAAAGACCCCGTCTAAAACCCTCGATCAACTTGCTCCTAGAATCGGCCAAACCAGGGGTTAGTAACCAAGATCATTCGGCTATGACCAATTAAACCAAAGGGTGTATCGCTTAATCCTTACCTTGCAGATGGTTTGGTTTCCTACCAAACCTCGAACCAACAGTAGTTATTCTTTAACAATCGGCACACCCTATTAAGACAAATAGTTAATCACCAAACACCTTTAACTTAACCGAAATCTAAGGATTGAACTCACAATAATATACCAATTACTTACCCCTAACTTACCAATCGGTCACTCACAGTCAAGGCTTCAATTGATCACTACACCCGATCACCACCACAATCCAAGGCCCTAGCAGGAAAACGGTGCAACACAAAAGATTAACCCCCATTCAACACATGCCCAAGATCGGCTATAACCAAACCATAGTCAATAGAGAACAAGAGAGGGGAAAATGGCCATTCGGCCACCCACTTACCTTGTTCAATGATTGAACAACCAACCCGCATCAACCCTTCACTGATATTCGGCCAAAAGAGATCTACTAAGAGAGAGGAGAGATTCGGCCTAACCCAAGAAAGAAAGCGCAAGAAAAGAATGAAAAAGGGAGGGGTTGATATTCGGCCAAAATAAGAACAAGTGATAGAAGGCAATTTCAAAGCAATACCAAGGGATTGGCTATAAACTTGAAAGCAAAACAAAGAAGTGTGGTTCAAGAAAAGAAGAGAAATCGCCACAAGTTGCGGGAAGATTCGGCTCAAATGTTTTCAAGAAATAAGAGAATGTATGAGAGGAAAAGGATGATGGCTTCGCTTACCTAAATGATAAAGAAAAAGAAATGATGGGGAGGATGTATGGTTCGCCAAGGAATCACAAGAAGAAAAGAAATAAAAGCAAAGTGGAAATGGTGGCACAAAAGGGCATTCGGTTATTAAGAGAACTAAAAGAAAAAAACTAATTCAAAGACATGTCGCTTGCACTTCGGTTTCCAAGAAGAAAATGAGAAAACAAATGAAGTTTCGGTTGGCTATTATCAAAGGAGAGAATTCGGTTTACCCAAAATTGTGACCGAAAATACTAAGAAAATTGCCAAAAGAAATTCGGCACTACTCACTCCCCACTTCCCAAAACCGCCATACACTCCCCACCTCCCCAACATTCGGCCATATCCCCCCAAACTCTCTCCCACCCATTTCAAATGAGTTGAACAAGTCTTCCTCCTCAATCCACTCTCCACCCACCATTTGAATGTGAAGACTTGGTCCAAGGTAGAATCCAAATTGCTCTCAACCTCTTCCTCCATGCCGTCCAAAAATAAGTGACAAAATGGGGACTCTACAGCTCGAACACTAGACCTCCCTCACCTGAAGATGACGCCACACCAAGCTCCCAAGTGACGCATGCCTTGCCACTTTGCCAGCTCTTCATTTGTGCTAAGAAATACCAAAAATAAATTAAAAACCCCAGCTTCCTCAACTCCCTTCACTTAACACCCAAAAACCAAAATTTCCCATACACTCAGGCATACTCCTTGCCCACAATTAAGCCCCTAAAACACCGAAATAGCCACACAGCACACTAAACACATGCAATAACATGCAACAACAAAACAGCCCCTAACCCGGGATATTACAGGCCTCGTAAGTCGGGACTGAGGTTGTTGTGATGGCCAAAGAGAGTGGCCATGTAGTGCCTAAGTGGCGATCTTGAGGATTTTATTACGGTAATGCCTCGAGCCTGGTTCCGGCATTGAATACGGGTAAGGGGTGTTACATTTAGTGGTATCAGAGCTATGGTTTAGTCGGTTCTAGGACTATCGTTGCGGGTGTAAGAGTCTAGCTATACATGCCATAAGTGTACAATGATAGTGTGGTGGCTTCTGATGAATTTAAATCTTGTTTTATATAGAATATGGATTCCGATCCATTGACTGCTGATGAAGCAGCTAGTAATGCGTCGGCTCCTGCGCAAGGAACCGTGCCTGTTCAAAGTGGACCCGAGGCTAGGGGTCAAGGGGAAGGGGCTTGGGAAGCCTTTCTCCAGATGATGAGCAATTGGTACTCGGATTATGTTCAAGCGAACCCTAATGATCAACCTCCCCCACCTCCTCCTCCTATACCTCAGCCAATTCCTGTGGCTCCTCAAGGTATTGATGTAGTAAGGATATCGAAACCCCCGATAGATAAAATTAGAAAACACGGGGCTGAGGAGTTTAGAGCTAAGGTTGATGATGACCCTGAGAGGGCAGAGTTCTGGTTAGAGAACTCGATGAGAGTATTCGATGAACTCTATTGTACTCCTGAAGAGAGCTTGAATTGTGTCATATCCTTGTTGAGGGACTCGGCATACCATTAGTGGAAGACGTTGACGTCAATGGTCTCGAGAGAGCGGGTGACGTGGGACTTCTTTCTGGAAAAGTTTCGGAAGAAGTATATAAGCCAGAGGTTTACTGATCGGAAAAGGAAGGAATTCATTGAGTTGAAGGAAGGAAGAATGTTAGTAGCGGATTATGAGCGTGAGTTTGTTAGGCTTAGCAAATACGCTCAAGAATGTGTGTCGTCAGAGACCATGTTGTGTAAGAGGTTTGAAGACAGACTGAATGATGACATCAAACTCCTAGTGGGTATATTGGAGTTGAAAGAATTTGTGGTGTTGGTCGAAAGGGCAAGTAAGGCTGAAGAGTTGAGTAAAAAAATAAGAAGGGCTGTGAGTGAAGCCCGAGATGCTAGAAAGAGGCTGATGGGCAAGTCGTATCAAGCCCACCCGAAAAGGTCCAAGGAAGTGAGTCTTAGGACGACAGCACCAGTGGGTTATTCGCATCGAGACTTGGGCAATACTCGTTTGGGTTCGAGAGTCCAAGCTACCTCGATGGAAAGTGTGGGCAATATGAAGAGCAAACCGGAGTGTCCAAGTTGTGGTAGATATCACATCGAAGAGTGTTGGGGTAACAGTCGAAACTATTATAAGTGTGGTTCCCCCAACCATTTTATCCGAAATTGCCCCGAGAGGAATGATAAGGAAGAGAAGCAAGAGATGAGATCCAATGATGTGTCTGCAAGGGGTAGACCACCAAGGAACCCGAGAGCCACGAATAGTGTTAGAGGTGCATCTAGAGACTCTGCCGTGAGACCGGAGGGTCGGGCACCTGCGAGGACATATGCCATTCGCGCTCGCGAAGAGGTATCCTCCCCTGATGTAATAATGGGTACTTTTTCTCTCTTTAATACCCTTTTTTATTGCTTTAATAGATCCAGGGTTTACTCATTCTTATATTTGCATGAGATTGGCATCTAGTTTGAGTATGACTGTTGAGTCTACGGACTTTGTGGTTAAGTGATCAAACCCGTTAGGTAAGCATGTGTTAGTGGACAAGGTGTGTAAGAATTGTCATTTGATGATTGAGAGTCATTGCTTTTTGGCAAACCTAATGTTGTTGCCATTTGATGAGTTTGATTTAATCCTAGGGATGGATTGGTTGACTACCCATAGTGTTTTAGTGAACTGTGGTAATAAGTTTATTGATTTGAAATGTGAGAGCGGATATGTGGTTTGGGTTGAATCAGGTGGATCGGATAGTCTACCAGTGATGATTTCTTCCTTAGTGGTTGATAAATGCTTGAGAAAAGGGTGTGAGTCCTATCTTGCTTTTGTGTTGAATACTCGAGAGGTTAGAGTAGAGTTTGAAACAAGCGTGGTTTGTGAGTATCCTGGATGTATTCCCTAAGAGTTACCCTGGATTACCTCCAGTGAGAGAGGTTGAGTTTGGGATTGAGTTAGTTCCAGGAACGGCACATATTTCGATTGCTCCGTATAGGATGGCACCTTTAGAGTTGAAAGAACTGAAGGTCCAATTGCAAGAGTTGACAGATAAGGGTTTTGCAAGACCGAGCTACTCACCGTGGGGTGCTCCGGAATTGTTTGTGAAGAAGAAAGTTGGGTCTATGAGGTTGTGTATAGACTATAGACAACTTAACAAACTGACGGTTAAGAATATGTATCATTTACCAAGGATTGATGATATTTTTGATAAACTGAAGGGAGCTACAGTGTTCTCCAAGATAGACCTGAGGTCTTGTTATTATCAGTTGAGAGTGAAAGAGCAGGATGTGTTGAAAACTGCATTTCGGACGAGGTATGGCCATTATGAGTTTTTGGTTATGCCGTTTGGTTTGACGAATACACCGGCAATTTTTATGGATCTGATGAACCGTGTTTTTAGACCATATATGGACAAGTTTGTAGTTGTCTTCATTGACGACATATTGATCTATTCTCGAGATGAGAATGATCATGAAGAACATTTGAGGATTGTGTTGCAAACTTTAAGAGATAAGCAGTTGTACGCTAAGTTTAGCAAGAGTGAGTTTTGGCTCCGTGAGGTCGGATTCCTAGGACACATTGTGTCGGGTGATGGTGTTAGAGTTGACCCGAGTAAGATATTGACTATTGTGGATTAGAAAATGCTGAGGAAGGTGTCAAAAATTAGAAGTTTCTTGGGATTAGTAGGATATTACAGACGTTTCGTAAAGGGGTTCTCTGTGATTACTACCCTGATGACGGAACTACTGCACAAAGATGTCAAGTTTGAATAGACTGAGACATGTCAACAAAGTTTCGAGAGACTGAAGACTTTATTGACTGAGACACCGGTTTTGGTTCAACCAGAATCAGGGAAAGAGTTCGCGTTTTATAGTGACGCATCGTTTAATGATCTCGGTTGCGTACTGATGCAAGAGGGTAAGCTAGTCGCTTACGCCTCGAGACAGTTGAAACCGCACGAGAAGAATTATCTGACTCATGATTTGGAGTTGGCAGCGATTGTTTTCGCGTTAAAGATTTGGCGACATTACTTATATGGTGAGAAGTGCCGAATCTTTATGGATCACAAGAGTTTGAGATATTTGATGGATCAGAAGGATCTGAATTTGCAACAGAGACGGTGGCTTGAGTTGTTCAACGACTATGAGTTAGTCATTGATTACCACCCGAGAAAAGCGAATGTGGTTGCGGATGCCCTGAGTAGAAAATCCTTGTATGCTCTAAGAGTTATGAGTGCGAGTTTAGCATTGTCTGATAATGGTGCTATTCTGGCAAAGTTGCGAGTTAAGCCACTATTTGTTCAACAGATATGTGAAGCTTAGAGAAATGACAGTGAGATGTCAACTAAGAGAGATAAGCGTGAGTCAGAAAATGATTCTAATTTTTGAGTGGGTTCGAATGGTTGTTTGCTGTACCGTGACAGAATTTGTGTACCTAGAGATGAGGAGCTAATCCAGAAGGTTTTGCATGAGGCCCATAGTGGATGTTTGTCAGTACATCCGGGCAGTACAAAAATGCATAATGACTTGAAGAAGTCTTATTGGTGGTCGGGTTTGAAAAGAGATATTTCAGAGTTCGTGAAAAAGTATCTGACTTGTCAACAAGTGAAAGCTGAGCATCAAGTGCCTTCGGGATTGCTTCAGCCAGTGATGGTACCCGAATGGAAATGGGATCGGGTTACCATGGATTTTGTGACGGGGGTTGCCGATGACTCAAAAAAGAGAGATGCTTTGTGGGTTGTTGTGGATAGACTAACGAAAGTCGGCTCACTTTATTCCAATGCGTGTTGATTATTCACCGGATAAGTTAGGTGAGTTGTATGTTGCGAGAGATAGTGAGGTTACATGGTGTACTGTGTCTATAATATCGGATAGGGTTCCGAGGTTCACTTGAGGTTTTGGAAGAGGTTGCAAGAGGCTTTGGGAGCAAAGTTGAATTTGATCTTTGCGTTCCATCCGCAAACCGATGGTCGATCTGAAAGAGTGATTCAAGTTCTCAAAGATATGCTTCGATCTTTGTGTGTTAGAATTCGAGGGTAGTTGGGAGAGATATCTACCTTTAGTCGAATTTGCTTACAACAACAGTTATCAGTCGAGTATACGGATGGCTCCGTATGAGGTCATGTATGGTCGTAAGCGTCGGACTCCTTTGCATTGGACCGAGTTTATTGAGAAGCGGATCCATGGGATCGATCTAGTAAAGAGACCAAGGAGAAAGTGAAAATAATCCGTAATAGTTTGAAAGTTGCTTCGGACCGACAGAAGTCGTACGCGGATCTGAAAAGAAAAGAAATTGAGTTTGAAGTGGGCGACAAAGTGTTTTTGAAGGTGTCCCCATGGAAGAAGATTATGAGATTTGGACGAAAAGGAAAATTGAGTCCAAGATTCATAGGGCCGTATGAGATTACAGTATCGCTCCGATCCTTCACATGTGATTCCTTTGGCAGAAATTGAGATAAGACCGGATATGTCTTATGATGAAGAGCTGATTAAGATCTTGGCTCGAGAAGTGAAACAGTTGAGAAATAAGAGCATAGCACTAGTGAAAGTGTTATGGCAGAAACACGGTGTAGAAGAGGCCACGTGGGTAACAGAAAAAGCTATGAGAGAGCAACATCCAAACCTCTTTACTGGTAAGATTTTCGGGGGCAAAAATCTCTAAAGGGGGAGAGTTGTAACATCCCGATTTAGGGCCTAGTCGGAATAGTGGTGCGAGACCACAAATCTGAGGTTTTTGAATGAGTTTTTGAGGTTTATGCTATGTATGCATGCTAGTGTGAAAGTTTCATGAAGCAATTTTGTGAAATTGCGGTTGAATTGTCCAAAAGGACTAAATTGCAAAAGTTGCAAAATGTGAGATTCTAGAAGCTAATTGTGTGAAATAGCTTTAGAATATTAATTAGAGGTCCTTAAATAGCAATTTTTCCAATTTCTAATATTTGGAAAAAATTGGGCATTGATGAGTTAAAATAGAAAGTTTATCAAAAAGGGCATTTGGGTCATTTATCAATTAAGTGATTAAAATAGGAGAAAAGATGACAAAATTCATTCATCTTCTTCTCCAAGGTTTGCAAAAAATTTTCAAGAGCCATTATTAGGGTTCTTCAAATTTTCAAGCTTGCTAGTAAGTGCATCCACCTCGTTTTTGATATTCTTTGTATTTTTGAAGTCCTTTAGCATGAGTAAGCTATTTTTAGCTATTTGATGAGCTATGATGGATGTTCAAAAATGTGGCCATGTATGACATGCATCTGTTTTGATGTTTTATGGAAGATTATGAAAGCTTGATGTTGTAGAAACATCTTTTGCTAAATGAGTTTCCATAGAAAATGCATGTAGGGACTAGTTTGTAAAAATCTTGAGTTTGGTCATACATGTGTGTTGTAATGAGAATTGATGATTGCTTTAGTTGAGTAAGTGGTTCGGCTAAGCATGAAAGGCTAGAAAGTTGCATAAAAATAACTTTACGAGCCTTGGGGGAAATTGTGTAATTATGAGAAAGATTAGGGGCAAAAGAGTAATTTTTGCAAAAGTATGAGATGTGGGTCGATTTAGTCAATGTGTGTATTGAATAAGCTGATTTATTCATTTTAGATCTAGAAAGACAAATCCCGGATCGAAACCGAGGCAAGAGCAAAGTGGTGGACTAAATTACACGTTTCTATACTTTTGTGTGTCGAGGTAAGTCTATGCATAAACAATGCATTCATACTTACAAATTGTTAATGCTAGATAGTGTAAAGCATGGTTGAGAATGATTGAGAACCTATGTGGTTCAAGTGAAATGAATGGATGAATGATTAAGTAAGTAGATTTGTGAATGTGTTGTGATAATGCTAAATGGTGGGCTAAGTGCGATACCATCCTAATGCATATTAACGATGAGCTGGCTATGTGCGATGCTATCGTTAGGTATATTATCTGGTGGGCTATGTGCGAAACCACTATGAATACCTAGTTGGTAGGCTAAGTGCGATACTACCTTATTAATTGATTGTGGTTGGCTAAGTGCGAAACCACCGAGACATTAGCTGTGTGAATTAGCTGTGTGGATTAGCTGTGTGGATGTATTATCGAGAAATAATGATGTGTTGTATATTGTGTAAATGTGATATTGAATGCAGGGGTGCATGTCAATGGTTATGAGCAAGTGACTCATGATGTGTTGGAAATGTGGTAAGGGATAGAAAGAGTAAGAATAGTTGTACATTATATGTTAGTATATTGCTAATTGTTGTTTAGCTTATACTATGTTGCTTAATTGTTTATGTGTGAACTTACTAAGCTCAAAGCTTACTCTCTTTCTTTTCCCTTGTCTTATAGAGCAAAAGTGTTGAATCGAGATACGAGGATCAATTGGAAGATCGCCCACACTATCAACACACTCTGGTACATTAGACTCAATGTTTTGTATATGGCATGTATAGGGGCTAGACAAGTTAGTGAATTTTGTTGTATATGGCTATGATGTGTTGGCTTTTAAATGGATAATCTATTTTGTATAATGCCATAGTTGTTGGCTACTTTATTATATGAAAAGATGTAGTTATCCAAGTGAGATTGTAAGATTGTGAGTTGATTATGGATGTGTTGAATGAGTGCATGATTGTGTATGCTAGAAGGGGTGAAAAGTACTTGGCAAATAGCTTTGTTCTTGTCCATGTGGACAAACACACGGGCGTGTGTCTAGGCCATGTGTGACACACGGCCAGCCCACGGGCTTGTGACTCAGCCGTGTGTCCCCTGCATGTTAGTATTTGAAGTCAGAATAGACCACGGACTAGTCACACGGGCGTGTGCCTAGGGCGTGTGGGATTAATCAGTGTTGGCCACGGGCTAGCCACACAGGCGTGTGTCTAGACTCTAGGCCGTGTTAAGGTGGTCAGTGTGCACCACGGGTGGAGAGCACGGGCGTGTTCCCTAGCCGTGGGGCATTGGCAGAATGCTTGAGTTTTAATACACGGGTAGTGACCATGGGCGTGTGTGACATCGACAGGCGTGCCAAATCTTACACGGGCATGTGAGCCTTGTTTAGATGGAAAAATGTAAAGATCGTAAGAGTTTTCGATATGGTCTCGAGAGCCCTCGTATGGTTGAGAGAGGCCTCGTAAGTCGGGACTGAGGTTGTTGTGATGGCCAAAGAGAGTGGCCATGTAGTGCCTAAGTGGCGATCTTGAGGGTTTTATTACGGTAATGCCTCGTGCTCGGTTCCGGCATTGAATACGGGTAAGGAGTGTTACATTTAGTGGTATCAGAGGTATGGTTTAGTCGGTTCTATGACTACCATAGCGGGTGTAAGAGTCTAGCTATACATGCCATAAGTGTATAATGATAGTGTGGTGGCTTCTGATGATTTTAAATCTTGTTTTATATAGAATATGGATTCCGATCCATTGACTGCTGATAAAGCAGCTAGTAATGCGCTGGCTCCTGCGCAAGGAACCGTGCCTGTTCAAAGTGGACCCGAGGCTAAGGGTCAAGGGGAAGGGGCTCAGGAAGCCTTTCTCTAGATGATGAGCAATTGGTACTCGGATTATGTTTGAGCGAACCCTAATGCTCAACCTCCCCCACCTCCTCCTCCTATACCTCATCCAATTCTTGTGGCTCCTCAAGGTATTAATGTAGTGAGGATATCGAAACCCCCGGTAGATAAAATTAGAAAACACGGGGCTGAGGAGTTTAGAGCTAAGGTTGATGATGACCCTGAAAGGGCAGAGTTCTGGTTAGAGAACTCGATGAGAGTATTCGATGAACTCTATTGTACTCCTGAAGAGAGCTTAAAGTGTGTCGTATCCTTGCGGAGGGACTCGGCATACCATTGGTGGAAGACGTTGACGTCAGTGGTCCCGAGAGAGCGGGTGATGTGGGACTTCTTTTTGGAAGAGTTCCGGAAGAAGTATATAAGCCAGAGGTTTACTGATCGAAAAAGGAAGGAATTCCTTGATTTGAAGCAAGGAAGAATGCCAGTAGCGGATTATGAGCGTGAGTTTGTTAGGCTTAGCAAATACGCTCAAAAATGTGTGTCGTCAGAGACCATGTTGTGTAAGAGGTTCGAAGACGGACTGAATGAGGACATCAAACTCCTAATGGGTATATTGGAGTTGAAAGAATTTGTGGTGTTGGTCGAAAGGGCAAGTAAGGCCGAAGAGTTGAGTACAGAAAAGAGAAGGGCTGTGAGTGAAGCCCGAGATGCTAGAAAGAGGCTGATGGGCAAGTCGTATCAAGCCCACTCGAAAAGGTCCAAGGAAGTGAGTCCTAGGACGACAGCACCAGTGGGTTATTCGCATCGAGACTTGGGCAATACTCGTTTGGGTTTGAGAGTCCAAGCTACCTCGATGGAAAGTGTGGGCAATCCGAAGAGCAAATCGGAGTGTCCAAGTTGTGGTAGATATCACACCGGAGAGTGTTGGGGTAATAGTCGGAACTGTTATAAGTGTGGTTCCCCCAACCATTTTATCCAAAATTGCCCCGAAAGGAATGATAAGGAAGAGAAGCAAGAGATGAGATCCAATGATGTGTCTGCAAAGGGTAGACCACCAAGGAACCCGAGAGGCGGGAATAGTGGTAGAGGTGCATCTAGAGACTCTGTCGTGAGACCGGAGGGTCGGGCACCTGCGAGGACATATGCCATTCGCGCTCGCGAAGAGGCATCCTCCCCTGATGTAATAATGGGTACTTTTTCTCTCTTTAATACCCTTGTTATTGCTTTAATAGATCCAGGGTCTACTCATTCTTATATTTGCATGAGATTGGCATCTAGTTTGAGTATGACTGTTGAGTCTACGGACTTTGTGGTTAAGTGATCAAACCCGTTAGGTAAGCATGTGTTAGTGGACAAGGTGTGTAAGAATTGTCCTTTGATGATTGAGAGTCATTGCTTTCTGGCAAACCTAATGTTGTTGCCATTTGATGAGTTTGATTTAATCCTAGTTATGGATTGGTTGACTACCCATAGTGTGTTAGTGAACTGTGGTAATAAGTTTTATTGATTTGAAATGTGAGAGTGGAGATGTGGTTTGGGTTGAATCAGGTGGATCGGATAGTCTACCAGTGATGATTTCTTCCTCAGTGGTTGATAAATGCTTGAGAAAAGGGTATGAGTCCTATCTTGCTTTTGTGTTGAATACTCGAGAGGTTGGAGTAGAGTTTGAAATAGTGCCAGTGGTTTGTGAGTATCCGGATGTATTCTCGGAAGAGTTACCTGGATTACCTCTAGTGAGAGAGGTTGAGTTTGGGATTGAGTTAGTTCTGGGAATGGCACCTATTTTGATTGCTCCGTATAGGATGGCACCTTTAGAGTTGAAAGAACTGAAGGTCCAATTGCAAGAGTTGACAGATAAGGGTTTTGCAAGACCGAGCTACTCACCGTGGGGTGCTCCGGTATTGTTTGTGAAGAAGAAAGATGGGTCTATGAGGTTGTGTATAGACTATAGACAGCTTAACAAAGTGACGGTTAAGAATAAGTATCCTTTACCAAGGATTGATGATCTTTTTGATCAACTGAAGGGAGCTACAGTGTTCTCCAAGATAGACCTGAGGTCTGGTTATTATCAGTTGAGAGTGAAAGAGCAGGATGTGTTGAAAACTGCATTTTGGATGAGGTATGGCCATTATGAGTTTTTGGTTATGCCGTTTGGTTTGACGAATGCACCGACGATTTTTATGGATCTGATGAACCGTGTTTTCAGACCATATGTGGACAAGTTTATAGTTGTCTTCATTGACGATATATTGATCTATTCTCGAGCTGAGAACGATCATGAAGAACATTTGAGGATTGTCTTGCAAACTTTAAGAGATAAGCAGTTGTACGCTAAGTTTAGCAAGAGTGAGTTTTGGCTCCGTGAGGTTGGATTCCTAGGACACATTGTGTCGGGTGATGGTGTTAGAGTTGACCCGAGTAAGATATCGGTTTGTTGTGGATTGGAAATCGCCGGGACGTGTCGAAAATCGAAGTTTCTTGGGATTAGCAGGATATTACAGACGTTTCGTAAAGGGGTTCTCTGTGATTGCTACCCTGATGATGAAACTACTGCACAAAGATGTCAAGTTGGAATGGACTGAGACATGTCAACAGAGTTTCGAGAGACTGAAGACTTTATTGACTGAGACGCCGATTTTGGTTCAACCAGAATTGGGGACAGAGTTCGTGGTTTACAGTGACGCATCGTTTAATGGTCTCAGTTGCGTGCTGATGCAAAAGGGTAAGGTAGTCGCTTACGCCTCGAGACAGTTGAAACCGCACGAGAAGAATTATCCAACTTATGATTTGGAGTTGGCTGCGATTATTTTCGCGTTAAAGATTTGGCGACATTACTTTTATGGTGAGAAGTACCGAATCTTTCAGATCACAAGAGTTTGAGATATTTGATGGATCAGAAGGATCTGAATTTGCGACAGAGATGGTGGCTTGAGTTGTTAAAAGACTATGAGTTAGTCATTGATTACCACCTGGGAAAAGCGAATGTGGTTGCGGATGCCCTGAGTAGGAAATCCTTGTATGCTCTAAGAGTTATGAGGGCGAGTTTAGCATTGTCTGATGATGGTGCTATTCTGGCAGAGTTGCGAGTTAAGCCACTATTTGTTCAATAGATATGTGAAGCTCAGAGAAATGACAGTGAGATGTCAGCTAAGAGAGATAAGCGTGAGTCAGAAAGTGATTCCAATTTTTGAGTGGGCTCGAATGGTTGTTTACTGTACCGTGACAGAATTTGTGTACCTAGAGATGAGGAGCTAATCCAAAAGATTTTGCATGAGGCCCACAGTGGATGTTTGTCAGTACATCCGGGCAGTACGGAAATGTATAATGACTTGAAGAAGTCATATTGGTGGTCGGGTATGAAAAGAGATATTTCAGAGTTCGTGACAAAGTGTCTGATTTGTCAACAAGTGAAAGCTGAGCATCAAGTGCCTTCGAGATTGCTTCAGCCAGTGATGGTACCCGAATGGAAATGGGATCGGGTTACCATGGATTTTGTGACGGGGTTGCCGATGACTCCGAAAAAGAGAGATGCTGTGTGGGTTGTTGTGGATAGACTAACGAAGTCGGCTCACTTTATTCCAGTACGTGTTGATTATTCACTAGATAAGTTAGCTGAGTTGTATGTTGCAGAGATAGTGAGGTTACATGGTGTACCTGTGTCTATAATATCGGATAGGAATCCGAGGTTCACTTCTAGGTTTTGAAAGAGGTTGCAAGAGGCTTTGGGAACAAAGTTGAATTTCAGTACTGCGTTCTATCCGCAAACCGATGGTCAGTCTGAAGGAGTGATTCAAGTTCTCGAAGATATGCTTCGATGCTATGTGTTAGAATTCGAGGGTAGTTGGGAGAGATATCTACCTTTAGTCGAATTTACTTACAACAACAGTTATCAGTCGAGTATACGAATGGCTCCGTATGATGCCATGTATGGTCGTAAGTGTCGGACTCCTTTGTATTGGACTGAGCTTAGTGAGAAGCGGATCGATGGGATCGATCTAGTAAAAGAGACCGAGGAGAAAGTGAAAATAATCCGTAATAGTTTGAAAGTTGCTTCGGACCAACAGAAGTCGTACGCGGATATGAAAAGAAAAGAAATTGAGTTTGAAGTGGGAGACAAAATGTTTTTGAAGGTGTCCCCATGGAAGAAGATTATGAGATTTGGACGAAAAGGAAAATTGAGTCCAAGATTCATAGGGCCGTATGAGATTACAAATAGAGTTGGACTAGTAGCATACCGGTTAGCTTTGCCGGTAGAGTTGGAAAAGATTCATAATGTGTTCCATGTGTCGATGTTGCGACAGTATCACTCTGATCCTTCACATGTGTTTCCTTCGATGGAAATTGAGATAAGACAGGATATGTCTTATGATGAAGAGCCGATTAAGATCTTGGCTCGAGAAGTGAAACATTTGAGAAATAAGAGCATAGCACTAGTGAAAGTGTTATGGCAGAAACACGGTGTGGAAGAGGCCACGTGGGAAACGAAAGAAGCTATGAGAGAGCAACATCCAAACCTCTTTACTCGTAAGATTTTCGGGGGCAAAAATCTCTAAAGGGGGGAGAGTTGTAACATCCCGATTTAGGGCCTAGTCGGAATAGTGGTGCGAGACCACAAATCCGAGGTTTTTGAATGAGTTTTTGAGGTTTATGCTATGTATGCATGCTAGTGTGAAAGTTTCATGAAGCAATTTTGTGAAATTGCGGTTGAATTCTCTAAAAGGACTAAATTGAAAAAGTTGTAAAATGTGAGATTCTAGAAGCTAATTGTGTGAAATAGCTTTAGAATATTAATTAGAGGTCCTTAAATAGCAATTTTTCCAATTTCTAATAGTTGGACAAAATTGGGCATGGATGAGTTAAAATAGAAAGTTTATCAAAAAGGGCATTTGGGTCATTTATCAATTAAGTGATTAAAATAGGAGAAAAGATGACAAAATTCATTCATCTTCTTCTCCAAGGCTCACAAAATTTTCAAGAGCCATTGTTAGGGTTCTTCAAATTTTTCAAGCTTGCTAGTAAGTGCATCTAGCCTCGTTTTTGATATTGTTTGTATTTTTGAAGTCCTTTTAGCATGAGTAAGCTATTTTTAGCTATTTGATGAGCTATGATGGATGTTCAAAAATGTGGCCATGTATGACATGCATCTGTTTTGATGTTTTATGGAAGATTATGAAAGCTTGATGTAGTAGAAACATCTTTTGCTAAATGAGTTTCCATAGAAAATGCATGTAGGGACTAGTTTGTAAAAATCTTGAGTTTGGTCATACATGTGTGTTGTAATGAGAGTTGATGATTGCTTTAGTTGAGTAAGTGGTTCGGCTAAGCATGAAAGGCTAGAAAGTTGAATAAAAATAACTTTACGAGCCTTGGGGGAAATTGTGTAATTATGAGAAAGATTAGGGGCAAAAGAGTAATTTTTGCCAAAGTATGAGATGTGGGTCGATTTAGTCAATGTGTGTATTGAATAAGCTGATTTGTTCATTTTAGATCAAGAAAGACAAAGCCCGGATCGAAACCGAGGCAAGAGCAAAGTGGTGGACTAAATTGCACGTTTCTATACTTTTGTGTGTCGAGTTAAGTCTATGCATAAACAATGCATTCATACTTACAAATTGTTAATGCTAGATAGTGTATAGCATAGTTGAGAATGATTGAGAACCTATGTGGTTCAAGGGAAATGAATGGATGAATGATTAAGTAAGTAGATTTGTGAATGTGTTTTGATAATGCTAAATGGTGGGCTAAGTGTGATACCATCCTAATGCATATTAACGATGAGCTGGCTATGTGCGATGCTATAGTTAGGTATATTACCTGGTGGGCTATGTGCGAAACCACTATGAATACCTAGTTGGTAGGCTAAGTGCGATACTACCTTATTAATTGATTGTGGTGGGCTAAGTGCGAAACCACCAAGACATTAGCTGTGTGGATTAGCTGTGTGGATGTATTATCAAGAAATAATGATGTGTTGTATATTTTGTAAATGTGATATTGAATGTAGGGGTGCATATTAATGGTTATGAGCAAGTGACTCATGATGTGTTGGAAATGTGGTAAGGGATAGAAAGAGTAAGCATAGTTGTACATTATATGTTAGTATATTGCTAATTGTTGTTTAGCTTATACTATGTTGCTTAATTGTTTATGTGTGAACTTACTAAGCTCAAAGCTTACTCTCTTTCTTTTCCCTTGTCTTATAGAGCAAAAGTGTTGAATCGAGATACGAGGATCAATTGGAAGATCGCCCACACTATCAGCACACTCTGGTACATTAGACTCAATGTTTTTTATATGGCATGTATATGGGCTAGACAAGTTAGTGAATTTTTTTGTATATGGCTATGATGAGTTGGCTTTTAAATGGATAATCTATTTTGTATAATGCCATAGTTGTTGTCTACTTTATTATATGAAAGATGTAGTTATGCAAGTGAGATTGTAAGATTGTGAGTTGATTATGGATGTGTTGAATGAGTGCATGGTTGTGTATGCTAGAAGGGGTGAAAAGAACTTGGCAAATAGCTTTGTTCTTGTCCATGTGGATAGACACACGGGCGTGTGTCTAGGCCATGTGTGACACACGGCCAGCGCACGGGCATGTAACTCAGCCGTGTGTCCCCTGTATGTTAGTATATGAAGTCAGAATAGACCACGGACTAGTCACATGGGTGTGTGTCTAGACTCTAGGCCGTGTTAAGGTGGTCAGTGTGCACCACGGGCGGAGAGCACGGGCGTGTTCCCTAGCCGTGGGGCATTGGCAGAATGCTTGAGTTTTCATACACGGGTAGTGACCGTGGGCGTGTGTGACATCCACGGGCGTGCCAAATCTTACACGGGCGTGTGAGCCCTGTTTAGATGGAAAAATTTTAAGATCGTAAGATTTTTAGATATGGTCTCGAGAGCCCTCGTGTGGTTGAGAGAGACCTCGTAAGTCGGGACTGAGGTTGTTGTGATGGCCAAAGAGAGTGGCCATGTAGTGCCTAAGTGGCGATCTTGAGGATTTTATTACGGGTAAGGGGTGTTACATTTTTTCAAAAGTATCCAAAAATAGATTGCCGATACTGTGATAGAGATGCTAACGATCCCCGGATCCGAGCTAGCTTTACTGACACTGTAAAACAGAGAAATAAATCACACAGTAAGCTTTCAAAAGCTTAGTAAGTTCGTAACATAATACATTCAACTTAATAGTTCAAATACATTGCACAACAAGAACTCATCACATAGATTAATTTCCAAACGTTTATACCAAATCATTCATAGCCACTAATCTTGCTCAACCACTCATGAAGTCATACACAATATCTTCAACAACAAAGGTTCAATACATACCTTAGCCAACACATAGTTACCCACCATCCAAGCTAATTTATGCTCGATATTGTATCTCGATCCAGCCTTCATTATTCATTAGATTTAATCGCACACTTAGTGCCCAATCTATAGTCAAAACTAAATTAACTTCGCACACTTAGTGCCTCAAATCATAGCTGAAGCTTATATAACATCGTACACTTAGTGCCTCAATAAAAAACCGAACGTAATTCGGAATCGCACACACAGTGCCAACTATGAAGCCCAAGCTTCTGTTATTTCGCACACACAGTGCTAATCAACTCTGTCTCAATTCAATTACGCACACTTAGTGCCTCGTTACTCAATTTCATTCATTACATTTCTAATTCAATATCTATCATTCAATTCACATCACATAGAAAGTAAATTAACAACTTGTACTATGTCCGAACTTACCTCGGACGTCAAAATATTGAAACGGTCGATTAATCGAGCACTTTGTCTTTGCCTCAATCTCGATCCGAACCTCTCCTCTCTTGGTTTATACACATTCAAATTCAACCCATTCAATCACCAATTCATTCAATTTAATCCATACACACATATTTAGGGCATTTTACAAAATAGCCTTCACATTTTCATATTTCGACACTTTAGTCCCTAATTCATAAAATCATCAAATACTCATAATTTGCTTGTACCCATGCCTAGCCGAATTCTCACTATACTCATACATGCCCACACATTTCATTTATTTCACAATTTAGTCCTCCAATCTACACTTTTCTCAATTAAGCTCAAATTACTCAATTTCACTAAAAATTCCAAGATAAAATATGTTAATCTTTCACATATCTATCATATTTCCTCACCAACTATCACAAAGCTTAAGAATTCATCAATGGCATATCTCAAAATCACCATAAATTTCTAAAATTTAAGCATGGGTTTGATAGTACACTAAGCAACGATCACAAAAACGTAGAAATTATCAAAAACCAAATTAAAATCATACCTTAATCTAGCCCAAGTATGTGCCGAATATAAAAAGAGCTCAAACCCTTCTTATTTCTTCTTATTTTCGGTGATGAAGCATAAAGATGATAGAATTTAGCTTTTGTTTTAGTTTAATAATCTTTGATTTATCAATTTACCCATTTAGCCTTTTAATAAAAAATGATAACTTATAAACATAAGGCGACTAATGTCTTTTAACCAACCACTAACTAAATATTGGCTTAATTGCCTCATAAGACCTCCACATTAAAATGACAACAACACTTAGGTACTTATAAATCAGCACACAGCTTTTTACACTTTACGCGATTAAGTCCTTTTCCATAATTCGACACACAATCGATAAAAATACCACACATAATTTTCACACAGGTTAAATCACATACTGTAAACACAGAAAATAATATTAAAATATTTTTATGACCTTGGATTGGTGGTCTCGAAACCACTGTTCCGACTAGGGTCTAAACGGGCTGTTACAGTTCATTGAGAAACTTGCCTAAGTGAAATTACATGTGGCTTTGTGGTGATAAGTGCAGGGTATATGTACAAGTAAATGTGAGCAATGCTTATGATATGTGTTTGGGATGTGGTAAAGGTTGAAATGAGTAAGCATGGTTAAGAGAACTTGAATGGTTTTTATTTAGTGTGTAATTTTCATGATTGATAAAGATGTGCTATGATGTATAGTGTTTACATATAGACTTACTAAGCTTAAAGCTTACTCCCTTCTCTTTTCCCTTATTTTATAGTGTTGAAGAGCCAGCTCGGGATACAGAGACAAGCAAAGGATCACCCACACTATCAGCTCATCTTGGTATAGTTAGATTTAGCATTTTGAGTATGGCATGTATAGGGACTAGACTTAGGTGAATGTCATATTGTTTTGGCCAAATGTGTTGGCTCATTCAAAGATGAACTCTTTTGTATAAGGCCATAGTTGATGGCTTTTTCTTATTAATCTATGAAGAGATGAGGTTATTCATGAATGTGCAAGTTGCATGATTGTTTTACTTAGTTTAATTATGCATGAATGGGTTGAAGGTTTGATGTGATTTATGTTTGTATGAGTTGGGGTGATAGAAATAGCTTGGCAAATAGCCTTGTTCTTGTCCACACGGGTAGACACACGGGCGTGTGTCTAGGCCGTGTGTGACACACGATCAGCCTCATGGGCGTGTGCCCAGGCCGTGTAAAGTCTGCACCTGAAATTTGGAATTTAATTCGCCACACGGCCGAAGGACATGGGGGTGTGCCTTGGCCATGTGACATTTATGGGGTGATGATGTCAGAAATAGAATGCCAAGGTTTTTGCACACGGGCTAAGACACGGGCGTGTCGAGGCCGTGTGAGGGACACGGGCCATGGACACGGGCGTGTGTCCGACCGTGTGAAAACCCCTGTAGGTTCAAATTGAAAAATAAATTCACACGGGTGTGGAACACGGGAATGTGATATACCACACGGGCGTGTGGACTGTTTGATGAAAATATTCTAACTTTTTATAGGGATCTTTTAAAGAGTTCAATTTGGTCCCGAACCGTTCGTAAAGTGTGATTTAGGCCTCGTAGGCTTGTTTAAGAGGTGTTAAGAAAAGTTTTAAATGTAGCGTGGAAAGTCAGATTTTGGTATTGTATGATTGATTACGTATAAGTCGAGTAATGCCTCGTACCGTATTCCGGTGTCGAATATGGGTAAGGGGTGTTACAAGCATATTAGTTTTAACAGAAGAAAACAAAACCATCCTAGGAATTTCATATAATTACATAACCATTATCAAATTGATGTCAAACGGTGTATGAGCATGGGACATCATTCATTCGAGTAACAATCATTAATTTCGATACCATTCAATACAACACATATCATAAATCAATAACATTCAAATATGTCGAAAGCATGATGCAATGCAAAAAGGTTCCTACCCATACCATCCGCTACACACCACGAGTTCCCCAGAACCCATCATCCGAACTCCAAAACATTATGGGCTTAAGCCCGTTGTGGTTTAAACCATCGATAACAATATGCAAAAAATTCTGCCAGTAAAAATGTAGACAAGCTACGAGTAAAAATACGATAAATCGCCATTCCCCTCAGTACTTCAGGTGCAACGCACTGACTATGAATAATGCAGACTTAATATGCTGCCAGTACTCTACGGAACTCCTCCATCAACCACAAAATCCCAACCCAATGCATATGCAATATGTCACACAATCTCATACATAATCATATCTCAATACTTTTTTCTTTCATTTGACATGCTCAGCATATCCTCAATAATCACATAGTTTCAGTAAATGGAAATAGTGTTCCAATCTTTCAAATTACCATTGTGTTGGTATCAATCAATATCGTTCAATTTCACATATTTTACGGATTTTCATTGTGCATAAATAGCACCCTTTTTAATACACAATATAACAAATATCTCATGTGTTTAAATCATACATAATCTTAATATCTCAACACATTATATCATTTAGTCAAAAAATTTCATATCTCATAACTCAAATATGCAATTACAAACTCAAACAAACATTCATACCATCAAACTAGCAATTTTGCCAACATGTCAATCTTTTAAGGCTTGAAACATACCTGGTTCAGCCACTCAGAAAATCAATAATTTGGCTATTAAGCTAATCCAATCATCAAGCTAATTTATCAAATATAACATGATATTTAATATTTTCAAACAATTTTATGAGTTTAGGACCCACACCTTGTAACACCGCTAACCCGTATCTGTCGTCAGATTAGGGTTAAAGGTATTACCAGACAGATCGGAAACTTATACAGATAATTCATATTACAAATCATCATATCACATCAAAGAGTCCCTTCTATAGGTCAATGAGTCCTTAAACATACTTTAGAGTAGGGCCGGGACTATACCGAACTCTTACGGAAATTCTCAGAAATTTAAAACTTTTCTAAGTTATGCAGGAAACGCGCCCGTATGGGCTAGCTGTGTGCCTCCCACGGACACCAGACACCCCCATGGGTCTTGGCCGTGCCAAAATAGGGCATGTATACTGACTTTTCCACACGGCCACTAGGAACGCCTGTGTACCATGGCCGTGTGCTCTTAGGCCATATACCAATTAAACCACATGGCTACTAGGCACACCCGTGTGCCATGGCCGTGTGCCCTTATCTCGCTACTGACTTACTCCCACAGTCATCAGGCACGCCCGTGTGCCTAGACTGTGCAGGCAAAGCAGGCCATTTGCAAGGCCAAAATGCCACCCACATAGGGTCAAACCTACAAGCATATTACCAAAGCAACTCATGCATATGTGGACATCAAAGACATATCAAAACAACCATCCAATCACTACATTCAAATCCATTTCAATCATACCAATTTACATAACTAAAACTCATGTATACACAAGCATAATTCATCCATATTTTTACCATAAACTTAACCATTTCATATGCTATCAAGCCATACCAAAACATGCACCATTTTATCATATTCATTAAAGCATATTACCAACACATAACTAGCCAAATCACATGGCTAAGTTCATACATCAAACTTACACCAAAATACTAGCTTATACATGCCATATCTAGCTTTATACATTTCCAAAAGATACCAAATTGAGTTTGCGTAGTGTGATGACGATCCTTGACTGTCTCCGAGCCTTCAATAGCTTTGACGATCTATAAAATCGAGAAAACACACACAGAGTAAGCTTTCCAAAAGCTTAGTAAGTCATATACAAATAAACTTAACTTAAAATGCACATAACATATTTATACAATGACAATAATGGTTCTCATAGCATATACATCTCACATAGAGTTTGGCTCAATTGTTTAGCCATAATTTATCACATACTTCAACTCATTACCACATATACACATAATTCATCTCAACATAATTTCACATATCATCTCATCATTCCATTGCACATATTCACTTAGTAAGTTCATATACATACTTACCTTTCATACACACCTTGTGTACTTATTAAACGTACCTAAAATGGATTTATAATCCACGTAACCTTTCGTATCACAAACTTGCCTGTTGAACCATTCGGAATCTAATAGGATGCTCAGAAAACTCAGAATAATCGTACAATGCCAACGTCCCAGAAGAGGTCTTACATGCACTTAAACATCGATGCCACTGTCCCAGACAGGGTCTTAGACGAATCAATACGATGCCAATGTACCAGACATGGTCTTACATGTAAAGCTCATATCGATGCCAACGTCCCAGACGTGGTCTTACATGATATATTAGAACAGATACCTATGTCATGACATAGCTAATCCTATCTATTCCTAGGTTTGTACAGGACTTCTCAAACATTGCCACTATGACGTTCTTATCTCGAAATTCCCATATACATCATCTCATAAACATTCATCGTTATCAATAGTTATATGAACATACACAAATCATTACAAATACGTTTATTTGCATAATTACTTACCTCGAATTCGATTTAACAGAAATGGAAACGGCTACTCGGTTACTTTCGCTTTCCCGAGATCTAAGTCCGATTGCTTTGGTTCTTGATCTATACATATTCAGATTCAACCCATTCATTCATCAATTCATTCAATTCAATCCAAATTCACATATTTAGGGCAATTTACACTTTAGCCCTCATATTTGCACATTTTATAAATTTAATCCATTTTTCTCAAGACATCAAATATACACAGTTTGTTCACACACATGCATAGCCAAATCTCCCTAGGGACTATATAAGTCCATACTTTTCATAAAATTCACAATTTAGTCTTCCAATAATATTTTCTCAATTGAGTCCAACATACTCAAATTTAACAAAACTTCAAATACAAAACATGTTAACCACTTACAAATACATCTTATTTCATCAAAGAACCTCACAAAGCTTATGAACTCATCAATGGCACTTTACAAAATATACATCAATTCTCAAAATTCAAGCATGGGTCTTGAAGTAGATGAAGCAACGATTACAGAAACGTAGAAATTATCAAAAACCGAACAAAACTCATACCTCAATCAAGTGAGACAAGGGCCGAATGTTTTAAAGCTTTTCTTCTTTTCTTTCTTTTGTGTTTTCGGTGGAAGATGATAATAATAAAGCCTTCCTTTCTTTTATTATAATGTTTTCATTATAATAATATATGACTTATAATATAATATAAATTTTAACTTAATAAATTCATATATAAAAACATATATATTATCATTTCATTACCTAATACCGTCCACTACACTTGCTAAAAGGGCAATTTACAACATAAGGCCTCATCTTTATAAAGACACATCAATTTGACCACTCAATCAAATAAAAGGCCACTTTCACCAATTATGCAATTTAGTCCTTTGCTCAATTAATCACACAGATGGGCAAATTAACTCACAGAAATTTATCACATGCTTAATCACATATCATAGCACAGAAAATAATATTAAAATAATTTACTGACTCAAATTTGTGGTCCCGAAACCACTGTTCCGACTAGGGTATAAATCGGACTGTTACACACCTTATTTTTCGCTTTCTCACAGCACACTAGCGAATCTTCCAATTTTCATTAATAAACCTTAAAACAAACCTAAGTAAAAAATAAGTATAAATTCCATCAATTCATCTCTTAACCAGCCCTTAAACACCCACTCATGGGTTCCAACCAATCATCAAAATTACTACTATTTTACGAATCCAAACTAGATATATTCCTTACACTGTATCGGTGCGAACTGTACGTATAATCGTTCTTTGCCTTTACGGATGATTTAGGGCATTTGGGTCAGTACCTAATTCAATAATATACTGGAAAATCAGTAGCTAATTAATGATTAATTTTTTTTCATTTAATCAATTCATAACCTTTACCCAACAACTATGTCGAAATAAGAAATTAGTTATCCGTAATTGCACTTACGCTTTACGATTTGTGGGATCCGATTGGCTAATTGATCAAGAACTTCTCTCCCTAATTAACATTTGATACATGGATGATTAGGAGGTTTCAAGAACATAATTTAATTCTGGAAAAATATGGGTAAGACACAAGAAACAAAACAACCCCCTTTCTTGCACATAGGCGCACGCACCACCACCCGTGGTGGCCAAATTCGGGGCTAATTTAAAAACGATTTAAAGATCCATTAAAAATCTAGAAAAATACCATTAAAATATTTAAAATTCTATAAATTCCAGATCTGGAAATTTTGGTTTTTAATTGACAAGATTAATCAAGAAATTGAAGAGAAAAGAAATCTTACCCAAGCTAGTTGAGAGAAACGACAATGCACTTTTTTTGGCAATGTTCGAGATTGATCTTGGGGTTTAAGATTTTAGATTTGGGGCTGATTTAGATAAAGTTAAATGGCAGCAATAGAGTAAAGGAGATCGTGCACAGTCTTGAATAAAAAAAGGAGAAGAAAGAGATGGTAAAATAGGAGGTGTAGGCGACGATAACAATGGGAGAAAGAAAGAAAATTGAAGAGAAAAGAGGAGAGTAAGAGGGTGAATGACTAGGGTAGGAAAAAAATAAATTAAAGGCTAAAAATACAATAAAAAATTGTATTTATACTTAGGGTTCAACGGTATGGATGGCATACACATTAAAAAAACAAGGGATTTTGCAAAATTTAATTATTTCGCAAGGGAAATAATTTTGCAAGGGACCTCAATTTAATCTTCATGCTCTTCCATTTATCAATTAACCACTAGGCTATTTCCTTATTTTTTAAATAAATTTTCAATATTTATTTTTTAAAAAAGACGTGTCACATACTCGGGTTTGAGGCAAAATTAGCAAAATAATAAAAATGGTGAGAGAGAAGGGATTTGAACTTGGGTTTCAAGGAATGTTTCACTAACACTTATCCAGAAAACCAATACCTCTTTTATTTCCTAAAAATACATAGATAATCTAAAAAATTTAGGCATGACCACTCTCTCTCAATTCACAAACTCGATTCTACTAACCTCCGATTTTTGGGATGTTACAAGATAGTCCGCGGCCTAGAGGTCTACGTCGATGACATGTTAGTTAAAAGCACATCAATGGACGAGCATGTGCGAAGCCTATCAGAGACATTGGCAATCCTAAGAGCTCACGGCATGAAACTAAATCCGGGGAATTGTGCTTTTGGGGTGCGAGCCGGCAGGTTCTTAGGTTTTATGATTTTAGAAAGAGAAATAGAGGTAAACCCAGAGAAAATCCAAGCAATCATGGAAATGTCCCCTCCACAGACAATAAAAGATATAAAATGTCTCACTGGAAGAGTAGTAGCACTGAACAGATTTATCTCGAGGATGGCAGACAAGTTCCTCCCATTCTTCAAAGCTTTAAGAGCCTCATTCTCATGGATAGAAGAGTGTCAAGCAACCTTCGAGGATCTAAAGCTTTACCTCACCTCCCCTCCACTATTGAAATTGCCTCAGGTAGGAGGAACACTCTATCTATACTTGGCTACCTCAGAAGAGATAGTTGCAGCAGTACTAGTTAAGTTAGAGGCTGTCCATCAGTTCCCGGTATACTATGTCAGCAAGGTACTCTAAAATGGTGAACTGAAGTACTCAAAAATAGAAAATGCATCTATGCTTTGATTGTTACAGCTCGCAAATTACGACCGTACTTCCAAGCCCATCTGGTTGTTGTGGTCATCAATCAGCCTATAAAAGAAGTACTATCCAAAGCGGATACTTCAGGAAGGGTAACTAAGTAGAGTATTGAGCTCGCCGAATATGGGATTGAGTTTGCCTCACAAATTGCAATAAAGGGACAACTGCTGGCTGATTTCATAGTGGAGTGTTCCTTCAAAAGAATTGTCGACACCGCAGGTAATGTGGGCTATGATTTGAAATGCTAGATAATATATATCTTGTAAAAATTTTACGTTATATGAACTTTGATGAATGTTAACAACTTGATCTGTTATATTTATGACAAAGCATGACATGCTAATGATTCAATAGTTATATTTTATGATAAGCAACTGCATGTTCCACATTTTATACTAAAATTGGTTTTTCATTTGTTGAACACTATTTAATAGCTAACCCTTCCCCAGAAAGTATAGATGCAACTGAGAAACCAAAAAGTTGGCTAGTTTATGTTGATGGCTCTACAGCTAATACAAGATCAGGGGCAGGAGCACTTATAATCGACCTAGTGGCAACAAGTGGCAGTACGGATTGTTGTTTGGATTCCAAACATCGAATAACATCATTGAGTATGAAGCCTTAGTGTCAGGATTGCAGTTAGCACGACAACTAGGAGCAAAGGATCTAGTTGTCCACACAGATTCACAATTGGTGGCAAAGCAGATGAATGGTGAATACGACGTAAAGGAAGCAGTGCTAAAAAAAATCATACAATGGCAACTCAGCTTCTTGCTGGATTCAACAAAGCTTAAATTAAACAGCTCCCAATAAAGGACAACACACGCGCGGACGCTTTGTCAAAATTAGCATCCTCTATAATCATCAACCAAAGAGGAAAAATCTTGCTCGAGTATAGGGAAACTCCGAGCTACGACACTCCCCAAGTAATCTGCATAACTCAAGAGGAGACCTGGATGACACCAATAATCCACACACTCCAAGGCGAACAAGACAACCGAGATAGGAAAGAGCTCGCAAAAAAACAACGTAATGCTGCGAGGTATGCCATTATCACCAATCGTTAATATTTGCTAAACTTCCAATACATGAATTGAATATTTGAACACTGTGAGCTCATTGCATGATGAATTAAGAGAATGTGTTTTATCCAATGATTAATAGATACACCCTTTTGGAGGGTGTACTATATGGAAAAGGGTTTTCGTATCCACTATTGCGGTAAATCTCGCCACTTGAAGAAGAGTACGTTATGAGAGATCCACGGAGGAATTTATGGCGATCACTTAGGAGGCAGATTGCTCGCAAAAAAAATCTTTAGACCAGGGTACTACTGGCCTACAGTCCAGGAAGATGCCCACTAGTTAGTTCACACATGCGATTCTTGCTTGAGAAAAGCCAAAGTCCAGCGACAACCAGCAGAGCCCCTTCAAGTCATGTTAGGTCTTTAGCCATTTGCAACTTGGGGGATTGATATCTTTGGCCCGTTCCCTATAGCCACGACACAAAAGAAATTCATAGTAGTGGCCGTAGACTACTTCACCAAGTGGATTGAAGCTAAAGCTTTGGAAACCATCATAGAAAAGTAGATGGAGTCTTTCCTTTGGAAATTAATTGCCTATAGGTTTAGGATACCTCGCATGATCATCACGGACAACGACACACAGTTTCAGGGAAAATTAAAAAAATTCTATACTGACCTCTAAATAGCTCTAGCTCAAAGCTTAGTGAAAAAGCCAAACCAATGGGCAAGTAGAAGCGACAAACAAAAAAAATTCTAACAGGCCTCATGAAAAAAGTTGGCGAAGCTAAGGGCGCTTGGTTGGAAGAACTGTCTGGAATTTTATGGGCCCTACGAACTACACCTCACATTGCAACAGGAGAAACAACTTTCTCTCTTGTCTACGATACAGAAGCGGTAATCCCTGCAGAAATTTGTTTGAGGTTGCACAGAATGCAACACTTCGATGAGGAAGCTAGTCGAAGGCTCTCAGGCTTAACCTCAATTTGATTGACAAACTCAGAGAAACAACTAAATTCAAAATGAAGTGTAACACCCAATACCCAAGTCCGAGACTTAGACTGGATACGAGACATTACCATACTTGAACTTAAAGAAACATGTACTTACGGGCTGTAAAAGTTTGTTTCGACACAGAAACTTCTCTTTCTAAATCAAAACATACGTTTCATGGGCCTACGAGGCCTTAAACACCTATCCGGAAACTTCCGGAACTCAATTGGGAACTTTTCCTTGAAATAGGGGTCACACGCCTATGTGACTTGGGACATGCTCGTCTACCCCTAAGACATGCTCGTGTCTTCCACCCGTGGTCGACACTGACTAATTTCGCACGGCCTTGGCACGCCCGTGGCTTTTGCCCGTGTGCTAAACTTTGGCATTCTGACTTATCCACACGGTCCATACACACGCCCATGTACTTCAGCCGTGTGGTAATTCAATTTACAAGTGCAAGGTGCAGACTTCACACGATCAGGGCACACGCCCATGTGCTAACCGTGTGTCACACACGACCTAAACATACGGACGTGTGATTATCCCGTGGTCTATTCTGACCGAAAACACTAATGTGTAGGGGACACACGGCTTAGACACACGCCCGTGTGTCTATCCGTGTGGGCACCTAGAGGCTATCTTCCATGCCAATTGCCACCCTGATATCAAGATCAATCCAATACTCAATTCAATAACTCGAGTATTACATCTAACATGACAAGGATGCATACTTCATTGATAGATAAAAACATACATACTTAATCATTCATGACCCATCTCTTTGGCCATATACAAAAAGAATACTAAGCTTGATAGCCAACACTTTGGCTAATTCTAAAACATAACTCAAAATGAAATGCTCCCTATACATGCCATACTTAATATAAACAACTTGGCTATACCAAAATAGCGATTGATAGTGTGCTCTGAGCTCCGATGACGACGATCCATGAGATTAGCTTGGCGGGACTACATGGAAAGATTTTCGCTTAATAAGTTTGCATGTAATGCATATAAAAACGTATATAAATGTATATACTTAACATACTCATTCATCATAAGCAAAGGAATTGCTAAGTTCACATGCTTGAGCTTACTTACTCTTAATGATTCTTACACTTATCATGGTACTTACTAGTCTCGTGCTTGTAAGGTAAACAAGGTACCTGTATCACTTAGTCATATAGATTAGCATACTTTGTTAAGGTAAGCATAATCTTAACATCATCATTCATAACATGAATAATACTCTTAGTTCACTATGACTAGCATACTTTGATGATAGTTTTACTTGCTTAACTTTCTTGCTTTCTCATTTATTCTTTACTCTTTTGCCCGATGAATTACTATGAATAACCGAGGATACTGAATCTCATCTCACAAATATCTCGATCCCAAAGCCATACCCTAGATATGGTCTTACATGGGATCTCTCAACTTGGAATCGATGCCATGTCTTGACATGGACTTACACGAAGTCTTCCTTGTCTGTTCCATTGGGAACTTACCATTGCCATGTCTTGACATGGTCTTACTTGGTATCTTTACTCATGAATGGGTTAATGCCGAGCCTTGGGTTGGACTTACATGAAATCTTCCTTGTTACTCACCAATGCCATGCCTTGGCTTGGACTTACATGGGATCTCTATCTCATGATAGCTTTTCAATGCCAAGACTTGTCTTGGACTTACATGACATCTTTAAATGGAGACTCACCAATGCCATGCCTTGGCTTGGGCTTATATGGGTCTTCATCTCATAATAACTTTTCAATGCCATGACTTGTCTTAGTCTTACATGATAACTTGCTTGATTGCCGATGCCATGCCTTGGCTTGGTCTTATACGGACTTTCTTGTCTCATGTGATAGATCGAGTATCCTAAGTAATTCAACTTCAATCAGGACTTTCTCATACTTAATCTCATTGATTTCTTTGTTTAGCATAGCATCAAAAATCTCATGGAATTAAGATATATTCTACATCATACTAAGCAATTCAATGATATTAATCATAAAGCTTGAAACCATACAAACTTACCTCAATGTACAAAATGTATGTAGAAATGCAATTTAGTCCTCGACTTTGTTCTTACCTCGGTTTTGATCCGGGCTTCTTTTTTCTTGATCTATAATAATAATTTAGCTTATTAAAAACACACATTGACTAAATTGACTCTTAACTCATACTTCGGCAAAATTACCATTTTGCCCCTAAACTTCCTCATAATTACACTTTTGCCCCAAGGCTTGTAAAGTGATTTTTATTCAACTTTCGTGAACATCATGCTTAGCTGATTCATTCTCTTAACTATAGCAACGATCAAATCTCACTATTTCTATCATGTATGAAAAATTTCACAACTTTTACAAACTAGTCCTTACTAGCATTTTTCATGAAATTCATTTAGGAAAAGATGTTTATCTAACATCAAACTCTCATAATCTTCCATAAAACATCATTTTACAAGCATGCCATACATGGGTAGATTTATGAACATGAATTCTAGCTCAACTTATAGCTATAAATAGCTAATTCATAATACGAGGTGTAACACCCCAAACCCGGCCCAAACACCACGACCGGATCTAGCATGTTATTAGGGAAAAGGTGTAAAAATGAATTTTTATTTTTGATGTAAAAAAAAAAACCGTAAGTTTGAAAACCTCTCGCTTTAGGTAACATTTTGAAAACAGTGGTTTGCAAATGAGGGAGAATTTCTGAATTGGGTTAAGTTCTGTTTGTTATTCTTGCTATTGAGAGAAAAACGGTTGTTTTTATGTTACCCAAGTTTTGAAAGATCCATTTTAAGTCCCATGTTAATTTATAGTAAAGTCATATCTTAAATAAAGATTAAATGATAAAAGCAACTTAAAAATCCAAAATTTACCAAAATCCAAAGTGGCCTTATTACATATTAAATAAAATATCCCAAAAGAAAATAGCAACTAGTAGTTTAAAGTAACGTTTACTAAAATAACTCCTGCATGGCCACCTCGAGTCCACTCCAACCCGGTCCAATGAGTCATGAGCTACCTGCGTTGTGTTAAGAAAATAGGGTGAGTCACCAGACTCAGTGTGCAATTATACTACAAGATTCCACAAGTGGGCTTAAGCCCCATATCATCATCGAAACATCATATCATGCACAATAACCAGTATGATAGCCGAACCCAACCTAATATCCATCCTCTACACACCGCTCCGTACATCTATCCTCATACACACCTGGGGATTTCTACAATCAACCCTCCATCCGCTACACACCTCTTTGGCAGTCATGCTGACAGACACACTACTCAAAGTCTACATAAGTGGTCTAGCCACTGAATCCACACGCGATTAAATCACCATATCCACAATAAGGCTCGAGGCCATCATCAACCGTGACGAAGTCACCCATATATATATACACTTCCGCTTTCACATCATTTATAACCCAATACCCTATGCACATGCAACATAATATGACAGGTAGGCAACATGATAAGAGATATATATATCATACTCATATGCATCCACCACAAGTTATCCACGATTGTTAATGAAGGTAGTATACTAACCTGGCTTACAGGTTACCCAACATAGGTAATTCACCCACCACTGCTGCTATTCTCGGCTTACAAGCATAACACATACATATATAAAATTAAGGGAATAGTGTGATAATTACACATCTGATAACATGCAATACGACACTTTTTATGTCGACACTATCACTAATAGAAACCACTGCTATCTGTCTGCTACTCCGCTCCGAAGCCGGCCCACAACCCAGTGGCCAGTCTCGGACTGCTGACACCGCTCGCTTCTTAAACTTAGAGATTGAGTTCACGGGTCCAATCCCCTCCTTTGCTTGATCGGTACTTGATTCCATCAAAAGACCTTGTCAGTCGCTACCATCATGACATATGGTTGTTAAACCATAACATTGGGTTAAGGTAATAATACGATAACGGGTCTAATAAGTCTAAGGAGAACACCCTTACCTTGAAATCCAAAAAGAGATAGGGTTCAAAAACTCACGATTTCTGGCTTAGGGATCTAGACGATTTGATCTACTTCGATTCCCGACGTGACGCCCCAAAAAGAGAACACAAGAATGATCAAACATTAATCAAAAGATAACCTTACCAAGCCAATTAGCCTTTCGGCTTTGGCTTCCAAAAATCGAAAGAGAAAGGTGAATTATAGAAGAAAACATCACTTACCTTAATACAGAAGATTCGGCTAATCCTAATAGATTTTGGCACTTAGCACCCTAGAAGAAGAATTTCGGTAAAGGTTAGGGAAGAAGATGAAAGAGACGCAAATTAAACAAAGAGGTATATAGGTGAGATGTGGGAGTTTCGGCTTTAAGAAGATCAAAAGAGAAGATGGTGCAGAGAAATCTACGGGGATTCGACTTATAGGGAAAGAATGGAGGAGAGAATGAAGATCATAGGATATTCGGCCATGGCATAGATATGGAGATGAAAATGGAGTTAAGGGTTTCGACTTTTGAGAACGAGATGATTGAGAGAAGAAGAGTAAAATGGAATGAAAAGAAGCAATAGAACCGATAAAGAAAAAGAATGATTTCGGCAAGACTTGGGGTAGATTCTGCTATGGCAGAAAAATGTAAAGAGAAGGAATGCTTAAGAGGGTTTCGGCTCACACTTGGAAAAGAAGAAAAAGAGAATGGATGAAGACCCTAAATGTCGAAAATGAACAAAGAGAATTTTGGCACACCCAAGCCACTCTAAAACCGATCCCCCCCTCACCTTAGTGTTTGAAATTCGACCAACACAATGCTCAGATGTCCATCCCTTCTTTTCCTCCACAAATTTCTCCTGATCACTCGTTTGAAATATTTTAAATATTTCAAACTCCACTTTTTCCTCCTTGCCATCCATTCAAACTATTTGACTCAGTCCACCCTCTATCCTGAAGTGTCCCAGTCAACCTCTGCCTCTGCTCTCCCTGACGCCAAAAAGAATCCCAAAATGAGCTCTTCACGACTTCAACTTGCTCCCTCTCCTATTCTTGTGGCGTCACATTCCAACCCTTATGTGGCGTCACCTTGCCACCTTGCCAGCACCTTACTTGTGTCAACCACACATCAACATAATACCTTAAGTCCCATTTCAACAAGCTCCTCCCCTAAAGTGCTTAAAAAGAAAATTCCCACCAAGACTTCGGCTTTCCCTAAGTCATTCTTGGACCCTAAAATACCCTAAACTAGCATGATAAACATAACATTCACACACAACACATAAAATGCAAAGGCCCTAATTCAGGATGTTACAGTTCTACCCCCCTTGAAATAATTTCGGCCTCGAAATTACCTGGTCAAAAGAGATGAGGGTATTGATGTCGCATCGACTCTTCGGGTTCCCACGTGGCATCCTCGGAATCGTGATTACGCCACAGAACCTTAACCAACAGGATTGTCTTTCTACGCAACACTCTGACATCACGATCCAAAATCTGAACTGGTTCCTCTTCGAAAGATAGGTCAGGCCTTACTTCAATCTCTTCTATCGACACAACATGAGTTAGATCCGAACGGTAGCGTCTTAACATAGAAACACGAAATACATTGTGGATTTGACTCAACTCTGAAGGTAGCTCGAGCTGATAGGCTACTGGTCCTACACGCTTCAGCACTCGGTAGGGCCCGATGAACCTGGGGCTTAACTTACCCTTCCGTCCAAACCTTAACACCTTCTTCCACGGTGAAACCTTTAAGAAGACCCGGTCACCCACCGCGAATTCTACCTCCCTCCGTTTCAGGTCTGCATAAGACTTCTACCTATCGGATGCCTCTTTCAACCGAGTTCTAACTAGCTTAACCTTCTCTTCCGTCTCAACAACCAATTCTGGGCCCACCATCTGACGCTCACCCAACTCAGTCCAACAAGTTGGAGTACGACACTTCCGACCATACAATGCTTCATACGGCGCCATCTGAATACTAGCTTGGTAACTGTTGTTGTACGCGAACTCTACCAACAGTAAGAATTCTTCCCAAGTGCCTCTGAAATCAATGACACAACCCCTCAACATATCCTCCAAAACCTGAATTACCCTTTCAGACTGGCCATCCGTCTGTGGATGAAACGCCGTGCTAAAGTCTAGCCTTGTGCCCAAAGCCTGATGCAACGCCCTCCAAAACCGCGACGTAAATCTAGGGTCCCTATCTGATATGATTGACACTGGTACCCCATGCAGCCTCACAATTTCTGCCACATACAGCTTAGCCAACCTTTGAGGAGAATAGTCAACACGAATAGGTATGAAATGAGCAGATTTTGTCAACCGATCCACGATCACCCATACTGAGTCTTTCTTAGTAGGCGTAAGGGGTGGCCCACTAACAAAGTCCATAGTGATTCTCTCCCGCTTCCACTGTGGAATCTTCACTGGCTGTAACAACCCCATAGGCAACTGGTGTTCGGCTTTGACCTGCTACACGTTAGACACTTTCCCACAAATTCCGTAACTTCTCGCTTCAATCCAGGCCACCAAAACTGTTCCCGTAGATCCCGATACATCTTACTTCCTCCAGGATGCATAGCGTAAGGGCTACTATGCGCTTCCTGCAGAATCATCTGCCTTAACTCCACGTCCTTCGGCATGCAAACCTTCCCACAGAAACACAAAACCCCGTCATTGTTCAAACTGTAATCCTCTATTCAACCATGCTGCACTTGCAGAAGTCAAGTACTCAAAACATTATCTGATAACTGTTTCTCTTTAAATTGATTTACCCATGTCGGCTTCACTTACAGCTCAGCTAATAAACTCCTGTCGTCATATAGACTAAGATGGGCGAACATTGCCCTCAAATCTGATATTACCTTTTTCGCTTAACGATCCGCCACCACATTCGCCTTACCCGGTGATATTCAATCGAGCGATCATAATCCTTCAACAAATTCTACCCACCTTTCTTTGCCTCAAGTTCAGCTCCTTCGAGTCAATGAGATACTTTAAACTATTGTGGTCGGTGTAGATAATAGACTTCTCTCCATACAAATAATGTCTCCACACTTTTAAAGCGAAAACCACCGCCGCCAATTCCAGATCATGCGTGGGATAGTTAATCTCATGCGGTCTTAATTGCCGGATGCATAAGCAACAACTTTCCCTCCTGCATCAAGACACAACCTAATCCCGTGTGTGAAGCATCACAATACACTACAAAATCCTTCCCACCTCAGTCAATTTAAAACGAGCCTCCGTCAAAATCCTTTTTAGCTTCTCGAAACTCATTGTCGCTTGCCCATCCACACAAAAAGGTACCTCCTTTCTCAACAACTTAGTTAGGGTGTGCCGCAATTGAGGAAAACCCTCGACAAACCTTCTGTAATATCCTCGCTAATCCCAAGAAACTTCGAATCTCCGCCACGCACTTAGGTGGTTTCCAATCCAAAGACCGCCTCGATCTTCCGAGGATCAACTCTTATTCCTTCAGCAGATACCACATGACCCAGAAAAGTAACTTCTCTTAACCAAAATTTGAACTTGCTAAATTTGGCGCACAATTTCTTCTCCCTTAAAATCTGTAAAACTACCCGAAGATGTGATTCATGCTCCTCCTCTGTCTTGGAGTATACTAAAATATCGTCTATGAACACTACTACGAGCTGAACCAAATAGGGTTGAAATACCCGATTCATCATATCCATGAACGCGGCTGGTGCGTTTGTCAACCCAAACGGCATTACCAAAAATTCATAGTGCCCGTAGCGAGTCTGGAAAGCCGCCTTATGAATATCTACGTCCTTTACCTTAAGCTGGTGATACCCGGACCTCAAATCTATCTTTGAAAAGACCGAAGCCCCTTTGAGTTGATCAAACAGATCGTCTATCCTCGGCAGCGGGTACTTGTTCTTGATCGTCAGCTTATTCAACTGGCGATAATCAATGCACATACGCATAGATCCGTCTTTCTTCTTAACGAATAACACTGGTGCTCCCCATGGAGACACACTTGGTTGAATAAAACTGCGATCTAACAACTCCTGAATTTGAGCTTTAAGTTCAACCAGCTCCTTCGGTGCCATCCTATAAGGGGCTATGGACACCGGAGCCGTACCTTGTCGAAGCTCGATCCCAAACTCCACCTCGCGATCCGGAGGCAACCCTGAAAGCTCTTCCGGGAAAACATCTACAAATTCCTTTACTGTTCTAACGTCCTCCACAGTCGCTTCCTTTGCATCCAAGGCACTGACAAAAGTTAAGAAGGCCATGCACCCTTTCTTCACCATTCTTTCCACCTTAAGAGCAGACACTACATTAGACAGGTAGTCTCTCCTCTCACCTATCACCAAGACTTCATCATCCTCGGGAGTCTTTAACGTCATGCGCTTAGCAGCAAAGTCCAAGTTTGCATGATATCGTACCAACCAATCCATGCCCAAGATCAAGTCAAATTCTCTAAATGGTAGCTCCATCAAGTAAGCCGGGAAAACTGACCCTTGAACCTCTAAAGGCACACTTCTAAAGAGTTTATTTACCACTACCGATTTCCCTAAAGGACTAAGTACAGTCATCTCCTAGAGGCGCTTCGATTCATATTCAAAGTTCCAGACACCATACTAGCAACATAGGAGTGAGTCGACCCAACATCAATTAGTGAAGTAAAGGGTAACCCAAAAATGAGAAACGTGCTGTTATAACGTCCGTGCATCCCCTCTTCACGATGTCCGCCGCAGAAACCAACCCAGCCGCCTAGCCTCGCACTTCTGTTCCTCTCGCTTCGGTGTTCCACGACCCCAACCAAAACCATTCCTCCTCGGTTCGCACCACGACCCCTTGGCATCTGTTGACCACCCCTTCCTTGCTGCACATACCCCTGACCTACCATCCGAGCCCTGGTTATGTCTTGTGGACAATTCTTAATCAAATGATCCTTTGACCCACACCTGAAGCACTCCTTATTTCTTCCCCAGCACTCCCCCGCATGTGATCTCCCACAATGAGCACACTGTCTAAATTGCCCTACAGCAGCCAGAGTAGTAACGCGAACAGGTCCCTCAACCCTAAGCCTTTTCTGAAAACCTCCCGATGATCCTGACGGTCCATAACTCCTCTTATTCCTGCCTCTGTCCTTATCCCTATTTTGCTTCTCAATTTGCTTTACTTCCTCAGCTATCTTAGCTTTCTCCACCAAAATAGCAAAGTCCCTCTCCCGCTGAGGAGCTATCAACACTCGCAGCTCATCTCGCAGCCCATCTTCGAATCTCACTCAGCGCTCGTAATTGGTTGTAACAATCCCTCGAGCGTACCGACTTAACCGCAAAAATTCTGCCTCATAATCAGCTATCGTCTTACCCCCTTGAACTAAATTCAGGAATGCCTTCCTCTGAGCATCCACATAACTGGCCCCAACGTAATTTCCTTGAAACTTCATCTTGAAGAAATCCCAATCTACTCGGTCTGCCAGAGTACCCTCTCTGACAGTGAGCCACCAGTGGTAGGCCTCATCCCGAAGTAGGGAAATCGTGCCCTTCAACTTCTCTTCACCATGCGGTCCAAGTCATCCATAATTCTCTCGACCGCCTCTAGCCAATACTCGTACGCTTGGAGCTACCCCAGAGACACCCCTAAATATTTCGACTCTATTCGCCTCGAGTCGCTCGAACATACGATTTTTGGGCCTCGCATACCCATGCCCGCCCCGCAACTCTCTCCAAACTCGTAGCATTGCACGAGACACCGCATCATCTCCACCCGCTTGATCCTCAAACTCGCTCGCGACTAGCGGCAAGTGGCATCTCGTTCTCGACCCATGACCGGACTCCTACCGTTCCGGCACGCAATCCCGCCTCTACAACGCCCATGCGCATTACGCCCACGCCCCTAGTACTCATAGCTAACGCTCCCCCCTTACTCAAGTTATAAATTTTATGAGTCAAGATATCTTTCCACTTGTTTATTAACGAATAGTTTTATGACACGTAATTTTAAGTTGTTCCTTCAGAAACACATACATCCCTAAAGGTTTCGCCTCTATAGTAAATATGCTAAATTTTAACATCCACAACAATGCATCATATAACCACCTCATACAATTTATTTAACAAATAAGACTTACCTCGTGGACTGGGCGGGAACTCGAGTGCCATTCCTTCACAAGACCATTTCATGAAAAATTTCTGTTAGACTAACTTTAATATATAATTTGAAAATGTTGTGACCCCCAAAACTCGAGGCCAAGTTTAAAACCTGGCTCTGATACCAAATTGTAACACCCCAAACCCGGCCCAAACACCACGACCGGATCAAGCATGTTACTAGGGAAAAAGGTGTAAAAATGAATTTTTATTTTTGATGCAAAAAAAATACCGTAAGTTTGAAAACCTATCGCTTTAGGCAACGTTTTGAAAACAGTGGTTTGCAAATGAGGGAGAATTTCTGAATTGGGTTAAGTTCTGTTTGTTATTCTTGCTATTGAGAGAAAAACGATTGTTTTTATGTTACCCAAGTTTTGAAAGCTCCATTTTAAGTCCCATGTTAATTTATAGTAAAGTCATATCTTAAATAAAGATTAAATGATAAAACCAACAATGATAAAACCAACTTAAAAATCCAAAATTTACCAAAATCCAAAGTGGCCTTATTACATATTAAATAAAATATCCCAAAAGAAAATAGCAACTAGTAGTTTAAAGTAACGTTTACTAAAATAACTCCTGCATGGCCACCTCGAGTCCACTCCAACCCGGTCCAATGAGTCATGAGCTACCTGCGTTGTGTTAAGAAAATAGGGTGAGTCACCAGACTCAGTGTGCAATTATACTACAAGATTCCACAAGTGGGCTTAAGCCCCATATCATCATCGAAACATCATATCATGCACAACAACCAGTATGATAGCCCAACCCAACCTAATATCCATCCTCTACACACCGCTCCGTACATCCATCCTCATACACACCTGGGGATTTCTACAATCAACCCTCCATCCGCTACACACCTCTTTGGCAGTCATGCTGACAGACACACTGCTCAAAGTCCACATAAGTGTTTTAGCCACTGAATCCACACGCGATTAAATCACCATATCCACAATGAGGCTCGAGGCCATCATCAACCGTGACGAAGTCACCCAGATATATATACACTTCCCCTTTCACATCATTTATAACCCAATACCCTATGCACATGGAACATAATATGACAGGTAGGCAACATGATAAGACATATAAATATATATATCATACTCATATGCATCCACCACAAGTTATCCACGATTGTTAATGAAGGTAGTATACTAACTGCAGTTTTACTGGCTACCCAACATAGGTAATTCACCCACCACTTCGCTATTCTCGGCTTACAAGCATAACACATACATATATAAAATTAAGGGAATAGTGTGATAATTACACACCTGATAACATGCAATACGACGCTTTCTATGTCGACACTATCACTAATGGAAACCACTACTATCTGTCTGCTACTCCGTTCCGAAGCTGGCCCACAACCCGGTGGCCAGTCTCGGACTGCTGACACCGTTCACTTCTTAAACTTAGAGATTGATTTCACGGGTCCAATCCCCTACTTTGCCTGATCGGTACTTGATTCCATCAAAAGACCTTGTTAGTCGCTACCATCATGACATATGGTTGTAAAACCATAACTTTAGGTTAAGGTAATAATACGATAACGGGTCTAATAAGTCTAAGGAGAACACCCTTACCTTGAAATCCCAAAAGAGATAGGGTTCAGAAACTCACGATTTCTGGCTTAGGGATCTAGACGATTTGATCTACTTCGATTCCCGATGTGACGCCCCAAAAAGAGAACACAAGAACGGTCAAACATTAATCAAAAGATAACCTTACCAAGCCAATTAGCCTTTTGGCTTTGGCTTCAAAAAACCGAAAGAGAAAGGTGAATTATAGAAGAAAACGTCACTTACCTTAATACAAAAGATTCGGCTAATCCTAATAGATTTCGGCACTTAGCACCCTAGAAGAAGAATTTCGGTAAAGGTTAGGGAAGAAGATGAAAGAGTCGCAAATTAAACAAAGAGGTATATAGGTGAGATGTGGGAGTTTCAGCTTTAAGAAGATCAAAAGAAAAGATGGTGCAGAGAAATCTACGAGGATTCGGCTTATAGGGAAAGAATGGAGGAGAGAATGAAGATCATAGCATATTCGGCCATGGCATAGATATGAAGATGAAAATGGAGTTAAGGGTTTCGAATTTTGAAAACGAGATGATTGAGAGAAGAAGAGTAAAATGGAATGAAAAGAAGCAACAGAACCGATAAAGAAAAAGAATGATTTAGGCAAGACTTGGGGTAGATTCGGCTATGGCAGAAAAATGTAAAGAGAAGGAATGCTTAAGAGGGTTTCGGCTCACACTTGGAAAAGAAGAAAAAGAGAATGGATGAAGACCCTAAATGTCGAAAATGAACAAAAAGAATTTCGGCACACCCAAGCCACTCTAAAACCTATCCCTCCCTCACCTTAGTGTTTGAAATTTGGCCAACACAATGCTCAGATGTCCATCCCTTCTTTTCCTCCACAAATTTCTCCTGATCACTCGTTTGAAATATTTTAAATATTTCAAACTCTACTTTTTCCTCCTTGCCAGCCATTCAAACTATTTGACTCACCCACCCTCTATCCCGAAGTGTCCCACAAACTCGCCTCTGCTCTCCCGACGCCAAAAAGAATCCCAAAATGAGCTCTTCGCGACTTGAACTTGCTCCGTCTCCTACTCTTGTGGCGTCACCTTCCAACCCTTATGTGGCGTCACCTTGCCACCTTGCCAGCACCTTACTTGTGTCAACCACACATCAACATAATCCCTTAAGTCCCATTTCACAAGCTCCTCCCCTAAAGTGCGTAAAAAGAAAATTCCCACCAAGACTCCGGCTTTTCCCTAAGTCACTCTTGGTCCCTAAAATACCCTAAACTAGCATGATAAACATAACATTCACACACAACACATAAAATGCAAAGGCCCCAATTCAGGATGTTACACGAGGACTCCAAAAATACGAAGAATATTAAAAACGGGGCTAGGATGCACTTACTAGCAAGCTTCAAAAATTGAAGAACCCTAGCTATGGAGTCTCTCAAATTTTTGGCATAAGGGGAAGAAGATGAATAAGGTTTTTGTCATCTTTTTCCCTTTTTAATCATTTAATTGATAAATGACCAAAATGCCCTTCTCACTAAACTTTCAAAATTTCTAACTCATGTCCATTTTTGTCCAAAAATTATAATTTGGGCAAATTGCTATTTAAGGACTTCTAATTAATATTCCAAAACTATTTCATACTAAAAGCTTCTAGAATCTCAAATTTTGCAACTTAGTCCTAATGGACCAATCAATGACAATTTCATAAAATTTCTACATGAAACCTTCATACTATCATGCAAACATATCTTAAACCTCAAAACCCGTTTTACTACTTCAGATTTGTGGTCTCACACCACTATTCTGACTAAGCCCTAAAACGGGATGTTACAATTCTCCCCCTCTTAGGAATTTTTATCCTCGAAAATCTTACCAGCAAATAGGTTTGCGTACTGGTTTCTCATGCTCTCTTCTGGTTCCCACGTAGCTTCCTCTATCCCATGTGTTTGCCACAACACTTTCACTAGGGCAATACTTTTATTTCTTAGCTGTTTGACTTCCCGAGCTAAAATCTTAACTGGTTCTTCACCATAAGTCATGTTAGGGTGAATCTCTGTCTCTGACGGGGCAATTATATGTGAAGGGTCTGATCGGTAGCGTCGTAACATGGACACGTGAAACACATCATGTATCTTTACTAACTCTGATGGCAAAGCCAATCAATAAGCTACCGGACCAACTCTCTCAGTAATCTCGTATGGTCCGATAAAACGTGGACTCAACTTGCCTTTACGGCTAAATCTAAGAACCTTTCTCCATGGTGACAGTTTCAAGAAAACTTTATCCCTGACTTGATACTCTATCTCTTTTCTTTTTAAATCCGAGTAGGATTTTTGTCCATCGTCGAAGCGACTTTTAAACTTTCTCGAATTACTTTCACCTTCTGTTTGGTTTTTCTAACCAAATCAACCCCGTGAATCTGGTTTTCCTTCAGTTTAGTCCAATATAAAGGTGTTCAACACTTACGCCCATATAAAGCCTCATAAGGCGCTATCTTCAAGCTCGACTGAAAACTATTATTGTAGGCAAATTCTATTAATGGGAGAAACTTTTCCCAACTGCCTTGGAATTCAAGAATACAACATCGGAGCATATCTTCGAGTACTTGTATTAACCTCTCTGACTGACCGTCAGTTTGAGGATGAAAAGTTGTACTAAAACTCAATTTTGTACCGAAGGCCTCTTGTAACTTCTTCCAAAATTTGGAGGTGAATCTCAGATCTTTATCCGATATGATTGATAAAGGAACTCCATGTAGCCTTACTATTTCTGAAACATACAAGTTTGCCAACTTGTCGAGTGAGTAATCCACTCGTACATGTATGAAATGGGCTGACTTCGTAAGTCTGTCAACCACAACCCATACAGCATCTTTCTTGCTTGGTGACAACGGTAAACCCGTTACAAAATCCATGGTGATATGGTCCCATTTCCACTCGGGAATCGAAATGGGTTGAAGCAAACCCGAAGGTACTTGGTGTTCAGCCTTTACTTGCTGACAAATCATGCATTTGGAAACAAACTCTGAAATATCTTTCTTCATTCTTGGCCACCAATACTGTTGCTTCAAGTCATAATACATCTTGGTACTACCCGGATGTACAAATAAACATCAGTTATGTGCCTCATGCAAAATTTTCTGAATAAGCTCCTCCTTTCTCGGTGCACAAGTTCTATCTTTGAACATCAAACTTCTATTGGTACTAATCTGGAAATCGGACTCAACATCTGTCTCGCACTGAGCTCTCTTGACTTGCAATTCACTATCTTCTTTTTGAGCTTCAATGATCTCTTGGAGAAACATTGGTCTAGCTCTCAACTCAGCTAGAATAGAACTATCATCAGATAAAGTCATCCACGAATTCATTGCCCTTAATGCAAATAGGGACTTTCTACTCAAAGCATCAGCGACCACATTAGCCTTTCCGGATGGTAGTCAATGACCAACTCATAGTCTTTTATCAACTCTAACCATCTCCGTTGCTTTAAGTTTAACTCTTTCTACGTCATCAAGTACTTCAAACTTTTGTGATCGGTAAAAATCTGACATCTTTCGCCATATAAATGGTGTCTCCAAATCTTCAATGCGAAGACTATGGCAAAACAACTCTAAATCGTAAGTCGGGTAATTCTTCTCATGGGGCTTTAGCTATCTTGAGGCATAAGCAATCACTTTGCCTTCTTGCATAAGTACACACCTAATCCGTTTAAGGATGCATCAGTATATCACGAACTCTTTTTCCCTGTCTCTCGGGTTGTACTAAAACTGGAGCCTCTGTCAATAATGCCTTTAGTTTCTCGAAACTTTGTTGGCATCTTTCTGTCCACTCAAACTTCACATTTTTCTGTAACAATTTTGTCATCGGAGTTGCAATCGTGGAAAACCCCTTGACGAATCGTCTATAATAGCCAGCTAGGCCTAGAAAACTTCTAATCTCAGAGACATTCCTCGGTGGATTCCAGTCCAGTATGGCTGAAATCTTACTTGGATCTACTTGGACTCCATCTCCCGAGACAATATGTCCCAGAAATCCTACTTCCTTGAGCCAAAATTCACTTTTACTGAACTTGGCATAAAACTGATTTTCTCGTAGAGTCTGCAAGACCGTTCATAGATGCTCAGCATGCTCATTCCCATCTTGGGAATAAATCAATATGTCGTCGATAAAAATGACTACAAACTTGTGAGGTATGGCCTGAAGATACGGTTCATTAAGTCCATGAATACCGCAGGAGCATTGGTCAATCCAAAGGGCATGACTAAATATTCATAATGCCCATACCTCGTTCGAAAAGCGGTATTGGATACATCTGAATCCTTACTCTCAACTGGTAGTACCCAGATCTCAAGTCTATCTTAGAGAACACAGTGGCCCCCTTCAATTGATCGAACAAATCATCGATCCTTGGCAATGGGTACTTGTTCTTTACTGTCACTTTATTAAGCTGACGGTAATCTATGCACAATCTCATGGTGCCATCTTTCTTTTTCACAAATAAAACTGGAGCACCCCATGGAGAACAACTTGATCTTGCAAAACCTTTATCTGTCAAGTCTTGCAACTGTGACTTCAAATCTCTCAACTCCGTTGGAGCCATTCTGTAAGGAGTAATAGATATTGGTACAGTACCAGGAGCTAGCTCAATGCTGAACTCAATCTCTCAACCGGTGGTAGTCCTGGTAATTCCTCGGGAAAAACATCCAAGTACTCACATACTATCGGTACTGAATCAATCTTTAACTCTATTTCTCTATCATTCATCACAAAGGCCAAATATGCCTCATACCCTTTTCTTATGTATTTCTGTGCCGTCATATGAGAAATCATTACCGCGATCTACCTTGTTCGTCCCGATTCTACATGGAGAGTGTCCCCATTCTCACATCTCATCTCAATATATTTCTTCCCACAATTTACTATTACATCATGAGTAGTCAACCAGTCCATACCAAGAATGATGTCAAACTCATCAAATGGTAACAACATAAGGTTTGCTTTAAAATAATGACCTCTAATCATCAATGGGCAATCATTACAAACTTTATCGACCAACACACTTTGGCCTAATGGATTAGACACTTAAATCACAAATTCTGTAGACTCTATAGGCATACTCATACTGGATACTAGTTTCATGTAAATGTAAGAGTGTGTGGATCTAGGATCTATTAAAGCAATAACTTTAATATCATGGAGAGAAAAGGTACCCGTAATAACATCAGGAGAAGATGCCTCTTCGCGAGAGCGAATGGCATACGTCCTTGCAGGTGCCCTACCCTCGGGTTTCGTAACCTGCCCTTTAGGGTTACCTCTACTAGTTGCTCCATTACTCGGGTTCTTCTACGATCTTCCTCTGACCATACTCCCAGATCTCGGGTTCTGTTCTCTCTCTTCCTTCATCTTCTCAGGGCAATCTTTTATAAAGTGGTCTTGGGAACCACATCTGAAACAAGCATTTTCATGCGCTCGGCACTCACCAAGATGACGTCTACCGCACTGTGGGCATTCCGGTCTATCAGATCGAATGTTCCCCACACTAGCGACTGAAGTAGTCTGTGTCTTATTTCCCGAATACTGTTTACCCTTGTTTCTACTTGAAAACCCTGTGGATAAAGCCGATCGGGTGGAGAAATCTCTTGACTTCTTGGAAGAGGGTTGGAATGACTTATTCCACTGTCTCTTTCTCGAGTCACGAGACTCCATTTCAGATTTTCTCTTCTCTTTTACTAGCTCTTTGGCTTTACAAGCCCGCTCCACTAACACAACAAATTCTTTTAATTCTAGGACAAAGAACAACAAAAACTTAATGTCCTCATTTAGTCCATCTTCGAATCTCTTGCTCATGATGGCCTCGGTGGATACACACTCTCGAACGTATTTACTAAGTCGCATACAAACTCACGCTCATAATCGATTCACGGACATCTTGCCTTGCTTCATTCTAGAAATTCCTTTCTATTACGATCGACAAATCTTTGATCGATATACTTCTTTCTCGAACTCTTCTTGAAAGAACTCCCACGTGATCTTTTCTCGTGGTACCACTCGACACTAAGGTGTTCCACCATTGGTAAGCGCAATCTCTTAAAGAGAGACTACACACTTCATGCATTCCTCAGACGTGCATGACAATTCATTGAATACCCTGATGGTATTCTCTAACCAGAACTCGGCCCTTTCCGGATCATCATCCTTTTTAGCCCAAAATTCTTCTACCCCGTGTTTTCTGATCCTATCAACCGGAGGCTTCTCTCCTCTTACCACCTCTACTACTTGAGGGGCTACCGATAGGTTGAGGAATAGGCGGGGTGGAGGGGTTTGAGCATTCGGGTTCATACTGAACGAACTCTCAGATACCACGTGTTCATCATATGGAGGAAGGCTTCTCTAGCCTCTTCTCCTCCTCTTTGACTCACCGTAGTGGGTCTATTCTCCTTCTCGTTAGGCACTATCCCTTCAGCGGGAGCCGGCGTATTACTTTCTACGTCATCCACTACAGCTCTTTCGGGATCCATTTACTATATGTATAAACATAATTTAAGTCATCAAGAGTCGTCACACTATCATTATAAAAACATTCTTACGTATGGCATGTATAGCTAGACTTGGATCATGCTACGTTAGTCCTAGAATTGACTAAATCGTAGCTCTGAGACCACTAAATGTAACACCCCATACCCAAGTCCAAGACTTAGACTGGATACGAGACATTACCATACTTGAACTTAAGGAAACATGTACTTACGGGCTGTAAAAGTTTGTTTCAAAACATAAACTTCTCTTTCTAAATCAAAACATACGTTTCATGGGCATACGAGGCCTTAAACACCTATCCGAAAACTTTCAGAACTCAATCGGGAATTTTTCCTCGAAACAGGGGTCACACGCCCATGTGACTTGGGACACGCCCGTGTACCCATAAAACATGCCCGTGTCTTCCACCCGTGGTCGACACTGACTAATTTCACACGGCCTTGGCACGCCCGTGGCTTTGGCCCGTGTGCTAAACTTTGGCATTCTGACTTATCCACACGGTCCATACACATGCCCGTGTACTTCAGCCGTGTGGTAATTCAATTTACAAGTGCAAGATGCAGACTTCACACAGTCAGGGCACATGTCCATGTGCTAACCGCGTGTCACACACGACCTAAACATACGGCCGTGTGATTATCCCGTGGTCTATTCTGACTGAAAACACTAATGTGCAGGGGACACACGGCTTAGACACACGCCCGTGTGTCTATCCGTTTGGGCACCTAGAGGCTATCTTCGAAGCCAATTGCCACCCTAATATCAAGATCAATCCAATACTCAATTCAATAAATCAAGTATTACATCTAACATGACAAGGATGCATACTTCATTGATAGATAAAAACATACATACTTAATCATTCATGACCCATCTCTTTGGCCATATACAAAAAGAATACTAAGCTTGATAGCGAACACTTTGGCTAATTCTAAAACATAACTCAAAATGAAATGCTCCCTATACATGCCATACTTAATATAAACAACTTGGCTATACCAAAATAGCGATTGATAGTGTGCTCCGAGCTCCGATGACGACGATCCACGAGATTAGCTTGGCGGGACTACATGGAAAGAAAGAATTAAAGACGTAAGCATTTCACTTAATATGTTTGCATGTAATGCATATAACAACGTATATAAATCTACATACTTAACACACTCATTCATCATAAGCAAAGGCATTGCTAAGTTCACATGCTTGAGCTTACTTACTCTTAATGATTCTTACACTTATCATGGTACTTACTAGTCTCGTGCTTGTAAGGTAAACAAGGTACCTGTATCACTTAATCATATAGATTAGCATACTTTGTTAAGGTAAGCATAATCTTAACTTCATCATTCATAACATGAATAATACTCTTAGTTCACTATGACTAGCATACTTTGATGATAGCTTTACTTGCTTAACTTTCATGCTTTTTCATTTATTCTTTACTCTTTTGCCCGATGAATTACTATGAATAACCGAGGATACTGAATCTCATCTCACAAATATCTCGATGCCAAAGCCATACCCTAGATATGGTCTTACATGGGATCTCTCAACTTGGTATCCATGCCATGTCTTGACATGGACTTACCCGAAGTCTTCCTTGTGTGTTCCATTGGGAACTTACCATTGCCATGTCTTGACATGGTCTTACTTGGTATCTTTACTCATGAACGGGTTAATGCCGAGCCTTGGCTTGGACTTACATGAAATCTTCCTTGTTACTCACCAATGCCATGCCTTGGCTTGGACTTACATGGGGTCTCTATCTCATGATAGCTTTTCAATGCCAAGACTTGTCTTGGACTTACATGACATCTTTACATGTACCAATGCCATGCCTTGGCTTGGGCTTATATGGGTCTTCATCTCTTAATATCTCTTCAATGCCAAGACTTGTCTTAGTCTTACATGATAACTTGCTTGATTGCCGATGCCATGCCATGGCTTGGTCTTATACGGACTTCCTTGTCTCATGTGATAGATCGAGTATCCTAAGTAATTCAACTTCAATCGAGACTTTCTCATACTTAATCTCATTGATTTCTTTGTTTAGAATACCATCAAAAATCTCATGGAATTAAGATATATTCTACATCATACTAAGCAATTCAAAGATATTATCCATAAAGCTTAGAAATCATACAAACTTACCTCAATGTACAAAATGTATGTAGAAATGCAATTTAGTCATCGACTTTGTTCTTGCCTCGATTTCGATCCGGGCTTCGCTTTTCTTGATTTATAATAATAATTTAGCTTATTAAAAACACACATTGACTAAATTGACTCTTAACTCATACTTCGGCAAAATTACCATTTTGCCCTAAACTTCCTCAAAATTTCACTTTTGCCCCAAGGCTCAAGTAAAGTGATTTTTATTCAACTTTCGTGAACATCATGCTTAGCTGATTCATTCTCTTAACTATAGCAAGGATCAAATCTCACTATTTCTGTAACACCCTTAACCCGTATCCGTCGCCAGAATAGGGTTACAAGGCATTAACATGCAAAACACAGGTCTTATCAATTATTTACTGTTTATATGGTCATATCCGAATGCGTTATGAGTAATGCATTTTCATAGTATGCTAAAACAATAATGTACATATCTGAAATCCATTTAGCTAATTTCACACATAAGCATTTGTCAACAAATACAAAGGTTACTATTCATTTGGTCATTCAAGTCTCATTGACCCAATATGCACATGTTCATAATTACTTTACTAAACAACTTATCAATTACCAAAACTAAACATACATATATGTTTTTGCATAAACTTTGTTTAACCAAATTCAAAATAGGCCAATTATAAACATCCAAACAAAATATAGATCAATTCATTTATAAGATCAAAATCGAATCAACAAGACCAACTAAACTTCCATAATTCAAAACACATAAATATAAAACTTTATAAACTTGTACATACTAGACTTAACTACTAATTCAGGGCATAAAAATTGAAACTGTCCATCTGTGTCATGTTGACTAAATTGACTATAACTTGAGTTACGAAAATTGAAATTTTGATCAGTAAATTTTCCTTGAAATTATACTCATATATATTATTACTATAATTTTTCCAGAATTTTTCATGTGGCAAATTAGTATAGTTTAATCATTAAAGTTTCCCCTATTTTGCTGTTTGATGGTTCTGACCTATCTTTACAAAAACTCAGTTATCTCATTGTACAGAATTCAAATAATGTTATCGTTTATTCCAATCAAAAATAGACTCATTAAGGATTCTAGGAATATAAACTATGCTCCATGATCATTTTTGTACAATTTTTAATAATTTTTTCAAGACAGAACAGGGGATCACGAAGTCATTCAGAACCTGTCTCACTAAAATTTAAATATCTCATAATATAAAATTTATTTGCCTACTCTGTTTCTTTCATATAAAAATAGACACAATAAGATTTAATTCTATATCTTATTTACTTTTTAATTCCATTTATCCTATTTTTGGTGATTTTTCAAAATCACGTCACTGCTGCTAACCAAAAACTGTTTCATTGCAAAATATGGTTAACTAGTTTATAACATCTTTACTCCATTTCATTTAAACTCTATACATTAACCATACTTATATATACTAAAACCAAATCAACCAAAACCACAACCAAACATAATCATCAGGCCAAAATATAAATTCCAAGATTAACAAGATGGACAAGCCATTTTAGCATGGCTTATATTTACAACATCAAAACATCATCCAAGTATTAGGCTAGCCTATACATGCCTTAAATTCAAAATCCCAACTTTTAAAGTACCAAAATAAGTCGATAGTGTGGATGACTTCATTAACGATCCCCCTGAGCTCGTAGCTTGTAACCAAAATCTATAAAACAAAATAACAAAACACACAGAGTAAGCTAACTTAGCTTAGTAAGTCTTAAGCAAATATAACTACTCAATTAAATATTCAAATATCTTTAAACCAATTATTTTATGACATTAATGTAATAACATAGCACAACTGGACTATCATGGTCGAATACTACTATCCTTATATAGCATTACATTTATCACTTATCAAATCCAAAACATCACTATCTTGCTTTAAAAATACAAACTTACCATTTGCATATAGTTTAATATGTTTCCATATACAACCGAATTAGTAAGTACCATGTACAATTTAATCACATATAATCGAATGTATATGTGTATATATATATACATCCATTAAACATCACATGTATACTAGTATATAATAATGATACAATATCATTTACTCACATATGTAGAAAACCGAATATACAAGAGCATCTTTTAGTCAACTTACTTGCTCAATAAACATCACATATAAACATGTCAATATATAAACACATACCTTATGGCCGAATGTAATCTACATCACTTAACTAAGCTTTAACTTGCTCAAGTTTGACCTTAACTTGATCATTTCATAAGCATAAGCTTGTAATATAAATCACCGGTATAAAACCTGCTAGGCATAAGCCAGAATCACACACCGGCACTAAGCCTGCTAGACCCGAGGTCTGATATTCAATCACCGGCAATAAGCCTGCTAGGCATAAGCCCGATTAAGTTCACCATCCCAAGGATTGCTAGGCTCAAAGCCTAAATCATGATACTTTTAATCTGTCTCACACAATTCGTTCCATATATCGATTCACTTATACACATTTCGAACTCATTGTACGAACATTCAAATATCATATATCAATCGAATAATTTTAACAAGTCAAATCTTATACTTACCACATTCGGCTATTCAATAATATAGCTCCAAAATTTCTAAAAATCAGCATATACTAGGTTACGTACATAATTTTTAATGTTTTATTGCTTAAAGACTTACCTCGGATATCGACGGATCGACGGCAACCTAGCTATTCGACTATTTTCGCTTTTCCCCGATCCAAATCCGTTTTCTTTGGTTCTTGATCTAAACATGTTCAAATTAAGCTCATTCAAATATATTTACATTCAATTTAATCCAAAAACACATAAATGGGCAAATTACCATTTTGCCCCTAATATTTCACACTTTTTACAATTTAGTCCTATTTGCACAAAACACAAAATACACAAAATTTGAATGAACACCTTAAGGGCCGAATATCCATAGTACTCATACAAGTCCATCCATTTCATTTATTTCACATTTTAATCCCTCTAAATTTTATTTTTTCAATTTAGTCCAACATACTCAATTTCATCAAAAATTCAAAGACAAAACTTGTTAATCTAACACACATTTATCATAATTCATCCTCAAACAACATAAACAACAAGCTATCATCAATGACTCAACTCAAAATATTCATCAAACTCAAAAATTAAAGCATGGGTCTTGTACATTTCATAGCAACGATCTCAAAAACGTATAAATTATCAAAAACCGAACAAATTACATACCTCAATCAAGCAAAACCAAGGCCGCATGTAACTTGTTCTTCTTTCTTTCTTTTTCTTTTAGTTTCGGCAATAACAATAAAATGAACATACATGTTTCTTTATTTATGTTTTATTATAATAAGTTAATATAATATAATAATAATAATAATAACTTTTATAATATAAAAATTCATATATTAAAGTCATTTAAACAAAAACATGCCGTCCACTAAGTATAGAAAGGACTAATTATAATGCAAATCCTCCATATTAATAAGACATCAACAATTAAGCACTTTAACAACTAACCATCAAATTTTCATGTTACGCGATTAAGTCCTTTTATTAAATCAGACACCTAAACGATAAAATTAAGTCACGAAAATTTAACACAAGCAAATTCACACATAATAAATAAGGAAAATATTTTTAAAATATTTTTCAGACACGGATTTGTGGTCCCAAAACCACTATTCCGATTAGGGTCAAAGTCAGGTTGTTACAACTCTCCCCCCTTAAGAATTTTCGTCCCCGAAAATCTTACCGGTGAATAGGTTTGGATATCGCTCTTTTATTGTATCCTCTGACTCCCAAGTTGCTTCTTCTACTCCGTGTTTTTGCCACAGTACTTTAACTATCGAAATTTTCTTATTTCTCAATTCTTTTATCTCACGAGCCAGAATACAAATCGGTTCCTTTTCGTATGTCATATCGATCAATCTCAACTTCACCGGGCAAATCACATGTGAAGGATCGATCAATATCTACCGAAGCATCGAAACATGAAAGACATTATGAATCTTTTCCAACTCGGGTGGTAACTGCAATCTATAAGCAACCGGCCCGATACGCTCTGTGATTTCATATGGTCCAATAAATCTCGGACTCAATTTGCCTTTACGACCGAATCTAAGTACTTTCTTCCACGGTGAAACTTTCAAAAATACTCGATCTCCGATCTGAAACTCAATGTCCTTACTTTTCAAATTTGCGTATGACTTTTGACGATCTGATGCAGCTTTCAAACTATCACGGATCACAGCCACTTTCTGTTCAGTTTCTTTGATCAAGTCAACCCCGTGTATCTTGCTTTCACTGAGCTCGGTCCAATACAATGGTGTACGACATTTATGACCGTACAAAGCTTCGTAGGGTGCCATTTTGATACTAGATTGAAAACTATTATTATAAGCGAATTCAATCAGAGGTAAGTATTGTTCCCACGTACCTTCAAACTCGAGGATGCAACATCTCAACATATCCTCAAGTATCTAAATAATTCGTTCGGACTAACCATCTGTCTACGGATGAAAAGTTGTGCTAAAGTGTAGTTTAGTACCTAAAGCATCTTGCAATTTCTTCCAAAACCGTGTCGTGAATCTCGGGTCTCTGTCTGAAACAATAGAAATAGGCACACCATGTAATCTCACAATTTGAGATACATACAAGTCAGCAAGCTTATCGAGCGAATAATCCGTACGAACTGGAACAAAGTGAGCTGATTTGGTCAATCTATCCACAATAACCCAAATTGCATCTTTCTTGCTCGATGTCATAGGTAAACCGGATACAAAATCCATAGTGACTCTGTCCCATTTCCATTCTGGTATCATGATCGGCTGAAGCAACCCAGAAGGTACCTGATGTTCGGCCTTTACTTGTTGACAAACTAAGCACTTCGAGACAAATTCAGATATGTCTCGTTTCATACCAGGCCACCAATAGTACTGTTTCAAATCGTTATACATTTCCGTGCTACCCGGATGAACTGATAATCAGCTGCTATGTGCTTCATTCAATATCATTTGAATCAAATCTAAATTTCTTGGAACACATATTCGATCTTTGAATTTCAAACAGTCATTCTCATCAATTCGAAACTCTGATTCAATAATACTTCCACCCTGAGCTCGTTTTGCCAACAAATCTTTATCAACTTTCTGGGCATCACTAATTTGTTGAACAAACAGCGGTCTTGCTTTTAATTCGGTTACAATCGAACCATCATCAGACGCAATCATATGCGCATTCATTGCACGTAGAGCAAATAATAACTTTCGACTTAATGCATCCACAACAACATTAGCTTTTCCCGATGATAGTCAATCACTAGCTCATAATCTTTCAAAGAGTTCTAACCACCGCATTGTCTCAAATTCAAATCTTTCTGGAGTCATCAAATACTTCAGACTTTTGTGATCTGAATAAACATGACATTTCTCACCGAATAGATAATGACGCCATATCTTTAACGCAAACACAATGGCTGCTAGCTCCAAATCATGTGTCGGATAGTTTCTTTCGTGTGGCTTCAACTGTCTCAAGGCATAAGCTATGACTTTGCCTTCATGCATCAAAACACAACCCAAACCATTCAAAGATGCATCACTATAAATAACAAATTCTTTACCCGATTCAGGCTAGACTAATACTGGAGCTTCGGTCAAATGAGTTTTCAACTGATCAAAACTTTTCTGACACTTTTCCGACCACTCGAACTTAACATCTTTCTGTAATAGCTTTGTTAACGGTGTAGCTATCATAGAAAAACCTTTCACAAATCATCTGTAGTAACCAGCGAGCCCTAGAAAGCTTCGAATTTTAGAAACATTTTTCGGTGGTTTCCAATCAAGTATAGCCGATACTTTATTCGGATCAACCCAATGCCCGATCTTTGAAACAACATGGCCTAGAAAATCGACTTCACGTAACCAGAACACACACTACTAAACTTTGCATACAATCCGTTTATCTCGCAAAGTTTGTAGCACAAGTCTCAGATGCTCGGCATGCTCAGTTTCATCTTTGGAGTAGATTAGAATATCATCTATAAACACTACAGCAAACCGATCCAAATACTGTCTGAAAATCCGATTCATCAGATCCATAAAAATAGCATGTGCGTTAGTAAGTCCGAAAGGCATAACAAAAAACTCATAATGTCCGTACCTCATCCGAAAAGCAGTCTTTGGCACATCAGAATCTCTGACTCGCAAACTGATAATAACCTGACCTCAAATCTATCTTTGAAAACACTGAAGCCCCTTTCAGCTGATCAAACAAGTCGTCAATCCGTGGCAACGGGTATTTATTCTTTATAGTCACATTATTTAGCTGTCGGTAATCAATACACATTCGAATAGTTCCGTCTTCCTTTTTCACAAATAGAACTGGCGCACCCCAAGGAGAGAAACTCGGTCGTGCAAAATCCCTATCTGTCAACTCTTGCAACTGTGCTTTCAACTCTTTTAATTCAGTAGGTGCCATCAGATTCGGAGCTATCGAAATCGGAGTCGTCCCCGGTACTAATTCAATACCAAACTCTACCTCTCGATTAGGTGGTAAACCCGATAATTCTTCAGGAAACACATCCGGATAATCACACACAACTGGTACAGATTCAATCTTCTTTTCAGTCACTTTACTATCAAGCACATAAGCAAAGTAAGCTTCATAACCTTTTCTCACATACTTCCGAGCTAACATCGAAGATATTACTGCTGGTAACCCATTCAGATCATTAGATTCAATCGAATAATTTCACCGTTCTGACATCTCAGATCAATAGTCTTTCTTTTGCAATTAATAATAGCATCGTGCAAAGTCAACCAGTCCATACCCAAAATTATATCGAATTCATCAAAAGGAAACAACATCAAATCGGCTGGAAAACATGAATCTCGAATCATCAACGGGCAATTTTTACACACTTTGTCAACCAAAACACACCGGCCTAAGGGATTTGATACCCAAATCACAAACTTAGTAGACTCAACAGGCAGAGTCTTACTGGATACTAATGTTTCACACACATAAGAATGAGTCGAACCAGGATCAATTAACACAATAACACTAGTATCATAAAGAGTGAAAATACCGGTAATAACATCTGGGGAAGAAGCATCCTCACGGGCGCGTATAGCATATGCTCTAGCAGGTGCACGAGCCTCAGATCGAACCGCTGTATCCTTTGTTCCTCTCTGACTGCCACCTACATTACCCGAATACCTGGGTGGTCTACCTCGCGCTGACATGTTGCTTGGTCTCGCATTCAAAATAGTATTTTGCTCGGCTAACATCGGGCACTCCCAGATAAAATGATCCATCGATCCACATTTAAAATAGAACCGATCATGCAATCTACAACTCCTAGAATGCCATTTTCCACAATGCTTGCACTTAACCCTATTCTGCTGAACATTACCAACACTGGCAATCGATGTGGCTCGGGAACCCACAGGAGGTCGGTCTCGGTCTCGTCTAGAAAAGTCTAAAGCAGCTTTAGGTTGACTAGAATCATCTCTGAACTTCTTTGATACTGAGTGAAAAGTCTTACTCGATGATCGTTTATGAAAGTCTCGGCTTCAAATTCGACTTTTCTTTTCTCTTTTCCAAGCTCTTGACTTTACTTTACAGCTCGTTCAACAAGTACCACGAACTCTTTAATCTCAAGTATGCCGACCAGTAACTTAATGTCTTCATTCAAACCATCTTCAAATCTTTTACACATGATTGCTTCAGTTGAAACACATTCGCGAGCATATTGACTCAGCCTTACAAATTTCCGTTCATACTCAGTTACAGTCATACGACCCTGTTTCAATTCCAGAAATTTTTTGCATTTTTGATTGATGAATCTCTGGCTGATGTATTTCTTACGGAACTCAGTCTGGAAAAATTCCCAGGTTACTTTCTCTTTCGGAACCACCGATACTAGTGTATTCCACCAGTGATATGTGGTGTCTCGTAATAAGGATATATAGCACATTTTAAACTTTCATCTGGAGTACATGATAGCTCGTCGAACATACGGATAGTATTATCAAGCCACAGCTCAGCTCATTCCACATCATCATCATCATTAGCTTTAAACTCTTCGGCCCCGTGTTTCCTAATTTTATCAACAGGAGGCCTGCTAAATTTCATCGGATCTATCATCGGAGGTACCATAGGTATCGGAGATGGATTATTCAGGGGTGGAGGGTGTTGTACAGCCGGATTAGTCCGTATATACTGTGTAAACCAATCATTCATCATTTGGTAGAAGGCTTGTCTAGCCTCCCCCTCTGGATTACTCAAAGTAGGTCGAGAATCTGTCGGCGCTATTCCTGGCAAGGGATTAGGCGCTACACTCTCGACATCATCAGCTACGGCTTTATCGGGATCCATTTACTATATAGAAACACAATTCAGATGTCAGAAGTCATCACACTATCGCATTATAAATTAAGGCATGTATAGCTAGACTCACACGTGCTACAATAGTCCTAGAATCGACTAAACCGTAAGCTCGATACCAATCAAATGTAACACCCTTAACCCGTATCCGTTCTTTGGAATAGGGTTACAAGGCATTAACATGCAAAACACGAGTCATATCAATTATTTATCGCTTATATGGTCATATCCGAATGCGTTATGAGTAATGCATTTTCATAGTATGCTAAAACAATAATGTACATATCTCAAAATCCATTTAGCTAATTTCACACATAAGCATTTGTCAACAAATACAAAGGTTACTATTCATTTGGTCATTCAAGTCACATTGACCCAATATGCACATGTTCATAATTACTTTACTAAACAAATTATCAATTACCAAAACTAAACATACATATATGTTTTTGCATAAACTTTGTTTAACCTAATTCAAAATAGGCCAATTACAAACATCCAAACAAAATATAGATCAATTCATTTATAAGATCAAAATCGAATCAACAAGACCAAGTAAACTTCCATAATTCAAAACACATAAATATAAAACTTTATACACTTGTACATACTAGACTTAACTACTAATTCGGGGCATAAAAATTGAAACTGTCCATCTGCATCATGTTGACTAAATTGACTATAACTTGAGTTAAGAAAATCGAAATTTAGATCCGTAAATTTTCATTTAAACTAGACTCATATATATTCTTACTATAATTTTTACAGAATTTTTCATGTGGCAAATTAGAACAGTTTAATTATTAAAGTTTCCCCTATTTCACTGTTTGATGGTTCTGACCTATCTTTACAAAAACTCAGTTATCTCATTGTACAGAATTCAAATAATGTTGTCGTTTATTCCAATAAAAAATAGACTAATTAAGGATTCCAAGCATATAAACTATGCTCCATGATCATGTTTTTACAATTTTTAATAATTTTTCCAAGATAGAATAGGGGATCACGAAGTCATTCAGAACCAGTCTCACTAAATTTTAAATATCTCATAATATAAATTTTTTTTGCCTACTCTGTTTCTTTAATATAAAAATAGACACAATAAGATTTAATTCTATATCTTATTCACTTTCTAATTCTATTTCGCCTATTTTTGGTGATTTGTCAAAATCACGTCACTGCTGCTAACCAAAAACTGTTTCATTGCAAAATATGGTTAACTGGTTTATAACATCTTTACTCCATTTCATTTAAACTCTGTACATTAACCATACTTATATATACTAAAACCAAATCAACCAAAACCACAACCAAACATAATCATCAGGCCAAAATATAAATTCCAAGATTAACAAGATGGACAAGCCATTTTAGCATGGCTTATATTTACAACATCAAAACATCATCCAAGTATTAGGCTAGCCTATACATGCCTTAAATTCAAAATCCCAACTTTTAAAGTACCAAAATAAGTCGATAGTGTGGATGACTTCATTGACGATCCCCCTGAGCTCGTAGCTTGTAACCAAAATCTATAAAACAAAATAACAAAACACACAGAGTAAGCTAACTTAGCTTAGTCAGTCTTAAGCAAATATAACTACTCAATTAAATATTCAAATATCTTTAAACCAATTATTTTATGACATTAATATAATAACATAGCACAACTGGACTATCATGGCCCAATACTACTATCCTTATATAGCATTACATTTATCACTTATCAAATCCAAAACATCACTATCTTGCTTTAAAAATACAAACTTACCATTTGCATATAGTTTAATATGTTTCCATATACAACCAATTAGTAAGTACCATGTACAATTTAATCACATATAATCGAATGTATATGTATATATATATACATCCATTAAACATCACATGTATACTAGTATATAATAACAATACAATATCATTTACTCACATATGTAGAAAACCGAATATACAAGAGCATCTTTTAGTCAACTTACTTGCTCAATAAACATCACATATAAACATGTCAATATATAAACACATACCTTATGGCCGAATGTAATCTACATCATTTAACTAAGCTTTAACTTGCTCAATTTTCACCTTAACTTGATCATTTCATAAGCATAAGCTTGTAATATAAATCACCGGTATAAAACCTGCTAGGCATAAGCCTGAATCACACACCGGCACTAAGCCTGCTAGACCCGAGGTCTGATATTCAATCACCGGCAATAAGCCTGCTAGGCATAAGCCCGATTAAGTTCACCAGCCCAAGGCTTGCTAGGCTCAAAGCCTGAATCATGATACTTTTAATCTGTCTCACACAATTGTTCCATATATCGATTCACTTATACACATTTCAACTCATTGTACGAACATTCAAATATCATATATCAATCGAATAATTTAAACAAGTCAAATCTTATACTTACCACATTCGGCTATTAATAATATAGCTCCAAAATTTCCAAAAATCAGCATATACTAGGTTACGTACATGATTTTCGATGTTTTATTGCTTATAGACTTACCTCGGATATCGACGGACGGACGGCAAACCTATTATTCGACTATTTTCGCTTTTCCCCTATCCAAATTTGTTTTCTTTGGTTCTTGATCTAAACATGTTAAAATTAAGCTCATTCAAATATATTTACATTCAATTTAATCGAAAAACACATAAATGGGCAAATTACCATTTTGCCCCTAATATTACACACTTTTTACAATTTAGTCCTATTTGCACAAAACACAAAATACACAAAATTTGAATGAACACCTTAAGGGCCGAATATCCATAGTACTCATACAAGTCCATCCATTTCATTTATTTCACATTTTAATCCCTCTAAATTTTATTTTTGCAATTTGGTCCAACATACTCAATTTCATCAAAAATTCAAAGACAAAACTTGTTAATCTAACACACATTTATCATAATTCATCCTCAAACAACATAAACAACAAGCTATCATCAATGACTCAACTCAAAATATTCATCAAACTCAAAAATTAAAGCATGGGTCTTGTACATTTCATAGCAACGATCTCAAAAACGTAGAAATTATCAAAAACCGAACAAATTACATACCTCAATCAAGCAAAACCAAGGCCGCATGTAACTTGTTCTTCTTTCTTTCTTTTTCTTTTAGTTTCGGCAATAACAATAAAATGAACATGCATGTTTCTTTATTTATGTTTTATTATAATAAGTTAATATAATATAATAGTAATAACTTTTATAATATAAAAATTCATATATTAAAGTCATTTAAACAAAAACATGCCATCCACTAAGTATAGAAAGGACTAAATACAATGCAAATCCTCCATATTAATAAGACATCAACAATTAAGCACTTTAACAACTAACCATCAAATTTTCATGTTACGCGATTAAGTCCTTTTATTAAATCGAACACCTAAACGATAAAATTAAGTCACGAAAATTTAACACAAGCAAATTCACACATAATAAATAAGGAAAATAGTTTTAAAGTATTTTTCAGACTCAGATTTGTGGTCCCAAAACCACTATTTCGATTAGGGTCAAAGTCGGGCTGTTACAATTTCTATCATGTATGACAAATTTCACAACTTTTACAAACTAGTCCTTACTAGCATTTTTCATGAAATTCATTTAGGAAAAGATGTTTATCTAACATCAAACTCTCATAATCTTTCATAAAACATCATTTTACAAGCATGTCATACATGGGTAGATTTATGAACATGAATTCTAGCTCAACTTATAGTTATAAATAGCTAAATCATAATATGAGGACTCCAAAAATACGAAGAATACTAAAAACGGGGCTAGGATGCACTTACTAGCAAGCTTCAAAAATTGAAGAACCCTAGCTATGGAGTCTCTCAAATTTTCGGCACAAGGGGAAGAAGATGAATAAGGTTTTTGTCATCTTTTTCCCTTTTTAATCATTTAATTGATAAATGACCAAAATGCCCTTCTCACTAAACTTTCAAAATTTCTAACTCATGTACATTTTTGTCCAAAAATTATAATTTAGGAAAATTGCTATTTAAGGACTTCTAATTAATATTCCAAAGCTATTTCATACTAAAAGCTTCTAGAATCTCAAATTTTGCAAGTTAGTCCTAATGGACCAATCAATGACAATTTCATAAAATTTCTACATGAAACCTTCATACTATCATGCAAACATATCTTAAACCTCAAAACTTATTTTACTACTTCGGATTTATGGTCTCGCACCACTGTTCCGACTAGGCCCTAAACCAGGATGTTACATGAAGTGCACGCCCAACAGGTAGCTCGCTATTATAATTCCAAAGTCAGAAACAAATAGTTCCAAGTGGGCGATCTTGTCTTAAGAAATATCGAGGCTAGTCTACCCGTTTCACAACGAGGAAAAATGGCCCCAAATTGGGAAGTTCCATACAAAGTGATAGAAAAAATAGGTTATGGAATATATAATCTAGCATGGATGGAGAGCACAGTTGTACCGCAGACTTGGAACGGCCGATATTTCAAGAAATACTATGTACAACTCCTTATTCTATGAATGAAAAATTTTCCAAATAACATTCGTGTCATATTAATGCCGCGGGCAAATAATTGCAACATCCAACAGAGTTAGCGAAAGCAAAGCTCCCAACTGTCATAATAAGGCTTGCAAGTGAAGAGTCCCAGCCTTCAACACATTTAACGAAAGCAAAGCTCTCAGCTGTCATATTAAGGCTCATAGGCGAAGAGCCTAGCCTTCAACATAGTTAGCGAGAGCAAAGCTCCCAGCTGTCATATTAAGGTTTAGAGGTGAAGCGTTGCAACCTCTAACACAGTTAGCGATAGCAAAGCTCCCAACTGTTATGTTAAGGCTCGCAGGTGATGAGCCGCAACCTCCAACATAGTTAGCGAGAGCGAAGCTTCTAGTTTTCGTATTAAGGTTTGCAGAATAAGCGCTACAGCCTCCAACACAGTTAGTGAGAATTAAAAACTCCCAGCTATGCTACCTTTCAAAATTTTCTTAAGTATAAAATAGCTCACAGAGTAACATCCCCAGCTGTAACACCCCCAAACCCGGCCCACGAGCCTTGACCGGATCTGGTTATGTCACTGTGGAAGAACGGTTAAAAATCCTTTTTGTCTTTCGAATAAAACATGAAAATTGTTAACTTTTGAAAATTTTGCCCTTTCTAAAATTTTAAATAAAACTTTGTTATTAAAAATAATCCATATTAAAACTTTGGTGTAAAGATTACATATACTTTGAATAAAAGATTGCTACAATTAAAAACATTTTCACATAGTAAATTATTTTAAGTAGAACATAATCTAAAATAATATCAAAAATAGCAATAACAATAGTAACAATAATAAGGCCCTTATTACAAAATAATTAATCCAAGTACTTCAAATTAAAATGCTTGAAATAAAAATATTTAAAACGTCTCCTGCATGGGCCACCCTGTATCTACTCCAACCCGGTCCGATCATCCTGTTACCTGCGATGTTGGATAAACAATTGGGTGAGTCATACAGACTCAGTGTGTAATTAAACCACTGATATCCACCCACATGTTAGCCACAAATCAACCCAATTATAAAATGCAGCATGTAAATATAATCATTTAAACATTACCACAATCTGGGCTTGGCCCACAATCAAATCATATTCAAGCACTGGGCTAGGCCCTTTTCTCATCAATCCACTGATCGCTGGGCTTGGCCCATTTCCACGTATGTTCTCAAAACATACCTTTCCACATGTCATATTGGGCATGGCCCATTTCCATATCATTTCACAACGGAACAATGCAACATGAAACCCAACCCAATCCTAAGGTCCATCCGCTACACACCCCCTTATCCAAATTACCACACACACCGGGGGACTATCGAGTCACCCTCTCCTTTTCCCTCCAAAAAGGCAACCAATGCCATCCACGATGTAGCGTATAGCTAACATCAAACCACGATGGAGCACACAAAGCAATCCATCAAGCCACGATATGGCATAGAGCCGATATCAATCAAGGTAACCACGCGAACTAAATCGCAAAGATCCACAACGCGACCTCGATCGGCGCCAATCCACGATGTAGCACAAAGTCGACATCAACCACGTACTCAAGTACACCCGGTCCTTCTTTCATAACACACCCATGCACATGTAACATGATATAACGACAATATGATGCATGTGCATGTCATTCACAAATATAGGCATACACTCATATTTAAATAAATGACAACAATATTTACAATGTGCTACTTACGATCATCGTCATACCCTTTTAGGGTATCTATCACACTTTTACCATCGCACTTATTAGTAAGCATATAACATAAGCAGATATCACACAAAACCCGGAAACAATGGCTAACTACACACCTTATAACCTGAAGTTCTAGACTTTCAATCCCGACGGCCTCCCTTTACTCTTGTCGATTTGCCCTATAACCCATAGTCAACATCGGTCAACACAAGAACATATCTAATGGCCTAAGGCCGAATACCCAAAGGATCACTTACCCACTTACTCGGATCCTGAAACACCAATAGTCTCAAGGAGTTGCCGAAAATCCTCATACAAAACCATTAGAATCGGCCTACAACAACAATCCATGAAAAGGCCCTTTTGGCCGAATACTCACCATCACCTTACCTTATCCATGAAATCTCAAGAGAATCCCTTTTTGCTCCTTGGTGTTAGCTACAACTAAAACGAAACACAATGTCACCTTGGCCCTAGAGACATTCGGCCACACCAACCACTAAGGCCAACCATTCGGTTTTGGCCATTAAAACAAAGAATCATAAATCGACCGCTAAGGATAGAATCTACTTACCACTCCTGCTTAAGATTCGGCCCACCGCACTAGGATATCAAGGGAGATTTTCGGCTTCAAGCTTGGTAAAATAGAAGAGGAATAGACAGGCTAAAGGTTTCAGCTTAAGCAAAAAGAGAAGTAAAAAGCAAGAGAGGTTGATGTTTGAGTAATTCGACAATAGCTACCAAATAGTGGTGAAATATTCGACTATACTAGGAGAAGATATAGACTTGGGGTTGGTCGTAAGGAAAATAAATGAATAAAAAGAGGGAGTAGAAGAATTCGGCAAAGGGATCAAAAGAAATTCATGAAGAAGGCTGCCCATTAAATAGGAAATTCGGCACCCCCCTCCCCTTGAAGACTCCAAAGCCGATTAAACACTCCAAGCCCCCCATTCGGCCATGACTTCCACCAAATCCAAAATTCCTTCCTAAATTCACTCAATACCAACCAATTCAAAATAAAATAATCTAATAGCAACCATTATCACCTATTTACTAATTTTAAACTAATTAAAATAATCCCACCATTATCAAAAATAAATAAAATAAACAAGATTACCCACCAAATTAATTCAAAAAGCTAACCAACCCCAATTCAATCTTATCCCACCTATTAAAATAAAAATAGTGATTATCCTACACTAAAAAAACAAATACTAGAAAAAATAAAACTTCAATTTGCAACACCCATGTGCCGTCCACCTTCACGCCAATCAAGAAGAAAAAGAAGGAAAAACCCCACCGCACCTCCAAGGTTCGAACACGGGACTGGGGAAATCAAGAGACCAAGTAGCGCCAGAGCCATTCGGCCAACTCGCTTTTCATGTTACAAAGCCCCAACATTTATTTTTAACTCCTTCCTACTTCAAATTTCATCACATACAAAATAAAACGCCAAAAATGCCGCTGCCCCACTCGAACCAGCGCCCTTTCTTCCCTTCATCGCCTAAGTGGCGCATGAGAGCCGCTTTGCCAACTGGACTTTCATGTCCACCAACCTGGCCATTAATTTTTAAGGCCTACTTAGCCCAGTCCTTTGGCTGACGCAAAAATAAAACAAAAATTGCTGCCTTAGCAGCTCGAACCCTGCTCCTTAGGCGTCCCCTTTCAAAGCTCCAAGCGGCGCCTCCATGCCACTCCACCCAACTGTTTCTTGTGTCCTAAATTCCACCAATTTATTTTAAGGCCTTCTTGCCCTATTTCCCCTTTTTACACTAAAATCTAAAATTTTCCAAGGTACTCCCCGTTCATCCAATCATTCTTAAAACCTCTAAATACACCAAAGCACACCCAAAAATCTTCCAACACATGGGTTAAACTCAAATTGCATAGCCCCTAAACCAGGGTGTTACACCAGCTATGTTATCTTTCAAACTTTTCTTAAGTATAAAAAGCTCGCGGAGTAACATTCCTAGCTGTGTTATCTTTTAAAAATTTCTTAAGTATAAAACAGCTCATAGAGTAACATCCCCAGCTATGTTATCTTTCAAAATTTTCTTAAGTATGAAACAGCTCATGGAGTAACATCCCTAGCTGTGTTATATTTCAAAATTTTCTTAAGTATGAAACAGCTCGCGGATTCACATCCTCAGTTTATTATCTTTCAAGATTTTTCTAAAGTATAAAATAGCTCACGGATTAACGTTCCCAACTAACAATTTTTTCAAAGTTATCTAAGGTTTTTATGATAACAATAAAGTCATGTAAAGGATATAAAAAATAGACGAAAGATAACAACACTATAATAATAGAAACAAATTTTCATTTCATTCAATAAAGGATGTACAGACCATTAGAAAGCTAAAGTACATCATTTTCCCCTTCAGCTCCCTGACCCACATCGTCGTTACCAGCAACAAGGGCCACACTACCATCAGCAGCAAGGGAGGTCGCGTTTTCAGCAGAAGAGACCAAAGTGTTATGCTCAGTTGAGTCCTCATCTAAGTAGAAAGCTAGAGAATTCTTTCAGGAGGACACAAAGGAGTCCCACACAATGCTCGAGGGACAAAACACATCAAAGTCAAGCTCACTCATATTCACCCCTCGAAAGCATCGAGATACACTTTATGAACATCGAAGAGACCACCAACGACCTGGGCATGAAGCAATATATTCATCTTTAGCTTTGAAATAGAGTCTAAAACATTCTCAGCCATCTTTTTCTTAAAATACTCCAAGACTCGAAGTTGCTCCCTGACCATGCTAACTACTTCATCTTGACATTCGCAGATAATTCTATTAGTTTCAACTGTGTGCTCCTCTGTAAGTCTGTCTAGCTTAGCTTGTAAAGCATCTTTACTTTCCTTTTTAGCGACCACCTCACGCTCTAACCCCTCCTCTTTAAACTTAATCATGGCCAAACACTCTATGAGATCTTCATTTTGCTTGATGATAACCTCATTTTCCTCCATCATCTTGCAATACTGCTCACCAACTCTTGCCAGCTCCACCTTAGTGTTCGCAAGTTCCCTTTGATGGGCCTCCTCATATGTCAATCCCACCATATTGACCTCAGAAAGTAAGAATTGCAGAGAGAAGCACAGACTTGAGGCTGAGGGTAGTTGTGGGCTGCTTGGTCTCGCAGCCTCTAGCACTGAAGCCTCCTATTTAAGGGCTGTAACATCAGGGTTATAACGGTACCCTTGTGCGCTCGAGTCCCCACACCAATGGAACAAACTTCCATTACCCTCGATCGCTGCTTTTCTAACAAAAGGCACGAGAAGGAAAGTACAAGCAACAAGTGAGGGGTATCCACATCAATAGTAATCGACAAACTAGCGGGGAAACAGGATGGCAAGCTTGTCGGTGGAAAACTAGAAGGACTCAAGGCTCCAGCAACAGTAGCAACAACCCCAATAGGATCTGCTCTCCTTTTACAATGATGCTCCTGTTGTGCACTATTCCCCTCCTCTTCACTTGTAGAGCCAATACGCACAGCTCCCGCGTAGCCTTGCACTTTCTTACGCCCCACTCGACCAACAAATCAATACCCATAACTGGTTGAGCTCGTGAGATATGCTATCAATCCCACTTGAATTGTCCTTGGAGCCACGATCGATTCCTCCACCAACAATAACCCTATGATCGGTGGAAATAATTAACAAATTAGTATCTCACCCAACAACCCCCATTGTGTAAACTCATCAAGAGCAAACGAATGAAGCTTCATCTTGCGTGAAGTCATAAAAGAAGTTAAAGGGCTTCACATATAACCCAACAAAGATGTCTCGAGCCAACCGATCAAATGAGTTGTGAGGCTAAGTAGCACCTCAGTAAACTCCAAATTATATAGGGTTTTTCTACATATTTTACCACCTTTTTGCTTAATAAATATGTTTATATTGAGTAATTGTTATTAAAATAAGTGAATTTTACTTAATTAGTAATATTGGGCATGAATTTATAAAGTATGTGAAATTGTGCTTAATTACATGATTTTTGTACATATTTTATATTATTTCATGTTAATTTATTAATATGTGATTTTTCACTATGTAGGAGGATCATTAAAGATGTGATTAATGTGAATTAAACATGGACATGAACAAATCAATTCATGTGGACGGCAAGACCATGCAAACTAGGTTATTAGGTTGATAATTTGACCTAGTAAAAGATGTACTAAAAGATGGACATGTCTACTAAATTATTGGACTGAGAAACTGTCTAACAAGGGGGAATTAAAACCCAGTTTTGACACAAGTAGATGACTGCCCAAAAGCAAGCTTTGGGGTATTTAATTGAAGGTCTTTATAGTTGAAAATAATCAGAAATCAGCCCAACAACTTTTCTGTTGAAATCATCAACCCTATGGTTATTAATAGCCTTGGTTTGAATTCAAAATGAGAAGACTAAGTCATCCCTTTTTCCATGAATTGTGGTCGGCCATATGTAAGAGAAAAGGAAGGAATTTAAATTCTATTTTTAGCAAACTCTACCCCTTACCTTCACCTATAAATACCATGTATCAATCCCTCATCCATCATCCCTCATATCTCATTTCTCTTCTCTCATTAGCATTTTCTCTACATTCTATTTCCCTTTTCCTTCCCCTTGCATAGCCGCCCATTTCCCTTCCCATCCTTTAGCCAACATAAGCTTTGGCAAAAGTATTCTTTGCCAAGCCACCTTAGGAATTCCTTAGCAAAAGAAGCATCAAGCAGAATGGATGAGCACATTAGTTAGAATAGATCCGAAAGGCTGCTAAACTGAAAAGAGTTTACTCTTTCCACTTGTTATTTATTTTAATTATGTTTGCTTTGAGTTTATTGTTTTTGACATCAAAGATGATATTTTAAATCTTATTTTTTAGGATGATTATGTTAATTTAATAAGATTTATTTTATTCATGTTTAATATGTTTGGGCCTCAGTCGATCATATTTTCAATTAATATCATGATGCATTTCATTTATATGTGATTGGGTGCACCCAGATTAGCTGAGCAATCCTAACCAAATGACGACTAGTAGACACATAATTGAAAAGTGAAATGCTCAATTTAGATCCTTAAACTTGACTAAGTTGAGGTTCATAATATCTTTAGTTAGCTCTATTATCTTGCATAGTTTTTAGGTTTATGTAATTAAACTGTTGCAAACGTAAATGTCCCTGTGACCTTACATAAATGCTAATAAACCCTTAGTCTAATATGATCTGTAAAATGCATATTTCACTAAGTAAAAGATCTGAGTGGACTTAATTTGGTTTCCAAACTCATGAAAGATTGAGTTGCCATGAAAGTATTTCCGAACATTGTTAAGCATGATGAAGTAAATTGAATTGATTAATATAATTATCCTAGCCCGTTTAATGTTGATTTTTTTATTGCTAAAGTAATTCATTCATACATTTAGGTAAATTGCATCTAGATTAAAATTTCATTAGGGGTCACTCTTTGCATCTAGTTAAACATCACTATCCAAAATTACTGTGTTTTTACATCAAATTGTTATTTATAATTTTGCAATTTATCAGTTAAGCTTATACAATCCATGTGGAGACGATAACTCATTTTTACTTACTTATTACTTGAACAATTGTGTACACTTGCGCATATTCCTTATTACAAGTTCTTGGCACCGTTGCCGGGGATTGTTGCCTTAATCATTCTTTGTGAAGTTATTTTTCCAGTTTTGTTTTTATTTAATTTCTAGCGTTACAAATTTATTCTTTATTCTTCATTTGAAATTTATTTTTCAAGTGTTTATGTGCATAGAATGAATCATTGATCTATTACATGCAGATCTTGAAATTGAGCAGACTTTTAGACAAAGAAGACGCGAGAGATCTGCTCAAAGACAATCTGAGATGGACTTTAGAAATCAAAATAATGGGTAAGGTAATGGAGTCAAACAAGTGCACAACCCAATCCTTATTGCTGATGATAGGGATCATGCCATTAGATAATACGTTGTACCACTCTTCAATGAGTTAAATTTGGGAAATATGAGACCGGTTATCGAGGCACCTCAATTCAAATTGAAATTGGTGATGTTTAAAAAGCTCCAAATGGTGGGCTAGTTCAGTGGTATGCCCACGGAAGATCCACACTTACACCTTTGATTACTCATAGAGGTGAGTTATTGGTTCAAGATAGCTGGTGTGGCTGAAGACACACTGAGGTTAAAACTGTTCCCATACTCGTTGAGAGATCGAGCACGAGCATGGCTGAATTCATTACCACCAAGTTCAATAACTACATGGCAATAATTAGCAGAAAGGTTTTTGGTTAAGTATTTTTCACCAACAAAGAACGCAAAGTTGTGAAATAAGATAACTACTTTCCAACAATTTGATGATGAGTCTTTGTATGAGGTGTGGGAAAGATTCAAGGAATTGCTTCGTAAGTGTCCTCATCATGTGATTCCTCATTGTATCCAGTTGGAGACGTTTTATAACGGTGTCAACGCACACACAAGATTAATGGTAGATGCTTTTGCAAATGGTGTGATTTTCTCTAAGTCTTATAATGAGGCTTACGAGATCATCGAGAGGACCGCTAGCAAAAATTACTAATGGCTGACAAATTGAGCAGTTTCTGGAAGATGAGTAGCCGGAGTGCATGAAGTGGATGCACTGACTTCACTCTTTGCTCAGGTATCTTTTATTTCCTCTATGTTAAAACAGTTTACCACTAATGGTTTGAATAAATTTTCAGCTCAATCACCAAGTTAGTATGATGTTGTTTCCTATGTGTATTGTAGGGATGATCATTCTTTTGAGAATTGCCCTTCAAACCCCGAATATGTGTGTTATGTAAGGAACCAGTATCAAAATAAAAGTGGACAAGGACTACAGTCTAACTTATACAATCCTTCATTGTAGAATCATCCGAAATTTTCCTAGAGTAACTCGGGAAATGGACCGAACAACAACCAGATGCAATATAAACCCAACCAAACCTAAGGGTTTAACCAACAAGCCCACAAACCACCTCAAGCTGAGTCATTAAACAGTTTGGAGGACTTGTTGAAAGTATACATGGCAAAAAACGATGCCTTGATCCAAAGTCAAGCAGCAACGCTAAAAAATCTGGAGAACCAGATGGGTCAGTTAGCTACTGAGCTTCGTAATAGACTGCAAGGAGCCTTACCGAGCAATACAAATATCTGAGGAATGCTGGTAAGGAACATTGCAAAGTGGTAGAGTTACGAAGTGGTAAGATTTTGGAACCTAAGGAGTTTATGACTAAAAATGAGGGAATTCAGCCAACAGTTGAAGTCCCTACAATAGAAAAATCAGATGTTGAAAAATCTAATAAGGTAAACCCTAAACTAGTGAATCTGAAAAGCTAACAACTACATTTGCAGATTTACCTCCTCGGAAAATTTGTCAATATCAACCTAGAGTTCTATATCCTCAAAGACTTCAGCAGAATAAAAATAAACAAGAGGTACAATTCAAGAAGTTCTTGGCTGTTCTAAAGCAACTACATATCAACATATCGTTGGTAGAGGCTTTAGAATAGATGCCCAGTTACATGAAGTTTGTAACACCCCTAACATGTATCCATTGTCAGAATAGGGTTACGAAGCATTACCGGACTTATTACAAAAACAATCATACATTTCTCATACATTTTTTCATTTTCAACTAAAAATCAATCATAGTAAATCACATTATCCCTAATACGAGCCTACGAGGCTCAAATCATGCATTAGAAGTGGTTCGAAACTAAACCAGAAATTCAAGAAATTTTTTCGAAAACTAAGAAATTTTTCAAAATACAGGGGACACACGCCCGTGTGGTCTGTCCGTGTGAGACACACGGCCAAAGACACGCCTGTGTCACAGGCCGTGTGGACATTCGAAATGGGATTACATGGCTGTGTCCCAGCTTGTGTCTGACCCCGTGTAACTCTCTGACTTGGGTCACACGGCCAACCACACGCCCGTGTGACAAGCCCGTGTACCCTTTGAAATGGCCACACACGCCTGCAGCTGCCGTCACTAGGCTAGGCCGTGGGGGCATACTGACTTGGTTTTTAAATAAACACCGGGGACACACGGTAGTGTCACTCGACCATGTGTCACACACTACCGAGACACGCCCGTCTCTGCTCGTGTGGACAAAAATTAGGCTATTTTCCAAGCCATCATTCTCACCCAAACTTGCATTCACCTACATAAATTAAATGGCATATAACATGGCATAAATAGGCATTCAAACCAATCTCAACCAAGTCTAATTCATGCTAATTCCATACCATCAACCACAAGACACACAAGTATTACAATAAGCCATTCAATTCATACCAATTTCACATTCACAAATCACCTAAATGGTCACTTTCAATTATGCACTATTTTGCCTAAAACCATAAGCATATCAATCTCAAATTTAAACCATTTGATACTCAAGCTACCAATCCACAAACCACCATTCACATGGAAATTTTAAACCACATCATAATCGGGCATATGTACATATATATACATACCAAATATACCAAAATAAGCCAAATCACATGGCTATACACATAACCAAAACATACTTCATTTACAAGCCAAATCAATTGGCTAAATCCATTATAAACATATAAACCATATAAACCACAACTCCTATACATGCCATATAACAAAACCATAAGTTCAAAAGTACCAAAATGACAAATTGATAGTGTGATGAAATCTCCGACGACCCCCAATCCGAGCTAGCTTTGATAATCACTATAAAACACGGAAGAGAAAATAGAGTAATCTATAAAGCTTAGTAAGTTCGTATAGTAATAAACCCAACTTATCATATATAAATAATTTAAGCAATTAAACATATCATAATAAAACTCATATTGATCCACAAACCTATCACATATTCATTCACAAGGTCAGATATGAATTTCACAAGTTTCTTCCATTCAATGGTTGTATGGTACATGTACATACCTGTATCAACTCATATAAATCTCATACTCATCCATATCCTTGATATACCAATTGAACCATTTGGAATAATATCGGATACTCGGGAATCTCGCACCTAAGTGCCAATACATAGCCGAAAATATCTCAATCTCATATCTCATATAATGATCACTCTCGAGCTATCAACGGGTCTACTCACACAAGGTGATGGTCAAGACGTAGCTACACAGTGCTACTCACACATGCTGACGAGAATCTACAACACATGCCAGATAACTCAGCCACTGATAGGACGTACGGATCAGCACCCAAAACACATAACCCCTAATGACATGTCGTTTGTATCCAAATCTATTTCTAAGGTTCAACCGATTTCACATTGACGAATCTTCGTCGAACATATCCGTAAGGTTGTATTCACAATTAATTCAATAATAAAGCATTTAAAACTCAATTATATTAATGCTTATTAAGATACGAACTTACCTCGATCGTAAAAACAACGAAATGGATCGACTAGTCCAATACTTTATTTTTCCCTCGATCTAGATCCAAACTTTGCTTTTCTTGATCTATATGTAATCAAATTTAACTTATTTAATTATAATTCTTTTCAATTTAGCCCAAAAATCACATTATGGCAAAATTACACTTTTACCCCTAATAGTTTAACATCTTTACAATTTAGTCCCTAGCCCATAAAAATACAAATTCATGCAGTTCAACTTATACCCATGCTAGCCGAATATCAACTAAGTCCCTAGCAAGCCCTATATTCCATTTATTTCACAATTTAACCATGAATTTTTTACATTTTACAAATAAATCCCTAATTTGCAATTTCAACCAAAATCACTTAACAAATGTTGTTTATCTAACAACAACCATTCATTTTCTATAATCAAACATCAAAACACACACATATTCATCAATGGCAAAACCCTAAACCTTTAAGAATTTTGCAAAGTAGTCCCTGGGTTAGCTAGATTAAGCTACAAGGACTCCAAAAGCATAGAAATAATTAAAAACCGAGTCAATAATCACTTACATGCACTAGATGAACTTGGCCGAATATTAAGCTTCTCCCATGGCTATTTTAGGTTGAATTTTCAATTTTAGATAGGAAGAAACAAGATGATACATTGTTTTTCCTTAATTTAATTTACTTTAATTATTAATTTACACTTTTAACCTTTATTTTAAACCTTTAAAATCACTTAATCATGCACATAAATGTCCATTCACAATTAAAATGGCTTAATTACCATATAAGGACCTCCACTTCAAGGTTCCATAGCTATTAAACAGCTTTAGCTATTAGAACATAACTTTTACACTTTACGCGATTTAATCCTTCTTATCAAATTGAGCATTCAAACGATAAAATTTCTTAACGATATTTTTACACAATCATACTATCATGTCAGAGACATTAAAATAATAATAAAATAAATATTTTGACATCAGATTTATGGTTTTGTAACCACTATTTTGATTTAATTAAAAATAAGCTGTTACAACTCTCCCCCCTTAAGAATTTTTGTCCCCGAAAATCTTACTAGAAAATAGGTTAGGATACTGTTTTCTCATAGCTTCCTCGGGTTCCCACGTAGCCTCTTCAACACCGTGTCGTTGCCATAGAACCTTCACTAAAGCTATGCTCTTGTTTTTTAACTCTTGAATCTCTCGAGCAAGAATTCTGATCGGTTCTTCGCTATACGTCATATTAGGCTGAATTTCAATCTCTTTCGGAGAAATTACGTGTGACGAATCTGATCTATATCGATGTAACATCGACACATGAAATACATTGTGGATCTTTTCTAATTGTGATGGTAAAACTAGTCGATATGCTACTGGCCCTATTCTTTCGATAATCTCATACGGCCCGATAAATCGCAGACTCAATTTTCCTTTGCCACCAAAACAAAGAATCTTCTTCCACGAAGATACTTTGAAAAATACTCTATCGCCAATTTGAAATTCAATGTCTTTACGTTTTAAATCCGCATATGATTTTTGTCGATCGGAAGCTACTTTCAAACTGTCACGAATTACTTTCACTTTCTCTTCGGTCTCTCTAATCAAATCAACCCCGTGAATCTTTTTCTCACTAAGCTCGGTCCATTACAATGGAGTTCAACATTTGCGACCATATAAAGCTTCATACGGTGCCATCTTTACGCTCGATTGAAAACTGTTGTTATACGTGAATTCAACCAACGGTAAATACTTTTTCCAGTTACCTTCAAACTCTAAAACACAGCAACGAAGCATATCTTCGAGAATCTGTATCACTCTCTCAGATTGACCATCCGATTACAAATGAAATGCAGTACTAAAGTGGAACCGTGTACCAAAAGCTTCTTGTAATTTCTTCCAAAATCGCGACGTAAACTGCGGATCTCTATACAAAATAATAGAAACTGGCACCTCGTGAAATCTAACAATCTCAGAGATGTAGAATTCAACTAATCTATCGAGTGAAAAGTCTGTACGTACTGATATAAAATGTGCAGATTTTGTCAGTCTATCAACAATAATGTAATAGCCTGATTTTGGGTCTAGTCAAAATAGTGGTTTCGAGACCAAAAATCTGACACAGTAAAATTTGTTTTTATTATTTTTTATGGTCTACAGTTTTACGAAATGATTTCATGAAAATTTTATTCGAAATTTTTGACGTTTGGGCACTCAATTTAGTTAAAAGGACTAAATTGCAAAAAAGTACAAAAAGTGTGTTCTAGAAGCTAGATGTGCCTAAATGCTATGAAACTTTAAATTGAATGTCTTTAGATGGTAATTAGACCATTGGTTAAGTTAGTGGACAGAAATGGACATGAAGTAAGAGAATTTTTATGTTTTAAGTTAGGGGTATTTTGGTCATTTGGCTTATTAAATGAATTAAAAATCAATTTAAAAGCCAATTTTTGCTCATCTTTCACCCCTTGGCCGAAAATTTCAAGAGGAAGACATAGCCAGGGTTTTTCAAGCTTCCAAGCTCGATTGTAAGTCTGTTCTAGCCTCGTTTTTAATGTTTTTATGTTTTTGAAATCCTTTTAACCCAATCTACCTATTTTTAGTACTAATTTGAAGTATGATTAAGGTCTAGGGTTTGAACCATGTTAGAAATTTGTGTATTTTGATGTTTAATGGTAGATTATGCAAATTTGATGTTGGATAAACAACTTTTACTAAGTGATTTTCAATAAAAATGTCAAAAAGGACATATATGTAAAAGTTATAAAATATGTAGTAAAAGTGTGATTTAATGAAAAATGTGGGCTGGTATGAGCATAAAAATAGTTTGGCTAGGCTTGAGCATTAAAGAAATTGAACATATTTCATTTTACGAGCCTAGGGACTAACATGTAAAATGTCAAAAGTTTAGGGGCAAAAATATATTTTTTAGCATATTATGATTTTTGGGCTGAATTGAATAATGTGATGATTGAATGAGTTAAATTTGTTATTATAGATCAAGAAAAATGAGGTACGGACCTAGACTGAGGGAAAAACAAAGTAATTGACGATTAGGTCAAATTCTACTATTTTTGTACCGAGGTAAGTTCGTATGTAAATAATGCAATGTTATATTTGTATTTTAATGTTTTGGTATTGTATGAAATGTATGATTGATTCTATGATTATATTCGACAAAGTTTCGGTAAGAGAGAAATCCTGGTTGAACCTTAAGAATAGATTAGGTTACAAGTGACATGTCATTAGGAACCCATGTGTTTATGTGATTTATGTGTCCCGAGTGCTGGTCCTGTACGTCCTACCGGTGGCTGGGTATACCAGTATATGTTGTGGATACCTAACAGCTTGTGTTAGCAGCACCGCGTAGCTACGTCTCGACTGACAGCTTGTGTGAGCAGGCCCGAGGATAGCTCGAGAGCAAGCTTATATGTGTTATGAGATTTATGGTACCATTGGCTACATATGTGGCACTTATGCGCAAAGTTTTTCGTGTATCCGATAGTATTCCAAGTGTTTCAACGGGTATGTCAAAGACGAGAAAGTATGTGATTATGTTACTGAGTCGAATGCATGTGTATGTACTGGAAAACCCAAAGAAAATGAATTCATTATATGATGAACTATTGGTAAGAATGTGATTGAGTATGTTATGTTCATGAGGTTTCAATGATATTTAGGTTGATATACGTATGTTACTTTTATGGCAGTTGTATGGTTAATATTGTTTATTATTTGCATATGAATTTACTAAGCTATATAGCTTTCTCCCTTTTCTTTCCCTTGCCTTATAGTGTCACCAAGCTAGCTCGGGATTGGAGATCGTCGGAGATCCATTCACACTATCAACTATTATTTTGGTACCAATGAATTCTACATTTTGAGTTATGGCATGTATAAGAGACTTGGTCATTTTGTTATGTGTCATAATTGATTTCGCCAAATGTGTTGGCTTATATTAGTTGAAAGTTCATTTTGTATAAGGCCATTGAAAATTGGCTACAATTGGTATAATAAATTTATATGATAATTCCTTTCATGGATGTGGGAATTGACATGATTTAAGTTGATAAGCATGTGATGTTTGTGTATGATAGATGGTAGCATGTGAATGATGTGTTGATGTCTTGATTGTGGCTGATTTGGTTGTATGTAATATGCTTGGATTGGTGCCATATGATGTTGTGTATGTATGTATAAGTAAGGGTGGCAAAATGGCTTGGTAAATAGCCTTATTTTTGTCCACACGGGTAGACACATGGGCGTGTGTCTAAGCCGTGTGTGAAACACGACTTGCCCCACGGGCATGTGTTTCGACCGTGTGTCCCTTGCACCTTAATTGTTGCAAAACAGAGTGTCCAGAATATGGCACACGGACAGAGTCATGGGCGTGTGTCTCGGCCGTGTGAAGTCTGCACCTATTTTATGAAAAATTATGGAAATTAAATCGACCACACGGCCTAGCACACGGGCGTGTGGCACGACCGTGTGGCACAAGTCAGAGAGCACCCTATTTTGAACACGGCTTATAGAACGGACGTGTCTAAGGGTCACACAGGCATGTCCCTTGGACCACACAAGCGTGTGATCCCTATAACATGAAAATTTTTCTAAGTTTTGTAAAATTTCCTAAAGTTCTCGATTTAGTCTCGAACCACTTCTAAAGCATGTATAGAGCCTCGTAGACTCGATTTAGGGACGATATGAATAAGTATGAAATTTGTTAATTTGAATGGAAAGTTATGACTCAGAAATGTATGTTTGCTTGTGTTTATGTCCGATAATGCCTCGTGACTGCTCCAAATGATGAATACGGGTAAGGGATGTTACATTTAGTGGTATCAGAGCTATAGTTTAGTCATTTCTCAGACTAATGTAGCGTGTGTAAAAGTCTTGCTATACATGCCATAAATGAACTGTGATAGTTTGATGACTCCTGACAAATTTTAAATGTGTTTTCATATAGTAAATGGATCCCAATCGAAATGAAGCCGATGGCGTGAAAGTAATACGCCCCCACTCAAGAAACGCTGTCAAAGTAGACCTCCCACGGTTAGTCAAGGAAGAGTAGAAGGAGGTAGGGAATCCTTCCGCCACATGATGAACGAGTGGTATACATAATTTGTTCAAACAAATTCGAATGCTCAACCCCTCCACCCCACCTATTCCTCGATCGGTTCTCGTAGCTCCACAAGGTATGGAATTCATGAGATGAGTAAACCACTAATTGATAAGATCCAAAAGCATGGGGCTGAAGATTTTAGAGCAAATGTCGATAATGATCCTAAAAGGGTAGAATTCTGGCTCAAAAACTCCATTAGGGTATTTGATGAACTGTCATGCACACCGGATGAATGTCTAAAATGTGTTGTGTCACTTCTGAGAGATTCAACATACCGGTGGTGGAAAACCCTTGTGCCGATGTACCGAGAGAGAGAGGTTAATTAGTAATTCTTCCAAGATGAGTTTAGGAAGAAATATATCACCCAACGGTTTATTGACCGTAAATGCAAGGAGTTTTTAGAGTGAAATAGGGCCGAATGTCGGTAATCGAGTACGAGCGAGAGTTTGTTAGGCTCAGTAAGTATGCTAAGGAGTATGTTTCCATCGAGGCTATCATGTGCAAAAGGTTCGAAGATAGGTTGAATGAGGATATCTGATTGTTAGTTGGAGTCATTGAGTTGAAAGAATTTGTGGTGCTATTAGATCGAGCTTGTAAAGCTGAAGAATTAAGCAAGGAGAAGAGAAAAGTCGAGTCCGAGGCTAGAGATGCAAGAAAAGGCCGATGAGTAAGTCATTTCAATCTTAGTCTAAGAAATCGAGATATTTGTATGCTCGATCGAGTGCTTCAGCTGGGTATCCCAATAGAGATCGTGAGAAGCAGTACTCGGGTTCTAAAGCCCAAACTACATTAGTAGCAAGATTTGGTAACACTAAGTTTGGTAGGCCTGAATGTCAACATCAGTGGCGTAAGACACCCCGCAAATGTAGAATGTACGCACAGGGCTTGTTTTAAGTGTGGCTCGACGACCACTTTATTAAAGATTGCCCGAGATGGTTGAAAAGGATAAGTTTCGCATCGCAAGATCGGGCAACACTGCCTCTAAAGGGAGACCCACCAAGGAACACGGAAATGGAGCTAGTAGTAAAGGTGTGACAAAAGATACAACCTGTAAGATCCGAGGCTAGGGCACCTGCTAGAGCCTATGCTACATCTCCCGATGTTATCACTGGTACTTTTTATCTCTATAATACTAGTGTAGTTGCATTGATTGATCCTGGATCGACTCATTCTTATGTTTGTATGAAATTGGTAGCGAGTAAGTACTTGCCTGTTGAGTTTACTGAATTTGTGATTAAAGTGTCAAACCCCTTAGGCAAATATGTACTAGTTGATAAAGTTTGCAAGAATTGTCCATTGGTGATTCAAGGTCACTGTTTTTCGGCTGACCTAATGTTGTTGCCATTTGATGAGTTTGATGTCATTTTGGGTATGGATTGGTTGACTCTGCATGATGTTGTAGTGAATTGTAGTCAGAAAATTATTGAATTGAAATGTGAGAATGGTGAAATTCTTCGAATTGATTCAGATGACTCGGGTGAGTTACCGGTTGTTATTTCTTCAATGACTGCCCAAAGATATGTGAGAAAGGGTTGTGAAGCTTATCTAGCTTATGTGTTGAATATAAGAGTGTCTGAAATAAGGATTGAATTAGTATCGGTAGTTTGTGAATATTCAGATGTGTTTCCAGAAGAGTTACCTGGGTTACCTCTGATCAGAGAGGTTGAGTTTAGTATTGTTTTAATGCCAGGGACTTCACTGATATCGATCACTCCATATAGGATGGCTTTGATTGAATTGAAAGAATTGAAAGCTCAGTTGCAAGAGTTGACAGATAAGGGTTTTGCGACACTGAGTTTTTCACCATGGGGTGCACCGGTGTTATTTGTTAAGAAGAAAGATGGATCCATGAGACTTTGTATCGATTATCGACAGCTCAACAAGGTGACTATAAAGAACAAGTATCCTTTGTAACAGCTCGATTTAGACCCTAGCGAAATAGTGGTTTCGGGACCACAAATCCGAGGTTAAAAAATTATTTTATATTATTTTTGGTGTTCATAATATGTGATTGAGCATGTGTGAAAGTTCTGTGTGAAAATTTTATCGATTGTGTGCTTAATTAGCAAAAAGGACTTAATCGCATAAAATGCAAAAGCTGTGTGCTGATTGTTAAAGTGCCTAATTGTTGTTGTTTTTATAATTTGGAGGTTTTATGATGCAATTAGCCCACTATTAAGGTTAGTGGGTGGCAATGGACAAAATAACCTTAGTGTATAAATGTTTTATATGTTTAATAAAAGGGTAAATTAGTAAATGAAGAAATAATGTATATTAAATAAAACAAATGAGAAAAAGAAAGCCATATTCATCTTTTCTTCCACCGAATATTGAAGAAATAATAAGGGTTTAAAGATTTTGTGTTTTCGGCACCTATCAAGGTTGATTCAAGGTTAGTTTTAGCTCGATTTTTAATAATTTCTACGTTTTTGTAATCGTTGCTTTGTGCTCTACAAAACCCATGCTTAAATTTTGTGAATTGATGATGAATTTGAAATGTTCCATGGATGAATTCATGAGATTTGTGAAGTTTGGTGATGAATTATGAAAGATATCTGTTAGATTAACATATTTTGTCTTTGAATTTTTAGTGAAATTGAGTAATTTGGGCTTAATTGTGAAAATAAGAAATTGGAGGACTAAAATGTGAAATAAATGAAATATATGGGCTTGTATGAATATAGAGAGAATTCGGCCTAAGCATGGTATAATGAAATTATGTGTATTTTGTGATTTTATGAAATAGGGACTAAAGTGTCGAAATGTGAAAATGTGAGGGCTATTTCGTAAAATGCCCTAAATATGTGTGTTTGGACTAAATTGATTGACTTGGTGATTGAATGAGTTAAATTTGAATATGTATAAACCAAGAAAGGAGATATTCGAATCGAGATCGAGGTAAAGACAAAGTACTCGATTGATCGGCTAGTTTCGATATTTCGACGTCTGAGGTAAGTTCGGATATAATACAAGTTGTTAGATTTATGTCTATGTGATGAGAAACGAATAAATTGTATAGTTAATGAAATAGCAATGTTATATATGAAATTGAGTAATGAGGCACTATGTGTGCGTAATTTGAGATGAGACACAGATGATTGGCACTGTGTGTGCGAAATAGTAGAAGCTTCGGCTTATTGATTTGGCATTGAGTGTGCGATACTGAGATATGTTCGGTTTAAAGTACAGGCACTAAGTATGCGATGACATTTATGCTTTGGCTACAAAATTGGCACTAAGTGTGCGATTAAATCAAATGAATAACAAAGGTTGATCAAAATGTAATATCGAGCATTGAGTAGTATGGAAGGTGAGTAACTATGTGTTGGCTAAGGTATGTATTGAACCTTTGTGGTTGATGAAATTGTGTATGGAATTATAATGGTTGAGTAAGTATATTAGCTATGGATGATAAGGTGGAATTATTTGTGAGTTGAATTATGTGATGGATTAACTTTGTATATTGTATTTGATTTATTAAATTGAATGTATTATGTTATGAACTTACTAAGCTCTTAAGCTTACTGTGTGATGTGTTCTTCTGTTTTACAGTGTTAGAAAAGCTAGCTCGGATTTGGGGATCGTCAACGACTCAATCACACTATCGGCTATCTATTTCGGTACTTTTGAAAGATGTACATATTTGGTATATGGCATGTATAGGCTAGTAAATATGGAGTATTTTGAGATGTTATGTAACAGTCCGGTTTAGACCCTGGTCAAAATAGTGGTTTCGGGACCATAAATCTGAGTTAAAATAATATTTTAATATTATTTTCTGTGCCTTTAGTATGTTTTTAATCATGTGTTAAGGTTTCGTAAGTTAATTTGATCATTTGTGTGTTTAAATTGAGAAAAGGATTAAATTGCATTAAATGCAATATTTGCAAGCTATTTGTTAAAGCACCTATGTGTAGTGGCTTTTAAGGATGGAGGCCTTATGAGGCAATTAGACCACTAATTAGTTAGTGGATGGTTAAAAGACATTGATGGCATTGTATATATATGTTATATATGTTTTATTATAAGGATACTTTTGTAATTAGGTAATTATCATGATAATAAATAAAAGAAACAATTGAAAGGTGATAGTTATCATCTTATTTTAGCCAAAAATTAGCAAAGAAAAGAAAGGAAAAAGCCAAGCTAGGTTTCGACCATACACAAGCAAAATTAAGGTATGTTTTGACTTTGGATTTTGATGATTTTTTATGTTTTTGATATTGTTGCTTAGTCTACTATCAAGCCCATGTTGTAATTTGAAGAATTGGTGATGTTTATGAGATGTACCATTGATGAAATGGTGAGTTTTGTGATGAGTTTAGGTGTTAAATGAAAGATATGTGTTTAATGAACATATTTTGTTCTTGAATTTTTAATGAATTTAGCTATTTTGGATTAAATTGAAAGAATAGTACTTTGAGGGACTAAATTGTGAAATAAATGAAATGTGTGGACTTGTATAAGCATGGGTGACATTCGGCTAAGCATGAGTATTATGAAATTTGGTGTATTTTGTGATTTTGTGAAATGTGGACTAAAATGTCAAAATGTGTAAATGTGAGGGCTAATTTGCAAATTGCCCTAAATATGTGTTTTTGGATTAAATTGAATGAGTTAGTGAATAAAAGGGTTAAATTTGAATATGTATAGATCAAGAACCGAAGAAAACAGACTTAGACCGCGGGAAATCAAAAGTAATCGGGTAGCCGAATCCGTTTCCGTTAAACCGAACTCGAGGTAAGTTGATATACAAATAAATGTATTGTATTGAATTATGTATGTTCTTATGACTATCGATAATGATGAATGTATATGAGATGATGTATATATGAATTCCGAGAAGGAATCGACATAGTGTCAATGTCTGAGAAGTCCCGTTTGAATCTAGGAATAGATAGGATAGTAAATGTCATGACATAGGTGTCCGTTCTGTGATATCATATAAGACCACGTCTGGGACGTTGGCTTTGATTCGAGATTTTGTGTAAGACCACGTCAGGGACGTTTGCATCGATATGTGAGTTACGTGTAAGACCATGTCTGGGACATTTGCATCGTATTGATTTGTGTAAGACCCTGTCTGGGACAGTGGCATCAATATCTGGTTACATGTAAGACCACGTCTGAGACGTTGGCATTGTACGACTATTCCGAGCACTCTGAGTATCCTATTTAGTTCCGAATGATTTAACGGGAAAATTTGAGATACGAACGACTATGTGATTTTTATATCCGTTTCAGGTTCGTTTGATATGTACACTAAGTGTGTATGAAAGGTAAGTATCTATATGAACTTACTAAGATGATTATGTATATGAAAATGATGAGATTATAAATGAAGATATGCTTGAATGAGCCATGTGTATATATGATATTTGAGTTGAAGAATATGGTAAGATATGGCTAAGCAAATGAGCCAAAGAATATATGTGATGAATTTGTTATGAGAATCAATGATGTTATTGTGTCAAATTGGTTAGATGCATTTTATGCTAAGTTTATTTGTATATGGCTTACTAAGCTTTTGAAAGCTTACTCTCTGTGTGTATTTGCTCTGTTTTATAAATCGTCAAAGCTACTAAAGGCTCGGGAACTGTCGAGGATCATCATCACACTACTCAAACTAATTTTGGTACCTTTTGGAAATGTATATACTAAGTATGGCATGTATAGACTAGTTATTTGGTATATGTTTGAGATGTAAATAGCCATGTGATTTGGCTAGTTAAATGTTGGTAATGTGCATGAGTGAATATGATATTTGGTGCATGTTTTGGTATGGCTTGATGGAAATGAAATAGCCTTATGAATGGTAAGCTTATGGATGAATTGATGCCTTAGTGATTTAATGAGGTTATGGTTGAATTATACTTGGATTTACATGGGAGTTGATTGTACAAATTAGCATGTTTAGAAATGAGATTGAATGGAATAATATGATGACCATTTGGTGTGTTTTTGGTTGCCATTTGATTGTGGAAATAGGCTTGTTTATGCTTGTAGGTATGACCCTAGTGTGGGTGGCATATTGGCCTTGCAAATGGCCTGTTATGCATACATAGTTGTGGCACACGGGCGTGCCTAGTGACCGTGGGATTAAGTCAGTAGCTAGCCCAAGTGTGCACGGCCATGGTACACGGACGTGCCTAGTAGCCGTGTAAATAAGTCAATATTTAGCCTAAGAGAACACGGCTATGGCACACGGGCGTGTCTGGTGGCCGTGTGGATAAGTCAGTGTACAAGCTCTGTTTTGGTACGGCCATGACACATGGGTGTGTCTAGTAACAGTGGGAGGCATACGGCCTGCCCACACGGGCGTGTGACCTCTTTGACTGTAACACCCCAAACCCGGTCAAAACGCTACGACCGAATCTGGCATGTCACAGAAAAAAAACGTTTTTGGAAAACGAGTTGTCGTCTCAATGTTGAAAAGAAAAACCTTTGATTTTATAAAACCCGAGTTGTGTGAAGCCGATGGTTAAAATTCTTTGAAACTTAGTTTCTGAGTAAGACAAGTGTTACCTTGTTATTATTGCGTGTTTGATAAATACCCAACGGTAAAAAATTTGGAAATCCCGAGAATTCGTTAAAATTTTGAAAATGTTCACTTTACGAGTTTATTAGGCATGTCTTTAGTGTTTTAAACGACGGTTTATAGAAATGTAACAAAATGAATAATCCCAAAATAAAAATTTAAATGGCCTTATTACATAACCGAAATCCAAACTTAAGATAAAATAAATCCAAAATAATTATTAAAGTAAAAACTCAAATATTGAGCATGGCCACCTCGAGTCCATTCTCGCTCCACTTAGCGATCTAGGAATTATTGGCAAAATGTAATGGAAGGGGTGAGTCACCGAGACTCGATGTATAAATCCCCATCCCCAAAGATGTTAAGCTCTCACACAGTTTCATATGCAACATGTATGTAATGCAACCCATCCAACCTATCCATCCGAACACCCAATTCTACCCTTGTGGCACCTAGCCCTTTGGTGGTACCTAACCACCGTGACCAAAGTCACAAATAATCATGTGTGGGGCCAACCCACCTGTGGTACCTAACCACCGGTGACAATCCCTTATATCGGCAGTGGGGCCAACCTTTGTGGTACCAAACCACTGGGACGAGTCACGAGAAATAAGTTTATGTGGTACCTAACCACCGGGTGGTTCCAAACCACCGAGACTTAGTCACAAAATATTAATATGTAGGGCCAACCCACGTGTGGTATCTAACCACTGGTGACAGTCTGATAATCATACCTTCCCCCTCCTCTCATCATACCCATACTCATGAACATGCTTTTTAATACAACATCATCATGCTTAACATTTAGGAGTAATCCAATATGACATATGCAGATTTAACAGAGACAATTAACGTTAGCCACCAAAATGGACTTACCCGGAGTCCTTGCTTTTACCCACAAGGGTAACTTATCGATTCCTATAGTTATTTCGGCTTTTGACAGATCACAAATAACAGCACATTAAACATATGAAGTGTGTAAGAGTTACACACCTGATTACTCGTAAAACCACGCTCTCTACGTCGACACTATCGTTGATAGGCACTACCGCTATCTGCCTACTATTCTGCTCAGATGCTGGCCCACACCCAGGTGGCCAATCACGAATAGCACACACAGCCCTCTTCATGAACTTAGGGATCGAACCCGAAGGTTGACTTCCCTCTCCTTCTTGTATATTTCTTGCATCCATTAAAAGCTTCGTCAAAATTCACTACGAGAGATGTGGTTTTCGGGATTTCCACCCCACTAGGTTAAAACAATAGATAACCAATGGATCGATTAATAAAACCACTAAGAAGGGAGTTCCTACCTAAATCGATTAGATCCCAGAGTTAGCAGGCTTAGGCCAACACGTTGATCGCACCTACACAAGTACCTGATGAGATTCGGCAAAAGAGAATGGGGTAAGGGAGTGGCCATTTGGTCGAACATATTATCATCATCCACATACCTTCGGCTTCCTTCAGGATTCGGCACAAGCAATCACAGCAAGGAAGATTCGGCAGAATATGGGTTGAGATTCGGCTATGATGAATTCTTCGGGAAAAAGAAACACATAGAATGATTCTGAGATCTAAGAGATTTCGGCTAAGAGCAAAAGAAAGTGTGGTCTTCGGCTTTTAGTGAATGAAAGAAGAATAAATCAAGGTAATGAGAATCAAGGGGTCTCGGCTAGCAAGGTGTTTCGAAAAGAATAAACAAGATGGAAGAGAGGGAGAAGTGGTGATTCGGCTTTGGGACAAAGATGGAGAAAAAAGGGTAGAAGGGATTCGGCTATCACAAAAAGAAGAAGAGAAAAGAAAAGCCAATAGGGGTTTCGGCTTTGGTCAAAAGAAGAGAAAAGAGGAGAAGAGCTTAGGTGCTTTTCGGCAAAAGAGAGATTGAGAGAAAAAACTAGACTGAAAAGTGAAACCCACCTAAATGCTGAAAATACTACTCATTAGCAAACTCAATTTCGGCACCCTCACCAAGAGCCAAAACCGAAAGTCCCCTTCCCCTCAAACTCTTCAAAAATTTTGGCTAACACCACCCCTTGTGCCGTCGCCTCAATCCAATCATTCAAACAAATTTGAATTCATCACACTCCTAAAATTTCTCTCCTCCACTCATTCAAATTTGTTGACCCCTTCAATACTCATCCACCAGAGTCCAAATTGAACGCAACACCTCCTGGTCTTGGCGTAAAAAGAACAAACAAAAGGGGATTCCCAGCTCGAACCAAGTCTCTATCCAGTTCACGAGGCGTCACTCCCTTGCCTCTTAAGTGGCGCCTCCTTGCCACTTTACCAAGGCACTTCTTGTGTCAAAACTCACCACTAAGCACCCTTAACACCTGACCCAAGCATCTCCCCCTTCCAGGTGCCCAAAAAATAAAATTTTTGCCAAGGCTCAGGCCTACCCCTAGCTCATGCCTGGACCCCAAAACACCCTAAACTAGCATAACAACCATACTATACACATGCACACATATATAAATCACGAGGCCCCGATTTAGGATGTTCTGTTCTACCCCTTAAAAATAATTTCGGCCTCAAAATTACCTTGTCAAAAGAGTTGAGGGTATTGCTGCCGCATCACATCATCTGGCTCCCACGTGGCCTCTTCTGTTCCATGATTCCGCCATAATACCTTCACCAAAGGAACTGATTTCCTGCGCAAGACTTTGACATCCCGCTCCAAGATCTGCACTGGTTCCTTTTCAAAAGACAAATCTGGGCTCACTTCAATCTCCTCCACTGGCACAACATGAGATGGATCCGAATGATAGCGTCTAAGCATGGAAACATGAAACACGTTATGGATCTGACTCAATTCTGCTGGTAACTCGAGCTAATAAGCTACTGGTCCCACACACTTCAACACTCGATAAGGCCCGATAAACCTAGGGTGCAGCTTGCCCTTCCGACCAAATCTCAGCACTTTCTTCCACGGTGACACCTTTAAAAAGACCTTGTCACCCATAGCAAACTCTATATCCTTCCGCTTAAGATCGGCATAAGATTTCTGCCTGTCCGAAGCTTCCTTCAGACGAGCTCGAATCAGCTTAACCTTATCCTCTGTTCCGACGACCAACTCTGGACCCAACAACTGTCGCTCGCCCCACTCTGTCCAACACGTAGGGGTAAGACACTTCTGCCCATATAACGCTTCATACGGTGCCATTTGGATACTTGCCTGATAACTATTGTTGTACGCGAACTCCGCCAACGGTAGAAATTCTTCCCAGCTACCTCTGAAATCCAAAACACAACCCTTCAACATATCTTCCAAAATCTGGATTACCCTCTCTGACTGCCCATCTGACTGCGAATGAAATGCCGTACTGAAATCCAACCTTGTACCCAATGCCTGATACAACGCTTTCCAAAACCTTGACGTGAATCTAGGATCCCTATTTGAGATAATCGACACTGGCACCCCATGCAGTCTCACGATTTCTGCCACATACAACTTAGCCAACCTTTGAAGTGAGTAATCAATCTGAACTGGTATGAAATGAGCAGACTTTGTCAGACGATCAACAATTACCTAGACCGTATCCTTCTTGCTAGGCATAAGGGGTAGCCCACTGACGAAATCCATCGTGATCCTTTCCCATTTCCACTGCGGAATTTTTACCGGATGCAACAGACCCGAAGGTAACTGATGTTCGGCTTTGACTTGCTGGCACGTCAGACACTTACTTACAAATTCTATTACTTCTCGCTTCAGACCCGGCCACCAAAACTGTTCCCGTAAGTCCCGGTACGTCTTACTACCTCCAGGATACATAGCATATGGGCTACTATGAGCTTCCTGAATAATCTTCTGCCTTAACTCTACATCTCTTGGCATACAAAATTTCCCTTGGAAACATAACACTCCATCGCTACTCAAGCTATACCCCTCTAATCCACCATTCTGCACTTGCAAATACCGAGCACTTAAGACGTCATCCACTAACTGTTTTTCCTTAACCTGGTTTACCCATGTCGGCTTCACTTGTAGTTCTGCTAATAGACTTCCATCATCATACAGACTAAGCTGGGCAAACATGGCTCTTAAATCTGCTACCACCTTGCGGCTCAACGCGTCAGCCACTACGTTAGCCTTACCCGGATGGTACTCAATCGAGCGATCGTAATCCTTCAGCATGCTCAATCGCGCCACGCCTCAAATTCAATTCCTTCGAGTGGCAGTATTTCAAACTCTTATGATCCGTGTACACTATAGACTTCTCCCCATACAAGTAATGTCTCCAAATTTTCAGGGCGAAAACCACTGCAGCCAACTCCAGATCATGCGTCGGGTAATTCACTTCGTGGGGTCTCAATTGCCGAGAAGCATACGCTACTACTTTCCCCTTTTACATCAGCACACATCCCAGACCAGTATGCGATGCATCACAATAGATCATAAACTCCTTCCCGCTTGGTGAATCAAAGCCGAGCTTCACAAAATCCTCTTTAACTTCTCAAAACTCTCCTGTTGCTTGTCTGACCACACAAACGGAACCCCTTTCCTTAACAACTTGGTTAACGGCGCTGCAATCAAGGAAAACCCTTCCACAAACCTTCTGTAGTACCCTGCTAAACCCAGAAAGCTCCGAATCTCCGCTACAGACTTAGGTGATTTCCAGTCCAACACCGCTTCAATCTTCCGAGGGTCTACCCTAATCCCCTCAGCTGACACCACATAACCCAAGAAAGTAACTTCCCTTAGCCAGAATTCGCACTTACTAAACTTTGCAAACAACTACTTCTCCCTCAGAATCTGCAAAACCACACACAGATGTTCATCATGCTCCTCCTCGGACTTCGAGTACACCAGAATATCATCTATAAACACCACAACGAACCGATCCAAATACGGTTGAAAAACCTGATTCATCATATCCATGAACACTGCTGGCGTGTTAGTCAATCCGAACGGCATTACAAAGAACTCATAGTGCCCGTAACGCGTACGAAACGCCGTCTTATGGATATCCGCCTCCTTAACCTTAAGTTGATGATACCCCGACCTCAGATCTATCTTAGAGAAGACTGATGCTCCCTTAAGCTGGTCAAACAGGTCGTCTATCCTCGGCAATGGGTACTTGTTCTTAATCGTCAACTTATTCAAATGTGGTAATCTATACACATTCGCATCGATCCGTCCTTCTTTTTAACAAAAAGCACAGGTGCTCCCCAAGGAGATACACTTGGTCGGATAAAACCCCGATCTAACAGCTCCTGAATTTGCGCTTTCAGCTCCACCAACTCCTTCGGTGCCATCCTATATGGGGCAATAGACACTGGTGCGGTTCCAGGTAGCAGGTCTATACCAAACTCCACTTCGCGATCCAGAGGCAGCCCGGAAGCTCTTCTGGGAACACATCAGTAAATTCCTTCACCGTTCGGACATTCCCCCCAGTTGATTCCTTGGCCTCCAATGCTCGAACATGAACCATGAACGCCTCACATCCCTTCCTTACCATTTTCTCAGCCTTCAAAGCGGATACCACATTGGATAAGTAATTCCTTCTATCACCTATCATCACCACCTCTTCACCCTCAACATCATGCGCTTGGCTGCACAATCCAGACTTGCTTGGTACTTCACTAGCCAGTCCATACCCAAGATCAAATCAAACTCCCCAAATGGCAGTTCCATCAGATCAGCCAAAAACACTACCCCTTGAAGTTCTAGAGGTACCTCCTTATACGATTTATCCATCACTCTGAGTGACCTAGAGGGCTAATTACAGTCATCTGCCTAGAAGAAACCTCATAGGCTAAGTTCATAGTTCCCACTATACTACTAGCAACATAGGAGTGCGTCGAACCAACATCTATCAAAGCAGTATAAGGCAATCCAAAAATTAAGAACGTACCGGTTATGACGTCCAGTGCGTCGCCCTCCTCTCGACGCCGCGCTGCATAGACTAACCCCGGCTATCTTGCATATGTATTCCCAGCACCTCTGCCCAGTGCCCCACGACCTCGTCTGTTACCGTTACCACCCCTGGCTGATCCTCAACCCCTCTGCGGTTGCTGACCATCTCTCTTGAGTTGTGTACGTCCTTGACCCTCAGACTGAGTCCTAGCTGATGTCTGGGGACAATCCCTTATCCGGTGATCCATCGACCCACACTCGAAGCACCCTCTGTTTCCTGTCCAACACTCTCCCAAATGAGGCTTCCCACATCAAGCGCACCGTGGCAGCCACTGAGTAGCAGCAGCAGGCTTTGCAGCTTGACTCAATCTGCCAAATCTAACCCTTTTCTAAGGATTCCCAGCAGACCCTGATGGCCCAAAACTCCTCTTATCCCTATTCCTATTCTGATTCTGCCTCTCGGTCAGTTTCACCTCCTCAGCTATCTTGGCCTTCTCCACCAGGACAGCAAATTCTCTTTCCCATTGTGGAGCAATCAACACTCGCAGCTCATCTCTCAGCCCGTCCTCAAATCTGACACAGTGCTCGTGTTCCGTAGCCACGATACCCTGGGCATAACGGCTCAACCTTAAGAATTCCGCCTCATATTCTGATACTAACTTACTTTCCTGGACTAGATTCAAGAACGCCCTGCGCTGCACATCTATATAACTAGACCTGACGTACTTCCTCTGGTAAGCTGCCTTAAAGAAATCCCAAGTGATATCATCGACCATCGCACCATCCCTGACTGTGAGCCACCACTGATAAGACTCATCCCGGAGAAGAGACACTATCCCTTTCAGCTTCTCCTTAGCCGTAAAGTCCAAATCTTCCATTACGCGCTCAGTTGCCTCTAGCCAGTACTCAGCTGTGTTGGGAGCTACATCAGAAATACCCCTAAATACTTCTACTCCATTAGCCCAGAGTCGTTCAGGCACAGATTTCTGAGCCCCCATTCCAACGCCTGCACCAGTAACTCTCTCCAAGACCCGCAGCATCGCCTGTGACACTACGTCATCACCACCCGTCTAATCCTGAAATTCCGCGCCCACAGCTGGCGGCGGCGGCACCTTATTGTCTGACCCATGACCAGACCTTACTGGTTCCGACACAGTAATTCTACCCCTACCACGTCCACGTACATTACGCCCGCATCCTCGAGTGCTCATGACTAGCGTTCACGTCTAAATCTGATTTAAGAATTTTATGAGTTAGCTTTCTTCCACTATTTATTACGGCACAGTCTTATCAGAAATTTATTAGAGTAGTTGTTCCCGCAAGTTCATACAGTCCTATGGCTTCGGTTTCTAAAGTAAAGGTCCTACTACTAGCACTCATATGCAAGCATTGAACTCATGTAAATAGTAGTTAGGAGACTTACCGTCGCGGATTGGTGCCGGAGACTCAGGTGCCATGCGTTCCAAACATGTTCCTCATTCAACCATTTTGCAACCCTTTTTATAAAACATTTTGGGCCTCAGGCCCAAAGCCGAGCTTTTGAACTTGGCTCTGATACCACAATTGTAACAACCCAAACCCGGTCAAAATGCTACGACCGAATCCGGCATGTCACAGAAAAAAAAACATTTTTGGAAAATGAGTTGTCGTCTCAATGTTGAAAAGAAAAACCTTTGATTTTATAAAACCCGAGTTGTGTGAAGCTAGTGGTTAAAATTCTTTCAAAACTTAGTTTTACAGAAGACAGTGTTACATTATTATTATTGTGTGTTTGATAAATACCCGACGGTAAAAATTTTGGAAATCCCGAGAATTCGTTAAAATTTTGAAAACATCCACTTTACGAGTTTATTAGGCATGTCTTTAGTGTTTTAAACGACGGTTTATAGAAATGTAACAAAATGAATAATCCTAAAATAAAATTTTAAATGGCCTTATTACATAATCGAAATCCAAACTTAAGATAAAATAAATCCAAAATAATCATTAAAGTAAAAACCCGAAATATTGAGCATGGCCACCTCGAGTCCATTCCGGCTCCACTTCTACGATCTAGGAATTATCTGCAAAATGTAATGGAAGGGGTGAGTCACCGAGACTCAGTGTATAAATCCCCATCCCCAAATATGTTAAGCTCTCACACAGTTTCATATGCAACATGTATTTCATGCAACCCATCCAACCTATCCATCCGAACACCCAATTCTACCCCTTGTGGCACCTAGCCACTGGTGGTACCTAACCACTGGTGACCGAAGTCACAAATAATCATGTGTGGGGCCAACCCACTTGTGGTACCTAACCACTGGTGACAATCCCTTATATCGACATGTGGGGCCAACCCACTGTGGTACCAAACCACTGGGACGAGTCACAGAAATAAGTTTATGTGGTACCTAACCACTGGTGGTTCCAAACCACTGAGACTTAGTCACAAAATATTAATAAGTGGGGCCAACCCACGTGTGGTACCTAACTAGTGGTGACGGTCTAATAATCATACCTTCCCCCTCCTCTCATCATACCCATACTCATGAACATGCTTTTTAATACAACTTCATCATGCTTAACATTTAGGAGTAATCAAATATGACATATGCAAATTTAACAGAGACAATTAACGTTAGCCACCAAAATGGACTTGCCCAGAGTCCTTGCTTTTACCCACAAGGGTAACTTATCGATTCCTACAGTTATTTCAGCTTTTGACAAATCACAAATAACAACATATTAAACATATGGAGTGTGTAAGAGTTACACACCTGATTACTCGTAAAACCACACTCTCTACGTCGACACTATCGTTGATAGGCACTACCGCTATCTGCGTACTATTCTGCTCAGATGCTGGCCCACACCCAGGTGGCCAATCATGAATAGCAGACACAGCCCTCTTCTTGAACTTAGGGATCAAACCCGAAGGTTGACTTCCTTCTCCTTCTTGTATATTTCTTGTATCCATTAAAAGCTTCGTCAAAACTCACTACGAGAGATGTGGTTTTTGGGATTTCCACCCCACTAGGTTAAAACAACAGATAACCAATGGATCAATTAATAAAACCACTAAGAAGGGAGTTCCTACCTAAATCGATTAGATCCCGGAGTTAGTAGGCTTAGGCCAACACGTTGATCGCACCTACACAAGTACCTGATGAGATTCGGTAAAAGAGAATGAGGTAAGGGAGTGGCCATTCGGCCGAACATATTATCATCATCCACATACCTTCAGCTTCCTTCAGGATTCGGTACAAGCAATCACAGCAAGGAAGATTCGGCAGAATATGGGTTGAGATTCGGCTATGATGAATTCTTCAGGAAAAAAAACACATAGAATGATTCTGAGATCTAAGAGATTTTGGCTAAGAGCAAAAGAAAGTGTTGTCTTCGGCTTTTAGTGAATGAAAGAAGAATAAATCAAGGTAATGAGAATCAAGGGGTCTCGGCTAGCAAGGTGTTTCAAAAAGAATAAACAAGATGGAAGAGAGGGAGAAGTGGTGATTCGGCTTTGGGACAAAGATGGAGAAAAAAGGGTAGAAGGGATTCGGCTATCACAAAAAGAAGAAGAGAAAAGAAAAGCCAATAGGGGTTTCGGCTTTGGTCAAAAGAAGAGAAAAGAGGAGAAGAGCTTAGCTGCTTTTCGGCAAAAGAGAGATTGAGAGAAAAAACTAGACTGAAAAGTGAAACCCACCTAAATGCCGAAAATACTACTCATTAGCAAACTCAATTTCGGCACCCTCACCAAGAGCCAAAACTGAAAGTCCCCTTCCCCTCAAACTCTTCAAAAATTTTGGCTAACACCACCCCTTGTGCCGTCGCCTCAATCCAATCATTCAAACAAATTTGAATTCATCACACTCCTAAAATTTCTCTCCTCCACTCATTCAAATTTGTTGACCCTTTCAATACTCATCCACCAGAGTCCAAACTGAACGCAACACCTCCTGGTCTTGGGGTCAAAAAGAACAAACAAAAGGGGATTCCCGCAGCTCGAACCAAGTCCCTATCAGATTCCCTGAGGCGTCACTCCCTTGCCTCTTAAGTGGCGCCTCCTTGCCACTTTACCAAGGCACTTCTTATGTCAAAACTCACCACCAAACACCCTTAACACCTGACCCAAACATCTCCCCCTTCAAGGTGCCCAAAAAATAAAATTTTTGCCAAGGCTCAGGCCTACCCCTAGCTCATGCCTGGACCCCAAAACACCCTAAACTAGCATAACAACCATACTATACACATGCACACATATATAAATGCAGAGGCCCCGATTTAGGATGTTACAGTGACTTAGAAAAGTTTTAAATTTCTAAGAAATTCCATATGTGTTCGGTTAGTCCTGACCCTATTCTAAAATGTGATTAAGGTCTCGTTGACCTATAAAAAGGGACACTTCGATCGTGATTGATGAATTATATTTATGAAATGTCTGTAAAGTCTCCGTTCTGTCCGGTAACGCCTTTAACCCTAATTCGACGACGGATATGGGTTAGGGGTGTTACATTTGGTTGGTATCAGAGCTACAGTTTAGTCGATTCTCAGACTAACGTAGCATGTCAGAGTCTAGCTATACATGCCATATATCTGAACTGTGATAGTGTGATGAATCTTGACGTGTGAAATGTAATTTTCGTATAGTAATGGATCCCGAAAGAGCCGTAGCTGACGATGTAGAAAGTAATGCGCCTTCTCCCGCTCAAGGGACAATGCCATCTGATCCGAGATCGCTACGAGCAGTCATGAGGGAGAAGCTAAACAAGCTTTCTTCGGATGATCGCGAGTGGTTCACCTCTCGGCCAGAGAAATAATCGATCGTTTCACAACCTCCGCTTAATCCCCCTCAGACATCTGCTATGCCTCAGAATATGAATCTGAATCTGTTGAACAAGCCTCCGGTAGATAAAATTCGTAAGTATGGGGCTGAAGAGTTCAGGGCTACCAGTGATGACGATGCCGAGAAAGCCGAGTTCTGGTTAGAAAACACTATCTGGGTATTTGATGAGATGTCTGACTCTGGAAGAAAGTATTAAATGTGTTGTATCATTACTATGAGATGCGGCCTATCAGTGGTGGAAAAACTCTGATTTCTGTTGTTCAGAAAGAGCGGGTCACATGGGACTTCTTTCATATTGAGTTTCGGAAGAAATACATCAGTGAGAAATTTATTGATCAGAAATGAAAGGATTTTTTGGATTTGAAATAGGGTCGTATGTCTGTCACTGAATACGAACGAGAGTTCGTAAGATTAAGTCAATATGCTTGAGAATGTGTATCATCGGAAGCGATAATGTGTAAAAGATTTGAAGATGGCCTCAACGAAAATATCCGTTTGCTAGTAGGGATTCTAGAGATAAAAGAGTTTGTTGTGCTTGTTGATTGAGCGTGCAAAGCTGACGCACTCGAGAAAGATAAAAGAAAAGTCGAATCTAAAGTTAAAGATGTGAGAAAAAGATTTCTGAGCAAATCATTTTAGTCTGCTTCGAAAAAATTCAGAGATGAACATAGTCGTTCAAAGACTAATGTGGGACATTCTAGTAGAGATCGAGCTAGATCACATTTGAGTTCCAAAGCTTTGGCAACATCAATGTCAAGTGTTGGAAATGTTCGATCTGAACGACCTGAGTGTAAGCACTATGGTAAAAGACATCCGGGAAGTTGTAGATTAAATGATCGGGCTTGCTTCAGATGTGGATCGTTAGATCATTTTATTCGTGATTGCCCAGAGTCTGTTGAGCTAGAGACTATTTAGAATCCAAAATTAGATAATGCTCCAGTTAGAGGTAGACCTTCCCAAAATGTAAGAAATGTCAGTGGTAGTCAGAGAACTACGAGAGATATTGTTGCGAGATCTGAAGCTAGAGTGCCTGCCAGAGCGTATGCCATCCGAGCTCGTGAGGAAGCTTCTTCTCCGGATATTATAACGGGTACATTTAAACTTTATGATACTTCTGTGATTGCATTGATAGACCCTAGTTCTACTCACTCATATGTATGCATGAATTTAGTATCCAGTAAGACTTTGCCTGTAGAGTCTACTGAGTTTATTTTAAAAGTATCGAACCCCTTAGGTAAAAGTGTCATGGTTGACAAAGTATGCAAGAACTATCCATTAATGTTTCGAGATATCTGTTTCACTGCTGATTTGATGCTATTACCGTTTGATGAATTTGATATAATTCTGGGTATGGATTGGTTGACATTGCATGATGCTGTTGTTAATTGCAAAATAAAGATCATTGATTTGAAAGGTCAAAATGATGAGATAGTTTGGATTGAGTCTAATGAATTGAATGGATTGCCTGTTGTGATATCTGTATTGAAAGCTCAAAAATATGTGAAAAAGGGATATGAGGCATATTTTGCTTATGCAATTGATTCGAAAGTGTCTGAAAAGAAAGTTGAATCAGTCCCAGTTGTTTGTAAGTTTTTTGATGTATTCCCTGAAGAATTGCCGGGATTGCCTCTGATACGTGAAGTTGAATTTGGTATTGATCTGTTTCCTGGTACGACACCTATTTCGATAGCTCCGTATAGAATGGCACCTACAGAGTTGAAAGAATTGAAGTCACAGTTGCAAGAATTAACTGACAGAGGATTCGCCAGACCGAGTTTTTCACCGTGGGGTGCTCCCGTTCTATTTGTGAAAAAGAAAGATGGCACGATGAGAATGTGTATAGATTATCGTCAGTTGAAAAGGTAACTATAAAGAACAAATATCCATTGCCCAAGATTGACGATTTGTTTGATCAGTTAAAAGGAGCTACTGTGTTTTCGAAGATAGTTTTGAGATTGGGTTACTACCAGTTGAGAGTAAAAGATTCAGACATTCCGAAAACTACTTTTAGAACAAGGTATGGGCATTATGAGTATTTAGTTATGCCTTTCAGATTAACAAATGCTCCTGCTATTTTTATGGATTTGATGAACAGAATTTTTACACCGTACCTAGACTGATTTGTTGTTGTATTCATTGACGATATATTGATTTATCCACGGAACGAAACTGAACATGTCGAACATCTGAGAATTGTGTTGCAAACTCTGCGAGAAAAGCAATTGTATGCGAAATTCAGCAAATGTGAATTCGAGTTACGTGAAGTCAGTTTTTTGGGACATATTGTGTCGGGCTCTGGAATACGAGTTGATCCGAGTAAGATTTCTACTATTCTGGAATTAAAACCTTCAAAAAATGTGTCTGAAGTCTGTAGCTTTTTGGGACTCGCTGGTTATTATCGTCGGTTTGTAAAAGGATTCTCGATGATAGCTACTCCGTTGACTAAATTGCTTCAAAAAGATGTGAGATTTGAATGGTCCGATAAATGTCAAAAGAGTTTTGATCAGTTGAAAGCCCTTTTGACTGAAGCTCCAGTTTGTGTACACCGACCAATCGAGCAAAGAGTTTGTGATTTGATAATGCTTTGTTAAATGGTCTGGGATGTATACTGATGCAAGAAGGCAAAGTTATAGCCTATGCCTCGAGACAACTAAAGCCGCATGAAAATATTTATTCGACACACGATCTTGAATTAGCTGCGATTGTGTTTGCATCAAAGATTTGGCGTCATTATCTGTTTGGTGAGAAATGTCACGTGTTTTTAGATCACAAGAGTTTGAAATATTTGATGACCCAGAAAGATTTGAATCTGCGACAGAGAAGATGGCTAGAACTATTGAAAGACTATAAGCTTGTGATAGATTATCATCCGGGTAAAGCAAATGCCGTAGCTGATGCATTGAGTGTGATAGTTCAGCAATAGCTGAATTGAAAGCAAAACCGTTGTTTTTACAGCAGATATGTGATGCTCAGAAAGTTGATAATGAGATAATAGCAAAACGAGCTTAGTGTGATTTGAATTCTAATTCTGAATTTTGGGTTGATGCTGACGATTGTTTGAGATTTCGAGATCGTATTTGTGTTCCAAAAAATTCTGAGCTATTACAGCTGATATTAAATGAAGCACATAACAGTCGTCTATCTATTCATCCGGGCAGTACAAAGATGTATCATGATTTGAAGCAACATTATTGGTGGTCTGGTATGAAATGAGACATATCTAACTTTGTGTCGAAATGTTTAATCTGTCAGCAAGTTAAGGCTGAACATCAAGTACCATCCGATTTGTTACAACCGATTCTGATTCCCGAGTGGAAATGGGATAGAATGACGATGGACTTTGGTTTGCCTTTTACCCCGAGAAAGAAAGATGCGATTTGGGTCGTAGTTGATTGTTTGACGAAATTCACCCATTTTATTTCGGTACGATATGATTTCTCACTTGAAAAGTTAGCCGAGCTTTACATTTCACATATTGTGAAATTGCACGGAGTGCCACTATCCATTGTGTCAGATAGAGATCCGAGGTTTACATCTCGATTCTGGAAGAAATTGCAAGAAGCTTTAGGCACGAAATTACATTTCAGTACCGCTTTTCATCCGCAAACGGATGGCCAGTCTAAACAAATTATTCAGATTCTTGAGGATATGTTGAGATGCTGCATCCTTGAATTTGATGGTACGTGGGAACAGTACTTACCACTGATTGAATTTGCATATAACAACAGTTTTCAGTCGAGCATTAAAATGGCACCTTGTGAAGCTTTGTACGGACGCAAATGTCGTACACCTGTGTATTGGACCGAGCTCAGTGAAAGTAAGGTACACGGGGTTGATTTAATAAAAGACACTGAACAGAAAGTAAAAGTGATCCGAGATAGTTTGAAAGCAGCGTCTGATCCTCAGAAGTCCTATGCGGACTTGAAACGAAAAGATATTCAGTTTGAGATCGATGACAAAGTGTTTTTGAAAGTGTCTCCGTGGAAGAAAGTACTCCAATTCGGACGTATAAGTAAATTGAGTCCTAGGTTTATCGGGCCGTATGAAATCATTGAGCGTGTTGGACCTGTTGCGTACAGATTATTGTTACCCTCCGAGTTAGAAAAGATACATAATGTATTTCATGTTTCGATGCTCCGTCGATACAGATCTGATCTGTCACATATGATTGCTCCGTCTGAGATTGAAATCCAAATATGTTTAACAGTAAGATTTTCGGGGACAAAAATCCCTAAGGGGGGAGAATTGTAACAGTCCGGTTTAAACCCTAGTCAGAACAGTGCTTTCGAGACCACATATCTGAGTTAAAATAATATTTTAATATTATTTTCTATGCCTTTAGTATGTGTTTAATCATGTGTTAAGGTTCCGTAAGTTAATTTGATCATTTGTGTGTTTAAATTGAGAAAAGGATTAAATTGCATTAAATGCAATATTTGCAAGCTATTTGTTAAAGCACCTATGTGTAGTGGCTTTTCAGGATGGAGGCCTTATGAGGCAATTAGACCACTAATTAGTTAGTGGATGGTTAAAAGACATTGATGGCCTTATATATATATGTTATATATGTTTTATTATAAGGATAATTTTGTAATTAGGTAATTATCATGATAATAAATAAAAGAAATAATTGAAAGGTGATAGTTATCATCTTATTTTAGCGAAAAATTAGCAGAGAAAAGAAAGGAATAAGCCAAGCTAGGTTTCGGCCATACACAAGCAAAATTAAGGTATGTTTTGACTTTGGATTTTGATGATTTTTATGTTCTTGAGATTGTTGCTTAGTCTACTATCAAGCCCATGTTGTAATTTGAAGAATTGATGATGTTTATGAGATGTACCATTGATGAAATGGTGAGTTTTGTGATGAGTTTAGGTGTTAAATGAAAGATATGTGTTTAATGAACATATTTTGTTCTTGAATATTTGATGAATTTAGCTAATTTGGATTAAATTGAAAGAATAATACTTTGAGGGACTAAATTGTGAAATAAATGAAATGTGTGGACTTGTATGAGCATGGGTGACATTCGGCTAAGCATGAGTATTATGAAATTTGGTGTATTTTTTGATTTTGTGAAATGAGGACTAAAATGTCAAAATGTGTAAATGTGAGGGCTAATTTGCAAATTACCCTAAATATGTGTTTTTGGATTAAATTGAATGAGTTATTGAATAAAAGGGTTAAATTTTAATATGTATAGATCAAGAATCGAAGAAAACAGACTTAGACCTCGGGAAATCAAAAGTAATCGGGTAGCCAAATCTGTTTCCGTTAAATCGAACTAGAGGTAAGTCGATATACAAATAAATGTATTGTATTGAATTATGTATGTTCTTATGACTATCGATAATGATGAATGTATATGAGATGATGCATATATGAATTCCGAGATGGAATCGACATAGTGTTAATGTCCGAGAAGTCCCGTTTGAATCTAGGAATAGATAGGATAGTATGTCATGACATAGGTGTCCATTCTGTGATATCATATAAGACCACGTCTGGGACATTGGCTTTGATTCGAGATTTCGTGTAAGACCACGTCAGGGACGTTGGCATCGACATGAGAGTTACGTGTAAGACCATGTCTAGGACATTGGCATCGTATTGATTCATGTAAGACCCTGTCTGGGACAGTGGCATCGATATCTGGTTACATGTAAGACCACGTCTGGGACGTTGGCATTGTACGACTATTCCGAGCACTCTGAGTATCCTATTTAGTTCTGAATGATTCAACGGGCAAATCCGAGATACGAACGACTATATGATTTGTATATCCGTTTCAGGTACATTTGATATGTACACTAAGTGTGTATGAAAGGTAAGTATCTATATGAACTTACTAAGATTATTATGTATATGGAAATGATGAGATTATGTATGAAGATATGCTTGAATGAGCCATGTGTATATATGATATTTGAGTTGAATAATATGGTAAGATATGGCCAAGCAAATGAGCAAAAGAATATATGTGATGAATTTGTTATGAGAATCAATGATGTTATTGTATCAAATTGGTTATATGCATTTTATGCTAAGTTTATTTGTATATGGCTTACTAAGCTTTTGAAAGCTTACTCTGTGTGTTTGCTCTATTTTATAGATCGTCAAAGCTCTTCAAGGCTCATGAATCGCGAGGATCATCATCACACTACTCAAACTCATTTTGGTACCTTTTGGAAATGTATATACTAAGTATGGCATGTATAGACTAGTTATTTGGTATATGTGTGAGATGTAAATAGGCATGTGATTTGGCTAGTTAAATGTTGGTAATGTGCATAAGTGAATATGATATTTGGTGCATGTTTTGGTATGGCTTGATGGCAATGAAATAGCCTTACGAATGGTAAGCTTATGGATGAATTGATGCCTTAGTGATTTAATGAGGTTATGGTTGAATTATACTTGGATTTACATTGGAGTTGATTGTACAAATTAGCATGTTTAGAAATGAGATTGAATGGAATAATATGATGACCATTTGGCGTGTTTTTGGTTGCCATTTGATTGTGGAAATAGGCTTGTTTAGGCTATACCAAAATAGCGATTGATAGTGTGCTCCGAGCTCCGATGACGATGATCCACGAGATTAGCTTGGCGGGACTACATGGAAAGAAAGAATTAAAGACGTAAGCATTTCACTTAATATGTTTGCATGTAATGCATATAACAACGTATATAAATCTACATACTTAACACACTCATTCATCATAAGCAAAGGCATTGCTAAGTTCACATGCTTGAGCTTACTTACTCTTAATGATTCTTACACTTATCATGGTACTTACTAGTCTCGTGCTTGTAAGGTAAACAAGGTACCTGTATCACTTAATCATATAGATTAGCATACTTTGTTAAGGTAAGCATAATCTTAACTTCATCATTCATAACATGAATAATACTCTTAGTTCACTATGACTAGCATACTTTGATGATAGCTTTACTTGCTTAACTTTCATGCTTTTTCATTTATTCTTTACTCTTTTGCCCGATGAATTACTATGAATAACCGAGGATACTGAATCTCATCTCACAAATATCTCAATGCCAAAGCCATACCCTAGATATGGTCTTACATGGGATCTCTCAACTTGGTATCCATGCCATGTCTTGACATGGACTTACCCGAAGTCTTCCTTGTGTGTTCCATTGGGAACTTACCATTGCCATGTCTTGACATGGTCTTACTTGGTATCTTTACTCATGAACGGGTTAATGCCGAACCTTGGCTTGGACTTACATGAAATCTTCCTTGTTACTCACCAATGCCATGCCTTGGCTTGGACTTACATGGGGTCTCTATCTCATGATAGCTTTTCAATGCCAAGACTTGTCTTGGACTTACATGACATCTTTACATGTACCAATGCCATGCCTTGGCTTGGGCTTATATGGGTCTTCATCTCTTAATATCTCTTCAATGACAAGACTTGTCTTAGTCTTACATGATAACTTGCTTGATTGCCGATGCCATGCCTTGGCTTGGTCTTATACGGACTTCCTTGTCTCATGTGATAGATCGAGTATCCTAAGTAATTCAACTTCAATCGAGACTTTCTCATACTTAATCTCATTGATTTCTTTGTTTAGAATACCATCAAAAATCTCATGGAATTAAGATATATTCTACATCATACTAAGCAATTCAAAGATATTATCCATAAAGCTTAGAAATCATACAAACTTACCTCAATGTACAAAATGTATGTAGAAATGCAATTTAGTCATCGACTTTGTTCTTGCCTCGATTTCGATCCGGGCTTCGTTTTTCTTGATCTATAATAATAATTTAGCTTATTAAAAACACACATTGACTAAATTGACTCTTAACTCATACTTCGGCAAAATTACCATTTTGCCCCTAAACTTCCTCAAAATTTCACTTTTGCCCCAAGGCTCGTAAAGTGATTTTTATTCAACTTTCGTGAACATCATGCTTAGCTGATTCATTCTCTTAACTATAGAAAGGATCAAATCTCACTATTTCTGTAACACCCTTAACCCGTATCCGTCGCCAGAATAGGGTTACAAGGCATTAACATGCAAAACACAGGTCTTATCAATTATTTACTGTTTATATGGTCATATCCGAATGCGTTATGAGTAATGCATTTTCATAGTATGCTAAAACAATAATGTACATATCTAAAATCCATTTAGCTAATTTCACACATAAGCATTTGTCAACAAATACAAAGGTTACTATTCATTTGGTCATTCAAGTCTCATTGACCCAATATGCACATGTTCATAATTACTTTACTAAACAACTTATCAATTACCAAAACTAAACATACATATATGTTTTTGCATAAACTTTGTTTAACCAAATTCAAAATAGGCCAATTACAAACATCCAAACAAAATATAGATCAATTCATTTATAAGATCAAAATCGAATCAACAAGACCAACTAAACTTCCATAATTCAAAACACATAAATATAAAACTTTATACACTTGTACATACTAGACTTAACTACTAATTCGGGGCATAAAAATTGAAACTGTCCATCTGTGTCATGTTGACTAAATTGACTATAACTTGAGTTACGAAAATTGAAATTTTGATCAGTAAATTTTCCTTGAAATTATACTCATATATATTATTACTATAATTTTTCCAGAATTTTTCATGTGGCAAATTAGTATAGTTTAATCATTAAAGTTTCCCCTATTTTGCTGTTTGATGGTTCTGACCTATCTTTACAAAAACTCAGTTATCTCATTGTACAGAATTCAAATAATGTTATCGTTTATTCCAATCAAAAATAGACTCATTAAGGATTCTAGGAATATAAACTATGCTCCATGATAATTTTTGTACAATTTTTAATAATTTTTTCAAGACAGAATAGGGGATCACGAAGTCATTCAGAACCTGTCTCACTAAAATTTAAATATCTCATAATATAAAATTTATTTACCTACTCTGTTTCTTTCATATAAAAATAGACACAATAAGATTTAATTCTATATCTTATTTACTTTTTAATTCCATTTATCCTATTTTTGGTGATTTTTCAAAATCACGTCACTGCTGCTAACCAAAAACTGTTTCATTGCAAAATATGGTTAACTAGTTTATAACATCTTTACTCCATTTCATTTAAACTCTATACATTAACCATACTTATATATACTAAAACCAAATCAACCAAAACCACAACCAAACATAATCATCAGGCCAAAATATAAATTCCAAGATTAACAAGATGGACAAGCCATTTTAGCATGGCTTATATTTACAACATCAAAACATCATCCAAGTATTAGGCTAGCCTATACATGCCTTAAATTCAAAATCCCAACTTTTAAAGTACCAAAATAAGTCGATAGTGTGGATGACTTCATTGACGATCCCCCTGAGCTCGTAGCTTGTAACCAAAATCTATAAAACAAAATAACAAAACACACAGAGTAAGCTAACTTAGCTTAGTAAGTCTTAAGCAAATATAACTACTCAATTAAATATTCAAATATCTTTAAACCAATTATTTTATGACATTAATGTAATAACATAGCACAACCGACTATCATGGTTCGAATACTACTATCCTTATATAGCATTACATTTATCACTTATCAAATCCAAAACATCACTATCTTGCTTTAAAAATACAAACTTACCATTTGCATATAGTTTAATATGTTTCCATATACAACCGAATTAGTAAGTACCATGTACAATTTAATCACATATAATCGAATGTATATGTGTATATATATATACATCCATTAAACATCACATGTATACTAGTATATAATAATGATACAATATCATTTACTCACATATGTAGAAAACTGAATATACAAGAGCATCTTTTAGTCAACTTACTTGCTCAATAAACATCACATATAAACATGTCAATATATAAACACATACCTTATGGCCGAATGTAATCTACATCACTTAACTAAGCTTTAACTTGCTCAAGTTTGACCTTAACTTGATCATTTCATAAGCATAAGCTTGTAATATAAATCACCGGTATAAAACCTGCTAGGCATAAGCCAGAATCACACACCTAAGACTAAGCTTCGCTAGACCCGAGGTCTGATATTCAATCACCGGCAATAAGCCTGCTAGGCATAAGCCCGATTAAGTTCACCATCCCAAGGATTGCTAGGCTCAAAGCCTAAATCATGATACTTTTAATCTGTCTCACACAATTCGTTCCATATATCGATTCACTTATACACATTTCGAACTCATTGTACGAACATTCAAATATCATATATCAATCGAATAATTTTAACAAGTCAAATCTTATACTTACCACATTCGGCTATTCAATAATATAGCTCCAAAATTTCTAAAAATCAGCATATACTAGGTTACGTATATAATTTTCAATGTTTTATTGCTTAAAGACTTACCTCGGATATCGACGGACGTTAAAACCTATTATTCGACTATTTTCGCTTTTCCCGATCCAAACTGCTTTCTTTGGTTCTTGATCTAAACATGTTCAAATTAAGCTCATTCAAATATATTTACATTCAATTTAATCCAAAAACACATAAATGGGCAAATTACCATTTTGCCCCTAATATTACACACTTTTTACAATTTAGTCCTATTTGCACAAAACACAAAATACACAAAATTTGAACGAACACCTTAAGGGCCGAATATCCATAGTACTCATACAAGTCCACCCATTTCATTTATTTCACATTTTAATCCCTCTAAATTTTATTTTTTCAATTTAGTCCAACATACTCAATTTCATCAAAAATTCAAAGACAAAACTTGTTAATCTAACACACATTTATCATAATTCATCCTCAAACAACATAAACAACAAGCTATCATCAATGACTCAACTCAAAATATTCATCAAACTCAAAAATTAAACCATGGGTCTTGTACATTTCATAGCAACGATCTCAAAAACGTATAAATTATCAAAAACCGAACAAATTACATACCTCAATCAAGCAAAACCAAGGCCGCATGTAACTTGTTCTTCTTTCTTTCTTTTTCTTTTAGTTTCGGCAATAACAATAAAATGAACATACATGTTTCTTTATTTATGTTTTATTATAATAAGTTAATATAATATAATAATAATAATAACTTTTATAATATAAAAATTCATATATTAAAGTCATTTAAACAAAAACATGTCGTCCACTAAGTATAGAAAGGACTAATTACAATGCAAATCCTCCATATTAATAAGACATCAACAATTAAGCACTTTAACAACTAACCATCAAATTTTCATGTTACGCGATTAAGTCCTTTTATTAAATCAGACACCTAAACGATAAAATTAAGTCACGAAAATTTAACACAAGCAAATTCACACATAATAAATAAGGAAAATATTTTTAAAATATTTTTCAGACACGGATTTTTGGTCCCAAAACCACTATTCCGATTAGGGTCAAAGTCAGGTTGTTACAACTCTCCCCCCTTAAGAATTTTCGTCCCCGAAAATCTTACCGGTGAATAGGTTTGGATATCGCTCTTTTATTGTATCCTCTGACTCCCAAGTTGCTTCTTCTACTCTGTGTTTTTGCCACAGTACTTTAACTATCGGAATTTTCTTATTTCTCAATTCTTTTATCTCACGAGCCAGAATACAAATCGGTTCCTTTTCGTATGTCATATCAGACTGAATCTCAACTTCTGTCGGGCAAATCACATGTGAAGGATCAGATCGATATCTACGAAGCATCGAAACATGAAAGACATTATGAATCTTTTCCAACTCGGGTGGTAACTGCAATCTATAAGCAACCGGCCCGATACGCTCTGTGATTTCATATGGTCCAATAAATCTCGGACTCAATTTGCCTTTACGACCGAATCTAAGTACTTTCTTCCACGATGAAACTTTCAAAAATACTCGATCTCCGATCTGAAACTCAATGTCCTTACTTTTCAAATTTGCGTATGACTTTTGACGATCTGATGCAGCTTTCAAACTATCACGGATCACAGCCACTTTCTGTTCAGTTTCTTTGATCAAGTCAACCCCGTGTATCTTGCTTTCACTGAGCTCGGTCCAATACAATGGTGTACGACATTTATGACCGTACAAAGCTTCGTAGGGTGCCATTTTGATACTAGATTGAAAACTATTATTATAAGCGAATTCAATCAGAGGTAAGTATTGTTCCCACGTACCTTCAAACTCGAGGATGCAACATCTCAACATATCCTCAAGTATCTAAATAATTCGTTCGGACTAACCATCTGTCTACGGATGAAAAGTTGTGCTAAAGTGTAGTTTAGTACCTAAAGCATCTTGCAATTTCTTCCAAAACCGTGTCGTGAATCTCGGGTCTCTGTCTGAAACAATAGAAATAGGCACACCATGTAATCTCACAATTTGAGATACATACAACTCAAAGAAGCTTATCGAGCGAATAATCCGTCTTTAATCGAACAAAGTGAGCTGATTTGGTCAATCTATCCACAATAACCCAAATTGCATCTTTCTTGCTCGATGTCATAGGTAAACCGGATACAAAATCCATAGTGACTCTGTCCCATTTCCATTCTCGTATCATGATCGGTCAAGCAACCTGTATGGTACCGATGTTCGGCCTTTACTTGTTGACAAACTAAGCACTTCGAGACAAATTCAGATATGTCTCGTTTCATACCAGGCCACCAATAGTACTGTTTCAAATCGTTATACATTTTCGTGCTACCCGGATGAACTGATAATCAGCTGCTATGTGCTTCATTCAATATCATTTGAATCAAATCTAAATTTCTTGGAACACATATTCGATCTTTGAATTTCAAACAGTCATTCTCATCAATTCGAAACTCTGATTCAATAATACTTCCACCCTGAGCTCGTTTTGCCAACAAATCTTTATCAACTTTCTGGGCATCACTAATTTGTTGAACAAACAGCGGTCTTGCTTTTAATTCGGTTACAATCGAACCATCATCAGACACAATCATATGCGCATTCATTGCACGTAGAGCAAATAATAACTTTCGACTTAATGCATCCACAACAACATTAGCTTTTCCCGGATGATAGTCAATCACTAGCTCATAATCTTTCAGTAGTTCTAACCACCGGCATTGTCTCAAATTCAAATCTTTCTGAGTCATCAAATACTTCAGACTTTTGTGATCTGAATAAACATGACATTTCTCACCGAACAGATAATGACGCCATATCTTTAACGCAAACACAATGGCTGCTAGCTCCAAATCATGTGTCGGATAGTTTCTTTCGTGTGGCTTCAACTGTCTCAAGGCATAAGCTATGACTTTGCCTTCATGCATCAAAACACAACCCAAACCATTCAAAGATGCATCACTATAAATAACAAATTCTTTACCCGATTCAGGCTAGACTAATACTGGAGCTTCGGTCAAATGAGTTTTCAACTGATCAAAACTTTTCTGACACTTTTCCGACCACTCGAACTTAACATCTTTCTGTAATAGCTTTGTTAACGGTGTAGCTATCATAGAAAAACCTTTCACAAATCATCTGTAGTAACCAGCGAGCCCCAGAAAGCTTCGAATTTTAGAAACATTTTTCGGTGGTTTCCAATCAAGTATAGCCGATACTTTATTCGGATCAACCCGAATGCCTGATGCTGAAACAACATGGCCCAGAAAACTGACTTCACGTAACCAGAACTCACACTTACTAAACTTTACATACAACTGTTTATCTCGCAAAGTTTGTAGCACAAGTCTCAGATGCTCGGCATGCTTAGTTTCATCTTTGGAGTAGATTAGAATATCATCTATAAACACTACAGCAAACCGATCCAAATACTGTCTGAAAATCCGATTCATCAGATCCATAAAAATAGCATGTGTGTTAGTAAGTCCGAAAGGCATAACAAAAAACTCATAATGTCCGTACCTCATCCGGTGCGCGTCTTTGGCACATCGTAATCTCTCGACTCATGCAAACCGATAATAACTCGACCTCAAATCTATCTTTGAAAACACAAGCCCCTTTTCACCGATCAAACAAGTCGCAATCCGTGGCAACGGGTATTTATTCTTTATAGTCACATTATTTAGCCGCTTGGTAATCAATACACATTCGAATAGTTCCGCTTCCCTTTTTCACAAATAGAATCAAGCACCAAGGAGAGAAACTTCGGCGTGCAAAATCCCTATCTCACAACTCTTGCAATCGTGCTTTCAACTCTTTTAATTCAAGAGGTGCCATCGATTCGAGCTATCGAAATCGGAGTCGCCCCGGTACTAATTCAATACCAAACTCTACCTCTCGATTAGGTGGTAAACCCGATAATTCTTCAGGAAACACATCCGGATAATCACACACAACTGGTACAGATTCAATCTTCTTTTCAGTCACTTTAAAATAGAACCGATCATGCAATCTACAACTCCTAGAATGCCATTTTCCACAATGCTTGCACTTAACCCTATTCTGCTGAACATTACCAACACTGGCAATCGATGTGGCTCGGGAACCCACAGGAGGTCGGTCTCGGTCTCGTCTAGAAAAGTCTAAAGCAGCTTTAGGTTGACTAGAATCATCTCTGAACTTCTTTGATACTGAGTGAAAAGTCTTACTCGATGATCGTTTATGAAAGTCTCTGGCTTCAAATTCAGCTTTTCTTTTCTCTTTTCCAAGCTCTTCGGCTTTACAGGCTCGTTCAACAAGTACCACGAACTCTTTAATCTCAAGTATGCCGACCAGTAACTTAATGTCTTCATTCAAACCATCTTCAAATCTTTTACACATGATTGCTTCAGTTGAAACACATTCGCGAGCATATTGACTCAGCCTTACAAATTTCCGTTCATACTCAGTTACAGTCATACGACCCTGTTTCAATTCCAGAAATTTTTTGCATTTTTGATTGATGAATCTCTGGCTGATGTATTTCTTACGGAACTCACCGAAAAATTCCTGTGTTACTTTCTCTTTCGAACCACCGATACTAGTGTATTCCACCGGTGATATGTGGTGTCTCGTAATAAGGATATAGCACATTTTAAACTTTCATCTGGAGTACATGATAGCTCGTCGAACATACGGATAGTATTATCAAGCCACAGCTCAGCTCATTCCACATCATCATCATCATTAGCTTTAAACTCTTCGGCCCCGTGTTTCCTAATTTTATCAACAGGAGGCCTGCTAAATTTCATCGGATCTATCATCGGAGGTACCATAGGTGTCGGAGATGGATTATTCAGGGGTGGAGGGTGTTGTACAGCCGGATTAGTCCGTATATACTGTGTAAACCAATCATTCATCATTTGGTAGAAGGCTTGTCTAGCCTCCCCCTCTGGATTACTCAAAGTAGGTCGAGAATCTGTCGGCGCTATTCCTGGCAAGGGATTAGGCGCTGCGCTCTCGACATCATCAGCTACGGCTTTATCGGGATCCATTTACTATATAGAAACACAATTCAGATGTCAGAAGTCATCACACTATCGCATTATAAATTAAGGCATGTATAGCTAGACTCACACGTGCTACAATAGTCCTAGAATCGACTAAACTGTAAGCTCTGATACCAATCAAATGTAACACCCTTAACCCGTATCCGTTGCTGGAATAGGGTTACAAGGCATTAACATGCAAAACACAGGTCATATCAATTATTTATTGTTTATATGGTCATATCCGAATGCGTTATGAGTAATGCATTTTCATAGTATGCTAAAACAATAATGTACATATCTGAAATCCATTTAGCTAATTTCACACATAAGCATTTGTCAACAAATACAAAGGTTACTATTCATTTGGTCATTCAAGTCACATTGACCCAATATGCACATGTTCATAATTACTTTACTAAACAAATTATCAATTACCAAAACTAAACATACATATATGTTTTTGCATAAACTTTGTTTAACCAAATTCAAAATAGGCCAATTACAAACATCCAAACAAAATATAGATCAATTCATTTATAAGATCAAAATCGAATCAACAAGACCAAGTAAACTTCCATAATTCAAAACACATAAATATAAAACTTTATACACTTGTACATACTAGACTTAACTACTAATTCGGGGCATAAAAATTGAAACTGTCCATCTGCATCATGTTGACTAAATTGACTATAACTTGAGTTAAGAAAATCGAAATTTAGATCCGTAAATTTTCATTGAAACTAGACTCATATATATAATTACTATAATTTTTACAGAAATTTTCATGTGGCAAATTAGAACATTTTAATTATTAAAGTTTCCCCTATTTCACTGTTTGATGGTTCTGACCTATCTTTACAAAAACTCAGTTATCTCATTGTACAGAATTCAAATAATGTTGTCGTTTATTCCAATAAAAAATAGACTAATTAAGGATTCCAAGCATATAAACTATGCTCCATGATCATGTTTTTACAATTTTTAATAAATTTTCCAAGATAGAATAGGGGATCACGAAGTCATTCAGAACCAGTCTCACTAAATTTTAAATATCTCATAATATAAAAATTTTTCGCCTACTCTGTTTCTTTAATATAAAAATAGACACAATAAGATTTAATTCTATATCTTATTCACTTTCTAATTCTATTTCGCCTATTTTTGGTGATTTGTCAAAATCACGTCACTGCTGCTAACCAAAAACTGTTTCATTGCAAAATATGGTTAACTGGTTTATAACATCTTTACTCCATTTCATTTAAACTCTGTACATTAACCATACTTATATATACTAAAACCAAATCAACCAAAACCACAACCAAACATAATCATCAGGCCAAAATATAAATTCCAAGATTAACAAGATGGACAAGCCATTTTAGCATGGCTTATATTTACAACATCAAAACATCATCCAAGTATTAGGCTAGCCTATACATGCCTTAAATTCAAAATCCCAACTTTTAAAGTACCAAAATAAGTCGATAGTGTGGATGACTTCATTGACGATCCCCCTGAGCTCGTAGCTTGTAACCAAAATCTATAAAACAAAATAACAAAACACACAGAGTAAGCTAACTTAGCTTAGTCAGTCTTAAGCAAATATAACTACTCAATTAAATATTCAAATATCTTTAAACCAATTATTTTATAACATAGCACAACTGGACTATCATGGCCCAATACTACTATCCTTATATAGCATTACATTTATCACTTATCAAATCCAAAACATCACTATCTTGCTTTAAAAATACAAACTTACCATTTGCATATAGTTTAATATGTTTCCATATACAACCGAATTAGTAAGTACCATGTACAATTTAATCACATATAATCGAATGTATATGTATATATATATACATCCATTAAACATCACATGTATACTAGTATATAATAACAATACAATATCATTTACTCACATATGTAGAAAACCGAATATACAAGAGCATCTTTTAGTCAACTTACTTGCTCAATAAACCTCACATATAAACATGTCAATATATAAACACATACCTTATGGCCGAATGTAATCTACATCATTTAACTAAGCTTTAACTTGCTCAATTTTCACCTTAACTTGATCATTTCATAAGCATAAGCTTGTAATATAAATCACCGGTATAAAACCCGCTAGGCATAAGCTCCAATCACACACCAAAGCACTAAGCCCGCTAGACCCGAGGTCCGATATTCAATCACCTACAATAAGCCCTGCTAGGCATAAGCCCGATTAAGTTCACCAGCCCAAGGCTTGCTAGGCTCAAAGCCTGAATCATGATACTTTTAATCTGTCTCACACAATTCGTTCCATATATCGATTCACTTATACACATTTCGAACTCATTGTACGAACATTCAAATATCATATATCAATCGAATAATTTAAACAAGTCAAATCTTATACTTACCACATTCGGCTATTAATAATATAGCTCCAAAATTTCCAAAAATCAGCATATACTAGGTTACGTACATGATTTTCGATGTTTTATTGCTTATAGACTTACCTCGGATATCGACGGACGTTGAAAACCGGCTATTCGACTATTTTCGCTTTTCCCCTATCCAAATTCGTTTTCTTTGGTTCTTGATCTAAACATGTTAAAATTAAGCTCATTCAAATATATTTACATTCAATTTAATCGAAAAACACATAAATGGGCAAATTACCATTTTGCCCCTAATATTACACACTTTTTACAATTTAGTCCTATTTGCACAAAACACAAAATACACAAAATTTGAATGAACACCTTGAGGGCCGAATATCCATAGTACTCATACAAGTCCATCCATTTCATTTATTTCACATTTTAATCCCTCTAAATTTTATTTTTGCAATTTGGTCCAACATACTCAATTTCATCAAAAATTCAAAGACAAAACTTGTTAATCTAACACACATTTATCATAATTCATCCTCAAACAACATAAACAACAAGCTATCATCAATGACTCAACTCAAAATATTCATCAAACTCAAAAATTAAAGCATGGGTCTTGTACATTTCATAGCAACGATCTCAAAAACGTAGAAATTATCAAAAACCGAACAAATTACATACCTCAATCAAGCAAAACCAAGGCCGCATGTAACTTGTTCTTCTTTCTTTCTTTTTCTTTTAGTTTCGGCAATAACAATAAAATGAACATGCATGTTTCTTTATTTTTGTTTTATTATAATAAGTTAATATAATATAATAGTAATAACTTTTATAATATAAAAATTCATATATTAAAGTCATTTAAACAAAAACATGCCATCCACTAAGTATAGAAAGGACTAAATACAATGCAAATCCTCCATATTAATAAGACATCAACAATTAAGCACTTTAACAACTAACCATCAAATTTTCATGTTACGCGATTAAGTCCTTTTATTAAATCGGACACCTAAACGATAAAATTAAGTCACGAAAATTTAACACAAGCAAATTCACACATAATAAATAAGGAAAATAGTTTTAAAGTATTTTTCAGACTCGGATTTGTGGTCCCAAAACCACTATTTCGATTAGGGTCAAAGTCGGGCTGTTACAATTTCTATCATGTATGACAAATTTCACAACTTTTACAAACTAGTCCTTACTAGCATTTTTCATGAAATTCATTTAGGAAAAGATGTTTATCTAACATCAAACTCTCATAATCTTTCATAAAACATCATTTTACAAGCATGTCATACATGGGTAGATTTATGAACATGAATTCTAGCTCAACTTATAGTTATAAATAGCTAAATCATAATATGAGGACTCCAAAAATACGAAGAATACTAAAAACGGGCTAGGATGCACTTACTAGCAAGCTTCAAAAATTGAAGAACCCTAGCTATGGAGTCTCTCAAATTTTCCGGCACAAGGGGAAGAAGATGAATAAGGTTTTGTCATCTTTTTCCCTTTTTAATCATTTAATTGATAAATGACCAAAATGCCCTTCTCACTAAACTTTCAAAATTTCTAACTCATGTACATTTTTGTCCAAAAATTATAATTTGGGAAAATTGCTATTTAAGGACTTCTAATTAATATTCCAAAGCTATTTCATACTAAAAGCTTCTAGAATCTCAAATTTCGCAACTTAGTCCTAATGGACCAATCAATGACAATTTCATAAAATTTCTACATGAAACCTTCATACTATCATGCAAACATATCTTAAACCTCAAAACTTATTTTACTACTTCGGATTTATGGTCTCGCACCACTGTTCCGACTAGGCCCTAAACCAGGATGTTACATGAAGTGCACGCCCAACAGGTAGCTCGCTATTATAATTCCAAAGTCAGAAACAAATAGTTCCAAGTGGGCGATCTTGTCTTAAGAAATATCGAGGCTAGTCTACCCGTTTCACAACGAGGAAAAATGGCCCCAAATTGGGAAGTTCCATACAAAGTGATAGAAAAAATAGGTTATGGAATATATAATCTAGCATGGATGGAGAGCACAGTTGTACCGCAGACTTGGAACGGCCGATATTTCAAGAAATACTATGTACAACTCCTTATTCTATGAATGAAAAATTTTCCAAATAACATTCGTGTCATATTAATGCCGCAGTCAAATAATTGCAACATCCAACGAGTTAGCGAAAGCAAAGCTCCCAACTGTCATAATAAGGCTTGCAAGTGAAGAGTCCCAGCCTTCAACACATTTAACGAAAGCAAAGCTCTCAGCTGTCATATTAAGGCTCATAGGCGAAGAGCCTAGCCTTCAACATAGTTAGCGAGAGCAAAGCTCCCAGCTGTCATATTAAGGTTTAGAGGTGAAGCGTTGCAACCTCTAACACAGTTAGCGATAGCAAAGCTCCCAACTGTTATGTTAAGGCTCGCAGGTGATGAGCCGCAACCTCCAACATAGTTAGCGAGAGCGAAGCTTCTAGTTTTCGTATTAAGGTTTGCGAATAAAGCGCTCTGACCTCCAACACGCTTAGTGAGAATTAAAACTCCCACTATGCTACCTTTCAAAATTTTCTTAAGTATAAAATAGCTCACAGAGTAACATCCCAACAGTAACACCCCAAACCCGGCCCACGAGCCTTGGCCTGGATCTGGTTATGTCACCGTGGAAGAACGGTTAAAAATCCTTTTTGTCTTTCGAATAAAACATGAAAATTGTTAACTTTTGAAAATTTTGCCCTTTCTAAAATTTTAAATAAAACTTTGTTATTAAAAATAATCCATATTAAAACTTTGGTGTAAAGATTACATATACTTTGAATAAAAGATTGCTACAATTAAAAACATTTTCACATAGTAAATTATTTTAAGTAGAACATAATCTAAAATAATATCAAAAATAGCAATAACAATAGTAACAATAATAAGGCCCTTATTACAAAATAATTAATCCAAGTACTTCAAATTAAAATGCTTGAAATAAAAATATTTAAAACGCTCTCTGCATGGGCCACCACATATCTACTCCAATCCGGTCCGATCATCCTATTACCTGCGATGTTGGATAAACAATTGGGTGAGTCATACAGACTCAGTGTGTAATTAAACCACTGATATCCACCCACATGTTAGCCACAAATCAACCCAATTATAAAATGCAGCATGTAAATATAATCATTTAAACATTACCACAACTGGGCTTGGCCTACAATCAAATCATATTCAAGCACCGGGCTAGGCCCTTTTCTCATCAATCCATCGATCATTGGGCTTGGCCCATTTCCACGTATGTTCTCAAAACATACCTTTCCACATGTCATATTGGGCATGGCCCATTTCCATATCATTTCACAACGGAACAATGCAACATGAAACCCAACCCAATCCTAAGGTCCATCCGCTACACACCCCCTTATCCAGCCTACCACACACCAGGGGACTATCGAGTCACCCTCTCCTTTTCCCTCCAAAAAGGCAACCAATGCCATCCACGATGTAGCGTATAGCTAACATCAAACCACGATGGAGCACACAGCAATCCATCAAGCCACGATATGGCATAGAGCCGATATCAATCAAGGTAACCACGCGAACTAAATCGCAAAGATCCACAACGCGACCTCAGTCAGCGCCAATCCACGATGTAGCAAAAAGCTGACATCAACCACGTACTCGAAGTACACCCGGTCCTTCTTTCATAACACACCCATGCACATGTAACATGATATAACGACAATATGATGCATGTGCATGTCATTCACAAATATAGGCATACACTCATATTTAAATAAATGACAACAATATTTACAATGTGCTACTTACCTGATCATCGTCATACCCCTTTTAGGGTATCTATCACACTTTTACCACTGCACTTATTAGTAAGCATATAACATAAGCAGATATCACACAAAACCCGGAAACAATGGCTAACTACACACCTTATAACCTGAAGTTCTAGACTTTCAATCCCGATGGCCTCCCTTTACTCTTGTCGATTTGCCCTATAACCCATAGTCAACATCGGTCAACACAAGAACATATCTAATGGCCTAAGGCCGAATACCCAAAGGATCACTTACCCACTTACTCGGATCCTGAAACACCAATAGTCTCAAGGAGTTGCCGAAAATCCCTGTTACAAAACCATTAGAATCGGCCTACAACAACAATCCATGAAAAGGCCCTTTTGGCCGAATACTCACCATCACCTTACCTTATCTGTCGAAATCTCAAGAGAATCCCTTTTTGCTCCTTGGTGTTAGCTACAACCAAAACGAAACACAATGTCACCTTGGCCCTAGAGACATTCGGCCACACCAACCACTAAGGCCAACCATTCGGTTTTGGCCATTAAAACAAAGAATCATAAATCGACCGCTAAGGATAGAATCTACTTACCACTCCTGCTTAAGATTCGGCCCACCGCACTAGGATATCAAGGGAGATTTTCGGCTTCAAGCTTGGTAAAATAGAAGAGGAATAGACAGGCTAAAGGTTTCGGCTTAAGCAAAAAGAGAAGTAAAAAGCAAGAGAGGTTGATGTTTGAGTAATTCGACAATGGCTACCAAATAGTGGTGAAATATTCGACTATACTAGGAGAAGATATAGACTTGGGGTAGGTCGTAAGGAAAATAAATGAATAAAAAGAGGTAGTAGAAGAATTCGGCAAAGGGATCAAAAGAAATTCATGAAGAAGGCTGCCCATTAAATAGGATATTCGGCACCCCCCTCCCCTTGAAGACTCCAAAGCCGATTAAACACTCCAAGCCCCCCATTCGGCAATGACTTCCACCAAATCCAAAATTCCTTCCTAAATTCACTCAATACCAACCAATTCAAAATAAAATAATCTAATAGCAACCATTATCACCTATTTACTAATTTTAAACTAATTAAAATAATCCCACCATTATCAAAAATAAATAAAATAAACAAGATTACCCACCACCAATTCAAAAAAAAAACCAACCCCAATTCAATCTTATCCCACCTATTAAAATAAAAATAGTGATTATCCTACACTAAAAAAACAAATACTAGAAAAATAAAACTTCAATTTGCAACACCCATGTGCCGCCCACCTTCACGCCAATCAAGAAGAAAAAGAAGGAAAAACCCCACCGCACCTCCAAGGTTCGAACACAGACTGGGGGAAATCAGCAGACCAAGTAGCGCCTGTGCCATTCGGCCAACTCGCCTTTCATGTTACAAAGCCCCAACATTTATTTTTAACTCCTTCCTACTTCACCCCATCACATAGCAAAATAAAAACGCCAAAAATGCCGCTGCCCCACTCGAACCAGCGCCCTTTCTTCCCTTCGCCTCGCCTAAGTGGCGCATGAGAGCCGCTTTGCCAACTGGACTTTCATGTCCACCAACTGCCATTAATTTTAAGGCCTACTTAGCCCATCCTTTGGTGACGCAAAAATAAAACAAAAATTGCTGCCTTAGCAACTCGAACCCTGCTCCCTTAGGCGCCCCTTTCAAAGCTCCAAGCGGCGCCTCCATGCCACTCCACCCAACTGCTTTCTTGTGTCCTAAATTCCACCAATTTATTTTAAGGCCTTCTTGCCCTATTTCTCCTTTTTACACTAAAATCTAAAATTTTCCAAGGTACTCCCGTTCATCCAATCATTCTTAAAACCTCTAAATACACCAAAGCACACCCAAAAATCTTCCAACACAGGTTAAACTCAAATTGCATAGCCCCTAAACCGTGGTGTTACAATTCTACCCTCCTTAAAAATAATTTCGTCATCGAAATTACTTGGCTAACGAACATCCAGACAACCTATCTTACCACCTTATGCTTATGTCACACTCTCTGATCTTACTAAGGCTATCATACTTCCCAAACATAGCCTCTAAGTTCCCACTCAAAATTCAAAACACCTCTCTTAGCAACACGTAAAAAAGGGCTAACTCACAAGCAAGCAAAGCAATTAAAGCATGTACCAAAGCAAAGGAGCTTACCCGATATCACATCCTTGGTGACTGACTAGAACCATTCCTTCCATGGCTTGAACCACGACCTCTCGTTGCTTGAGGACAATTCTTAACGGATGTGCCTTAGATCCGCACCGAAAGCATTCTTTACTATTTCCCTAACACTCTCCTCTGTGTGAGGTCTTCCACACCGAAACACAGATCACGATTTCGATTCTCGACAAGAATCGGCATAGGTGGACGTCATCGTATTCTCAACTCTCGGTCTTTTCCGAGCATCTCCAAACGATGCTGACGGTCCAACCCTTTTCTTATTCTCGTTCCTATTCTTCTCTCGATTTTCTCTTATAGTCTTCTTAACCTCTTCAGCGATCCGAGCTTTCTCCACCAGAATGGCGAAGTCCCTTTCCTCTCTGCGGAGCGATCAACTCCCGCAACTCATCTCGCAGCCCATCTTCGAATCGAACACTCCTTTCATAATCAGTAGCCACAATTCCCTTAGCATACTTGCTCAGCCGCACAAATTCCGCTTCATATTCTGCTACCGACTTATTCCCTTGTACTAGATTTAGAAACGCTTTCCTTTGCGAGTCCAAATAACTGGCTCCTACGTACTTCCCTTCAAACTTGGCCTTAAAGAAGTCCCAATCCAGTCGATCCGCGGTACACCTTGTTTGACGCTGAGCCACCAACGATAAGCGTCGCGAAGTAATGAAACAACACCTTTCAGCTTTTCTTCGTTGGTACACCCCAAATCGTCCCATGATTCTTTCGATCGCTTCTAGCCAATACTCCGCTACGTTCGGAGCTACTCCTGACACTCCTCTAAAGATCTCGGCTCGCTCGATCTAAGCCTTTCCGATCTCGACTTCCGAGTTCCATTTCCCTACTAGCTCCTCGCTACTCGTTCTAGCACTCGTAACATGGCCCGCGATCTCGCGTCATCTTCTCCCGTCGATCTTGCTCCTCTATGTCCACCGCTGGCGGCACTTCACTTTCGACCCATGGCGGACCCTACCGGTTCCGATGCTGCCATTCTACCTCTACCGCGTCCCCTAGAACTCATCTCTATCGTTGCGATTTATCTGATTAAAAAGTTTTATGCATCAGACTTTTGTTCCACTGTTTAACCGCGAACAATTTTATGAAAAGAATTTCTAGAGGTAGTTCTTTCGATCACACAAATTTTCAGTTCAAGTTCCCTATTCTATTTCAGAATATCACGTTCATCCATAAGGACACATCCATTCATCAACAAGAACACATTCATCACTAGCGACACCTTCATTTCCCAATGAAGCCACATTCCTTCCTCAGTAGAGGCACATTCGGTGGTATCTACCACCCACATTCACTATCCAGACATTTACGCCCTTTTTTTACCCGGTATTTTCGTCATTTTCCTACAAAGGGTATTTTTGGTAATTTTGTAAATCGAGAAAACATCTTTCAAAATCAGATTTAGAGTTTACAAACCAAAGGGGTAAATTTTGGAAATTTTAAAACTAAGGGTTTTAAAATAATAAGGCTAATCCCTTTCGGGTTTTAATAATCGGTTTAGCCTATGAACGAGTCCTCTTGGTTAGGTGAACCGTAGCTACGCACCAGGTAGGATTCGAGTAAAGAGGAGGTGAGTCGCTAGGACTGCTTAAGTACCAAGCTCTTCATCGAATACCAATCCTGAGACATGCGTACAATGGTTGCCACACCTTACTCGGCGACTTACTTCACAGGTTTGTTTAGTAACCTTAAGTCTTATGCATGTGTTTGAGTAGACTAGTCCTAGGGTTCAATAGCCCTAATGTTCTAATCTACGAGCCCATAAAAAGCCCATATAGCTCATATACACAATTCACTTGAAGTCCAAGTACTTACCTGTGGACTTGGTAGAGAGTATACAAAGCCATGCCGTAATAACTGAAAATATTTCCTAAAAATCCATATTTTTGAAAATCCCATTTGAAAATGTTTTTGGGCCAAAACCCTCAAAGCCGAGTTTTGAACCGGGCTCGATACCAAATCAGAACACCCCCCAAACCCGGCCCACGAGCCTTGGCCAGGATCTCGTTATGTCACTGTGGAAGAACGGTTAAAAATCCTTTTTGTCTTTCGAATAAAACATGAAAATTGTTAACTTTTGAAAATTTTGCCTTTCTAAAATTTTAAATAAAACTTTGTTATTAAAATAATCCATATTAAAACTTTGGTGTAAAGATCACATATACTTTGAATAAAAGATTGCCACAATTAAAAACATTTTCACATAGTAAATTATTTTAAGTAGAACATAATCTAAAATAATATCAAAAATAGCAATAACAATAGTAACAATAATAAGGCCCTTATTACAAAATAATTAATCCAAGTACTTCAAATTAAAATGCTTGAAATAAAAATATTTAAAACGCTCTCTGCATGGGCCACCTCAGATCTACTCCAACCCGGTCCGATCATCCTGTTACCTGCGATGTTGGATAAACAATTGGGTGAGTCATACAGACTCATTGTGTAATTAAACCACTGATATCCACCCACATGTTAGCCACAAATCAACCTAATTATAAAATGCAGCATATAAATATAATCATTTAAACATTACCACAATCTGGGCTTGGCCCACAATCTGGGCTTGGCCCACAATCAAATCATATTCAAGCACTGGGCTAGGCCCTTTTCTCATCAATCCACTGATCGCTGGGCTTGGCCCATTTCCACGTATGTTCTCAAAACATACCTTTCCACATGTCATATTGGGCATGGCCCATTTCCATATCATTTCACAATGGAACAATGCAACATGAAACCCAACCCAATCCTAAGGTCCATCCGCTACACACCCCTTATCCAAATTACCACACACACTGGGGACTATCGAGTCACCCTCTCCTTTTCCTCTCCAAAAGGCAACCAATGCCATCCACGATGTAGCGTATAGCTAACATCAAACCACGATGGAGCACACAAAATCCATCAAGCCACGATATGGCATAGAGCCGATATCAATCAAGGTAACCACGCGAACTAAATCGCAAAGATCCACAACGCGACCTCAGTCAGCGCCAATCCACGATGTAGCACAAAGCTGACATCAACCACGTACTCGAAGTACACCCGGTCCTTCTTTCATAACATACCCATGCACATGTAACATGATATAACGACAATATGATGCATGTGCATGTCATTCACAAATATAGGCATACACTCATATTTAAATAAATGACAACAATATTTACAATGTGCTACTTACCTGATCATCGTCATACCCCTTTTAGGGTATCTATCACACTTTTACCACTGCACTTATTAGTAAGCATATAACATAAGCAGATATCACACAAAACCCGGAAACAATGGCTAACTACACACCTTATAACCTGAAGTTCTAGACTTTCAATCCCGACGGCCTCCCTTTACTCTTGTCGATTTGCCCTATAACCCATAGTCAACATCGGTCAACACAAGAACATATCTAATGGCCTAAGGCCGAATACCCAAAGGATCACTTACCCACTTACTCGGATCCTCAAACACCAATAGTCTCAAGGAGTTGCCGAAAATCCTCATTTACAAAACCATTAGAATCGGCCTACAACAACAATCCATGAAAAGGCCCTTTTGGCCGAATACTCACCATCACCTTACCTTATCTGGTCGAAAATCTCAAGAGAATCCCTTTTTGCTCCTTGGTGTTAGCTACAACCAAAACGAAACACAATGTCACCTTGGCCCTAGAGACATTCGGCCACACCAACCACTAAGGCCAACCATTCGGTTTGGCCATTAAAACAAAGAATCATAAATCGACCGCTAAGGATAGAATCTACTTACCACTCCTGCTAAGATTCGCCCACCCGCACTAGGATATCAAGGGAGATTTTCGGCTTCAAGCTTGGTAAAATAGAAGAGGAATAGACAGGCTAAAGGTTTCGGCTTAAGCAAAAGAGAAGTAAAAGCAAGAGAGGTTGATGTTTGAGTAATTCGACAATGGCTACCAAATAGTGGTGAAATATTCGACTATACTAGGAGAAGATATAGACTTGGGGTTGGTCGTAAGGAAAATAAATGAATAAAAAGAGGGAGTAGAAGAATTCGGCAAAGGGATCAAAAGAAATTCATGAAGAAGGCTGCCCATTAAATAGGAAATTCGGCACCCCCTTCCCCTTGAAGACTCCAAAGCCGATTAAACACTCCAAGCCCCCATTCGCCATGACTTCCACCAAATCCAAAATTCCTTCCTAAATTCACTCAATACCAACCAATTAAAAATAAAATAATCTAATAGCAACCATTATCACCTATTTACTAATTTTAAACTAATTAAAATAATCCCACCATTATCAAAAATAAATAAAATAAACAAGATTACCCACCACCAATTCAAAAGCTAACCAACCCCAATTCAATCTTATCCCACCTATTAAAATAAAAATAGTGATTATCCTACACTAAAAAAACAAATACTAGAAAAAATAAAACTTCAATTTGCAACACCCATGTGCCGTCCACCTTCACGCCAATCAGCAGCAAAAAGAAGGAAAAACCCCACCTGCAGCCTCCAAGGTTCGAACACGGGACACGGGGGAAATCAGCAGCCAAGTAGCGCCTGTGCCATTCGGCCAACCTCGCTTTCATGTTACAAAGCCCCAACATTTATTTTTAACTCCTTCCTACTTCACCCATCACATAGCAAAATAAAAACGCCAAAAATGCCGCGCCCCACTCTCGAACCAAAGGCCCTTTCTTCCCTTCAGCGCCTAAGTGGCGCATGAGAGCCGCTTTGCCAACTGGACTTTCATGTCCACCAACCTGGCCATTAATTTTTAAGGCCTACTTAGCCCAGTCCTTTGGCTGACGCAAAAATAAAACAAAAATTGCTGCCTTAGCAGCTCGAACCCTTGCTCCCTTAGGCGTCCCCTTTCAAAGCTCCAAGCAGCGCCTCCATGCCACTCCACCCAACTGTTTCTTGTGTCCTAAATTCCACCAATTTATTTTAAGGCCTTCTTGCCCTATTTCTCCTTTTTACACTAAAATCTAAAATTTTCCAAGGTACTCCCCGTTCATCCAATCATTCTTAAAACCTCTAAATACACCAAAGCACACCCAAAAATCTTCCAACACCTGGGTTAAACTCAAATTGCATAGCCCCTAAACCAGGGTGTTACACCAGCTATGTTATCTTTCAAACTTTTCTTAAGTATAAAAAGCTCGCGGAGTAACATTCCTAGCTGTGTTATCTTTTAAAAATTTCTTAAGTATAAAACAGCTCATAGAGTAACATCCCCAGCTATGTTATCTTTCAAAATTTTCTTAAGTATGAAACAGCTCATGGAGTAACATCCCTAGCTGTGTTATATTTCAAAATTTTCTTAAGTATGAAACAGCTCGCGGATTCACATCCTCAGTTTATTATCTTTCAAGATTTTTCTGAAGTATAAAATAGCTCACGGATTAACGTTCCCAACTAACGATTTTTTCAAAGTTATCTAAGGTTTTTATGATAACAATAAAGTCATGTAAAGGATATAAAAAATAGACGAAAGATAACAACACTATAATAATAGAAACAAATTTTCATTTCATTCAATAAAGGATGTACAGACCATTAGAAAGCTAAAGTACATCATTTTCCCTTCACTCCTCGACCCACATCAATCGTTACCAGCAGAAGAAGGGCCACACTACCATCAAGCAGAAGGGAGGTCGCGTTTTCAGCAGAAGAGACCAAAGTGTTATGCTCGGTTGAGTCCTCATCTAAGTAGAAAGCTAGAGAATTCTTCCAGAGAGGACACAAAGGAGTCCCACACAATGCTCGAGGACAAAACACATCAAAGTCAAGCTCACTCATATTCACCCCTCAAAGCATCGAGATACACTTTATGAACATCGAAGAGACCACCAACGACACAGGCATGAAGCAATATATTCATCTTTAGCTTTGAAATAGAGTCTAAAACATTCTCATCCATCTTTTTCTTAAAATACTCCAAGACTCGAAGTTGCTCCCTGACCATGCTAACTACTTCATCTTGACATTCGCAGATAATTCTATTAGTTTCAACTGTGTGCTCCTCTGTAAGTCTGTCTAGCTTAGCTTGTAAAGCATCTTTACTTTCCTTTTTAGCGACCACCTCACGCTCTAACCCCTCCTCTTTAAACTTAATGATGGCCAAACACTCTATGAGATCTTCAATTTGCTTGATGATAACCTCATTTTCCTCCATCATCTTGCAATACTGCTCACCAACTCTTGCCAGCTCCACCTTAGTGTTCGCAAGTTCCCTTTGATGGGCCTCCTCATATGTCAATCCCACCATATTGACCTCAGAAAGTAAGAATTGCAGAGAGAAGCACAGACTTGAGGCTGAGGGTAGTTGTGGGCTGCTTGGTCTCGCAGCCTCTAGCACTGAAGCCTCCTATTTAAGGGCTGCAACATCAGGGTTATAACGGTACCCTTGTGCGCTCGAGTCCCCACACCAATGGAACAAACTTCCATTACCCTCGATCAGTGCTTTTCTAACAAAAGGCACAGAAGGGAAAGTACAAGCAACAAGTGAGGGGGTATCCACATCAATAGTAATCGACAAACTAGCAGGGGAAATAGATGGCAAGCTTGCTGGTGGAAAACTAGAAGGACTCAAGGCTCCAGCAACAGTAGCAACAACCCCAATAGGATCTGCTCTCCTTTTACAATGATGCTCCTATTGTGCACTATTCCCCTCCTCTTCACTTGTAGAGCCAATACGCACAGCTCCCGCGGTAGCCTTGCACTTCTTACGCGCCCCACTGACCAACAAATCAATACCCATAACCTGGTTGAGCTCGTGAGATATGCTATCAATCCCACTTGAATTGTCCTTGGAGCCCTGATCGATTCCTCCACCAACAATAACCCTATGATCAGTGGAAATAATTAACAAATTAGTATCTGACCCAACAACCCCCCATTGTGTAAACTCATCAAGAGCAAACAAATGAAGCTTCATCTTGCAGAAGTCATAAAAGAAGTTAAAGGGCTTCGACATATAACCCAACAGTATCTGAGCCAACCGATCAAATGAGTTGTGAGGCTAAGTAGCACCCTGTAAACTCCAAATTATATAGGGTTTTTCTACATATTTTACCACCTTTTTGCTTAATAAATATGTTTATATTGAGTAATTGTTATTAAAATAAGTGAATTTTACTTAATTAGTAATATTGGGCATGAATTTATAAAGTATGTGAAATTGTGCTTAATTACATGATTTTTGTACATATTTTATATTATTTCATGTTAATTTATTAATATGTGATTTTTCACTATGTAGGAGGATCATTAAAGATGTGATTAATGTGAATTAAACATGGACATGAACAAATCAATTCATGTGGACGGCAAGACCATGCAAACTAGGTTATTAGGTTGATAATTTGACCTAGTAAAAGATGTACTAAAAGATGGACATGTCTACTAAATTATTGGACTGAGAAACTGTCTAACAAGGGGGAATTAAAACCCAGTTTTGACACAAGTAGATGACTGCCCAAAAGCAAGCTTTGGGGTATTTAATTGAAGGTCTTTATAGTTGAAAATAATCAGAAATCTGCCCAACAACTTTTCTGTTGAAATCATCAACCCTATGGTTATTAATAGCCTTGGTTTGAATTCAAAATGAGAAGACTAAGTCATCCCTTTTTCCATGAATTGTGGTCGGCCATATGTAAGAGAAAAGGAAGGAATTTAAATTCTATTTTTAGCAAACTCTACCCCTTACCTTCACCTATAAATACCATGTATCAATCCCTCATCCATCATCCCTCATATCTCATTTCTCTTCTCTCATTAGCATTTTCTCTACATTCTATTTCCTTTTCCTTCCCCTTGCATAGCCGCCCATTTCCCTTCCCATCCTTTAGCCAACATAAGATTTGGCAAAAGTATTCTTTGCCAAGCCACCTTAGGAATTCCTTAGCAAAAGAAGCATCAAGCGTAATGGATGAGCACATTAGTTAGAATAGATCCGAAAGGCTGCTAAACTGAAAAGAGTTTACTCTTTCCACTTGTTATTTATTTTAATTATGTTTGCTTTGAGTTTATTTTTTTTGACATCAAAGATGATATTTTAAATCTTATTTTTTAGGATGATTATGTTAATTTAATAAGATTTATTTTATTCATGTTTAATATGTTTGGGCCTCAGTCGATCATATTTTCAATTAATATCATGATGCATTTCATTTATATGTGATTGGGTGCACCCAGATTAGCTGAGCGATCCTAACCAAATGACGACTAGTAGACACATAATTGAAAAGTGAAATGCTCAATTTAGATCCTTAAACTTGACTAAGTTGAGGTTCATAATATCTTTAGTTAGCTCTATTATCTTGCATAGTTTTTAGGTTTATGTAATTAAATCAAGCAAACGTAAATGTCCTGTGACCTTACATAAATGCTAATAAACCCTTAGTCTAATATGATCTGTAAAATGCATATTTCACTAAGTAAAAGATCTGAGTGGACTTAATTTGGTTTCCAAACTCATGAAAGATTGAGTTGCCATGAAAGTATTTCCGAACATTGTTAAGCATGATGAAGTAAATTGAATTGATTAATATAATTATCCTAGCCCGTTTAATGTTGATTTTTTTATTGCTAAAGTAATTCATTCATACATTTAGGTAAATTGCATCTAGATTAAAATTTCATTAGGGGTCACTCTTTGCATCTAGTTAAACATCACTATCCAAAATTACTGTGTTTTTACATCAAATTGTTATTTATAATTTTGCAATTTATCAGTTAAGCTTATACAATCCCTGTGGAGACGATAACTCATTTTTACTTACTTATTACTTGAACAATTGTGTACACTTGCGCATATTCCTTATTACAAGTTCTTGGCACCGTTGCCGGGGATTGTTGCCTTAATCATTCTTTGTGAAGTTATTTTTGCAGTTTTGTTTTTATTTAATTTCTAGCGTTACAAATTTATTCTTTATTCTTCATTTGAAATTTATTTTTCAAGTGTTTATGTGCATAGAATGAATCATTGATCTATTACATGCAGATCTTGAAATTGAGCAGACTTTTAGACAAAGAAGACGCGAGAGATCTGCTCAAAGACAATCTGAGATGGACTTTAGAAATCAAAATAATGGGTAAGGTAATGGAGTCAAACAAGTGCACAACCCAATCCTTATTGCTGATGATAGGGATCATGCCATTAGATAATACGTTGTACCACTCTTCAATGAGTTAAATTTGGGAAATATGAGACCGGTTATCGAGGCACCTCAATTCAAATTGAAATTGGTGATGTTTAAAAAGCTCCAAATGGTGGGCCGGTCGCTGGTATGCCCACGGAAGATCCACACTTACACCTTTGATTACTCATAGAGGTGAGTTATTGGTTCAAGATAGCTGGTGTGGCTGAAGACACACTGAGGTTAAAACTGTTCCCATACTCGTTGAGAGATCGAGCACGAGCATGGCTGAATTCATTACCACCAAGTTCAATAACTACATGGCAACAATTAGCAGAAAGGTTTTTGGTTAAGTATTTTTCACCAACAAAGAACGCAAAGTTGTGAAATAAGATAACTACTTTCCAACAATTGGATGATGAGTCTTTGTATGAGGTGTGGGAAAGATTCAAGGAATTGCTTCGTAAGTGTCCTCATCATGTGATTCCTCATTGTATCCAGTTGGAGACGTTTTATAACGGTGTCAACGCACACACAAGATTAATGGTAGATGCTTTTGCAAATGGTGTGATTTTCTCTAAGTCTTATAATGAGGCTTACGAGATCATCGAGAGGACCGCTAGCAAAAATTACTAATGGCTGACAAATTGAGCAGTTTCTGGAAGATGAGTAGCCGGAGTGCATGAAGTGGATGCACTGACTTCACTCTTTGCTCAGGTATCTTTTATTTCCTCTATGTTTAAACAGTTTACCACTAATGGTTTGAATAAATTTTCAGCTCAATCACCAAGTTAGTATGATGTTGTTTCCTATGTGTATTATAGGGATGATCATTCTTTTGAGAATTGCCCTTCAAACCCCAAATATGTGTGTTATGTAAGGAACCAGTATCAAAATAAAAGTGGACAAGGACTACAGTCTAACTTATACAATCCTTCATTGTAGAATCATCCGAAATTTTCCTAGAGTAACTCGGGAAATGGACCGAACAACAACCAGATGCAATATAAACCCAACCAAACCTAAGGGTTTAACCAACAAGCCCACAAACCACCTCAAGCTGAGTCATTAAACAGTTTGGAGGACTTGTTGAAAGCATACATGGCAAAAAATGATGCCCTGATCCAAAGTCAAGCAAAGAACGCTAAAAAATGCGGAGAACCGGATGGGTCGGTTAGCTCACGAGCCAGTAATAGATCGCAAGGAGCCTTACCGAGCAATACAAATATCTGAGGACTGCTGGTAAGGAACATTGCAAAGTGGTAGAGTTACGAAGTGGTAAGATTTTGGAACCTAAGGAGTTTATGACTAAAAATGAGGGAATTCAGTCAACAGTTGAAGTCCCTACAATAGAAAAATCAGATGTTGAAAAATCTAATAAGGTAAACCCTAAACTAGTGAATCAAAAAAGCTAACAACTACATTTGCAGATTTACCTCCTCGTAAAATTTGTCAATATCAACCTAGAGTTCTATATCCTCAAAGACTTCAAAGAGAATAAAAATAAACAAGAGGTACAATTCAAGAAGTTCTTGGTCGTTTCTAAAGCAACTACATATCAACATATCGTTGGTAGAGGCTTTAGAATAGATGCCCGATTACATGAAGTTTGTAACACCCCTAACATGTATCCATTGTCGAATAGGGTTACTGAAGCATTACCTGACTTATTACAAAAACAATCATACATTTCTCATACATTTTTTCATTTTCAACTAAAAATCAATCATAGTAAATCACATTCTCCCTAATACGAGCCTACGAGGCTCAAATCATGCATTAGAAGTGGTTCGAAACTAAACCAGAAATTCAAGAAATTTTTTCGAAAACTAAGAAATTTTTCAAAATACAGGGGACACACGCCCGTGTGGTCTGTCCGTGTGAGACACACGGCCAAAGACACGCCTGTGTCACAGGCCGTGTGGACATTCGAAATGGGATTACATGGTTGTGTCCCAGCTTGTGTCTGACCCCGTGTAACTCTCTGACTTGGGTCACACGGCCAACCACACGCCCGTGTGACAAGCCCGTGTACCCTTTGAAATGGCCACACACGCCCGTGTGCCAGACCGTGTGCTAGGCCGTGTGGGGCATACTGACTTGGTTTTTAAATAAACACCAGGGGACACACGGCCGTGTCACCTGACCATGTGTCACACACGGCTAAGACACACGCCCGTGTCTCTGCCTCGTGTGGACAAAAATTAGGCTATTTTCCAAGCCATCATTCTCACCCAAACTTGCATTCACCTACATAAATTAAATGGCATATAACATGGCATAAATAGGCATTCAAACCAATCTCAACCAAGTCTAATTCATGCTAATTCCATACCATCAACCACAAGACACACAAGTATTACAATAAGCCATTCAATTCATACCAATTTCACATTCACAAATCACCTAAATGGTCACTTTCAATTATGCACTATTTTGCCTAAAACCATAAGCATATCAATCTCAAATTTAAACCATTTGATACTCAAGCTACCAATCCACAAACCACCATTCACATGGAAATTTTAAACCACATCATAACTGGGCATATGTACATATATATACATACCAAATATACCAAAATAAGCCAAATCACATGGCTATACACATAACCAAAACATACTTCATTTACAAGCCAAATCAATTGGCTAAATCCATTATAAACATATAAACCATATAAACCACAACTCCTATACATGCCATATAACAAAAACCATAAGTTCAAAAGTACCAAAATGACAGCTTGATAGTGTGATGAAATCTCCGACGACCCCCAATCCGAGCTAGCTTTGATAATCACTATAAAACACGGAAGAGAAAATAGAGTAATCTATAAAGCTTAGTAAGTTCGTATAGTAATAAACCCAACTTATCATATATACATAATTTAAGCAATTAAACATATCATAATAAAACTCATATTGATCCACAAACCTATCACATATTCATTCACAAGGTCAGATATGAATTTCACAAGTTTCTTCCATTCAATGGTTGTATGGTACATGTACATACCTGTATCAACTCATATAAATCTCATACTCATCCATATCCTTGATATACCAATTGAACCATTTGGAATAATATCGGATACTCGGGAATCTCGCACCCTAAGTGCCAATACATAGCCGAAAATATCTCAATCTCATATCTCATATAATGATCACTCTCGAGCTATCAACGGGTCTACTCACACAAGGTGATGGTCAAGACGTAGCTACACAGTGCTACTCACACATGCTGACGAGAATCTACAACACATGCCAGATAACTCAGCCACTGATAGGACGTACGGATCAGCACCCAAAACACATAACCCCTAATGACATGTCGTTTGTATCCAAATCTATTTCTAAGGTTCAACCGGGATTTCACATTGACGAATCTTCGTCGAACATATCCGTAAGGTTGTATTCACAATTAATTCAATAATAAAGCATTTAAAACTCAATTATATTAATGCTTATTAAGATACGAACTTACCTCGATCGTAAAAACAACGAAATGGATCGACTAGTCCAATACTTTATTTTTCCCTCGATCTAGATCCAAACTTTGCTTTTCTTGATCTATATGTAATCAAATTTAACTTATTTAATTATCATTCTTTTCAATTTAGCCCAAAAATCACATTATGGCAAAATTACACTTTTACCCCTAATAGTTTAACATCTTTACAATTTAGTCCCTAGCCCATAAAAATACAAATTCATGCAGTTCAACTTATACCCATGCTAGCCGAATATCAACTAAGTCCCTAGCAAGCCCTATATTCCATTTATTTCACAATTTAACCATGAATTTTTTACATTTTACAAATAAATCTCTAATTTGCAATTTCAACCAAAATCACTTAACAAATGTTGTTTATCTAACAACAACCATTCATTTTCTATAATCAAACATCAAAACACACACATATTCATCAATGGCAAAACCCTAAACCTTTAAGAATTTTGCAAAGTAGTCCCCAGGGTTAGCTAGATTAAGCTACAAGGACTCCAAAAGCATAGAAATAATTAAAAACCGAGTCAATAATCACTTACATGCACTAGATGAACTTGGCCGAATATTAAGCTTCTCCCATGGCTATTTTAGGTTGAATTTTCAATTGTAGATAGGAAGAAACAAGATGATACATTGTTTTTCCTTAATTTAATTTACTTTAATTATTAATTTACACTTTTAACCTTTATTTTAAACCTTTAAAATCACTTAATCATGCACATAAATGTCCATTCACAATTAAAATGGCTTAATTACCATATAAGGACCTCCACTTCAAGGTTCCATAGCTATTAAATAGCTTTAGCTATTAGAACATAACTTTTACACTTTACGCGATTTAATCCTTCTTATCAAATTGAGCATTCAAACGATAAAATTTCTTAACGATATTTTTACACAATCATACTATCATGCTGTAGACATTAAAATAATAATAAAATAAATATTTTGACATCAGATTTATGGTTTTGTAACCACTATTTTGATTTAATTAAAAATAAGCTGTTACAACTCTCCCCCCTTAAGAATTTTTGTCCCCGAAAATCTTACTAGAAAATAGGTTAGGATACTGTTTTCTCATAGCTTCCTCGGGTTCCCACGTAGCCTCTTCAACACCGTGTCGTTGCCATAGAACCTTCACTAAAGCTATGCTCTTGTTTTTTAACTCTTGAATCTCTCGAGCAAGAATTCTGATCGGTTCTTCGCTATACGTCATATTAGGCTGAATTTCAATCTCTTTCGGAGAAATTACGTGTGACGAATCTGATCTATATCGATGTAACATCGACACATGAAATACATTGTGGATCTTTTCTAATTGTGATGGTAAAACTAGTCGATATGCTACTGGCCCTATTCTTTCGATAATCTCATACGGCCCGATAAATTGCAGACTCAATTTTCCTTTGCCACCAAAACAAAGAATCTTCTTCCACGAAGATACTTTGAAAAATACTCTATCGCCAATTTGAAATTCAATGTCTTTACGTTTTAAATCCACATATGATTTTTGTCGATCGGAAGCTACTTTCAAACTGTCACGAATTACTTTCACTTTCTCTTCGGTCTCTCTAATCAAATCAACCCCGTGAATCTTTTTCTCACTAAGCTCGGTCCATTACAATGGAGTTCAACATTTGCGACCATATAAAGCTTCATACGGTGCCATCTTTATGCTCGATTGAAAACTGTTGTTATACGTGAATTCAACCAACGGTAAATACTTTTTCCAGTTACCTTCAAACTCTAAAACACAGCAACGAAGCATATCTTCGAGAATCTGTATCACTCTCTCAGATTGACCATCCGATTACAAATGAAATGCAGTACTAAAGTGGAACCGTGTACCAAAAGCTTCTTGTAATTTCTTCCAAAATCGCGACGTGAACTGCGGATCTCTATACAAAATAATAGAAACTGGCACCTCGTGAAATCTAACAATCTCAGAGATGTAGAATTCAACTAATCTATCGAGTGAAAAGTCTGTACGTACTGATATAAAATGTGCAGATTTCGTCAGTCTATCAACAATAATGTAATAGCCTGATTTTGGGTCTAGTCAAAATAGTGGTTTCGAGACCAAAAATTTGACACAGTAAAATTTGTTTTTATTATTTTTTATGGTCTACAGTTTTACGAAATGATTTCGTGAAAATTTTATTCGAAATTTTTGACGTTTGGGCACTCAATTTAGTTAAAAGGACTAAATTGCAAAAAAGTACAAAAAGTGTGTTCTAGAAGCTAGATGTGCCTAAATGCTATGAAACTTTAAATTGAAGGTCTTTAGATGGTAATTAGACCATTGGTTAAGTTAGTGGACAGAAATGGACATGAAGTAAGAGAATTTTTATGTTTTAAGTTAGGGGTATTTTGGTCATTTGGCTTATTAAATGAATTAAAAATCAATTTAAAAGCCAATTTTTGCTCATCTTTCACCCCTTGGCCGAAAATTTCAAGAGGAAGACATAGCCAGGGTTTTTCAAGCTTCCAAGCTCGATTGTAAGTCTGTTCTAGCCTCGTTTTTAATGTTTTTTATGTTTTTGAAATCCTTTTAACCCAATCTACCTATTTTTAGTACTAATTTGAAGTATGATTAAGGTCTAGGGTTTGAACCATGTTAGAAATTTGTGTATTTTGATGTTTAATGGTAGATTATGCAAATTTGATGTTGGATAAACAACTTTTACTAAGTGATTTTCAATAAAAATGTCAAAAAGGACATATATGTAAAAGTTATAAAATATGTAGTAAAAGTGTGATTTAATGAAAAATGTGGGCTGGTATGAGCATAAAAATAGTTTGGCTAGGCTTGTGCATTAAAGAAATTAAACATATTTCATTTTACGAGCCTAGGGACTAACATGTAAAATGTCAAAAGTTTAGGGGCAAAAATATATTTTTTAGCATATTATGATTTTTGGGCTGAATTGAATAATGTGATGATTGAATGAGTTAAATTTGTTATTATAGATCAAGAAAAATGAGGTACGGACCTAGACTGAGGGAAAAACAAAGTAATTGACGATTAGGTCAAATTCTACTATTTTTGTACCGAGGTAAGTTCGTATGTAAATAATGCAATGTTATATTTGTATTTTAATGTTTTGGTATTGTATGAAATGTATGATTGATTCTATGATTATATTCGACAAAGTTTCGGTAAGAGAGAAATCCTGGTTGAACCTTAAGAATAGATTAGGTTACAAGTGACATGTCATTAGGAACCCATGTGTTTATGTGATTTATGTGTCCCGAGTGCTGGTCCCAGTCGTCCCTACCTGGTGGTTGGGTATACCAAAGATATGTTGTGTATACCTAACAGCTTGTGTTAGCAGCACCGCGTAGCTACGTCTTGACTGACAGCTTGTGTGAGCAGGCCCGAGGATAGCTCGAGAGCAAGCTTATATGTGTTATGAGATTTATGGTAGCATTGTGTAACATCCTGAATTAGGGGTTGTTTGAAAATTTAATTATTTGTTCCCATGTGTGTGTGTGTGCTTGAAGAAATAAATTTATGATATATTTGGCATGTTTTGGGGTCTAGAATTAAACCCGAGCTAGGCCTGACTTAGTATTAAAATTTATTTTTAAGTGTGTAAAAGGAAGGAGCTAGGTTAGTTAGGGCTTTAATAAAATCTGGGGCGAGTTAAGGCACAAAGGATGGGCTTGGTATAAGTGGCGTGGGGCGCCTAAGAGTTTGCTAGGGGCCTTGGGTTCGATTCGTGGAAGAAACAAGGGGGAAATGTTTTTCCTTTTGGGTTTTTGGGCGTTAGGCCTAGGAAGGCCTTTTAATTAAATTAGGAGGGCTTATTGACATGAAAGTGGGTTGGCTAAGTGGCTAGCGTGTGCTACTTAGAGGCTTGGAGGTTGTTGGGCGCATGTTCGAGCTGTTGAAGCAGCGTTTGGCATTTTTAATTTTTGGGGTAAACGGCCTAAGGAGGTCTTATAAATGAATAAGGGGGCCTTATGGCATGAAATTCGGGCTGGAGGAGTTGGCTTGGGGCGCATCATGCAGCAAGGGATCTAGCTGGTCCTAGGTTCGAGTAGCTGAAGCAAAGGTTTTGTGTTTTAATTTTTATGCGGTGCTGGGCTCACGTTGGAAGGCCTTATAATTAAATGTGGTGGTTAATTGACATGAAAGTCAAATTGGGAGAGTTGGTTGGGACGTTGGGAAGGAGGGTCATGCAGTGATGGGTCCTTGGTTCGAATCAAGGAAGCGGGACTTTGGTTTTTTTTTTTGTGCTCTTTGGCGTGACAAGGTAAGTTGGTGCACATGGTTCCTTAATTAGCATTCGGTGGAGGAGTTTGCTATGCTCATGGGTTCTTTAATTTTTTTTTAAATTTGAAGAGGTGGATAGGAGATAAACATTAGTTTATTGATGTTTTGAAGAGGTGATAAGATAAGGATTAAGCATGGGATTAATTTATTTGATAAGAGAATATATAGGAAATTGTTATAGGATTAAGCTAGTTGGTTTTTGAATTCGGCAAGGGTGGTTTTATATTTTTTTTTATTTGCTTAAGAGGGGATTAAGGGGATTAATAAAAGATAAATATTAGTTTATTTTATATTTTATTTGAAAGAGTTGATAATGGTTAAAGAAGTGATAAGGGAGAGCTATTTTTTTTGGCTCATATTCGGCTGGAAGTGGGGGAGTATTAGTGGTTTATTTGCTTTTGAATTCTTGGGGAAATAAACCATGCATTATCTTTGATAATTAAAAAGTTGAAATTATTACAAAATGAGGATGAATGTTGGCCGAATGAAGGATTCATTAAGGCCATTCACATTCGGTTTTATCTCCTAGATTTGGGGGCCAAATTTTTGTTTTAAAATTCTTTTCTTTCTCTCCAATTTGCTGCTGCCGAATTTCCCCTTGTTGCATTACCTAAATTATTCAAAATTTCCAGCCTTTTTCTTCTCAAAATTTCAGCCCTTCCATTAGTGTTGGCCAGAATCTTCTTTTTCCCCTAACTAAGTGTCACTAATTTCATAGTGTGGTAAGGGATCACTCTAAGCTTAATCTTTGTTCTTGTTATGGCTAGCCTTGTTAAGAGTTTGGCTAATCTCTCTTTGAATCGATATCATTTAGGAACTACGGGATTTTCAAGCAATAGATTTTACCCTCCATTCCCTATCAATCGATTTTGGTAAGAATCTATTTTATTTAATTGGTGTTCAAAGCTGAAGGCTATTAATTTTGGATAAGTGCCGATTATAGGGAAGCGAAAAGGATGTACATATCGTAAGGGGGTTAGGGTTCAAAGGACGTGTGAGGTCAAGATCTAGCGTTGTAGATCGGAGTTTCGAGATCTAGGAATTACGATAGTAACAGGTGTGTAAGATCTCTATACACACTTTATTAATTTACATGCTTTTTATTATTTGCCTTAGATCTTTTGGTTGTGGTTAGTTTGTGGCATAATCATGGATTTCAGTGTAAGTCCCTAACTTGTAATTTTTATATGTTTGCATGCCATCACATGATGTTTAATACTATGACATGATATATGAAATTTGATGTGTAAGCATGTGATGGTGGGATTGATGAGAGGAGGGGATGAACTATGGATCTGCCGTCGGTGGTTTTGACCACAAGATGGGTTGGCCCCATCAAATTATTGTGACCTATGGTCATCAGTGGTTTTGACCACAACGATTAATTATTTGCGACTAAGTCCCAGTGGTTTGGTACCACCAGTGGTTTTGACCACATTTGATATATTGTGACCTATGGTCATCAGTGGTTTTGACCACACGATGGGTTGGCCCCATCATCAGATTTGTGACTCTAAGTCATCAGTGGTTTTGACCACCAGTGGTTTTGACCACACGGGGTAGAAAAGGAGTATGGATGGTTAGGTTGGGTTGCATGTGCATGTGCATGTTTATTAATGACTTGTGTATGAGTTATCTTACCGGGTGGGGGGATTACACACTGAGTCTTGGTGACTCACCCCCTTCCTTTACCATTTTGCAGATGAGTAGAACGTGAAGATGGAGCCGGAGAAGACTCGAGGCGGCCATGCTTATCAGTGGATCTGAAATTACTTTGTTTAAGTTAATCTTATTTATTTTTTTTAAGTCTTTTAATTTGGGTTGTAATAAGGCCGCTAATTCTTGGATGTTTATTTTATTGCTTTACTTTACTTATGTTATTTCAAATGGAATCTTATAAAAATTAATTGAACCGGTTAAAAGTAACTTTTCTAACTTAATAACTTTTACGAGTTTTCAAAAAAGTTACCATCGGGTAACAACATTCACCACGTCAATCATGCTTTTGAAAGTTCCTTAAATTTTAAATAATCAGACAATTTCAAAGGGTTCATCAACCCAACCATGTTTATAAAAGCCCAATTGAGTTTTCCAACACCGCTTTAAAACCTTAGCCAAATTTTATCAAATTTTCACCAAACTTTCAAATTGGTCCAAATTATTTTACTCCGTGACATACCGGATCCGGCCAGACTCATGGGCCGGGTTTGGGGTGTTACTGAGAATGGTATCGAGCCAGGTTCAAAGCTCGGGTGGGGGCCCAAGGCCCAAAAATGTTTTGGTAGGCCTTATGGAATGATTTTTGGTTTTTGAACAAAGATGGCCCGAGTCTCCTGCACCAATCCGCCTGTAAGTATATCTAAACCTCTTGGTGAATTATATTCAGAGAGGGGTAGGAAGCATGGAACGTAGATAGACTTATAGGACTTGGACCCTAAGGTTAGATTACTTAAACACAAACGAAGCATAAGACTTAAGGAACTAAACCAACCTATGACTTAGTCAATGAGCTAGGTGTGGTAACCCCATGACGCATGTCTAGGATTGGATCCTGAAGAGCCTGGTATTTAAGCAGTCCTCGTGACTCACCTCCTCTTCGCAGGTATCCTACCTGGTGCGTAGCTTCGGTTCACCCTGACCAGGAGGGCTCGGTCATAGGCTAAACACAATGATTAAAACCCGAAAAGGGAATTAGCCTTGTTTTTCGAAATAGAATGAAACAACAAACCCTAATGTTTTCAAAACTTGTGCAATAACTTTCTCAAATCCTAGAACATTACTTTTACAACGTTATTTCTCGAAAAACTTGATGGTGGAAAATTACAGAAATACCCTTAGGAGTAAAATTACCAAAATGCCCTCGGTTCATAAAATATTAATTCAATGGTTTTGCCCAAAAAATTTCAATGATTTTACAAATATTCAACAACTTAGCTTTGGAAATCATCATCAAAATATTTGGTTCTGAAAATTACGAAAATACCCACAGAGGGCAAATTACTTAAAATACCCTTCAGGTAGTGGAAAAACAACAACAATGAAAACTACAACATTTCTCTGAATGAACGAAAGTTCATAATTGATTGATGGATGTATGAATGTAAAGACTGTGTGCATGTATGGATACGAAAGAACCACTCCTAAAATTTTTCCATAAAAATTCTTCGCGAATAATCAGTGAAACAAGGACTAATTCATAAAACTTTTTACTCGGATTAAATCGCGACGTTAGAAATAAGTTCTAGGGGACGTGAACTTAGGGATTGTGCCTAGAAAGTGTGATAGTTCTTTAAGATCAGAGTGCGCAGCAATAGCGTAGTGGGGTGAGTTAGACCGTACGATTGTTCGATAGTAAGTAATTTCGAGGACGAAATTATTTTTAAGGGGGGTAGAATTGTAACATCCTGAATTAGGGGTTGTTTGAAAATTTAATTATTTGTTCCCATGTGTGTGTGTGTGCTTGAAGAAATAAATTTATGATATATTTGGCATGTTTTGGGGTCTAGAATTAAACCCGAGCTAGGCCTGACTTAGTATTAAAATTTATTTTTAAGTGTGTAAAAGGAAGGAGCTAGGTTAGTTAGGGCTTTAATAAAATCTGGGGCGAGTTAAGGCACAAAGGATGGGCTTGGTATAAGTGGCGTGGGGCGCCTAAGAGTTTGCTAGGGGCCTTGGGTTCGATTCGTGGAAGAAACAAGGGGGAAATGTTTTTCCTTTTGGGTTTTTGGGCGTTAGGCCTAGGAAGGCCTTTTAATTAAATTAGGAGGGCTTATTGACATGAAAGTGGGTTGGCTAAGTGGCCAGCGTGTGCTACTTAGAGGCTTGGAGGTTGTTGGGCGCATGTTCGAGCTGTTGAAGCAGCGTTTGGCATTTTTAATTTTTGGGGTAAACGGCCTAAGGAGGTCTTATAAATGAATAAGGGGGCCTTATGGCATGAAATTCGGCCGAGGAGTTGGCTTGGGCGCATCATGCAAAGAAGGGATCTAGCTGGTCCTAGGTTCGAGTAGCTGAAGCAAAGGTTTTGTGTTTTAATTTTTATGCGGTGCTGGGCTCACGTTGGAAGGCCTTATAATTAAATGTGGTGGTTAATTGACATGAAAGTCAAATTGGGAGAGTTGGTTGGGACGTTGGGAAGGAGGGTCATGCGTGAGGGTCCTTGGTTCGAATCAAGGAAGCAGGACTTTGGTTTTTTTTTCTTTTTGTGCTGCTGGCGTGACAAGGTAAGTTGGCTGCACATGGTTCCTTAATTAGCATTCGGCTGGAGGAGTTTGCTATGCTCATGGGTTCTTTAATTTTTTTTTAAATTTGAAGAGGTGGATAGGAGATAAACATTAGTTTATTGATGTTTTGAAGAGGTGATAAGATAAGGATTAAGCATGGGATTAATTTATTTGATAAGAGAATATATAGGAAATTGTTATAGGATTAAGCTAGTTGGTTTTTGAATTCGGCAAGGGTGGTTTTATATTTTTTTTATTTGCTTAAGAGGGGATTAAGGGGATTAATAAAAGATAAATATTAGTTTATTTTATATTTTATTTGAAAGAGTTGATAATGGTTAAAGAAGTGATAAGGGAGAGCTATTTTTTTTGGCTCATATTCGGCTGGAAGTGGGGGAGTATTAGTGGTTTATTTGCTTTTGAATTCTTGGGGAAATAAACCATGCATTATCTTTGATAATTAAAAAGTTGAAATTATTACAAAATGAGGATGAATGTTGGCCGAATGAAGGATTCATTAAGGCCATTCACATTCGGTTTTATCTCCTAGATTTGGGGGCCAAATTTTTGTTTTAAAATTCTTTTCTTTCTCTCCAATTTGTCACGCTGCCAATTTCCCTTGTTGCATTACCTAAATTATTCAAAATTTCCAGCACCTTTTTCTTCTCAAAATTTCAGCCCTTCCATTAGTGTTGGCCGAATCTTCTTTTTCCCCCTAACTAAGTGCTGCCGAATTTCATAGTGTGGTAAGGGATCACTCTAAGCTTAATCTTTGTTCTTGTTATGGCTAGCCTTGTTAAGAGTTTGGCTAATCTCTCTTTGAATCGATATCATTTAGGAACTACGGGATTTTCAAGCAATAGATTTTACCCTCCATTCCCTATCAATCGATTTTGGTAAGAATCTATTTTATTTAATTGGTGTTCAAAGCTGAAGGCTATTAATTTTGGATAAGTGCCGATTATAGGGAAGCGAAAAGGATGTACATATCGTAAGGGGGTTAGGGTTCAAAGGACGTGTGAGGTCAAGATCTAGCGTTGTAGATCGGAGTTTCGAGATCTAGGAATTACGATAGTAACAATGTGTGTAAGATCTCTATACACACTTTATTAATTTACATGTCATTATTATTTGCCTTAGATCTTTTGGTTGTGGTTAGTTTGTGGCATAATCATGGATTTCGTAAGTCCCCTAACTTGTAATTTTTATATGTTTGCATGCCATCACATGATGTTTAATACTATGACATGATATATGAAATTTGATGTGTAAGCATGTGATGGTGGGATTGATGAGAGGAGGGGGATGAACTATGGACTGTCGTCGCTGGTTTTGACCACAAGATGGGTTGGCCCCATCAAATTATTGTGACCTATGGTCATCGGTGGTTTTGACCACAACGATTAATTATTTGCGACTAAGTCCCAAAGTGGTTTGGTACCACCAGTGGTTTTGACCACATTTGATATATTGTGACCTATGGTCATCGCTGGTTTTGACCACACGATGGGTTGGCCCCATCATCGATTTGTGACTCTAAGTCATCAAGTGGTTTTGACCACCAAAGTGGTTTTGACCACACGGGTAGAAAAGGAGTATGGATGGTTAGGTTGGGTTGCATGTGCATGTGCATGTTTATTAATGACTTGTGTATGAGTTATCTTACCGGGTGGGGGATTACACACTCGAGTCTTGGTGACTCACCCCCTTCCTTTACCATTTTGCAGATGAGTAGAACGTGGAGATGGAGCCGGAGAAGACTCGAGGCGGCCATGCTTATCAGTGGATCTGAAATTACTTTGTTTAAGTTAATCTTATTTATTTTTTTTAAGTCTTTTAATTTGGGTTGTAATAAGGCCGCTAATTCTTGGATGTTTATTTTATTGCTTTACTTTACTTATGTTATTTCAAATGGAATCTTATAAAAATTAATTGAACCGGTTAAAAGTAACTTTTCTAACTTAATAACTTTTACGAGTTTTCAAAAAAGTTACCATCGGGTAACAACATTCACCACGTCAATCATGCTTTTGAAAGTTCCTTAAATTTTAAATAATCAGACAATTTCAAAGGGTTCATCAACCCAACCATGTTTATAAAAGCCCAATTGAGTTTTCCAACACCGTTTTAAAACCTTAGCCAAATTTTATCAAATTTTCACCAAACTTTCAAATTGGTCCAAATTATTTTACTCCGTGACATACCAGATCCGGTCAGGACTCATGGGCCGGGTTTGGGGTGTTACACATTGGCTACATATGTGGCACTTATGCGCAAAGTTTTTCGTGTATCCGATAGTATTCCAAGTGTTTCAACGGGTATGTCAAAGACGAGAAAGTATGTGATTATGTTACGAGTTGGTACAGGTATGTACGGAAAACTCAAAGAAAATGAATTCATTATATGATGAACTATTGGTAAGAATGTGATTGAGTATGTTATGTTCATGAGGTTTCAATGATATTTAGGTTGATATACGTATGTTACTTTTATGGCAGTTGTATGGTTAATATTGTTTATTATTTGCATATGAATTTACTAAGCTATATAGCTTTCTCCCTTTTCTTTCCCTTGCCTTATAGTGTCACCAAGCTAGCTCGGGATTGGAGATCGTCGGAGATCCATTCACACTATCAACTATTATTTTGGTACCAATGAATTCTACATTTTGAGTTATGGCATGTATAAGAGACTTGGTCATTTTGTTATGTGTCATAATTGATTTCGCCAAATGTGTTGGCTTATATTAGTTGAAAGTTCATTTTGTATAAGGCCATTGAAAATTGGCTACAATTGGTATAATAAATTTATATGATAATTCCTTTCATGGATGTGGGAATTGACATGATTTAAGTTGATAAGCATGTGATGTTTGTGTATGATAGATGGTAGCATGTGAATGATGTGTTGATGTCTTGATTGTGGCTGATTTGGTTGTATGTAATATGCTTGGATTGGTGCCATATGATGTTGTGTATGTATGTATAAGTAAGGGTGGCAAAATGGCTTGGTAAATAGCCTTATTGTTGTCCACACGGGTAGACACATGGGCGTGTGTCTAAGCCGTGTGTGAAACACGGCTTGCCCCACGGGCATGTGTTTCGACCGTGTGTCCCTTGCACCTTAATTGTTGCAAAACAGAGTGTCCAGAATATGGCACACGGACAGAGTCATGGGCGTGTGTCTCGGCCGTGTGAAGTCTGCACCTATTTTATGAAAAATTATGGAAATTAAATCGACCACACGGCCTAGCACACGGGCCTGTGGCACGACCGTGTGGCACAAGTCAGAGAGCACCCTATTTTGAACACGGCTTATAGAACGGACGTGTCTAAGGGTCACACAGGCATGTCCCTTGGACCACACGAGCGTGTGATCCCTATAACATGAAAATTTTTCTAAGTTTTGTAAAATTTCCTAAAGTTCTCGATTTAGTCTCGAACCACTTCTAAAGCATGTATAGAGCCTCGTAGACTCGATTTAGGGACGATATGAATAAGTATGAAATTTGTTAATTTGAATGGAAAGTTATGACTCAGAAATGTATGTTTGCTTGTGTTTATGTCCGATAATGCCTCGTACCCTGTTCCAGCGATGAATACGGGTAAGGGATGTTACATTTAGTGGTATCAGAGCTATAGTTTAGTAATTTCTCAGACTAATGTAGCGTGTGTAAAAGTCTTGCTATACATGCCATAAATGAACTGTGATAGTTTGATGACTCCTGACAAATTTTAAATGTGTTTTCATATAGTAAATGGATCCCAATCGAGCTGAAGCTGATGGCGTAGAAAGTAATACGCCGGCCCCCACTCAAGGGGAAACGCCGTCTGAAAGTAGACCTCCCACGGTTAGTCAAGGAAGAGCAGAAGGAGGTAGGGAATCCTTCCGCCACATGATGAACGAGTGGTATACATAATTTGTTCAAACAAATTCGAATGCTCAACCCCCTCCACCCCCACCTATTCCTCAGTCGGTTCCCGTAGCTCCACAAGGTATGGAATTCATGAGATGAGTAAACCACTAATTGATAAGATCCGAAAGCATGGGGCTGAAGATTTTAGAGCAAATGTCGATAATGATCCTAAAAGGGTAGAATTCTGGCTCAAAAACTCCATTAGGGTATTTGATGAACTGTCATGCACACCGGATGAATGTCTAAAATGTGTTGTGTCACTTCTGAGAGATTCAGCATACCGGTGGTGGAAAACCCTTGTGCCAGTAGTACCGAGAGAGAGGGTTAATTAGTAATTCTTCCAAGATGAGTTTAGGAAGAAATATATCAGCCAACGGTTTATTGACCAGAAATGCAAGGAGTTTTTAGAGCTGAAATAGGGCCGAATGTCGGTAATCGAGTACGAGCGAGAGTTTGTTAGGCTCAGTAAGTATGCTAAGGAGTATGTTTCCATCGAGGCTATCATGTGCAAAAGGTTCGAAGATAGGTTGAATGAGGATATCTGATTGTTAGTTGGAGTCATTGAGTTGAAAGAATTTGTGGTGCTATTAGATCGAGCTTGTAAAGCTGAAGAATTAAGCAAGGAGAAGAGAAAAGCTGAGTCTGAGGCTAGAGATGCAAGAAAAAGGCCGATGAGTAAGTCATTTCAATCTTAGTCTAAGAAATCGAGATATTTGTATGCTCGATCGAGTGCTTCAGCTGGGTATCCCAATAGAGATCGTGAGAAGCAGTACTCGGGTTCTAAAGCCCAAACTACATTAGTAGCAAGATTTGGTAACACTAAGTTTGGTAGGCCTGAATGTCAACACTGTGGCAGAAGACACCCCGGCAAATGTAGAATGTACGACCGGGTTTGTTTTAAGTGTGGCTCTGACGACCACTTTATTAAAGATTGCCCAAAGATGGTTGAAAAGGATAAGTTTCAGACTGCAAGATCGGGCAACACTGCCTCTAAAGGGAGACCACCAAGGAACACGGGAAATGGAGCTAGTAGTAAAGGTGTGACAAAAGATACAACTGTAAGATCCGAGGCTAGGGCACCTGCTAGAGCCTATGCTACATCTCTCGATGTTATCACTGGTACTTTTTATCTCTATAATACTAGTGTAGTTGCATTGATTGATCCTGGATCGACTCATTCTTATGTTTGTATGAAATTGGTAGCGAGTAAGTACTTGCCTGTTGAGTTTACTGAATTTGTGATTAAAGTGTCAAACCCCTTAGGCAAATATGTACTAGTTGATAAAGTTTGCAAGAATTGTCCATTGGTGATTCAAGGTCACTGTTTTTCGGCTGACCTAATGTTGTTGCCATTTGATGAGTTTGATGTCATTTTGGGTATGGATTGGTTGACTCTGCATGATGTTGTAGTGAATTGTAGTCAGAAAATTATTGAATTGAAATGTGAGAATGGTGAAATTCTTCGAATTGATTCAGATGACTCGGGTGAGTTACCGGTTGTTATTTCTTCAATGACTGCCCAAAGATATGTGAGAAAGGGTTGTGAAGCTTATCTAGCTTATGTGTTGAATATAAGAGTGTCTGAAATAAGGATTGAATCAGTATCGGTAGTTTGTGAATATTCAGATGTGTTTCCAGAAGAGTTACCTGGGTTACCTCTGATCAGAGAGGTTGAGTTTAGTATTGTTTTAATGCCAGGGACTTCACTGATATCGATCACTCCATATAGGATGGCTTTGATTGAATTGAAAGAATTGAAAGCTCAACTTGCAAGAGTTGACAGATAAGGGTTTTATGACACTGAAGTTTTTCACCATGGGGTGCACCGGTGTTATTTGTTAAGAAGAAAGATGGATCCATGAGACTTTGTATCGATTATCGACAGCTCAACAAGGTGACTATAAAGAACAAGTATCCTTTGTAACAGCTCGATTTAGACCCTAGCGAAATAGTGGTTTTGGGACCACAAATCCGAGGTCAAAAAATTATTTTATATTATTTTTGGTGTTTATAATATGTGATTGAGCATGTGTGAAAGTTCTGTGTGAAAATTTTATCGATTGTGTGCTTAATTAGCAAAAAGGACTTAATCGCATAAAATGCAAAAGCTGTGTGCTGATTGTTAAAGTGCCTAATTGTTGTTGTTTTTATAATTTGGAGGTTTTATGATGCAATTAGCCCACTATTAAGGTTAGTGGGTGGCAATGGACAAAATAACCTTAGTGTATAAATGTTTTATATGTTTAATAAAAGGGTAAATTAGTAAATGAAGAAATAATGTATATTAAATAAAACAAATGAGAAAAAGAAAGCCATATTCATCTTTTCTTCCACCGAATATTGAAGAAAGAATAAGGGTTTAAAGATTTTGTGTTTTCGGCACCTATCAAGGTTGATTCAAGGTTAGTTTTAGCTCGATTTTTAATAATTTCTACGTTTTTGTAATCGTTGCTTTGTGCTCTACAAAACCCATGCTTAAATTTTGTGAATTGATGATGAATTTGAAATGTTCCATGGATGAATTCATGAGATTTGTGAAGTTTGGTGATGAATTATGAAAGATATCTGTTAGATTAACATATTTTGTCTTTGAATTTTTAGTGAAATTGAGTAATTTGGGCTTAATTGTGAAAATAAGAAATTGGAGGACTAAAATGTGAAATAAATGAAATATATGGGCTTGTATGAATATAGAGAGAATTCGGCCTAAGCATGGTATAATGAAATTATGTGTATTTTGTGATTTTATGAAATAGGGACTAAAGTGTCGAAATGTGAAAATGTGATGGCTATTTCGTAAAATGCCCTAAATATGTGTGTTTGGACTAAATTGAATGAATTGGTGATTGAATGAGTTAAATTTGAATATGTATAGACCAAGAAAGGAGATATTCGAATCGAGATCGAGGTAAAGACAAAGTACTGATTGATCGGCTAGTTTCGATATTTCGACGCCCGAGGTAAGTTCGGATATAATACAAGTTGTTAGATTTATGTCTATGTGATGAGAAACGAATAAATTGTATAGTTAATGAAATAGCAATGTTATATATGAAATTGAGTAATGAGGCACTATGTGTGCGTAATTTGAGATGAGACACAGATGATTGGCACTGTGTGTGCGAAATAGTAGAAGCTTCGGCTTATTGATTTGGCATTGTGTAAAAGATCATCGAGATATGTTCGGTTTAAAGTACAGCACTAAGTATGCGATGACATTTATGCTTTGGCTACAAAATTGGCACTAAGTGTGCGATTAAATCAAATGAATAACAAAGGTTGATCAAAATGTAATATCGAGCATTGAGTAGTATGGAAGGTGAGTAACTATGTGTTGGCTAAGGTATGTATTGAACCTTTGTGGTTGATGAAATTGTGTATGGAATTATAATGGTTGAGTAAGTATATTAGCTATGGATGATAAGGTGGAATTATTTGTGAGTTGAATTATGTGATGGATTAACTTTGTATATTGTATTTGATTTATTAAATTGAATGTATTATGTTATGAACTTACTAAGCTCTTAAGCTTACTGTGTGATGTGTTCTTCTGTTTTACAGTGTTAGAAAAGCTAGCTCGGATTTGGGGATCGTCAATGACTCAATCACACTATCGGCTATCTATTTCGGTACTTTTGAAAGATGTACATATTTGGTATATGGCATGTATAGGCTAGTAAATATGGAGTATTTTGAGATGTTATGTAACAGTCCGGTTTAGACCCTGGTCAAAACAAAGGGTTTCGGACCATAACTGAAAGTTAAAATAATATTTTAATATTATTTTCTGTGCCTTTAGTATGTTTTTAATCATGTGTTAAGGTTTCGTAAGTTAATTTGATCATTTGTGTGTTTAAATTGAGAAAAGGATTAAATTGCATTAAATGCAATATTTGCAAGCTATTTGTTAAAGCACCTATGTGTAGTGGCTTTTAAGGATGGAGGCCTTATGAGGCAATTAGACCACTAATTAGTTAGTGGATGGTTAAAAGACATTGATGGCATTGTATATATATGTTATATATGTTTTATTATAAGGATACTTTTGTAATTAGGTAATTATCATGATAATAAATAAAAGAAACAATTGAAAGGTGATAGTTATCATCTTATTTTAGCCAAAAATTAGCAAAGAAAAGAAAGGAAAAAGCCAAGCTAGGTTTCGACCATACACAAGCAAAATTAAGGTATGTTTTGACTTTGGATTTTGATGATTTTTTATGTTTTTGATATTGTTGCTTAGTCTACTATCAAGCCCATGTTGTAATTTGAAGAATTGGTGATGTTTATGAGATGTACCATTGATGAAATGGTGAGTTTTGTGATGAGTTTAGGTGTTAAATGAAAGATATGTGTTTAATGAACATATTTTGTTCTTGAATTTTTAATGAATTTAGCTATTTTGGATTAAATTGAAAGAATAGTACTTTGAGGGACTAAATTGTGAAATAAATGAAATGTGTGGACTTGTATAAGCATGGGTGACATTCGGCTAAGCATGAGTATTATGAAATTTGGTGTATTTTGTGATTTTGTGAAATGTGGACTAAAATGTCAAAATGTAAATGTGAGGGCTAATTTGCAAATTGCCCTAAATATGTGTTTTTGGATTAAATTGAATGAGTTAGTGAATAAAAGGGTTAAATTTGAATATGTATAGATCAAGAACCAAGAAAATGACTTAGACCGCGGGAAATCGAAAGTAATCTGGTAGCCGAATCCGCTTCGTTAAACCGAACTCGAGGTAAGTTGATATACAAATAAATGTATTGTATTGAATTATGTATGTTCTTATGACTATCGATAATGATGAATGTATATGAGATGATGTATATATGAATTCCGAGAAGGAATCGACATAGTGTCAATGTCCGAGAAGTCCCGCTTTGAATCTAGGAATAGATAGGATAGTAAATGTCATGACATAGGTGTCCGCTCACGTGATATCATATAAGACCACGCCCGGGACGCTGGCTTTGATTCGAGATTTTGTGTAAGACCACGCCGTGGACGCTTGCATCGATATGTGAGTTACGTGTAAGACCATGTCCGGGACATTTGCATCGTATTGATTTGTGTAAGACCGTGCGGGACAAAGGCATCAATATCCGGTTACATGTAAGACCACGCCCCGAGACGTTGGCATTGTACGACTATTCCGAGCACTCTGAGTATCCTATTTAGTTCCGAATGATTTAACGGGAAAATTTGAGATACGAACGACTATGTGATTTTTATATCCGTTTCAGGTTCGTTTGATATGTACACTAAGTGTGTATGAAAGGTAAGTATCTATATGAACTTACTAAGATGATTATGTATATGAAAATGATGAGATTATAAATGAAGATATGCTTGAATGAGCCATGTGTATATATGATATTTGAGTTGAAGAATATGGTAAGATATGGCTAAGCAAATGAGCCAAAGAATATATGTGATGAATTTGTTATGAGAATCAATGATGTTATTGTGTCAAATTGGTTAGATGCATTTTATGCTAAGTTTATTTGTATATGGCTTACTAAGCTTTTGAAAGCTTACTCTCTGTGTGTATTTGCTCTGTTTTATAAATCGTCAAAGCTACTAAAGGCTCGAACTGCCGAGGATCATCATCACACTACTCAAACTAATTTTGGTACCTTTTGAAAATGTATATACTAAGTATGGCATGTATAGACTAGTTATTTGGTATATGTTTGAGATGTAAATAGCCATGTGATTTGGCTAGTTAAATGTTGGTAATGTGCATGAGTGAATATGATATTTGGTGCATGTTTTGGTATGGCTTGATGGAAATGAAATAGCCTTATGAATGGTAAGCTTATGGATGAATTGATGCCTTAGTGATTTAATGAGGTTATGGTTGAATTATACTTGGATTTACATGGGAGTTGATTGTACAAATTAGCATGTTTAGAAATGAGATTGAATGGAATAATATGATGACCATTTGGTGTGTTTTTGGTTGCCATTTGATTGTGGAAATAGGCTTGTTTATGCTTGTAGGTATGACCCTAGTGTGGGTGGCATATTGGCCTTGCAAATGGCCTGTTATGCATACATAGTTGTGGCACACGGCGTGCCTAGTGACCGTGGGATTAAGTCGTAGCTAGCCCAAGTGTGCACGGCCATGGTACACCTGACGCGCCTAGTAGCCGTGTAAATAAGTCAATATTTAGCCTAAGAGAACACGGCTATGGCACACGGGCGTGTCCGTGGCCGTGTGGATAAGTCGCAGTACAAGCTCGCTTTGGCACGCCATGACACATGGGTGTGTCTAGTAGCCGTGGGAGGCATACGGCCCGCCCACACGGGCGCAGTGATCTTTGATCAGAACACCCCAAACCCGGCCAAAACGCTACGACCGACCGCATGTCACGTAAAAAAACGCTTTTGGAAAACGAGTTGTCGCCTCAATGTTGAAAAGAAAAACCTTTGATTTTATAAAACCCGAGTTGTGTGAAGCCATGGTTAAAATTCTTTCAAACTTAGTTTTACTGTAAGACGAGTTACCTTGTTATTATTGCGTGTTTGATAAATACCCGACGGTAAAAAATTTGGAAATCCCGAGAATTCGTTAAAATTTTGAAAATGTTCACTTTACGAGTTTATTAGGCATGTCTTTAGTGTTTTAAACGACGGTTTATAGAAATGTAACAAAATGAATAATCCCAAAATAAAAATTTAAATGGCCTTATTACATAACCGAAATCCAAACTTAAGATAAAATAAATCCAAAATAATTATTAAAGTAAAAACCTGAAATATTGAGCATGGCCACCTCGAGTCCATTCTGGCTCCACTTCCGCGATCTAGGAATTATTGGCAAAATGTAATGGAAGGGGTGAGTCACCGAGACTCAGTGTATAAATCCCCATCCCCAAAGATGTTAAGCTCTCACACAGTTTCATATGCAACATGTATGTAATGCAACCCATCCAACCTATCCATCCGAACACCCAATTCTACCCCTTGTGGCACCTAGCCACTGGTGGTACCTAACCACTGGTGACCGAAGTCACAAATAATCATGTGTGGGGCCAACCCACTTGTGGTACCTAACCACTGGTGACAATCCTTATATCGACAAAGGGGGCCAACCCACCGTGGTACCAAACCACCGGGACGAGTCACAGAAATAAGTTTATGTGGTACCTAACCACTGGTGGTTCCAAACCACTGAGACTTAGTCACAAAATATTAATATGTAGGGCCAACCCACGTGTGGTATCTAACCACTGGTGACAGTCTGATAATCATACCTTCCCCCTCCTCTCATCATACCCATACTCATGAACATGCTTTTTAATACAACATCATCATGCTTAACATTTAGGAGTAATCCAATATGACATATGCAGATTTAACAGAGACAATTAACGTTAGCCACCAAAATGGACTTACCCGGAGTCCTTGCTTTTACCCACAAGGGTAACTTATCGATTCCTATAGTTATTTCGGCTTTTGACAGATCACAAATAACAGCACATTAAACATATGAACTGTGTAAGAGTTACACACCGATTACTCGTGAAACCACGCCTCTCACGCCGACACTATCGCTGATAGGCACTACCGCTTATCCGCCTACTATTCTCGCTTCGATGTCGCCCACACCTGTGTGGCCAATCACGAATAGCACACACAAATTTCTCTTCATGAACTTAGGGATCGAACCCAAGGTTGACTTCCTCTCCTTCTTGTATATTTCTTGCATCCATTAAAAGCTTCACAAAATTCACTACGAGAGATGTGGTTTTCGGGATTTCCACCCCACTAGGTTAAAACAATAGATAACCAATGGATCGATTAATAAAACCACTAAGAAGGGAGTTCCTACCTAAATCGATTAGATCCCGTGAGTTAGCGTGCTTAGGCCAACACGTTGATCGCACCTACACAAGTACCGATGAGATTCGCAAAAGAGAATGGGGTAAGGGAGTGGCCATTTGGTCGAACATATTATCATCATCCACATACCTTCTGGCTTCCTTCGTGATTCGCACAAGCAATCACAAAGCAAGGAAGATTCGCAAAATATGGGTTGAGATTCGGCTATGATGAATTCTTCTGAAAAAGAAACACATAGAATGATTCTCGAGATCTAAGAGATTTCGCTAAGAGCAAAAGAAAGTGTGGTCTTCTGGCTTTTAGTGAATGAAAGAAGAATAAATCAAGGTAATGAGAATCAAGGGGTCTCGGCTAGCAAGGTGTTTCAAAAGAATAAACAAGATGGAAGAGAGGGAGAAGTGGTGATTCGGCTTTGGGACAAAGATGGAGAAAAAGGGTAGAAGGGATTCATTATCACAAAAGAAGAAGAGAAAAGAAAAGCCAATAGGGGTTTCGGCTTTGGTCAAAAGAAGAGAAAAGAGGAGAAGAGCTTAGGTGCTTTTCTAAGAAAAGAGAGATTGAGAGAAAAACTAGACTCGAAAAGTGAAACCCACCTAAATGCTGAAAATACTACTCATTAGCAAACTCAATTTCGGCACCCTCACCAAGAGCCAAAACCGAAAGTCCCTTCCTCAAACTCTTCAAAAATTTCTGGCTAACACCACCCCTTGTGTCGTCGCCTCAATCCAATCATTCAAACAAATTTGAATTCATCACACTCCTAAAATTTCTCTCCTCCACTCATTCAAATTTGTTGACCCCTTCAATACTCATCCACCAGAGTCCAAATCAACGCAAACACCTCCCCGGTCTTGGCGTAAAAAGAACAAACAAAAGGGGATTCCCGCACTCAGAACCAAGTCCCTATCGATTCCCCGAGGCGCCACTCCTTGCCTCTTAAGTGGCGCCTCCTTGCCACTTTACCAAGGCACTTCTTGTGTCAAAACTCACCACTAAGCACCCTTAACACCTGACCCAAGCATCTCCCCCTTCCAGGTGCCCAAAAAATAAAATTTTTGCCAAGGCTCAGGCCTACCCCTAGCTCATGCCTGGACCCTAAAACACCCTAAACTAGCATAACAACCATACTATACACATGCACACATATATAAATGCAGAGGCCCCGATTTAGGATGTTACAGCTTCTTCCCCTTAAAAATAATTTCACCTCAAAATTACCTTGTCAAAAGAGTTGAGGGTATTGCGCCGCATCACATCATCCGGCTCCCACGTGGCCTCTTCTCGCTCCATGATTCCGCCATAATACCTTCACCAAAGGAACTGATTTCTGCAAAGACTTTGACATCCCGCCTCCAAGATCTCGTGACCGGTTCCTTTTCAAAAGACAAATCTGGGCTCACTTCAATCTCCTCCACTGGCACAACATGAGATGGATCCGAATGATAGCGTCTAAGCATGGAAACATGAAACACGCGTTATGGATCTCACTCACTCTCTGTAACTCGAGCTAATAAGCTACTGGTCCCACACACTTCAACACTGATAAGGCCCGATAAACCTAGGGTGCACTTTTGCCCTTTCGACCAAATCTCAAAGATTCTTTCCACGGTGACACCTTTAAAAGACCTTGTCACCCATAGCAAACTCTATATCCTTCCGCTTAAGATCGGTGATAAGATTTCCGTCGTCAAGCTTCCTTCGACGAGCTCGAATCGCCTTAACCTTATCCTCTGCTCCGACGACCAACTCGACCCAACAATCGCCGCCGCCCCACTGGCCCAACACGTAGGGGTAAGACACTTCGCCATATAACGCTTCATACGGTGCCATTTGGATACTTGCCGATAACTATTGTTGTACGCGAACTCCGCCAACTGGTAGAAATTCTTCCCGCCACCTCTGAAATCCAAAACACAACCCTTCAACATATCTTCCAAAATCTGGATTACCCTCTCTCGATCGCCTATCCGATCGCGAATGAAATGCCAGATCAAATCCAACCTTGTACCCAATGCCCGATGCAACGCTTTCCAAAACCTTGACGTGAATCTAGGATCCCTATTTGAGATAATCGACACCGCACCCCATGCGCCTCACGATTTCGCCACATACAACTTACCCAACCTTTGAAGTGAGTAATCAATCTGAATCGGTATGAAATGAGCGACTTTGTCGACGATCAACAATTACCTGCAGACCGTATCCTTCTTGCTAGGCATAAGGGGTAGCCCATCGACGAAATCCATCGTGATCCTTTCCCATTTCCATCATGGAATTTTTACCGGATGCAACAGACCCGGCGGTAATCGATGTTCGCTTTGACTTGCCGGGCACGCCGATACTTACTTACAAATTCTATTACTTCGCCTGCACTCCGCCACCAAAATCGTTCCCGTAAGTCCCAGACGCCTTACTACCTCCGTGATGCATAGCGTATGGGCTGCTATGAGCTTCCCGATAATCTTCCCGCCTTAACTCTACATCTCTTGGCATACAAACTTTCCTTGGAAACATAACACTCCATCGCTACTCAAGCTATACCCCTCTAATCCACCATTCTCGCACTTGCAAATACCGAGCACTTAAGACGCCATCCACTAACTGCTTTTTCCTTAACCTGTTTACCCATGCTCGGCTTCACTTGTAGTTCTCGCTAATAGACTTCCATCATCATACGCACTAAGCCGGGCAAACATGGCTCTTAAATCGCTACCACCTTGCGGCTCAACGCGTCACCACTACGTTAGCCTTACCCGATGGTACTCAATCGAGCGTCAGTAATCCTTCAACACCTCAATCCGCCTTCATCGCCTCAAATTCAATTCCTTCCGAGTGAGCAGTATTTCAAACTCTTATGATCCGTGTACACTATAGACTTCTCCCCATACAAGTAATGTCTCCAAATTTTCAGTAGAAAACCACTGCAGCCCAACTCCGCATCATGCGTCGGGTAATTCACTTCGTGGGGTCTCAATTGCCGAGAAGCATACGCTACTACTTTCCCCTTTACATTAGCACACATCCTGCACCAAGATGCAATGCATCACAATAGATCATAAACTCCTTCCCGCTTCAGTCGAATCAAACCGAGCTTCACAAAAATCCTCTTTAACTTCTCAAAACTCTCCGTTGCTTGTCCGACCACACAAACGGAACCCCTTTCCTTAACAACTTGGTTAACTAAGCACTGCAATCAAGGAAAACCCTTCCACAAACCTTCAGAGTACCGCTAAACCCGTAAAGCTCCGAATCTCCGCTACAGCACTTAGGTGATTTCCACCCAACACCGCTTCAATCTTCCGAGGGTCTACCCTAATCCCCACCGTGACACCACATAACCCAAGAAAGTAACTTCCCTTAGCTGACTGCACTTACTAAACTTTGCAAACAACTACTTCTCCTCGTAATCAGAAACCACACACGATGTTCATCATGCTCCTCCTCTGACTTCGAGTACACCGTAATATCATCTATAAACACCACAACGAATCGATCCAAATACGGTTGAAAACCCCGATTCATCATATCCATGAACGCTGCTGGGCGTGTTAGTCAATCCGAACGGCATTACAAAGAACTCATAGTGCCCGTAACGCTGCATTTAAACGCCGCCTTATGGATATCCGCCTCCTTAACCTTAAGTTGATGATACCCCGACCTCTCGTGATCTATCTTAGAGAAGACCGATGCTCCCTTGCCGGTCAAACAGTCGCCTATCCTCGGCAATGGGTACTTGTTCTTAATCGTCAACTTATTTAGTGACGATGAATCTATACACATTCGCATCGATCCGTCCTTCTTTTTAACAAAAGCACAGTGTGCTCCCAAGGAGATACACTTGGTCTGGATAAAACCCCGATCTAACAGCCTCCTCGAATTTGCGCTTTCACTCCACCAACTCCTACGGCGCCATCCTATATGGGGCAATAGACACCGGTGCGGTTCCGGTAGCGCAGTCTATACCAAACTCCACTTCGCGATCCGTGAGGCAGCCCTAAGCTCTTCCGGGAACACATCAAGAAATTCCTTCACCGCTCTGGACATTCCCCGCTTGATTCCTTGGCCTCCAATGCTCGAACATGAACCATGAACGCCTCACATCCCTTCCTTACCATTTTCTCACCCTTCAAAGCGGATACCACATTGGATAAGTAATTCCTTCTATCACCTATCATCACCACCTCTTCACCCTCAACACCATGCGCTTGGTCGCACAATCCAGACTTGCTTGGTACTTCACTAGCCACCCATACCCAAGATCAAATCAAACTCCCCAAATGGCGCTCCATCGATCACCAAAAACACTACCCCTTGAAGTTCTAGAGGTACCTCCTTATACGCTTTATCCATCACACAGAGTGACCTAGAGGGCTAATTACACTATCCGCCTAGAAGAAACCTCATAGGCTAAGTTCATAGTTCCCACTATACTACTAGCAACATAGGAGTGCGTCGAACCAACATCTATCAAAGCAAAGATAAGGCAATCCAAAAATTAAGAACGTATCGGCTATGACGCCCAAAGGCGCGCCTCCTCTCGACGCCACACAGCATAGACTAACCCCACTGTCTTGCATATGTATTCCCAAAGACCTCTCTCGCCAAAGGCCCCACGACTGCCTGCTTATCATACCACCTCGGGTGATCCTCAACCCCTCTGCGGTTGCTTCGACCATCTCTCTTGAGTTGTGTACGCCCTGACCCTCGATCGAGTCCTAGCCGATGTCCGGGACAATCCCTTATCCGGTGATCCATCGACCCACACTCGAAGCACCCTCTGTTTCCTGTCTAACACTCTCCCAAATGAGGCTTCCCACATCAAGCGCACCGTGGCAGCCACTGAGTAGCAGCAGCAGGCTTTGCAGCTTGACTCAATCTGCCAAATCTAACCCTTTTCTAAGGATTCCCAGCAGACTCGATGGCCCAAAACTCCTCTTATCCCTATTCCTATTCTCGATTCTCGCCTCTGGCCGCCACCTCCTCGCCTATCTTGGCCTTCTCCACCAGACAAAGCAAATTCTCTTTCCCATTGTGGAGCAATCAACACTGCACTGCCTCTCTCTCACCGTCCTCAACCGACACGCTGCTCGTGTTCCGTAGCCACGATACCCTGGGCATAACGGCTCAACCTTAAGAATTCCGCCTCATATTCAGATACTAACTTACTTTCCTGGACTAGATTCAAGAACGCCTCACACGCACATCTATATAACTAGACTCGACGCATTTCCTCTAGTAAGTCGCTTTAAAGAAATCCCAAGTGATATCATCGACCATCGCACCATCCCCGATCGTGAGCCACCACCGATAAGACTCATCCCGAGAAGAGACACTATCCCTTTCAGCCTTCTCCTTAGCCGTAAGTCCAAATCTTCCATTACGCGCTCGCTTGCCTCTAGCCGCATCACCGTGTTGGGAGCTACATCGAAATACCCCTAAATACTTCTACTCCATTAGCCCAGTCGCTCAGCACGATTTCTCGAGCCCCGCTCCAACGCCCGCACTCAAGAATCCTCTCCAAGACCGCGCAAGATCGCTCGTGACACTACGTCATCACCACCCGCCTAATCCTCAAAATCCCGCGCCACACCGGGCGGCGCGGCGGCACCTTATTGTCCGACCCATGACCGCACTCCACCGGTTCCGGCCACGCAATTCTACCCCTACCACGCCCACGCACATTACGCCCGCATCCTCGAGTGCTCATGACTAGCGCTCACGCCTTAACTGATTTAAGAATTTTATGAGTTAGCTTTCTTCCACTATTTATTACGCACGCCTTATCGTAAATTTATTAGAGTAGTTGTTCCCGCAAGTTCATACAAATCCCATGGCTTCTGGTTTCTAAAGTAAAGGTCCTACTACTAGCACTCATATGCAAGCATTGAACTCATGTAAATAGTAGTTAGAGACTTACTGTCATGGATTGGTGCCGAGACTCAAAGTGCCATGCGTTCCAAACATGTTCCTCATTCAACCATTTTGCAACCCTTTTTATAAAACATTTTGGGCCTTAGGCCCAAAGCCGAGCTTTTGAACTTGGCTCTGATACCACAATTGTAACAACCCAAACCCAGTCAAAATGCTACGACCGAATCCGGCATGTCACAGAAAAAAAAACATTTTTGGAAAATGAGTTGTCGTCTCAATGTTGAAAAGAAAAACCTTTGATTTTATAAAACCCGAGTTGTGTGAAGCTAGTGGTTAAAATTCTTTCAAAACTTAGTTTTACAGAAGACAGTGTTACCTTGTTATTATTGTGTGTTTGATAAATACCCGACGGTAAAAATTTTGGAAATCCCGAGAATTCGTTAAAATTTTGAAAACATCCACTTTACGAGTTTATTAGGCATGTCTTTAGTGTTTTAAACGACGGTTTATAGAAATGTAACAAAATGAATAATCCTAAAATAAAAATTTAAATGGCCTTATTACATAATCGAAATCCAAACTTAAGATAAAATAAATCCAAAATAATCATTAAAGTAAAACCCAAATATTGAGCATGGCCACCTCGAGTCCATTCCGCCCACTTCGCGATCTAGGAATTATCTCAAAAAATGTAATGGAAGGGGTGAGTCACCGAGACTCAAAGTGTATAAATCCCCATCCCCAAAGATGTTAAGCTCTCACACGCTTCATATGCAACATGTATTTCATGCAACCCATCCAACCTATCCATCCGAACACCCAATTCTACCCTTGTGGCACCTAGCCACCGGTGGTACCTAACCACCGTGACCTAGTCACCAATAATCATGTGTGGGGCCAACCCACTTGTGGTACCTAACCACCGTGACAATCCCTTATATCGACATGTGGGGCCAACCCACTGTGGTACCAAACCACTGGGACGAGTCACAGAAATAAGTTTATGTGGTACCTAACCACTGGTGGTTCCAAACCACTGAGACTTAGTCACAAAATATTAATAAGTGGGGCCAACCCACGTGTGGTACCTAACTAGTGGTGACGGTCTAATAATCATACCTTCCCCCTCCTCTCATCATACCCATACTCATGAACATGCTTTTTAATACAACTTCATCATGCTTAACATTTAGGAGTAATCAAATATGACATATGCAAATTTAACAGAGACAATTAACGTTAGCCACCAAAATGGACTTGCCTAGAGTCCTTGCTTTTACCCACAAGGGTAACTTATCGATTCCTACAGTTATTTCAGCTTTTGACAAATCACAAATAACAACATATTAAACATATGGAGTGTGTAAGAGTTACACACTTGATTACTCGTAAAACCACACTCTCTACGTCGACACTATCGTTGATAGGCACTACCGCTATCTCGCACTATTCTCGCTTCGATGTCGCCCACACCTGTGTGGCCAATCATGAATAGCGCATACGCCCTCTTCTTGAACTTAGGGATCAAACCCGAAGGTTGACTTCCTTCTCCTTCTTGTATATTTCTTGTATCCATTAAAAGCTTCGTCAAAACTCACTACGAGAGATGTGGTTTTTGGGATTTCCACCCCACTAGGTTAAAACAACAGATAACCAATGGATCGATTAATAAAACCACTAAGAAGGGAGTTCCTACCTAAATCGATTAGATCCCGGAGTTAGTAGGCTTAGGCCAACACGTTGATCGCACCTACACAAGTACCTGATGAGATTCGATAAAAGAGAATGAGGTAAGGGAGTGGCCATTCGGCCGAACATATTATCATCATCCACATACCTTCAGCTTCCTTCAGGATTCGGCACAAGCAATCACAGCAAGGAAGATTCGGCAGAATATGGGTTGAGATTCGGCTATGATGAATTCTTCAGGAAAAAAACACATAGAATGATTCTGAGATCTAAGAGATTTTGGCTAAGAGTAAAAGAAAGTGTTGTCTTCGGCTTCTAGTGAATGAAAGAAGAATAAATCAAGGTAATGAGAACCAAGGGGTCTCGGCTAGCAAGGTGTTTCAAAAAGAATAAACAAGATGGAAGAGAGGGAGAAGTGGTGATTCGGCTTTGGGACAAAGATGGAGAAAAAAGGGTAGAAGGGATTCGGCTATCACAAAAAGAAGAAGAGAAAAGAAAAGCCAATAGGGGTTTCTCTTTGGTCAAAAGAAGAGAAAAGAGGAGAAGAGCTTAGTGCTTTTCTAGCAAAAGAGAGATTGAGAGAAAAACTAGACCGAAAAGTGAAACCCACCTAAATGCCGAAAATACTACTCATTAGCAAACTCAATTTCGGCACCTCACCAAGAGCCAAACCGAAAGTCCCCTTCCCCTCAAACTCTTCAAAAATTTTGGCTAACACCACCCCTTGTGCCGTCGCCTCAATCCAATCATTCAAACAAATTTGAATTCATCACACTCCTAAAATTTCTCTCTCCACTCATTCAAATTTGTTGACCCTTTCAATACTCATCCACCAGAGTCCAAACCGAACGCAACACCTCCTCGGTCTTGGGGTCAAAAGAACAAACAAAAAAGGGGATTCCCGCACTCGAACCAAGTCCCTATCGATTCCCGAGGCGTCCACTCCTTGCCTCTTAAGTGGCGCCTCCTGCCACTTTACCAAGGCACTTCTTATGTCAAAACTCACCACCAAACACCCTTAACACCCGACCCAAACATCTCCCCTTCAAGGTGCCCAAAAAATAAAATTTTTGCCAAGGCTCAGGCCTACCCCTAGCTCATGCCTGGACCCCAAAACACCCTAAACTAGCATAACAACCATACTATACACATGCACACATATATAAATGCAGAGGCCCCGATTTAGGATGTTACAGTGACTTAGAAAAGTTTTAAATTTCTAAGAAATTCCATATGTGTTTGGTTAGTCCTGACCCTATTCTAAAATGTGATTAAGGTCTCGTTGACCTATAAAAAGGGACACTTCGATCGTGATTGATGAATTATATTTATGAAATGTCTGTAAAGTCTCCGTTCTGTCCGGTAACGCCTTTAACCCTAATTCGACGACGGATATGGGTTAGGGGTGTTACATTTGGTTGGTATCAGAGCTACAGTTTAGTCGATTCTCAGACTAACGTAGCATGTCGCAGTCTAGCTATACATGCCATATATCCGAATCGTGATAGTGTGATGAATCTTGACGTGTGAAATGTAATTTTCGTATAGTAATGGATCCCGAAAGAGCCGTAGCTGACGATGTAGAAAGTAATGCGCCTTCTCCCGCTCAAGGGACAATGCCATCTGATCCGAGACCGCTCTGAGCAATCATGAGAGGAGAAGCTAAACAAGCTTTCTTCCGTATGATCGAGTGAGTGGTTCACCTCGGCCAGTGAGAAATAATCCGATCGTTTCACAACCTCCGCTTAATCCCCTCGGATCCTGCTATGCCTCGTAATATGAATCAATCATTGAACAAGCCTCCGTAGATAAAATTGTAAGTAGTATGGGGCTGAAGAGTTCAGGGCTACCATGATGACGATGCCGAGAAAGCCGAGTTCTGGTTAGAAAACACTATCTGGGTATTTGATGAGATGTCTGACTCTGGAAGAAAGTATTAAATGTGTTGTATCATTACTATGAGATGCGGCCTATCGCTGGTGGAAAAACTCGATTTACGTTGTTCGAAAGAAGCGGGTCACATGGGACTTCTTTCATATTGAGTTCAAAGAAATACATCAGTGAGAAATTTATTGATCAGAAATGAAAGGATTTTTTGGATTTGAAATAGGGTCGTATGTCTGTCACTGAATACGAACGAGAGTTCGTAAGATTAAGTCAATATGCTTGAGAATGTGTATCATCGGAAGCGATAATGTGTAAAAGATTTGAAGATGGCCTCAACGAAAATATCCGTTTGCTAGTTGGGATTCTAGAGATAAAAGAGTTTGTTGTGCTTGTTGATTGAGCGTGCAAAGCTGAGGCACTCGAGAAAGATAAAAGAAAAGCCGAATCTGAAGTTAAAGATGTGAGAAAAAGATTTCTGAGCAAATCATTTTAGTCTGCTTCGAAAAAATTCAGAGATGAACATAGTCGTTCAAAGACTAATGTGGGACATTCTAGTAGAGATCGAGCTAGATCACATTTGAGTTCCAAAGCTTTGGCAACATCAATGTCAAGTGTTGGAAATGTTCGATCCGAACGACACGAGTGTAAGCACTATGGTAAAAGACATCCGGGAAGTTGTAGATTAAATGATCGGCCTTGCTTCAGATGTGGATCGTTAGATCATTTTATTCGTGATTGCCCAGAGTCTGTTGAGCTAGAGACTATTTAGAATCCAAAATTAGATAATGCTCCAGTTAGAGGTAGACCTTCCCAAAATGTAAGAAATGTCAGTGGTAGTCAGAGAACTACGAGAGATATTGTTGCGAGATCTGAAGCTAGAGTGCCTGCCAGAGCGTATGCCATCCGAGCTCGTGAGGAAGCTTCTTCTCCGGATATTATAACGGGTACATTTAAACTTTATGATACTTCTATGATTGCATTGATAGACCCTAGTTCTACTCACTCATATGTATGCATGAATTTAGTATCCAGTAAGACTTTGCCTGTAGAGTCTACTGAGTTTATTTTAAAAGTATTGAACCCCTTAGGTAAAAGTGTCATGGTTGACAAAGTATGCAAGAACTATCCATTAATGTTTCGAGATATCTGTTTCACTGCTGATTTGATGCTATTACCGTTTGATGAATTTGAGATAATTCTGGGTATGGATTGGTTGACATTGCATGATGCTGTTGTTAATTGCAAAAGAAAGATCATTGATTTGAAAGGTCAAAATGATGAGATAGTTTGGATTGAGTCTAATGAATTGAATGGATTGCCTGTTGTGATATCTGTATTGAAAGCTCAAAAATATGTGAAAAAGGGATATGAGGCATATTTTGCTTATGCAATTGATTCGAAAGTGTCTGAAAAGAAAGTTGAATCAGTCCCAGTTGTTTGTAAGTTTTTTGATGTATTCCCTGAAGAATTGCCGGGATTGCCTCTGATACGTGAAGTTGAATTTGGTATTGATCTGTTTCCTGGTACGACACCTATTTCGATAGCTCCGTATAGAATGGCACCTACAGAGTTGAAAGAATTGAAGTCACAGTTGCAAAAATTAACTGACAGAGGATTCGCCAGACCGAGTTTTTCACCGTCGGGTGCTCCCGTTCTATTTGTGAAAAAGAAAGATGGCACGATGAGAATGTGTATAGATTATCGTCAGTTGAAAAGGTAACTATAAAGAACAAATATCCATTGCCCAAGATTGACGATTTGTTTGATCAGTTAAAAGGAGCTACTGTGTTTTCGAAGATAGTTTTGAGATTGGGTTACTACCAGTTGAGAGTAAAAGATTCAGACATTCCGAAAACTACTTTTAGAACAAGGTATGGGCATTATGAGTATTTAGTTATGCCTTCCAGATTAACAAATGCTCCTCGCTATTTTTATGGATTTGATGAATGTAATTTTTAGACCGCACCTAGACCGATTTGTTGTTGTATTCATTGACGATATATTGATTTATCCACTTAACGAAATCGAACATGTCGAACATCCGAGAATTGTGTTGCAAACGCCGCGAGAAAAGCAATTGTATGCGAAATTCAAGAAATGTGAATTCGAGTTACGTGAAGTCGCTTTTTGGGACATATTGTGTCGGGCTCTGAATACGAGTTGATCCGAGTAAGATTTCTACTATTCTGGAATTAAAACCTTCAAAAAATGTGTCTGAAGTCTGTAGCTTTTTGGGACTCGCTGGTTATTATCGTCGGTTTGTAAAAGGATTCTCGATGATAGCTACTCCGTTGACTAAATTGCTTCAAAAAGATGTGAGATTTGAATGGTCCGATAAATGTCAAAAGAGTTTTGATCGCTTGAAAGCCCTTTGATCAAGCTCGCTTTTAGTACAAACAGAATCAGGCAAAGAGTTTGTGATTTACAGTAATGCTTTGTTAAATGGTCTGGGATGTATACTGATGCAAGAAGGCAAAGTTATAGCCTATGCCTCGAGACAACTAAAGCCGCATGAAAATATTTATCCGACACACGATCTTGAATTAGCTGCGATTGTGTTTGCATCAAAGATTTGGCGTCATTATCTGTTTGGTGAGAAATGTCACGTGTTTTTAGATCACAAGAGTTTGAAATATTTGATGACCCAGAAATATTTGAATCTGCGACAGAGAAGATGGCTAGAACTATTGAAAGACTATAAGCTTGTGATAGATTATCATCCGGGTAAAGCAAATGCCGTAGCTGATGCATTGAGTGTGATAGTTCAGCAATAGCTGAATTAAAAGCAAAACCGTTGTTTTTACAGCAGATATGTGATGCTCAGAAAGTTGATAATGAGATAATAGCAAAACGAGCTCAGTGTGATTTGAATTCTAATTCTGAATTTTGGGTTGATGCTGACGATTGTTTGAGATTTTGAGATCGTATTTGTGTTCCAAGAAATTCTGAGCTATTACAGCTGATATTAAATGAAGCACATAACAGTCGTCTATCTATTCATCCGGGCAGTACAAAGATGTATCATGATTTGAAGCAACATTATTGGTGGTCTGGTATGAAATGAGACATATCTAACTTTGTGTCGAAATGTTTAATCTGTCAGCAAGTTAAGGCTGAACATCAGGTTCCATCCGATTTGTTACAACCGATTCTGATTCCCGAGTGGAAATGGGATAGAATGACGATGGACTTTGTTTCTGGTTTGCCTTTTACCCCGAGAAAGAAAGATGCGATTTGGGTCGTAGTTGATTGTTTGACGAAATTCACCCATTTTATTTCGGTACGATATGATTTCTCACTTGAAAAGTTAGCCGAGCTTTACATTTCACATATTGTGAAATTGCACGGAGTGCCACTATCCATTATGTCAGATAGAGATCCGAGGTTTATATCTCGATTCTGGAAGAAATTGCAAGAAGCTTTAGGCACGAAATTACATTTCAGTACCGCTTTTCATCCGCAAACAGATGGCCAGTCTAAACAAATTATTCAGATTCTTGAGGATATGTTGAGATGCTGCATCCTTGAATTTGATGGTACGTGGGAACAAAGATTTACCACCGATTGAATTTGCATATAACAACGATTTTGATCGAGCATTAAATGGCACCTTATGAAGCTTTGTACGGACGCAAATGTCGTACACCTGTGTATTGGACCGAGCTCAGTGAAAGTAAGGTACACGGGGTTGATTTAATAAAAGACACTCGAATGTAAAGTAAAGTGATCCGAGATAGTTTGAAAGCGTGTCGATCCTCGTAAGTCCTATGCGGACTTGAAACGAAAAGATATTCGGGCTTTGAGATCGATGACAAAGTGTTTTTGAAAGTGTCTCCGTGGAAGAAAGTACTCCAATTCGGACGTATAAGTAAATTGAGTCCTAGGTTCATCGGGCGTATGAAATCATTGAGCGTGTTGGACCCGCTGCGTCTGTGATTATTGTTACCCTCCGAGTTAGAAAAGATACATAATGTATTTCATGTTTCGATGCTCTGGTCGATACAGATCTGATCCATCACATATGATTGCTCCGTCTCGAGATTGAAATCCAAATATGTTTAACAGTAAGATTTTCGGGGACAAAAATCCCTAAGGGGGGAGAATCGTAACAGTCCGGTTTAAACCCTAGTCAGAACAGTGGTTTCGAGACCACATATCTGAGTTAAAATAATATTTTAATATTATTTTCTATGCCTTTAGTATGTGTTTAATCATGTGTTAAGGTTCCGTAAGTTAATTTGATCATTTGTGTGTTTAAATTGAGAAAAGGATTAAATTACATTAAATGCAATATTTGCAAGCTATTTGTTAAAGCACCTATGTGTAGTGGCTTTTCAGGATGGAGGCCTTATGAGGCAATTAGACCACTAATTAGTTAGTAGATGGTTAAAAGACATTGATGGCCTTATATATATATGTTATATATGTTTTATTATAAGGATAATTTTGTAATTAGGTAATTATCATGATAATAAATAAAAGAAACAATTGAAAGGTGATAGTTATCATCTTATTTTAGCGAAAAATTAGCAGAGAAAAGAAAGGAATAAGCCAAGCTAGGTTTCGGCCATACACAAGCAAAATTAAGGTATGTTTTGACTTTGGATTTTGATGATTTTTTATGTTCTTGAGATTGTTGCTTAGTCTACTATCAAGCCCATGTTGTAATTTGAAGAATTGATGATGTTTATGAGATGTACCATTGATGAAATGGTGAGTTTTGTGATGAGTTTAGGTGTTAAATGAAAGATATGTGTTTAATGAACATATTTTGTTCTTGAATATTTGATGAATTTAGCTAATTTGGATTAAATTGAAAGAATAATACTTTGAGGGACTAAATTGTGAAATAAATGAAATGTGTGGACTTGTATGAGCATGGGTGACATTCGGCTAAGCATGAGTATTATGAAATTTGGTGTATTTTTTGATTTTGTGAAATGAGGACTAAAATGTCAAACTGTGTAAATGTGAGGGCTAATTTGCAAATTGCCCTAAATATGTGTTTTTGGATTAAATTGAATGAGTTATTGAATAAAAGGGTTAAATTTTAATATGTATAGATCAAGAATCGAAGAAAACAGACTTAGACCTCGGGAAATCAAAAGTAATCGGGTAGCCAAATCTGTTTCCGTTAAATCGAACTCGAGGTAAGTCGATATACAAATAAATGTATTGTATTGAATTATGTATGTTCTTATGACTATCGATAATGATGAATGTATATGAGATGATGCATATATGAATTCCGAGATGGAATCGACATAGTGTTAATGTCCGAGAAGTCCCGTTTGAATCTAGGAATAGATAGGATAGTATGTCGTGACATAGGTGTCCATTTTGTGATATCATATAAGACCACGTCTGGGACATTGGCTTTGATTCGAGATTTCGTGTAAGACCACGTCAGGGACGTTGGCATCGACATGAGAGTTACGTGTAAGACCATGTCTATGACATTGGCATCGTATTGATTCATGTAAGACCCTGTCTGGGACAGTGGCATCGATATCTAGTTACATGTAAGACCACGTCTGGGACGTTGGCATTGTACGACTATTCCGAGCACTCTGAGTATCCTATTTAGTTCTGAATGATTCAACGGGCAAATCCGAGATACGAACGACTATATGATTTGTATATCCGTTTCAGGTACATTTGATATGTACACTAAGTGTGTATGAAAGGTAAGTATCTATATGAACTTACTAAGATTATTATGTATATGGAAATGATGAGATTATGTATGAAGATATGCTTGAATGAGCCATGTGTATATATGATATTTGAGTTGAAGAATATGGTAAGATATGGCCAAGCAAATGAGCAAAAGAATATATGTGATGAATTTGTTATGAGAATCAATGATGTTATTGTATCAAATTGGTTATATGCATTTTATGCTAAGTTTATTTGTATATGGCTTACTAAGTTTTTGAAAGCTTACTCTGTGTGTGTTTGCTCTATTTTATAGATCGTCAAAGCTACTGAAGGCTCGCGAACTGTCGAGGATCATCATCACACTACTCAAACTCATTTTGGTACCTTTTGGAAATGTATATACTAAGTATGGCATGTATAGACTAGTTATTTGGTATATGTGTGAGATGTAAATAGGCATGTGATTTGGCTAGTTAAATGTTGGTAATGTGCATAAGTGAATATGATATTTGGTGCATGTTTTGGTATGGCTTGATGGCAATGAAATAGCCTTACGAATGGTAAGCTTATGGATGAATTGATGCCTTAGTGATTTAATGAGGTTATGGTTGAATTATACTTGGATTTACATTGGAGTTGATTGTACAAATTAGCATGTTTAGAAATGAGATTGAATGGAATAATATGATGACCATTTGGCGTGTTTTTGGTTGCCATTTGATTGTGGAAATAGGCTTGTTTAGGCTTGTAGGTATGACCCTAGTGTGGGTGGCATATTGGCCTTGCAAATGGCTTGTTATGCATACACGGTTGTGGCACACGGGCGTGCCTTGTGACCGTGGGATTAAGTCAGTAGCTAGCCCAAGTGTGCACGGCCATGGTACACGGACGTGCCTAGTAGCCGTGTGAATAAGTCAGTATTTAGCCTAAGAGAACACGGTTATGGCACACGGGCATGTCTGGTGGCTGTGTGGATAAGTCAGTGTACAAGCTCTATTTTGGCACGGCCATGACACATGGGTGTGTCTAGTAGCCGTGGGAGGCACACGGCCTGCCCACACGGGCGTGTGACGTCTTTGACTTAGAAAAGTTTTAAATTTCTGAGAAATTCCATATGTGTTCGATTAGTCCCGACCCTATTCTAAAATGTGATTAAGGTCTCGTTGACCTATAAAAAGGGACACTTTGGTCGTGATTGATGAATTGTATTTATGAAATGTCTATAAAGTCTTCGTTCTGTCCGGTAATGCCTTTAACCCTAATTCGGCGACGGATACGGGTTAGGGGTGTTACATGTTAGATCTTGCCATGTGACATGGCTTGGAAGTTAGATGATTTTGGTTATTATGTGTGAGCAATGTAAATGATGAATGTAGAAAGAAGTAGTGAGTGATAATTATGGTATGTTTATGCTTAAATTAGTTGAGAATTATGGTTTAAATGTGAATTGTGGTAAGGTTTACTTAATGCTTGATCTATATGTTTTGGGTTGTGTAATTAAGTGTCTTGGATGGACTTATTTGAGTAGAAATTGAGTATAAGAATAGATGGTGTAGTTGATGATTATTTGGTGCTTGGAATGATATGATTTGGTTGTATTTGAGGCATGAATTGGTATTGGATTGTGGCATATAGGTGATTTTAAAGTGTGGTTGGTAATTTGGCCTTGAAAATGGCCTAAAATTACCCACACGGTTGAGCACACGGGCGTGTGGCTCGATCGTGTCTTTCGAGTTTACAAATTGAAATAAGTCAGGCTCGACCAAGGGCTGGACACACGGGCGTGTGACTGGCCGTGTGGTGCAAGTTAGTGTTGACCTCGGGTGAGGCACACGGGCGTGTCTCAGGCCGTGTGAACAAGTCAGTATGTATGCCCTATTTTTCCACGGCTTGGACACATGGGTGTGTCCGAGGTCGTGTGAGGCACACGGCCTACCCACACGGGCGTGTGACCTCTGTAACTTAGAAAAATGTTTGAATTTCAAAAAATTTTGTATGTGTTCGATTTAGTCTCGACCCCTTTCTAAAGCATGATTAAGGTCTCGTAGACCTATTTAAGGGACTCTTTGAATGTGAACTATTATGTTTGGATGGGGAGTGTTATAAAATGTTCGGAAATGATTAGTAATGCCTTTTAACCCTAGTCCGGTGACGACTACGGATTAGGGGTGTTACATCCTTTGCCAAGAATGGATGACTTGTTTGATCAGTTGAAAGGGGCAACAATATTTTTGAAGATTGATTTGAGGTTTGGCTATTATCAGTTGAGAGTTAAAGAGTCAGATGTGCCAAAAACTACTTTCAGGACAAGGTACGGGCATTATGAATTTCTTGTTATGCCTTTTGGATTAACTAATGCCCCTGCTGTTTTTATGGACTTGATGAATCAAATTTTTTGACCGTAGTTAGATAAATTTGTGGTTGTGTTCATCGATGACATTTTTATTTATTCTCGTGATGAGTCTAAGCATGCCGAACATTTAAGAATTGTGTTGCAGACTTTGAGAGATAAGAAGTTGTTTGCTAAGTTTAGCAAAAGAGAATTTTGGCTCCGAGAAGTTAGATTTTTGGGACACATTGTTTCTGGAGATGGTATTCGGGTTGATTCGAGTAAGATTTCAGCAATTGTTGATTGGAAACCGCCGAGAAATGTATCTGAAGTTAGAAGCTTTTTGGGCTTGGCCGATTACTATCGATGATTTGTTAAGGGTTTTTTGAAGATTGCCACTCCTATGACTAAGTTGTTACAAAAAGATGTTAAGTTCGAATGGTCAGAAAAATGTCAGCAAAGTTTTGAGAAGTTGAAAACATTATTGACTGAGGCACCAGTTTTAGTGCAACCTGAACCGGGAAAAGAGTTCGTAATTTATAGTGACGTGTCATTGAATGGATTAAGATGTGTGTTGATGCAAGAGGGCAAAGTGATAGCTTATGCCTCGATACAGTTGAAACCGCACGAGAAGAATTATCAGATACACGATTTGGAATTGGCCGCCATTGTTTTTGCTTTGAAAATTTGGCGTCATGATTTGTACGGTGAGAAGTGCCACATCTATACTGACCACAAGAGTTTGAAGTATTTGATGACTCAAAAGGATTTGAACTTGCGACAATAGAGACAGCTCGAGTTACTAAATGATTATGAGTTGGTAATCGACTACCATCCCGGAAAGGCGAACGTAGTCACAGATGCTTTGAGCAGAAAGTCCTTGGTTGCCTTGAGAGCTATGAATACGAGGTTGACTTTATCAGATGAGGGTTCGATTCTAGCTGAGTTGAGAGCTAGACCAGTGTTTCTTCAGCAAGTTTATGAAGCTCAGAAAAGTGATAGTGAATTGAAAGGTAAAAGAGCTCAGTGTGAATCCAATAATGATTCAGACTTTCGGATCGGTTCGAATGATTGTTTGATGTTCCGAGATAGAATATTTTTTCCGAAAAATGATGAACTTATTCAGAAGATTTTACACAAGGCACACAGTGGTTGTTTATCAGCTCATCCAGGTAGTACGAAAATGTATAATGATTTGAAGAAAAGGTATTGGTGGTTAGGTATGAAACGAGATATTTTAGAGTTTGTTGTCAACAAGTAAAGCCCGAACACCAAGTACCTTCAGGCTTACTTCAACCAGTAATGGTACCCGAGTGGAAATGGGACAATATTACGATGGATTTCATAATGGGTTTACCTTTGACTTCAAAAAAGAAAGATGTCGTTTGGGTCGTTGTCGATAGATTAACGAAATTGGCTCATTTTATTCCGGTACGTACCGATTACTCACTTGTCAAGCTATCTGAATTGTACATTGCTGAATTGTGAGATTGCACGAAGTGCCTATTTCAATTATTTCGGATAGAGATCCGAGGTTTACGTCTCAATTTTGGAAAAAAGTTGCAAGAAGCTTTGGGTACAAAGTTGAACTTTAGTACCGCATTTCATCCGCAAATCGACGGCCAATCAGAGAGAACGATTCAGGTTCTCGAAGATATGCTTCCTTGTTGTGTTTTAGAATTCGAAGGTAGTTGGGAAAAATATCTACCTTTAGTTGAATTTGCTTATAACAACAGTTTTCAGTCGAGTATAAAGATGCCACCGTATGAGGCATTGTATGGCCACAAATGCCAAAATCCATTGTATTGGACAGAGCTTAGTGAGAAACATATTCACGGGGTTGACTTGGTTAGAGAAATCGAAGAAAAAGTAAAGGTAATCCGTGATTGCTTAAAAGCCGCTTCAGATCGACAAAAGTCATACGCAGATTTGAAAAGAAAAGAGATCGAATTTCAAATTGGTGATAAGGTATTTCTAAAAGTGTCTCCGTGGAAGAAGATTTTGAGATTTGGCCGTAAAGGCAAGTTAAGTCCACTTTTCATTGGGCCGTATGAAGTTATTGAAAGAATAGGGCCAGTGACATATCAGTTAGCTTTACCAACAGAGTTCGAAAGGATCTATAATGTGTTTCATGTGTCGATGTTGCGACGATATCGTTCTAATCCTTCACATGTGATTTCTCCAACAAAAATTGAGATTCGACCGGATATGACGTATGGTGAAGAACCCGATCAAGATTTTAGCTCGGGGAAATTAAACAGTTGAGAAATAAGAGTAAAGCCCTAGTTAAAGTTTTGTTTCAACGACATGGAGTCGAAGAGGCTTCGTGGGAACCTGAGGAAGCTATGCGAAAACAGTACCCAAACCTATTTTCTGGTAAGATTTTCGTGGATGAAAATCCCTAGGGGGGAGAGTTGTAACAGCCCGATTTTGGGTCTAGTTGGAACAATGGTTTCGGGACCACAAATCTTAGACAGTAAAATTTGTTTTTATTATATTTTTATTGTCTACAATTTTATGAAATAATTTCGTGAAAATTTCGTTCGAAAATTTTGACATTTGGGCACTCAATTTAGTTAAAAGGACTAAATTGCAAAAAGTGCAAAATGTGTCTTCTAGAAGCTAGAGGTCCTAAATGCTATGAAACTTTAAATTGAAGGTCCTAAGATGGTGATTAGACCATTGGTTAAGTTAGTGGACAAAATGGACATGAAGTAAGATAATTTTTATGTTTTAGTTAGGGGCATTTTGGTTATTTGGCTTATTAAATGAATTAAAAATCAAATTAAAAGCCAATTTTTGCTCATCTTTCACCCCTTGGCCGAAAATTTCAAGAGGAAGACATAGCTAGGGTTTTTCAAGGTTCCAAGCTCGATTGTAAGTCCGTTCTAGCCCCGTTTTTAATGATTTTTATGTTTTTGAAAGCCTTGTAACTCGATCTACCTATTTCTAGTACTAATTTGAGGTATGATTAAGGTCTAGGGTTTGACCCATGTTAGACATGTGTGTATTTTGATGTTTAATGGTAGATTATGCAAATTTGATGTTGGATAAACAACTTTTACTAAGTGATTTTATGTAAAAATGTCAAAAAGGACCTATTTGTAAAAGTTATAAAATATGTAGTAAAAGTGCAATTTAATGAAAAATGTGGGTTTGTATGAGAATAAAAATATTTCGGCTAGGCTTGTGTATTAAAGAAATTGAACATATTTCATTTTACGAGCCTAGGGACTAAAATGTAAAATGTCAAAAGTTTAGGGGCAAAAATGTAATTTTTGCTATAATATGATTTTTGGGCTGAATTGAATAATGTGATGATTGAATGAGTTAAATTTGTTATTATAGATCAAGAAAAACAAGGTACGGACCTAGACCGGGGGAATAATAAAGTAATTGACGATTAGGTCAAATTCTACTATTTTTGTACCGAGGTAAGTTCGTATGTAAATAATGCAATGTAATATTTGTATTTTAATGTTTTGATATTGTATGAAATGTAAAATTGATTCTATGAGTATATTCGAAAAAGTTCCGGCAAGAGAGAAATCACGGTTGAACCTTAGGAATAGATCAGGATACAAGTGACATGTCACTAGGAACCCATGTGTTTATGTAATTTATGTGTCCCGAATGCTGGTCTTGTACATTCTACCGGTGGCTGGGTATACCGGCATATGTTGCGGATACCTAACAGCTTGTGTGAGCAGCACCACATAGCTATGTCTTGACTGACAGCTTTTGTGAGCAGGCCCGAGGATAGCTCGAGAGCGAGCTTATATGTGTTATGAGATTTGTGGTAGCATTGGCTACATATGTGGCACTTATGTGCAAAGTTTTCTGTGTATCCGATAGTATTCCAAGTGGTTCAATGGGTATGTCAAAGACGAGAAAGTATGTGATTATGTTACGAGTTGGTACAGGTATGTACGGAAAACTCAAAGAAAATGAATTCGTTATATGATGAACTATTGGTAAGAATATGATTGAGTATGTTATGTTCATGAGGTTTCAATGATATTTAGGTTGATATACGCATGTTACTTTTATGGAAATTGTATGGTTAATGTTTTTTATTATTTGCATATGAATTTAAAGCTATATAGCTTACTCCCTTTTCTTTCCCTTGCCTTATAGTGTCACCAAGCTAGCTCGGGATTAGAGATCGTTGGAGATCCATTCACACTATCAACTATTATTTTGGTACCAATGAATTCTACATTTTGAGTTATGGCATGTACATGGGACTTGGTCATTTTGTTATGTGTCATAATTGATTTGGCCAAATGTGTTGGCTTATATTGGTTGAAAGTTCATTTTGTATAAGGCCATTGAAAATTGGCTACAATTGGTATGAGCAATTTATATGATAATGCCTTTAATGGATGTGGGAATTTACATGATTTAAGTTGATAAGCATGTGATGTTTGTGTATGATAGATAGTAGCATGTGAATGATGTGTTGATGTCTTGCTTGTGGCTGATTTGGTTGTATGTAATATGCTTGGATTGGTTCCATATGATATTGTGTATGTATGTATAAGTAAGGGTGGAAAAATGGATTGGTAAATAGCCTTATTGTTGTCCACACAGGTAGACACACGAGCGTGTGTCTAAGCCGTGTGTGACACACGGCCTGCCCCACGGGGATGTGTTTCGGTCGTGTGTCCCCTGCACCTTAATTGTTGCAAAACAGAATGTCCAGAATATGGCACACGGGTAGAGTCATGGGCGTGTGTCTCGGCCGTGTGAAGTCTGCACCTATTTTATGAAAAATTATAAAAATTAAATCGCCCACACGGCCTAGCACACGGGCGTGTGGCACGGCTGTGTGGCACAAGTCAGAGAGCACCCTATTTTGAACACAGCCTGTAGCACGGGCATGTCTAAGGGTCACATGGGCGTGTCCCTTGGACCACACCGGCATGTGAGCTCTGTAACATGAAAAATTTTCTAAGTTTTGTAAAATTTTCTAAAGTTCTCGGTTTAGTCCCGAACCACTTCCAAAGCATGTATGGAGCCTCGTAGACTCGATTTAGGGACGATATGAATGTGTATGAAAAGTTTTAATTTGAATGGAAAGTTATGACTCGAAAATGTAAGTTTTCTTGTGTTTATGTCCGGTAATGCCTCGTAGCCTGTTCTGGCGTTGAATATGGGTAAGGGGTGTTACAAACAACCCAGATGGCATCCTTCTTTTTCGGAGATAGGGGTAGTCCCGATATGAAATCCATCGTAACTCTATCCCATTTCACTCTGGTATCATCATTGGCTGTAGTTGTAACACCCCTTACCCGTATTCTACGCCGAAACTGGGCCAGAGGCATTACCGAAATAAAACCACTTGATTGCCACTTAGGCTCAACGTGACTACTCTCTCTTAGTCACCATAATGACCTCATTCTCAACTTACGAGACCTTACTCATATACACGAGGGTTCTCGAGACCATATCAGAAACTTTTACTATCTTAAAAATTTTCCATCTATACAGGGATCACACACCCGTGTAAGATTAGACACGCTCGTGGAGGTCACACACGCCCATGCCCCCATCCCGTGCATGAAAACCCAAGCATTCTGCCAATGTCCCACGGCTAGGGCACACGCCCGTGCTCTCCACCCGTGGTGAACACTGACTACTTTACACGGCCTAAAGCCTAGACACACGCCCGTGTGGCTAGCTCGTGGCCTATAACACTCGAATCTGCCAAAGTGACACGGCCAAGTCACATGCCCGTGGGCTGGCCGTGTGCCACACATGGCCTAGACACATGCCCGTGTGTCTATCCACATGGACAAGAACAAAGCTATTTGCTAAGCTCTTCTCACCCTTCTAACTCATACAACATGTATACATTCAACTCATCCACAATCAACTCATATTGTAACATAATCTTACATGGATAACTACATCTTTTCATATAATAAGTTAGCCATCAACCATGGCATTATACAAAATAGATTATCCATCTAAAGGCCAACACATCTTAGCCATTACAACAAAACTCACTAACTTGTCTAGCCTCTATAGATGCCATATACAAAACATTAAGTCCAATGTACCAGAGTGTCCTGATAGTGTGGGCGATCTTTCGATTAATCCGCGTATCACGATTCAATCCTTTTTCTCTATAAGACAAGGGAAAAGAAAGGAGTAAGCTTTGAGCTTAGTAAGTTTACACATAAACAATTTAAGCATTCTAGTATAAGCTAAACAACAATTAGCTTTATACTAACATATGTAATTCACATCGACCACTATGCTTACTCTTTCTATCCCTTACCACATCTCCAACACATCATAAGTCACATACTCATAATCATTGTCATGCACCCCTACACTCAATATCACATTTACTCAAAATACAACACATCATTATTTCTCAATAATACATCCACACAGCTAAATTACTCGGTGGTTTTGCACTTAGCCCACCACAATCAGATCCTAAGGTAGTATCGAACATAGCCCACCACAAAGGATAATTATAGTGATTCCGCACATACCTCACTAAATAATATGCTTAACAATAGTATCGTACACAGCCCATCATTGTTAAGTATCAAGGTGGTATCGCACTTAGCCTACCATCAAGCATTATCACTACACATTCACATGTCTACTTTGTAATACATTCATCCATTCAAAACTACTATCTCATTCATTCCACTAGAATCGAATAGGTTCTCAATCATGCGACACACTAGCTAGCATTAACAATGTATACGCATAAATGCATCGTTTGTACGTAAACTTACCTCGGTACTCAAAAGTATGGAGGTGTGCAATTTAGTCCACTACTTTGCTCTTACCTCGGTTTCTATCTGGGCTTCATCTTTCTTGATCTATAATGATAAATCAACCCGTTCAATACACACATTGACTAAATTGACCCTTATCTCATACTTTAGCAAAATTACCATTTTGCCCCTAAACTTTCTCATATTTACACTTTTGTCCCAAGGCTCGTAAAGTGATTTTCATTCAACTTTCTAGCCTTTCATGCTTAGCCGAATCATATAATCAACTAAAGCAATCATCAATTCTCACTAAATCACTCATGTATGACCAATCTCAAGACTTTCACAAACTAGTCCCTACATGCATTTTTCATGGAATTCACTTAGCAAAAGATGTTTCTACTACATCAAGCTTTCATATTCTTCCATAAAACATCAAAATACATGCATGTCATACATGGGTACATTTTTGAACATCAATCCTAGCTCAACATATAGCTAAAAATAGCTTACTCATGTTACTAGGACTTCAAAAATACGAAGAGTATAAAAAACGGGGCTTGGATGCACTTACTAGCAAGCTTGAAAAATTGAAGAGCCCTAACAATGGCTTCTTGAAATTTTTGGCAGCTTGGAGAAAAAGATGAATGAAATCTTGTCATCTTTTCCCCTTTTAAATCATTTAATTGTTAAATGACCAAAATGCCCCTTCTCACTAAACTTTCCAATATCATCCACTCATGCCCATTTTTGTCCAAAAATTAGAATTTGGGAAAATTACTATTTAAGGACCTCTAATTGATAATCCAATGATATTTCATACAAATAGCTTCTAGAATCTCACATTTTGCAACTTTTGCAATTTAGTCCTTTTGGACAATTCAACAGCAATTTAACAAAATTGCTTCATGAAACTTCCACACTAACATGCAAACATAGCATAAACCTCAAAACTCATACATATACCTCGGATTTGTGGTCTCGCACCACTATTTTGACTAGGCCCTAAATCGGGATGTTATAGTAATAGTCTCGAAGGCATTTGATGTTCGGCTTTAACTTGTTGACAAACCAAGCATCTCGACACAAATTCTGAAATTTCTCGTTTCATCCCTGACAACCAGTACGACTGTTTCAAATCATTGTACATCTTAGTACTTCCCGGATGAATCGATACAAAAACACTGTGTGCTTTGTGTAGAATTTTTTGAATAAGCTCGGGATTCTTTTGTACACAAATTCTACCTCGGAACAGTAAACAATCATCGGATCCGATTTGATACTCTGAATCAGTAGTCGACTCGCATTGTACTCTTTTAGCTTGTAGCTCATTATCATATTTCTGAGCTTCACAAATTTACTGTAGAAATAACAGTTTAGCTTTTAACTCAACTAAAATCGAACCATCATCAATCAAAGTTAATTATGTGTTCATCGTCCGCAAAGCAAATAAAGATTTTCTACTCAGAGCATCCCCGACTACATTTTCTTTCCCTAGATGATAATCAATCACTAATTCATAGTCTTTCAACAAATCTAGCCATCTTCGTTGTCGCAAATTCAAATCTTTCTGAGACATTAGGTACTTCAAGCTCTTTTGATCATTAAAAATATGACATTTTTCACCGTACAAATGATGTCGCCAAATTTTAAATGCAAAAACAATAGCGGCCAACTCTAAGTCGTGTGTTAGATAATTCTTTTCATGCAATTTTAACTGTCTGGAAGTATAAGCTATCACTTTGCCCCTCTTGCATCAAAACACATCCCAAACCATTCAATGACGTATCACTAAAAATCACAAACTCTTTACCCGACTTAGGTTGAACTAGAACTGGTGCTTCAGTTAACAGTGCTTTCAACTATTCAAAACTCTATTGACATTTCTCATACCATTCAAACTTCACATCTTTTTGTAGCAATCGAGTCATCGGTGTAGCAATCATCGAGAATCCTTTTACAAAACGTTGATAATAGCCAGCTAATCCCAGAAAACTTCTGACTTCGGACACATTTCTTGGTGGTTTCCAGTCAACAACTGCTGAAATCTTACTCAGATCAACTCGGATGCCTTCCGTTGAAACAATATGTCCCAAAAATCCAACCTCTTTAAGCCAAAACTCGCATTTACTGAATTTAGAAAATAATTGTTTATCTTTCAATGTTAGTAATACAATTCTCAAATGCTTGGCGTGTTCAGATTCATCTCGATAATAGATTAAAATGTCATCAATGAACACAACAAAAAATCTATCCAAATACGGTCTAAAGATTCGATTCATCAAATCCATAAATACTACAGGAGCGTTAGTTAATCCGAATGGCATAACAAGAAATTCATAATGCCTGTACCTGGTTCTGAATGCAGTTTTTGGCACATCTGAATCTTTAACTCTCAACTGATAATAACCAGACTGCAAATCAATCTTTAAAAATATTGTTGCTCCTTTCAACTGATCGAACAAATCATCAATTCTCAGCAAAAGATACTTATTATTAATCGTAACCTTGTTAAGCTGACGATAGTCAATACATAGTCTCATCGATCCATCTTTCTTCTTTACGAACAGAACTGGTGCACCCAAGGGCGAAAAACTAGGTCGTGCAAAACCTCTATCTGTTAACTCTTGCAACTGAGCTTTCAACTCTTTAGATTCTGTAGGATCCGCTCTATACGGAGCGATCGATATCGGTGATGTTCATGGTACTAATTCAATAGCAAACTCAACTTCTCAGATCGGTGGTAACCCAGGTAACTCTTCTGGAAACACATCCGGATATTCACAAACCACTGGCACTGATTCAATCTTCGATTCCAACACTTTTGTATCCAATACATATGCAATATAAGCATCACAACCTTTTCTCACATTTTCTGAGCTAGCATTGTCGATATCACAACAGGCAATCCACTCAAATCATCGGATACAATTCAAAGAATTTCACTATTCTGACATTTCAATTCAATAATCTTTCGTCTACAATTCACAACAGCATCATGCAGAGTCAACCAATCCGTACCCAAAATCACATCAAATTCATCAAACGGTAAAAGCATCAAATCAATCGAAAAACAGTAACCCCGAGTCATTAGTGGATAATTCTTGCAAACTTTATCGACTAGGACATACTTGCCTAAGGGGTTCGATACTTTAATCACAAATTTGGTAAACTCAATAGGCAAACTCTTACTAGACACTAAATTCATACAAACATATGAATGAGTCGGTCCAGGATCAATCAAGGCAATTACATCAGTGTTATAGAGAGAAAATGTATCGGTGATAACATCTGGTGATGACAAATCTTCGCGAGCGCGAATAGCATAAGCTTTAGCTGGCGTTCTAGCCTCAGATCTCACAGCAGAGTCCTTTGTCACACCTTTGCTACTAGTCACATTTCCCGTATTTCGAGGTGGTCTCCCTTTAGCAGCTATATTGCTCAGTCTTGCATTCAGATATTTGTCTTTCTCTGGTAACTCAGGGCAATCCCGAATAAAGTGATCTTGCAAGCCACATCTGAAACAAGCTTTGTTATTCATCCAGCAGTCTCCAAAATGCCGTCTTCCATACTGTTGACACTCGGGTTTGTTGTTTCTAACACTACCAACACTCGATACTGAAGTAGCTTGAGCTTTTGGACTCGTGTGTTGTTTCCCACGATCTCTATTAGAATACCCCACTAAATCATTCGAACGATTATACGAATCCCGTGGTTTCTTTGACGAGGAGTGATAGGGTTTACTCATCGACCTCTTTCTCGAATCTCTAGCCTTAGAATCAGCTTTTCTCTTTTCTTTGCCAAGTTCCTCTGCTTTGCAAGCTCTGTCGACTAACACAACAAATTCTTTCAATTCTAGAATCCCGACCAAAAGTTTAATGTCTTTGTTCAACCCGTCTTCGAATCACTTACATATAATTGCCTCAGTGGAGACACATTCTCGAGCATATTTATCGAGTCCCACAAATTCTCTTTCGTACTCAGTCACAGACATACGACCCTGTTTCAACTCCAGAAATTCTTTACGTTTTTGGTCGATAAACCACTGGCTTTTGTATTTCTTTCTAAACTCGATTTGGAAGAATTTTCATGTGACCCATTCTCTCGGTACTACAGATATCAAAGTATTCCACCACTGATATGTAGTATCTCTCAAAAGTGACATAGCGCATTTAACACACACTGCTGGCGTACAAGATAATTCATCAAATACTCAGATCCTATTCTCAAACCAAAACTTTACTCTCTCAAGATCATCATCAACTGTAGCTCTAAACTCTTCAGCCCCATATTTTCAAATTTTATCAACAGGCGGCTTACTTAAGTGTAAAGGTTCCAAACCTTGAGGAGCTATGGGAACCGGTTGGGGAATAGGTGGGGGTGGAGGTTGCTGAGCAGCCGGATTAGTTCAGAAAAACTCAGTGAACCATTCGTTCATCATTTGGAAGAAGGCTTCCTCGGCCTCTCCTCCCTAACTACCAGACACAGGTTTCGATTCAGACTACGCTACTCCGTGAACGGAGGCTGGCACATTACTTTCAACATCATCAGCCAATGCTCGATTGGGATCTATAACTATATGAAAACACGATTTTAAACAGCTTGATAGTGTGATGAAATCTTTGACGACTCCCAATCTGAGCTAGCTTTGATAATCACTATAAAACACGGAAGAGTAAACAAAGTAATCTATAAAGCTTAGTAAGTTCGTATAGTAATAAAATCAACTTACAATATATACATAATTTAAGAAATTAAACATATCATAACAAAACTTATATTGATCCACAAACCTATCACATATTCATTCACAAGGTCAGATATGAATTTCACAAGTTTCTTCGATTCAATGGTTGTATGGTACATGTACATACATGTATCAACTCATACCAATCTCATACTCATCCATATCCTTGATATACCCATTGAACCATTTGGAATAATATCAGATACTCAGGAATCTCGCACCCTAAGTGCCAATACATAGCCAAAACTATCTCAATCTCATATCTCATATAATGCTCACTCTCGAGCTATCAACGGGTCTACTCAAACAAGCTGGCGGTCAAGACTTAGCTACACGGTGCTGCTCATACAAGCTGACGAGAATCTCTAACACATGCCAGATAACTCAGCCACCAGTAGGACGTACGGATCAGCACCTAAAACATATAACCCCAAATGACATGTCATTTGTATCCAAATCTATTCTTAAGGTTCGACCGGGATTTCACATTGAAGAATATTCGTCGAACATATCCGTAAGGTTGTATTTACAATTAATTCAATAATAAAGCATTTAAAACACAATTATATTAATGCTTATTAACATACGAACTTACCTCGATCGTAAAAACGACGAAATGGATCGACTAGTCCAATAATTTATTTTTCCCTCGAACTAGATTCAAGTTTTCTTGATCTATATGTAATCAAATTTAACTTATTTAATTACAATTCTATTCAATCTAGCCCAAAAATCACATTATGACAAAATTACACTTTTGCCCCTAATAGTTTAACATCTTTACAATTTAGTCCTTAGCTCATAAAAATACAAATTCATGCAGTTTAACTTATACCCATGCTAGCCGAATATCAATTAAGTCCCTATCGAGCCCTATGTTCCATTTATTTTACAATTTAATCATGAATTTTTCACATTTTACAAATAAATCCCTAAGTTGCAATTTCAACCAAAATCACTTAACAAATGTTGTTTATCTAACAACAACCATTCATTTTCTATCATCAAACATCAAAACACACACATATTCATCAATGGTAAAACCCTAAAGCTTTAACAATTTTGCAAATTAGTCCCTGGGTAAGCTAGATTAAGCTACAACGACTCCAAAAACAAAGAAACCATTAAAAACCGAGTAAAAAATCACTTACATGCACTAGATGAACTTGGCCAAATATTAAGCTTCTCCCATGGCTATTTTAGGTTGAATTTTCGGTTGTAGATAGGAACAAACAAGATGATACATTGTTTTTCCTTAATTTAATTTACTTTAATTATTAATTTACACTTTTAACCTTTATTTTAAACCATTAAAATCACTTAATCATGCACATAAATATCCACTCAAAATTAAAATTGCTTAATTACCACATAAGGACCTCCACTTTAAGGTTCCATAGCTATTAAACACCTTTACCTATTAGAACATAACTTTTATACTTTACGCGATTTAGTCCTTTTTATAAAATTGAGCATTCAAACGATAAAATTTCTTAACAATATTTTTACACAATCATACTGTCATGCTGTAGACATTAAAATAATAATAAAATAAATATTTGAACCTCATATTTGTGGTTCCAAAACAACTATTCCCTTTTGACTAAAAACGGGCTGTTACAAAGTTTATGAAGGATATTCTGTGTAAGAAGAAATGATTTAGTGAGTATGATACTATTGTTTTGATGAAGGAGTGCAGTGCACTCTTACATAACAAACTACCTCCGAAACTGAAGGACCCTAGAAGCTTTATGATACCTTGTAACATCGGTGAATCATATTGCAATAAAGCTTTATGCGACTTAGGAGCAAGCATCAACTTGATGCCCAAATCTATTTTCACGCTGTTGAGAATAGGTGAAATAAGACCTACTACTATGACACTTCAACTAGTGGATCGATCGTTAGCATATCCCGAAGGAAAGATCGAGGATGTTTTAGTAAGAGTTGATAAATTTATTTTTCCTGCTGGCTTTATTGTGTTGGACTTTGAAGTAGACAAAGAAGTTTCGATCATCCTGAGGATACCTTTACTAGCAACGGGAAGAATGTTGATAGATGTGTAAAAACGAAAACTCACCATGCGAGTTCAAGACAACAAGGTAACATTTAATGTTCTGAAGGTGATGAAATTTCTCGATCCAATGGAAGAGTGTTCATTAATGGAAGAATTAGAAACCTTAGTTTCTATGGAACGCAATTCTGAAGAAGACCTGTTGGAGAACACTTAGGGTCTAAACCATTCAAAGATGAAGAAGGTAATGAAGGTTTGGCTTTGATGGAAGCCAGTCCGAGGAGTTATGTTAAACCACGGGGTTTGAACTGCTAGAGTTGGAAGTTCGGGAATTTACACAACCCAAGTTGTCAATTTAGGAACTGGCTAATGTAACATCCCAGTTTAGACCCTAGTCGGAACAGTGGTTTGAGACCACAAATCTGAGGTCGTATAAATATTTTAATGATGTTTTCTGTGTGAATATTATGTGACTTAGTCTGTGTGAAAATTCTATGTGATAATTTGATTGTTTGTTTGTCGAATTTGCGAAAAGGACTTAATTGTATAAGGTGTAAAAGCTGTGTGTTGATTTATAAGTACCTATGTGTTGATGGCTTTTTAAGGTGGAGGCCTTATGAGGTAATTAGTCCATTTTCAAGTTAGTGGATGTTGGATGGACACAAATACAAATGGATAGTGGAAATGGAGTAATAATAAAATGGGTAATAAGGTAATTGATGTAATTATTATAATAAAACAAATGAAAGAAAAGATGAATGTTATCATCTTTGTAAGTGCCGAATTTTGAAGGAAAGAAAGGAAAGAAAACAAAGCTAGGTTTCGGCTAGCTTTTGATTCAAATTAAGGTATGATTTGGTTTCTGTTTTTGATAATTTCTATGTTTTTGTGATCGTTGCTTTGTGCTCTTCAAAACCCATGCTTAAATTTTCTAAATTGATGATGTTTATGAAATGTGCCATTGATGAAATGGTGAGCTTTGTGATGAACGTTGGTGCATAATGGAAGATATGTGTTTAATGAACATGTTTTGTTCTTTGATTTTTGGTGAATTTAGCTAATTAGGGCTAAATTGAGAAATTAGTAATTTGAAGGACTAAAATGTGAAATAAATGAAATGTGTGGTCTTGTATGAGCATAGTGAGAATTTGGCTAGGCTTGAGCACAAGCAAATTATGTATATTTGGTGATTTGATGAATTAAGGACTAAAGTGTCGAAATGTGAAAATATGAGGGCTATTTTGTAAAATGCCCTAAATGTGTGTTTGGACTAAAATGAATGATTTGGTGATTGAATGGATTGAATTTGAATGTGTATAGACCAAGAAATGAGAGGTTCGGATCGAGATCGAGGCAAGGAAAAAGTGCTCGATTAATCGACCGTTTCGATAATTCGACGTCTGAGGTAAGTTCGGGCATAGTACGTGTAATTAACTATGCTTAATATTATGAAATGATTGGTATGATATATCGAATGGTAAATGCTATGTGAGAGCTTAAGTTATGTAAAACTAAGTGTACGTATTCGAAAATGTGACCGAGATGAATAGTGCTGCGTGTGCGAAATAATATAAGCTTCGGTTTTGTGGTTAGCACTGAGTGTGCAATACTGATATAAGTTTGGATATAATTATTGCTATTAAATTTATATCTATGTGTTGTGAAACGAATGAATGTATATAAATGGAATAAAATGTTTTAAGTATAAGTTAAAGTATTAAGGCACTATGTGTGCGAAATTGAGTTGATACCGAGTTAATTAGCACTGTGTGTGCGAAACTATAGAAGCAACGGCTTTAACAATTAGCACTGTGTGTGCGAAACTATAGAAGCTACGGCTTTAACAATTAGCACTGTGTGTGCAAAACTATAGAAGCTACGGCTTTAATAATTAGCACTGTGTGTGCGAAACTATAGAAGCTACGGCTTTAACAATTAGCACTGTGTGTGCGAAACTATAGAAGCTCCAGCTCACAGAATATGCACTGTGTGTGCGATACCGATAAAAGTTCGGTTTAACATATTGGCACTAAGTGTGCGATGACGATTATGTTTCAGTTATGAAATTGGCACTAAGTGTGCGAATAAGTCAAAGGTATAGCAAAGGTTGAATGAGAAGTAATACCGAGCAAATTGAGTAATACGAATGGTGAGTAGTTATATGTTGATCAAGGTACGTTTGAACCTACATGGTTGATGATAGATTTAAGAGTTAATTATACATATATATGTTTGAGTATGAGGTAGAGATTAATAAGGTGCCTAGTTGTGCTTTTATCTATGTGATGATATAAATTTATAAGTGTATTAATAAATTAAAAGAATAGTAAAGATTGATTGAAATGTAATAACCGGGTAGTTGAGTAGCATGGTTGGATAGTAGCTATTTGTTGGCAAAGGTATATATGATACCTATGTGGTTGGTGAAATTGAAGGTAGATGAATGGAATACTAAGTGAGTTATGAATATAGTTGAATGTGGGTATTATCGGTAAATTATCTGTGTGATAGTTCAAATTGTTCATTGAGTCAATACAATGAATTACTTGTATTATTTTATGAACTTGCTAAGCTTTATAAAGCTTACTGTGTGATTTGTTTCTTTGCTTTGCAGTGTCAGTAAAGCTAGCTCGGATTTGGGAATCGTCAGCCTCTCAGTCACATTATCGGCAATCTATTTTGGGTATTTTGGAAAGATGTATATGATAAAATATGGCATGTATAGGCTAGTTATTTGAATCATGTTTGAGAGTTGTAAATAGCCATGAGATGTGGCTAGATATGTGCTAGCTTTAGAATGAATGATTTTGGTATATGTGATACATCTTTTGGGCATGGTTTGTGGGTTGAGAAATAGACTTGTGAATGGTAACTTTGCGTTTGTAAAAATGCTTGTGTGAATTAGTGAAATTTAGAAGGAGTAATGTTTGGTATTTAATGTATTATGCTTGTGATGAGATAGATTTTGGTATGGAATTTGTTATGGTTGGAATGGGAATTGAATGCATAGATTGAATAGTCATATTGGTAAGTTTTTGGTTGCCTTATGTGCATGATATGTATTGGTAGGTGTTGCTTGTAGGTTTGACCCTAAGTGGGTGGCATGTTGGCCTTGCAAAATGGCCTATAATGTCACACGGTCGAGGCGCACAGGCGTGCCTTCAGACCGTGGGTGAATTGGTAGAATACAGTTTCGTAGCACACGGCCTCAACAAGGGGGTGTCAGCTAACCGTGGTGTACAAGTCAGTAGCTAGCTAAAAGCACACAGCCATGGCACACGGGCGTGCTTGGTGGCCGTGGTGGGGAAGACAGTATAGGACCACGGTCAGGACACACGGGCGTGCCTGGTGGCCGTGGGGACCAAATTAGTATATAGACATGGAAGAACACACCGGGGTGTCTAGAAGCCGTAGAGGGCACACAGTCTCCTCCCACGGGCGTGTCTCCCCTGTATTCTTAGAAAAGTTTCAGATTTTCATGAAATTTTATATGTGTTCAGGTTTAGTCCCGACTCGGTTTATAAACATGCTTAGGGTCTTGATGACTCATTTAAGGGACACTATGATTGTAATTGAATGTGATTGAAGATGATTGACTTTGTGTCGTAAATTCTAGTTGTTAAATGTTACGATTGATCGGTAATACCTCTTAACCCTATTTCTCGCGATTTGCGGTTTGGGTTAGGGGTGTTACAGCTAAACTCGAACTAAATTGATATCCGTCCCATTTAAAATACGTTTTTTTTGTAATAGTTCTACTTTGCCTGTGATTGTTTCAATGAACTTAACAAACATCAAGAGGAGCAATTGATTGCTATGTTAAAGAAATTTAAAAAAGCAACTGATTGGACCATAGCTTACATACAAGGTATAAGTCCTTCCTTCTACATGCATAAAGTTATTTTAAAGGAATGTGTAAAAGGTAAAATTGATAGGCAAATGAGACTTAACCCTATCATGAAAGAGGTAGTACAGAAGGAGGTAATCAAATGGTTAGATGCAGAAATTATCTACCCCATCTCAGATAGTTCTTGGGTAAGTCCGGTATAATGTGTACCAAAGAAAGGTGGGATCATGATTCACGAGAATGAAGAAAATGAGTTAATCCCGACGAGAACTGTCACGGATTGGAAAATCTGTATTGACTACGAAAAGTTGTACAAAGCCACTCTTAAGGATCATTTTCCATTGCCTTTTATGGATTAAATGTTAAACCGACTAGCAGGTAGCGAATTTTATTACTTTTTAGATAGATATTTGGGATACAACCAAATAGTTGTAGCCTCAGAAGACTAACATAAAACTACTTTTACCTGCCCATACAGTACGTTTTCTTTTAGGCGAATGCCTTTTGGCTTACGTAATGCACCTGCCACATTTCAGTGATGTATGATGGAAATTTTCACTGATATGGTTGAAAATTTTGTTGAGGTTTTAATGGATGATTTTTTTTGTTTTTGGTAACACTTATGATGTTTGTTTGAGTAATTTGGAAAAGGTACTAAAAAGATACGAGGAGACGAATCTTGTCCTTAACTGGGAGAAATGCCACTTTATGGTTAAGGAGGGAATTGTCTTAGGACATAAAATTTCCAAAAACAGGATTGAAGTGGATAAAGGAAAGGTAGATGTAATTGAAAGATTCGCACCTCCAGTTAGTGTGAAAGGAGTTATAAGTTTTTTAGGCCATGCTAGATTTTATCGTAGATTTATTAAGGATTTTTCAAAATTTTTAAACCTTTATGTATGCTTTTAGAGAAAGATATTGTTTTTTATTTTAACAAAGCATGTTTAGAAGTTTTTTTAGAAATTTAAAAAATCGATTAATTTCAGTCCCAATAATTATTACACCTTTTGAGTTGATGTGTGACACAAGCGATTTTGCTGTTGGAGTTGTGATGGGTCAAAGAAGGAACAAAGTGTTTCACCCTATTTACTATGCAAGCAGAACTTTGTTAGGAGCCCAGATCAATTATATGGTAATTGTAAAATAGTGCCTAGAAAGTGGGAGTTTTCTTCCCCCACTTGGTGATGGCTTTATGCAAAAAAGTAGGTGTAATAGCTCGTTTTTCAGTGGTGTTGGAAACAATGGGTTCGGGGCCACAAAATTCGATGAGTAAGTTCGTAAATATTATTATTTAATATTTACGCATCAAATATGGTTTTAAAAAGGTTTTTGATTTGATAATTTATGTTATATAAGTGATTTATTAAGTTCAAGTGGTATGATCCTAAGGTCAAGTGGTTTTAGAAAAGGAGGTATCAGGACCTCGTTTCTATAAATCGAGCCATAAATATTTTTATAAATATTTACGGAGTGTTATTAAGGTGGTAGTAAAGTTTCGTTGAAAAATTTTAACATTTCGATAGTTAATTAATTAAAAGGACTAAATTGTAAAAGATGTAAAATTTGATCACTTTTTGATTTGAGTGATTAAATGGCTTTTTGAATAAATGGAAAGGGACTTAAATGGAAACTAAACCATTATGAGAATTGGTGGACGTTAGTGGGCTTATAAATTGTTAATGTTTGATTATAATTATAAGGGTAAAAGAGTAAACTATTAAATATGTATATTATAATAAAAACATGATAAAATTCATTATCATTTTCTTCATTTGGAAGCAACCACCAAAACCCTAAAGGAGAAGAAAACATATTCGGCCAACTTTGGTTTGGTGATTTGGTAAGCAAACTTTGCCTGTTTTTAATATTTTTTATGTTTTTGAGATTGTTGCAACTAGGTCCAGCTAACCCGTACCTTCGATTTTGAAACTGTTAAAGATTTTGAATGTTGCCATTGATGAACCTTGTGATGTTAGATGTTAAATGATGAATTTGAGATATTAGTTGTTATTTAAAAGTATTTTATTAAGTGATTTTTATGAATTTATCGATTAGGGACTAAATTATTGAAATAGTAAAAATGCAAGGATTTGATGTGAAATTATTTCAATAATGGGCTATTTTGGATGCCATAACTATTCGGCTAGTCTCAATTTTGGGTAAAAATGTTGATTAAATTGAATGCTATTATATGATTTTATTGAAAATGAATCAATATATATATGTTAATTATACAATTTATCGAGCAGAGAAACGATGAAAAATTCAACAATGTACGACGACTATCAAGCCCCGTTTGAACCTTAGGAATATATAGGGTACAAATAAATGTCATTAGGGTTATCATGTTTCGGGTGCTGGTCCTAAATGTCGTACCAGTGGCTGAGTTCTGGCATGTGTTGCGGATACTTGACAGCTTGTGTGAGTAGCACCGTGTAGCTATGTTCCGACCTAGCTTGTGTGAGTAGACCTATATATGGCTCGAGAGAGAGCATCTATGTAAAGGAAAAGGAAAGAAATGATTTCGACCATATGTTAGCACATAGTGTGTGAGATTCTTGCGTATCCGATATTATTCTAAGTGGTTCAACGGGCATACAAAGGAAAGGAACGGTAAGTGTTCAGATTGGCAATGTCATGAAAGTATGGAAAGGTATGAGTTGTTGATTATTAAAGTCTGTATAGCCATGTTCATGAAAAGTACGAATGCTTATATGCTATATTCATGAAAGTTATTTTATCATGTGGTGATTTTTGCTAAGTTATAAGTTTAATCACTAACTTGTGACTATGGTTAATGCTATGTTTGTGTCTTATGTGTTATGCAAATGAAAAGGTAAGTGTTCAATATGAATTAAGATATGTATGCATGAAACTCATTGAAATGGATGGAAAACATGATATGTTATGAGATGGATGATAAATCCAATTGAATTATGTTCAAGTATAATGGTTATCCATATCAAATACATATCAATCATGTTTAAATGAACTAAAATGTGTTGTTGATGTGCTTAAGCTTATGCCAAGCTTGTGGATATAATTGATGTCTATGATTATGCTTGTACTATGCATATGAAACGGGTAAGAAAAGGGAATGAAATGATAAGTACGTAATTGGAATGTATTATAATGTATTTATATGTGAGAAATTTTACGTATACTATGAATGAATATACCTATAATATGGATAAATACACTAAGTTGAGAATTGATAATGTTGTTTAGTCTTATGATAAGCATTGGGAACAGAATAGAAAGTAACTAAATTGAAAGGTGTATAATCTTATAGAAAGGTTGATGGTTATACATTACGTCCCATAAAATCTTTTCATGTTATGAATTATAAATATACGTAACATTAATGAATTTACTCATTTGTGAGTCGATAATCATATAGATTTATGAATTTTGTCATTGGCATAGGGTTATGTCTATTCTAATAAGTTTATTATCAAAATGGAATTTTATGCTTGAAGTTTATACGAGCTTACTAAGCATACATTGCTTATGTAGTTATCTTTCTTTTACTTTACAGATTATCGGAAGCTCGATCGGGTTGGAAACTAGTCGGAGATCCATCACACTATCCATCGGCTATATCGATAGGTTTTGATGATTTTGAGTCATGGTTATAATAGCATGTATAGGTGTTTTGTTTTTGATGAAATGGTCATTATATGTATATGACTTGTAAATTTGGGACTTTGATTGATGAATAGGTTGTTATGTTGGCATGTAAATGTGATGTTATAATTGTTGACATTTTGGCATTTTGGTGCTTAAATAGTGAATGATGAAATGGCAAGTTAAATGCATGCTATGAAATGTTGTTTTGATATACTTGAAGGTTGTCATTGAGGTATGGTTTGATATGGAAATAGATAATGAGTATTGAGTAGATAAATGGCAATTTTGGTTAGTTTGGATGTGGTTGGCATATGGCCAAGTTTACTAAGGTTTAGTGATGATAGCTGTTGAATGGTCAAATTGGTATAGTTGAGTCTGATTGGTAGGTGAACATTGTGGTAAATGTTGGTATAAAATTAGTTCCAATGGTTGGTTGATTTATGGCTAAACTTAGGAAATGGATAATCAAGTTTGATTGTTGTGATTGAGGTGCCTTTTAGGCATATTGGTTGTAGGTGTAACAGCCTGATTTAGGGGCTAGTCAGAATAGTGGTCTCGGGATCACTAATTCGATGTCGGAGAAAATTTATTTTAATTTTATTTTATGGGTTATAGCATGATTATAAGGGTGCATGAAAACTTTGGTGCTTTAATTTTAGCGATTTCATGCTTAATCGCGAAAAAGGACTAGATCGCATAAAGTGAGAAAGTTCTATTTTATTTGCTAAAGGTCCCAATAGCCATAGAATTTTAATTGGAGGCCTTTAATGTGAAATTAGGCCTTTTTAAAGGTCATAGCCGGCCATAGGGGGGACAAGAAAGGACTTTGTCATTTGTTAGGTGGAAATTTTGTGATAAAAATTGATTTTTAATCATAAAATAAAGAAAAGAAAATATCATCTTTTCTCTCCATCCTCTCCATCGAAAATGAGCAGCCAAAATGGGGGTTGAGAACTCAAAATTTCAGCCAAGCTTTCCTAATTGCAAGTAAGTGATTTTGGTGACCTTTCTTGAAAATTTTTGTAGTTTTGGAACCCCCAAAGCTTAAGCTAGCTAATGAGGGGACTATTTTGCAAAATGGTTAAGAGTTTAGGGTTTTTCCATGAGATAAATTGAGTTGTTTATTGTATTTTTATGAAAGAAAATGAGTGTTAGTTGTTAGATAAACAACTTTTGTGAAGGGTGTTATCATGAAAACACCTAAAAGGACTTTTTTTGTAAAGGTTGTGATATGAGTGGTAAATGTGTGTAATAGTTGAAATTTTAAGTTGCTATAGAAGGGAATATGAATCGGCTAGGCTTAATTAGCAAAGAAGTTGGATGAGAATAGATATACGAGCCTAGGGGCAAAATCGTAATTTTGCCAAAGTTCAAGGGCAAAATAGTATTTTTTCCCAAATAGAATTTTTAAAATGTATTAATTAGTGTGGTGATTAAATGAGTAAATTTTAATGTTCTAGATCAAAGCAAACGAGATTCGAACCTAGAACGGGAGAAAAAAGAAATATGGACAAATAGGTCCCTTTCTACCCTTTTCGGTATCGTGGTAAGTTCGTGTGCTAATAATTCAACTATAGTGAAGTATTTACTATTTCGATGATGTATGAATTTTATATTGACTCTATGAATATATTAAATACGTTTTGACGAGATGTCAAGAATTGAAAGTCTTCAATTGAATCTAAGAATAGAGGGAATGCAAATTGTAACACCCCCAGACCCGGCCCAGACGTTATTGCCGAATCTGATGATGTCACATCAAAGGGATAATTCCAAAACGACTTTGTTTAGTTAAAAAAAATTAAGTTTAAGATTTAGAAACCCAAAATCCTTGCAACTTGTTAAGTTATGAAGAAAGCCCATGTTTTAAGAAAACGTCCATATGTTATAGTTATTTCGAAAACCATGTTAAACTTTAGAAATTTATTTAAGTTTAATAATTAGGCAGTTGAAACAATAATAAAACCCAAGTGTAAAGTCAATTTGGAGATACAAGGCCTTATGACATCCCAACGAAAATAAGGTAATTAAAATAAAGTCATTCGAAACTAATTAAAAACTTCTAAGTAGCTTGCAGTGTGGCCACCTACGAGTCCTCTTCCACGTCGAGTCATTTACTGAGAGTCACCTGAAACATTAAATAAAAAGGGTGTGAGTTTCAAAACTCAGTGTGTACGACCCTTGGTAATCCAACCAACATGCAATTATCACATTGGGCCTAAGCCCTATAAAAATCGGTGGTCTTGGGCCTTAGCCCACAATGACCTCATATCACATCAGTATCACATGAAGGCAATGCTCCCATCCCAAATCCAACCCTGCACTCCATTTCCCTTCCAACCCTAGACTCCTGTGGGGATATAAATATCAACCCACCCATCCCTACACTCCAAAGGTAGCACCAACAGCGGCACTACTCAAACGTTGCAGCATAGCTGCTAAGCATATAATGGGCTTAAAGCCACCGGTGGATCGACGATCGTCAAGCGACTATACAATCCTCACATATCTTCCTCCGTATCATCAAAACCACCCAAGTGCAACATATATCTCATGAATGCAACATACATATTTTCACACATTAAGCACCTAGGGGTATTTTAGTCATTTCATTACCCAAGGGTATTTTTGTAAATCTACCCTACAGGGGTATTTTTGTAATTCTACCCTACGGGGGTATTTTCATAATTTCTTTCATCTCGGGTTTTAGTTATGAACTTTGGCCCATCAACAAGTCCTTGCGGCTAAAGTGAACAGACACTATGCACCAGGTAGGATCCCAGAGAATAGGAGGTGGGTCACTAGGACCGCTTAAGTACCAAGCTCTCCCAAGATCCAACCCTAGACATGCATATGTCCATTGCCACACTCAAACCTAGCGACTTGTCAACAGACATGTTTGATTATTAAATTAAGTCTTATGCTATTTAAGAATTTATCAGAACTGGGCCTAGAGTCCATTAAACCCTAGCATGCATTTCTTACATCCCATAAGGCCCACTAAGCCCAATCTTGTCCATATAGCCCATTAAGCCCAATCATGTTTATGTAGCCCATTAGGCCCGATCATAATCAAATCATACAACCATCCATACCAATCCATCATTCAATTTCACATATCAACTTTTGCCGATTTGGGCCCACGAGCTCGGCAGGCCCATTTAGCCAGTTTGGCCCAGTCGGCCAAACAGTGGCCCGAGACCATGATATCGCTCTCTCAGCCCCGGTAATCATATTGGTGTTCCCACACAAATGTTTGCATGCTCGTGTGATTGACGGTGCCAACCTTTCGGCTTTTCGGCATTCCGGTTTTTTAGGATTTCAGCTTTTGCCGATTTGTCGTGTGTGAAGTGTATGTACACACCTGGTTAATGCGATATGCTACACTATCCCCAGCCTTTAACCTACAACCAATACCAATCTCTAATCAATCACACACTTAACCACAATATTTACCCAAAAATCGAAGCCTTACCATAACCTTACCGTGTGCCATCAGTTCTAGTAGCCCTTCCTTAGCTACTATTAATGAATATCCCCTAGATCTGCAACCACACATATACTAACAAAAATCAAGTGACTCATATTCCGCACAAGTCACCTCTATAAGCCACACTTACATTCGGCCACTTACTAATCCACAATTGAGACGAGTACACTTACCACTTGCTAGCGATCCTTACCACGCTTGCGATCTTTGAACCCTACCCTTGTTAATACAGGGTTAATGACAAGAAAGAGTTAGATAGCCTTCCAGCTTTTACCAAAACACACTAAAGGAGGTTGACTAAGTACTTACCGAATCCAACCTTTGATCCTGCAGCCTAGATAGTTACTGAACGAGATCTGGCTTTTAAAACTTGATTAAGAGTAGATAACAACAACCGATTTGTGATGGAGGAAAAACAACAAGGAATCGACAAAAAGATAGGGCTATTCGATTATAATGGAGTATTCGGCACAAGTAAGAAGAAGAAGAAGAGAAGGAATTGGCTAAAACCAAAGGTGAATCAAAAGAGAATTTGAGCAGAAAAAAATAATGGAAGATCGACAAGCAAGGAAGGAATTCGGCTTCTGAGTACTTAGAGAGAAAAAGTATTTTGGCAACTCAAAAATGAGGAATTCGACAAAGGAAAATAATTTTGGCATTACCCTAGGATTCTCAAAATCGGCACCTATATATAGCCTATAGCCGAATTCCCTATCCCCATATTTCCAATTCAGCTCCACCTCTTCCACATATCTCATCTCCTAAATTTTCTCCAAGATAAGCTCATACAATCTCTCCTTGACCATTTCAAACCTCTCATCCATCACACTTTCACTGCACCACAAACTCTAACCGTCCTGACAGCAAAATAAATACCCCAATAAAATACCATGCCACTACTCAAACCTTGGACTCCCTTGCCTGCTAATGATGCCACCTCCTTGCTCCCTATGTGGCGCCACTTTTCCACTACACCACAAGCTCCTCTTGTGTCCTTTTTCTTCTTCATTTATTTAAAAGGCCTACTACCTGAAGTCACAATTCCCTTGGGGCTAAAACAAAAATTTTTGCTATACCCTGACTTGATCCCAGGACATCTCCAACACCCCTAGACACTCCAAATTCATTAACCCTCAAAGCCCACATGCCAATTGTCATTTTCTCGCTCACTTAAAAATTTTTTGAGACCCAAAGCCCAAAGCACAATTCTTCTAGGCCCAAATTGGGGTGTTACACAAATAGCATGATACTATGATAATTAAGGTCCCGTGTAAGACCATATTTGGAATATTGCCTCGGTGTGAGATTTTGTATAAGACCATGTCAGGGACATGGCATCAATATGATATTTCATGTAAGACCCTATCGGGGGTATGATGTTGATTTGGTACTATATGTATGAAATTCAAGATTGTTCTTTAGCATTTTGAATAATTCAACAGGTATGTTGAAAATGAGAAAGTATGAGGTTATACTATGAGAGGTACAGGTATGTGCCTAGAACTCATTTGAGGTGAATTCGGTATATGAGGAAACCATGGTGAGTTATGCGTTAACGATGCACCCTAATTGCATATGTTATATTTATAAATGCATTTCGTGAATGCGAATGATTATTGTAGAAATCTATTTAAGAATGATAGTGTGTGAGGATATTCCCGGATGAACATTCGAAATAGGAAAATGTACGTGGATAAATATCCGTAAATGTGTAATAATGATGGGCTGTGTGCGATACCACCTTATTAATTATTAAATGGTGGGCTATGTGCGATACCACCTTATAAATTGTTAGCCCTGGGCTGTGTGCGATACCATTGCCAATATTACCAATGGTGGGCTGTGTGCGATACCACCTTATTATTTGTTACTGATGGGTTGTGTGCGATACCATTGTGTTTAGTATTAATGGTGGACTGTGTGCGATACCACCTTATTAATTATTGAATGGTGGGCTGTGTGTGAAACCACCGAGTATTTATTATTATTCCGGGGTGATAACGAGAAACTTGGTTAAGTGAAATTTGCATGTGGCTTTGTGGTGATAAATGCCAGTAAAGATGAACAATGTTTTATGATATGAGTTTGTGACAGGTGAAAGTTTAGAATGAGTAAGCATTATGAATAATTGAATGGGTAACTATTACCTTTAGTGTAAATCTCATTATATTACCTTGTGTTTGAGGGTAATAGATAATTGACAATAGTGGCTTATTATTTGCATATGAACTTACTAAGCAATATTGCTTATTCCTCTTCCTTTCCTATCTCTTATAGGTTAACTTAACTAGCTCGGGTTGGAAATCGCCGGAGATGCTTTCACACTATCGAGCAGACACTTGGGTATGAGATTCAAGTCTTCTTGAGATATGGCATGTATAGGGATCTTATTTTGGTTTAATTAAGTCTTAGTTAAAGTATCCAAATGTGTTGGCCTAAAAGAGTTTATGGTTCGGTTGTGTATAGCCATATATGACGGCTCAAGTCAGTTGTAATTGTACTAGTAATAGTTCTCCCTCATATATGGGATGATGATTTGATTTTCATGATTCAAATGTGATAATTCAAGGGTTATAATTGATGATTTTAAAATGTATTGTGATGATGTATGAATGTGTGCAAGTGAGGGTGGCTAAATGGCATGGAAAATAGCATTGAATTGGTCCACACGGGCGTGTGTCTAGACCGTGTGTGACACACGGTCGGTCCCATGGGCATGTGACTTGGCCGTGTGTCCCCTCCATGTAAGTGTTGCAAGTCAGTGTCGACCACGGGCTAGACACACGGGCTTGTGCCTAGGCCGTGTGCCCATAAATGGGTTGCTGACGTCACAAATAGAATACTCAGGTTTTTACACACGGGGGAGGACACGGGCGTGTCTAGGCCGTGTGGAGCACACGGGCAAAGCACACGGGTGTGTGTCCGACCGTGTGAAAACCCCTGTAGGTTTGAAAAGAAAATAATTCTACACGGGCATGGAACACGGGTGTGTGATATATCACACAGGCGTGTGGTCCAATTTTATGTCAAAATTTTTAAAGTGTGCAAAAGTTTCAGTTTGGTCCCTCAGCATCCCGAGTATATGAAAAGGGTCTTGTAGACCCATGATAGAGACGTTACGATTGTAAATGAAAAAGTTTTAAATTGGGACGAATTTTATAGCCCAAAGTCGAATGCTCAAGCAAGTCAAGTCCGGTAATGCCTCATACCTGGTTCCAGAGTTGAATACGGGTAAAGGGTGTTACATTTAGTGCTATCAGAGCTATGGTTTAATCGATTTTCAGACTAACCTAGCGTACGAGAGTTTAGTTATACATGCCATATTACTACTCATGATAGTGTGATATCTCCCGACCCTAGCAAAATTATTTTGTTAAGACAGAGATGATTTCCAACCGAGTTGTTTTCGATAATGTTGAAATTGATAACGAGACAATTGAAATGTGTTTATGATGTGATGAATTCAGAAAGGTATGAATAGAAGTTCATGACATGTGTGTGGTAAGGTATGAAATGAGATCATCCTAGGTTGATGAATGAAATGAAAGTTAAATGGTGATAAATTTATCTATGTTGGTTCGAGATGCACACGGTGTTATATGCTCAACATATTTGATTAAGTGAATATGATGAGTAAACTTACCCAGTGAACGAGATATGTGTACATGTACATTTCTTTGAATGATGTATAATCAGTATGTCCACATAGTTAAATCTCATGTGTGACTGTTGAATTAGAGGATGTGTAATGTTTTGTTTTATGACTCTGTTATGAAGCCGTGAATATTATAATAGTGTGGGAGTTGAACTGGGAAGTTAAATTAAGTAGAACGCAGGAGATGAGTACGGTCGTTCAATGATAAATTGATGAATAAGACCATGGTTGGACCATGGCAGTACATGTGATGCCATATAAGACCATGTCTGGGACATGGCATTGGCAACGATATGTGATTCCGTGTAAGACCACGTCTGGGACCTAGCTTCGGTATGAAATCGTGTAAGACCATATCTGGGATATGGCATCGACATCGATATAAGATCCCGTGCAAGACCATATCTAGGATATGGCATCGGTATCAACATGTGTTTTCATGTAAGACCGTATCTGGGATATGGCATTGGTATCGATATGGGATTTCGTGTAAGACCATAGCGAGGCTATGGCATCGTGACGACATGTAAGATTATAACTGGGCTATGATATTGTTATACAAGTAAGACCATAGTTGGACTATGGCAATCAAGTAAACGACGTACTCAAACCCGTAAGACATTCTTTAATTTGATAAGTGATGGTAAGAGAAATTGGAGTTAAATGTTGAGTACTTGAATAGATATTAATATGGAGTTTGAGTAAGTGAAATCACCATTCAAAATTATGGGTGATAGAAACAATTGTAACATGAGTAAGGGTGAAAACTCGCTTGGAGCGAGTTGTGCAATTACGATGATATTTCATTAATGATGAATATTAAATCATATGTGTGTAGTCATGAGAGTCAAGTTTGATGCTTTACGACCTCACCTCTTACCACTGTTGATTTATAATGAGATTTTTATGAGAGTCAAGTTAAACAAGTTCATGAATATGAAATAAAAGAGTTCAGTGGCGAAACAGTTGGTAATGTATATAGAGATAAAGGTAGTTGGAAGGTGAGAATAGTTTTGGAAAGAATATCTGAATGTTTTAAAGATTGTACTGATTGTGCAATGTTACGAGCAAAGAGAAAGTTGGCCTCGGCTAATTGACTCAATTGAGTAGGAAGCATGAGGTGTGTACTTAACGAGATCTTTCTGAACTGATGTTCGTTAGTGAAAGGAATAATAAAAAAGGTTTATGATGACAGAAATGGCCAGAGAAGTAATATTCGAGCTGTAAAAGTGGTTGATTATGACAATCATGGTTGAATAGATTATAATGATCTCTTTGAGTATTCTGTATAGATATCTATTTCCCTTCAGGGGTTATGTGGTTGTTCATTTTTATGAAATTACGATCGCGTGAGAATGTTAGCTGATTGTAAAATCAGACGAAACTGTTGTTGATTTGGTTGATTTAAATCGACATTCCTTTATCTCCTCGTAATTCTATTTTTGTATTTTGAGGATTAAGTTGGTAATAAAAATTTTATGTGAGACTACCCTTATGTTTCTGCTGATCATGGTTATCTTTAAAGTGTGTTCTTCAGGTTGTGATAGTTATATCTACCATGATTACGCTTTTAGTTTGATCATAGAAAGGTGATAATTCTAGTATACGAATATCTCTGATTTTCGTAGAAGATGTTAATATCGACAAAAGTATAAGAAGTGAAATCACAAGTTTCAATTTGTGAGATAGATTTTTCGGGTAAGCCGGATAAAGTTAATGCATTCAATTGAGATATCCCTGTTACCTTGAACTAAGGCGATAGTAAAGGTTTTCGATTAGCATAACAAGAGAAATTCAAAGGATTGTGTGTTTGAATTGTATTCTCAGTATGGAGAAAAGAGTAGATTGACTCATTGAGATATGATTTGAGCTTTGTGTATACTTATGCATGCTTCAACAAAGAGAATAAATTCTGTGTATTCACTAGTAGAGAGATGGATAGTCTGAATGAGGAAATTAGATTCTAGGAAGCATAATATAGAGATATGCTTATTAAAATTTTCTAACCGTGGTGATAAAGTTAAAAGCTATTGAAGGTACTATTACCTGAAAGTTCTAGTACTGAGTTCAATTTGAATCGAGAAAAAGAATTTATGAGATTTAGTGATACGCTAATGAATAAATTGAAAGGTGTTTTAATACCAGAGTGTAAAGAGGTAGTTTACATCTTTGGGTGGTTAGAGTTATGTCGAAAAGAATTATTAGATTGGTGATCCACAGACGATCACTTTTGTACCCGTGTTGGGAAATTGATGATATCATATGATTTGTGGAAAAACGTCATGTGCTTTCTGAATCCTGATCATATGTCTGTCGAGTTTTAAAATTTATAAAGAGAATGATCGAACCTGGAAACTAACTCTGACAACGATTGAGGCAAGTGCACCTATCGAACAGTAGTATAGCTTAGGCAAGACCAGATTGTCGAACCCAAAGGAACTAAAAGTACTAATACTAACTTTCTTTCTATTATTTAGCCTAAAATAAGTGAAGTTGTTTATTAATCTAAATTAACTAATTACTAAGCTAAAGACGCAAAGAAAAAAAGAATGAATTGGGGAAATACTTGGGAAAAACTCAGTTGATTAAGACGATACCCTTAGGAAGAATCCACCTAGATTTCACTTGTTATCAAGCACTGAACCAGACGATTTATTCACTTGACTTGATCCGTAGGACTCCTTAATTTATATTAAACCCTCTCTCAAGGCGAATAACGTCTAACCATAGGTTGATTAATTGAAATCTCTTTGTAATTAAAACCCCTAGAATAGCAGCAAATATATCTATGGACTCCCATATTAGGTTTCACCCTAATCCGGTAAAATCTCGTCATCCTATCTCTAGGTGTGCGATCAACTCCGCTTAATTATGTAACACCCTGGTTTAGGGGCTGTGCATATGGGGTATAAATCAAGTGTTAGTAGGTTTTTGGGAGTGCTTGGTTGAGTTTTAGAGGCTCTAAGAATGTTGGGATGAGAAGGGAAGGCTTTGGAAAATTTAGATTTTTAGGGTAAAAAGGAATTGGGCCTAGGAGAATTGAGCCCAATGGGCCTTAGGCGTAGTAGCGTTTAAATTTTTGGAGAACAAGAGACCGGCTTAAATGCTAGTTAGACCCATTGGATAAGTGATTTTGGAAGGTTAGAGGGCTTCTATGAAGTCCCGGATCAAATATTGGCTTTGGGGAAATTTTGATTTTAGGTGAAAAAACCTCGAAGTTGGCGAGATAGGCCTTAAGAATAAAATATGGAGGAAAATAACACAAGTAGAGTGTGTGGTGTAGTGGCAAAAGTGACGCCACATAAGAGACAATGGGGTGACGCCACAAGGGAAGGAAGGAGGTCCAAGGTTCAAGTCTTGGCTTTTGCATTTTGGTTTCTTTTTGCTTGGACCTTAGAATTTGGCCCATAGTTTATATTTAGTTGCGCATGGTTTAAGACACAAGAGGAGCTTGTGGCCAAGTGGTTAGCGGGCGTGGATTATGCTACAATGAGTCCAGGTTCGAATCTCATGACAAGCAAGGGAGTATTTATTTTATGGATTGACTGGCAAGAGTTTCATTGAATTTAAACTCTACTGAGGAAGGGATCCCACATCGGAAAGACACAAAGAATGAAGGTAAAGAGCTAGCTATATAAGGAGCATCCTAGGAGGAGAGTAAACACATCTTGGAGGGCGTTTGGGCACAAGAGTGATCGGAGCGCGGATTAGCCCTAGAGTCCTATCAGGTGTGTAACTCTCTCTACTCTAGTTGTAGAGCGGCAAATGCCGGCGCTTGGTCCACGGCAATAGTAGCCACACGAGCATGCGAGCGCACGCGGTGGGGTTTTCGACGCGATAGTTGAGGCCATAAGTAGTATTCTTGTGGGTTGGGGCGCTTGGGCGCGATGGGCGAAGTGGGCCCAATGGGCCCGTGGGCCCTTATGAGTAAATTGTGCGATTGTGTAGTATATAGTGAACTAGACTAGGTGGAACTTATATACATGGCTAGATTTGTGCTAGGTGGGCCACACGAGGCAGTGGGCCGGATGGGCCGAAATCGGGTTTTAGGCCCAATCGTCCCAAGTACAACCTGAAGTGGTAGCCGAGTCGCTAGTGGCGACATTAGGCCTTCGAAAGGCCATTGCGGTGTGAATTTACGAAAATACCCTTAGTAGGTAAAATTACGATTATACCCTTAAAGGTTGATTAGCATGATTATGTTGTTTAGTTTTGGCCGATTGTAGGGGAAGGCTTGATCTCGCATATCTCGGGTTGTGGCTAGTGCTCGAAAAGTGTTAAGGAAGGGGGGATCTAGTACGTTAGATCTTGATCTACGGGATTTGATAGTCGCATTAGTAACCGTGTGTGTAAACTAACATACTTCTTGCTTTGTATATGTTTGATAAACTCGATTGATTGGTAAAACCAAACAAAGATGGTTGAGTGATATGATACCCTATGGGGTATGTGCACGATTCGTAAGTCCGTTTCATTATGAGTATTGTTATTGATACATGATGTCATGATTTATGATGTATGTGCTATGAGATGCAACGTTAAACATGTTTGCATGATTTGAATACTATACATGAGTTGGTATGATGATGGGTGATATGAGTGGAGGGGGCAAAGATATTTTGTGCCGACGAGCACCGTTGTTTTGGTAACACAACTTTGTGACTTTGGGTCACCAGAGGTTTGGCACCTCCAGAGGTTTGGCACCTCGCCTCGTCCCGTGGTTTTGCACCACAGTGGGTTGGCCCCACAAGGCGGTATTGAGGATTGACGCCAAAGATTTGGTATCACACGATGGGTTGGCCCCATCACTCGATTATTGTGACTACGGTCACCAAGTGGTTTGGTACCACATTTGTGTCTTTGGGACACCAGAGGTTTGGCACCTCATTGCGACTCGTCCCTGTGGTTAACACCACCGTGGGTTGGCCCCACTTGAGATATGGGATCGTCACTAGTGATTTGGTATCACACGATGGGTTGGCCCCATCATTGGATTTGTGACTTCGGTCACCAAAGCTTTGGTAGCACAAACGTGTCTTTGAGACACCAGTGGTTTGGCACCACATTGACGGATATTGTGTCTTTGGGACACCAAAGTGTTTTGGTAACACATTGTGACTATATGTCACCAGTGGTTTGGCACCACCAAAGGTTTGGTACCACATGGGGTAGAAAAGGTGAATGGATGGTTAGGAGTGGGTGCATATTAATTGGATGCATGATGATTATGTTATGTTTGCATATGATGTTTTGCTAATCCGGAAAAAGGGTTGCACATCGAGTCTTGGTGACTCACCTTTTCCTTTAACCATTTCGTGTATTGCATAAAGTCGACCGGGATCGGAGAGGACAAGGTGGCCCATGCCAAAGATGATGATTTAATATTTTATGCTTGGTTTTGATATAAGTACTTTATTTGAATTATTGGGTTGTAATAAAGGCCATTTTATTATTTTGGTATTACTTTAACCATGGTTTATCTAATTTGGATTTCTATGTGAAAATGGTTTTAATTCCAAAGACCCTATTTATAAAAGTATGTTTAATAAAGTATTTTCGAGACAATTTGTAACTTCTAAAGTTTGCATATTGCTTTAAATGAACATGGTTTTCAAAAATTGAATTCTTTCATGCTTTATGCTAAGTTAATAAAGATTTTCATCCGACTTTCCCAAAGACATAACCAGATTCGGTCGTAGCGAATGGGCCGGTTTGGGGATGTTACGATTTAGTATCGAGCCCTGGTTCAAAACTCGGCTTTGAGGGTTTTGGGCAAACAGATTTTCAAAATGGGTTTTTGCAATATGGGTTTTAAGAAACTTTTCAGTTATTCGCATGGCACTGTACCTCAGGCCAAAGTCCACCAGTAAGTACTTCGACTCTCTTGAAGTGATCTGTTTGTATGAATTGATTTGGGCTTAGTTTGGGCTCGTAGATTAGAATACTAGGATCTGTTGAACCCTAGGACTAGTCTACTCAAACACATGCATAAGACTTAAGGCTACTAAACAAACTCAGTGAAGTAAGTCACCGAGTTAAGGTGTGGCAACCATCAGACGCATGTTGAGGATTGGTATTCATGAAGAGCTTGGTATTTAAGCGAAATAGCGACTCACCTCCTCTTTACTCGAATCCTACCGTGCGTAGCTACGGTTCACCTTAACCAAGAAGACTTGTTCATAGGCTAAACCAAGTATTAAAACCCGAAAGGGATTAGCCTTCTTGCTTTAAAACCCTTAGTTTTAAAATTTTCAAACTTACCCCTTTGGTTTGTAAACCTTAAATCTGATTTTGAAAGACGTTTTCTCGATTTACCAAAATTTCCAAAATGCCCCTAGTGGCAAAATTACTAAAATGCCCCGACTTTCAAGATTTCCTGTTTAACTCCAATTTTAATAAAATTTCCCTACTTTGCAAAAGTATACAAAAATGCTATTTTCAAGATACCCTGATTTGAAAATTTACAAAATTACCCCGATGAACAAAATTACCAAAATGCCCTTGGTTTCAAAATTTTCATAATTCCTCGATTTTTACTAAAATGTTCTTACATTATGAAAATATCAAAAACTTCTTTTACAAATATCGAGATATCCTGATTTGAGAAATTTACTTAAAATGCCCTTAACGTCCCCAATTACTGAAATAACCCCGATTTCTCAAATTTTACAACACATCTGGTTTGAAAAACAAATTTTTCAAGATGACCCCGAGATTTTGTAAACTTTGAAATATCTTTAATTTGAAAACTATTTTCAAATTGACCTCGAAAGTTATTACCAAATACCCTATAGGAAAATGACGAAATTACCCACGGGTTGGGAATGCTCAAGAAAGTGACATGGATGAATGAATGTGTCTTTAGTGAAGTATGTGAATGTTTGAATTAGAACAGAGAACTTGAGATGAAACTTTGATTGCTCGAAGAACGACTTCCGAAACTGCTCATAAAATCGCTCAAATGGATAAAACAAAGGAACAAAATTTCTAATGCATAAAACTTTTAATCGATTAAATCGCGACGCTAGATATGAGTTCTAGGGGCGTGGTCGCATTTCTCGTGGACGTGGTAGAGGCGCTTTTGGTGATCGTTTGTTTTGTTGCTCGTAAAGTATGTTAGCTCTTGGAGATCGAGTGCGCAGCCGATAGCGTAGTGGAGAGAATTGGACTGTTAGTTTAGACAAGTAATTTCGAGGACGAAATTATTTTAAGGAGGGTAGAATTGTAACACCACGGTTTAGAGGGGCTGTGCATATGGGGTATAAATCAAGTGTTAGTAGGTTTTTGGGAGTGCTTGGTTGAGTTTTAGAGGCTCTAAGAATGTTGGGATGAGAAGGGAAGGCTTTGGAAAATTTAGATTTTTAGGGTAAAAGGAATTGGGCCTAGGAGAATTGAGCCCAATGGGCCTTAGGCGTAGTAGCGTTTAAATTTTTGGAGAACAAGAGACCGGCTTAAATGCTAGTTAGACCCATTGGATAAGTGATTTTGGAAGGTTAGAGGGCTTCTATGAAGTCCCGGATCAAATATTGGCTTTGGGGAAATTTTGATTTTAGGTGAAAAAACCACGAAGTTGGCGAGATAGGCCTTAAGAATAAAATATGGAGGAAAATAACACAAGTAGAGTGTGTGGTGTAGTGGCAAAGTGACGCCACATAAGAGACAATGGGGTGACGCCACAAGGGAAGGAAGGAGGTCCAAGGTTCAAGTCTTGGCTTTTGCATTTTGGTTTCTTTTTGCTTGGACCTTAGAATTTGGCCCATAGTTTATATTTAGTTGCGCATGGTTTAAGACACAAGAGGAGCTTGTGGCCAAGTGGTTAGCGGCGTGGATTATGCTACAATGAGTCAGGTTCGAATCTCATGACAAGCAAGGGAGTATTTATTTTGCGGATTGGACTGGCAAGAGTTTTAGTTGAATTTAAACTCTCATGAGGAAGGGATCCCACATCGGAAAGACACAAAGAATGAAGGTAAAGAGCTAGCTATATAAGGAGCATCCTAGGAGGAGAGTAAACACATCTTGGAGGCGTTTGGGCACAAGAGTGATCGGAGCGCGGATTAGCCTAGAGAGTCCTATCGTGTGTAACTCTCTCTACTCTAGTTGTAGAGCGGCAAATGCCGAAGTGCCGGTCACGGCAATAGTAGCCACACGAGCGTGCGAGCGCACGTGTGGGGTTTCGACGCGATAGTTGAGGCCATAAGTAGTATTCTTGTGGGTTGGGGCTGCTTGGGCCGCGATGGGCCGAAGTGGGCCCAATGGGCCCGTGGGCCCTTATGAGTAAATTGTGCGATTGTGTAGTATATAGTGAACTAGACTAGGTGGAACTTATATACATGGCTAGATTTGTGCTAGGTGGGCCACACGAGCGTGTGGGCCTGATGGGCCGAAATCGGGTTTTAGGCCCAATCGTCCAAGACAACCTATGGAGTAGTAGTGAGTCGCTAGTGGCGACATTAGGCCTTCGAAAGGCCATTGCGGTGTGAATTTACGAAAATACCCTTAGTAGGTAAAATTACGATTATACCCTTAAAGGTTGATTAGCATGATTATGTTGTTTAGTTTTGGCCGATTGTAGGGAGGCTTGATCTCGCATATCTCGGGTTGTGGCTAGTGCTCGAAAAGTGTTAAGGAAGGGGGGATCTAGTACGTTAGATCTTGATCTACGAGGATTTGATAGTCGCATTAGTAACTGTGTGTGTAAACTAACATACTTCTTGCTTTGTATATGTTTGATAAACTGATTGATTGGTAAAACCAAACAAAGTATGGTTGAGTGATATGATACCCTATGGGGTATGTGCATGGATTCGTGTAAGTCCGTTTCATTATGAGTATTGTTATTGATACATGATGTCATGATTTATGATGTATGTGCTATGAGATGCAACGTTAAACATGTTTGCATGATTTGAATACTATACATGAGTTGGTATGATGATGGGTGATATGAGTGGAGGGGCGGTGATATTTTGTGCCGATGAGCACCAGTGTTTTGGTAACACAACTTTGTGACTTTGGGTCACGGAGGTTTGGCACCTCCGCAGGTTTGGCACCTCGGCGTCTCGTCCCCGTGGTTTTGCACCACGGTGGGTTGGCCCCACAAGGCGGTATTGAGGATTGACGCGGTGATTTGGTATCACACGATGGGTTGGCCCCATCACTCGATTATTGTGACTACGGTCACCAGTGGTTTGGTACCACATTTGTGTCTTTGGGACACCAGAGGTTTGGCACCTCATTGCGACTCGTCCCTGTGGTTAACACCACCGTGGGTTGGCCCCACTTGAGATATGGGATCGTCTGCTAGTGATTTGGTATCACACGATGGGTTGGCCCCATCATTGGATTTGTGACTTCGGTCACCAGTGCTTTGGTAGCACAAATGTGTCTTTGAGACACCAAAGGGTTTGGCACCACATTGACGGATATTGTGTCTTTGGGACACCAGTGTTTTGGTAACACATTGTGACTATATGTCACCAGTGGTTTGGCACCACCAAAGGGGTTTGGTACCACATGGGGTAGAAAAGGTGAATGGATGGTTAGGAGTGGGTGCATATTAATTGGATGCATGATGATTATGTTATGTTTGCATATGATGTTTTGCTAATCCGGAAAAAGGGTTGCATCTCGAGTCTTGGTGACTCACCTTTTCCTTTAACCATTTCAGTATTGCATAAAGTCGACCCGGGATCGGAGAGGACAAGGTGGCCCATGCCAAGATGATGATTTAATATTTTATGCTTGGTTTTGATATAAGTACTTTATTTGAATTATTGGGTTGTAATAAAGGCCATTTTATTATTTTGGTATTACTTTAACCATGGTTTATCTAATTTGGATTTCTATGTGAAAATGGTTTTAATTCCAGATTACCCTATTTATAAAAGTATGTTTAATAAAGTATTTTCGACAATTTGTAACTTCTAAAGTTTGCATATTGCTTTAAATGAACATGGTTTTCAAAAATTGAATTCTTTCATGCTTTATGCTAAGTTAATAAAGATTTTCATCCGACTTTCCCAAAGGACATAACAGATTCTATTCAGTAGCGAATGGGCCGGGTTTGGGGATGTTACAAATTATGCTAGATCTACTCTTAAGCAGGGACTTTTGCTCCACCACCTAAGCACATTCAACTTGAATTAATATCCGCGAAATATCAACACAAGAATTAAGGACACATAATCAAGAACAAATCAAGTATTTATCATATAGTTCAGAAAACAACAACAAGATTCATCTAGGTTTCATCCCCCTTCAGGTATCTGAAGGGTTTAGTTCATAATAATAAAGAAAAACATCTCAGAATAAAAGATAAAACAAAACATAAGAAATCCCTAAAACCCCCTGAAGGAATTGAAGAGGAGATCCTCCGTCTTGAGTAGAATTCCGGCTTCTTGAGATGGATCAACTGGCTATCCCTTGAGAGTGTAACATCCTGAATTAATGGGCCTTTGCATTTGATGTGTGTTACGATCAATGTGTTAATTAAAAGGTTTAAGGGGTTCAGATTGGGCTCAAGGTTGGGCCGAGGCCTTAGTTAAAAATTTCTTTTTGGGCGCTCTAGTGGAGAGCCTGTTAGAATAAGGTTTAAAAGATAATATCTGTAAATTAGAACATGAATGGGCTTGTGGCCTAGTGGTAAAATGGCGCCACTTAGAGGGCTGGGAGTTGGCGTCAATTGAGGGTCCAAGGTTCGAGTCGCATGGTACCTTTTATTTTTATTATTTTCGGCATTTACAAGAGCAGTAGTGGAGTTCGGCAATGATGCTTAAATTTAGGAATTTATTTAATGGGATAATAAGGTGGATAAGAGCTGATAAAAGAAGGAAGAGGTGGTGCTATCTAGGTTTCTTTTAAAGGTATGAATAGAGTTAGATAAAGGAGAAAAGTTAGGAGCTATCTGCTGAGAACAGAGTTGGCCGAAATTCCATCACCTAGAGGAGTAAAGAAATCGGTTTCTAATTGCTATAGGGGTGCCGAATTTTTCCTTTTTATGGGCTTAATTCTTTAGTTATCAGGAAGGGCACTTTCGGGTTTTCATAGGTAAGTGCCAAAATTTCTATAAATAGGGAGGGTTCTCTTCTTTATTTTTCGGCATTTAGGGTTTCCACCTTTTCTTTCTCTTCTTTCTTCTAAAAGCCGAAAACCCCATTATTCTTTTCTCTTTATTCTCCTAAAAGCCGAAATGTAATATCCGGGATTTAGGGCTTGTGCATTTTTGCATGTGCTAGTATGCCTATGAGTGTTTTGAATGTGTTTTTATGAATTTTGGGAACTTTAGAGTGTAGGTGAATGTCTTAGAAATTATCAGATTTTAAGTCTTAAAGTGGAGCTAAGCTTGATAGGCCTTAAGAAAATTTATAGGGGAAATTGGACATAAAAATGGGCTTGGTAAAGTGGCTTGGAGGCGCCACTTAAAGCCTCTATAAGTGACGCCACAAGCAGTTAAAAGGGGCCTAGGTTCGAATCACAAGGGAAGCAAAAAGGGGGCTTTTATTTTGCGGCAAGAGGGAGCAGTAATGGACGGCATTGGGAGACTAAGGGAGGAGCTTTAGATGTGATTAAATTCTTTTTAAATTTCGGCTAGGGGTAAAGGATAATTGTTGATTATTCAAATTATTTTTTTGAATGGGTAAAGAAAAGAAATTTTAGGAGAAAAAGAAGGAGTTGATATGGGAGGAAGAGTTGGCCGAATATGGGGCATTGGAGGATGGTATTTTCGGCTTTGGTATAGTAGGAAGGGTGTGCCGAAATTCATTCTTTTTCTCATCTTGTCATGTGTGCCAAAAATCCCAAAGAAATCTACTTGTGTTCGTTTTCTTTTCTTCCTTTCTGCTACTCACTTTCATAAGCCGAAACTTCTCAAAATACATTCTCTTTTCTTTTAAATCGAGAGGCCGAATATCTCTCTCTCAAAACTCATCATAACCGATTCTCCTAAGTCCCATACTCTTCCTTTTAATTCTTGTTGAAGCCGAATCTCCCTATCATCCACAACCGAATCCATAACTCCTTACTATTCAATCAAAAGCCGAAAGTAAGTCTTCTTAGCCATAGCCGATTGTCAAGCAAGGATATTCGACTAAGTGGGTAAGAAGTTCTTTGTCATTTAATTTTCTATACCTTCGATTAAGACGACGTTAGGGAGACTGATCTCTTTTATTTTCTTTGGTTGAAACTTGGAAGGTGAGTTTCGGGATTTCCATTGTAGTCGACTTCTAGGGAGATCATTCGGGATTTCAGATATAAGGTAAGTAAAGTGAAATATTAGGCCGAAGGCCATTTATTAAAATATTGGAATCAGATCTAACATAGATCATATAGGTATTTCGACATCTTCATAGACAGACAGCAATTTCAGGATTTGATCCACAATGTAAGGAAGTGTCCACATTCGGCCAAGGCCATATTAAATGCTAGTAATGGGCCGATTCTGACTTTAAATCTTTAGGGAGGAGTACAATCCGATTCGATAGACTTTTCAGGATTTCAGTGAATTCGTTAAGTAAACTAGGTGTGTACCGCGCACTAAGCCTTAATAGATTTATGGTTATGTTTTATTGAATGTGTTAGTAAGAATAAGTAAGATGTGGCTAAGGGTACCATGCAATGGTACAAAGTACTCAGGTACGTTAACTTACTACTACTGTAGTTATGATATTATGAATATCTGTTGTGGCACATATGTGAACATTGATAAGAATGTGAAATAAGGCCTAAGCCATGATAATTGCATGATTTGTATGACATGGGGCATATGGGTTATATGGAAAGGGAAGTGATCTCGTGGTTTATACCACAATATCTCGAATGTGGTGACTTCGGGTCACATAATCCGAATGTGGTGACTCATGTCACAATATCTGAATGTGGTGACTTATGTCACAAAATTATTATCTGGTGGCTACGCCACAAAATTATAAGGGCGATGAGCTAGTCGTCTGCATTGACTGCCTTCGATGATGTGTAGCGGATGGCGGGTCGACTTAGTAGTCCCCACGGTGTGATGGTTGGTACGGGTGATGTGTAGCGGATGATGGTTATATAGGTTTGGGTTCGGGATTGCATCATTATATTTAATTGCTATATGTATATGTATGATCTGCTATGCCTGAATCGTTGGGACTTAGTGTTGGTTGTCACACACTGAGTCTGTTTGACTCACCCTATTGTGGGATATCTTTTCAGGTGACACTCAGTGATGGACCGGGTCGACAGGAGCTCAGTGGTGGCCATGCTCAGCTCAAAATTTATTTTATCTTGGACTTTCTATTTTCAAGTATTTTGGATTTATTTTGGGTTTTCTTTGATGTAATAAGGCCACTAGTATGAAATTGTTTATGCATGCATTTTAATTATTTAGTATGATACGAATTTTATCAATTTAAAGTTTAAGCAACCTTTCTAAAAAATAAAGTTTAAATGTTTAGACACCTAAACACAAACGATTTTCGAATTAAAGATTAACCCCAAAACAACTCGGTATTTTTATAAAACTACCCCAAATTTTCCAAAGTAATAAACATGAAATTGAAACGTTTTACTCGAGGAACATACCAGATCCGGTCAAGGCTCGTGGGCCGGGTTTGGGGTGTTTCAGCTTGGTATCAGAGTCCAGTTTTAAAACTCTCGGCCTTGGGTTTGAAGCCCACAATATTTTCAAGATTTGGCCCAAATAAATTTTGTGAAAATTTTTGTGACATGAGCGGTGTTTTTCGCATGGCACCTAAGTCTCCGACAGAAGTCCACTGTAAGTACTCTAAATCACAGTGTGAATTATAGTATGATTTGTAGAAGGGTATATCGGAACGTGAGATTAGTATATTAAGTACTTGAGCCCTAGGATTAGTTTACCCCAACATAAGAATTACATAAGACTTAATGCCTAACTAAACAAACCTGTGACTAAGTCGCCGAGTTAGGGTGTGGCAACCATTGTGCGCATGTCTAGGATTGGATTCAGGAAGAGCCTGGTATTTAAGCAGTCCTAGTGACTCACCTCCTCTTCGCTCGAATCCTACCTGGTGCGTAGCTACGGTTCACCCTAACCAAGAGGACTCATTCACAGGCTAAACTCAATAATTAAAACCCGAAAGGGACTAGCCGTATTTTTATAAAAACCCTAGTTTTAAAAATCACCAAATTACCCCTTTGAATTGTGGAAAAACTATTTTGAAAAAAAAATAAAAATTCTCCAGAATATTTTTGACTTACAAAATTACTTAAGTACCCCTGGTTGTAAAATTACTAAAATGCCCTTGGTTTGAAAATTTTAAACTACCATACTACCTTTGACTTTTACTAAGATATTTTTCCAAAATACCAGAAACCCCTATTTTGCAAAACATTAAGATACCCTGAATTGGAAAATTTACGAAATTACCCTCGATTTACAAAATTTTCAAATTGACCCCGATTTATTACCAAAATACCCTCAGGAGAAATGACGAAAATACCCACGGATAGGAACAGATTTAAAATGTTTGAATAGTGAATGTGTGCAGTAGGGTACTCATCAATGATTGTGTTTCTCAATTAGGATAGAAAACTTGGAACGAAAACTTTGAAATGATCGAAAGAACTGCTATTAAACTTCTTTTCATAAAATTTCTTCGCGGATAATCAGTGGAACAAAGACTAATGCATAAAATTCCTTAAAATAGATTAAAGCGCGATCGTAGAAATGAGTTCTAGGGGGTGCGGTCGTAATGTGTGAGGACGTGGTAGAGGAAGAATGACCGTATCGAAACCCGTTAGGTTTGGAAAAGGGTCCGAAAATGAGGTACCACCACCCCCACCACCAACTATTGGTGTTGAGCAACAAGATCAGACGGGGGATGATGCAGTATCGCAGGCGATGCTGCGGGTTCTTGAGATGGTGGCTGGAGCAGGTGGAGGTGGGGGAGCTCGGAAATCTGTACCCGAGCGACTCCGAGCAAATGGAGCTGAAGTATTCCGTGGCGTATCTGGTGTGGCACCCAGCACGGCTGAGTATTGGCTGGAGGCGACGGAACGAATTATGGATGAGCTGGATCTGACCGCTGAGGAGAAACTGAAAGGAATGGTGTCGCTACTTCGCGATGAGGCATATCAATGGTGGCTCACAGTTTGGGATGGTACCAAAGTTGAGGATCTCACTTGGGAGTATGTTAAGGTGGCGTACCAGAAGAAGTATGTTGGAAGTAGTTATACTGATGCACAGATGAAGGCATTTCTGGGGCTGGTTCAAGGGAACAAGTCCGTAGCGGAGTACGAGGCTGAATTCTTAAGGTTGAGCCGGTATGCTCGAGGTATCGTGGCTACGGAGCATGAGTGATGTGTCCAGTTTGAGGACGGACTGAGGGATGACCTGAGGTTGTTGATAGCTCCACAGCAGGAGCGAGAGTTTGCAGTGTTGGTGGAAAAACTCTAAGGTAGCCGAAGGAGTTAAGGAATCTGTAAGGCAGAATATGGACCGGAACAGGCAAAAGAGAGGTTTTGAGTTGTCAGGGTCATCTGGGAATGCACAGAAGAGGCCTAGAGTTGATGGGCCACGAGGTCAGCAAGTTGTGACAGGAGGGCAGTATCGTACTTGTGATTAGTGTGGGAAGAGGCACCTAGGAGAGTGTTAGAAGAAGACAGGGGGATGTTTCAAATGTGGGTCCAAGGACCACATGATTAAGGACTGTCCTATAAAAATAGACGGGGCCACCAACAGTCAAGGTTCTAATCAGCCGGGAAGAGGGGACAGCAGCCATGCAACGGTCGTGGGTCCGAATGGCGAGGAAATGGTGCTTTGAAGAGGACGTGGAACACCGTAGAGGTGTTGGTATCATCGAGGCTAGACAGCCAGGATCGTATATGCGATTCGTCGGAGGGAAGACAACAATGCACTGATGTTATAACGACTCGTTCCTTATTTGGAGTTACCCTTTATTGCTTTGATAGACATAGGGTCAACTCATTCCTATGTTGCTAGTAAAGTATTCAAACTTTGCATGTGAACTTTGAGACTGTATCTAGGAAGATGGTCAGTACTTAGTCCTTTAGGCGCATCGTGATAGTAGATAAACTCTTTAAGGAAGTGCCTTTAGAAGTTCAGGGGACGCAGTTCCCAGCTGACTTAGTGGAACTACCATTCGGGGAATTTGATCTAATCTTAGGCATGGATTGGTTAGTGAAGTACCGTGCGAATGTGGATTGCGCCATAAACGCATGTCGTTGAGAACTCCCGACGATAAGGAAGTTGTGGTGATGGGCGAAAGACGGAACTATTTGTCGAATGTAGTATCCGCTCTTAAGGCGGAGAAGATGGTAAGGAAAGGATGTCCGGCTTTTCTGATGTGGGTCAGTGCCTTGGACACTAAGGAAACAAGTGTTGAAGGGGTTAGAAACAGTAGGGAATTTGTGGATGTCTTTCCGAGGAATTACCTGGAATACCCCCTAATAGGGAGGTAGAGTTCGGAATTGACTTGTTACTGGAACGGTGCCGATTCTATCGCTCCGTATAGAATGGCACCGAAGGAGTTGGTTAAGCTCAAGGCTCAAATCCAAGAGTTGCTTGATCGTGGGTTTATCCGACCCAAAGATGTCTCCATGGGGAGCACCGGTCTTGTTTGTGAAGAAGAAGGATGGAAATATGCGTATGTGCATAGATTATCGCCGCTTGAATAAGCCGACCATCAAGAACAAGTACCGTTGCGAGGATAGACGACTTGTTCGATCAACCCGAAGGGCAGCAGATATTCTCGAAGATAGATCTAAGGTCTGGATATCATCAACTTAAGGTAAAGGAAGCAGATATCCATAAGACAGCCTTCCGAACAAGATACGGGCATTATGAGTTCGTAGTAATGCCGTTTGGATTGACGAACGCCCCAGCCGCGTTCATGGATATGATGAACTGGGTTTTTCAACCTTACTTGGATAGGTTCGTCATTGTGTTCATAGACGATATCTTAGTATATTCCAAGTCTGAAGAGGAGCATGATGAGCACCTCCGGGTTGTGTTAAAAATATTAAGGGAGAAGAAGCTTTATTCCAAATTCAGCAAGTGCGAATTTTGGCTGAAGGAAGTCGCATTCTTAGGGCATGTAGTGTCTGCAGAAGGGATAAGAGTGGATCCTAGGAAGATCGAGGCGTTGCTAGATTGGAAACCACCTAAGTCGGTGGCGCAGGTTCGCAGATTTCTTGGGATTGGCAAAGCTACTACGAAGGTTCGTAGAAGGGTTCTCGTCAATAGTCGCACCGCTTGACAAAAGTCATTGAGAAAGGAGGTACCTTTCGTTTGGACAGATAAGCAACAGGAGAGCTTTGAGAAGCTTAAGAGGGTTTTGACCGAAGCTCCGGTTTTGATTCAGCCGGAGGCAGGGAAGGACTTTGTGGTGTCTTGTGATGCTTCTCACACGAGATTGGGATGCGTATTGATGCAAGATGGGAAGGTAGTCGCTTATGCATCTCGGCAATTAAGGCCACATGAGGTTAACTACCCGACGCATGATTTGGAATTGGCGGCGGTGGTCTTTGCTCTTAAGGTGTTGAGGAATTATCTTTATGGAGAAAAGTCAGTGATCTACACGGACCACAAGAGCCTTAAGTATCTGTGACTCTCGTAAGGAGTTGAACTTGAGACAATGAAAGTGGGTGGAATTCATCAAGGATTATGATTGTTCCATAGAGTATCACCCGGGAAGGCGAATGTGGTAGCAGATGCTCTAAGTCGGAAAGTAGTATCGGATCTGAGGGCGATGTTTGCACATCTGAGCTTGTATGACGATGGAAGTTTGCTGGCAGAGTTGCAAGTTAAGCCAACATGGCTGAATGAGGTGAAGGAAAGTCAGTTAGTGGATGAGGATTTCAGTGCTAAGTTGCAGCAAGTGCAGAGTGGGGAGTTGGAAGATTACGGTATTAATGACGAGGGAGTATTATGTTTCAAGGGCAAGGTCTGTATGACGAAGAATGAGGACTTAAGGTAGAGAATTCTTCAGGAATCGCATGGTAGCCCCTATGCTATGCATCCTGGAGGTACTAAGTTGTACAGGGATCTAAGGGAACAATTTTGGTGGCCTGGTCTTAAGAGGGAAGTTACCGAATTTGTAGGGAAATGCTTGACGTGTCAGCAAGTTAAGGCTGAACACCAAGTTCCGTAAGGATTGCTTCAGCCGATAAAGATTCCGCAGTGGAAGTGGGAGAGAAACACCATGGACTTCGTTAGTGGGCTTCCCCTTACGCCTACTAAGAAGGACTCGGTATGGGTGATAGTGGATCGGTTGACAAAGTCCGCACATTTCATTCCAGTGCGGGTTGATTATTCTTTGCAGAAGTTGGCGAAGTTGTATGTGGTGGAGATTGTGAGGTTGCATGGAGTGCCGGTATCGATTATCTTGGATAGGGATCCAAGGTTTACGTCTCGGTTTTGGAAAGCACTACATCAAGCTTTAGGCACCAGATTGGATTTCACTACGGCATTTCATCCGTAGTCGGACCGCCAGTCTGAGCGAGTGATCCAAGTGTTAGAGGATATGTTAAGGGGCTGTGTAATAGACTTCAGAGGAAGTTAGGAAGAATATTTGCCTTTAGCTGAGTTCGCATATAATAACAGCTATCAATCCAGTATTCGAATGGCACCGTATGAAGCGCTGTATGGACAGAAGTGTCGCACGCCTACGTGTTGGACAAAATTAGGAGAACGTCGAGTTTTGGGCCCAAAGATTGTGGCAGAATCCGAGGAAAAGGTTGAAGTAATTCGGGCACGGTTAAAGGAAGCGTCCGACGCATGTAAGTCGATGCGATCTTAAGCGAAAGGAGATAGAATTTGATGTGGGAGATCAAGTGTTTCTTAAGGTATAGCCTTGGAAGAAGGTTATGAGATTTGGTCGCAAAGGGAAATTAAGTCCAAGGTTTATAGGACCTTATCGGGTATTGAAGCGAGTTGGACCAGTGGCATACCAGTTAGAGTTGCCTCCGGAGTTGAAGCAAATGCACGATGTATTCCATGTTTCTATGCTACGTCGCTATCGATCGGATCCATCTCATGTAGTTCCAATTGAGGAGGTGGAGCTAAGACCAGATTTGTCCTACGAGGAAGAGCCGATTCAGATTTTGGAACGAGATGTAAAAGTGCTACGAAGGAAGTCAATTCCTTTAGTCAAAGTGTTATGGCGCAATCATGGATCTAAGAAGCTTCGTGGGAGCCGGAAGAAACAATGCGACAAAGAATACCCTCACCTATTTTAGCTGTAATTTCGAGGTCGAAATTATTTTTAAGGGGGTAGAACCGTAATATTCGTGGATTTAGGGCTTGTGCATTTTTGCATGTGCTAGTATGCCTATGAGTGTTTTGAATGTGTTTTTATGAAATTTGGGAACTTTAGAGTGTAGGTGAATGTCTTAGAAATTATCGATTTTAAGTCTTGAAATGGAGCTAAGCTTGATAGGCCTTAAGAAAATTTATAGGGAAATTGGACATAAAAATGGGCTTATAAAGTGGCTTGGAGGCGCCACTTAAAGCCTCTATAAGTGACGCTACAAGCGATTAAAAGGGCCTAGGTTCGAATCACAAGGGAAGCAAAAATGGGGCTTTTATTTTTGCGGCAATAGGGAGCAGATAATGGACTCAGCATTGGGAGACGAGGAGGAGCTTTAGATGTGATTAAATTCTTTTTAAATTTCGGCTAGGGGTAAAGGATAATTGTTGATTATTCAAATTATTTTTTTGAATGGGTAAAGAAAAGAAATTTTAGGAGAAAAAGAAGGAGTTGATAGGGGAGGAAGAGTTGGCCGAATATGGGGCATTGGAGGATGCTATTTTCGGCTTTGGTATAGTAGGAAGGGTGTGCCGAAATTCATTCTTTTTCTCATCTTGTCATGTGTGCCGAAAATCCCAAAGAAATCTACTTGTGTTCGTTTTCTTTTCTTCCTTTCTGCTACTCACTTCCATAAGCCGAAACTTCTCAAATTACATTCTCTTTTTCTTTTCGTCAGAGGCCGAATATCTCTCTCTCAAAACTCATCATAACTGATTCTCCCTAAGTCCCATACTCTTCCTTTTAATTCTTGTTGAAGCCGAATCTCCCTAACATCAAGTCAACCAACTAATCCATAACTCCTTACTATTCAATCAAAAGTCGAAAGTAAGTCTTCTTAGCCATAGCCGATTGTCAAGCAAGGATATTCGACTAAGTGGGTAAGAAGTTCTTTGTCATTTAATTTTCTATACCTTCGATTAAGACGACGTTAGGGAGACTGATCTCTTTTATTTTCTTTGGCCGAAACTTGGAAGGTGAGTTTCGGGATTTCCATTGTAGTCGACTTTTAGGAGATCATTCAGATTTCGATCTAAGGTAAGTAAAGTGAAATATTAGGCGAAGGCCATTTATTAAAATATTGGAATCGGATCTAACATAGATCATGTAGGTATTTCGACATCTTCATAGACAGACAAATGATTTCAGATTTAGATCCACAAGGTAAGGAAGTGTCCACATTCGGCCAAGGCCATATTAAATCTAGTAATGGGCCGATTCTGACTTTAATTGTTTAGGGAGGAGTACAATCCGATTCAATAGACTTTTCGGGATTTCAGTGAATTCGTTAAGTAAACCAGGTGTGTACCCCGCACTAAGCCTTAATAGATTTATGGTTATGTTTTATTGAATGTGTTAGTAAGAATAAGTAAGATGTGGCTAAGGGTACCATGCAATGGTACAAAGTACTCAGTACGTTAACTTACTACTCTTTGTCAGTTATGATATTATGAATATCTGTTGTGGCACATATGTGAACATTGATAAGAATGTGAAATAAGGCCTAAGCCATGATAATTGCATGATTTGTATGACATGGGGCATATGGGTTATATGGAAAGGGGAAGTGATCTGGTGGTTTATACCACAATATCTGAATGTGGTGACTTCGGTCACATAATCCGAATGTGGTTACTCATGTCACAATATCTGAATGTGGTGACTTATGTCACAAAATTATTATCTGATGGCTACGCCACAAAATTATAAGGGCGATGAGCTAGTCGTCTGCAGCGACTGCCTTCGATGATGTGTAGCGAATGGCGGGTCGACTTAGTAGTCCCCACGGTGTGATGGTTGGTACGGGTGATGTGTAGCGGATGGTTACATAGGTTTGGGTTCGGGATTACATCATTATATTTAATTGCTATATGTATATGTATGATCTGCTATGCCCAATCGTTGGGACTTAGTGTTGGTTGTCACACACCGAGTCTGCTTGACTCACCCCGCTGTGGGATATCTTTTCGTGACACTCAAATGATGGATCGGGTCGGCAGGAGCTCGGTGGTGGCCATGCTCAGCTCAAAATTTATTTTATCTTGGACTTTCTATTTTCAAGTATTTTGGATTTATTTCGGGTTTTCTTTGATGTAATAAGGCCACTAGTATGAAACTGTTTATGCATGCATTTTAATTATTTAGTATGATACGAATTTTATCAATTTAAAGTTTAAGCAACCTTTCTAAAAAATAAAGTTTAAATGTTTAGACACCTAAACACAAACGATTTTCGAATTAAAGATTAACCCCAAAATAACTCGGTATTTTTATAAAACCACCCCAAATTTTCCAAAGTATTAAACATGAAATTGAAACGTTTTACTCGAGGAACATACCAGATCCGGTCAAGGCTCGTGGGCCGGGTTTAGGGTGTTTCACGAAAACTCCATTATTCTCTTCTTTCTTCTAAAAGCCGAAAGCCGAAAACTCCATTATTCCTTTCTCTTCTTTCTTCTAAAAGCCAAAAACTCCATTATTCTATTCTTTCTTCTAAAAGCCGAAAACTCCATTATTCTCTTCTCTTCTTTCTTCTAAAAAGCCGAAAGTCGAAAACTCCATTATTATTTTCTCTTCTTTCTTCTAAAAGCTGAATCTCTATATATTTCTTCGAATGATCTTCTCTTCCTGATTTTTCGCAAAAAGCCGGAATCCTCTAGAGTAGCCGAATCTTCTCTAGTAAGATCTCTTAGGTCTAAAAGCCGAAAACACTAGTTCCTGAGTCTCATATCACTTTTCGGGATTTCAAGGCAGATAGCGGTGGTGTTGGCTACAGATAGCGTCGACTTAGAGGGTCTCGTTCTAATAAAGAATCAGTGTGTAGATCTCAACACACTAGTAATCTGTACTAAATATATGTTATGGGCTAAAAGCCGTAAAAAATTTGATACTATTCTCGTACTAAATATATGTTATGGGCTAAAAGCCGTAAAAAAGGTCAGATAGTAATCTGTACTAAATATATGTTATGGGCTAAAAGCCAAAAAAATGTTGTATAGACAATGGATTACCCAAAAAGGGTAGGCAAGGGATGCAGTGCGTAATCATAGAAACTTCTCTATGTGTATCGATGTATGTGATAGACTGTGAACTTTTAGGTAGTATATTGTTTTGATTCTGCATGTATGTATGCATGGGATGGGATTGATATGATGAAGGGGAAGAAGGTCGCATAGCGATCGGTGGCTTTGCCACATAGGTCACATAGTGATCGGTCTTTAAGACAGCAAGACAAAATTGCCGAGATGGTGTGTAGCCGTTGGAGGGTTGATTGTAGAAATCCCCAAGGTGTGATGGTTGGTACGGGTTGGTGTGTAAAGGATGGATTTCTAGGCTGGGATGGGCCATGATGCATATATAGTTACCCTTGTATACGGGCAGAGGCCATAATGTGTTTGTGGGCCAAGCCTTTGATGTGTTTTCGGGATTTACACACTGAGTCTTGGTGACTCACCCTATTATTTTTCCCTAACTTTACAGATGAACAGTAGATCGTGGACATGGGAGCAAAGGCGGACTCGAGGGGCCATCAAGTTTTTATTCCGATAGATTATTTTGGTTTTTCCTTAAGTTTTTAATTTTGGAAACATTTATGTAATAAGGCCCCATAGTTTATACTCACTACTTACTTTTTAATATTTGCAACTTATGGAACTTAGTCAAAGGTTTTATTATTCAAAATAATAATAATACAAGGTTTTTTTTTCAAAAGTCACTTGTTTATTCGAATTTTGCCTAATAACTTATGATTTACTAAAACCAACTTAGCAAAAGTTTTCAACGTACAACCCGTAGTATACCAGATCTGGTTGAAACTTATGGGTCGGGTTTGGGGTGTTACATTTTGGTATCAGAGCCCCGTTCAAAACTCGGGCTGTGAAATGGGTCTAGTAGTGTTTTGAAAATTTATGTGAAATTGAGAAAAAATCTGAAAGAAGATATGGCCTTCGAGTCTACCGGCACCCAATCCACGCAGGTAAGTATTCTGAACTTTTGGATGTGATATGTATGTTGGGCTTGATGGGCTTGATGGACGTAGGCTAGTATATTAGACATGATTGGACTTTAGGCTTAGTTTAAACAACTCTCTAAATTCATAAGATTTAATCCAACCAAACAAACCTGTGAACAAGTCGCTGAGATAGGGTGTGGCAACAGGCATACGCATGTCTAGGATTGGATTCAGGGAGAGCTTGGTATTTAAGCAGTCCTAGTGACTCACCTCATCTTCGCTGGAATCCTACCTGGTGCATAGTGACTGTTCACCCTAGCCACGAGGATTTGTTGACAGGCTAAAATTTATAACTAAAACCCGAAAGGGACCAGCCACTCTATTTTGTAAAACTACTAAATTACCCCTGATTTATAAATAACCAAAATATCCTTGATTTGTAAAATTACCGAAATCCCCCAGATTGCAAAATTACCGAAATACCCCTGGATTGGAAAATTACCAAAATACCCTTCTTTCAAAAAATCACCAAGGAACCCTATTTCGAAAAATTACGAAAATACCCTGTAGGATAAAATTACAAAAATACCCCTGGGTAGTGAAATGACTAAAATACCCTGTGTTGAATGTGGGTTCATGTGTAACATCCTGAAAAGGGCCTATGCATTTTTGTTTTAATTGTACGAAATGACATATCTTATGTGTTATGAATATATTTTGAACACTTTTGGAAACCTGGAAATGTATGGAAATGTTAAGTTTAAAAGAGGAAAGTGAACATTTTTTGTAACATCCTAAATTAGGGGTTGTGTGTAATTTAAATATTTTCCCATGTGTGTGCTTGAAGGATTAAATTCTAGGATCATTGGGCATGTTCTAAGGTCTAGATTTAAACCCGAGCTAGGCCTGACTTAGTGTTAAAAAAATTTCTTTTTACGGGTTAAAAGGAAGGAAGCTAGGGGATAGGGGTTAAATAAAATTTTGGGCGAAACGTGACACAAAGAATAGCATGGCTAAGTGGCCTTCATGCGCCACTTAGGTGCCTTGGAGGTGGCGTCAAACGGAGGTCTCGGGTTCGAAACGCAAGGGACGCAAGGAGTTTTATTTTTTTGGGCTTTGGCGTTGAAGGAGTAAGGGCCGTGAAGAAGGCTTATAATTAAAATGTGAGGGCTTTATGTCATGAAATTCCAAAGGGAAGAGTGGCTTAAGGCGTGAAAAGGGAGGGGGGGTCTTGCTTGTGGTCGCCGGTTCGAGTCCAAGAAGCGAAGATTTGGATTTTTATTTTTTCCTTTTGCTTCTTTGGCGTGACAAGGTGAATTGGCCTCGCACATGGGTTCTTTGTTTAACATTCGGCTGGAAGAGTTTGACAAGCACATGGTCTCTTTTATTTTCATTATTTATTTGATAAGATAAAAAGGGATAATATTAGCATTATTATTAGATTATTATTTGATTATTATTTGAGGTATTCAAATTATTTAGAATAATTTGAAATATGTGGCCTAGAGTGAATTAAGGAATTGGGGGAATTTTAAACTCTTCAAAGGAAGAGTGGACGGCAAGTATAGGGGCATTAGTGCCGAATTTGCTTAGCCAATTACTTGGAAATTTCGGCTAAAGAAATTACATTTTTTTTAAGTCTTTTCTTTTCACTCCCTTTTCAACCTCTATCAAAACCGACGGCACCATTAATCCTTTACCTTTCTTTCTTTGTTTCAAAAACTCTCTCTACTTCTCCTTGCCGAATCTCCATTCTTAATTTCCCTTTTCTTTTATTTCTTTATTGGCCGAATATTCACTCCTTATTGCCGAAACTCTTTTCCTCCCCATCAAACTCTCTTTGGCCGAATACTAAGGGTGGTATAAATCTTTTCGGATTTCTTGTGGCAATCGATTGGTGAAGGTAAGTGTGTTAGCCGAATGGTTATTTCTTTTCTCACTGGTATCCTGGCAATTTGGATGGTTGGGAAGCCGATATATTTTGGTGGTTAATCAGTGTTGAAACTTATTTTCTCTAGGTACTCAAGGATATTTCAATCAATCCTTCATTTGTTAATAGTCGACTTTGGTAAGTGGTGGTAAGGCTTTATTTAAGATCATTGGTTTCATTATATATATGTGTATTCAAAAGCGAAGGCTATTTATGTGATAAGTGCCGATTGTAGGGAAGTGAAGTCGATTCGCACATAGTGTGTGGTGGTTGATAATCACAAGGCATTTAGGTAAGAATTCGGGTTTAAAAGATGCCCTTTAAATTAATTTGGTTTGGCCGAATAGGCTATGGCACTAAACCTTCGTGTTTGGCCGATTATAGGTCAAGGGATTTAGCATCGTAGATCGGCTTTTCGGGATCTAGGAATTACGATAGTAACAGGTGTGTAAGATCTCTCTACACACTTTATTAAATTTCATGTCAGTATTACTTGCCTTAGATCTTTTGTTTGTGGTTAGCTTGTGGCATAATCATGGATATCGGGTAAGTCCCCTAACTTGTGATTTTTGATATATGATTTGCATGCCATCACATGATGATTAAATGCTACGGTATGATTTATGAAAATTGTTATAAAAGCATGTGATGGTGGGATTGATGAGAGGAGGGGGATGAATTATGGATGTCGTCGCTGGTTTTACCACAAGATGGGTTGGCCCCATCAGATTATTTGTGACCTATGGTCATCGCGGTTTTGACCACAACAATTGATTATTTGTGACTAAGTCCCAGGTGGTTTGGTACCACCATGGGTTTTGACCACATTTGATATATTGTGACCTATGGTCATCGGTGGTTTTGACCACACGATGGGTTGGCCCCATCATCGATTTGTGACTCTAAGTCATCGGTGGTTTTGACCACCAGTGGTTTTGACCACATGGGGTAGAAAAGGAGTATGGATGGTTAGGTTGGGTTGCATGTGCATGTTTATTAATGACTTGTGTATGAGTTACCTTACCGGGTGGGGATTACACACCGAGTCTTGGTGACTCACCCCTTCCTTTACCATTTTGCGTATGAGTAGAACGCGAGATGGAGCCGAGAGAGACTCGAGGCGGCCATGCTTATCGCTGGATTTGAAAATTACTTTGTTTAGGTTGATCTTATTTATTTATTTTTTCTTAAAGTCTTTTAATTTGGGATGTAATAAGGCCGCTAATTCTTGGATGTTTATTTTATTGCTTTACTTTACTCATGTTATTACAAATGGAATCTTATAAAAATTAATTGAATCTGGTTAAAAGTAACTTTTCTAACTTAATAACTTTTACGAGTTTTCAAAGAAGTTACCATCGGGTAACAAAATTCACCACTTCAATAATGATTTTGAAAGTTCCTTAAATTTTAAATAATCGCATAGGTTTCAAAGAGTTCATCAACCCAACCATGTTTATAAAATCCCAATTGAGTTTTCAAACACCGCTTTAAAACCTTAGCCAAATTTTATCAAATTTTCACCAAACTTTCAAATTGGTCCAAATTATTTTACTCCGTGACATACCGCATCCTGGACAGACTCATGGGCTGGGTTTGGGGTGTTACAAAATTGGTATCGAGCCAGTTCAAAGCTCCTATTGTGTGGGGCCAAGGCCCAAAAATATTTTGGTAGGCCTTTTGAATTGTTTTTGGTTTTGAATAGCATGGCACCGAGTCTCCTGGCACCTATCCGCCTGTAAGTACCTCTAACTTCAGTATGAATTATTATCTAGAAAGGGTATGGTATGGAACGAGATAGTATGATTAAGTGGTTGAACACTAGGATTAGTTTACCCCAAACAGAGTACATAAGACTTTAAGTGCCTAATTAAACAAACCTACGACCAAGTCACCGAAGTTAGGGTGTGGTAACCCCAGTGCGCATGTCTAGGATTGGATCCTAAGAGCTTGGTATTTAAGCGATCCTCGTGACTCACCTCCTCTTCATGGGATTCCTACAGTGCGTAGCTAGCTTCGGCTCACCCTAACCAAGAGGACTTGGTCATAGGCCAAACACAATAAATAATACCACGACTTTGGAAATTACGAAAACACCCCTATAGGAAAAAGATGAAACTACCCCTGGGATGAGTGAATAAGGATGAAAGATATTAGGGAATGGATGTGCTCTTCGTGTAAACTAGGATGGAGGACTTAAACCTTTGATTGATCGAAAGAATTTCTACTAAACTCTTTTCATAAAATTTCATCGCGGATAACCAAAGTGAAACACGTACTAATCCATAAAAATTTCTTAATCAGATAAACGCAATCGTTAGAATGAGTTAAAGAGGTCGTGGGCGTCCGCCGCGTGGCCGTGGAAGGGTAGGATGACCTTGTCTGAGCCGCAAGGTCCGGTCACGGGTCCGAAATGAGATGCCTGGATCTGCCGGCCACGGCGAAACCGAATTTCAAGATCGGGCGGGTGGTGATGATGTCGTATCTCAAGTCAGATTACGGGTGTTGGAACGAAGTTATCGAAGGTGGCGCGGCGCAGGAGCCCGTAAATGTGGTTGAACGACTCGGGCTATCGGAGCGTAAGTATTTAGGGAGTTTCCGGAGTGGCACCCGTCTTGGCGAGTCTTGTATCGTTGGAAGCAATCGAAAGAATCATGGATGACATAGATTTTACTACCGAGGAGAAATTGAAGGGTGTAATTTCTTTGCTTCGGGATGAGTCATATCGGTGGTGGCTCACCAGTAAGGGATGGAGCGGTGGCGTAAAATCTCACCGGAATTTTTTCAAGGATGCCTATCAAAAGAAGTACATCGGAACTAGCTACGTAGATGCACAATGAAAGGCTTTCTTGAACCCGGTTCAAGGCAATAAGACAAAGGGCGGAGTATAAGGCCGAATTCCTTGGTTGAGTAGGTATGCTCATGGTATTGTGGGTACCGAGCATGAACGCTCGTGTTAGATTTGAAGATGGGCCGAGAGATGAGCCGAGAATGATGATAGCTCCACAAAGCAGAACAGGAGTTTTCTCGTCCTAGTGGAGAAATCTAAGGTTGCTGAAGAGGTAAGACAGTCTGTTAGACGGAATCAGGACAAGAGTAAGGATAAAAGGAATTTTGGGTCTTCAGGGTTTGCTGAAGGTTCACAGAAGAGAACGAGGTTTGATGGGTCGGATCAAGCTGCTAGGCCTGCTGCTGCTACTAATCCTCAATGGCCGCCACGGTGTGATAAGTGTGGCAAGTTTCACAAGGGGGAGTGTTGGAATGGTAATCGTGGATGCTTTGAGTGTGGATCGTTCGATCACCGTGTGAGGGATTGTCCTCAGAAGTTAGCTAAGAATCAACCAGAGGGTCAGAACCGTGCTCAGGTTAGAAATGAAGGACCACCACAGAGGGGTCAAGGTGCAGCTAGAGGTAATGATAATGGTAACGGGCGTGGCCGAGGTGCTGAAGGTGCAGAGGCGAGGCAACCAAGGTTGGTTTATGCGGTTGGCGTCGCGAGGAGGAAGATGTGCGGACATGACAACGGGTAAGTTTCTTATTTCCTAATACCCTCAATTGTCTTGGTTGTGGTTACGTTAGTTCATTCTTATGTTGCTAGTAAAGTGTATGGAACTTGGATTATGAATTTAGGGAATGTTTCTAGGAAGTATGATAGTTCTTTAAGATCAGAGTGCGCAACAGTAGCATAGTGTGATGAGTTAAGGATGCTCGATTGAACGATAGTAAGTAATTTCGAGGACAAAATTATTTTTAAGGGGGGTAGAATTGTAACATCCTAAATTAGGGGTTGTGTGTAATTTAAATATTTTCCCATGTGTGTGCTTGAAGGATTAAATTCTAGGATCATTGGGCATGTTCTAAGGTCTAGATTTAAACCCGAGCTAGGCCTGACTTAGTGTTAAAAAAATTTCTTTTTAAGGGTTAAAAGGAAGGAAGCTAGGGGATAGGGGTTAAATAAAATTTTGGGCGAAATGTGACACAAAGAACAGCATGGCTAAGTGGCCTTCATGCGCCACTTAGGTGCCTTGGAGGTGGCGTCAAACGGAGGTCTCGGGTTCGAAACGCAAGGGACGCAAGGAGTTTTATTTTTTTAGGCTTTGGCGTTGAAGGAGTAAGGGCCAGGAAGAAGGCTTATAATTAAAAGGTGAGGGCTTTATGTCATGAAATTCCAAAGGGAAGAGTGGCTTAAGGCGTGAAAAGGAGAGGGTGCTTTGCTTGTGGTCGCTGGTTCGAGTCCAAGAAGCGACATTTGGATTTTTATTTTTCCTTTTTCTTCTTTGGCGTGACAAGGTGAATTGGCCCGCACATGGGTTCTTTGTTTAACATTCTAATTTGGAAGAGTTTGACAAGCACATGGTCTCTTTTATTTTCATTATTTATTTGATAAGATAAAAGGGATAATATTAGCATTATTATTAGATTATTATTTGATTATTATTTGAGGTATTCAAATTATTTAGAATAATTTGAAATATGTGGCCTAGAGTGAATTAAGGAATTGGGGAATTTTAAACTCTTCAAAGGAAGAGTGGACGGCAAGTATAGGGGCATTAGTGTTAGAATTTGCTTAGCCAATTACTTGGAAATTTCAACTAAAGAAATTACATTTTTTTAAGTCTTTTCTTTTCACTCCCTTTTCAACCTCTATCAAAACCGACGGCACCATTAATCCTTTACCTTTCTTTCTTTGTTTCAAAACTCTCTCTACTTCTCCTTGCCGAATCTCCATTCTTAATTTCCCTTTTCTTTTATTTCTTTATTGGCCGAATATTCACTCCTTATTGCCGAAACTCTTTTCCTCCCCATCAAACTCTCTTTGGCCGAATACTAAGGGTGGTATAAATCTTTTCGGGATTTCTTGTGGCAATCGATTGGTGAAGGTAAGTGTGTTAGCCGAATGGTTATTTCTTTTCTCACCGGTATCCCGGCAATTTGGATGGTTGGGAAGCCGATATATTTTGGTGGTTAATCGTTGTTGAAACCGATTTTCTCTAGGTACTCAAGGATATTTCAATCAATCCTTCATTTGTTAATAGTCAACTTTGGTAAGTGGTGGTAAGGCTTTATTTAAGATCATTGGTTTCATTATATATATGTGTATTCAAAAGCCAAGGCTATTTATGTGGATAAGTGCCGATTGTAGGGAAGTGAAGTGATTCGCACATAGTGTGTGGTGGTGGATAATCACAAGGCATTTGGGTAAGAATTCGGGTTTAAAAGATGCCCTTTAAATTAATTTGGTTTGGCCGAATAGGCTATGGCACTAAACCTTCGTGTTTGGCCGATTATAGGTCAAGGGATTTAGCATCGTAGATCGGCTTTTCGGGATCTAGGAATTACGATAGTAACAGGTGTGTAAGATCTCTCTACACACTTTATTAATTTACATGTTGTATTACTTGCCTTAGATCTTTTGTTTGTGGTTAGCTTGTGGCATAATCATGGATATCGGGTAAGTCCCCTAACTTGTGATTTTTGATATATGATTTGCATGCCATCACATGATGATTAAATGCTACGGTATGATTTATGAAAATTGTTATAAAAGCATGTGATGGTGGGATTGATGAGAGGAGGGGGATGAATCATGGACTGTCGTCAGTGGTTTTTACCACAAGATGGGTTGGCCCCATCAGATTATTTGTGACCTATGGTCATCAGTGGTTTTGACCACAACAATTGATTATTTGCGACTAAGTCCCAAAGTGGTTTGGTACCACCAAAGGGTTTTGACCACATTTGATATATTGTGACCTATGGTCATCGGTGGTTTTGACCACACGATGGGTTGGCCCCATCATCAGATTTGTGACTCTAAGTCATCAGTGGTTTTGACCACCAGTGGTTTTGACCACACGGGGTAGAAAAGGAGTATGGATGGTTAGGTTGGGTTGCATGTGCATGTTTATTAATGACTTGTGTATGAGTTACCTTACCGGGTGGGGGATTACACACTGAGTCTTGGTGACTCACCCCCTTCCTTTACCATTTTGCAGATGAGTAGAACGCGGAGATGGAGCCGGAGAGGACTCGAGGCGTCCATGCTTATCAGTGGATTTGAAAATTACTTTGTTTAGGTTAATCTTTTTTATTTATTTTTTTCTTAAAGTCTTTTAATTTGGTATGTAATAAGGCCGCTAATTCTTGGATGTTTATTTTATTGCTTTACTTTACTCATGTTATTACAAATGGAATCTGATAAAAATTAATTGAACTGGTTAAAAGTAACTTTTCTAACTTAATAACTTTTACGAGTTTTCAAAGAAGTTACCATCGGGTAACAAAATTCACCACTTCAATAATGATTTTGAAAGTTCCTTAAATTTTAAATAATCAGACAGTTTCAAAGAGTTCATCAACCCAACCATGTTTATAAAAGCCCAATTGAGTTTTCAAACACCGTTTTAAAAACTTAGCCAAATTTTATCAAATTTTCACCAAACTTTCAAATTGGTCCAAATTATTTTACTCTGTGACATACCAGATCCGGACAGGACTCATGGGCCGGGTTTGGGGTGTTACATTTTTAGAACCTTGGAAATGTAAGGAAATGTCTTGTAAGGAAATGTCATAGAAATGTAAGGAAATGCCTTGGAAATGTAAGGAAATGTCTTGTAAGGAAATGTCATGGAAATGTAAGGAAATGTCAAGTTTACAGAGCCGATCGAAAATTTTTGGAAACTTAGAAATGACCTAGAAATGACGAGTTTTAAGGTTTAAAAGGGGAAATTAAGGCAATGTGGCCTTAAAAGAAAAAGTTTGTGAAACTTGACACACAAACAAGTTTGGAAAAGTGGTCTGAAGATGCCACTTAGGGCCTATGGAAATGGCGCCATATGCAAGAGGAATGGGCCTAAGTTCGAGTCACATGGGAAGCAAATAAAAGAAATTTTATTTTGCTACAAGGAGCAGAGAGGTGGACGGCACATGGCTATAAATTAGGAGCTTTTATTATTTTATAAATAGTGGATAAATAAGGGATTTATTTATCATTATTTTCAAGAGATAATTGTTGGATTAAATTCTTTTAATTTGAATAAAGAGATAAAGAGGAAAATAAGGGAGAAGTGATGGCCAAGTAAGGGACTTTGAGTTTAATAATTTCGGCTAAGTAAGGATAGTTGCTGAATTATCTTTTATTTTAAGTGATAATTAAAGGATAAAGTTATCAGATAGAGGAGTGGTGGCCAAGTAAGGGACTCTTTAGATGATAATTTCGGTTATAAAAGGAAGGAAGGAGGGCTACTCATCAATTTGTGCTTCCTCCTTTCTCTGCCGAATTCTTAGTGCTCTCTTCTCTTCTTTTCTTTCTTTTCTTTTGTCAAGCCGAAATTAAGTAATTATTGGAACCTAGCCGAATATTTTCCTCTCCATTAGAAGCTATAGCCGAATCCTCCATCTTTATTCTTCCTTTTCTTTTCTTTCTAATCCCTCTAAAAGCCGAAAGTTGTGAGATCATCATCTAGCCATAGCCGAATCTCTGAAGGTTGAAGTGAAAGTGCAATCGATTTCTTCAAGTAAGGGTAAGATCTCATTCGGTTTCATCCTTTTTTCTTAAGATTTGCCGAAACTTTGAAGAGATCTTTCGGGATTTACTAAGTGTCGACTACAAGGAAGGAGAAGTTGTTTTCCCGAAGGTACACCATAGGCCACGTGTTCCCTAGTTATTCGGTGAGTTTCGGGATTTAAAATCTACAAGGTAAGTGTCTATAGCATTCGGCCAAGGCCATGTTTGGTAAATATATGTGTTCATTAATTATTCAAAAGCCGAAAACTAACCAAGTTAATTGATTCAATGTCAAAATTTGAATGCAAGAAGAGTATAGCAGAGATTTCAAGACTTGATTCTTAAGTCAAACGGCAACAAGGTAAGTTTAAGTATACTAATCCTACTAGGGTTTGGATTTATGGCCAAATGGCTTTTTATTAAAGTAGTAGGTGATTAATCAAATGTAGGGATTAAGGATCTAAGCATTAGATCAAGCTTTTCGGGATTTCAAGACCCTTTCGGTAAGTATGATAAGTTGTGGATATTTGGTTAAGAATTCGTATATTGATGATTAAATCGATTGTTCTAATTAAGTGTGTTGATGGAGGCGAATACATTCAAGAAGGGAAAGGGAAGGTCCCTATCCCAAGTTTAAGAAGAGATCTGTCTCGCGCTTAGGGATTGGCCACCGGGGTGTGGACCAAAGGTCGAAACAAGAAAGTAGGCAAATAGCCGTAGTATCGCCTAGTGATAGCATCGATGATCGAAAGCATAGTTCTCCAAGTGATCGGTGTGTGATTAACCCACCGTTTTCCGAATATATGATATGTATGTGAAATGTGTATGTATTATGAATGTGCTAACTAGTGCAAAGGAAATTGTGATAAGGATACCCTCAAGGGGTATGTCGATAATCCGTAAGTACCAAACCCGATGATATGTGATTATTAATATGAATATGTGATAATATGCTTGATGAACATGCTCATGCATCATTACATTGTATCATTATTTTATGTGGCATGTGCATGGGTGGGATATGATATGAAAGAAGGTACGGGTGTACTTCGAGTACGTGGTTTGATGTTAGCCTTGAGCTACATCGTGGATTGACGTTGACTCGAGGTCACGTTGTGGATTAATTGCGATTTAGTTCGCGTGGCTTGATGAGTGGCTATGTGCCTCATCGTGGTTGATATCGGCTATGTGCCATATCGTGGTTGATGAGTGACTATGTGTCCCATCGTGGTTTTTGATGTTAGCCTTGAGCTACATCGTGGATTGATGTTGACTGAGGTCACGTTGTGGATTAATTGCGATTTAGTTCGCGTGGCTTGATGAGTGGCTATGTGCCTCATCGTGGTTGATATCGGCTATGTGCCATATCGTGGTTGATGAGTGACTATGTGTCCCATCGTGGTTTTGGTGTTAGCTACGACTACGTCGTGGATTGGCGCTGATCGAGGTCGCGTTGTGGACTATTGTGCTTAATTGCACGTGGACGGCAGCGATTGCCTTTGGAGTGAAAAGGAGAGGGTGATTTGATAATCCCCGTGTGTGGTAGGTTGGATAAGGGGTGTGTAGCGGATGGACCCTAGGTTTGGGTTGGGCTTCATAATTGCATGATTTCGTATGTGAACATATGTGGAAATGGGCCAAGCCCAATATGATATGTGGATTAATGTGGAAATGGGCTAAGCCCAAAGATGTGGAAATTATGTGGTTAACTACCCTATTAGATGAATGTGATATGAATATGGGCCAAGCCTGAATGTGATAACATGTGAATTTGATAATTGATATCCGATATATGAGTTAATATGTGGTTAACATGTGGGTGGAATTCGATGGACTAATTACACACGAGTCCAGTATGACTCACCCAATTTTTATTAAACATCGCAGTGATCGTGATTTTTGACCGGGTTGGAGTGGATACAAAGGTGGCCATGCGAACGATTTCCATGCGAGAAAGATAGTTAAAGTATTTAAGTATTTCTATTTGAGTATTTTTATTATGTTAAAGCAAAGTGACGATTGAATTATTATTTTGAAACCGGTTTATTTTCGGCAAAACTATAACCTAAAATGTATCATAAAGTTTTAACCGTGACATTTTTATAAACACCACACTTTACTTAAGATTTTAAATGGTCATCGCTTTACAAACTCAACAAGTTGTCATGATTTTATCTTTAGGTCGAATCTTTTCAAACGTTTTTCCGCAGATGGCATCTCAAATTCGATTAAACGAATGGGCCGGGTTTGGGGTGTTACAAATTTGGTATCGAGCCCGGTTCAAAACTCGGCCTTGAGGGTTTTGGGTCCAAAAATAATTTTTTCAAAGATGGGCTTTTCAAAAGTATGGGCTTTCATAAACTTTTCAGTTTATTCGGCATGGCACTGTATCTCCTACCAAAAGTCCACTGTAAAGTACTTCTAATTATTGAAGTGACTTGTTTATGTGAATCATGGGCTTATTTGGGCTCGTAGATTAGAATATTAGGACTATTGAACCCTAGGGCTAGTGCACTCAAACACATACATAAGACTTAAGGACTATTAAACAAACTCAGAAGTAAGTCGCCGAGCTAGGTGTGGCAAATCACAGTGCGCATGTCTAGGAGTGGGTTCGATGTAAGAGCTTGGTATTTAAGCGATCCTAGCGACTCACCTCCTCTTTATTCGAATCCTACAGTGCGTAGCTACTGTTCACCCTAACCAAGAGGACTTATTCATGGGCTAAACCCGATAATTAAAACCCGAAAGGGACTAGCCATGATAAAAACCCTAGTTTTAAAATCCCTAAATTACCCTTTTAATTGTAGTAAAAGATTATTGTGAAAATTTTTTCCAAAATATCTTCGATTTACAAAATTACAAAAATGCCCTCAGATTGTAAATTACTAAAATACCCTTAGTTCTTAAGATTTTCAAAAATACCCTCGACGTTTGCTACAATATTTCTACTTTACAAAGATATCAAAAACTTCTGCTTTTACAAATAACAAGATGCCCCGATTTGGAAAATTTACTGGATCGCTTCGACTTCCAAAATTACCGAAATAACCTCGATTTCTCGAAATTTTTGCAACACCTCTGATTTGGAAAACAAAATAACCTGAGATTTTGTAAATTTTGAAATACCTTTAATTTGAAAAATATTTTCGAATTGACCCGATTTATTACCAAAATACCCCTATAGGAAAATGACGAAATTACCCTCAGGTAGGGAAATGGATGGAATGGCCATAAAAGTGTAGTGAATGATGTTGTGAATGAATGTGACTTCATGGAAAAATGAATGTGTCTCTACTTATGAATGTGAATGTGACTCCACGAGTTAGAGTAGTGAACTTGAACTAGAAACTTTGGTTGATCGAAAGAACTACTTACAACATCTCTTTTCATAAAACTGTTTCGCGAATAATCGGTGGAACAAAATTTCGATGCATAAAACTTTTAATCAGTTAAATCGCGACGTTAGAAATGAGTTCTAGGGGCGTGAACTTAGAGATCGTGCCTAGAAAGTATGATGGTTCTATTAAGATCAGAGTGCGCAAAGATAAGCGTAGTCTGCGGTGAGTTAAGATGTACGATTATTCGTTAATAAGTAATTTCGAGGACGAAATTATTTTTAAGGAGGGTAGAACTGTAACATCCTGAAAAGGGCCTATGCATTTTTGGTTTAATTGTACGAAATGACATATCTTATGTGTTATGAATATATATTGAACACTTTTGGAAACCTGGAAATGTATGGAAACGTTAAGTTTAAAAGAGGAAAGTGAACATTTTTAGAACCTTGGAAATCTAAGGAAATGTCTTGTAAGGAAATGTCATGGAAATGTAAGGAAATGTCAAGTTTACAGAGCCGATCGAAAATTTTTGGAAACTTAGAAATGACCTAGAAATGACGAGTTTTAAGGTTTAAAAGGGGAAATTAAGGCAAGGTGGCCTTAAAAGAAAAAGTTTGTGAAATTTGACACACAAACAGGCTTGGAAAAGTGGTCCAAAGATGCCACTTAGGGCCTATGGAAATGGCGCCATATGCAAGAGGAATGGGCCTAAGTTTGAGTCACATGGGAAGCAAATAAAAGAAATTTTATTTTGCTACAAGGAGCAGAGAGGTGGACGGCACATGGCTATAAATTAGGAGCTTTTATTATTTTATAAATAGTGGATAAATAAGGGATTTATTTATCATTATTTTCAAGAGATAATTGTTGGATTAAATTCTTTTAATTTGAATAAAGAGATAAAGAGGAAAATAAGGGAGAAGTGATGGCCAAGTAAGGGACTTTGAGTTTAATAATTTCGGCTAAGTAAGGATAGTTGCTGAATTATCTTTTATTTTAAGTGATAATTAAAGGATAAAGTTATCAGATAGAGGAGTGGTGGCCAAGTAAGGGACTCCTTATATGATAATTTCGGCTATAAAAGGAAGGAAGGAGGGCTACTCATCAATTTGTGCTTCCTCCTTTCTCTGCCGAATTCTTAGTGCTCTCTTCTCTTCTTTTCTTTCTTTTCTTTTGTCAAGCCGAAATTAAGTAATTATTGGAACCTAGCCGAATATTTTCCTCTCCATTAGAAGCCATAGCTGAATCCTCCATCTTTATTCTTCCTTTTCTTTTCTTTCTAATCCCTCTAAAAGCCGAAAGTTGTGAGATCATCATCTAGCCATAGCCGAATCTCTGAAGGTTGAAGTAAAGGTGCAATCGATTTCTTCAAGTAAGGGTAAGATCTCATTTGGTTTCATCCTTTTTCTTAAGATTTGCCAAATCTAGGACTAACCCCATTAATATCTTGTTGCCGAAACTTTGAAGAGATCTTTCTGGATTTACTAAGTGTCGACTACAAGGAAGGAGAAGTTCTTTTCCCAAGGTACACCATAGGCCACGTGTTCCCTAGTTATTCGTAAGTTTCGGGATTTAAAATCCACGGGTAAGTGTCTATAGCATTCAGCCAAGGCCATGTTTGGTAAATATATGTGTTCATTAATTTTTCAAAAGCCGAAAACTAACCAAGTTAATTGATTCAATGTCAATGAAATTTGAATGCAAGAAGAGTATAGCGAGATTTCAAGACTTGATTCTTAAGTCAAACGGCAACAAGGTAAGTTTAAGTATACTAATCCTACTAGGATTTGGATTTATGGCCGAATGGCTTTTTATTAAAGTAGTAGGTGATTAATCAAATGTAGGGATTAAGGATCTAAGCATTAGATCAAGCTTTTCGATTTTCAAGACCCTTTCGGTAAGTATGATAAGTTGTGGATATTTGGTTAAGAATTCGTATATTGATGATTAAATCGATTGTTCTAATTAAGTGTATTGATGGAGGCGAATACCATTCAAGAAGGGAAAGGAAGGTCCCTATCCCGAAGTTTAAGAAGAGATCTGTCTCGGCGCTTAGGGATTGGCCACCGGGTGTGGACCAAATCGTAACAAGAAAGTAGGCAAATAGTCGTAGTATCGCCTAGTGATAGCATCGATGTCGAAAGCATAGTTCTCCAAGTGATCGGTGTGTGATTAACCCACCGCTTTCCGTATATGATATGTATGTGAAATGTGTATGTATTATGAATGTGCTAACTAGTGCAATGGAAATTGTGATAAGGATACCCTCAAGGGTATGTCGATAATCTGTAAGTACCAAACTCGATGATATGTGATTATTAATATGAATATGTGATAATATGCTTGATGAACATGCTCATGCATCATTACATTGTATCATTATTTTATGTGGCATGTGCATGGGTGGGATATGATATGAAAGAAGGGCGGGTGTACTTCGAGTGCGTGGTTTGATGTTAGCCTTGAGCTACATCGTGGATTGACGTTGACTGAAGTCACGTTGTGGATTAATTGCGATTTAGTTCACGTGGCTTGATGAGTGGCTATGTGCCTCATCGTGGTTGATATCGGCTATGTGCCATATCGTGGTTGATGAGTGACTATGTGTCCCATCGTGGTTTTTGATGTTAGCCTTGAGCTACATCGTGGATTGACATTGACTGAGGTCACGTTGTGGATTAATTGCGATTTAGTTCGCGTGGCTTGATGAGTGGCTATGTGCCTCATCGTGGTTGATATCGACTATGTGCCATATCGTGGTTGATGAGTGACTATGTGTCCCATCGTGGTTTTTGATGTTAGCCTTGAGCTATATCGTGGATTGACGTTGGACCGAGGTCACGTTGTGGATTAATTGCGATTTAGTTTGCGTGGCTTGATGAGTGGCTATGTGCCTCATCGTGGGTTGATATCGGCTATGTGCCATATCGTGGTTGATGAGTGACTATGTGTCCCATCGTGGTTTTGGTGTTAGCTACGGCTACATCGTGGATTGGCGCCGACCGAGGTCGCGTTGCGGACTATTGTGCTTAATTGCACGTGGACGGCAATGTGATTGCCTTTGGAGTGAAAAGGAGAGGGTGATTTGATAATCCCCGGTGTGTGGTAGGTCGGATAAGGGGTGTGTAGCGGATGGACCCTAGGTTTGGGTTGGGCTTCATAATTGCATGATTTCGTATGTGAACATATGTGGAAATGGGCCAAGCCCAATATGATATGTGGATTAATGTGGAAATGGGCTAAGCCCAAAGATGTGTGGAAATTATGTGGTTAACTACCCTATTAGATGAATGTGATATGAATATGGGCCAAGCCCGTAATGTGATAACATGTGAATTTGATAATTGATTTCTGATATATGAGTTAATATGTGGTTAACATGTGGGTGGAATTCAGTGGACTAATTACACACTAAGTCTGTATGACTCACCCAATTTTTATTAAACATCATAGGTGATCGTGATTTTTGGACCGGGTTGGAGTGGATACAAAGGTGGCCATGCAGAAGCAGATTTCCATGCAGAAAGATAGTTAAAGTATTTAAGTATTTGTATTTGAGTATTTTTATTATGTTAAAGCAAAGTGACGATTGTATTATTATTTTGAAACCGGTTTATTTTCGGTAAAACTATAACCCAAAATGTATCATAAAGTTTTAACCAGGACATTTTTATAAACACCACACTTTACTTAAGATTTTAAATGGTCACCGTTTTACAAACTCAACAAGTTGTCATGATTTTATCTTTAGGTCAAATCTTTTCAAACGTTTTTCCGCAGTGGCATCTCAAATTCGGTCGTAACGAATGGGCCGGGTTTGGGGTGTTACATCATGGATGTCGTCCGTATGTTGATGGTTGATGTGTGTGGTTCCTAGAACTAGGAGACAAACTTAAGACTGAAACTTGTAGATGTAATTCCGAATTCGAAAGAACTACTCTTACACTACCGTTCATAAGACTGTTCATGGTTAATCAGTGGAAGAAACCTATTAATTCATAAAATTTCTAATCAAATAAACGTCAATCGGAAGAATGAGTACAAGGGGACGAGGATGCTCTAGATGCGAATACTGGTGCGTACTCTATCATATTATCCTAAGTGTTTCTTTTGGCTTTAGAATTAGAATTCGCAGCGAAAGCATAGTGGTGAGACTTGGGTAGTATGATTAATAGTTAGTGGGAAATTTCGAGGGCGAAATTTCTTTAAGGGGGTAGAACTGTAACATCCTGAATTAATGGGCCTTTGCATTTGATGTGTGTTACGATCAATGTGTTAATTAAAAGGTTTAAGGGGTTCAGATTGGGCTCAAGGTTGGGCCGAGGCCTTAGTTAAAAATTTCTTTTTGGGCGCTCTAGTGGAGAGCCTGTTAGAATAAGGTTTAAAAGATAATATCTCAGTAAATTAGAACATGAATGGGCTCGTGGCCCAAAGGATGTAAAATGGCTCCACTTAGAGGGTCAGAGTTGGCGCCAATTGAGGGTCCAAGGTTCAAGTCGCATGGTACCTATTATTTTTATTATTTTCGGCATTTACAAGAGCAGTAGTGGAGTTCGGCAATGATGCTTAAATTTAGGAATTTATTTAATGGGATAATAAGGTGGATAAGAGCTGATAAAAGAAGGAAGAGGTGGTGCTATCTAGGTTTCTTTTAAAGGTATGAATAGAGTTAGATAAAGGAGAAAAGTTAGGAGCTATCTGCTGAGAACAGAGTTGGCCGAAATTCCATCACCTAGAGGAGTAAAGAAATCGGTTTCTAATTGCTAGAGGGGGTGCCGAATTTTTCCTTTTTATGGGCTTAATTATTTAGTTATCAGGAAGGGCACTTTCGGGTTTTCATAGGTAAGTGCTAAAATTTCTATAAATAGGGAGGGTTCTCTTCTTTATTTTTTGGCATTTAGGGTTTCCACCTTTTCTTTCTCTTCTTTCTTCTAAAAGCCGAAAACCCCATTATTCTTTTCTCTTCTTTCTCCTAAAAGCCGAAAACTCCATTATTCCTTTCTCTTCTTTCTTTTAAAAGCCGAAAACTCCATTATTCTCTTCTTTCTTCTAAAAGCCAAAAACTCCATTATTCTCTTCTCTTCTTTCTTCTAAAAAGCCGAAAGCCGAAAACTCCATTATTCTTTTCTCTTCTTTCTTCTAAAAGCCGAATCACTATAGATTTCTTCGAATCATCTTCTCTTCCTCATTTTTCGCAAAAAGTCGGAATCCTCTGGGAGTAGCCGAATCTTCTCTAGTAAGATCTCTTAGATCTAAAAGCCGGAAACACTAGTTCCTGAGTCTCATATCACTTTTCGGGATTTCAAGGCAGATAGCGGTGGTGTTGGCTATGGATAGCGTCGACTTAGAGGGTCTCGTTCTAACAAAGAATCGTGTGTGTAGATCTCTAACACACTAGTAATCTGTACTAAATATATGTTATGGGCTAAAAGCCGAGAAAAGGTCAGATAGTAATCAGATACTAAATATATGTTATGGGCTAAAAGCCGAAAAAAGGCTATATATTAATCTGTACTAAATATATGTTATGGGCTAAAAGCCAGAAAAATGCTGTATAGACAGTCGGATTACCCAAAAAGGGTAGGCAAGGGATGCCAGGTACGTAATCATAGAAACTTCTCTATGTGTATCGATGTATGTGATAGACTGTGAACTTTGAGGTAGTATATTGTTTTGATTCTGCATGTATGTATGCATGGGATGGGATTGATATGATGAAGGGGAAGAAGGTCGCATAGCGATCGGTGGCTTTGCCACATAGGTCACATAGTGATCGGTCTTTAAGACAGGCAGCACAGCTGTCGAGATGGTGTGTAGCGGTTGGAGGGTTGATTGTAGAAATCCCCAAGGTGTGATGGTTGGTACAGGTTGGTGTGTAGAGGATGGATTTCTAGGCTGGGATGGGCCATGATGCATATATAGTTACCCTTGTATACGGGCCAAGGCCATAATGTGTTTGTGGGCCAAGCCTTTGATGTGTTTTCGGATTTACACACTGAGTCTTGGTGACTCACCCTATTATTTTTCCCTAACTTTACAGATGAACAGTAGATTGTGGACATGGGAGCAAAGGCGGACTCGAGGGGCCATCAAGTTTTTATTCCTATAGATTATTTCGGTTTTTCCTTAAGTTTTTAATTTTGGAAACATTTATGTAATAAGGCCCCATAGTTTATACTCACTACTTAGTTTTTAATATTTGCAACTTATGGAACTTAGTCAAAGGTTTTATTATTCAAAATAATAATAATACAAGGTTTTTTTTTCAAAAGTCACTCGTTTATTCGAATTTTGCCTAATAACTTATGATTTACTAAAACCAACTTAGCAAAAGTTTTCAACGTACAACCCGTAGTATACCAGATCTGGTCGAAACTTATGGGTAGGGTTTAGGTGTTACATTTTGTATCGAGCCCAGTTCAAAACTCGGGCCGTGAAATGGGTCTAGTAGTGTTTTGAAAATTTATGTGAAATTGAGAAAAATCTGGAAGAAGATATGGCCTTCGAGTCTACCGGCACCCGATCCACGCAGGTAAGTATTCTGAACTTTTGGATGTGATATGTATGTTGGGATTGATGGGCTTGATGGATGTAGGCTAGTATATTAGACATTGATGGACTTTAGGCTTAGTTTAAACAACTCTCTAAATTCATAAGATTTAATCCAACCAAACAAACCTGTGAACAAGTCGCTGGGGTAGGGTGTGGTAACAGGCATACGCATGTCTAGGATTGGATTCAGGGAGAGCTTGGTATTTAAGCAGTCCTAGTGACTCACCTCCTCTTCGCTGGAATCTTACCTGGTGCATAGTGACTGTTCACCCTAGCCACAAGGATTTGTTGACAGGCCAAAATTTATAACTAAAACCCGAAAGGGACCAGCCACTCTATTTTGTAAAACTATTAAATTACCCCTGATTTATAAATAACCAAAATATCCTTGATTTGTAAAATTACCGAAATACCCCCGGATTACAAAATTACAGAAATACCCCCAGATTGCAAAATTACCAAAATACCCTTCTTTCACAAAATCACCAAGGAACCCTATTTTGAAAAATTACGAAAATACCCTGTAGGAGAAAATTACGAAAATACCCCTGGGTAGTGAAATGACTAACATACCCTATGTGTTGAATGTGGGTTCATGGATGTCGTCAGTATGTTGATGGTTGATGTGTGTGGTTCCTAGAACTAGGAGACAAACTTAAGACTGAAACTTGTAGATGTAATTCCGAATTCGAAAGAACTACTCTTACACTACCGTTCATAAAACTGTTCATGGTTAATCAGTGGAAGAAACCTATTAATTCATAAAATTTCTAATCAAATAAACATCAATCGGAAGAATGAGTACAAGGGGACGAGGATGCTCTAGATGTGAATACCAGTGCGTACTCTATCATATTATCCTAAGTGTTTCTTTTGGCTTTAGAATTAGAGTTCGCAGCGAAAGCATAGTGGTGAGACTTGGGTAGTATGATTAATAGTTAGTTGGAAATTTCGAGGACGAAATTTCTTTAAGGGGGAAGAACTGTAACATCCTGAATTAATGGGCCTTTGCATTTGATGTGTGTTACGATCAATGTGTTAATTAAAAGGTTTAAGGGGTTCAGATTGGGCTCAAGGTTGGGCCGAGGCCTTAGTTAAAAATTTCTTTTTGGGCGCTCTAGTGGAGAGCCTGTTAGAATAAGGTTTAAAAGATAATATCTGTAAATTAGAACATGAATGGGCTTGTGGCCCAGTGATAAAATGGCGCCACTTAGAGGGCTGGAAGTTGGCGTCAATTGAGGGTCCAAGGTTCGAGTCGCATGGTACCTTTTATTTTTATTATTTTCGGCATTTACAAGAGCAGTAGTGGAGTTCGGCAATGATGCTTAAATTTAGGAATTTATTTAATGGGATAATAAGGTGGATAAGAGCTGATAAAAGAAGGAAGAGGTGGTGCTATCTAGGTTTCTTTTAAAGGTATGAATAGAGTTAGATAAAGGAGAAAAGTTAGGAGCTATTTGCTGAGAATAGAGTTGGCCGAAATTCCATCACCTAGAGGAGTAAAGAAATCGGTTTCTAATTGCTATAGGGGGTGCCGAATTTTTCCTTTTTATGGGCTTAATTCTTTAGTTATCAGGAAGGGCACTTTCGGGTTTTCATAGGTAAGTGCTAAAATTTCTATAAATAGGGAGGGTTCTCTTCTTTATTTTTCGGCATTTAGGGTTTCCACCTTTTCTTTCTCTTCTTTCTTCTAAAAGTCGAAAACCCCATTATTCTTTTCTCTTCTTTCTCCTAAAAGCTGAAAACTCAATTATTCTCTTCTTTCTTCTAAAAGCTGAAAACTCCATTATTCTCTTCTTTCTTCTAAAAGCGGAAAGCTGAAAACTCCATTATTTCTTTCTCTTCTTTCTTCTAAAAGCCGAAAACTCCATTATTCTCTTCTTTCTTCTAAAAGCTGAATCTCTATAGATTTCTTCGAATCATCTTCTCTTCCTGATTTTTTACAAAAAGCTGAAATCCTCTAGGAGTAGCCGAATCTTCTCTAGTAAGATCTCTTAGATCTAAAAGCCAGAAACACTAGTTCCTGAGTCTCATATCACTTTTCGGGATTTCAAGGTAGATAGCGGTGGTGTTGGCTACGGATAGCATCAACTTAGAGGGTCTCATTCTAATATTAATCAGGTGTGTAGATCTCTAACACACTAGTAATCTGTACTAAATATATGTTATGGGCTAAAAGCCAGAAAAAGGCTGTATAGTAATCTGTACTAAATATATGTTATGGGCTAAAAGCCAAAAAAAGGTTGTATAGTAATCTGTACTAAATATATGTTATGGGCTAAAAGGTAGAAAAATGTTGTATAGACAGTCGGATTACCCAAAAAGGGTAGGCAAGGGATGCCAGGTACGTAATCATAGAAACTTCTCTATGTGTATCGATGTATGTGATAGACTGTGAACTTTGAGGTAGTATATTGTTTTGATTCTGCATGTATGTATGCATGGGATGGGATTGATATGATGAAGGGGAAGAAGGTCGCATAGCGATCGGTGGCTTTGCCACATAGGTCACATAGTGATCGGTCTTTAAGACAGGCAGCACAGCTGTCGAGATGGTGTGTAGCGGTTGGAGGGTTGATTGTAGAAATCCCCAAGGTGTGATGGTTGGTACGGGTTGGTGTGTAGAGGATGGATTTCTAGGCTGGGATGGGCCATGATGCATATATAGTTACCCTTGTATACGGACCAAGGCCATAATGTGTTTGTGGGCCAAGCCTTTGATGTGTTTTCGGGATTTACACACTGAGTCTTGGTGACTCACCCTATTATTTTTCCCTAACTTTACAGATGAACAGTAGATCGTGGACATGGGAGCAAAGGCGGACTCGAGGGGCCATCAAGTTTTTATTCCTATAGATTATTTTGGTTTTTCCTGAAGTTTTTTATTTTGGAAACATTTATGTAATAAGGCCCCATAGTTTATACTCACTACTTAGTTTTTAATATTTGCAACTTATGGAACTTTGTCAAAGGTTTTATTATTCAAAATAATAATAATACAAGGTTTTTTTTTCAAAAGTCACTTGTTTATTTGAATTTTGCCTAATAACTTATGATTTACTAAAACCAACTTAGCAAAAGTTTTCAACGTACAACCCGTAGTATACCAGATCTGGTCGAAACTTTTGGGCCGGGTTTGGGGTGTTACAGAGAGTTTTCCACAAATCTGACCTTTTAAGCTCGGCTCTTTGGCCTAGCTAACCGCCCTGACAAAAGCCCTGGCAGAAGTCTTCTGCCGAACTCCCCTCTTAAGTTGCCCCTAGGGTGTTTATATAGGTTTTGAGATGTGTTACTTGGCCTTCAAGTATCCTAATTTGAGTGCAATTCCTATTTGGGTGTTTAATTACACTTTGTAGTGTGTTTCTTTGCCTCCAAGCATCCAAATCCGAGTAAAACTCCTCTTGGCCGCGGCAGGGACACGCCCATGGCACACGCCCATGTGAATGATGGCCGGGCCGAGTGGACTCCTTTCATGAGGCACGACTGTGTGGTCTTGGGCCTAGGCCGTGTTGATTTCTTCTTTGGCCCATTTTGGTCCGTTTTGAGCCTGTTTCTCATTCTTTTTATACATGGATAATTTATACATGGATAATTCAATTCAAAGAGTCCTAAGGATTCAAACAATCTAAGTCATAGATTTGTAGCTCAAAAATATAGGCGTCTCCCCTTATCTAAATAATTACCTTTAAGTCAAAACTGACAAGGATTGACATCCTCACAAAAGATTCACTCAAATCACTCAAAGTGTTTAAGGTTCAAAATTTAGTCACTCAAAAGTCGAACATGAAAAGTTAATCCCATAGGCTTGCATGAAAATCAAATCTCCACCACTATAAAATGAGATGATACACAAATCAAAAGGTCTTTAACAGGGTTGTAATGGGGCTTGGGTTAAGGTGTGGATAAAGGCTGAATTAGAGGGTTGGAATTGAGATTGAATTGACAAATTACCTAACCAGAAACAATGAACTAAATAAAAGTAACTACATCAACTGAAGGCTAATAATACTAATAATACGAGCTTCTTCTTCAATATTTGGAATTCAAACGTATAAGCTCACTTAATCACAAAACTAATAATGAATAATGAATATACATTTGATTTTTTTTAAGAATAAATCATAAATACATAACAAAGGATAAATTACTGAAATAAAAAACATAGTTAGGCTATTAATCAAATCAAGTCTCGATATAAGGGTAGCCAAAAGGAATAGGGATAACAAAAACAAAGGGTTTCTGGGTTGAAATTAGTGGGTGAGTCGATAAAAAGGGTTGTTAGGTTTAAACGAGGTTCACTAGGGGTTAATTATGAAGGTAGGTTTTTAGTGGAGTAAGTGGGTTAAATCCTAGGTGCCTTTATCGTTTCTGTATATCAAATCAAAAGTGTGGTCTCGACATGTATAATCAATGCAAGTTCTAGAATAACAAATCAATGTTGACACACTCATAATCAATGAAGTGAGCAAGGAAAAGATTTTATGCTCTATAAGGCTCAAAATCTCGCAAAAATTATGGGTGTTTTGATATCAACCTTGTAAATTTCAAACTTCAAAGTAACATTCAAATTCAGGTGGACAACCTAGAAAATTTTTTATTTCTGAAAAATAGACTTATCATGCTTGATTCTCTAGTATTCTTAGAATTTAATTATCAATGCATAATTATCAATGACTTAATTTAAAACATATCAATAAAAATCATAAATCATAGGAATTTCATTCTAATGATAATATGAGAAACTTACTTTAAGAAACAAGACATAATTCAGGATTTGACAATAATGCAAAAAGTTTGGCACCCAATTTCAGGAATTTGAGAAAAAAAAAATAGACACCTTTTTAGGTTGTTCACCCCCCCACACTTAAGATGTACATTGACCTCAATGTACAAAGTTAGATAATAACACAATAATACTAAAATCATAAGATATGGGGAGAAGTGAAACTTCCTGAATTATGGATGACATTAATGAAAAGAAACCAGATAGGATTGGAGGTGAACGTGGGGAAGCGCCTCGAACCGTTTGAACTTGAATCCTTAAGGTAGCCGGTCTGATTTTATTGTATCCTAAGCTAAATCTAAATGGTATGAAGAATAAGAAGAAAATAAAAATAAAAATAAAAATAAAAATAAAAATAAAAATAAAAATAAAAATAAAAATAAAAATAAAAATAAAAATAAAAATAAAAATAGAAGTAAATAAAAATAAGAATAAAAGTAAATAATGGAAAATGAAAGAAGAAAGACAACTGAGCAAGAAAAAGGAAGAAGGGGGGTCTAAATAGAGATTATGGATCCGTGGTTGCCCCCGCCTTTACCTTCCCTCGTGATGGCCACACAGCCACGCCACTGCGGCAGTGCAAGGCCGTGTGGTATGGAAATCTGCACCTTGGTTAGTTTATGGTTAGGTGCTAAAAGGAAAAATAAAAGTAAAAATTAAAAAAAATGTAAAAATTAATGGGGATAGTGCTCGGGTTGCCTCCCGAGAAGCGCTCGTTTATAGTCTTAAGCTAGACTTTACCTCTCATTCGTATGGTCATGGTGGTTTGAGGAGGTGAAAATCCTTTCTCATGCGATCAATTCGATTATGGATATAAAGTTTAAGTCGAGTAGTATTTACCTTAAAGGTGTTGATTTTAGGACTAGCTACCTCGAATGTTCCATCTGGAAAGATTTTTAGTACCTGATCTCCTATCTTAAGCTGGGTTGTCCCATTATTAAGTTTGTCGTGGATTTGTCTCGTTTTTGCTTTGTGTGTTTTTAGTCTCTCCTTGAAGTGTGTCTTCCATTCGTCTAGTTTATCGATCCAAAGCCTTCGTTCCTCATGAATTTCTTCTTTATTGATACGAGGTCTAGGATCTAGCATCTGTGAAAGAGCTTCAAGAAACGGCAAGTTAATATGAAATTTCTTTGGAAGTTTAAGAGACTTACCAAATTCTTCCTCTGTATGTTCTTTCTTTGTCGCATTGGGGTATGGCTCACGAGCTTTGTACTCTGTAATTACCGGGTTTGGTAAATCCTGGCTTACCTCAACCTTACCTCCACTCACCATAGGCTCTTGCCTTGGGTCAGATTCCACTAACCTTTCACTGTCATGAGCTGTTACGGCTTGAATTTGCTCTTTTGGGTTAGTTTCAGTGTTGCTTAGCAATCTTTCTTGTAGTTGTTCGAAAATCAGCTTCGCAAGTTGTCCAACTGACTTAGTAATTTCCCCAACTGACTTAGTAAGTTCCCAAACTTGGTTCTTGATCCCTTCAATCGATGTTTGTTGGTTTTTAAGTGTTGTCTCAGTGTCTTGGAGACGGGTATCTGTGGCTGCCATGAATTTTGCCAGCATCTCTTCAATGTTCGACTCATCTTCCTGCTGGTGAGGTGGTTGTTGAAAATCTGGAGGAAGTTCCGGTCTTTGGCTATTTTGATCATCCCACGAGAAATTGGGATGGTACCTCCAACCTGCATTATAAGTGTCATTATAAAAATTATTTTGTGGTCTAGAATAGTTACCCGTATAGTGAGCTTGCTCGTTTTCCATGCCATATCCGTAGAGTGGGTACTCAGGATTCGTCACGCCTCCTAAATTCGAATCATATTGTATTTCTGGGTGTACCTGCGAGAGACTATTCAAACCATCAATTTTTTTATTCATCATCTCTAACTGATTAGATAACCTGGTGACAACGTCGAGGTTAAAGACACTGGTTGCTTTAGTAGGAATTGTCCTCATCGCTTGCCAATGATAATTATTCAGTGTCATCTTCTCTATAGACTAAAATTATCTGCCAAAAGCAAAATAGAGGAAAAATTAGCAAAGTAAAAAATAAAAATAAAAATAAATTGCAGAAAATAATAAAAAAAACGGCTAAAGTAATAAAAATAGAGCTTTCTTAATATTTTAGTTCCCCGGCAACGGCACCAAAAACATGATCATATGTCTGTCGAGTTTTAAAATTTATAAAGAGAATGATCGAACCTGGAAACTAACTCTGACAACGATTGAGGCAAGTGCACCTATCGAACAGTAGTATAGCTTAGGCAAGTCTGGATTGTCAAACCCAAAGGAACTAAAAGTACTAATACTAACTTTCTTTCTATTATTTAGCCTAAAATAAGTGAAGTTGTTTATTAATCTAAATTAACTAATTACTAAGCTAAAGACGCAAAGACAAAAAGAATGAATTGGGGAAATACTTGGGAAAAACTCAGTTGATTAAGACGATACCCTTAGGAAGAATCCACCTAGATTTCACTTGTTATCTAGCACTGAACCAGACAATTTATTCACTTGACTTGATCCGTAGGACTCCCTAATTTATATTAAACCCTCTCTCGAGGCGAATAACATCTAACCCTAAGTTGATTAATTGAAATCTCTTTGTAATTAAAACCCCTAGAATAGCAGTAAATCAATCTATGGACTACCATATTAGGTTTCACCCTAATCCGTCAAAATCTCGTCACCCTATCTCTAGGCGTGTGATCAACTCCGCTTAATTATGCTAGATCTACTCTTAAGCAGGGACTTTTGCTCCACCACCTAAGCACATTGAACTTGAATTAATATCCGCGAAATATCAACACAAGAATTCAACACACATAATCAAGAACAAATCAAGTATTTATCATATAGTTCAGAAAACAGTAACAAGATTCATCTAGGTTTCATCCCCCTTTAGGTATCTGAAGGGTTTAGTTCATAATAATAAAGAAAAACATCTCAGAAGAAAACATAAAACAAAACATAAGAAATCCCTAAAACCCCCTGAAGGAATTGAAGAGGAGATCCTCCGTCTTGAGTAGAATTCCGGCTTCTTGAGATGGATCAACTGGCTATCCTTTGAGAGTTTCCCACAAATCTGATCTTTTCGGCTCGGCTCCTTGGCCTAGCTAACCACCCTGACAAAAGCCCTGGCAGAAGGCTTCTGCCGAACTCCCCTCTTAAGTTGCCCCCTAGGGTGTTTATATAGGTTTTGAGATGTGTTACTTGGCCTCCAAGTATCCTAATTTCAGTGCAATTCCTATTTGGGGGTTTAATTAGACTTTGGAGTGTGTTTCTTTGCCTCCAAGCATCCAAATCCGAGTAAAACTCCTCTTAGCCGCGGTAGGGACATGCCCATGGCACACGCCTGTGTGAATCGTGGCCAGGCCATGTGGACTCCTTTCATGAGGCACGGTCGTGTGGTCTTGGGCCCAGGCCGTGTCGATTTCTTCTTTGGCCCATTTTGGTCCGTTTTGAGCCCGTTTCTCATTCTTTTTATTCTTGGGTGCTTTCATTAGTATAAGACATGAAAGGAAAGGATTAAGAGCACCAAATTACATAAAATAAGGGATAATTCATCCAAAAGCATACTAAATGTGGGATTAAAATATATTACTTTTACGGTTTATCAAATCCTGATGAGCTAGAGTATCTAATGTTGCAGAAAAATTTGAATGTAAGATAGTGACAATGGTTTTAGCTGTAACAGCCCAAAATAGGGCCTAGTCGGAATAGTAGTTTCGAGACCACAAACCCAAAGTAAAAATATATAATTTATGATTGTTTTAGAGTCTATGATATGTTGGGTGATGGTGTGCAAATGTTGTTAAGTAATTTTTATCGATAAAGTGCCCAATTTTATTATTGGGATTAAATTGCATTAATTGTAAAATATGAGTTCTAGAACATAAGTACTTGTTTTAAATGGGGGTTTAAACTAGAGGTGTTTAAATGGCAAATAAACCATCATATTTTGTAATGGACAAAACTAGTCATGGAAGGGTAAAAGTTGAAGGTTTAGTAAAAATGGCATTTTTGTCATTTGGGTGTTTTAAGGCATAAAAGACAAAATTGAAACCCAAAAATCTGCTCATTCTCTTCTCCATACTGCCGAATTTCTCAAGAAGCCATGGGTAGGGTTTCAAGCTTTTTCAAAGCTCAATTGTAAGTGCATTTGAGCCCCGTTTTTAATGTTCTTCGTATTTTTGAGATCCTATAAGCTTAACCTTTCTATTTTTACCATTTTTTTGCATGAAAAATGAAGTGTAAAAATTGACCCATACTAGATATATGTGCATTTTGATGTTTAATGGTAGAATAAGGGTGCACAAGGTTAAGAGAACGATTTTTGCAAAGTGATTTTCATTGAAAATGGTTAAAACGGGTTAATTAGTAAAAGTTGTAAATGCTCCTAAAAGTGTGAAATAATAAGAATTTGAGGTTGCTTTAGAAGAGAAAAAGGTTCTACTGACCTTGAATTTTATAGAAATAGAATAAAAATCATATTACGAGCCTAGGGGCAAAATCGTAATTATGAGAAAGTTTAGGGGCAAAATTGTAAATTTGTCATAGTATGATTTTTGTATTAAAATGAGTAATGTGAGTGATAATTAAGTGAAATGTGACATTTTAGATCAAAGAAATCGAGATTTGGACCAAGTACGGGGAAATGTCAATTAAAATGACCGATTCGCGTCGAGGTAAGTTCATAAGCAATTGAGTTGAATTGAATTTATTTATAGCGGTGTACATGAATTTAATGGAAGTATGTATATAGAATAATGATATAGCCGATTATGATATCTATATATGTGTATAGTTTAGCCGAATGGGAGGTATGTATATGTGTCATTGGTACACTCGAATGGGATGTGATTATGGAGATTGAAATAAGCTACTTCGTAGATTTGTAGTGGAGGTTTAATTCTTATGTATACATATATATAAATGTGTAACATGATTGAGAAATGCACTAAGTGTGCGAATTTAAATTATCGAGCACTAAGTGTGCGAAATCGGTCAGTGAGCACTAAGTGTGCAAATTAAATTACCGAGCACTAAGTGGGCGAAATCGGTTAATAAGTACTAAGTGTGCAAGTAAATTTTCAATTCAAAGATCGAAATCGGTAAGTTTTGATACTATGAGATGTTGTTGTCAGAAATCAAGAGAAAGTGATTATTTGTGGATTGGATGGAATGTTTCTTTTAAATGTATAGTTTGGATGATATAAATTGATATGTGCAAAAGTTTACAAAATCATAATGATTGTTATATGAATTACAAAATATGATTCGGATATGTGGAAATTGGTATATGATATATGTTTAAATAGTTTGGAACTTGAAAATATCGATAATGCATGGGAACCAAATATCCACATTAGGTTCGGCTTTAATTTGAAAGATAAGAAATGTTTTGTGGTTGCACAAGTAAATGAATAGATGATGGATTTTTGTCTATCAAATTTTTATTAAACTTATGATATAATGATTTAATGCATTGTTATCACGAAATTGCTTATAACTTACTAAGCTATGATAGCTTACTGTATGTGTTTAATTGCATTGTTTTATCAAATAAGTAACATGTGTCTATGATCACTTGGTTGTTATGAGCCAAGTTATAATATGCTTTGGTGTCGGTGTGTATAAATGAAAGTGAACACAAATAATTAATGAATGCGTGAAATTGACATTAAAACAGTTGTGGGCAGCAGCATTAGTATAACTTTGAAAAATCACCAAAAATGGTGAAAATTGAATTAAAGGTTGTATAAGATATTAAATTAAACCTTAATGAGCCTATTTTTTTTATAAAATAAACAGAGTAAGTAAAAGAAGTGTGAATTATGAGATATTTAAATTTTAGTGAGACATTCTCAGAATGAGTTTTGGAATCCCCTGTTCCATCTTTGAAAAATCATTAAAAACTGAAAAAAAATAATTATGGAGTATAATTCATATGCTTGAAATTATTAATTCGTCTAGTTTCAAATGAAACAAATTATAACATCATTTGAATTCTGTACAAGGAGAAAATTGGTTCGTAGTGAAAAGTGGTCAGAATAGTTGAACAGTGAAACGGGGAAAATTTTAATGAATAAAATGTATTAATTGAAAAGACCAAAAATTCTAGAAATTTTATGATATGAAGATATGTGAGTCTAGTTTTAGGGAAAATTAACATTTCTTCATTTGGAGCTCTGTATCTTGAGAAATATATAATTTAGTTCCAGTGACTCAAGTAGACAGATTAATGTGAACATGAGTAATAAGGTGTAAGCATGTGATATAATGATTATATCATCTTAAGAAATTATTGTGAGGATTTATCCATACAAGTTTATTAATTTCTTATTATTTGCATATGAACTTACTAAGCATTTATGCTTACTCCCCCTCTCTTTTCCCTTGCCTTGTAGTATCGCCAAGTTAGCTCGGGGATCGGCGGACGTCGGAGATTCACTTACACTATCAATTGGAACACTTGGTATATCTAGATACATTAATTTTTGGGTTATGGCATGTATAGTAGGCTTGGTCATTTTGTCATATATGTCATATTTCTTATGGCCTAAAATGTTGGCCCTTATTTAACAAATGTTCATTTTGATTAAGGCAATTTGTAGATGGCCAATATTGATGGTTGTTATACGCCTATGATGTGGTTTTACATGTTCAAGAATTTTAAGTCCGGTAACGCCTCGTACCCTATTTTGGCATTGGATACGGGTAAGGGGTGTTACATTTAGTGGTATCAGAGCATGGTTTAGTCAATTTTAGGACTAACCTAGCATGAGTACGAGTCTAGTTATACAGCCATATTGAATTGTGATAGTGTGACGACTCCCGACCCCGATCATATTTATTTTATTAGGCAGATGTGCTTTCCAACCAAGCTAAGTCTGATAGTACAGAAAGTGTGTTTTGATGAGCCAAACTTGGGAAGGTATGGAGGATAATTCATGATGTGTATGTGATAATGAATAAAGTGTGATAATTGCAAATCGAAAGTTAAGCATAAAGTATTATAAATGTTTAGAAGTTATGAAAAATGAACTAAATGTGTGAACCGAGTAGAACGCTTGAAACGGGTACTTTCGTTTAAAGACTTGTGATGGATTGATGATAAAGACCATGGGTTGACCATGGCAGCATGTGAATATGTCATTATTGGTGGGCTATGTGCGATGTCACCGTATTTATTATTATTGGTGGGCTGTGTGCGATACCACCATATTTATCATTATTGGTGGGCTATGCGCGATGTCACCGTATTTATTATTATTGGTGGGCTGTGTGTGATGTCACCATATTTATTATTATTGGTGGGCTATGTGCGATACCACCGTATTTATTAATATTGGTGGGCTATGTGTGGTACCACCGTATTTATTATTATTGGTGGGCTGTGTGTGATACCACCATATTTATCATTATTGGTGGGTTGTGTGTGATACCACCGTATTTATCATTATTGGTGGACTGTGTGCGATACTACCGTATTTATTATTACTGGTGGGTCGTGTACGAAACCACTGTGTATTCGATATTATTCTGAAGTGTTCATCGGGAAACTTTGACAAAGTGAAATTACGTGTGACTATGTGATGACAAGTGCAGGGTATAAATACATGTAAATGTGAGCAATGTTTATGATATGTATTTGGAATGTGGTAAGACTTGAAATGAGTAAGTTTATATGTAAATGATACATCCTTTTTACTTATGTTTTTACATATTAATGTATCATATGAAATATGAGTGAATATTATTGATACTTATTAAAATGATGGAAAGTGAGGAAATTCCCGGATGAACCTTCGAAAGAGACAAAGGATACGGATGAATACCATGAATATGTGTGTTAAATGGCCTAAAATAACTTCGGTGTTGTGATAAAATTTTATGAAAATCATCCGGGTTTCGCAATGTTACAGTTAAGGAAAAAGTTAATATTGACTAATCGACTCATTCGGGGTTCTTATCATATGAGAATGCTAGTTGATTTCAGTGATAGATGAAAGCAGTGTTAATCTGTCTGGGCCGTGATCGGTATTACTCTATCTTTTACGGTATTCTATTAAAATGAATTGATAGAAAAGTGACATGCGCTCATATGATGTTGAAATTCGCCTTCCAACGATTGTTATTCGTGAAATGTGTATATGAAAACTATGTTGCTTCATTATCGCTCGGTGGTTATAAGTATTGTTTTCCTTCTGGAAATTTTCTGAGAATTGTCGAAGTCGGTATTATTTCTCTTATGAGCTATATTCTCGGACTTCTAGTACGGTATCAAATCTTGGATTTCCTTATCTCAGATTTCTTATTGACTTTATTTTATGAATTGTGCAAGAGATATTCCTTTACTTGAAGTAATCATACTTTTGTGATTATGAAATCTAGTTTGATAGTGAACATACAGTGTTACTATTATCAGATGTGTAAAGACTATGCTTTTGCATTGGTTAAAATATTGTTTATCGGTGTGACTGAGAAGTTAGCCTTGAAATGGCGCTACAATTTTAATTGTCAGAGAGATGAAATTCCAATGTGGTTCAGTATTTTGAGAATTAACAGTAAAATGAATTTTATTAGATGTGATCTATCTTTAGATTTTGGGAAAGGAATCAACATTGATAAAAGAGTAAACAGTGAAGGATCAAGCTGGAATTCGCGCTATGGTTGTTATTTCTGATTAATTTGATATATCTCAGTGAGTTAAAATGAGATTGTTATGTATCATTGAAACTGTATAGTTGATTTAAGGATCATTGATTCGTGAACCTAGGAAGAATTGTAATAGGATACATGTCCGAGTTATCATGGCAACCCGATGAAAATGGTTCCTTTAGAAGGGCATCAGAAAACGACCAAGACCAATTCAATTATTTAGTTTGGATAATTTATTGGTTTGAAGTGTATTTTGATACAAGAACGTGAAAATGGTAGCTTATGCTTGCACTCAGTTAGTACTGCATGAAAAGAATCTTATGATGTGAATTAGAAATTGATTATTATTCAGAAATAATGATGCTTATTCCATGATTTTGTGAAACTTAGAATTTTGTCAGTAAATGGTAAGTTAGAAGTGTTCGAAAGGAACTAACTTCGATTCGAACTACAGTCGAAAACCGACCATTTATTTGTTGTTTCGAGACAGAGTTTGTGTACCAAGAAATCAATTATAGATTATCAGAAATTGCATACAGAACCGAAAGGCAAGAGTATTGAAACTTAGATAAGTGACAAGTGCTTCTGAAAGTATCTTTGTGACAATTTTTATTTTATTTTATTTGGTAAGTAAAGAAAAGTGATTTACGGTTCATCAAAGAGTATAAGACTATTGATAGAATGAGGCCAGTTACTTATCAGTGTGTATTTCGTCGTAACTTGAGAAAATTCAGTGATGTGATTCTTATGTCCGTGATAAGAAAGTACAGATTCGTAATCTTAGTTTAAGAAGTGAGATGTTGAGGATGCCGAAGTTGTATGAGAATTTGACAGTACCTTGTGAAATCAATCCTAAGTTTATCTTTAGGTAAAATTTTCGGGGACAAAAATCCCTAAGGGGGGAGAATTGTAACTGCCCAAAATAGGGCCTAGTCGGAATAGTGGTTTCGAGACCACAAACCCGAAGTAAAAATATTTAATTTATGATTGTTTTAGAGTCTATGATATGTTGGGTGATGGTGCGCAAATTTTGTTCAGTAATTTTTATCGATAAAGTGCCCAATTTTATTATTGGGATTAAATTGCATTAATTGTAAAATATGAGTTCTAGAACATAAGTACTTGTTTTAAATGGGGGTTTAAACTAGAGGTCTTTAAATGACAAATAAACCATCATATGTTGTTATGGACAAAACTAGTCATGGAAGGGTAAAAGTTGAAGGTTTAGTAAAAATGGCATTTTTGTCATTTGGGTGTTTTAAGGCATAAAAGACAAAATTGAAACCCAAAAATCTTCTCATTCTCTTCTCCATACTGCCGAATTTCTAAAGAAGCCATGGCTAGGGTTTCAAGCTTTTTCAAAGCTCAATTGTAAGTGCATTTGAGCCCCGTTTTTAATGTTCTTCGTATTTTTGAGATCCTATAAGCTTAACCTTTCTATTTTTACCATTTATTTGCATGAAAAATGAAGTTTAAAATTTGACCCATACTAGATATATGTGCATTTTGATGTTTAATGGTAGAATAAGGGTTCACAAGGTTAAGAGAACGGTTTTTGCTAAGTGATTTTCGTTGAAAATGGTTAAAACGGGTTAATTAGTAAAAGTTGTAAATGCTCCTAAAAGTGTGAAATAATAAGAATTTGAGGTTGCTTTGAAAGAGAAAAAGGTTCTGCTGACCTTGAATTTTATAGAAATAGAATAAAAATCATATTACGAGCCTAGGGGCAAAATCGTAATTATGAGAAAGTTTAGGGGCAAAATTGTAAATTTGTCATAGTATGATTTTTGTATTAAAATGAGTAATGTGAGTGATAATTAAGTGAAATGTGACATTTTAGATCAAAGAAATCGAGATTTGGACCAAGTACGGGGAAATGTCAATCAAAATGACCGATTCGCGTCAAGGTAAGTTCATAAGCAATTGAGTTGAATTGAATTTATTTATAGCGGTGTACATGAATATAATGGAAGTATGTATATAGATTAATGATATAGCCGATTATGATATCTATATATGTGTATAGTTTAGCCGAATGTGAGGTATGTATATGTGTCATTGGTACACTCGAATGGGATGTGATTATGGAGATTGAAATAAGCTACTTCGTAGATTTGTAGTGGAGGTTTAATTCTTATGTATACATATATATAAATGTGTAACAAGATTGAGAAATCCACTAAGTGTGCGAATTTAAATTACCGAGAACTAAGTGTGCGAAATCGGTCAGTGAGCACTAGGTGTGCGAATTAAATTACCGAGCACTAAGTGGGCGAAATCAGTTAATAAGTACTAAGTGTGCAAGTAAATTTTCAATTCAAAGATCGAAATTGGTAAGTTTTGATACTATGAGATGTTGTTGTCGGAAATCAAGAGAAAGTGATTATTTGTGGATTGGATGGAATGTTTCTTTTAAATTTATAGTTTGGATGATATAAATTGATATGTGCAAAAGTTTACAAAATCATAATGATTGTTATATGAATTACAAAATATGATTCGGATATGTGGAAATTGGTATATGATATATGTTTAAATAGTTTGGAACTTGAAAATATCGATAGTGCATGCGAACCAAATATCCACATTAGGTTCGGCTTTAATTTGAAAGATAAGAAATGTTTTGTGGTTGCACAAGTAAATGAATAGATGATGGATTTTTGTCTATTAAATTTTTATTAAACTTATGATATAATTATTTAATGCATTGTTATCACGAAATTGCTTATAACTTACTAAGCTATGATAGCTTACTGTATGTGTTTAATTGCATTGTTTTATCAAACAAGTAACATGTGTCTATGACCACTTGGTTTTTATGAGCCAAGTTATACTATGCTTTGGTGTTGGTGTGTATAAATGAAAGTGAACACAAATAATTAATGAATGAGTGAAATTGACATTAAAACAGTTGTGGGCAGCAGCATTAGTATAACTTTGAAAAATCACCAAAAATGGTTGAAATTGAATTAAAGGCTGTATAAGATATGAAATTAAAGCTTAATGAGCTTTTTTTTTTATAAAAGAAATAGAGTAAGCAAAAGAAGTGTGAATTATGAGATATTTAAATTTTAGTGAGACATTCTCAGAATGAGTTTTGGAATCCCCTGTTCCAACTTTGAAAAATCAGTAAAAACTGTAAAAAAATAATTATGGAGTATAATTCATATTCTTGAAATCCTTAATGAGTCAAGTTTCAAATGAAACAAATTATAACATAATTTGAATTCTGTACAAGGAGAAAATTGATTCGTAGTGAAAAGTGGTCACAATAGTTGAATAGTGAAACATGGAAAATTTTAATGAATAAACTGTATTAATTGGAAAGACCAAAAATTCTAGAAATTTTATGGTATGAAGATATGTGCGTCTAGTTTTAGGGAAAATTAACGGTTCTTCATTTAGAACTTTGTAGCTTGAGAAATAAATAATTTAGTGACAGTGACTCAAGTAGACAGATTAATGTGAACATGAGTAATAAGGTATAAGCATGTGATATAATGATTATATCATCTTAAGAAATTATTGTGAGGATTTATCCATACAAGTTTGTTAATTTCTTATTATTTGCATATGAGCTTACTAAGCATTTATGCTTACTCCCCCTCTCTTTTCCCTTGCCTTGTAGTATCGCCAAGTTAGCTCGGGGATCGGCGGACGTCGGAGATTCGCTTACACTATCAATTGGAACACTTGGTATATCTAGATACATTAATTTTTGGGTTATGGCATGTATAGTAGGCTTGGTCATTTTGTCATATATGTCATATTTCTTATGGCCTAAAATGTTGGCCCTTATTTAACAAATGTTCATTTTGATTAAGGCTATTTGGAGATGGCCAATATTGATGGTTGTTAGACGCCTATGATGTGGTTTTACATGTTCAAGAATTTTAAGTCTGGTAATGCCTCGTACCCTGTTTTGGCATTGGATATGGGTAAGGGGTGTTACATGAGCTATTAGAAGAGTATTTATAGTTATTGAAACACTTCTCGGATAGTGGACATAGTACAGATATCTGAATGGAAAATCCCCGTTTAATCAATGGGAGTTAGTTACTCGATTGACCTTAGTTGATAATCTCCTAGTTTTAGCGATGTTAATGGCTAAAGCGAGTTTTCCCTGTGAAACAGAGAAGTTCAAAAGAGTGATAGTGAATGGTATTCTAAATAAGCTCCGAATGAGTTGGTTTCAGATGTTAAAATTCAGGTTGGATAAGATTTCCGTTATTATTGTTATCTTGAGATGGAATTTGCAGGTTGATGAATCCAGAACTTATGCAGAAGTTTTGGTATGAGGCTCAGTAGTGGCATGTCTACTCATTTAAGAAATTTTTTTTTTGACAATTGAGTACACATCACGATATGATTGAGTTTATGTTTAGAAGTAGTCGACCGGTAAAAGCTGAATTTTCAAGAGTGTTCAAAGTCAGGACTATTTCAGTCGGTGAAGATTCTAGGGAGAAAGTGTGATAAAATACTATAGATTTTGAATTTTGATCGACATGATTCCCAAAGAGGGGAATGTCAAACTGGTTGTAGTGAATTATTCGATAAAGATCTGGATGATCATTTTAGCATGTGCAGGGTTCACATTTGTCAGATTACTGAGTATATGTGTCCTAGAGACAGAGTATTTTTTAATTTTAAAGTTGTGCTTCAACCTTGTGTACTACAGCTTAAAGGTCTTTGGCAAGAGAGAGATTGAGGGTAAATCGATTTGTGATTTTGAAAAGTTGGTGGAAACGTTCATGGAAGTTGAAAACAACTTCTTCTAGTAATATTTTCGGGGACGAAAATCCCTAAAGGGGAGAATTGTAACAGCCTGATTTAGGGGCTAGTCAGAATAGTGGTCTCGGGATCACTAATCCGGGGTCGTAGAAAATTTATTTTAATTTTATTGTATGGGTTATAGCATGATTATAAGGGTGCATGAAAATTTTGGTGCTTTAATTTTAGCGATTTCATGCTTAATCGCGAAAAAAGACTAAATCGCATAAAGTGTGAAAGTCCTATTTTATTTGCTAAAGGTGCCCAATAGCCATAGAATTTTAATTGGAGGCCTTTAATGTGAAATTAGGACTTTTTAAAGGTCATAGCCGGCCATAGGGGGGACAAGAAAGGACTTTGTCGTTTGTTAGGTGGAAATTTGGTGATAAAATTTGATTTTTAATCATAAAATAAAGAAAAGAAAATATCATCTTTTCTCTCCATCCTCTCCACCGAAAATGAGCAGCCAAAATGGGGGTTGAGAACTCAAAATTTCAGCCAAGCTTTCCTCCTTGCAAGTAAGTGATTTTGGTGACCTTTCTTGAAAAGTTTTGTAGTTTTGGAACCCCAAATGCTTAAGCTAGCTAATGAGGTGAATATTTTGCAAACTGGTTAAGAGTTTAGGGTTTTTCCATGAGAGCAATTGAGTTGTTTTCTGTATTTTTATGAAATAAAATGAGTCTTAGTTGTTAGATAAACAACTTTTGTGAAGGGTGTTATCATGAAAACACCTAAAATGACCTTTTTTGTAAAGGTTGTGATATGAGTGGTATATGTGTGTAATAGTTGAAATTTTAAGTTGCTATAGAAGGGAATATGAATCGGCTAGGCTTAATTAGCAAAGAAGTTGGATGAGAATCGATATACGAGCCTAGGGGCAAAATCATAATTTTGCCAAAGTTCAAGGGCAAAATGGTAATTTTGCCAAAATAGAATTTTTAAAATGTATTAATTAGTGTGGTGATTAAATGAGTAAATTTTATTGTTCTAGATCAAAGCAAACGAGATTTGGACCTAGAACGGGAGAAAAGAGAAATATGGACAAATAGGACCCTTTCTACCCTTTTCGGTATCGAGGTAAGTTCGTGTGCTAATAATTCAACTATAGTGAAGTATTTAATATTTCGATGATGTATGAATTGTATATTGACTCTATGAATATATTAAATACGTTTTGACGAGATGTCAAGAATTGAAATTCTTCAATTGAATCTAAGAATAGAGAGAATGCAAATAGCATGATACTATGATAATAAAGGTCCCGTGTAAGACCATATTTGGAATATGGCCTCGGTGTGAGATTTCGATAAGACCATGTCAGGGACATGGCATCGATATGATATTTCATGTAAGACCCTACCGGGGGTATGATGTTGATTTGGTACTATATGTATGAAATTAAGAGTGTTTGTAACACCCCAAACCCGGACAGGACACCGCGTCCGAATCTGGTATGTTACGGGGAAAACGTTTTTGAGAACCCAAAGTATATAGTTAAAAACGAGTTGATTTCATTTAGCATTTCCAATAGTTTCTTAGTACTATTTCGAAACATTTTTGACTTAGTAGAATATCGAGTTTGGTTTGAAAATCATTTGAGTTTACTTGATAGCAAAACATAGTGAGATACCCGATGGTATAGTTTAAAACACATTGCGTTATAGTTTTGAATACATTATCTTACCAAATTTTTAGTAAAATTTCATGCCAAGTTATTTGTTAAGCAGGTTGAGAATCTAATTAAAACATAACCATCATAAAACATAATTTAAAGGCCTTTTACAAATCCAAATTAAAGCTCAAATAAAAATAAATAAGCTAAAGTACCCAAAGTGAATAGTCTGAGCAAAACTTTTATTAAAGCATGGCATGTGCACCCCGAGTCCACCCCGGCTCCATGTCCGCGTCTACGGGTCACCTGAAATGTCAAAGGAGAGGGTGAGTCGAATGACTCAGTGCATAAATCCCGCTCCCGATGAAACAACATGCTAACACACATCATACATAGCAACATAATTAATGCAACCCGATCCTAACCATCCGTATCTCCTTTTTCTACCCTTGTGGTACCAAACCACTGGTGGTGCCAAACCACTGGTGACATATAGTCACAATGTGTTACCAAAACACCGGTGTCCTAAAGACACAATATCCATCAATGTGGTGCCAAACCACTTTGGTGTCCCAAAGACACGTTTGTGCTACCAAAGCACCGGTGACCAAAGTCACAAATCCAATGATGGGGCCAACCCATCGTGTGATACCCAATCACTAGCGACGATCCCATATCTCATGTGGGGCCAACCCACGATGGTGTCAAACCACGGGGACGAGTCGCAATGAGGTGCCCAACCTCGGTGTCCCAAAGACACAAATGTGGTACCAAACCACCGGTGACCGTAGTCACAATAATCGAATGATGGGGCCAACCCATCGTGTGATACCCAATCACTAGCGACGATCCCATATCTCATGTGGGGCCAACCCACGGTGGTGTTAACCACGGGGACGAGTCGCAACGAGGTGCCAAACCTCCGGAGGTGCCAAACCTCTGTGACCCAAAGTCACAAAGTGTGTTACCAAAACACTTTGGTGCTCACAAGACAAAAATATCACCGCTCCCTCCACTCATATCACCCATCAACATACCATACTCATGTAATCATGCATATCATACAAATCATGCATATCATGCCAACATGTCTAGCATTACATCTCATAGCATACATAACATAGATCATAATACCCAAGGTATCCATACTAGAACTTGTAATAAATTAGACTTACCCGGATACGTACACATACCCCGTTTGGGTATCCAATTATCCGTCATACTGGTATAGTTTTTAACAGGCAAACAGGTTTATTAATAACATTACTAGGTATCAGTGTGTTAGTTTACACACCTGTAATCTGAGTCTAAAATCCCAACGAACGATCTAAATCTCCCGAGTGACTTGCTCCTAATATCGGCCAAACATAGGGGTTAGGCATCTATAACATTCGGCCAACAACAATTAAATAAAGGGGTTAATATCGAACCCTTACCTTGCTAATGGTTTGATTTCTTATCAAACCCGAACCACAAAGGTTCTCCTTCCAACAATCGTCTACACCTTCAAAAGAGAACTGTTAATCTTTTAGAAACCTTTTAGACTTAATCAAAACTAAACGAATAACCCATGAACAATATCTCACCATCACTTACCGGTCAATTAACAGAAGATGACAACTCCTCTTGCTTGCTTCCAAAATCCAAGGATCCTATAACGAGAGATTAGTACCCTTCCAACATGACCATATTCGGCCCTCACCCAAACCGTAACCAAAAAGAACAAAAGAGGGAAAATATGGCCATTCGGCCACCCCACTTACCTTGTTCAAAGATTGAACAACCAACCAAATCCACTCTTCACCGATATTCGCCACCAAGGAACTACTAAGAGAGAGAAGACTTTCGGCCAAGAGGAATGGAAGGAACAAACGAATACAAGCGGCTTGAGCTTTGAACGAAAGACAAGAATAAAACGATGAGTAGAGAGTGGGGACTTTCGGTTTGAAAAGAAATGGATGAAGAAAGTGTTTTTGGGAGGGTAAGATTCGGCTACCAATGTTTCAAGAAGAGGAAAAAGAATGTTGGAGAAGAGAGAGTTTCGGTTTTAACACAATTAAACAAAAGAAGAAGAAATGGGGTTGAACATTCGGCCACACACAAAAATTAAGGAAAAGAAATGCAAATTTCGGCAAGGCTATAGGGGTTTGGTCATTCAGTTTGAAGAAATGAGAAAAACTCTCTGAAGTTTCGGGTTGCTTTTGACAAAAGAAGAAAATGTTGGCTTCACAAATGCTTTTGGCCGAAAATGCACAAAATGAGAAGTGCATTTCGGCACACCTCACTTCTCCCTTACCAAACCGTCCACACCCCACTCCAACACCCCACAAATTCGGCCAAAATCCCTCCATTCACTCCACTCCCCACATTCAAACAACAAGACCAAGTCTTCCTCCTACAATTATTCTCCACCAACCGTTTGAATGGTATGACTTGGTCCAAGGTAGAATTCAACTTGCCTTCTACCTCTTCCCCCATGCCGTCCAAAATTAAAGCCAAAATGGGGACTCTGCAGCTCGAACACTAGACCTCCACTCCTTGTAGATGACGCCACACCAAGCTCCCCCATGTAGCGCATGCTTTGCCACTAAGCTAGCTCCTTACTTGTGCAACAAAACAACAATTAAAATTCTTAAACCCCACTCCAACAGCTCCTCCTATAAAGCCTAAAAACTAAAATTCTCCCATTCACTCAGGCATACTCCTAGCCTACAACCAAGCCCCCAAAACATAGAAATAGCCACGCAGCACACTAAACACATGCAATAACATGCAGCAACCAAACAGCCCCCTAACCCGGGATATTACAGTTCTACCCCCCTTAAAAATAATTTCGACCTTGAAATTACCTGATCAGAAGAGTTGCGGGTATTGCTGTCTCATCATATCCTCGGGTTCCCACGTAGCTTCTTCTACGCCATGATTCCGCCAAAGTACCTTAACCAAAGGCACAGACTTCTTACGCAGAACCTTTACATCTCGATCAAGAATCTGCACAGGTTCCTCCTCCATGGTCAAATCTGGATTTACCTCGATCTCTTCCACTGCTACCACATGCGACGGATCCGAACGATACCTCGAAGCATCGAAACATGGAATACGCCGTGAATCGACTAAGCTCTGCTGCAACTCAAGCTGATCGCCATCGGGTCCAACTCGTCTCAGAACCTTATACGGCCCAATGAACCTCGGACTTAGCTTGCCTTTCTTCCCGAATCTCAACACCTTTTTCCAAGGCGAGACCTTCAGGAAAACTCGATCCCCCACAGTAAATTCTATATCTCTTCGCTTAAGATCGGCATAAGACTTACTGGGTCCAAGCTTCCTTCAATCGGGACTGAATCAACTTAACCTTGTCCTCGGTCTCAGCCACCAACTCGGGTCCCAACAACTGACGTTCACCCAACTCCGTCCAACACGTGGGGTGAGCGACACTTCCTACCATACAACGCCTCATATGGTGCCATCTTGATGCTCGCTTAGTAGCTGTTGTTGTAGGCAAACTCACCTAATGGTAGAAACTCCTCCCAACTACCTCTGAAATCCAAGATACAACCTCTCAAAGATATCCTCTAAGACACGAATGACCCTTTACGATTGACCGTCGATTTGCGGGTGAAAAGCCGTGCTGAAATCCAAACGCGTACCCAAAGCCTGATGCAACGCTTTCCAAAACCTTGACGTAAATCTGGGATCCCTATCCGAGATTATCGAAACTGGCACACCATGCAACCTTACTATCTCTGACACATACAGCTTCGCTAGCTTCTGAAGTGAATAATCAACCCTCACCGGAATGAAGTGAGCTGATTTAGTCAGTCGATCCACCACTACCCAAACCGAATCTTTCTTGCTTGGCGTAAGCGGTAACCCACTAACAAAATCCATGGTTATCCTTTCCCACTTCCACTGAGGAATCTTCACAGGCTGAAGCAAACCCGACGGCAACTGATGCTCAGCCTTGACCTGTTGACAAGTCAGACACTTCCCAACAAACTCTGTCACCTCTTTCTTCAAACCAGGCCACCAAAACTGCTCTCTAAGATCTCTATACATCTTACTACCTCCAGGATGCATAGCATAAGGACTGCTATGTGCGTCCTGAAGAATCTTTTGCCTTAGCTCAACATCTTTAGGCATACAAGCTTTACCTTGAAAACACAGAACCCCATCACGGACAAAAGTCAGTAACCCTCCAAACCACCATCCTCGCACTTGCAACCTTCGCTTTTCGAACCTCATCCAATAATCTGTTTCTCTCGATCTGCTCAACCCAAGTAGGCTTAACTTGCGATTACGCGAGAATACTCCCATCGTCATACAAACTCAAGTGGGCAAACAAAGCTCTTAAGTGCGAAACAACCTTGCGGCTCAACGCGTCGACCACCACGTTAGCCTTGCCGGATGATACTCAATCGAACGATCGTAATCTTTCAAAGAACTCAACCCATCTGCGCTGCCTCAAATTCAAATCCTTCTGAGTCAGAAGATACTTTAGACTCTTGTGATCTGTGTAGACTATCGATCTTTCTCCATACAAGTAGTGCCTCCAAATCTTTAAAGCGAAGACTACAGCTGCTAGCTCCAAATCGTGCGTCGGATAGTTGACCTCATGTGGTCTCAGCTGCCGAGAAGCGTAAGCCACAACCTTACCTTCTTGCATCAGCACACAACCCAAGCCCGTATGTGATGCATCGCAATAGACTGTGAATTCCTTGCCAGCCTCAGGTTGAATCAAAACCGGAGCCTCCGTCAAAATCTTCTTTAACTTATCGAAGCTTTCCTGCTGTTTCTCAGTCCATACAAACGGAACTTCTTTCCTCAGCAACTTGGTCATCGACGCTGCTATCAACGAAAAACCCTCAACAAACCTTCGGTAGTATCTGGCCAAACCCAGAAAACTCCGAATCTTAGCCACTGACTTAGGCGGCTTCCAATCCAAAACTGCCTCAATCTTACGAGGATCTACTCGAATCCCCTCAGCCGACACTACATGGCCCAAGAAAGTCACTTCCCTAAGCCAGAACTCACACTTACTGAACTTAGCATAGAGCTGCTCTTCCCTCAAAATCTGCAACACCACTCGCAAATGCTTATCATGCTCTTCCTCTGTCCTTGAGTACACCAAGATGTCGTCTATGAAAACCACGACGAACCCGATCCGAGATCTTTGTTGAAACACCCTATTCATCATATCCATAAACGCCTTGCGGTCGTTAGTCAACCCGAACGGCATTACGGTAAATTCGTAGTGCCCATACCGAGTCCAAACGCGTTTTATGGATATCGACCTCCTTAACTCTTAACTGGTGATACCCAGACCTCAAGTCGATCTTTGAAAATACCGCAGCACCCTTCAGCTGATCAAACAAGTCATCTATCCGTGGCAACGGATACTTGTTTTTAATCGTCAGCTTATTCAACTGGCGGTAGTCTATGCACATCCGCATCGTGCCATCTTTCTTCTTGACAAAGAGTACCGGCGCACCCCACGGCGAAACACTAGGCCTAATAAAACCTCGATCCAATAACTCCTGGATCTGAGCCTTAAGCTCCACCAATTCCTTTGGCGCCATCCTATACGGAGCAATAGACACAGCGCGATTCCGGTAATAGATCTATCCCGAACTCTACCTCGCGATCTGGCGGCAAACCCGGAAGTTCCTCGGGAAAAAACATCAACAAACTCCTTAACGGCATGCGAACCTTCTCCACAGCAGACTCTTGACCTCCAAGGCATACACATGAACCACATATGCTTCACGACCCTTCCGACCATCTTCTCCGCCTTGGAGCGGATACCACATTTGATAAGTAATCCCTCCTATTACCTATCATAGCCACCTCATCACCCTCAACCGTCTTAAGAACCATGCGCTTGGCGCGCAATCCAACCTCGCTTTGGTACTTGACCAACCAGTCCATCCCAAGAATCGGATCGAACTCCCCAAACGGCGGTTCCATCGGATCGGCGAAAGAAACACTACCCCTGGAGTTCTAGGGTACCTCTCTAAACAGGTTTATCTACTACTACAGAGTGACCTAGAGGGCTAATCACGGTCATCCGCCTAGAAGATATCTCGAGTCTAAATCCATGGTCTCTACTATACTACGGCAACATAAGAGTGCGTTGAACCCACATCAATCAAAGCGTTATAAGGAGAACCAAAAATCAAAAACGCGTCTGGGCATTATGACGTCCGGTGCGTCGCCCTCCTCCCGGCGCCTCGCAGCATACACTAATCCAGGCTGTCTGGCATCAGAACTACCCGCACCTCTGCCCGGTGCTCCACGGCCCCAACCAGAACCATTACCACCTCTGCCATTACCACGGCCCCTCTGCGGTGGCGGTCTATTACCTCTGAACTGATTCGGCCCGACTCTCGGGATCCGAATCTGCCCAACCTACGCGGACAGTCCCTCACACGATGCTCCAGAGAACCACACTCAAAGCAACCTTTTCCTCCAGTCCAGCAGCCACCCCAATGAGATTTCCCACACTGATTACACTGCGGCGGTCCCTGCCTAGCAGCAACAAACCTAGCAGACTGATTCGGCCCACTCGGTCTAGCTCTCTTCTGCGGACTACCCGACGATCCAGAAGACCCAAAGCTCCTCTTATGCCTATTTCTGTCCATGCCCTGTCTCACTGACTCCTTAACACCCTCGGCTACCTTAGCCTTCTCAACTAAGACAACCAAACTCGCTCCTGGCGAGGAGCAATCAGCAGCCTCAACTCGTCTCGCAGACCATCCTCGAAACGAACACACCTCTCATGCTCAGTGGCCACAATGCCCCTGGCATACCTACTCAGCTTCAGGAACTCAGCCTCGTACTCAGAAACAGATTTACTCCCCTGAACAAGCCTCAGAAATGCCTTCCGCTGGGAGTCAATATAACTAGCTCCGATGTATTTCTTTTGATATGCAGCACTGAAATAATCCCATGTCAAATCCTCCACGCCACACTTCGTCCGAACCGTGAGCCACCACCTGGTATGACTCATCCCGAAGAAGCGTCGATGCCCTTCAGCTTCTCTTCAGAGTCAAATCCGGATCATCCATGATCCGCTCGATTGCCTCGGCCCGATTACTCAAGGCTTTGAGCAACACCAGATACACCTCGGAAGAATTCGGCCCCATTTGCCCGAAGTCGCTCAGGCACTGATTTCCTAACTCCTGCACCACCACCTACACCAGCTACTCTTTCCAACACTCGCAGCATCGCTCGTGACATCACTGCGTCATCCGGCCGATCTTGGAACTCACCACCTCCACCGGTGGCGATGCAGATCTCATTTTCTGACCCCTGACCAGATCCTACGGGTTCAGAAACTGTCATCCTACCACGACCTCGTCCACGACCACGTCCACCTCTAGCGCTCATGACTAATCTTTCTACGTATCTGATTTAAGAGTTTTATGCATCAGCATATATTCCACTATTTTAAGGCAAATCTTATGAATATTTAAGGAGATTTGTTCTCGCGAGTTCACAGAATCCTATCAGTTTCAATCTCTAAAGTAATATACTATTGCTATTCATCAAATCGTATCACATCCAATCAATTCACAAGCAATAGTAAGGGTACTTACCTGGGCGAACTGGTGCCGGAGACTCGGTGCCATGCCTTTCAAACCATACAAACACTAAAAATAACTCTTAAAAACTTTTTGGGCCTCAGGCCCACAGCCGAGCCTTTGAACATGGCTCTGATACCACAATTGTAACACCCCAAACCCGGACAGGACACCGCGTCCGAATCTGGTATGTTACGGGGAAAACGTTTTTGAGAACCCAAAGTATATAGTTAAAAACGAGTTGATTTCATTTAGCATTTCCAATAGTTTCTTAGTACTATTTCGAAACATTTTTGACTTAGTAGAATATCGAGTTTGGTTTGAAAATCATTTGAGTTTACTTGATAGCAAAACATAGTGAGATACCCGATGGTATAGTTTAAAACACATTGCGTTATAGTTTTGAATACATTATCTTACCAAATTTTTAGTAAAATTTCATGCCAAGTTATTTGTTAAGCGGTTGAGAATCTAATTAAAACATAACCATCATAAAACATAATTTAAAGGCCTTTTACAAATCCAAATTAAAGCTCAAATAAAAATAAATAAGCTAAAGTACCCAAAGTGAATAGTCCGAGCAAAACTTTTATTAAAGCATGGCATGTGCACCCGAGTCCACCCCGGCTCCATGTCCGCGTCTCTACGGGTCACCCGAAATGTCAAAGGAGAGGGTGAGTCGAATGACTCGAAAGCATAAATCCCGCTCCCGATGAAACAACATGCTAACACACATCATACATAGCAACATAATTAATGCAACCCGATCCTAACCATCCGTATCTCCTTTTTCTACCCTTGTGGTACCAAACCACCGGTGGTGCCAAACCACCGGTGACATATAGTCACAATGTGTTACTAAAACACCGGTGTCCTAAAGACACAATATCCATCAATGTGGTGCCAAACCAATGGTGTCCCAAAGACACGTTTGTGCTACCAAAGCACCGTGACCGAAGTCACAAATCCAATGATGGGGCCAACCCATCGTGTGATACCCAATCACTAGCGACGATCCCATATCTCATGTGGGGCCAACCCACGGTGGTGTCAAACCACGTGGACGAGTCGCAATGAGGTGCCCAACCTCCGTGTCCCAAAGACACAAATGTGGTACCAAACCACCGGTGACCGTAGTCACAATAATCGAATGATGGGGCCAACCCATCGTGTGATACCCAATCACTAGCGAGACGATCCCATATCTCATGTGGGGCCAACCCACGTGGTGTTAACCACAGGGGCGAGTCGCAACGAGGTGCCAAACCTCTGGAGGTGCCAAACCTCTGTGACCCAAAGTCACAAAGTGTGTTACCAAAACACCGGTGCTCACAAGACAAAATATCACTGCTCCCTCCACTCATATCACCCATCAACATACCATACTCATGTAATCATGCATATCATACAAATCATGCATATCATGCCAACATGTCTAGCATTACATCTCATAGCATACATAACATAGATCATAATACCCAAGGTATCCATACTAGAACTTGTAATAAATTAGACTTACCCGGATACGTACACATACCCCGTTTGGGTATCCAATTATCCGTCATACTGGTATAGTTTTTAACAGCAAACAGGTTTATTAATAACATTACTAGGTATCGCAGGTGTTAGTTTACACACCTGGTAATACGAGTCTAAAATCCCAACGAAACGATCTAAATCTCCCGAGTGACTTGCTCCTAATATCGGCCAAACATAGGGGTTAGGCATCTATAACATTCGGCCAACAACAATTAACCAAAGGGGTTAATATCGAACCCTTACCTTGCTAATGGTTTGATTTCTTATCAAACCCGAACCACAAAGGTTCTCCTTCCAACAATCGTCTACACCTTCAAAAGAGAACTGTTAATCTTTTAGAAACCTTTTAGACTTAATCAAAACTAAACGAATAACCCATGAACAATATCTCACCATCACTTACCGGTCAATTAACAGAAGATGACAACTCCTCTTGCTTGCTTCCAAAATCCAAGGATCCTATAACGAGAGATTAGTACCCTTCCAACATGACCATATTCGGCCCTCACCCAAACCGTAACCAAAAAGAACAAAAGAGGGAAAATATGGCCATTCGGCCACCCCACTTACCTTGTTCAAAGATTGAACAACCAACCAAATCCACTCTTCACTGATATTCGGCCACCAAGGAACTACTAAGAGAGAGAAGACTTTCGGCCAAGAGGAATGGAAGGAACAAATGAATACAAACGGCTTGAGCTTTGAACAAAAGACAAGAATAAAATGATGAGTAGAGAGTGGGGACTTTCGATTTGAAAAGAAATGGATGAAGAAAGTGTTTTTGGGAGGGTAAGATTCGGCTACCAATGTTTCAAGAAGAGGAAAAAGAATGTTGGAGAAGAGAGAGTTTCGGTTTTAACACAATTAAACAAAAGAAGAAGAAATGGGGTTGAACATTCGGCCACACACAAAAATTAAGGAAAAGAAATGCAAATTTCTAAGCAAGGCTATAGGGGTTTGGTCATTCAGTTTTGAAGAAATGAGAAAACTCTCTGAAGTTTCAGGTTGCTTTTGACAAAAGAAGAAAATGTTGGCTTCACAAATGCTTTTGGCCGAAAATGCACAAAATGAGAAGTGCATTTCGCACACCTCACTTCCCTTACCAAACCGTCCACACCCCACTCCAACACCCCACAAATTCGGCCAAAATCCTCCATTCACTCCACTCCCCACATTCAAACAACAAGACCAAGTCTTCCTCCTACAATTATTCTCCACCAACCGTTTGAATGGTATGACTTGGCCCAAGGTAGAATTCAACTTGCCTTCTACCTCTTCCCCCATGCCGTCCAAAATTAAAGCCAAAATGGGGACTCTGCAGCTCGAACACTAGACCTCCACTCCTTGTAGATGACGCCACACCAAGCTCCCCCATGTAGCGCATGCTTTTCCACTAAGCTAGCTCCTTACTTGTGCAACAAAACAACAATTAAAATTCTTAAACCCCAGCTCCAACAGCTCCCCTCCTATAAAGCCTAAAAACTAAAATTCTCCCATTCACTCAGGCATACTCCTAGCCTACAACCAAGCCCCCAAAACATAGAAATAGCCACGCAGCACACTAAACACATGCAATAACATGCAGCAACCAAACAGCCCCCTAACCCGGGATATTACAGTGTTCTTTAGCGATTTGAATAATTCAACAGTTATGTTGAAAATGAAAAAGTATGAGGTTATACTATGAGAGGTACAGGTATGTGCCTAGAACTCATTTGAGGTGAATTCGGTATATGAGGAAACCATGGTGAGTTATGCGTTAACGATGCACCCTGATTGCATATGTTATATTTATAAATGCATTTCGTGAATGCGAATGATTAATGTAGAAATCTATTTAAGAATGATAGTGTGTGAGGATATTCCCGGATGAACATTCGAAATAGAAAAATGTACGTTGATAAATATCCGTGAATGTGTAATGATGATGGGCTGTATGCGACACCACCTTATTAATTATTAAATGGTGGGCTATGTGCGATACCACCTTATAAATTGTTAGCGATGGGCTGTGTGCGATACCATCGCCAATATTACCAATGGTGGGCTGTGTGCGATACCACCTTATTATTTGTTACTAATGGGCTGTGTGCGATACCATGGTGTTTAGTATTAATGGTGGGCTGTGTGCGATACCACCTTATTAATTATTGAATGGTGGGCTGTATGCGAAACCACCGAGTATTTATTATTATTCCGGGGTGATAACGAGAAACTTGGTTAAGTGAAATTTGTATGTGGCTTTGTGGTGATAAATTCCAGTAAAGATGAACAATGTTTTATGATATGAGTTTGTGACAGGTGATAGTTTAGAATGAGTAAGCCTTATGAATGATTGAATAGGTAACAATTACCTTTAGTGTAAATCTCATTATATTACCTTGTGGTTGAGGGTAATAGATGAATGACATTAGTGGCTTATTATTTGCATATGAACTTACTAAGCAATATTGCTTACTCCTCTTCCTTTCCTATCTCTTATAGGTTAATTTAACTAGCTCGGGTTGGAAACCGCCAGAGATGCTTTCACACTATCGAGCAGACACTTGGGTATGAGATTCAAGTCTTCTTGAGATATGGCATGTATAGGGATCTTATTTTTGTTTAATTAAGTCTTAGTTAAAGTAGCCAAATGTGTTGGTCTAAAAGAGTTTACGGTTCGGTTGTGTATAGCCATAGATGATGGCTCAAGCCGGTTGTAATTGTACTAGTAATAGTTCTCCCTCGTATATGGGATGAAGATTTGATTTTCATGATTCAAATGTGATAATTCAAGAGTTATAATTGATGATTTGAAAATGTATTGTGATGATGTGTGAATGTGTGCAAGTGAGGGGGGCTAAATGGCTTGGAAAATAGCCTTGAATTGGTCCACACGGGTGTGTGTCTAGACCGTGTGTGACACACGGTCGTTCCCATGGGCATGTGACTTGGCCGTGTGTCCCCTGCATGTTAGTGTTGCAAGTCAGTGTCGACCACAGGCTAGACACACGGGCGTGTTCCTAGGCCGTGTGCCCATAAATGGGTTACTGACGTCACAAACAGAATACTCAGGTTTTTACACACGGGCGAGGACACGGGCGTGTCTAAGCCGTGTGGAGCACACGAGCCAAGCACACGGGCTTGTGTCCGGTCGTGTGAAAACCCTTGTAGATTTGAAAAGAAAATAATTCTACTCGGGCATGGAACACGGGTGTGTGATATGTCACACGGGCGTGTGGTCCAATTTTATGTCAAAATTTTTAAAGTGTGTAAAAGTTTCAGTTTGGTCCCTCAGTATCCCGAGTATATGAAAAGGGTCTTGTAGACCCATGATAGGGACGTTACGATTGTAAATGAAAAAGTTTTAAATTGGGATGAATTTTATAGCCCAAAGTCGTATGCTCAAGCAAGTCAAGTTCGGTAATGCCTCATACCTGGTTCCAGAGTTGAATAAGGGTAAAGGGTGTTACAGTATGATTAAATACTATGATGATTTAGCTTGAATATGCATGTGTTAGGTACAACTTGGATGCATGAAAATAGGTGCATTTGGCTTGTATAAGTGACCAAGTTTTGGGTGAGGAAAATGGCTTGAAATTGGCCTATTTTTCGTCCACACGGTGTAAGACACGAATTAAATTTAAGCCATATCAATTAATTTAAACATTTAAACATCACAAATATTCATAGACTTGTTCATCATACCAACAACAAAAATTAAAAGGATAGGGAACAAGAATCAAATCCAGTGTTTCTCTGTGGCTTGACTGGTTTGCTCCACCCTACCTTCTCCGCTAGTTCTTATCGAACCGAGGCTGCTACAAACACTTTAATTCTGCTCCAAATGATGGATGAATGACTCTATTTCAAGAGGTGAAATCGACAAGAGAATAAATGGAAATGGATGGGAAATGAAGAGAGAAAATTGAGAGTGAAGAGAAGAGATGAGAAAGTTGAGGTGTGTTTGTAATGAGCAGCCAAGGGGGGTTTTTATAGGTTGAGAGGGCTGCTAAAAATAGCCAAAATTAGCAGCCAAAGAGCCCTGCCATGGCCGGCCACACGTGTGGCAAGTTTGAAGTTTTCAAACTTGCTATATTAAGATAGGGGCAAATCTAGAAAGACACAAACGGTGGAGGGGTTTGGTTGTAATTTGAACAAGTCTTCAAGGGACATTTTGCAAGCTAATTAACCAGCCAAACAAGCTGATTGGGTCAGCATGTGGGACGGTTTTGGGCTGCCCAGTAATCGGTCGGTTCGGTTTTTTCTCGGTTCAGCTCAACTGGCCACTTTTCATAATTAATTAATAATAATTTATTTAACCCAAATTAAATTGGATATAAATTAAAATTAACTATATTATGAATTAATACACATAATTTGGACCGTCTTAAGTTGAATAATTAATTCACCTTGATGCTTCGAAATTGCTTCTCGATTTTTTGCTTCTAGCAGTGTCTGTCGAGCCGTTTTTCGCCTTTTGTGTAAATCTGTCGAAAATAATCAAAATTAATCAAAATTAATTATAAAATTAATTAAAAATAATTATGTTAATAATTTAAGTACAAAATAATTATTTTATAATAATTATATATTTTTCGACAAGAATTTTACCGAACTTGCATGAATTTGGGTTAAAAAGTGTAACATCCTAAAATTGGGGTTATTTGTGATTGAATTATTTTTTATTGTGATTGGATTGTTATGATGTTGTTGCGGTGTAATAAGGCTTAATCATGGATCTTGGGTAGGCTCGGATAGTAGAAAAATTTTATTTGTAAGCTTTAAGGATAGGGAGCCTTAGTAAGTAGGGGTTACAAGTTAAGTAAGGGGAAATTTGTCACTAAAAAGGCCTTGGAAAAGTGGCAAAAGGGAGGCCACTTAGGAGCTGGAATTGACGCCACAAGGGGAGCAAGGGGAGCCTAGGTTCGAGTTGCGAAACTCCCCTTTTTGCTCTTTATTTTGGACGGCAAAGAGAGAGAGAAATGCTCAATTTAAACACTTCAGGATAATAAGGATATTATTAAGGATTTAATTAGATTTTATGTGAATAATCTTTAATAGTTGGCAAAGAGAAAATATAGGCATTTGATTAATTTAAATTTGTTTGAATTAGTGGCCAGGAGAATTTTTAGGAGGTGGCCGAATTTTGAACTCCTTGTTAAAGAGGAGTGGACGGCAAGGAGACTAGGTGAAGGGGGGTGCCGAATTTTCTTAAGGCACCTATTCATCTTTTATTTTTTTCTTTTTCTCCATTTGCAAGTAGGACGAAATTCTCTACTCTTCCATCTTTGATTTTTTCTCTCCTTTCTCATTCTCTCAAAACCGAAAACCATTGATCCTCTTCTCTTTTCTTTGGACCGAATCCCCTACACTCTCATTTCCCACTTATTTCTTTTCTTCCCTTCTCAAACCGAAACCCCCATATTTCTTTCTTTACATCTAGCCGAATATACTCCTTTGGTGTGTCGAAATTCCCTTCTCCTATTTTGAAGCACTTTGGCCGAATGTTAAAAGGGGTATAGATCTCTTCGGATATTCTTTGGCAATCGATTTGAGAAGGTAAGTGTTCTAGCTGAATGCTTACTGTTCTTCTCTCTTATGTTCTGTCGATTTGGGATGAGTAAGAAAGGGCTAAAATACACTGATGATTTGGGCTAATCAGTGTGTTGAAACCGATTCTGTCTAGGTGCTCCGGGATTTCGAGGTATTCAAACCAAGCCTTCATTCGTTAGCAATCGGTTGGTAAGTGGTGGTAAGGATCTACTTAAATAGACTATATTTTTAGTGATCGAAAAGCCGAAGGCTATTAATATGGGTGGTTGCCGATTGTAGGGAAGCAGAAACACTTGGTGTGTGGTGGCTAGCATTCAATGGACGTGTAGGTAAGGTCTCGGGTTTCGAATATTAACTCCTTGGATTTATTTGGTTTGGCCAAATGGTCTAGGACACTAACTTCCATGGTTGGCCGAATATAGGAGCAAGAAATCTAGTGTGGCCGATTGACTCTTTGGGGATTTAGGGCTATCGTTGGTAACAGGTGTGTACATACACACTTTATAACTAATAACTGTGCTAAAGGCATTGTATGTGCTAAACTGATTTGATGTAGAATGGGATTTAATACCATCATGGTATAGGCAAGGATTCAGGTAAGTCCTTGTTGTTATGAGTTTTCTTTATGATGCTTTTAGGAAGCATGACATATTTGGTATATGTTGTTAAATAAACATGTTGGCATGATTTTTTTTAAATGCATATCGTTGACTGATGTGGGTTAAACGAGTGGAGGGGGAAGTGATATCCGTGTCTTCGGACACCGCTGGTTTGGTACCACATTTCGTGACTACGGTCACGGAGGTTTGGCACCTCATAGCGCGTCTCGTCCCAGTGGTTTGGTACCACGATGGGGTTGGCCCCACGATAATACAACGGGATTGACGCCGGTGATTTGGTATCACATGATGGGTTGGCCCCATCACTACTATTTGTGACTTCGAGTCACCAGTGGTTTGGCACCACAATATTGATGGATATCGTGTCTTTGGACACCAGTGGTTTGGCACCACCAGTGGTTTGGTACCACACGGGGTAGAGAAAGGAGCATTGGATGGCTAGGTTGGGAGCATGTTAAATTTAGCGCATGTTAACTTAGTTGTAAATTATGTATGATGTTGCACTAAACTGGGGGAAGGGTTACACAATGAGTCTTGGTGACTCACCTTCTCCTTTAACTTTTTCAGTGACTCGTAGATCGCGGATGAGGAGCCTGATGGACTCGAGGTGGCCATGCAAATTGGGAATGTGATTTAAACGAACTTTGGGTTATTTTTATTTTATTTTGGATTTATTCGTTCAAGTTGTAATAAGGCCTCCTAAGATTTTTATTTTGCTTATTTTACATGTTTGGATAATTTGTTTAAATTACTTAATGACTTTAAAATGGGTACACACTGTTTCTTAAATTTAACGCCAAATGTTTTATTGTGCCATCGGGTACATTCAAAATCGGTAACAACCTGACTTAATAGATCTTTAAATAAAACTAAGTGAGGTTTCTTCACACACCTCCATAGTTTTAACAAAACCATATAAAATGAAACGTTTTCGACAAAACTTAAGTCGGCTAGAAGGGATTTTTACAAAATGTTTTCCTCTCAGTAACATACCAAATTCTATCGTAGTAATGTTTGGGTCGGGTTTGGGGTGTTACAAAATTGGTATCGAGAGCCCAGTTCAAAACTTCATTTGTGGGGCCAAGGCCCAAAATGTTTTGGTAGGCCTTTTTGAAAATATTTTTGGTTTTGAACAGCATGGCCCGAGTCTCCGGCACCAATCCGCCCAGGTAAGTACTTCTGACTTCTATATGAATTATTATTGGTAGAAGGGTAGGTATGGAACGTAGATAGTGTGATAGGTGTTTGAACTTTAGGACTAGCCCACTCCAACAAAAGACATAAGACTTTAAATGCTTAATTAAACAAACCTACGACCAAGTCGCCGAAGTTAGGGTGTGGTAACCCTTGTGCGCATGTCTCAGGACTGGATCCTAAGAGCTTGGTACTTAAGCGGTCCTCGTGACTCACCTCCTCTTCGCAGATTCCTACCGTGCGTAGCTTCGGTTCACCCAAACCAAGAGGACTCGGTCATAGGCCAAACACAATAAATAATACCTCGACTTGGGAATTTACGAAAATACCCTCAGAGGAAAAAGACGAAACTACCCACGGGATGAGTGAATAAGTATGAAAGGTATTAGGAATGGATGTGCCCTTCATGTAAACTAGGATAGAGGACTTAAACCTTTGATTGATCGAAAGAATCTCTATTAAACTCTCCTTATAAAATTTCTTCGCAGGATAACCTAGTGAAACAAGTACTAATCCATGAAAATTTCTTAATCAGATTAAATCGCAATAGTTAGAATGAGCTCTAGAGGACGTGGCCGTCATGGACGCGGTGGAGGCAGGATCACCGTGTCGGAACCCGTTAGGTCAGGTCAAGGATCGAACAATGAGGCACCACCGCCACCACCACCCCACCAGGGTGTTGAGCGAAGCAGCCCAAATGGGGATGACGTCAGATCGCAGTCGTTGCTACGAGTTCTAGAGTTGGTGGCTGGTGCGAGAGGAAATTCAGGAACTCGGAAGTCTGTACCCGAGCGACTCCGATCCAACGGAGCGGAGGTATTTCGGGGTGTATCGGGAGTGGCACCCAGTCTGCGCGGAATATTGGTTAGAATCGATCGAGAAATCATGGATGATCCGGACTGACGGATGAGGAAAAGCCGGAAGGAGCGGTGTCGCTTCTAAAGGATGAGTCATATCAATGGTGGCTCACGGTTCGGGATGGTGCTACGGCAGATGATCTTACTTGGGAGTATTTCAAAACCGCTTATCGGAAAGAAGTATGTGGCACCAAATACACCGATGCACAGAGGAAAGCTTTTCGGGTTGGTACAAGGAAATAAGTCTCAGACGGAGTATGAAGCGAATTCTTGGTGAGCCGCTATGCTCGGGGAATTGTGTCAACAGAGCATGATCGTTGTGTCCGCTTTGAAGACGAACTTAGGGATGAGTTAAGGTTGCTGATTGCTCCCACAAGTAGGAGCGTGAGTTTGCTGTTCTGGTGGAAAAGGCTAAGGTGGCCGAAGGGGTCAAGGAGTCCGTGAGACGTAACTATGATAGGAATAAGCGTAAAAGAGGCTTTGGGTCATCTGGATCGGGTAGTAATGCACGTAAGAGGGTTAGGCGAGTGGGCCGAATCGGCGAGGAGGCCCATGGTCGCTAATCGAGAGACCAGCTCGGTGTAATCGCCGGGGGAAATCACATTGGGGAGGTTGTTGGACCGGTGAAAGGGGATGTTTTGAATGTGGATCGTTGGATCACCGTGTAAGGGACCGCCCTCGGTTAGCTAAGAATCACCGGAGGTCGAACCGCACTCGTGGTTAGAAACGAAGGACCACCACGGAGGGGTCGTGGTAATGGTAGAGAAGGTAATTGTTCTAGTCGAGGTCGCGGTACATCGGGCGAGAGGTGCAGCAACACGCAGGCGAGACGGCCGGTTTAGTCTCACGCAGCAAGACGCCGAGAGGAGGGTGACGCACTGCACGTCATAACCCATGACGTTCCTAATTTTTGGTCTTCCATATGTTGCATTAATTGATGTGGGTTCGACGCATTCATACGTTGCCGTGAGTGTGGTAGAGACTATGAACTTAGACTTTGAGACCGCTTCTAGGGAGATGACAAGCAATTAGCCCTCTAGGTCACTCTGTAGTTGTGGACAAGCTATATGGAGATGTACCCTAGAACTCCAAGGGGTAGTATTTATGGTCGATCCGATGGAACCGCCGTTTGAGGAGTTCGATTTGATTCTTGGAATGGACCGGTTGGTTAAGTATCAAGCAAGGTTGATCATACGCTAAGCGCATGGTTCTAAAGATGGTGAGGGTGATGAAGTGGTCATGATAGGCAATAGAATAGATTACCTATCTAACGTGGTATCCGCTTTGAAGGCTGAGAAGATGGTCAAGAAGGGTTGTGAGGCGTTTCTGGTTCGTATATGTGCCTTGGAGGCTAAGGAGTCAACAGTTGAGAAGGTTCGAACAGTAAGGGAATTCACTAATGTATTTCCAGAATAACTTCCGGGTCTGCCTCCGGATCGGGAAGTTGAGTTCGGTATAGACTTGTTGCCCGAAACGGCACCTGTGTCTATAGCACCGTACCGAATGGCACTAAAGGAATTGGTGGAGCTGAAGGCTCAAATTCAGGAACTCTTGGACCGAGGGTTTATCCGACCAAGTATATCTCCATGGGGAGCACCTGTGTTGTTTGTCAAGAAAAAGGACGGTTCAATGCGAATGTGTATCGACTACCGTCAGCTAAACAAGTTAACGATCAAAAACAAGTATCCGTTGCCCCGGATTGATGACTTGTTTGACCAACTGAAGGGTGGATCGGTGTTCTCGAAGATAGATCTTAGGTCGGGTTATCATCAACTTAAGGTGAAGGAGGTTGATGTGCACAAGACGGCATTCCATACTCGGTATGGGCATTACGAGTTTTTGGTAATGCCATTTGGGTTGACCAACGCACCGGCAGCATTCATGGACTTAATGAACAGGGTGTTTCAAAGAAGATTTGGATCGGTTTTGTCGTGGTGTTTATAGACGACATATTGGTCTATTCAAAGACGGAGGAGGAGCATGACAGGAATTTGCGTATAGTCTTACAAGTACTAAGGGAGAAGCAGTTATATGCCAAATTCAGTAAGTGCGAATTTTGGCTTAGGGAGGTGGCTTTCTTAGGTCACGTAGTATCAGCTGAAGGGATTAGAGTGGACCCTCGTAAGGTTGAGGCGGTGTTGGAATGGAAACCGCCTAGGTCAGTGGCGAAATTCGAAGTTTTATGGGTCTGGCAGGTACTATCGAAGATTTGTGGAAGGATTCTCTTTAATCGCAGCGCCGTTGACTAAATTATTACGGAAAGGAGTTCCATTTGTATGGTCGGAGAAGCAGCAGGAAAGCTTTGACAAGCTAAGGAAGATTCGGACGGAAGCTCCGGTTTGGTTCAGCCTGAGGCTGGAAAGTTGTTCACGGTTTATTGTGATGCATCCCATACCGTTTTGGGTGTGTGTTAATGCAAGAAGGGAAAGTAGTGGCTTATGCATCCCGTCGGCTAAGATCGCATGAGGTTAACTATCCAACTCACGATTTGGAGTTAGCGGCAGTAAGTCTTCGCTTTAAAAATATGGAGGCATTACTTGTATGGGGAGAAGTCGATAGTCTACACGGATCACAAAAGTCCGAGGTATCTTCCGACCCGGAAGGATTTAAACTCGAGGCGCGTCGATGGATTGAGTGTTGAAGGACTACGACTGTTCAATTGAGTACCATCCGGGTAAGGCTAACGTGGTGGCTAACGCGTTGAGCCGGAAGGTCGTGACGGACTTAAGAGCGATGTTTGCTCACCTCAGTCTATACGACGACGGAAGTCTTTTGGCAGAGCTGCAAGTTAAGCCAACTTGGATCGAGGATATTAAGGAAAAACAATTGGTAGATGACAGTTTGAGTGCGCGGAGGTTACAAGTTCAAGATGGTGGTTTGGAAGGGTATAGTTTGTCTGGTGATGGTGTACTATGTTTTCAAGGACGAGCCTGTATGCCAAAGGATGTGGAATTGAGGCAAAGAATTCTTCAAGATGCACATAGCAGCCCATACGCTATGCATCCTGGAGGTAGCAAGATGTATGGAGATTTGCGGAAGCAATTCTGGTGGCCGGGGTTGAAGCGTGAGGTAACTGAAGTTGTGGGAAAGTGTCTGACGTGTCAGCAGGTTAAGGCTAAACACCAGTTGCCATCAGGGTTACTCCAACCAGTGAAGATCCCTCAGTGGAAATGGGAAAGGATCACTATGGACTTTGTCGGTGGGCTACCCCTCACGCCTAGCGAGAAGGACGCAGCTTTGGGTGATTGTGGACCGTCGACTAAGTCACCACTTCATACTGCCGTAGGGTGGATTACTCACTTGAAGCTAGCTAAGTCGTATGTGTCGGAAATAGTAAGATTGCATGGCGTGCAAGATCAATTATCTCGGATAGGGATCCGAGGTTCACATCAAGGTTCCGGAAAGTGTTGCATCAAGCTTTGGGCACACGATCGATTTCAAGACAAAGATTCCATCCACAGTCTGACGGGCAGTCGGAAAGGGTCATTCAGATTTTAGAGGATATGCTGAGAGGATGTGTTTTGGATTTCAGTGGTAGTTGGGAGGAGTACCTACCGTTAGCAGAATTCGCTTATAACAATAGTTATCAAGCGAGTATCCAGATGGCACCATATGAGGCACTGTATGGACGAAAGTGCCGTACTCCTACATGTTGGACGGAGTTGGGTGAACGACAAGTTTTGGGTCCAGAGTTGGTGACAGAAACTGAAGATAAGGTTAAGGTAATTCGAGCTCGTCTCAAGGAAGCGTCGGATAGGCAGAAGTCCTACGCTGATCTTAAGCGCAAAGAAATGGAGTACGCAGTAGGGGATAAAGTTTTTCTGAAGGTGTCGCCTTGGAAGAAGGTATTGAGATTTGGGCGAAAAGGGAAGCTGAGCCCAAGGTTCATCGGCCCATATACAGTGTTAAAGCGAGTGGGACCGGTAGCTTATCAGCTCGAGCTGCCGGCAGAGTTGAGTCAGATTCATGACGTCTTCCATGTGTCAATGCTTAAGCGATATCGGTCGATCCATCACACGTTGTGCCAAGAGCGCAGATTGAGGTAAACTCGGACTTATCTTTCAAGAAGAACCACCCGCATCTTGGACCGAGATGTCAAAGTTCTGCGCAGAAAGTCAGTACCTTTGGTGAAAGTGCTGTGGTGAAACCATGGTGTGGAAGAAGCTACGTGGGAACCCGAGGATGTGATGAGACAGCAATACCCCCAGCTCTTCTAATCAGGTAATTTCGAGGCTGAAATTTATTTTAAGAGGGGTAGAACTGTAACATCCTAAAATTGGGGTTATTTGTGATTGAATTATTTTTGATTGTGATTGGATTGTTATGATGTTGTTGCGGTGTAATAAGGCTTAATCATAGATCTTGGGTAGGCTCGGATAGTAGAAAAATTTTATTTGTAAGCTTTAAGGATAGGGAGCCTTAGTAAGTAGGGGTTACAAGTTAAGTAAGGGGAAATTTGTCACTAAAAAGGCCTTGGAAAAGTGGCAAAAGGGAGGCCACTTAGGAGCTGGAATTGACGCCACAAGGGGAGCAAGGGGAGCCTAGGTTTGAGTTGCAAAACTCCCCTTTTTGCTCTTTATTTTGGACGGCAAAGAGGGAGAGAAATGCTCAATTTAAACACTTCAGGATAATAAGGATATTATTAAGGATTTAATTAGATTTTATGTGAATAATCTTTAATAGTTGGCAAAGAGAAAATATAGGCATTTGATTAATTTAAATTTGTTTGAATTAGTGGCCAGGAGAATTTTTAGGAGGTGGCCGAATTTTGAACTCCTTGTTGAAGAGGAGTGGACGGCAAGGAGACTAGGTGAAGGGGGGGTGCCGAATTTTCTTAAGGCACCTATTCATCTTTTATTTTTTTCTTTTTCTCCATTTGCAAGTAGGCCGAAATTCTCTACTCTTCCATCTTTGATTTTTTCTCTCCTTTCTCATTCTCTCAAAACCGAAAACCATTGATCCTCTTCTCTTTTCTTTGGACCGAATCCCCTACACTCTCATCTCCCACTTATTTCTTTTCTTCCCTTCTCAAATCGAAACCCCCATATTTCTTTCTTTACATCTAGCCGAATATACTCCTTTGGTGTGTCGAAATTCCCTTCTCCTATTTTGAAGCACTTTGGCCGAATGTTAAAGGGGGTATAGATCTCTTCGGATATTCTTTGGCAATCGATTTGAGAAGGTAAGTGTTCTAGCCGAATGCTTACTGTTCTTCTCTCTTATGTTCTGTCGATTTGGGATGAGTAAGAAAGGGCCGAAATACACTGATGATTTGGGCTAATCAGTGTGTTGAAACCGATTCTGTCTAGGTGCTCCGGGATTTCGAGGTATTCAAACCAAGCCTTCATTCGTTAGCAATCGGTTGGTAAGTGGTGGTAAGGATCTACTTAAATAGACTATATTTTTAGTGATCGAAAAGCCGAAGGCTATTAATATGGGTGGTTGCCGATTGTAGGGAAGCAGAAACACTTGGTGTGTGGTGGCTAGCATTCAAAGGACGTGTAGGTAAGGTCTCGGGTTTCGAATATTAACTCCTTGGATTTATTTGGTTTGGCCGAATGGTCTAGGACACTAACTTCCATGGTTGGCCGAATATAGGAGCAAGAAATCTAGTGTGGCCGATTGACTCTTTGGGGATTTAGGGCTATCGTTGGTAACAGGTGTGTACATACACACTTTATAACTAATAACTGTGCTAAAGGCATTGTATGTGCTAAACTGATTTGATGTAGAATGGGATTTAATACCATCATGGTATAGGCAAGGATTCAGGTAAGTCCTTGTTGTTATGAGTTTTCTTTATGATGCTTTTGGGAAGCATGACATATTTGGTATATGTTGTTAAATAAACATGTTGGCATGATTTTTGTTAAATGCATATCGTTGACTGATGTGGGTTAAACGAGTGGAGGGGGAAGTGATATCCGTGTCTTCGGACACCAGTGGTTTGGTACCACATTTCGTGACTACGGTCACGGAGGTTTGGCACCTCATAGCGCCTCGTCCCCAGTGGTTTGGTACCACAGTGGGTTGGCCCCCACGAGATAATACAACGGGATTGACGCCAGTGATTTGGTATCACACGATGGGTTGGCCCCATCACTACTATTTGTGACTTCGATTCACCAGTGGTTTGACACCACAATATTGATGGATATCGTGTCTTTGGACACCAGTGGTTTGGTACCACACGGGGTAGAGAAAGGAGCATTGGATGGCTAGGTTGGGTGCATGTTAAATTTAGCGCATGTTAACTTAGTTGTAAATTGTGTATGATGTTGCACTAAACTGGGGGAAGGGTTACACATTGAGTCTTGGTGACTCACCTTCTCCTTTAACTTTTTCAGGTGACTCGTAGATCGTGGATGAGGAGCCGGATGGACTCGAGGTGGCCATGCAGTGGGAATGTGATTTAAACGAACTTTGGGTTATTTTTATTTTATTTTGGATTTATTCGTTCAAGTTGTAATAAGGCCTCCTAAGATTTTTATTTTGCTTATTTTACATGTTTGGATAATTTGTTTAAATTACTTAATGACTTTAAAATGGGTACACACGGTTTCTTAAATTTAACGCCAAATGTTTTATTGTGCCATCGGGTACATTCAAAATCGGTAACAACCTGACTTAATAGATCTTTAAATAAAACTAAGTGAGGTTTCTTCACACACCTCCATAGTTTTAACAAAACCATATAAAATGAAACGTTTTCGACAAAACTTAAGTCGGCTAGAAGGGATTTTTACAAAATGTTTTCCTCTGTAACATACCAAATTCGGTCGTAATGTTTGGGCCGGGTTTGGGGTGTTACAAAAAGGGCATGAAAAAGTGTGTATATTTTTGTGTTTCCACACCCCCAAACTTAATTCATTGCTCGTCCAGAGTAATGCACAAATTTGAAAATAATTTCTCAGAAACACTTTTGAAAAATTCCTTCAGAACAACATTCTTCCCAAAAATCATGAATTTGGTATACTTATGCTTAAGAACAAGAAATTTGATATTTATGCTACTTATGTTTACATATCATTCAAATTAATCTCAATCATTCTTTTGAAAGCAAAAATTAGACTAAAATGCTTCCTAATAAAGACATGTTAATCCTTACCAATTTTATTTTATTCCCTTATTCAAGATTAAGCTGCAATCATTAAGTTTAACTTATGCCTTCATATGTTGAACATAGAAATTTCTCTCCACTAATATAGGTAGCATAGAAACTTGAATCAATAGGTCTTTAACAAGGTTGTAATGTGGCTAGGTTAGGGGTAGGCAAAAGATAAATTTAGGCTAAAAACCCTAGACTGAGATTCAATCGGACCTTCGGAATATTTACCTTCAATACACCAACTTATTTTGTTTTCACATGCTCTTTTATACATCTATCTTCTTTCAAGTACACATGCTCTCTCTTGTTTTTTTTTTTTTACGATCATGTTGTTGTATGTACTACAATTTTTTGAGCATTTGATACTTCTTTTCAACTCTCCCAAACTTATTTTCAAAGAATGTTCTGAATACTGAGTCTAGTGGTTGGGATAATTTAAGAGAGAAGTGATGGCTATTTATTGCAAGGGTTCAAATAAAATTAGGCCATATAGTCTCAAAGTTGGGTTTCAAAGGATAAAATTTCATTAAGGTTGGCTTGAAAGGCTCAAACGGTCCAAACAAAAGTTGCCTAAATCATTTTCAATGTTCCATGCTTTTTAGGATTTTTCCAAAAACTACTAAGTCAATTCTAGGGACTTAAACTTTCATGCATGCCTAACTTTCCTTAGGAACTAAAAATTTTATGGTACGATTTGCATGCTTTATTAAAAATACATTTATGTCATTATTAGGCTAACATAATAATTTATTGAGATAATCGAATTTTATTTATACTGAAGTTTAGCATACTTAACAAAATTTCAAATTATTGAAAAAAAATATATCCTAATCATAACTGAAAGAAAAATTTATTCTAAGTGGAAATAATTGAAATTATTCGGTCCCCCCTACTTAAGATGAACAATGTCCTCATTGTTAAAAGTGAATAGATACTATACACCAGGTAGGAGTCTAGAAAAGAGGAGGTAAGTGAATTTGACTGCTTAAGTACCAAGTTCACTCTAAATCCAATCCTAGACATGTATATATCTATTACCACACTTTATACTTTGTGACTTGTTCATTTTTGTTAATGATTTCCACCTATTGTTTTATTATGCGAAAATAAAAATTTCTAATTAAACTTAATCCTAAAATAACCTAAGAACAGAAAAATAAAGTCAAGATCCCCCCTTTTTATTTATTCACATATCCTTCCGAATTTGACTCATCTTTTGCTCCAACATCTTTGCATGAATCACTTTGCTCCTTCTTCGATTGTGGGCTCCATGGTTCAAATATGAAATCTGGAAACTCAGGCACAAAAATAAATGGGTCATTGTATACTTTCGTATGAGCGCTTCTCATTGAGTCATCCCTTATTTTTGAATATCTCCAGTAAGCTTCTTGCTGCCACTGCATATGTTGCATTATGTCCATCAACTTTGACAGCTCATCTCGAAGATCTGGGCGAGGCGATTGAGTTCTGAACATTGAAGTTGCAACATCAGGTTCGGCTTCTGGTTCCATTGATTTTGCCTTATCAGGGATTTTAGCTGATTGCATCGGTTCGATCTCTGTGGGATCTTCTTCTTCTTCTTTGGGATCCTCACTTTCTTCCACTAGTTGCTGTAGAACAGAGTCTCCAGATATTTGGTAGAGGTCCCAATCTGTGTTTGTGCCCTGGCTATACCCTATCTTCTTTACGTTTGCAAGAATTTTAGCTTTCAAGCACAAAATTGTTATCGTAAAAGGTGAGTAAGCTGGGCTAGAACGTCTATCAGCACAATTCCGCATTTCTCTCAAGATGATTTTTCCCACATCAATGGTCTTTCCAGTTAAAATCGAGTATAATAAGACCATTCGCTCTAATCAAATTGTAGTCCCATGTGAAATAGGCATAAGGCTGAATCGGATGAAATAGAGCCATACCTTCGCGAGTGGTGTCAAATATGCTCTTCGACAAGTGTGAATTCCTTGTTTTGACACAATCCACTTAGAACCTGGAATTGTAAGTTCCTCGAGAATTTCTTGCAGACTTTCAGACTCAATATTGCTCATCAAGGAAGAATATTCGTCGCTTTCAAAATCAGGTAATTCAAAGAAATCATTAATAGTGTTTGAGGTTATTGGTACCTTGATTCCGCGAACAGAAACTTTCGTCAACTCGCTTGAGATTAAATTTGCATAAAATTCACGAACTAATTCCTCATCCACACTAGGTCTTTTCTCACAAAACAACTCCCAATTGAGAGTTTCAGCAACCTGACGAATGCGCGCCATGAAATCAATATAATTGCTTTCTTTCAGTGTAAAGCCTTTCTCTGGATGCATCTGTTGATTTTTGAAAATACTTTCGTATCTCGCTTTGGCTTCATCACAGTGGAATTTGTTTTGTGATTCGTCAATTTGGGCAGAGGCACGAGTTCTCTTGCGAGGCATGATTAACCTGAACATAAGATGGAAACAATTTTTCTAAAAAAAATAATTAGTATAAACTATTAATAATTCAATAAATTAAAAAATTAAAAAAATAAATAAAATTAAAATTTAGGAGAAAATTTGTCTTACCACCCTTTTTATAAAAATTAAAAACTCCTAAAGAAAATAATTATAGATCAAAAGAGGTCAATTTAGGATGGGTTGGAGGGTTGGCTAAGGATGTTGGTGCAGGGCTGGTGTGCCGCACGGATGTGCGTGGGAGCAGGAAGCAGCATGGGAGCAAGCAGCACTAGGCGCGCGGATCCATGCGGGCGTGTCGAGCACTGGAGCTGGACGTGCGTCGGTGTGGCACCAAGGAGCAGCTGCTGGGTGCGCACGGTGGGCGTGGGGCTGCTGGCCGGTTGGGTGAGGATGCCAAGTAGCTAGGCAGTGTTGGAAGCTTGCGGCACTTGGTGATTCGGCATTTGGTGGGAATGGATTTTGAGTGATGAATGATGGAGAAGGTTGGTGGTATTTATAATGAGAGAAGTAGGAATTAAAGTAGAATTCTTAGAGCAATTTAATAATTAAATTATTCTAAGTTCTAATCCTGTACAAAGTTAACAACATTTAATAACTAATATAAGGCATATTAAATTATTATTTGTTATTAATTTATAAAAGATAAAATATGATTAAATTTTAAACTAATCCTAATTCTATGCAAAGTTGATAATAATTAATATATATTATAATGGATATAATTATATATTAATGATTATCATCTTTTTTTATTAAATTAAAAACATTTATTCTAGATGCCTTTTGAAAATATTTACAAAAAGAGGCGTCTAATTTTTAATATTTACAAAAAGAGCAACCAAATCGTTGAGTTGGAGAATCCGTTTCTCTTTAACAAGCTTAAGATCCTAGTTGAGTTGTTGAAGAGCCAGTAAGCTTTGTGTTATAACTCCAAGGGCAGATGACAGGCTTTCCCAAAGACCAACTTGTAACACCCCTTACCCGGGTTCTACGCCGGAACCGGGCCAGAGGCACTACCGAACTCAAACCACTTGATCGCCACTTAGGCTCGTCGTAACTACTCTCTGAAGTCATCTCAACAACCTCATTCTCGACTTACGAGGCCTCACTCATACACACGAGGGCTCTCGAGACTAAACCGAAACTTTTTCCAATCTTAAAATTTTTCTCTTTTATACAGGTCTCACACGCCCGTGCAAGATTAGACACGCCCGTGCATGGACACACACGACCATCTTCCCAAACCGTGCCTAAAACCCCAGCATTCTGCCAATGCCCCACGGCCAAGGCACACGCCCGTGCTTACCACCCGTGGTGCACACTGACTACTTTAACACGGCCTGGAGTCTAGACATACGCCGTGTAGTAGCTGCCCGTGGCCAACATCGATTAATCCCACACACCCTAGGCACACGCCCGTGTGTGGCTAGTCCGTGGTCTATTCTGACTTCAAATACTAACATGCAGGGGACACACGGCTGAGTCACACGCCCGTGGGCTGGCCGTGTGTCACACATGGCCTAGACACACGCCCGTGTGTCTATCCACATGTACATGAATAAAGCTATGTGCCAAGTTCTTTTCACCCCTCTAGCATACACAACATATACTCATCTAACACAATCATAATCAACTCAAATTGAAGTGCAATCTCATATAGAAAACTACATCTTTCTTTCATATAATGTAATAGCCAACAACCATGGCATTATACAAAATAAGCTATCCATCTAACGGCCAACACATCTTAGCCATTTACAACAAAATTCACTAACTTTTCTAGCCCCTATACATGCCATATACAAAACATTAAGTCTCATGTACCAAAGTGTGCTGATAGTGTGGGCGATCTTCCAATTGATCCTCGTATCTCGATTCAACACTTTTACTCTATAAGACAAGGGAAAAGAAAGGGAGTAAGCTTTGAGCTTAGTAAGTTTATACATAAACAAGTAAGCATCATAGTATAAGCTAAACAACAATTAGCATTATACTACCAAAAGTAATGAACAACTATGCTTACTCTTTCTATCCCATACCACATTTCCAACACATCATGGGTCACATACTCATAACCATCGAAATGCACCCTGCATTCAGTGTCACATTTACACAATATACAAAACGTCATTATTTCTCAATAATTCATCCACATAGCTAATTAACTTAATAATTCATCCACACATCTATTTTACTCAATAATGCAATCACATGGCTAATCCACACAGTTAACCCACACAGCAAATGTCTCGTTGGTTTCGCACTTAGCACACCACAATCGATTAATAAGGTGGTATCGCACTTAGCCTACCACAAAGGTAATCATAGAGGTTTCTCACTTAGCCCACTAAACGATATACCTCACGATAGCATCACACATAGCCAGCTCATCGTCAATATGCATTAGGTTGGTATCGCACTTAGCCTACCATCTAGCATTATCACTACTCATTCACATGTCTACTTACTCAATTAAACATCCATTCACAATTCTACTACATTCATTCTACTTGGACCACATAGGTTCTCAATCAATCTCGAACAAGCTACACACTAGCTATCATCAACAAATTGTAAGTATGAATGCATTGTTTATGCATAGACTTACCTCGGTACTCAAAAGTATTGAGACTTGCAATTTAGTCCACCACATTGCTTTTGTCTCAGTTTCGATTCGGGCTTTGTCTTTCTTGATCTATAATGAATAAATCAGCTTATTCAATACATACATTGACTAAATTGACCCACATCTCATACTTTAGCAAAATTACTATTTTGCCCCTAAACTTTCTCATATTTACACTTTAGTCCCAAAGGCTCGTAAAGTGATTTTTATTCAACTTTCTAGCCTTTCATTCTTAGCCGAACCACTTATTCAACTAAAGCTATCATCATTTCTCATAAAAACACACATGTATGACCAAACTTAAGATTTTCACAATCAAGTCCCTACATGCATTTTCATGGAAAATCACTTAACAAAAGATGTTTCTACTACATCAAGCTTTCATAATCTTCCATAAAACAACAAAATACATGCATGTCATACATGACCACATTTTTGAACATCCTTCATAGCTCATCAAATAGCTAAAAATAGCTTACTCATGCTACCGGGACTTCAAAAATACAAAGAATATAAAAAACGAGGCTAGATGCACTTACTAGCAAGCTTGAAAAATTGAAGAACCCTAGCTATGGCTTCCTTCAAATTTTCGGCAATGAGGGGAAGAAGATGAGAATGATTTTGTCATCTTTTCTCCTTTTTAATCACTTATTTGTTAAATGACCAAAATGCCCTTTTTGATAAACTTTCTATTTTAACACATCCTTGCCCATTTTTGTCCAAAAACTAAAAATTGGGAAAATTGCTCATTAAGGACCTCTAATTAATAATCTGAAGCTGTTTCACACATATAGCTTCTAGAAACACACATTTTGCAACTTTTGCAATTTAGTCCTTTTGGACAATTCAACCACAATTTCACAAAATTGCTTCATGAAACTTTTACACTAGCAAGTATACATGGCATAAACCTCAAAAACTCAGTTATAACCCTTGGATTTGTGGTCTCGCACCACTATTCCGTCTAGGCCCTAAACCGGGATGTTACAACTCTCCCCCCTTTAGAGATTTTTGCCCCCAAAAATCTTACCAGTAAAGAGGTTTGGATGTTGCTCTCTCATAGCTTCTTTCGTTTCCCACGTAGCCTCTTCCACACTATGTTTCTGCCATAACACTTTCACTAGTGCTATGTTCTTATTTTTTAACTGTTTCACTTCCCGAGCTAAGATCTTAATCGGCTCCTCTTCATAAGACATATCCGGTCTTATCTCAATTTCCGTCGAAGGAATCTCATGTGAAGGATCGGAGCGATACCGTCGCAACATCGACACATGGAACACATTATGAATCTTTTCCAACTCTACCGGTAAAGCCAACCAGTATGCTACAGGCCCAATTCTATCTGTAATCTCATACGGCCCTATGAACCTTGGACTCAATTTCCCTTTTTGTCCAAATCTCATAATCTTCTTCCACGGGTACACTTTCAAAAACACTTTGTCACCCACTTCAAACTCAATTTCTTTTCTTTTCAAATCCGCGTACGACTTCTGTCGGTCCAAAGCAGCTCTCAGACTATTACGGATTACTTTCACCTTCTCTTCGGTTTCTTTCACTAAATCGACCCCATGGATCCGCTTCTCACTAAGCTCGGTCCAATACAAAGGAGTCTGACACTTACGGCCATACAAAGCCTCATACGGTGCCATCTGTATACTCGACTGATAACTGTTGTTATAGGTGAATTCGACCAAAGGTAGATATCTCTCCCAGCTACCTTCGAATTCTAACACACAACATCGAAGCATATCTTCCAGAACTTGAATCACTCTTTCAGACTGACCATCAGTTTGCGGATGGAATGCAGTACTGAAATTCAATCTCGTACCCATGGCCTCTTGCAACTTCTTCCAAAATCTTGAAGTAAACCTCGGATCTCTATCCGATATAATAGACATAGGCACACCATGCAATCTCACATCTCTGCAACATACAATTCAGCTAACTTATCCAGTGAATAATCAACACGTACTGGAATAAAGTGAGCCGACTTCGTCAATCTATCCATAACAACCCACACAGCATCTCTCTTTCTCGGAGTCATCGGCAACCCCGTTACAAAATCCATGGTAATCCGATCCCACTTCCATTCGGGTACCATTACTGGCTGAAGCAATCCCAAAGGCACTTGATGCTCAGCCTTCACCTGTTGGCAAATCAAACACTTTATCACAAACTCTGAAATATCTCTTTTCATACCCGTCCACCAATACAACTTCCTCAAGTCGTTGTACATTTTCGTACTGCCCGGATGTACTGACAAACATCCACTGTGGGCCCCATGGAAAACCTTTTGAATCAACTCCTCATCTTTAGGAACACAAATTCTGTTATGATACATCAGACAACCATTCAAATCCACTCGAAAATCAGAATCACTTTCTGATCCGCACTTAGCTATCTTAGCTCGCATCTCATTGTCATTTCTCTGAGCCTCACATATTTGTTGAACAAATAGCGGCTTAGCTCTCAACTCTGCCAAAATAGCACCATCGTCAGACAATGCTAAACTCGTGTTCATAACTCTTAGAGCATACAAGGATTTCCTACTCAGGGCATCCGCAACCACATTCGTTTTTCCCGGGTGGTAGTCAATGACTAACTCATAATCTTTCAACAACTCAAGCCACCGTCTCTGTCTCAAATTCAGATCCTTCTGATCCATCAAATACTTTAAACTCTTGTGATCTGTAAAGATTCGGCAGTTCTCACCATACAAGTAATGTCGCCAAATCTTTAACACAAAAACAATCGCCGCTAACTCCAAATCATGAGTCGGTTAATTCTTTTCGTGCGGTTTTAGCTGCCTCGAGGCATAAGCGACTACCTTACCCTCTTGCATCAACATGCAACAAAGATCATTAAACGGCACATCGATGTAAACCACGAACTCTTTCCCTGATTCTGGTTGAACCAAAACTGGTGCCTCAGTCAACATTATTTTCAATCTCTCGAAACTCTGTTGACACGTCTCAGTCCATTCAAACTTGACATCTTTATGCAATAGTTTCGTCATCGGGGTGGCAATCACAGAGAACCCCTTTACGAAACGTCTGTAATATCCTGCTAATCCCAAGAAACTTCTAATTTCAGACACGTTCCTCGACAGTTTCCAATCCACAACAGCTGGTATCTTACTCTGACACCATCACCTGACACCATGTGTCCTAGGAATCCGACCTCTCGGAGCCAAAACTCACTCTTGCTAAACTTAACATACAACTGCTTATCTCTCAAAGTTTGCAAGACAATTCTCAAATGCTCTCCGTGATCATTCTCATCCCGAAATAGATCAATCTATCGTCAATAAAGACAACTAAAAACTTGTCCACATATGGTCTGAAAACACGGTTCATCAGATCCATAAAAATTGCAGGTGCATTCGTCAAACCAAACGGCATAACCAAAAACTCATAATGGCCATACCTTGTCCGAAATGCAGTTTTCAACACATCTTGCCCTTTCACTCTGAGCTGATAATAACCAGACCTCAAGTCTATCTTAGAGAACACTGTAGCTCCCTTCAGTAGACCAAAAAGATCATAAATCCTTGGTAAAGGATACTTATTCTTTACTGTCACATTGTTCAGTTGTCTATAGTCTATACACAACCTCATAGACCCATCTTTCTTCTTCACGAATAATACCGGAGCACCCCACGGCGAGTAGCTCGGTCTTGCAAAACCCTTATCTGTCAACTCTTGCAACTGAACCTTCAGTTTTTTCAACTCTACAGGTGCCATTCTATATGGAGAAATTGAAATAGGTGCCGTTCTCGGAACCAACTCAATTCCAAACTCAACCTCTCTCACTAGAGGTAATCCGGGTAACTCTTCCGGAAATACATCTGGATACTCACATACCACTGGCACTGTTTCAAACTCTACTCTAATCTCTCGAGTATTCAACACAAAAGCAAGATAGGAATCACATCCTTTTCTCAAACATTTCTCGACCACTAGGAAGAAATCATCACCGTAGACTATCCGATCCACCTGATTCAACCCGAACCACATCTCCACTCTCACATTTCAATTCAATGAACTTAAAACCACAGTTCACTAAGACACTATGGGTAGTCAACCAATCCATGCCTAGGATTAAATCAAACTCATCAAACGGCAACAACATAAGGTTTGCCGGAAAACAATGATTCTCAATCAATAAAGGACAATTCTTACACACTTTGTCCACTAACACAGGGTTTGACACCTTAACCACTATGTCCGTAGACTCAACGGTCATACTCAAACTAGATGCTAATCTCATGCAAATATAAGAATGAGTAGACCCTGGATCCATTAAAGCAATAACAAAGGTGTTAAAGAGAGAAAAGTACCCGTTATCACATTAGGGGAGGATGCTTCTTTGCGAGCGTGAATAGCATATGTCCTCGCAGGTGCCCGACCCTCTGGTCTCACAGCAGAATCTCTGGGTGCACCTCTACCACTAGCCCCACATCTTGGGTTCCTTGGTGGTCTACCCCTCGTAGACACATCACTAGGTCTCAGCTCTTGCCTCTCTTCCTTATCATCCCTTTTGGGGCAGTTTCGGATAAAATGGTCGGGGGAACCACACTTATAACATTTTTGAATATTTCCCCAACACTCTCCGGTGTGATATCTACCACAACTTGGACACTCCGGTTTACTCTTTGTATTGCCCACACTTTCCATCGAGGGAGCTTGGACTCTCGAACCCGAACGAGTATTGCCCAATTCTTGATGCGAATAACCCACTGGTGCCGTCGTCCGAGGATTTACTTCCTTGGATCTTTTCGATTGGGCTTGGTACGAATTCCCCATCGGCCTCTTTCTAACATCTCGGGCTTCACTCACAGCCCTCCTCTTTTTTGAACTCAGCTCTTCGGCCTTACTTGCCCTCTCAACTAATACCATAAATTCTTTCAACTCCAAAAATGCCCACTAGGAGTTTGATGTCCTCATTCAGCCCATCTTCGAACCACTTAAACAAGATGGTCTCAGTCGATACACATTCTTGAGCGTATTTGCTAAGCCTAACAAACTCACGCTCATACTCTACTACTGTCATTCTTCCTTGTTTCAACTCAAGGAATTCCTTCCTTTTTCGATCAGTAAACCTCTGGCTTATATACTTCTTCCAGAACTCTTCTAGAAAGAAGTCCCACGTCACTCGCTCTCTCGGGACACTATCGTCAACGTCTTCCACCAATGGTATGCCGAATCTCTCAGCAAAGATACGGCATACTTCAAGCTCTCTTCAGGCATACATGAGAGTTCATCGAACACCCTCATCGAGTTCTCCAACCAAAACTCTACCCTCTCTGGGTCATCATCTACCTTAGCTCTAAACTCCTCAGCCCCGTGTTTCATAATCTTATCCACTGGGGGTTTCAATATCCTCACTACATCCATACCTTGAGGAGCCACTGGATTTGGCTGAGGTATAGGAGGAGGTGGAGGAGGTTGAGCATTAGGGTTTGCTCGAACATAGTCCGAGTGCCAAGAACTCATCATCTGGAGAAAGGCTTCTTGTCCCTCTTCCCCTTGACCTCTGACCTCGGGTCCACTCTCAACGGGCGCGGTTCCTTGCACCGGAGCCGGCGCATTACTAGCTGCTTCATCAGCAGTCGATGGATCAAAATCCATATACTATATAAAACAAGATTTAAAATCATCAGAAACCACCACACTATCATTGTACACTTATGGCATGTATAGCTAGACTCTTACACCCGCTACGGTAGTCCTAAAATCGACTAAACCATAGCTCTGATACCACTAAATGTAACACCCCTTACCCGGGTTCTATGCCGGAACCAGGCCCGAGGCGCTACCGAACTCAAACCACTTTATCGCCACTTAGGCTCGTCGTAACTACTATCTGAAGTCATCTCAACAACCTTATTCTCGACTTACGAGGCCTCACTCATACACACGAGGGCTCTCGAGACTAAACCGAAACTTTTTCCAATCTTAAAATTTTTCTCTTTTATACAGGTCTCACACGCCCGTGCAAGATTAGACACGCCCGTGCATGGATACACACACCCATGTTCCCAAACCGTGCCTAAAACCCAGCATTTTGCCAATGCCCCACAGCCAAGGCACACGTCCGTGCTAACCACCCGTGGTGCACACTGACTACTTTAACACGGCCTAGAGTCTAGACACACGCCCGTGTAGCTAGGCCGTGGCCAACACTGATTAATCCCACACGCCCTAGGCACACGCCCGTGTGACTAGTCCGTGGTCTATTCTGACTTCAAATACTAACATGCAGGGGACACACAGCTGAGTCACACTGTAACACCCCAAACCCGGTCAACACACCACGACCAAATCTGGCATGTCACAGAGTGAAAACGATTCGAAGAAAACAGGTTACCAGTTTATTTTCGGTGAAAGCTCTTCGATTGATTGTGTTTGGGGAAAACCGATGTATGTATAGTGGAAAATGTTAAGTTGCTTTGAAATCTTGTGAATTGTATTACCCGATGGTAGAGTTTAGAAAACTCGTTGCGTAGCTTAGTTTGAAAACTTTGATCATCAGGTTGTTAAAGCAAATCAAGTAATTACTTAGTCATATTTAAAACCAAATCCAAAGCAGATAAAATAATCCAAAACATAATTAAAAGGCCTTGTTACAAACCCAAATAAAAACTAGAATTTAAAGTAAAATACCCAAATCAAATGTCCATGTAAAACCGAAGCAATTACCGCATGGTCACCTCGAGTCCACCCGGCTCCTCATCCGCGATCTATGAATCACCTGAAAAGATAAGGGAGAAGGTGAGTCACCAAGACTCGATGCATAATCCCCCCGACATTGCAACATGCTTACACAAATCATAATCAAGCAAACACATCATGCACCCAAACCTAGCCATCCACAACTCCGTTTTCTACCTAGTGTGGTACCAAAGCACTGGTGGTGCCAAACCATTGGTGACCCAAAGTCACTGATATCAATAATAATGTGGTGCCAAACCACTAGTGACCCAAAGTTACGAATAATCCATATGTGGGGCCAACCCATGTTGTGATACCAAATCACTGGCGACAATCCCGTTTTATCAAATGTGGAGCCAACCCACTGTGGTGCTAAACCACTGGGACAAGTCGCTATGAGGTGCCAAACCTTTGGTGACCCAAAGTCACGGAATCAACTGTGGTACCAAACCACTGGTGGTGCCAAACCACTGGTGACCCAAAGTCATAGATATCAATCTTCCCCCTCCTCTCATATCACCCACAATAATGCAATGCACATACAATTCATGCCATCATGCTTAATCATTAGACATATATCGAACATACATAGATAATATCATCAGAAATCATGTACCGTAATCTCAACAAAACAGACTTACCCGAAATCCTTGCTCATACCCATAAAGTTATCATATCGAAATCTACATAGTTTCGGCTTTTAACATAGTTTAGGTTATTAACAAGTTTACAACGATTATGAAGTGTGTAAGTTACACACCTGGTTACTAACGCGATTACTGAATCCCGAAGATCCCGATCTAACGCACTAGAGCCCCTTTTCCTACATTCGGCCAAACCAAGATCATTAACAAAGGCCATTCGGCTAAACTAGCAAATCCCGAAGGGTTAACGCACAACCATAATCCTTACCTTACTACCTTTCGCGCTTAAATCAAATCCCGAACCACTCGATAAAACGTCTCAATTAATATCACAACCAAGCCATACACATGCAAACAGTTCAAACATAATATCCCCTATTTAAAGATGTTACAGTTCTACCCCCCTTAAAAATAATTTCAGCCTCGAAATTACCTGGTCAAAAGAGTTGAGGGTATTGCTGTCTCATCACATCCTCTGGTTCCCACGTAGCTTCTTCCACGTCATGGTTTCGCTATAATACTTTCACTAATTGAACTGACTTCTTGCGCAAAACTTTCACATCCTAACCTACAACACTACACTCACGCTGCGTACTCTGATTCCAATAACACTAATTCGCTTTCTATCTTAATCTTGTAACCTTTTACACAACCAAATATCTAACACCGAAGCAAACAAATATTTACCACACATGCACACAATTCTACATTCAGAAAACACACAGAATACTACCAGAAATACAGTCATTTCAACATATAATAGAATGCAATGAAAAGAGAACTTACGGATTTGGTGTCGGAGACTCAGGTGCCATACATCCAAAAAGACATATTTTTCCTAACCAGATTTTAAATGAATTTTGAAAAACATTTTCGAACCCATTCCACAAGCCGAGTTTTGCAACCCAGGCTCTGATACCATAATTGTAACACCCCAAACCCGGTCAACACACCACGACCGAATCTGGCATGTCACAGAGTGAAAACGATTTGAAGAAAACAGGTTACCGGTTTATTTTCGGTGAAAGCTCTTCGATTGCTTGTGTTTGGGGAAAACCGATGTATGTATAGTGGAAAATGTTAAGTTGCTTTGAAATCGTGTGAATTGTATTACCCGATGGTAGAGTTTAGAAAACTCGTTGCGTAGCTTAGTTTGAAAACTTTGATTATCAGGTTATTAAAGCAAATCAAGTAATTACTTAGTCATATTTAAAACCAAATCCAAAGCAGATAAAATAATCCAAAACATAATTTAAAGGCCTTGTTACAAACCCAAATAAAAACCAAAATTTAAAGTAAAATACCAAAATCAAATGTCCATGTAAAACCGAAGCAATTACCACATGGTCACCTCGAGTCGACCCGGCTCCTCATCCGCAATCTACGAATCACCTGAAAAGATAAGGGAGAAGGTGAGTCACCAAGACTCAGTGCATAATCCCCCTCCCAATTATTGCAACATGCTTACACAAATCATAATCAAGCAAACACATCATGCACCCAAACCTAGCCATCCACAACTCTGTTTTCTACCGTGTGGTACCAAACCACTTTGTGGTGCCAAACCACCGTGACCCAAAGTCACCGATATCAATAATAATGTGGTGCCAAACCACTTTGGTGACCCAAAGTCACGAATAATCCATATGTGGGGCAAACCCACGCGTGTGATACCAAATCACCGGCGACAATCCCGTTTTATCAAATGTAGGGCCAACCCAATCGTGGTGCTAAACCACTGGGACGAGTCGCTATGAGGTGCCAAACCTCTGTGACCCAAAGTCACGGAATCAATCGTGGTACCAAACCACCGGTGGTGCCAAACCACCGGTGACCCAAAGTCACGATATCAATCTTCCCCCTCCTCTCATATCACCCACAATAATGCAATACACATACAATTCATGCCATCATGCTTAATCATTAGACATATATCGAACATACATAGATAATATCATCAGAAATCATGTACCGTAATCTCAACAAAACAGACTTACCCGAAATCCTTGCTCATACCCATAAAGGTATCAGATCGAAATCTACACAGTTTTGGCTTTTAACATAGTTTAGGTTATTAACAAGTTTACAACGATTATGAAGTGTGTAAGTTACACACCTGGTTACTAACACGATTACTGAATCCCGAAGATCCTGATCTAACGCACTAGATCCCCTTTTCCTACAATCGGCCAAATCAAGATCATTAACAAAGGCCATCGGCTAAACTAGCAAATCTCGAAGGGTTAACGCACAACCATAATCCTTACCTTACTGCCTTTCGTGCTTAAATCAAATCCCGAACCACTCGATAACACGTCTCAATTAATATCACAACCAAGCCATACACATGCAAACAGTTCAAACATAATAGCCCCTATTTAAGGATGTTACACACACGCCCGTGGGCTGGCTGTGTGTCACACATGGCCTAGACACACGCCCATGTGTCTATCCACATGGACAAGAATAAAGCTATGTGCCAAGTTCTTTTCACCCCTCTAGCATACACAACATATACTCATCTAACACAATCATAATCAACTCAAATTGAAGTGCAATCTCACATAGAAAACTACATCTTTCTTTCATATAATGTAATAGCCAACAACCATGGCATTATACAAAATAAGCTATCCATCTAAAGGCCAACACATCTTAGCCATTTACAACAATATTCACTAACTTGTCTAGCCCTTATACATGCCATATACAAAACATTAAGTCTCATGTACCAAAGTGTACTGATAGTGTGGGCGATCTTCCAATTGATCCTCGTATCTCGATTCAACACTTTTACTCTATAAGACAAGGGAAAAGAAAGGGAGTAAGCTTTGAGCTTAGTAAGTTTACACATAAACAATTAAGCATCATAGTATAAGCTAAACAACAATTAGCATTATACTACCAAAAGTAATGAACAACTATGCTTACTCTTTCTATCCCTTACCACATTTCCAACACATCATGAGTCACATACTCATAACCATCAAAATGCACCCCTGCATTCAGTGTCACATTTACACAATATACAACACGTCATTATTTCTCAATAATTCATCCACACAGCTAATTAACTTAATAATTCATCCACACAGCTATTTTACTCAATAATGCAATCACATGGCTAATCCACACAGCAAATGTCTCGGCGGTTTCGCACTTAGCACACCACAATCGATTAATAAGGTGGTATCGCACTTAGCCTACCACAAAGGTAATCATAGGGGTTTCTCACTTAGCCCACTAAACGATATACCTCACGATAGCATCGCACATAGCCAGCTCATCGTCAATATGCATTAGGATGGTATCGCACTTAGCCTACCATCTAGCATTATCACTACTCATTCACATGTCTACTTACTCAATTAAACATCCATTCACAATTCTACTACATTCATTCTACTTGGACCACATAGGTTCTCAATCAATCTCGAACAAGCTACACACTAGCTATCATCAACAAATTGTAAGTATGAATGCATTGTTTATGCATAGACTTACCTCGGTACTCAAAAGTATTGAGACTTTCAATTTAGTCCACCATATTGCTTTTGCCTCGGTTTCGATCCGGGCTTCGTCTTTCTTGATCTATAATGAATAAGTCAACTTATTCAATACATACATTGACTAAATTGACCCACATCTCATACTTTAGCAAAATTACTATTTTGCCCCTAAACTTTCTCATATTTACACTTTAGTCCCAAAGGCTCGTAAAGTGATTTTTATTCAACTTTCTAGCCTTTCATGCTTAGCCGAACCACTTATTCAACTAAAGCTATCATCAATTCTCACAAAAATACACATGTATGACAAAAATTAAGATTTTCACAATCAAGTCCCTACATGCATTTTCATGGAAAATCACTTAACAAAAGATGTTTCTACTACATCAAGCTTTCATAATCTTCCATAAAACAACAAAATAAATGCATGTCATACATGACAACATTTTTGAACATCCTTCATAGCTCATCAAATAGCTAAAAATAGCTTACTCATGCTACTAGGACTTCAAAAATACAAAGAATATCAAAAACGAGGCTAGATGCACTGACTAGCAAGCTTGAAAATTTGAAAAACCCTAGCTATGGCTTCCTTCAAATTTTCGGCAATGAGGGGAAGAAGATGAGCATGATTTTGTCATCTTTTCTCCTTTTTAATCACTTATTTGTTAAATGACCAAAATGCCCTTTTTGATAAACTTTCTATTTTAACACATCCATGCCCATTTTTGTCCAAAAAATAAAAATTGGGAAAATTTCTCATTAAGGACCTCTAATTAATAATCTAAAGCTATTTCACACATATAGCTTCTAGAAACACACATTTTGCAACTTTTGCAATTTAGTCCTTTTGGACAATTCAACCACAATTTCACAAAATTGCTTCATGAAACTTTTACACTAGCATGCATACATGGCATAAACCTCAAAAACTCACTTATAACCCTCAGATTTGTGGTCTCTCACCACTATTCTGACTAGGCCCTAAACCGAGATGTTACACAACTTATAGGGTGACATCCTTAAAGATGTCTTGTATGCTGTCCTGTAGGCCCATAAAGCATCGTCCAGTCTTTTTGACCAATCTCGCCGGTTCGGGCAAACTACCTTCTCAAGTATGCCTTTGATTTCTTTATTTGCCAGTTCAGCTTGCTCATTCGTCTGCGGATGGTAAGCTGTGGCAACCTTGTGCTTCACTCCGTGTTTGTCGAGTAACCATTTTGACCACTTGTTCACAAAATGGGACCTTTCATCACTGATGATGGCTCTTGGGGTTCCAAACCTTGTGAACACATGCTTCTGTAAAAACTTCATCACAACCTTAGCATCGTTTTTCGAATATGCCCTAGCCTCAACCCACCTAGACACATAGTTACTGCTACAAATATGTACTTGTGACCAAAAGACGGAGGGAAAGGATCGAGAAAGTCAATAGCCTAAACAACGAATAATTCTACCTCAATGATGTTTGTTTGAGGCATCTCATTTCTATTGGTGACGTTTCCAACCCTTTTACATCGATCACAACTCTTTACGTAAGCATATGCATCTTTGAATAGTGTTGGCCAAAAGAATCCGGCTTGCAATACGTTGGCCGCAGTACGTGTGCCGCCGAAGTTGTAACAGCCCGATTTATACCCTAATCGGAATAGTGGTTTTGGGACCTCAAATTCGAGTCTAAAAAAGATAATTAAATATTATTTTCTGTGTTTATAATGTGTGAATTGATATCTGTGAAATTTTTGTGATTTAATTTTATTGTTTGAGTGTCCGATTTAATAAAATGGCTTAATCGCGTAAATTGTAAAAGTGGCTAACTATTTGTTAAAATGTTAAATTGCTTTGTTCTTTTAATGTGGAGTCCTTAAGGTGTAATTTTACCTTATGAATCATGCATGGACGGTTAAAGACATGGTTATAATGTTTTCATAATTTATTCATTAAGGTTAAAATAGTAATTAAGGTATTATTATGTAATAAAATAAAATAAAACAAAAACACATGCATTCATCTTTTATGTTGGCTGAAAATAAAAAAAAAAAAGAGAGAAAAGAAAGCTAGGGTTCGGCCTTGTGTTTCTTCAATTAAGGTATGTTAATTGTTCGGTTTTTGATGATTTTTACGTTTTCGAGATCGTTGCTATATAATCTATCAAGCCCATGTCTCAATTGCTGAATTTGATGACAATTTTGTGTTTTTTCATTGTTGAAAGCTTGATTAATCTTGTGTTTGATGATATAAAATAAATATATGTTGTTAGATTATTATGTTTTGTATTTGAATTTTTGATGAATTTGAATAATTTGGGATAAATTGTGAAAATAATAAATTGAGGGACTAAAATGTGAAATAAATGAAATGTGTGGACTTATATGAGCTTAGTGAATATTCGGCTAAGCTACAGTGTGGTCAAATTTTGAATATTTTGTGTTTTGTGAAATAGGGATTAAATTGAGAAAAATGTGAAATGTTAGGGGCAAAAGTGTAATTAGCCCATTTGTGTGTTTTTTTGGATGAATTTGATTGAATATGTGATTAAATAAATTAAATTTGTATTAATTTAGATCAAGAAAAGAGGAAATCAGAATTGGGTCGGGGGAAATCTAAAGTGGTTTAATAGTCATCCCGATTCGTCCGTCTTTGCCGAAGTAAGTTCATAAGTAAATAAATGTCGTTAAATTCGATTGTATATATTTTATTTGTTCCGAATTAAATTATTACTTGTATATATATGTTCAAGCCGAATTTGTATAAGTATGGGAGAAGTATTTACAAGCCTGAATCGATCGAGTTACGACGTACGAAAGCCCCGTACGAACCTTAGGAATAGTTTGGATACATATGTCATGACATAGGATTCCGATATGTGATTTCGTGTATGACCACGTCTAGGACATTGGCATCGACTTGTGATTTACGTGTAAGACCATGTCTGGGACATCAGCATTGTATTTGATTTCGTTTAAGACCCTGTCTGGGACAGTAGCATCGATATGGGATTACATGTAAGACCACGTCTGGGACGTTGGCATTGTACGAGATTTCTGACTATCCGATTATCCTTATTGATTCTGAATGGTTCAACGGGCATTAACGAGTTATGATTGAATGTGAAATCGAGCTAAAAGGTTTAGGTACGTGCCAAGTTTAATGTAAATGAAAATAAGGTGAGCTTGTTATTTGAAATGGTGATATAAATTATACATGATACAAAGTGAATTATATGTATATATCAATGCTCATATTCGGCCAAATGATGTATATGTGATATTAAAAGTGAGAATTATATATGCTCATGAGTATTTGTGCATTCGGCCATATGATGTTAAAATGCTAATGTATATTTGATGATATACGAATTTGTGAGTGTGATATATGTACATTTAGTTAAGGTTTGGATTGATTCGCTAATTGATTATAACGTTAATGTTCATTTGGAAAATTATTTGCTTATGACTTACTAGGCTATGAAAGCTTATTTTGTTTGTGTTTGTTCATTGTTTTATAGATTTTGGAAGCTAGTTACGAGCTCGGGGATCATCAAAGAAATCCGTCACACTATCGATCATTTTTTGGTACTTATAAAAATTTGAACTTTGAACCTATGGCATGTATAGGCTAGCTTATGTTTTGATTAGTTTTGACGTTGTAAATTATAAAGCCATGTGAAAATGGCTAGTTATAATGCTTAAGTTATATAATTTCGATCATGGTATATTTATGCGTGATTTGTTTAGTATGCTTTGCTAATGATTGTCTGAATTTAGTCATGGTTTAAGATTGTATCAAAAGTAACTAGTAATTTGCATATGTAGGTTTGGCTATAAGGTATGGAAGAACATGTGTATATTCGGTCATGATCTAGGCCTGTTTTGGAAGTGTGTTTTATGCTATAAATTGTTGAATGGATATAGGTTTGGAAAATGTGAAGTGATATGTATGATTTTATTATGTGAATTGATATGAGTTGAAACAATGAGTATGTATTGAAAAATAATTTGGTGTACTGCATGATGTGCGAAATTGATATGATTTGAATATAAAATGGCATATTTTGGCTTGTGATTTGATGGCTAAAACTTGTACTATTTATGTGGTTACTTTTGGTTACCGATTTGTCATGAAATAAATTAGTAAGTATATGTAAATTTTTGACATAATAATTAGTATGTAATGGAAGTATATTATAGTTTGTATTTGTGTTTTTATAATGGTTTATATGGATAAGCTAAAGTGTATATTAAATAAACAGTATTAAAGCATGTTCGGCCTTATGAAATTTTTACTAAAGTTGTATATATGTTTGGTCAATGAATGGTGAATAATGGGTTGTTTGGTTTATAACTTGCGCACATGTTGTATTAAGGAAATGTTAGGTTTGTTATTTAGTAAATGAATAGGCATAATGGCATACACTTTATGTATGAATGAAATAATACATATTGTAATGATATGTGCTTTAGTAGCTATACGCATAATTACTTAAATGGAATTATAAGTATGCTTGACCATGTTGTAGTTAACTAAGGCCATACATAATAATGCATTTTATGCTGTGTAAGATAATTTGAAAATTTTTGTATGGTTTGTGTATACAATGTGATTAACAATGCATGCTTGATAAGTAAATTTGCTAATCACTTTGTATATTTAGATAATTTCGAATATGGTATAAGTGATTATGTGAATGAATGAAAGTTGTGTTTTGTCCGGTAATGCCTCGTAACCCCATTCCGGTGACGGATACGGGTTAGGGTGTTACAGAAGTGTCCTCCACTCGGAGCTGAGTGGCAATGGTATAGAATCTTATGAACTTCATCTTCTGCCACGCAACTCCTGATCATTTGATCTGTACACTTTTTAAACAAATATGGCTCTTCCCAGAAATAGTACTTCACATCGTGAAGAAACTTTTTCTTTTGATGATACGTCTTATCAATCGGCATCAAACCACAAGCTAAATAGTTAGCAATATCAGCAAACCAAGGGGTATTATGGACATGATTTACCTTCAGTATGTGTTCATCTGGAAATGTCTCCTGAATTGGTATAAGAGGAGAATTCCCTTCTTGCGGCTCCAATCTGGTCAAGTGGTCTACTACTTGATTTTCTACTCCCTTTCGATCTTTAATTTTTAGATTGAACTCTTGAAGTATAAGTACCTATCGGATCAGTCTCGGCTTAGCATCTTTCTTGGCAAGTAAATACTTAATTGTCGACTAGTCCGTATAGACAGTCACTTTGGTACCTACAAGATAAGATCGAAACTTGTCAAAAGTAAACACAATAGCAAGTAACTCTTTCTCTGTTACCGTATAATTTAGTTGAGCTCTGTCAGAGTCCAACTTGCGTAGTAGATGGGATGAAAAACTTTGTTCCTTCGCTGGCCCATGACAGCTCCTATCGCGAAGTCACTTGCATCACACATCAATTCAAATGGCAAATACCAGTCTAGTGTGATGATTATGGGTGCTGAAACTAACCGACTTTTCAAATTATTGAAAGCTCTTAAGCACTCCTCGTCAAATTTAAACGGCGTGTCCTTCTCCAATAATTTGCATAAGGGTTTAGCAATTTTAGAGAAGTCATTGATAAATCTTCGATAGAAACAGGTGTGGCCCAAAAAGCTCCTAACACCCTTCACATATGTTGGAGGTGGGAGTTTCTCAATAACGTCTACCTTTGCTTTATCTACCTCGATTCCATGTCTCATTATTCGATGCCCTAGAACAATACCTTCTCGTACCATGAAATGGCACTTTTCCCAATTGAGTACGAGGTTTGTTTCTTCACATCACCTTAATACCTTGGCTAGATTGGCTAGGCAATCATCATATGTATCTCCAAATACTGAAAAATCATCCATAAAGACTTCGAAGTATTTTTCAAGCATGTCAGTAAAAATAGACATCATACATCTTTGAAATGTAGCAGGTGCATTACATAAACCAAATGGCATGCGTCTAAATGAAAATGTACCGTACGGGTAGGTGAATGTTGTCTTGTGTTGATCTTCTGGTGCTACTGTAACCTGGTTATACCCTGAGTATCAATCAAGAAAACAGTAATAGTCTCGCCCCGCGAGTCTATCCAGCATCTGGTCCAAAAATGGCAAAGGAAAGTGATCTTTCCTAGTCGCCTTGTTCAGCTTCTAGTAATCGATGCAAATTCTCCATCCCGTAACCATTCTAGTCGGTATCAACTCATTATTCTCATTCTCAACGACCGTAATACCTCATTTCTTTGGTACGCAGTAGACCAGACTTACCCATGGACTGTCTGAGATGGGGTAAATTATACCCGTATCAAACCACTTGATGATTTCCTTTTTCACCACGTCCTTCATGACGGGGTTCAGTCTTCATTGTCCATCAATCGTCCCTTTTTCGCCATCTTCTAGGATAATCTTATGCATGCATACAGACGGACTAATACTGCGAATATCGGCTATGGTCCATCCAGTAGCCTTCTTAAATTGTTTCAATACTAGGATGAGTTTCTCTTCTTGCTCAATAGTTAATTCTGCTGAAACAATCACAGTCAGAGTAGAAGCGTTACTTAAATAAACATATTTTAAATGTTAAGCAAGTACCTTGAGTTCTAATTTAGGTGGCTCCTCGATTGACGCTTTTGGTTGGGCATAATCCCTATTCTCTAACTCTAAATATTCAAAACGGGATTGCGGATTAAATCCCCTTTGATTAGATTCTAGCAAAGCTAAGTATTCATCCTCCTCTTCATCATTTGGAGGGTCTGATGTCAAAATTTGTTCCAATGGGTTCTCAACATAGTTGAGTTCCTTTTCCACAATTAAATCCTCTAAGTTGGTAACTGCAGTACAATCATCAATTGTGTCAGGAAATCACATAGACTTAAAAACATTAAATGTTAGCTGATCATTGTAACACCCCAAACCCGACCTGGACGTTATGGCCAAATATGGCGTGTCACATTGAAGTATTTTTCGAAAACCATGTTTTCATTAAAAACCCTTCTTGAAATTTCAAACTTCTTGCCATTTAAAACTTGTACAAAACCTTAGTTTGCATTTGTTTATTTGCAATCGTGGTTTATTAAAAAGTTATTCCCTTTTAAAACGTTATTACCTTTAAAACCTTATTTGTTGCGGAAGCTTAATTTAAAATAAATGATTTAATAAATTGAGTTGCCGAAACGTAGTGTTTGAAAATGTTATTGTTTTGGAAAATCTTGTTCTACTTCTAGCGGATATAAATCACAAACAATAAAATAACAAATTTAAAATCCAGAAAATTATAGAGGCCTTATTACAACCCGAATCAAAATAAAAGTGCTAAAGTAAATGGGAAAAATAGAATAAAACATGTGCAGTTGTGTGGCCCTCTCCGAGTCCCTCGCAGTTCTGAACCGTCTAACGTTAGGGATTACCTGAAAGGTTAAAAACGGGGTGAGTTTACAAAAACTCAGTGTGTAATCCCCTTATTAAAGAAACTTGATCGAGATACAAAAAGAAATCGATGCTGGGCTCAACCCTTTACTTGATAAAGATGCAGTTCAATTCAAAGTATATGTCGGCCAAAGCCCAAAACAATATCATTTGGGTCAAGCCTATAACAGAATCAATTTGGCCTAGCCCATCACATTAACGGTCTCTATATGAAAGATGCATGATGCATGCAAACCCATCCAACCCTGCACTCCGCCTCCGTCCAACCCTCCACTCCTGTGGGGATTAAATCAACCCACCCATCCCTACACTTACAGTGTTAGCACCGGTTGCAGCACTAACCGAAATTGCAACAAAGCTACTAGTATATATGCGACTTTAAGCCTTCAGTAACGGTCTCATAATTGGCACATAGCCATCGGTAACTGTAATAAGATCGGCACATAACCATCAGCTACGGTAATATAACCGGCACACAGCCATGGGTAAGTATGATCGACACAAAGTCATCAATAATTACGATCGACACACAGCCATGGATAAATATGATCGACACAAAGTCATAATCAAGATGGCACAAAGCCATAATTAGATTAACTGGCTTAAAGCCATTAGTAGGTCCACAGTCGTCTCGTGCAACCCGTGCAACCTTAACAGATCATTACTGGGTCCATAGTCGTCTCGTGCGACTCATGCAACCCTATCAGAACAATACTTCCTCCATAACCAATATCCCAACCCCATGTGGTATGTCATGTATGCAGAATGTCTATCCCACAAATCATCATATCGTTCAAAGTTAAGTCAATCAAATCATAGTCATACAATCACAGTCAAATTAGTCAAATCATAGCACAAGTCAGTCATTTACCTTCGAAGGGCAAAATAGTCATTTACCTACAGGGCATTACGGTCAATTTACCTTACAGGGGGCATTACGGTCATTTTACCCTACAGGGGTATTACGATCATTTTACCCTACGAGGGCATTACGGTTATTTTACTCTATGGGGGAATTACGGTCATTTTACCCTACGGGGGCATTACGGTCATTTTACCCTACGGGGGCATTACGATCATTTTACTTATTTTGGGGTCTCGGTGCAGATAACGACCTCTCTGAAGGTCTACAGTTGCCTCGAGCGATACAGATAACCTAGATGGTATAACGGTGTAAATGGGCCCAAGGCCCATTATTCGGCCCAAGTGGGCCCACACGCTCGTGTGGCCCATTTAGCCCAAATTCAGTCACGGCTATGCGAACGACATAGCCCAGTCCAGTATTTGCCACTTAGCGTGGGTTTTATCCGTGTGGGGCCTACGAGCCCATTGGGCCCACACGACCCATTTTAGCCAAACGAGGCCCAAGATCACGAGAACGCTTGTAGTGGCCTATACAATCTATCGCCCATGATTTATAGGCTCGGTTTACTACACGAGCAATCGCACGCTCGTGAGGCCTCAAATACCGAAGCTTTGACTTTTCGGCTTTTGTCGATTCACAGCAGAGATAGTGTGATTACACACCTGTTTGCAAAAATGTTCTAAGATCCACGAGAACTCCAAACCTAATCAACCACGATACACCATCAGTCTCTTAATCAATAGGATTTAGATAATCCCTTTCAATACCACTATCCAAAATGATTTAATACTTGCCTTGATCGACAGATGTGGCTTAGCCCACTCAGATCGCTGGTTAGGATTGATCACCCGTTGCTTGCCGAATATCTGCGTTACAAGTGCACTCCTAAACACTCCAAACCACTTAACCACTGAAGCAGACAATAATTTATGCCGTGTCCTTCCCTTGCACATCCAAATACTTATGTGCAGCCTTCACTGCTCCCCTGCTCAAGGTCCATTCCTTTTAGGCCCAAATTTGGGGCGTTACAATCATCTTGAACACGCATAGTAAGCTCACCCTTTTTCACATCAATAAGGGTCCTTTCGGTTGCTAGGAAAGGCCTTCCTAGGATTATTGGCACTTTTTTGTCTGCTTCAAAGTCTAGAACAACAAAGTCAGCAGAAAAAATAAATTTGTCTACACGTACCAATACGTCCTCGATTTTTCCTTTTGGATGTGCTAAGGATTGATCTACTAATTGAAGTATAATCGTAGTAGGTTTAAATTCATCTATCCCCAACTTCCTAAATATTGACATGGGCATCAAGTTGATACTCGCACCCAAGTCACATAGTGTCTTACCACAATATGTTGCTCCAATGTTCCAAGCTATGGTAAAACATCCAGGGTCCTTCAACTTTGGGGGTAGTTTGTCTTGAAGATATGCACTGCATTCCTTCGTCATGGCTACCGTCTCAAATTCTCCAAGTCCTCATTTTTTTAACAGGATATCCTTCATGAATTTGACGTAGTTCGGCATTTGTTCAAGTGCTTCAACCAATGGGATGTTGATATGTAGTTGCTTGAGTATGTTTAGGAACTTTTTGAATTGAATCTCCTGCTTCTGCTTTTGAAGTCTTTGAGGGTAGGGTGGTGGAGGTTTCTTTACTGGAACTGGTTGATTTTTCCTCTGTGACAATTCTACATCTAACAAAGTTGTTAGTTTATCAGAATTAGCTGGTGCTGAAGTTACCTTGTCAGATTTTGCAGATTCTTGTTCCGGTGGAGCTAGAATTTCAGCACTCGGTTGAACTTCCTCTGAGTTTTGAGCATCAGTTGGCTCCTTCTCAACTTCGACAGTGTTGGGTTCTAATGTCTTTTCACTCCTCAATGTCAATGCTTTACAATGATCATTCCCTAGATTCCTCGGATTCTTTGTAACACTAGGTAAAGCTCCTTGTGGTCGGTTTCTGAGTTCAGTTGGAAGCTGGCCCATTTGATTTTCCAGGTTTTTTAATGTAGCTGCTTGGCTTTGGATTAAGGCATCATTCTTGGCTATGTATGACTTCAACAAATTTTCTAAGCCATTGGATGGTTCAGCTTGAGGTTGTTTCTGAACTTGTTGGGTAAAAATAGGTGGCTGGGCTGGTCTAGGTTGGGCGCATGTGTTACTGGGTCTAGCCCCTTAGTTACTCCAGGAAAAATTCAGGTGGTTTCGTCACGATGGATTATAGAAATTGGATTGCAGTCCTTGCCTTCCTCTATTTTGGTTCTAGTTACCCATGTAATACACAGATTCTGGGTTCGATGGACATTCTTCAAACAAATGTCCTTCCCCACAATAGACACAGGCTACATTTTCAACTTGACTTGGTGGCTGAGCTGCAAAACTATTAAACCCATTAGTGGTAAATTTTTTAAGCATTGAAGATATTGATGATACCTGAGATGCGAGTGAAGTGAGAGCGTCCACTTCATGTATTCCAGCGACTCGTCTTCCTGACGCTGCTCGATTGGTTGACCATTAATAATTGTTGCTGGCAACCCTCTCAATGATTTCATAAGCCTCATTATAAGACTTGGAAAAGAGAGCACCATTAGCAGAAGGGTCCACTACCATCCTCGTGTGTGCATTGAGACCATTATAAAATGTCTCAAGTTGGATGCAATGTGAGATTCCATGATGAGGGCACTTCCGTAATAATTCTTTATACCTTTCCCATGCCTCATACAAGGACTCATCATCCATTTGTTGGAAAGCAGTGATCTCATTCCTCAACTTAGCATTCTTGCTAGGCGGGAAATACTTCATAAGGAATCTTTCTGCTAACTCTTGCCATGTGGAAATTGAATTTGGTGGCAATAAGTTCAACTAGGCTCGAGCTCTGTCCCTTAGCAAATATTGGAATAGCTTCAACCATAATGCATCTTCGGGTACTCCGGCTATCTTGAAAGAATCGTTCACCTCCATAAATAGTCTTAAGTGCAGGTGAGGATCTTCAATAGGCATTCTGTAACAGCCCGATTTTGACCCTAGTCGGAACAATGGTTTCGGGACCACAAATCCGAGTTAATAGAATAATTTTACATTATAATTGGTGTCTATGATTTATGAGTGAGCATGTGCAAAAATTTCGTATTAAAATTTGATCGTCTCAGTGTTTAATTGTGAAAAAGGGTTTAATCGCATAAAAAGAAAATATGGTGGTTGATTGTGTAAGTACTAAATTGAAGATGGTTTCTTAAAGTGAAGTATTAATAGTGCAATTTAGCCAAAAATTAAGCTTAGTGCCGGCCATCATTTGCATGTAATAGTGATTGACAATTTTTCATTTTTGTTTTAATATTAATACATTATTTTAATTTGATAAAATAATATAATAAGTAAAAGATGAAAAGTGTTCATCTTTCTTCTTCAAGTGACCGAAAATTAGCTAAATAAAAAGAAAAGAAGACCTAGTTCTATTCGGCTTTACTTGAGCTTAATTAAGGTAAGTATTTAGCTTGATTTTTTATAATTCTTGCATTTTTGAGATAGTTGTTTTGAGCTTTAATTAGCCCATGTTTAAATTTGGAATTATTTAGATCAAGAACAAAAAGAAACGGGATTGGATCGAGGAAAAGCAAAGTTGAACGAATAGCCGGGAAATCTAATCCGTCAATTTCCGAAGTAAGTTTTTAAGCAATTGGGTTGAATTGATTTCTAGTCTATATTATGTGCATATGTTAAATGGTGGTAAGTATTTTAAGTTATAAAGTGCCGAATGTGTTATTGAAATTAGTATGAATTGGCCGAATGTAAGATTTGGTACGTGTATAAATAAACTTTGATTAATTGAGTTGTTTGATCTTATATGCTTGAATTAAGAGATAGTTAAATGTGAAAATGAAATGAGAGAGATGATTGTTTTGAATAGGTGAATATATATTTATATGTGTATTGGATGTGCCGAATGTAATGGTATATGATAGGGGAATTGAGTTGTTGTTGAAAATTTAAATATATATATATATGAAAGTATGAAAGAAAATGGAATTATAAATGTTCTTATAAATAAAGGAAGGATCAGATAAGGGGCACTATGTGTGCGAGCTTAAATACCGAGCACTGTTTGTGCGAAATCGGTCAAATGGCACTATGTGTGTGGAAAAATAAGTAATGGCACTAAGTGTGCGATACATTACTAATAAATGGCACTATGTGTGCTCTTTCTCAAGTAACGGCACTAAGTGTGCGATACGTTACATGAATTGCACTGTGTGTGCGGATTTACGGATCTTACAAAGACATAAACCAATGAAGGGAGATATCCGAGAAGTGATGCATGATAATTGAGTAACTTAGTGCTAAAGAGGTAAGTTGTTCTTGTATATGAAATTATAGTATTGAGATGTGATCATTAATCTTTGAGCTTGTTCGAAATGGATAAATGGTATGTTAGTATTCGGTTTTGAGATCTATTGATTATGGTAATTGTTGAATGGTAACATGCTATATGTATTTGCGTTTACGAGTTCATTGATGATCAAGTTGGATTGATTAAAATTTGTATAAAGATGAGTTGTATATTTTACCATTTCTTATAACTTACTAAGCTATGTCAACTTACTGTATGTGTTTATTTGACTATTTTATAGATTTTGAAGTATAAGCTAAAGCTCGGGGGTCATCGTCAAAGCCAATCACACTATCATCTGCCTTGGTACCTTTTTATATGTTAAACTTTTGAAATTATGGCATGTATAGGCTATATTACTCCTTGAGTCATTTCGAAATATGATGTATATAAATGCCATACGAAAATGGCTTACTTCTATATTCGGAGTTCGTTTTGGCTATAAATGTTTGATTGGGACGATAGTGTTTGTGTATGTTTGGTCTTGTTGTAAGTTTGTTTTGGAAGTATATTCCTTGTTTCTTAAAATATGTCTTATATGAATGCAAGAACATGATTTTAAGTAAAGCTTAGAGTATATCTAGGTGGCTGGATGAGCTTATGAATGATTATATGTATGTACTGCATGTTAAGTTTTGAAATGGCTATGTCTTGCTCTGTATGAATGACTATTAGATGCGAAAGGAATGATTTAGTTGTGGCATATATTTGTGAATTTTTAAGTATGGTTACAAAATAGGATACAAATGATATTATAAGCTATGTTCATAATTTGTGCTTATTCGAATATAGCATGTATGAATTTTTGAATGGAGATTGATATTATAAGATATTGGTCATGTATTTGAAATGTATGGTCTCGAGTTATTTAGTTGAGTCATTATTAAGAAATTAAGTGCAAATGTAGTTGATAATTTCGGCGACTAAATTTATAATTGATCTATGTTTGAATTGGTTTAGTTTGATAAATTTTGGCATGAGTATATTAAGTCTAAAATGTTTCAACCATTATTGGTAAAGTGAAATAGAGTTATATGCATATTCGGCCTTTACTACTAAATTGACCAAATGAATAGTATTTTTACTATTGAATGAAATTTTACTCATATATGATATTAATGATATTATTTGTGATATGTTGTTAACGTTTTAGTTTAAAAAAAAAGAAGAAAGTATATGTTTAATCGTGACAGTATAGATTGATTATGCATCAATTAAGGTAATAATATTTATAAGAGTATATTGATTGTGGTTAGACGAGTAATGCCTCATAACCCTAACCCGGCGACGGATACAGGTTAGGGGTGTTACACATTCCACTGAATTGGTCGACTGTCTGAAGCATCTGGAACATGACTGGCTTCAGCTCAAATTGTTGTGCCTCAATTTCGGGTCTTCTAATACACGGATTAAGATCATGAAACACTGGCACGGCATACTGTCTTAAAGCTCTATCCCTATCATTAGCAATAAGGATAGGATTTTGAGCAGGGTTTACTCCGTTTCCTTGATTCAGATTTTCGAAATTCATCTCTTCGGTCCTTCTCAGACTTGCTTGTCTTCTTCGTTATCGAAAAGTTCTTTCAATCTCAGGGTCTTATAGGGAGTAAATCGATAATTCGATCAATACTCATAAACACCTGAAATAATCACAGAAAAATTAATTAAGTTAAAATTGAACAGAAAATTAAACCAAAATGCAAAACTAACAAATTTAGAAATAATGACTTTTTAAAATAGTCTCCGGCAACGGCGCCAAAAACTTGGAACGACGAAAATGTGCAAGTGTACACAATCGCAACAAGTAATAAATTGACAAGCAAATGTCGAGTTATCTACCCATAAGGACTGTGAAAAGAATTATTTATGAATGCAATTTAAAACACTTTGGTGAAGAAAAATAAATTGATTTGAAAGGTGATTAAATACTAAAAAAAAGAGTAAAATAAATAAAATAAAATACGTTCTAATGCATGATTTCAAAAGCTGATTTTAATCAAGATGACATAATTGTGTTAGATTAATTACAATTCTTAACTTAGAATTATTAAACTCATTTGTATGTTGTTACGAATAAATTCACGACAACTCGGTAATTTGCTAACTTATGAACATACTTACCTACAAAAATCCATTTACCTCTTGACTATATCTCTATGTCAATTCAACCGATTAAACAGATTTTAATAAGCAAATGTGTTAATGCACATACATACTTATGAAATTAAAATAATATCTTGTACATATCTCTATGCCAATTCAAACAATTAATTCAATCTCATAAGCACATAAAAGATTACGTGAGGTAACAATGTATTTCTACCTTGAAACAGTTTAATCACAATAATCTTGCGAGTTATGCAAGGCAAATGTATCGTTAGATACCCATGCTAATTCAACCATCAGCTACCTTAGATTGTAACACCCCAAACCCAGCCTAGACGTTATGGCTAAATCTGGCGCGTCACATCAAAGCGTCGTTCAAAAATTGAGTTTGTCGTTGAAAGTTCGTGACTAAAGTTTTAAAGCCCTTTTTAACTAACTGCTCTTGAAAACGTTGGTGTTGTAAAATCAAAACATGTTGACCAATTATTGGTCATATCATTTGTTACAAGTTTATTAATCTAAATTAAAAACCGTGGAAGCTTTTCTAATTGTAAACTTTAAAATTTGAAACGCGTGATTTTCTTTGGAATCAATTATTATTTGAAAAACCCGTTTTTCCTAATCTAGCATGTTGAAGTAAGAAAATAAAACCAAATAAAAATTAAAACCTCAAATGGCCTTATTACATAACCAAACCCAAGTATAAATTTAAAATATTTAAGTCTCAAGCGGAAAATTAGTGTTCACGCGGCCACCTCCAGGTCCCTCGCAGCTCCAAATCGCCTAAGGCTAGGAATTACCTTTACAGTTAGACAGAAGGGTCAGTTTGCGAAAACTCAGTATGTAATCCCTTATAATACAAACAGTCAGATATACGGTATGCAAAAAGCAGATGGGCTGAGCCCATCACGAACACATGATCGTGGGCCTTAGCCCATTAACGTAACTGTGGACCTAAGCCCATTATAGAATCGATGATCGGATGCAAATATGCAGATAGAAATCCAGCCCAATCCAACCAATACACCACTCGTACCAACCAACACACCATGTGGGGATAAAATCGACCCACCCAAATTAACACACCAAGCTTAGCACCGGTTGTGGCACTAAGTCAATAGAACGGCTCGGTCAGTGACGTAACGACTAAAAGCCATAAATATCGCAAAGACAACCGCTAGCATTAACGAAACGGCTAAAAGCCATAAATATCACAGAAAGGCTGAAAGCCTTGTACAGAACGGCAATGGGCCGTACACTTCCTCCGTGTATGTCATGCTCAATCATCACAAGTGTATGCAGAATGGCCATGCTCAGTAATAGTCATTTAAGCATATATTAAAAGCATATCAGTCACACGACCACAGTCAAATTAGTCAAGTTCAAAGTCTAAGTCAGTCATTTACCCTCAAGGGCAAAACAGCCATTTTATCCTACAAGGGTATTTCGGTAATTTTACAAATATTGGGGTCTCAGTACTTATTACGACCTCTTAGAGGGTCTATCGTCGCTTCGAGCGACTCAGATAACTTACACGGCCAGAACAGTGTATATGGGCCCAAAACCCGCTATTGGGCCCAAGTGGGCCCACACGCTCGTGTGGCCCATTGAGTCCAGATTCACATACGGCATCGCAAGACTCATAGACCAACTTATCAATGATCACTTACCAAGGATTTTACCCGTGTAGGGCCCATAAGCCCATTGGCCCACACGGCCCATTTTGGACCAACGTGGCCCAAAACGGCCTAAGCCATGAGATCGCTCATGGTGGCCTCTACAGTCAAACGCCCATGTTTCGTGGGCTTGGATTACCATACGTGTGATTATGCGTCCGTGTGGCATCAAGTGCCGTATTCTTCGGCATTTCGGCTTTTATCGATTTACGGTTTAATCAAAGTGTGTGTACAATTACACACCTGTTAAGGAGTTGTGGCCGAGATGCTTCTGAAGTTGAGAGCCTATGGTTAAAATACAACCCTTTATTAGCCCAAAACTATCGTTAATCCCTAATAATAATATTGGAACGTTTAATCAAATCATAACTACTTACCAAACAACCAATCGCAGTACCCCTCTTGTTCCAAAACCACATATTCTCCAATGTTTTCCCTTCACACGAAATCGTAAACTGATTCATAAGAATCTACAATCCCATATGAATACATCTAAGACTTAAAGCACTTACCAATAAAAGAGATATCCCTTGTAGGGGATAAGTAGTCGGCTTAACACCTTGTTATGAACTTGAGACCCTAGCATCATTCGCACAAAAAGAATTGTTAAAGGAATATTTCCCCATGGTGGAAAAAAGGAGACACAAATGATCGGCCTAAGAGATACATAAGTCGAACCTTTGAGAGGAGAACCTAATAAGGTTCAGCTAGAGGTCAGATTCCCTGAGGAGAACCTAAACTCGAAATGAATAGCAAGAGGAGCTCCCAAAACTCCCAGGCCAAATTTCCTAAGGTCAGAGTACTTATTCAGCTACAACTCCTCTCCCTAATTCGAATTCCTTAACTTTCTCCTAAAATCTCTCCCCTTATCCCCCTTGATATCTTCCATAACACCCTCCAAGACCCATTCAAACTCTCACCCAACAGAGTTCGAAACCACCTCAAACTCCTGCTGCCTCATGCTAGCAAAATAAATATCCTCTTTGGTTGCAAAGGGATCCGAAGCCAAGCCCCCTCAATAGCTCAACACGCCACTTGCCTCCTTACCACAAACTCCTCTTGTGTCACATTTTATCTTCAATTAAATAAAAGGTCTAAAGGCTAAAGTCCAGGTTCCTTTAAAAGAAAAACCAAAATAAAGTGCAAGAGCCAAGACTTGAACCCAGGCTCCCTTGGAACCTTAATGACGCCACAACCACTAGACCATAAGCTTCCTTGTGTCATATTTTTAACACAATAATTTAAAAGGCCTACATCCAAGCATCCAGGGTTTTATCCCCTTAAAACCAAATTTTTTGCTAAAGCCCAGGTTTGAACCCAGGACTACTCCAACACTTTTCAGGACCCTTAACCACTGAAGCAGACATACAATTGTGTCATTTCCTAGCTCACATAAACTTTTATGCACAACTTCCTAACCGTTCCCTTGCTCAAGGCCCAATACTTCTAGGCCCAAATTCCCGGGGGTTACAATTCTACCCCTTAAAGAAATTTTGTCCTCAAAATTTCCAACTATCTGAATAAGCGCTTAGCTCAATCTACACCACTACGCTTCCGCTGTGCACTCTAGTTCCAAATTAAATGTAGTACACTATGGTTTAAGTACGTACCAATATCCGCATTTAGAGCGTCTCTGACCTCTCAGTGACGTGCTGCATAGACCAAAGCTGGTTGCCTCGCCTCAGCTTGACTAGCACCTCTGCCTGGTGCTCCATAGCCCACTCTGTTTCCACCCCTAGTCGGACCACGACCTCTTTGTGGCTGTTGTCCACCTCTCGCTGGCTGAGCAAAACCCTGCCCTGCAGCTTGCATCTGCCCAGGCCACTGTGGATAATTTCTCACAAAGTGCTCCACTGATCCGCACCTGAAGCACGTCCCAGTCCTTTTCCGACAGTCACCCCGATGATAGCTCCCACAACCCGCACAAGGCTACGATCCAGTAACAGCAACAGGGGCCCTAACCCGAACTGCCCTTTCCATTCTGGCCTTTCTCTTAGGCCTCTGATCTGAATTAGAGGGTTCTAAATCCCTCTTATCTCTGCTCCTTTCCTTTTCCCGATTCCGACGCTCGACGCGCTTTACCTCAGCAATCTTAGCTTTCTCTACTAACGCGGCAAAGTCCCGCTCCCTCTGTGGAGCTATCAACACTCGAAGGCTGTCCCTGAGGCCGTCCTCAAATTGAACACAGCGCTCGTATTCCGTTGCTACTATTCCTCGGCCATACCGACTAAGTTGCAAAAATTCTGCCTCGTACTCAGCCACAGATCTGTCACCTTGAACCAAATTTAGAAATTCTTTCCTACGAGCGTCGACATAGCTGGCACACACATACTTTCCCTGAAACGTGGACTTAAAGAATTCCCAGGTCAAACGGTCAAACGGGGTACCTTCTTTTATCGTAAGCCACCACTGATAGGCTTCATCTCTCAGCAGGGACACAACACCCTTCAAATTTTGTTTCGATGTACAGTTGAGGTCATCCATAATTCTTTCGGTGGCCTCCAACCAGTATTCTTCCACACTCGGGGCCACCCCAAAAACTGCTTTAAAGATCTCTGCTCCATTTGACCGGAGTCATTCTGTAACTGATCCGCGACCCACAGCAACGGTATTCGACCCACCAGTACCCGCAAACCTTTCTAGAATCCTTAACAATGCTTGGGACAATACATCGTCCCCATCCGCTCGATCAAACGACCCTGTCTCAGCTACCGGTAAAGTCGATGCTTCCCTTGCCTCAACGTTAGGCATGTGGCCTGACGCCGAAGACCAAGCCCTAGCACTACCACGGCCTCTACCGCGGCCTCTTGTACCCCTTCTAGCGCTCATTTTCTCTTTTCTTAATATCTGAATTAAAAATTTTATGCAATTTAGTTACAATTTCAGTAATTAAGCAGATGTCTTATGAGAAACAGTAGTTTAGAGTTTGTTTTTGCATTCGTAAGCTCACTACAGTTTTTTCAGTTTACTCTATCTATGGAGTTTCAGTGTAGTGCTAATATCTATAGTAGTTTCTCAGTATAACATTTTAGTCTATAACAGTAAACAGAGTCAAAGAACTTACAGATTTAGTGCCGGAGACTCGGTGTGCCACACTTTTCAGAAAAATACCTCAAAACACTTCACATATTTGAAACCAACCTCTTGTAATACAAAATTTTGAAAACCCATTCCATTGTTGAGTTTTGTAACTTGGCTCTGATACCACTAAATGTAACACCCCAAACCCGACCCATACGTTATGGCCGAATCTGGCGCGTCACATCAAAGCAACGTTCAAAAACTGAGTTTGTCGTTGAAAGTTCGTGACTAAAGTTTTAAAGCCCTTTTTTAACTAATTGCTCTTGAAAATGTTGGTGTTGTAAAATCAAAACATGTTGAACAATTATTTTTCATACCATTTGTTACAAGTTTATCAATCTGAATTAAAAACCGCGGAAGCATTTCGAATTGTAAACCTTAAAATTTGAAACGTGTGATTTTCTTTAGAATCAGTTATTATTTGAAAAACCCGTTTTTACTAATATAGCATGTTGAAGTAAGAAAATAAAACCAAATAAAAGTTAAAACCTCATATGGCCTTATTACATAACCAAACCCAAGTATAAATTTAAAATATTTAAGTCTCAAGCGAAAAATCAGTGTTCACGTGGCCACCTGCGGGTCCCTCGTGGCTCTAAATCGCCTAAGGCTGGGGATTACCTGTACAGTTAGATAGAAGGGTGAGTTTGCAAAAACTCAGTGTGTAATCCCATATAATACAAACAGTCAGATATACGGTATGCAAAAACAGACTGGCCTGAGCCCATCACAGATATAGTATCGGGTGGGCCTTAGCCCATTAACAGAATCAGGTAGACCTAAGCCCATTAAAGAATCAGTATCAGATGCAGATATGCAGATAGAAATCCAGCTAAATCCAACCAATACACCACCCGTACCATCCAACACACCATGTGGGGATAAAATTGACCCATCCAGCCAACACACCAAGCTTAGCACCGGTTGCGGCACTAAGTCAACAGAACGGCTAAAAGCCATAAATATTGCAGCACCGCTGCCAATCAACAGAACGGCTAAAACCCATAAATATCGCAGAAATGCTGAAAGCCTTGTACAGAACGGCAATGGGCCGTACACTTCCTCCGTAACAATGTCCCAACCCTATGCAAAATGTCGTGTATGTCATGCTCAATCATCACAGGTGTATGCAGAATGGCCATGCTCAGTAACAGTCATTTAAGCATATATTAAAAGCATACGATCCACACGACCACGATCCAAATCGACCAAGTTCAAAGTCTAAGTCAGTCATTTACCCTCAAGGGCAAAACAGTCATTTTTTCCTACAGGGGTATTTCGGTAATTTTACAAATATTAGGTTCTCAGTACTTATTACGACCTCCTAGAGGGTCTATCATCGCTTTGAGCGACTCAGATAACTTACACGACCAGAACAGTGCATATGAGCCCAAAACCTGCTATTGGGCCCAAGTGGGCCCACACGCTCGTGTGGCCCATTTAGTCCGGATTCACATACGGCATCGCGAGCCTCATAGACCAAATTATCAATGATCACTTACCGAGGACTTTACCCGTGTAGGGCCCACGAGCCTATTGGGCCCACACGGCCCATTTCGGCCCAAAAAGGCCTAAGCCATGAGATCGCTCATGGTGGCCTCTACAGTCAAACGCCTATGTTTCGTGTGCTTGGATTACCATACGTGTGATCGCGCACCCGTGTGGCATCAAGTGCCGTATTCTCTAGCTTTTCGGCTTTTGCCGATTTACGATTTATTCAAAGTGCGTGTATAATTACACACATGTTAAGGAGTTGTGGCCGAGATGCTTCTGAAGTTGAGAGCCTATGGTTAAAACACAACCCTTTATTAGCCCAAAACTATCGCTAATCCCTAATCATGTTATTGGAACGTTTAATCAAATCATAACTACTTACCAAACAACCAATCGCAGTACCCCTCTTGTTCTAAAACCATGTATTCTCTCCAATGCTTTCCCTTCACACGAAACCGTAAACTGATTCATAAGAATCTACAATCCCATATGAATACATATAAGACTTAAAGCACTTACCAATAAAAGAGATATCCCTTGTAGTGGATAAGTAGTCGGCCTAACACCTTGTTATGAACTTGAGTCCCTAGCATCATTCGCACAAAAAGAAGTGTTAAAGGAATATTTCCCCATGGTGGAAAAAAGGAGACACAAACAATCGGCCTAAGAGATACATAAGCCGAACCTTTGAGAGGAGAACCTAATAAGGTTCGACTAGGGAGAAAAAATCGTAACACTTACCAATAGATCAAGGGATTTTTGGTAGACCTTCAGCAAGAAACGGCCAAGGATCAGAAAAGAAGAAAAGAGAAGATTCGACCAAAACAAGAAGGACAAAAGAGTTGAGAGAGGAAGAGGAGAAGAAGGTATGAGTCGACCCACATGTATGGCTAGCAACCGAAAAAGGTTTATGAAAGGAGAGACATGTGCTCTTCTGCCAAAGAGGGGAATACCAATTGAATAAAAGGGAATGAAGGGCAAAAATCGGTGGACTAGAGGGCTAGAATGAAGAGTAGAAAACAAACTCCACAGCTTTAGAAACAAAGATGAAAAAGAACAAAAAAGCCAAAACCCGAAATGAATAGCAAGAGAAGCTCCCAAAACTCCCAAGCCAAATTCCTTGAGGTCAGTGTACCTATTCGGCTACAACTCCTCTCCCTAATTTGAATTCCTTAACTTTCTCCTAAAATCTCTCCCCTTATCCCTCCTTGATATCCTCCATAACGCCCTCCAAGACCCATTCAGACTCTGACCCAACAGAGTTCGAAACCACCTCAAACTCCTGCTGCCTCATGCTAGCAAAATAAATATCCTCTTTGCTTACAATGGGATTCAAACCCAAGCCCCCCTCAATAGCTCAACACGCCACTTGCCTTCTTGCCACAAACTCCTCTTGTGTCACATTTTATCTTCAATTAAATAAAAGGTCTAAAGGCCAAAGTCCAGGTTCCTTTAAAAGAAAAACCAAAATAAATTGCAAGAGCGAAGACTAGAACCCAGGCTCCCTTGCAACCTTAATGACGCCACAACCACTAGACCACAAGCTTCCTTGTGTCATAGTTTTAACACAATAATTTAAAAGGCCTACATCCAAGCATCCATGGTTTTATCCCCTTAAAACCAAAATTTTTGCTAAAGCCCAGGTTTGAACCCAGGACTACTCCAACACTTTTCAGGACCCTTAACCACTAAAGCAGACATACAATTGTTTCATTTCCTAGCTCACATAAACTTTTATGCACAGCTTCCTAACCGTTCCCTTGCTCAAGGCCTAATACTTCTAGGCCCAAATTACGGGGCGTTACATAGATGATTTAACATGCACTGATTAAGTATCGTGTCAATTAATTACAATTTCAATCCGTTTAAATAATTAATTCATTAGTTACCTTACAATTGTAATGAAAGAATAACTTAGTCATGATTTTACTTAATCAAACATCTTTCCGAGGCCTATAACAACCCAAACACAATTTTAATAAATTAAGTAGACAAAATGCAATCAACCTAACACAACTTAAATTTAAGCCATATCAATTAATTTAAACATTTAAACATCACAAATATTCATAGACACGTTCATCACAACAACAACAAAAATTAAAAGGATAGGAAACAAGAATAAAATATGGTGTTTCTCCGTGGCTTGACTGGTTTGCTCCACTCTTCCTTCTCTGCTTGTTCTTGTCGAACCGAGGCTGCTACGAACACTTTAATGCTGCTCCAAATGATGTATGAATGACTCTTTTTCAAGAGGTGAATTCGGCAAGAGAATAAAGGGAAATTGATGGGAAATGAAGAGAGAAAATTGAGAGAGAAGAGAAGAGATGAGAAAGTTGAGGTGTGTTTGAAATGAGCAGCCAAGGGGGTTTTTATAGGTTGAGAGTGCTTCTAAAAATAGCCAAAATCAGCAGCCAAAGAGCCCTCCTATGGCCGGCCACACATGTGGAAAGTTTGAATTTTTCAAACTTCTATATTAAGGTAGGGGCAAATCTAGAAAGGCACAAATAGTGGAGGGGTTTGTTTGCAATTTGAACAAGTCTTCAAGGGTCATTTTGCAAGCTAATTAATCAGCCAAACAAGCTGATTGGGTCAGCATGTGGGATGGTTTTGGGCTGCCCAGTAATCAGTTGGTTTGGTTTTTTCTCGGTTCAGCTCAACTAGGCCACTTTTCATAATTAATTAATAATAATTTATTTAACCCAAATTAAATTGGATATAAATTAAAATTAATTATTTTATGAATTAATACACATAATTTGGACCTTCTTAAGCTGAATAATTAATTCGCCTTGATGTTTCAAAATTGCTTCTCGGTTTTGCGCTTCTAGCAGTGTCTGCCGAGCCGTTTTTCGCCCTTTGTGCAAATCTGTCGAAAATAATCAAAATTAATCACAATTAATTATAAAATTAATTAAAATTCATTATGTTAATAATTAAGTAAAAAATAATTATTTTATAATAATTATATATTTTCGACAAGAATTTTACCGAACTTGCATGAATTTGGGTTAAAAAAGGCATGAAAAAGTGTGTATATTTTTGTGTTTCCAGTCCTATGTAGAGAAATAAGGTAGGTGAGAGAAGGAGACATAAGGCAGTGAGCGGGAAATGGTTACTAAAGGGGAGAATAGGGGACAATATGATGTGCCAAACTATTTTTGTGCTTGAAACCATTTGATGCTTATTATTCTTGAAATCAATACCTATCATAAACTTCAGAACGTTACAAGTTTAAAAGCCCTATGTGATCTAGGTAGACTTATTTGCAATTCAAAATCATACTAAATAATTGCATTTATGACTATTTGTATTCTGCTAGGATAATCAAATTAATTATATAATTTATTGATGGATTCTTACATTTGAGACCTTTAATGCTTGTATGCTTTGTAATATACTAAACTTAGGTGTCTAATACCAAAAGCGGTAAGTCGGTTATATCTCATGCCAAGATTATATGAGAGTATGAAATGCCTATTCCTGTGCTCCAAATCTAACACTTGTACTATACTTGTTCAAGGGTTGTCTTTTTGTTTATTGTTTTTGCTTGTGTTGCTTGAGACCAAACAATGACTTAAGTGTGGGGGAGTTTGATCTGTCGTAATTCAGTGTAGCAGATTAAAATAGTTTTCGCACTTTAGGAGCTTGAACATGAGCATTTTAGTTAAAGTTTGATTACATTTTCCTTAGGTATTACTTAAGTTAATAAAATGTGCAATTTGAGTCTTTTATTGACCTTAGGGGCCGAAAGAGACCTAAGGGTGAGCTAATATACCTTGTGAGTGAGTAGGAGACCTTTAGAAGGTGTACTAACACGATGCTGGTCGTTAGGTTTCAACACGAAGCATTCGATGTCGCATCATAGAAAGCAAAATGGAAGAATTCTGAGATTGCCTTCAATGTCACGACACGGCTTGTGGGTGTCGCGACATACCCCCGAAGACACACTGAAGCTGAGCATATTGCCCTCGATGTCGTGACACAGGACCTGGTGGGTCGCGACATCGCCTCAGTACAAGAAATAATTACAAGCCAAGGGTATTTTGGTCCACACAATCAAACATTAAACACGAGGACGACAGCTGACCTAAGGTTGAGGATGATGGCCATCCTAAAGTATATAAATAGGCTCATTTAGCACACATTAAAGGTACCATTCATATTGTATAATTTTCTCTTTCTCTTTAGTCTTTAGTTTTTCCCTTTTTCTTAGATTTTTTATTTTATTCCCATTCTTGTTATTTAATTTTACGAAGAGACCAGATTCTTGATTTACTATCAAACTTTGTGAGGATTCTGCACTTAATCTCAATAAAAATCAGGCTTCTTCCAAACTTTATTCTTGAAATTGTTCTTTATGCTCATTCTTCCATTCAAGATTATATTGTTTACTAGATCCATGAGGAACTAATCCTCCTACGGGGGATTAGCTAGTGGAGGTATGAATAATTAATTGTTTGTAGGGATTTCTTAATGGATCAACTATTTAGGAAAGGAAGAGTCTAAACACTAGGCCTTACAATCCTAGAAAGTCATCAAGGAGGAAATTAACCCAAATTTGTTATTGCCTATCTATGAACACCTTAACCTGAACCGATCTGGACTGTGAGGTTAGAAGATAAGTAGTTCATGCCGACTCAGTATTTCAGTGGACGTACCAGAAGATACTACTGGAATATTGACTTGTTGATTGAACAAGAAGATCCCGAGATAACAGTTGAATATGACTACCAAAGCGAGCTAATCACTCATGCCCAGATTTGATTCATATTTGATTATTTGATTTCTTTTTTTCATATATTTACTTTTATTTCCTTTCTTATTATTTTATAATTTATTCAAAAAAAAACCTTATTTTAATTTTTCGTACTATAATTCAATTAGAGTATTAATTAGATCTATTTATGCTTAGATTAGAATTAATTTAGTGCTCGCCTCCCTTAGGTACGATCCTCAGAGTAGTTACCTACTCCATTGTAACTATATGACTACCTCCAAACGTAGTAACATCCAGAGTGTGAATACTATAATAAAATACAGAATGACAAGGTAGTTTTCGCAAGTATACGAGTTGAGTTGTAATATAGTTTTACAACAAAGTAAGTGAATACTCCGAGGATTCTACCCAAAGGAGGTGAGTGCTAGATCAATTCTTACCTAAACACTAAAAGATCTAATTAGTACTTTAAATAAAATACAGCACGGGAACATAAAAGAAAGGCTTTTAAAGTTTTTAGAGTAATAAAATTAAATAACATAAAATAAATAAAATTCAAGAGATAGAAGAGTAGAGTAAATCAAATCTCGGTTATGGGTGATTAGCTTGCTTCAGTAATCCCCATTAACTATTGCTTCGGGTTCATTGTCAATCAAGTAGTCGCTACCCTAGCAGGATCTTCTGATCCTCCACTAACATAACGAGTTAGCAAGAACTACTTATCTTCCGACCTCAAAGTCCATACTGGCTTGGGGTGAATGTGTTCACAAATGGGCAATACAAATTTTGGGTTAATTCCCACCTTGATGACTTCCCGAGGTTGTCAGGCCCAGGGTTGTTTTCACGATTTCCTTCCCCAAACAGCTGATCTGTTGAGTAACCCTATGAAACAATTAATAGATCATACCTCCACTCCCTAATCCCCCACATAAGGATTAGTTCCTCGTGGATTTCATAAACAACATGGCTTTCATAAAAGCCTAATGTAACACCCCTTACCCGTATTCAATGCCGGAACATGGCTCGAGGTATTATCAGACTTATAACACAAGCATTCACACAACCTCAAGTCATAAATTTGCGTCCAAATTAAAACCATTCATATTCGTTCATGAAGTCCCTATTACGAGCCTACGAGGCCCAAAACATGCTTTGGAGGTGGTTCAGGACTAAACCGAGAACTTTAGAAATTTTTACAAAACTTAGAAAATTTTTGCTAGAAGCAGGGCTCACACGCCCGTGTGGTCCAAGGGACACGCTTGTGTGACCCCGGGGACACGCCCGTGCTTCAGACCGTGTTCAAATTAGGGAGCTCTATGACTTGTGCCACACGGCCGTGCCACACGCCCGTGTGCTAGGCCGTGTAGCACACACGGCTGAGACATACGCCCGTGTGCTCAATTTTGGACATTCTTTTTTGCAACAATTTAGGTATAGAGGACACACGGCCAGAACACATGCCCGTTGGGCAGGCCGTGTGTGACACACGACCTAGACACACACTCGTGTGTCTACCCGTGTGGACAAAAACAAGGCTATTTACCCAGCCCTTTTGCCACCCTCACTTGGACACATCTACACAACATCACATGACACAAATTCAAGCATATGAGAGCAACCAAACAACTACAACCAAGACAATAACATGTTTTTCTTATACCATCATTTATCATACTTAGAACATCAAACTCTCCACACCAAATCATGCAAGATTCCACATATACAAATATTTCACATTCTTGTCATAAATCATATTTCTATCATTCACCAAGTATAGCATATTCATATCACCAGAGACATTAGCACAGATATATCTATACTTAGGCTTACAACCATAATAGCCCAAATAAACCTGTAACACCCCAAACCCTGGTCAGTACACCACGACCGAATGCGGTATGTTACGGGAAAACGCATTTCTGAGAGGTTTAGGTTTTTCGTTTAAAAGCGAGGATGTAAACACTTCACTATATAGTGTATTTGAAGAAAATTTGGGTAGGCTTGATTGAAATCAGGTGGTGTATTTAGAAAACCCAAAATTTTTGAAAGCTTAACCAAAAGATGTAGTCAAAACGAGTTTATTCCATTTCATTATTCAAATAGCTTCTTAGTGTTACTTAAGACATTTTAACTTGGTAGAAAATCGAGTTTTGATTTGGAAATCGTTTGAGTTTCTAATGCAAGTCATGGTGAGATACCCGATGGTATAGTTTAAAACACTTTGTGTTATAGTTTTTAAATCATTGTCTTTCCAAATTTTAGTAAAATTTCAACCCACTTATTCTGTTAAGGCATATTAAAGTCTATTTAAAGCATAAACATCATAAAACATAATTTAAAGGCCTTTTACAACCCAAAACAAAACCCAAATAATAAAAAGCAAGCTAAAGTACCCAAATTATAAAGTCCGAGTAAAACTTTATTAAGCGTGGCATGAGCACCCCGAGTCAATCCCGGCTCCATGTCCGCGTCTGTGTCACCTGAAATGTCAAAGGAGAGGGTGAGTCGAATGACTCGATGCATAAATCCCGCCTCCCGATAAAACAACATGCTAACACACATCATACATAGCAACATGATTAATGCAACCCGATCCTAACCATCCATATCGCCTTTTCTACCCCGTGGTACCAAACCACCGGTGGTGCCAAACCACTGGTGACCCAAAGTCACGATATCCATAAGTGTGGTGCCAAACCACCGGTGACCCAAAGTCACGAATAATCCAACGATGGGGCCAACCCATCGTGTGATACCAAATCACTAGCGACGATCCCATATCTCAAAGTGGGGCCAACCCACGGTGGTGTTAACCACGGGGGCACAGTCGCAATGAGGTGCCAAACCTCCGTGTCCCAAAGACACAAGGTGTGATACCAAATCACCGGTGACCGCGATCACAAATCCGATGATGGGGCCAACCCATCGTGTGATACCAAATCACTAGCGACGATCCCATATCTCAAAGTGGGGCCAACCTACGGTGGTGTTAACCACGGGGGCGAGTCGCAATGAGGTGCCAAACCTCTGGTGTCCCAAAGACACGGTGTGATACCAAATCACCGGTGACCGCGATCACAAATCCGATGATGGGGCCAACCCATCGTGTGATACTAAATCACTAGCGACGCGATCCCATATCTCAAAGTGGGGCCAACCCACGGTGGTGTTAACCACGGGACGAGTCGCAATGAGGTGCCAAACCTCACGGTGTCCCAAAGACACAAATGTGATACCAAATCACCGGTGACCAAAGTCACAAAATCAATCGTGGTACCAAACCACCGGAGGTGCCAAACCTCTGGTGTCCCAAAGACACGGATATCATCATTCTCCTCCACTCATATCACCCATCAACATACCATACTCATGTGATCATGCATATCATACAAGTCATGCATATCATGCTAATATGTTTAACATCATATCCCATATCGCATATATCCATAGTCATGGTATCATATAGATCATCGATGAAACTTATAATAATAATCTTTGACTTACCCGAGTCCAAGATCATACCCAATAGGGTATCATATCAATCATTCTCTGTTTCATTAATCACAACAAGGTTATCAATCACATTCCTAAATAGAAGTGTGTTAGTTTACACACACGCTAAAGCGCAACCCTAATACCACAAGAAACGATCTAAGGCTTCTTGATCACCGCTCCTATAATCGGCCAAAAGAAAAAGCATTAGACAATCACCACATTCGCCAACATCAATTAACCAAAGGGGTTAATGTTGATCCCTCACCTTGCTATTGGTTTGATTTCTTATCAAACCCGAACCACAATGGTTCTCCTTCCAACAATCGGCTACACCTTCAAAAGAGAGCGCTTAAAACACTTGAAGCCTTATCTTATTGAAATCCGGAAGAATAGTCTAACAAATAATCCTCTTACCACCACTTATCAATCGGTTAACGAAAAACGGCTCCTCTTGCTTGCTTCCACACTCCACTCGACCCTATAACGAAGAGATTAATACCCTTCCAAAAACCATATTCGGCCCTTAACCAAACCATAACCAAAGAAAAGACAAGAGAGGGACAAATGGCCATTCGACCACCCCACTTACCTTGTTCAAGGATTGAACAACCAACCAAGATCCACCCTTCACCGATATTCGGCCAAGAGAGGACTTCAAGGAGAGGAGAGATTCGGCTAAGATGCAACCCAAGAATAAAAGAAGATTCGGCCTAAGTGTTTAACACACACTTATGTTCAATTCTTAGTGAAAAGAAAAGAAAGAGAATGGAAGATGGAAATATAGGTTCGGCACAAAAGAAATGAGGAAAGCAATTGGAGAAAACGGCTAAGGGTTTTGGAAAAGAAAGAAACAAAAGATGGATAGGAGGTGGGAACTTTCGGTTTTGAGCAAGAAAAAGAATGTTAAAGGTGTTTGGGAAGTGAAAGTTTCAGCTCAACTCAAATGAAAGAAAGAAGAAAGAGTGGGGAGGAGCATTCGGCTAGCCAATAGAGTTAGAAGAAAACTAGCAAAGTTTCTGCAACAAACACATGGACTATCGGTTTGACAAAAAAAAAAACAAGAAAATGTGAAGAAGTTCTATTGACATTCGGCTAACAAAAACCAAAAAGAACTTTTGCTTACCAAAAAGAAGACCGAAAATGTACCAAAAGCAAAAGTGCATTCGCGTCCCCCTCTCCCACACAAAGCCGTCCACTCTCCCCTCCAACTCCCTAAATTTCGCCAAAATCCCCCAATCACTCCATACCACACATTCAAACAACCATGACCAAGTCTTCCTCCACTATTTGCTCTCCACCTTTCATTTGAATGTGGAGACCAAGTCCAAGGAAGAATTCTACTTGTCTTCTACCTCTTCCTCCATGCCGTCCAAAATGAAGCCAAAATGGGGAACTCTGCGGCTTGAACTCGGGATCTCTCCCCTTGTAGATGACGCCACACCTAGCTCCCCAAGTAACGCATGCTTGCCACTTTGCCACTCACTTTTTGTGCTATGAAACACCAAAGAAAACTCTTATACCCCAGCTCCAACAAATCTCCGACTTAAGCCTAAAACAAAAATTTTCCTACCTACTCGTGCACACTCCTAGCCTACAATTAAGCCCCTAAAACATAGAAATAGCAACATAGCACACCAACACCTGCAATATCATGCAACAACAAAATAGCCCCCCTAACCCGGGATATTACAAAACCAATCTACGTGGCCAAATATCAAAACAAGCCTTTGACAATCACAAGCCAACACATTGGCTACAATCACAATGACACATTTAACAAAATGACTAAGCCCCTATACATGCCATAGACTCAAAATGCTTAAATTCATTTATACCCAAAATGATAGCTTGATAGTGTGATAGGATATCCGGCGATATCTAACCTGAGCTGGCTCGATGACACTATAAACAATGGGAAAGGAAGGGGGTAAGCTATATATATAGCTTAGTAAGTCCGTACGAAAATAATAAGCAACTCTTACAAATCTTTTATCAAGTTCAACAATTTAAACACAAGATAATACAAATTACTATGAATCTCACAGTTATAATTTTTATTCAGTCATAATGTTTATTCTATCAACTTATAAGCATAATTTAACATATCTTGGCATTAGCCTAAAAACCATAATCTCTCATTTGTAACATATTATAGCAATTCAACAAATCATTTCAAACCTCATAGTAAACATGCACATTAATTATGTGTACTCATGTTTCCGAGAATATGTCTTAATATCTTTCAATTGCCTAAACTCTTATCTTCCCTTACTTCCATAACCATTTTAATAGGCAATTATGCCAATCTTTCCTTTTTTTCTCATACCCGATAAATCACAATTTGTGTGAATAAAACATGCTATATCATAACTCAATTTGGCCCGAAGGCCAATCAAAAAATCATTAATCGAATTTACCATGTATTTCATACATCACAAGTATAGACCAATAATTACAAGGTTTTCATAAAATCATTCTCTTGGAAAATCATGAACTTACAATTTCATGAAGTCAATGCTTATAAACTTTACGTACATACCAGTATCAATTCGTAATACTTACATACTTTCTCGTCTTTGACATACCTGTTGAACCACTTGGAATACTATCAGATACACGGAAAACTTTGCACATAAGTGCCAGATATGTAGCCAATGCTATCACAATTCTCATAACACATATAAGCTCACTCTCGAGCAAATCCACAGGCCTGCTCATACAAGCTGTTAGTCAAGACGTAGCTACGCAGTGCTGCTCACACAAGCTGCCAGGTATCCGCAACATATGCAGGTATACCCAACCACCGTGGGGCGTGCTGAGACCAAAGACCGGGGACACATAAATCACATACTCACATGGGTTCCTAGTGACATGTACTTGTATCCTAATCTATTCCTAAGGTTCAACCGAAATTTCTCTCTTACCGGAACTTCGTCGAATATGCTCATAGAATCAATCATACATTTCATGCAATATCAAAACATTAAAAATAAAAATATAACATTGCATTATTTACATACAAACTTACCTCGATACAAAAATAGCGGAAATGGACCTAATCGTCAAACACATGTTTTTCCCTCGTTCTAATCCCGAATCTTATTTTTTCTTGATCTATAACATCACATTTAACTTATTTAATCATTATACTATTCAAATCACCCCCAAATCACATTGTGGCAAAAATTACATTTTTTCCCCTAAACTTTTGACATTTTACATTTTAGTCCCTAGGCTCGTAAAATGAATTTCATTCAATTTCTTAAAAGCCCAAGCCTACCCGAACCATTTTCACACTCATAACAGCCCACATTTCTCATTTAATCACACTTTTCTTCTCATTTTATAGACTTTTACAAATAAGTCCTTTTAGGCATTTTACCGAAAATCACTTAGCAAAAGTCGTTTATTATACACCAAACATACATTTTCTACCATTAGACATCAAAATACACAAATATCCATCATGGGAAAAATTTAGACCTTGATTATTTCTTAAATTAGTGGTAGAAATAGATAGATCATGTTACAAGGATTTTAAAAACATAAAAATCATTAAAAACGGGGCTAGAACGGACTTGCAATCGAGGTTGGAACCTTGAAAAACCCTAGAGATGGTTTCCCCTTGTAAAATTCGGCCAGGGGAGGAAGATGGACAAAAATTGGCTTTTAATTTGACTTTTTAATTCATTTAATTTACCAAATTACTAAAATGCCCTTAATGAAAAAACTTTAGAAACATACCAAACCATGTCCATTTTTATCCACCAACTTAACCAATGGTCTAATTACCATTTAAGGACCTCTAATTTAAAATCTCATAGCAATTAGACACCTTTAACATATAGAATTCAAGTTTTGCACTTTTTGCAATTTAGTCCTTTTAACTAAATTGAGTGCCCAAACTTCAAAATTTTCGAAATTTTTTTTCACGAAATCGATCCATAAAACTATAAACCATAAAAATATAATAAAAAAGAATTTTTCTGCATCGAATTTGTGCTCCCAAAACCACTGTTCCGGCTAGACCCAAAGTCGGGTTGTTACACTAATTGATAATAATAATAAGTGTGAATCCACAGAAGTTGATCTCCTTCACAAATAAGATCTATTGAAATAAAATAAAGAACAACTAAACTAAACCCTAAAAAACCTAAGAAACCAAGAAAACAAAACTAAATTTAAAGAGAGAATTTAAGCTTAATCGAATGGTCTCCATAACATGTGCCAAAGAAGACTATTTATAGCCTTCAGGTGCCCATCATCCTTAACCCTAGGTTACCTGACGTTCCCGAGCTTTAAGTTTGATTGTGCGAACCAAAATGCCCCCGTTTCGTGTTTAATTTGTAACACCCCATACCCGAGTCCAAGGCTAAGACTGGATACGAGACATTACCATGCTTGAACTCACTTAAACATGTACTTACGGGCTGTAAAATTTTGTTCCAAAATAGAAACTCTTCTTTCTTAGTCAAAACGTACATATCATGGGCCTATGAGGCCTTAAACACATATCCGGGAACTTTCGAAATACAATCGGAAACTTTTCCTCGAAACAGGGGTCACACGCCCATGTGGCTTGGGGCACGCCCATGTACCCCTAAGACAAGCCCATGTCTCCCAACCGTGGTCGACACTGACTAATCTCACATGGTCTTGACACACCCGTGGACTGAAACCGTGTGCTATACCTTGATATACTGACTTGTTCACACGGCCGGGGCACACGCCCATGTTCTAACCGTGTATCACACACGGTCTAAACATACGGCAGTGGGATTAGCCCTTGGTCTATTCTGACTTAAGATACAAAGGTGCAGGGTGCACATGGCCTAGACACACGCCCGTGTGTCCATCCGTGTGGGCACTTAGAGGCTATTTACCAAGCCAATTGCCACCCTGAAATCAAGACCAAACTAATGCTCAATTTAGCAACTCAAGTATTACATCTAACATGAACAAGGATGCATACTTCATTGATAGATTAAAACATACATACTTAATCATTCATGACTTATCTCTTTGGCCATATACAAAAAAAAAAAATACTAAGCTTGATAGACAACACTTTGGCTAGTTTTAAAACATAACTCAAAATGAAATGTTTCCTATACATCCCATACTTAATATAAACAACTTGGCTATACCAAAATAGCGATTGATAGTGTGCTCCGAGCTCTGATGACGATGATCCACGAGATTAGCTTGGCGGGACTACATGGAAAGAAAGAATAAAGGACGTAAGCATTTAGCTTAGTAAGTTTGCATGTAATTCACATAGCAATATATTTGCTTAACATTAACCATTCATCATAAACAATGGCATTATAAAATCTCAAGTATTTAAGCTTACTTACTCTTACTGATTCTTACATATCTCATGGTACTTACTATTCTCATGCTCGTACGGTAACAAGATACCTGTATCACTTGATCACATAGATCAGTATACTTTACTATGATAAGCGTAATCTCAACTTCATCATTCATATCATGAATAATACTCTTAATTAACTCTGACTAGCATAACTTGATAATAACTTTACTTACTGAACTTTCTTACTTTCTCATTTAATCTTTACTCTTTTGCCCGATGAATTACTATGAATAACAGAGGATACTAAATCTCAAAACACATGTGTCTTGATGCCAATGCTATATCCTTTATATAGTCTTACATGGGATCTCTTACTTGGTATTGATGCCATGTCTTGACATGGGCTTACACGAAGTCTTCCTTATGAGTTCCCTTGGGAACTTACCATTGCCATGTCTCGACATGGTCTTACTTGGTATCTTTACTTGTCAATGCCGAGCCTTGGCTTGGACTTACATGAAATCTTTCTTGTTACTCACCAATGCCATGCCTTGGCTTGGACATACATGGGATCTCTATCTCTTTATATCTTTTCAATGACAAGACTTGTCTTGGACTTACATGATAACTTTGCTTGGAGACTCACTAATGCCATGCCTTGGCTTGGGCTTATATGGGTCTTCATCTCATAATAACTCTTCAATGCCAAGACTTGTCTTAGTCTTACATGATAACTTGCTTGATTACCGATGCCATGCCTTGGCTTGGTCTTATACGGACTTTCTCATTTCATGTGATAGATCGAGTATCCTAAGTAATTCAACTTCAATCGGGACTTTCTCATGCTTGATCTCATTGATTTCTTTGTTTAACATAGCATTAAACAATCTCATGGAATTAAAATAGATTCTAAATTATACTAAGCAATTCAATGATATTAATCATAAAGCTTAGAAAACATACAAACTTACCTCAATATACAAAATGTGTGTGTAGATATGCAATTTAGTCCTCGACTTTGTTCTTGCCTCGGTTTCGATCCGGGCTTTATTTTTCTTGATCTATAATAATAATTAGATTATTTAATACTCACATTGACTAAATTGACTCTTAACTCATACTTTGGCAAAATTACTATTTTGCCCCTAAACTTTCTCATATTTGCACTTTTACCCCTAGGCTCGTAAAATGATTCTCATTTAACTTTCTTAAACATCATGCTTAGCTGATTCATTTTCTCTACTATAACAATCATCAATTCTCACTATTTCTAATAGGTATGACCAATTTCATAACTATTACAAATTAGTCCATACTATCATTTTTCATGAAATTCACTAAGGAAAAGATGTTTATCTAACATCAAACTCTCATAAACTTCCATAAAATATCATTTTACAAGCATGTCACTATTGGGTAGATTTTTGAACATGCATCTTAGCTCATTTATAGCTAAAAATAGCTAATTCATAATACGAGAACTTCAAAAATACGAAGAATATTAAAAACGGGGCTAAGATGAACTTACTAGCAAGCTTGAAAGATGAACAAACCCTAGCTATGGGGTTCTTCAAATTTTCGGCACCAAGGAAGAAGATGAATGAAATTTTTATCATCTTTTTCCTATTTTAATCATTTAATTGGTAAATAACCAAAATGCCCTTCTCTTTAAAAAATTATAATATACTAACTCATGTCCATTTTTGTCCAATAATTATAATTTGGGAAAATTGCTATTTAAGGACTTCTAATTAATATTCTAAAGCTATTTCATACAAAAAGCTTCTAGAAACTCATATTTTGAAACTTTTGCAATTTAGTCCTATTTGATCATTCCATGTCAATTTCACAAAATTTCTACATGGAACTTTAATACTATCATGCAAACATGTCATAAACCTTAAGAACTCAATTTACTAACTCAGATTTGTGGTCTCGCACCACTATTTCGACTAGGCCCTAAATCGGGCTGTTACATAATTTCTGTCCCAGAGTCAATGCTGTGATAGAGGTTGCAATATACTCCTCCTTTAGATGTTTTCAAGGGTATGTCGTGACACCCTCAGTCTGTATTGCGACATCGAAGGCATTTTTGTACTTTCTCTATTTAGCTTTCTATGTTGTGACATCGGGCCTCCCGTGTTGCAACATAGCTTCCAGTATCAGTGTAAAATGCCTCCTAATGATCTTCTGCACACTCACAAGGTACATGAGCTCTCTCTTAGGCCCCATTCAGCCCTTAAAGTCAATAAAAGACTCAATTTACAAATTTTATTGAATGTAAGTAAAGCTAACGAAACTTAACTAAAATATAATGAAAATGGTTGTATTCAGGCTTCTTAAATGCAAAAACTAGTTTAATATGCTACACTGAATTACGATAGATCAAACTCCTCCACACTTAAGTCATTACTTGTCCTCAAGCAACATAAAAAAATTAAGAAATAAAGCTGACGACCCTTGAGCAAATATCATACAAGTTGTAGTATCCGAGATTTTGGGCTTGTGCATTTTTGCTTAAATATATGTGGAAGCATGTCTATGTGTATGTTGAGTGTGTTTTATGAATTTTGAGAACTTTAGAGTGTAGGTGAATGCCTTAGAAAATATCATATTTTAAGTCTTGAAGTGGAGCCAAGCTTGATAGGCCTTAAGAGAATTTGTAGGAGAAATAGGACATAAAAATCAGCTTGGTAAAGTGGCAGGAAGGCGCCACTTAAGGCTTTGGTAAGTGACGCCAGAAGCAAGGTAAAAGGGCCTAGGTTTGAGTAGCAAGGGACGCAAATAGGAGTTTTATTTTATTTTTTTGCAGCAAGGATGAGCAGTGGTGGACGGCATTGGGAGACTGAGGGGATGAGTTCAAGATGTGATTAAATTCCTTTTAAAATTCGGCTAAAGGGAGGAGATAATTGTTGTTTTATTTAAATTATTTTAAATGGGTAAAGAAGAGAAGAAATAGGAGAAAGAGAAGGAAGCTGATAAGGAGGAAGAGGAGTTGGCCGAATATGGGGCATTGGAGGATGGCATTTTCGATTTGATGATAATAGGATAGGTGTGCCAAAAATTGATGCTCTTCTCATCTTTCTCATTTGTGCCGGAAATCCTTAGGAATTCAACTTGCTTTCTTTGCTTTCTACTTCCTTTTCTCTTCAAATGACCAAAGCTGAATATCCCTCTCTCAAAATCCCATCATTGCCGATTCTCTCTAAAGCCTCATACTCTCCCTCTCTTTCACTTGTTGAAGCCGAATCTCCCTAGTGTTCATCAAGCCGAACCTATAACCCTTTGCTATTCTTTTCTAAGCCGAAAGTTCACTTCATTGACACCTATTGAAATCGATTACTCCTAAGCACTAAGATCCTATCATCTTTCTCATTTGAACCAAGTTCGCTACTTCAGGATCTTCCTGTCGATCCCTTGGAGGGTGGTGACCACTTGCGTTTTGGTCTTTCTTTTTCGATAAGGACCTCTTCTATGTCGATTTACTATTCTTTTTCTTTCTTTGGCTGTCGAAATCAAGACTTTAACCACATTGTTGCTCTATGGCCGAAACTCTGAAGGAGGGTGTCGGGATTCTGATTATTGTCGACTACAAGAAGGAGATCTTTGGGATTTCAAAGATCTAAGGTAAACCATGTGTGGTATTCGGCCAAGGGCCATTTTCATAGATCTTGTGCAATAGGCTGACCCTAACATGTACCATGTAGGATTTCGACATCTTCATAGCCAAGTGACGATTTTCGGGATTTAGATCCGCAAGGTAAGAGAGTATCAATATTCGGCCAAGGCCATTTTAAGTGTTAGTGATTGGCCGATTCTAACTTTGATTTTTAGGGAAGAGTTCAATCTGTTTCGGTAGACTTTCGGGATTCAGTGAATACGATAGTAACCAGGTGTGTAGCGCTACACTAATTCCTAATAGATCTATGGTATTATTATTATGTATGTGTTAATGGAAATATGAAAATATGGCTAAAGGTATCATTCAATGGTACAGAGTATTCGAATGCGTTAACATACTACTACTACTATGTTAATAATGTTTATGAACACTTGAATATGACACACATGTGAAATTGTAACGAATGTGAAATAAGAGATATGGCATGATTTATGCATATTTGTATGACATGGGGCATATGGGTGATATTTTAAGGGAAGTGATCTGGTGGTTTTTACCACAATATCTGGTGACTTATGTCACAAATTACTATGTGGTGACTTATGTCACATTTAATTATCTGTGGCTATGCCACAAAATTTATAAGGGCGATGTGCAAGTCGTCTGCATGCGGCGCGCTTCCGATGATGTGTAGCGGATGGTGGGTCGATTTAGTAATCCCCACGGTGTGATTGGTGGTACGGGTGATGTGTAGAGGATGGTTATTTAGGTTTGGGTTCGGGATTGCATCATTTCTATATTTGTTATACGTATGAATTTGTTATGCCTAAATTTTTTGGGAGTTTTTGAAACACCCCACACCCGCCCACGAGCTGGACCGAATACTGTATGTTCCTTAAGTAAATCGTTTACAAAATTCTTTTATTACGGAGGAAAAATCGAATGCGATTTTTAAAAACTATTGTTTTGGGTTGGGCTTGAGTTAAAACCCATTTATCTTATTTTAAAATCCAATTAATTAGGATGAAAAAAAAAATTAGGGTTTATTTTTAAAGAAATAAATTTTACTTAACTTTAATTGAAAATAATTCATAACATAGTAATTAAAAATAAAAGTAAAGAAGTGTAACTTATGGCCTTATTACATCAAGTAGAATCCCAAAATAAAATTCTTAAATTCTTAAATAAATTTAAATATCCATATTGAGTAAAACTTCAAGCTGAGCATGGCCATCCCTAAGCTTCCGCCGAACCCGGTCCATTATTGATCGTCACACAAAAATAGTCCCACAGCGGGTGAGTCAACAGACTCAATGTGTACACAACACTAAAATTCAATAGATCAGGCATACATTTTCATATCAAATGCTTATTCATATAACAGAGAAAAATGATGGTGCAACCCAAACCCAAACCTAGGTGCCATCCGCTACACATCCCCGTACCAACCTGCACACCGTGGGGACTACTAAGTCAACCCTCCATCCGCTACACACCATCGAAGGCAGTCGCTGCAGTCGACGTGCTCATCGCCCATATAAAATTTGTGGCATGCCACCAGATAATTGTGTCATGAGACACCACATTCAGATAATGTAACCGAAGTTAGCACATTCAGATAATGTGACCGAAGTCACCACATTCAGATAGTGAGACCGTAGTCATCACATTCACTTCCCCTTTTTCATATATCCCGAATGACCCATATTATTCATATCATGCATATCCTACTTAAATTCACATTCTTATAAATTTTCACATGTTATAAATAACATATTTCATAATCCTAGTGGAAGTAGGAAACGTACCTGAGTACTTTGTACCATAACACTCGTACCTTGTCCATATGCACATTTTACATATTACCATAATCATATTAAAACTTAGTGTAAATACACACACGATTCGTTAACGAAGTCCTTGAAATCCCGAAGAACCGATCTCACGATTTAGATCCTTAACTCCTATATTCGGCCAATCATTTAAACACATTAATAAACCTTTTTGGCTTTAAAACCAAATCCTAGTAGGATTTGTATACTAAAAACCTACCTTGTTGCCGAATTGACTTAAGAATCAAGTCCCAAAACTTTGTTGTATTCCTTCTTGCATTCGGCCAATCATTAAAACACATCATAGGTTAGTTTCGGCTTTTGGGAATAAATCCAAATACTTAAAATAGGCTTTGGCCGAATGTCTTAAACACATACCTTTGTGATCTCAAGTCCCGAAAAGTATCCTTGCTTTCCTAGGGATGTCGAAATTCCTATAATCACATGTTAGGTTTAATCTAACATTAAAACTTAAAACAAGACCTTTGGATCTTATAGTTTCTTACCTTAGATCCCGAAATATTCCTCCTTGTAGTCGACAGTTGTAGAAACCCGAGAGATCCCTTAATACTTGATCATTGCTTCCTTGCTTAGATTCACGGGGAGATTCGGCTATGGCTTCTAATGGAGAGGAAAATATTCGGCTAGGTTCCAACAATTACTTAATTTCGGCTTGACAAAAGAAAAGAAAGAAGAGAAGAGAAGAGAAGAGAGGAGAAAAGAAGGATTTTGGAGAGGAAAAGAATTGATGAAAGAGAGGCTACTTGGCCAAAGAAAATTCGGCAGAGAAGGAGAGTTTGGCTAGAGGATTTTCGGCAAACACTTAGAAAAGATGTAAGAATAGCCTTAATCTTCCTTCTTTGCCGAAATTACTAGGCTAGAGTCCCCTACTTGGCCACCACTCTTCCTTTGTGATAACTTTATCACCTTAATTTAAAATAATTAAAAGAATAATCCTTTAATTATCTCTCCAAATTAAATCCTTATTTATCCCCCTAATTAGCCGTATTTTAAAGAGAATAAAACTCCTCCTTTCTAGAAAGCTTGTGCCATCCACCTGCAAGCCTGAAGGCGAAAATAAAACTTCTTTTATTTGCTTCCCTTGTGACTCGAACTCGGGCCCAACACCTTGCATGTGGCGCCATTTCCATAGGCCCTAAGTGGCATCTTGAGACCACTTTTCCAAGCCTGTTTGTGTGTCAAATTTCAAAACTTTTTCTTTTAAGGCCACCTTGCCTTAATTTCCCTTTAAAACCTTAAAACTCGTCATTTCTAGGTCATTTCTAAGTTTCCAAAAATTTAGTTCGGCTCAGTAACTTGACATTTTCTTACATTTCAAGTTTCAGAAATGTGCACTTTCCTATTTTGAATCATTTCCAAATCATTTCCATCCATTTCCATACATTTTCAGTTTCCAAAAATGTTCAAAATTTATTCTTAGTACATAAAGCATGTTACTTCGTACAATTAAACCGAAAATGCATAGGCCCTTTCCAGGATGTTACAGTTTGTGTGGTTGTTACACATTGAGTCTGTTGACTCACCCCTTTGTGGGATATCTTTTCAGGTGATACACAGTGATTTGGACCGGGTCAGCGAGGACTAGGTGGTGGCCATGCTCACTCTCATTTTATTTTCTTCCAATTTGGATTTTCCTATTAAGTTTTGGATTTATTTCGGGTTTTGCTATTGATGTAATAAGGCCACTATTATTACACTGTTTTATGCTTGCTCTCTAAATTTTTATTACGATACAATTCTTATTAACTCGAAGGTTAAATAACTCATCTTTAAAATAAATGTTCAATGTTTTGACACCTAAATACCAACGATTTTCAACTTAATGTTAAACCCTAAAATTCGGCAGTTTCTTCTAACCTATAGTTTTCAAATACGAAAATATTATTTTAATATGGACTTCAAAAAAAAAGACACCATTTTCAACTTGAACCCAACACCTAACGATTCCTCTTCAAAATGACCACATTTTCCAAATTGACAAACAATATTTGAAATGTTTTACTCGAGGAACATGCCAGATCCAGTCGGGGTTCGTGGGCCGGGTTTGGGGTGTTTTAGTTTGGTATCAGAGCCCAGTTTTAAACTCTCGGCCTTGGGTTTAAAGCCCATAACATTTTCAAAATCGAGCCCAAATAAGTTTAGTGAAAATTTTTGGAATTGAGCAGGTTTTTCGGCATGACACCTAAGTCTCCGACCCGAAGTCCACCAGGTAAGTACCCCTAACTATTGTATGATTTGTATATGGGTATAACGGGAACATAGATTAGTATATTAAGTTATGGAAATCTAGGATTAGTTTACCCCAACACAAGAACTACATAAAATTTAAGGCCTAACTAAACAAACACTCGTGACTAAGTCGCCGAGTTAGAGTGTGGCAACCATTGTGCGCATGTCTAGATTGGATTCGGGAGAGCACCGGTATTTAAGCGATCCTAGTGACTCACCTCCTCTTCACTCGAATCCTACAGTGCGTAGTAACGGTTCACCCTAACCAAGAGGACTCATTCACAAAGCTAAACTCAATAACTAAAACCCGAAAGGGACTCACTACATTGTTTTATAAACCTTAGTTTTAAAAGCACCAAATTACCCCCTTTGATTTGTAGAAACTCTTCTACAAAAATTTTTCCGAAATATTCCCGATTTACGAAATTTACTAAAATACCCCTGGTTTGAGAAATTACTAAAATACCATTGGTTTATAAAGTTACCATATTATCCTCGACTTTTATTAAGATATTCCTTCTTTACCAAAAATACCAAAAACCCCTATTTTTGCAAAATATCAAGATACCCTGATTTGAAAATTTACCAAAATACCCCTATAGGACAAATTACGAAAATACCCTTGGGATTAAAACGGACAAAAATGTACAAGTGATGAATGTGTGTAGTAGATACTCTGAATGAAGGTGCATCTTTCTCTGAACTAGGATAGAAGACTTGAAACAAAACTCAAAAATGATCGAAAGAACTACTACTAAACTTCCTTACATAAAACTTGTTCGTGGATAATTAGTGGAACAAAGACTAATGCATAAAACTTTCTAAAACAGTTAAATCGCGATCAGACATGAGTTCTAGGGGCGTGGTCGTAATGTGTGAGGACGTGGTGGAGGCGGAATGGCCGTATCGGAACCCGTTAGGTCCGGTCAAGGGTCCGAGAATGAGGTACCACCACCCCACCACCACCGTTGGTGTTGAGCGGCAAGATCAAGCGGGGATGATGCGATGCTCGTGGCGCGTCTTTGCGAGTTCTTGAGATGGTGGTGGAGCGGTGGAGGTATGAGAGCTCGTAAATTTGTACCGAGCGACTCAGGCCAATGGAGCTAAAGTATTCCGTGGCGTATCTCGGTGTGGCACCCAAGATGGGTGAGTATTGGATGGAAGCGACAGAGCGAATTATGGATGAGTTTGGATCCGATCGCCTGAAGAGAAGTGAAGGAATGGTGTCGCTACTTCGCGATGAGGCATATCAATGGTGGCTCACGATTCGGGATGGTGCTACAGTGAGGATCTCACTTGGGAGTATGTTAAGGCGGCATATCGGAAGAAGTATGTTGGAACTAGTTATCACCGATGCTCGAGAGGAAGGCATTTCGGGGCTAGTTCAAGGGAACAAGTCCGTAGTAGTAGTGCAGGCTGAATTCTTAAGGTTGAGCCGGTACGCTCGAGGTATCGTGGCTACGGAGCATGAGCGATGTGTCCGGTTTGAGGACAGCCTGAGGGATGACCTAAGGTTGTTGATAGCTCCATAGCAGGAGCGGGAGTTTACAGTGTTGGTGGAAAAGGCTAAGGTAGCCGAAGGGGTTAAGGAATATATGAGGCAGAATACGGATAGGAACAGGCAAAGGAGAGGTTTTGGATCATCAGGGTCATCCGAGAATGCTCAAAAGAGATAGAGAGTTGACGGGCCGCGAGGTCAGCAGGGTGTTACAGGAGGGCAATATCGTACTTGTGATCAGTGTGGGAAGAGGCACCTAGGAGAGTGTTGGAAGAAGACAGGGGGATGTTTCAAGTGTGGGTTCAAGGACCACATGATTAAGGACTGTTCTATAAAAATAGACGGGGGCCGACCAACAGGTCAGAATTTTAATCAGGCTGGAAGAGGTGGACCGCAGCCACCGTGGGGTCGTGGTCCGAATGGCAGAGGAAATGGTGCTGGAGGAGGACGGGGAACACCGGGCAGAGGTGTTGGTAACACAGAGGCAAGACAGCCGGGTCTGGTGTATGCAGTTCACCGGAGGGAGGATGGAGACGCACCGAACGTCATAACCAGTATGTTCCTTATAGCTGATAAGCCTTACTTTGCTTTAATTGATATTGGCTCGACCCACTCGTATGTTGCATGTAGAGTAGTTGAAACTCTGGGCATAGCTTCTGAACTGTCTAATAGGGAGATGACTATAGTAAGCCCGTTAGGTCAAACTGTAGTGGTGAATAAGATATTTCAGAGTGTACCTCTAGAGATTCAAGGAGTGATATTCCCTGCCGACTTAATGGAATTACCCTTCGGAGAGTTTGACCTCATACTTGGCATGGACTGGCTAGTAGAACACTGGGCTATATTGGATTGTGCAGCTAAGCGAATGGAGTTAAGGACCCCGGAGGATAAGGAGGTAATTATGATAGGAGAAAGAAGAAACTACTTGTCTAACATAGTTTCTACATTAAAGGCTGATAAGATGGTTTGGAAAGGGTGCAAGGCATTCTTGGCTTTCGTTAGTGCGTTGGATGCAAAAGAAGAAGGAGTTAGTGGAGTTAGAACCGTAAGGGAATTTGTGGATGTTTTCCCGGATGAGTTACCTGGAATACCCCCTGATAGGGAGGTGGAGTTTGGAATTGACTTATCACACAGGCGGCGCCAAGATCTATAGCTCCGTATAGAATGGCACCAAAGGAATTGGTGGAGCTCAAAGCTCAAATTCAGGAGTTGCTTGATCGTGGGTTCATCTGACCTAGTGTGTCTCCATGGGGAGCACCAGTTCTGTTTGTGAAGAAGAAGGACGGAACTATGCGTATGTGCATAGATTATCGTCAGTTGAATAAGCTGACCATCAAGAACAAGGACCCGTTGCCAAGGATAGACGACTTGTTCAATCAGCTTAAGGGAGCCGCGGTGTTCTCGAAGATAGATCTATGGTCTGGATATCATCAGCTTAAGGTGAAGGAGGTGGATATCCATAAGACAGCTTTCCGGACAAGATACAGGCATTATGAGTTCGTGGTAATGCCGTTCAGATTGACGAACGCCCCAGCCGCGTTCATGGATATGATGAACCGGGTTTTTCAACCCTACTTGGATCGATTCGTCGTTGTGTTCATAGACGACATCCTAGTTTATTCTAAGTCGGAGGAAGAACATGACGAGCATCTCCGGACAGTGTTGCGAGTGTTAAGTGAGAAGAAGCTCTACGCCAAATTCAGCAAGTGTGAATTTTGGCTGAAGGAGGTTGCATTCTTAGGGCATGTGGTGTCTGCAGAAGGGATAAGGGTGGATCCTAGGAAGATTGAGGCGGTGTTGGATTGGAAACCACCTAAGTCTGTGGCTGAGGTTCGTAGTTTCTTGTGATTGGCAGGCTACTACAGAAGGTTCGTGGAAGGGTTCTCATCAATAGCCGCACCTTTGACGAAGCTATTGAGAAAGGAGGTACCCTTCGTATGGACAGATAGGCAACAGGAGAGCTTTGAGAAGCTTAAGAGGGTCTTGACTGAAGCTCCAGTCTTGATTCAGCCAGAAGCGGGGAAGGATTTTGTGGTGTACTGTGATGCTTCCCACACAGGATTAGGATGTGTCCTAATGCAAGATGGGAAAGTAGTCGCTTATGCGTCTCGACAGTTAAGGCCACACGAGGTTAACTACCCGACACATGATTTGGAATTGGCGGCAGTGGTCTTTGCCCTTAAGGTATGGAGGCACTATTTATATAGAGAAAAGTCGGTAATCTACACAGACCACAAGAGCCTTAAGTATCTGCTGACTCAGAAAGAGCTGAACCTGAGACAGCGAAGGTGGGTGGAGTTATTGAAAGATTACGATTGTTCTATAGAGTATCACCCGGGCAAGGCGAATATAGTGGCAGATGCCCTAAGTCGGAAAGTAGTGTCGGATCTGAGAGCGGTGTTCGCACATCTTAGCTTGTATGACGATGGAAGTTTGTTAGCAGAGTTGCAAGTTAAACCGACATGGTTGAATGAGGTGAAAGAAGGAAAGTTGGTAGACGATGATCTAAGTGCTAAGTTGCGACAAGTGCAGAGTGGAGAGTTAGAGGATTATGGTGTTAACAACGATGAAGTATTGTGTTTCAAGGGTAAGGTCTGTATGCCGAAGAACGAGGAGTTAAGACGGAGAATTCTTCAGGAATCGCATAGTAGCCCCTATGCTATGCATCCTGGAGGTAGTAAGTTGTATAGAGACCTAAGGTAACAGTTTTGGTGGCCTGGTCTTAAGAGGGAAGTTACCGAATTTGTAGGGAAATGCTTGACGTGTCGCAAGTGAAGGCCGAACACCAAGTTCCGTCCGGGTTGCTTCAACCGATAAAGATTCCGCAGGTGGAAGTGGGAGAGAATCACCATGGACTTCGTTAGTGGGCTTCCCTTACGCCTACTAAGAAGGACTCGGTATGGGTGATAGTGGACCGATTGAAAAAATCCGCGCATTTCTTACCGGGCATGCGGGTCGATTATTCTTTGCGAGAGGTTGGCGAAGTTGTATGTGGCGAAATTGTAAGGTTGCATGGAGTTCCTAGTATCGATTATCTCGGATAGGGATCCGAGGTTTACGTCTCGGTTTTGGAAAGCACTACATCAAGCTTTGGGCACCAGATTGGATTTCACTACGGCATTTCATCCACAGTCGGACGGTCAATCTGAGCGAGTGATTCAAGTGTTGGAAGATATGTTGAGGGGCTGTGTGATAGACTTCAGAGGAAGTTGGGAAGAATACTTGCCTTTAGCAGAATTTGCATATAATAACAGCTATCAAGCCAGCATTCAAATGGCACCGTATGAAGCGTTGTATAGACGGAAGTGTCGTACACCTACGTGTTGGACAAAATTAGGAGAACGTCAAGTTTTGGGTCCAGAGATTGTGGCAGAATCCGAAGAAAAGGTTAAGTTAATTCTGGCACGGTTAAAGGAGGCATCTGACAGGCAGAAGTCATATGCGGATCTTAAGCGAAAGGAAATAGAATTTGCTGTGGGAGATCAAGTGTTTCTTAAAGTTTCGCCATGGAAGAAGGTGATGAGATTTGGTCGCAAAGGGAAGTTAAGTCCCAGGTTTATAGGACCTTATCGGGTATTGAAGCGGGTTGGACCAAATGGCATACCGATTAGAGTTGCCTCGGAGTTGAAGCAGATGCACGATGTGTTCCATGTTTCTATGCTACGTCGTTACCGATCGGATCCATCTCATGTAGTGCCAGTTGAGGAGGTGGAGCTAAGGCCAGATTTGTCCTACGAGGAGGAGCTGATCCAGATCTTAGAACAAGATGTGAAGGTATTACGAAGGAAATCAGTTCCTTTAGTCAAAGTGTTATGGCGTAATCATGGATCGGAAGAAGCTTCTTGGGAGCCGAAAGAAGCAATGCGACAGCAATACCCTCACCTATTTTAGCTAGGTAATTTCGAGGACGAAATTATTTTAAGGGGGTAGAACTGTAATATCCGGGATTTTGGGCTTGTGCATTTTTGCTTAAATATATGTGGAAGCATGTCTATGTGTATGTTGAGTGTGTTTTATGAATTTTGAGAACTTTAGAGTGTAGGTGAATGCCTTAGAAAATATCAGATTTTAAGTCTTGAAGTGGAGCCAAGCTTGATAGGCCTTAAGAGAATTTGTAGGAGAAATAGGACATAAAAATCAGCTTGGTAAAGTGGCAGGAAGGCGCCACTTAAGGCTTTGGTAAGTGACGCCACAAGCAGGGTAAAAGGGCCTAGGTTCGAGTAGCAAGGGACGCAAATAGGAGTTTTATTTTTTTTTGCAAGCAAGGATGAGCAGTGGTGGACGGCATTGGGAGACTGAGGGGATGAGCTCAAGATGTGATTAAATTCCTTTTAAAATTCGGCTAAAGGGAGGAGATAATTGTTGTTTTATTTAAATTATTTTAAATGGGTAAAGAAGAGAAGAAATAGGAGAAAAAGAAGGAAGCTGATAAGGAGGAAGAGGAGTTGGCCGAATATGGGGCATTGGAGGATGGCATTTTCGGTTTGATGATAATAGGATAGGTGTGCCGAAAATTGATGCTCTTCTCGTCTTTCTCATTTGTGCCGAAAATCCTTAGGAATTCAACTTGCTTTCTTTGCTTTCTACTTCCTTTTCTCTTCAATTGACCAAAGCCGAATATCCCTCTCTCAAAATCCCATCATTGCCGATTCTCCCTAAAGCCTCATACTCTCCCTCTCTTTCACTTGTTGAAGCCGAATCTCCCTAGTGTTCATCAAGCCGAACCTATAACCCTTTGCTATTCTTTTCTAAGCCAAAAGTTCACTTCATTGACACCCATTGAAACAGATTACTCCTAAGCACCAAGATCCTATCATCTTTCTCATTTGAACCAAGTTCGCTACTTCAGGATCTTCCTGTCGATCCCTTGGAGGGTGGTGACCATTTGCGTTTTGGTCTTTCTTTTTCGGTAAGGACCTCTTCTATGTCGATTTACTATTCTTTTTCTTTCTTTGGCTGTCGAAATCAAGACTTTAACCACATTGTTGCTCTATGGCCAAAACTCTGAAGGAGGGTTTCGGGATTCTGATTATTGTCGACTACAAGGAGGAGATCTTCGGGATTTCAAAGATCCAAGGTAAGCCATGTGTGGTATTCGGCCAAGGGCCATTTTCATAGATCTTGTGCAATAGGCTGACCCTAACATGTACCATGTAGGATTTCAACATCTTCATAGCCAAGTGATGATTTTCGGGATTTAGATCTGCAAGGTAAGAGAGTATCAATATTCGGCCAAGGCCATTTTAAGTGTTAGTGATTGGCTGATTCTAACTTTGATTTTTAGGGAAGAGTTCAATCTGTTTCGGTAGACTTTCGGGATTCAGTGAATACGATAGTAACCAGGTGTGTAGCCCTACACTAATTCCTAATAGATCTATGGTATTATTATTATGTATGTGTTAATGGAAATATGAAAATATGGCTAAAGGTATCATTCAATGGTACAGAGTATTCAGGTACGTTAACATACTACTACTACTACTATGTTAATAATGTTTATGAACACTGAATATGACACACATGTGAAATTGTAACGAATGTGAAATAAGAGATATGGCATGATTTATGCATATTTGTATGACATGGGGCATATGGGTGATATTTTAAGGGGAAGTGATCTGGTGGTTTTTACCACAATATCTGGTGACTTATGTCACAAATTACCATTTGGTGACTTATGTCACATTTAATTATCTGGTGGCTATGCCACAAATTTTATAAGGGCGATGTGCAAGTCGTCTGCAGCGATTGCCTTCGATGATGTGTAGCGGATGGTGGGTCGATTTAGTAATCCCCACGGTGTGATTGGCTGGTACGGGTGATGTGTAGAGGATGGTTATTTAGGTTTGGGTTCGGCATTGCATCATTTCTATATTTGTTATACGTATGAATTTGTTTTGCCTAAATCGTTTGGGAGTTTGTGTGGTTGTTACACATTGAGTCTGTTGACTCACCCCTTTGTGGGATATCTTTTCAGGTGATACTCAGTGATTTGGACCGGGTCAGCGAGGACTAGGTGGTGGCCATGCTCAGCTCAGTGTTTTCTTCCAATTTGGATTTTCCTATTAAGTTTTGGATTTATTTCGGGTTTTGCTATTGATGTAATAAGGCCACTATTATTACACTGTTTTATGTTTGCTCTCTAAATTTTTATTACGATACAATTCTTATTAACTCGAAGGTTAAATAACTCATCTTTAAAATAAATGTTCAATGTTTTGACACCTAAATACCAACGATTTTCAACTTAATGTTAAACCCTAAAATTCGGCAGTTTCTTCTAACTTATAGTTTTCAAATACGAAAATATTATTTTAATATGGACTTCAAAAAAAAAGACACCATTTTCAACTTGAACCCAACACCTAACGATTCCTCTTCAAAATGACCACATTTTCCAAATTGACAAACAAGATTTGAAATGTTTTACTCGAGGAACATGCCAGATCCGGTCGGGGCTCGTGGGCCGGTTTGGGGTGTTTCATAAGTATTGACTTTGGAGCATATGACTTAAGCATTTCATGGTTGCTAACAACTTTAACATGATGAGTATTTTACATACTACTTTTGATCACAAACATTTAAGTTCAGTATGGTACAAAATATACAAGTATTAAGGGTCTCACCTATAGGAATCCTTTAGTAAATCATACAAGTACTTTTGTCACATCCCAAAAATTGGGTTAGTAAAAATTGGGTAAATGAACCGAAAGTGGTCATGCCCGGAATCTTTTAGGTAATCTTTTGCTCATTTTATAATAAATAAGTATCAAGTATAGTGATTGAGTAGTGGTGGAGTTGTCCTTGATGATTTGAGTTCGAATCCCTTCCCTCAAATTATTTTCTGTGTAGTGTAATTTTGCTTCAAACCTTAGCAAAGGTCACACAATGTTTTTAAAAAAAAATGTCGTAGTTTGTGAACAAGCTAAGGAGTTAGCTTAGTGGTTAAGAGTTTAATTAATTTCATAAGGGTCCTGGGTTCAATTTTCCACACTCTCCAACTTATTATTTAATTTTTTTTCCAACTTTAGCTGTCAACACCCCCAAAACAATCCATACTTGTTTCCATGCATGGAGAAAGATTCTTTCCTTTCATGACAAGTCAACATATTGTATTTTACAACCTTGATACCCTTTTTGCTCCCTTGTCCCCTCAACATGCCTTTTTCTCCACCAATTCAATGTTTGTTGTAACACCCCTAACCCGTAACCGTCGCCGGTCTAGGGTTAAGAAGCAGTACCAATAAATCTGAAACATTTACTATCATTTTACAACACGAAGCCTATCATCGTCCAAACATAACAAGATATATACATATAGTCCCTTAATGAGGTCTACGAGACCTTAAACACGGGTTAAAAAGGGGTCAGAACTAAACCGAACACATACAAAATTTTTTTGAAAATCAAACATTTTTCCAAGCTACAGAGGCCACACGCCCGTATGGGTAGGCTGTGTGCCTCACATGGCCTCAGACACGCCCATGTGTCCAAGCTGTGGCAAAACAGGGCATACATACTGACTTGTCCACACGACCTGAGGCACGCCCGTGTGCCTCACCCATGGTCGACACTGACTTGCACCACACGGCCAGTCACACGCCCGTGTGTCCAGCCCGTGCTCGAGTCTGACTTGTTTTTGAAATACAACCACGAAGGACACGGTCGAGCCACACGCCCATGTGCTCAACCGTGTAGGCAATTATAGGTCATTTAAAAGGCCAAATTGCCATCCACACTTTGGGTTTCACCTACAAGCACAAATCAATTCAATTTCATACATCAAATAGCATTCAAACATGCCAAAACATACTCAATTTAATCTCTTAACATCATCATTCCTCTTCCTATTCAATCCATCTCAATTTACCATCATAAAGTAACAATTACACATACAAAGACATGTAATTTAAGCATCAATTAATCCCTACCAAAACCATCATGAAACATACCATTTCCATTCTACTAATTTATACCAAAATGATTACTCTCATAGATCACATATGCGCATCTTTAACCATCTTTTTACACATCTAAGGCAAATACATAATCATCAAAACACCAAGCCATATCACATGGCAAGGCTAAAACATTCAAAACATATCATAGTCACTGGACTATACATGCCATATACCAAATATATACATCTACCAAAAGTACCAAAATAGATAGCCGATAGTGTGACTTAGTCGCTGACGATCCCCAGATCTGAGCTAGCTTTAAATATACTATAAAACAGAGAAAACTTCACACAATAAGCTTAAGAGCTTAGTAAGTTCATAATATAATACAATTAACTCAATAATTCAATTACAAAACACAATATAAACCATCACTTAGATTAATTCACAAGAATGTATAATCTCATCCATATCTAATACTCACACAACTATCCGTTCATCTATTTCCAAAATTCATCAACCACATAGGTTCCATACATACCTTTGCCAACAATTAGTTGATGACAAATTTTGCTACTCAATGTTTGATACCTCATTTTGATCAACCTTCATTATTCCTTCGATTCAATCGCACACTTATTGTCCATTTAATAGCCGAAGCTTAATTATCATCGCACAATAAGTGCCTATTCATTAAACTGAATTTATCCCAGTATAGCACACACAGTGCCAATCAATAAAGTCGAGGCTTTCATTACTTCCCACACACGGTGCTATTCACCTCTGTTTCGATTCTAATTACGCACACTTAGTGCCACATTTCTCAATTCCACTTATAGCATTTATAATTCAATAATCACATAATCATTCATTTCATAGCAGTTAGACATAAATTTAACAACTCGTATTATATCTGAACTTACCTCGGACGTCGAAGTAACAAAACGAGTCAATTAATCGAGCACTTTATCTTTGCCTCGATCTCAATCCAAATCCCTCTTTTCTTGATCTATACATATTCAAATTTAGCTCATTCAATCACCAAATCAATTAATTTAGTCCAAACACACATATTTAGGGCATTTTACAAAATAGCCCTCACATTTTCACATTTCGACACTTTAGTCCCTATTTCATAAAATCATCAAATTCACATAATTTCACTTCACATAAGCCTAGTCGAATTCTCCTTATACTCATACAAGCCCATATATTTCATTTATTTCACATTTTAGTCCCTTAAAATATTATTTTCTCAATTTAGTCCAAATTACTCAAATTCACCAAAAATCCAAAGACAAAACATATTAATCTAACATCAAGCTTCCTTATTTCACCATTTAACAACACAAAGCTCACCATATCATCAATGGAATAACTTGAAATCTTCATCAATTTCAGAAATTAAAACATGGGCTTAAGAGAACACGAAGCAACAATCACAAAACATAAAAATCACTAAAAACCGAGCTCAAAACATACCTTGATTGAGCCAAGTAATAGCCCAATATGAGAAAGTTTCTAAACCCCTTTTTCTTTCTTCAATTTCGGTGAAATAAGGATGATAATGGCCATCCTATTTTTTTGTTTTATTTAATATTAACTTAATAACTCAATTACCATTTTAACCTTTGATTTAAACATTAAAATTCCAGTAATATATATCCATTACCGTCCATGCATGCTCCTAAGGGTAAAATTTCAATTTAAGGACTCCACGTTATAAAGACAATAGCAATGTAGCACTTTAACAATCAGCACACAACATTTTCATTTTATGCGATTAAGTCCTTTTTGCAAATTAAGCACACAATCGACAAAATTTTCACAGAAAAATTTCACACATGCTTAATCACATACTGTAAACACCAAAAATAATATTAAAATATTTTTCCGACCTCGAATTTGTGGTCCCGAAACCACTGTTCCGACTAGGGTCTAAACTGGGTTGTAAGACTGGGCTGTTACAACTCTCCCCCCTTAGGGATTTTCGTCCCCAAAAATCATACCAGTGAATAGGTTCGGATATTGCTATCTCATAACATCTTTAGGCTCCCACGTAGCCTCTTCAACTTCGTGTTTGTGCCACAACACTTTTCCTAAACAAATTTTCTTGTTTCTCAATTCTTTAATCTCTCGTGCCAAAATTCGGATCGGTTCTTCATTATACAATAAATCTGACTGAATCTCGACCTCAGTAGGAGCAATCACATGAGATGGATTAGATCTGTATCGTCGAAGCATCGATACGTGAAACACATTATGAATCTTTTCTAACTCAGGTGGAAACAACAATTTATAAGCAACCGGCCCAATTCGTTCAATAATCTCATACGGCCCGATGAACCTCGGACTCAACTTGCCTTTTCTGCCAAAACGAAGTATTTTCTTCCACGGAGACACTTTCAAAAACACTTTACCACTGATCCCAAATTCAATATCTTTCCGTTTCAAATCTGCATAAGACTTCTGACTACTGAAGCTGCTTTCAAACTGTCACGAATCAGTTTCACTTTCTGCTCAGTCTCTTTGATTAAATCAACCCCGTGAATCTTATTCTCGCTAAGCTTAGTCCAATACAATGGAGTTCGACATTTACGGCCATAAAGAGCCTCATATGGTGCCATTTTGATACTAGATTGAAAACTGTTATTGTACGCAAACTCAATCAACGGTAAATGTTTTTCCCACGTACTTTCAAACTCAATGATGCAACATCTCAACATATTCTCAAGAATCTAAATGATCCGCTCGGATTGACCATCCGTTTGTGGATGAAATGCAGTACTGAAATGCAACTTTGTGCCTAAAGCCTCTTGCAATTTCTTCCAAAACCGCGAGGTAAATCTTGGATCTCTATCAGATACAATAGATAGTGGCACCCCGTGCAATCTCACAATCTCAGAATTATGGAATTAAGCTAATTTATCAAGTGAATAATCTGTTCTCACCTGAACAAAATGAGCTGATTTTGTCAATCTATCAACTATCACCCAGATTGCATCTTTCTTTCTCGGAGATAAAGGTAGTCCCGACACAAAGTCCATCATAATTCTCTCCCATTTCCACTCAAGAATCCTAATCAGTTGTAACAAACCGAATGGAACCTGATGTTCAGCTTTAACTTGCTGACATATTAAACATTTCGAAACAAACTCTGAGATATCCCGTTTCATACCATGCCACCGATAAAACTGTTTCAGATCATTATACATTTTTGTACTTCCCGGATGAACAGCCAAACGACTATTGTGGGATTCGTTCAAAATTAACTGAATCAACTCTGAATTCCTCGGAACACAAATCCAATCTCTGAATCTCAAACAATCATCATTATCTACTCAAAATTTTGAATCAGAATTCAAACCACACTGAGCTCGTTTTCTCATCATCTCATCATCACTTTTCTGGGCATCACAAATCTGACTTATAAACATCGGCCTCACTTTCAACTCAGTAAAAACCAAACCATCATCACACAGATCTATTTGGGTACTCATTGTTCGCAAAACAAATAAAGACTTTCGGCTCAAAGCATCAGCAACAACATTAGCTTTTCCCAGATGATAATTAATTACTTATTCATAGTCTTTTAGTAATTCTAACCATCTCCGCTGTCTCAAGTTTAATTCCTTCTGAGTCATCAGATATTTCAAGCTCTTGTGATCCGTATAAATGTGACATTTCTCACCAAATAGGTAATGACGCCAAATCTTCAATACAAATACAATCGCAGCTAATTCAAGATCGTGCGTTGGGTAGTTCTTTTCATGCGGCTTTAACTGTCTCGAAGCATAAGCTATAACTTTGCCTTCTTGCATCAACACACATCCCAAACCATTCAACAATACATCACTATAAACTATAAATTCTTTACCCGATTCAGGTTGGACTAACACTAGTGCCTCTGTCAACAATGCTTTCAACTGTTCAAAACTCTGCTGGCACTTTTTTTGACCACTCGAATTTAACATCTTTCTGTAACAATTTAGTCAACAGAGTCGCAATCATCGAAAAGCCTTTCAAAAACTTCCTATAATATTTTGCTAGTCCCAGAAAACTACGGACTTCAGACACATTTCTCGGAGGCTTCCACTCTAAAATAGCTGAAATCTTGTTCGGATCAACTCGTATACCAGATACCGACACAATATATCCTAGAAAACTAATTTCACGCAACCAGAATTCACATTTGCTAAACTTTGCATACAATTGCTTTTCACGTAGAGTCTGTAACACGATTCTCAAATGCTCTGTAACACGATTCTCAAATGCTCAGCATGTTGCGTCTCATCATAAAAATAATCAGAATGTCATCAATAAACACCAAGACAAATCGATCCAAATACTGTCTGAATATCTGATTCATCAAATCCATAAACACTGCAGGAGCATTCGTTAGTCCAAAAGGCATAACTAAGAATTCATAATGTTCGTACCTTGTTCTGAAAGCAGTTTTCGGCACATCTGCCTCTTTAACTCGTAGCTGATAGTAGCCCGATCTCAAATCTATTTTGGAAAACACTGTAGCTGATATGCAAGATAGGCTTCGTAACCCTTTTTCACATAATTCAAATCTTTCATCGAAGATACAACAGCCGGTAACCCATTCAAATCATTGGATTCAATTCGAACTATTTCACCATTTTGACTTCTCAAATCAATACTCTTTCGTTTACAATTCACAATAGCATTATGCAAAGTGAGCCAATACATACCAAGAATTATATCAAATTCATCAAAGGGTAGCAGCATCAAATTTGCCAGAAAACAAATATCCCGAAACATCAACGTACAGTTCTTACACACTTTATCAACCAGAACACACTTGTCTAAGGGGTTCGATACTCTAATAACAAATTTAGTAGACTCAACAGGCAGAGTCTTACTAGATACTAGATTCACAAATACATATGAATGAGTAGATCCTGGATCTATTAATGCAATCACATCGGTATCAAATAGAGTAAAAGTACCAGTTATGACGTTTGGAAATGACGCTTCTTCACGAGCGCGAATAGCATAGGCTCGGGTAGGTGCTCTCGCCTCGGATCTCACAGCTGTATTGGTAGTCCCTCTCTGGCTTCCACTCATATTTCTGGTGAATCTAGGTGGTTTACCCCTAGCTGTCATATTACTCGGCCTCGCACTCTGAACATTGTCTTTCTCAGCTAACTCCGGGCAATCTCGAATAAAATGATCTCGTGATCCACATTTATAGCAAGCTCTATTATTATACTTGCCCCAACATTCTCCAACATGTCGTCTCCCACACTGTCTACACTCAGGCTTGTTGCTTTTAACACTTCCAACACTTGATTTAATCAGAATTTGAGTTCTTGGACCAACACTTTGCTTCACACGATCTTTACTCGAATGTCCCAACGAAACATTTGAATGATTGATTGCATCTCTAAATCTCTTTGATGAAGGTTGATATGACTTACTCATCGATCTCTTTCTTTCATCTCTAGCCTCTGAATCCGCTTTCTTCTTTTCTTTGCTAAGTTCCTCGGCTTTGCAAGCTCTTTCAACCAATACTATGAATTCATTCAAGTCAAGAATTCCAACCAGAAGTTTTATGTCTTCATTCAGCCCATCAATAAAACGTTTACACATGGTAGTTTCAGTCGAAACACATTCCCGTGCATACTGACTTAATCTCACAAACTCCCGTTCATATTCAGTAACTGAAATACGACCCTGTTTCAGCTAAAAGAATTTTTCACGTTTCTGATCTATGAATCATTGACTGATATACTTCTTTCGAAATTTAATTTGAAAGAAATCCCAGGTGATTCTCTCTCTCGGAACCATGGATATCAATGTTTTCCACCAATTATATACCGTATCCCTCAACAATGAAATAGCACATTTCAAGCATTCATCAGGAGTTAATGACATCTCATCAAACACTCGAATTGTATTCTCGAGCCAAAACTTAGCTCGCTCTGCATCATCATCAACTGTGTCCCTAAACTCTTTGGCCCCGTACTTTCAAATTTTATCTACAGGAGGCTTACTCAATGATAAACTGTAATATATACATATTTTAATCCCACATTTAGCATACTTTTCGATGATTTAATCCCTTGAATTGTGGAATTTGATGCTCCTAATCCTTTAATTTCATGTTTTATACTTAGGAGAGCATTGGAGGATGAAAAGAATGAGAAACAAACCCAAAATGGAGAAAATGGGCCAAAGTGAGAAATCAACACGGCCTGGAAGTTCACCACACAGTCGTGCCACCTTAGCAGGCCCGAACACGGCCTGCGCTCGACTCACACGGGCGTTTCACACGGGCGTGCCCTTGCCTTGACATGTTTTAATTCCATTCGGATTAGGATACTTGTGGGCCAAGTAAGGCATCTCGAAAGCCTATATAAACACCCTAGAGGGCAACCTAAAGGGGGTTCGGTAGAAGCTTCTCGTCGTGGCTTTTGACGAAGCGGCTTGAGAGAGGTTTGACACAGGAAATCACTCGAAGACAGCCAGTTGATTCATCCCAGAAGCCGGAATCACACTCAAGACGAAAGATCTTCCCTTCAATTTCCTTCAAGGGGTTTTAGGGTTTTTCTTATGTTTTGTTATTTACTTTCTTCTGAGATGTATTCTTTATTAATTATGAACTAAACCCCTCAAATACCTGAGGGGGATGAAACCTAAGATGGATCTTGTTATTGTTTTCTGAACTATATGATAAATACTTGATTTGTTCTTAATTTTATGTTCTTAATTCTTATTTTAATATTTCAGGATATTGATTCAAGTATTGATGTGCTTAGACAGTGGAGCAAAATCCCTATTTAAGAGTAGATCTAGCATAGTTAAGCGGAGTTGATCGCAACCCTAGAGATAGGATGACAAAAATGTGTAAAATTAGGGTCAAACCTAATATGGGAGTCCATAGATCGAGTTAATGCAACACTAGGGGTTTTAATTAGAAAGAGATTTCAATTAATCAACCTAGGGTTAGACGTTAGTAGCTTCAAAAGTGGTATTAATATAAATTAGGGAATCCTACGGATCAAGTCAAGTGAATAAATCATCTGGTTTAGAGTTAAATAACAAGTGAAGTCTAGGTGGATTCTTCCTCGGGTATTGTCTTAATCAACTGGTTTTCCCAAAAGTATTTTTCCCAATTCACTCTCTTTGTCTTAGCATCCTTAGTTTAGTAATTAGTTAGAAAACATAAATTCCCTTAATACTTAGGCTAGATAATAAAAAGATAGTAACTACTAGTACTCTTGGTCCTTGAGGATACGATATTTCTGGTCTTGCCATAGCTATACTACCGAACGATAGGTGCGCTTGCCTTATTCGTTGTCATAGTTAGTTTGGACACGATCAAGTTTTTGGCGCCGTTGCCAGGGACTAAGATATTAGGAACGCTAAATTTTTATTACTTTAGCCATTTTTATATTTTTATTTTTAACTTTGCTAATTTTTCTTATTTGTTTCAGATAGGTATCTCTAGTTTATGACTAGAAGAAACCCGTCAGGACCCTTGATTTTTGACAGTGAAATAGAACATACTGCTCAAACCGAAGAGTTTTCACTGAATAATTATCAGTGGCAAGTCATGAAGACAAAGCCTAATAAAGCAGCCGGTGTTTTCAACCTAGACGCGGTCACCATGTTATCTAACCAGGTAGAGCTTTTAAATAAAAAAATTGATGGTTTGTATGGTTCTACGCAGGTACACCCAATAATGCAATGTGACTCAAATATAGGAGGGATGAGCAATACAGAATATCCACTTTACAACCCGAGCACTGAAAACGAACAAGTTCACTATATGGGTAACAATTCTAGACCTCGAAATAATCACTATAGTAACACTTATAATGTAGGTTGGAGGAACCATCCCAATTCCTCGTGGGGTGGTCAAGGTAATCAAAGACCGCAACTTCCTCCAGGTTTTCAACAACCACCTCACCAGCAGGAGAAGAATCCGAACCTTAAGGAGATGCTAACAAAATTTATCTCAATGTCAGAAACACGTTTCCAAAACAATAAAACAGTGCTTAAAAATCAGCAAGCGTCGATTCAAAGGATTGAGAATCAAATTGGACAATTAGTCAAGATAGTTTCCGAAAGGCAACCAGGTAACTTACATAGTAACACCAACCCAAAAGAACATGTGAAGGCAGTTACACTAAGGAGTGGAAAGGGGTCTGTTGAAGCTGAAAAGAAGACGCCACGAGAAATTTATAAGGAAAAAGGTGAGGAAGTAAACGAGAATGTAATACCGGAACCTAAAGAGTATAACCCACCGATCCCATATCCAACAAAGTTGAAGAAAGACCGCATGGACACACAATTCGGTAAGTTTCTCGAACTCTTTAAAAAATTACATATTAACGTACCTTTTGTTGAAGCTATTTCGCAGATGCCTACGTACGTAAAATTCTTAAAAGAGCTATTAACAAATAAAAGGAAGTCTGAAGAGCTATCAACAGTGGAACTTAACGAGGAATGCTCAGCTATTCTCCAAAATAAGCTACCAACAAAATTTAAAGATCCAGGGAGTTTTACTATTCCTTGTTTAATTGGTAGTTTAAATGTTAACCATGCTTTGGCTGATTTAGGGGCAAGTATTAATGTCATGCCCTGTAATATGCTCCTCAAACAACCATTATGCAAATAACAGGAAAGTCTAGCTCAAGACTTTAAACGAGCGCTTCTCGTGAGGCAACCCGAGCACTAACCCCACTAACGTCCATATTTTTGAATTTTAGCAACTAACTAAAAAAAAACTAGCCAAATTTTTAGGCGTAGGTTTCCCTACCCACACGGCCTTACACACGGGCGTGGCCGTGGCCGTGTGGAAATAGGACAAAACTTATCCCAAAACACGGGCTGTGATAAAATGCCATGGCCTTGCGATTCGGCCGTGGTCGAAACTGAGAAATCTACACGGGCACGCGACACGCCTGTGGGACCTTTGAATTTTTCCTTTTCTCTTATTTTCATTTTTAATTTCTTTTCTTTTATCTTTCTCGTCTTTAATTTATATTATTATATTTTGATTTAGGTTCAAGGGGCTGTTAACGAACGACCACACCACCACCGGAGTATCCTCCCCACCTTCACCCCTCTCCAACTTTACCGTTTCTTTTCATTGACTCCATCCAAAATTCAGGAAGTTTCACTTCTCTCCCTATCTTATGATTTTATTACTATATTGCTATTATCTATCTTTGTACATTGAGGACAATGTACATCTAAAGTGTGGGGGGGGTTAACTACAGTATTATTTTAAAATCCCTGAATTATGTCTTGTTCTTAAGTAATTTTCTCATATTACTGTTAGAATGAAATTTCTTTTGATTTATGATTTCCATTGATATGTTTCGGATTAAGTCGTAGTTAATTGTGCAGTGATGATTTAAACTTTAGGAGACTAGAGAATCAAGCATGATGAGTCTATTTTCAGAATTAAAAATTGATAGGTTGTCTACTTGAATCTATTTATTACCTTGAAGTTTGAAATTCACAAGGTCGACATCAGAAAACCCATAATTTTTGTGAGATCTTGAGCCATTCAGTGCATACATTCTTTTCTTGCTCACTTTATTGATTATGAGTGTGTCAACGTTGATTTATTATTCTAGAACTTGCTTCGATTATACATGTCGAGACCACACTTTTGATTTGATATACTGAGATGATAAAGGCACGTAGATTTTAACCCACTTATTCCCAAAAGGCCTACCTTCATAATTAACCCTTTGTAAACCCCATTGAGCCTAACAACCCTTTCATTGATTTACCCTCAATATTATCCAAAAACCTTTTTTTTTTGAAATCCCTTTACTTAATTTGACCCCTATTCTGTCGAGATCTGATTTGAACGAATTACTTAGCTTAACTATGTTCTCTATTTCAGTTATTTAATTCTTTATTATTGTATGATTTGTTCTTAAAAAAACAAAGTATATTCATTATTAATTCTATGTTATTTGAGCTTAAGCGCTAATGTTACATTTTGAGAAGAAACTCACGTTATTAGTGATGAATTCTTAATCAATGTAATTATTTAAGTTTTAGTTATTTTTCTAGTTAGGTAATTTATCAATTAAGTCTCGATACTAACCCTCTAATTCAGCCATTATCCACACCTTTAACCCAAGCCCCGTTACAACCCATAAAAGACCTTTTGATTTGTGTATCATATCATCTTACAGTGGTGGAGATTTGATTTTCATGCAAGCCTATGGGATTAAGTTTTCATGTTTGACTCTTGAGTGCTTATTTTTGAACCTTAAACACCTTGAGTGATTTGAGTGAACCCTTGGTGAGGATTTCAATTCTTTTTTATTTTGAATTAAAGGTGATTATTTAGGTAAAGGGGATACACCTATTTTTCGTACTGTAAAAACTATGACTTTGATTGTTTGAATCTTTAGGAACCTTCTGGTTAAATTATCAATGTATGAATTACCTATGAATTATGATGAAACATTATTGATGAAGGTTTTGGATTGAGGAAATTCGACTTTAATTGTGAGTTGAGAATTTTGCTTGAGGACAAGCAAATGCTTAAGTGTGGGGGTATTTGATAAATCGTAATATATACATATTTTAATCCCACATTTAGCATACTTTTGGATGATTTAATCCCTTAAATTGTGCAATTTGATGCTCCTAATCCATTAATTTCATGTTTCATACTTAGAAGAGAATCGAAGGATGAAAAGAATGAGAAACGGGCCAAAAACGGAGAAAATGGGCCAAACTGAGAAATCAACACGGGATGGAAGTTCACCACACGGTCGTGCCACCTTAGCAGGCCCAAACACGGCCTGCGCTCGACTCAAACGGGCGTTTCACACGGGCGTGCCCCTACCTTGACCTGTTTTAATTCCATTCGGATTAGGATACTTGTGGGCCAAGTAAGGCATCCTGAAAGCCTATATAAACACCGTAGAGGGCAACCTAAAGGGGGGTTCGACAGAAGTCTTCTGTCAGGGCTTTTGACAAAGGGGCAAAGCCAGAGAGGGCTGAACACAGGAAATCACTCGAAGACAGCTAGTTGATTCATCCAGAAGCCGAAATCACACTCAAGACGGAAGATCTTCCCTTTAATTTCCTTCAGGGGGTTTTATGGTTTTTCTTATGGTTTGTTATTTACTTTCTTCTAAGATGTATTCTTTATTAATTATGAACTAAACCCCTCAAATACTTGAGGGGGATGAAACCTAAAACGGATCTTGTTATTGTTTTCTGAACTATATGATAAATACTTGATTTGTTCTTAATTATGTGTTCTTAATTCTTTTTTTAATATTTCAGGATATTGATTCAAGTATTGATGTGCGTAGACAGTGGAGCAAAAATCCCTATTTAAGAGTAGATCTAGCATAGTTAAGCGGAGTTGATCGCAACCCTAGAGATAGGATGACGAAAATGGGTAAAATTAGGGTCAAACCTAATATGGGAGTCCATAGATCGAGTTAATGCAACACTAGGGGTTTTAATTATAAAGAGATTTCAATTAATCAACCTAGGGTTAGACGTTAGTAGCCTCGAAAGAGGTATTAATATAAATTAGGGAATCCTACGGATTAAGTCATGTGAATAAATCGTCTGGTTCAGAGTTAAATAACAAGTGAAGTCTAGGTGGATTCTTCCTCGGGTATTGTCTTAATCAACTGGTTTTCACAAAAGTATTTTCCTAATTCACTCTCTTTGTCTTAGCATCCTTAGTTTAGTAATTAGTTAGATAAACATAAATTCCCTTAATACTTAGGCTAGATAATAAAAAGATAGTAACTACTAGTACTCTTGGTCCTTGAGGATACGATATTTCCAGTTTTGCCATAGCTATACTACCGAACGATAAGTGCGCTTGCCTTATTCGTTGTCATAGTTAGTTTGGACACGATCAAGTTTTTGGCGCTATTTCCGGGGACTAAAATATTAGGAACGCTAAATTTTTATTACTTTAGCCATTTTTATTTTTTTATTTTTAACTTTGCTAATTTTTCTTATTTGTTTCTGATAGGTATCTCTAGTTTATGACTAGAAGAAACCCGTCAGGACCCTTGACTTTGACAGTGAAATAGAACATTCCGCTCAAACCGAAGAGTTGTTACTGAATAATTATCAGTGGCAAGTCATGAGGACAAAGCCTAATAAAGCAGCCGGTGTTTTCAACCTAGACGCGGTCACCATGTTATCTAACCAGGTAGAGCTTTTAAATAAAAAAATTGATGGTTTGTATGGTTCTACGCAGGTACGACCAATAATGCAATGTGACTCAAATCTAGGAGGGATGAGCAATACAAAATATCCACTTTACAGCTCGAGCGCTGAAAACGAACAAGTTCACTATATGAGTAACAATTCTAGACCTCGAAATAATCCCTATAGTAACACTTATAATGCAGGTTGGAGGAACCATCCCAATTCCTCGTGCGTTGGTCAAGGTAATCAAAGACCGCAACTTCCTCCAGGTTTTTAACAACCACCTCACCAGCAGGAGAAGAAGCCGAACCTTGAGGAGATGCTAACAAAATTTATCTCAGTGTCAGAAACACGTTTCCAAAACACCGAAACAATGCTTAAAAATTAGCAAGCATCGATTCAAAGGATTGAGAATCAAATTGGACAATTAGTCAAGATAGTTTCAAAAAGGCAACCAGGCAACTTACATAGTAACACCAACCCAAAAGAACATGTGAAGGCAGTTACACTAAGGAGTGGAAAGGGGTTGGTTGAAGCTGAAAATAAGACGCCACGAGAAATTAATAAGGAAAAAGGTGAGGAAGTAAACGAGAATGTAATATAGGAACCTAAAGAGTATAACCCACCGATCCCATATCCAGCAAAGTTGAAGAAAGACCGCATGGACACACAATTCGGTAAGTTTCTCGAACTCTTTAAACAATTACATATTAACGTAGCTTTTGTTGAAGCTATTTTGCATATGCCTACGTACGCAAAATTCTTAAAAGAGCTTTTAACAAATAAAAGGAAGTTTGAAGAGCTATCAGTAGTGGAACTTAACGAGGAATGCTCAGCTATTCTCCAAAATAAGCTACCAACAAAATTAAAAGATCCAGGGAGTTTTACTATTCCTTGTTTAATTGGTAGTTTAAATGTTAACCATGCTTTGGCTGATTTAGGGGCAAGTATTAATGTCATGCCCTGTAATATGCTCCTCAAACAACCATTATGCAAATAACAGGAAAGTCTAGCTCAAGACTTTAAACGAGCACTTCTCGGGAGGCAACTCGAGCACTAACCCCACTAACGTCCATATTTTCAAATTTTAGCATATAACTAAAAAAAAAAAAACTAACCAAAATTTTAGGCGCAGGTTTCCCTACCCACACGGCCTTGCACACGGGCGTGGCCGTGGCCGTGTGGAAACAGGACAAAACTTATCCCAAAACACGGGCTATGATAAAATGCCACGGCCTTGCGATTCGACCGTGGTCGAAACTGAGAAATCTACACGGGCGCGCGACACGCCTGTGGGACCTTTGAGTTTTTCTTTTTCTCTTATTTTCATTTTTAATTTCTTTTCTTTTATCTTTCTCGTCTTTAATTTATATTATTATATTTTGATTTCGGTTCAAGGGGCTGTTAATGAACGTCCACACCACTACCGGATTATCCTCCCCACCTTCACCTCTCTCCAACTTTACCGTTTCTTTTCATTGACTCCATCCAAAATTCAGGAAGTTTCACTTCTCTCCCTATCTTATGATTTTATTACTATATTGCTATTATCTATCTTTGTACATTTAGGACAATGTACATCTTAAGTGTGGGGTTAACTACGATGATTATTTGAAAATCCTCTGAATTATGTCTTATTCTTAAGTAATTTTCTCATATTACTGTTAGAATGAAATTTCTTTTGATTTATGATTTTCATTGATATGTTTCGGATTAAGTCATAGTTAATTGTGTAGTGATGATTTAAACTTTAGGAGACTAGAGAATCAAGCATGATGAGTCTATTTTTAGAATTAAAAATTGATAGGTTGTCTACCTGAATCTAATTATTACCTTGAAGTTTGAAATTCACAAGGTCGACATCAAAAACCCATAATTTTTGTGAGATCTTGAGCCATTCAGTGCATACATTCTTTTCTTGCTCACTTTATTGATTATCAGTGTGTCAATATTGATTTGTTATTCTTGAACTTGCTTCAATTATACATGTCGAGACCACACTTTTGATTTGATATACTGAGATGATAAAGGCACCTAGGTTTTAACCCACTTACTCCCAAAAGGCCTACCTTCATAATTAACCCTTAGTAAACCCCATTGAGCCTAACAACCCTTTCATTGATTTACCCTCAATATTAACCAAAAACCTATTTATTTATTTTTTGAAATCCCTTTAATTAATTTCACCCCTATTCTGTCGAGATCTTATTTGAATGGATTACTTAGCTTAACTATGTTCTCTATTTCAGTTATTTAATTCTTTATTATTGTATGATTTGTTCTTAAAAAAATGAAGTGTATTCATTATTAGTTCTATGTTATTTGAGCTTAAGCGCTAATGTTACATTTTGAGAAGAAACTCACGTTATTAGTGATGAATTCTTAATCAATGTAATTATTTAAGTTTTAGTTATTTTTCTATTTAGGTAATTTATCAATTCAGTCTCGATACTAACCCTCTAATTCAGCCATTATCCATACCTTTAACCCAAGCCCCGTTAAAACCCATAAAAGACCTTTTGATTTGTGTATCATATCATCTTACAATGGTGGAGATTTGATTTTCATGCAAGCCTATGGGATTAAGTTTTCATGTTTGACTCTTGAGTGCTTATTTTTGAACCTTAAACACCTTGAGTGATTTGAGTGAACCCTTAGTGAGGATGTCAATTCTTTTTTATTTTGAATTAAAGGAGATTATTTAGGTAAAGGGGAAACACCTATTTTTCATATTATAAAAACTATGACTTTGATTGTTTGAATCTTTAGGAACCTTTTGGTTAAATTATCAATGTATGAATTACCTATGAATTATGATGAAAATTTATTGATGAAGGTTATGGATTGAGGAAATTCAAATTTAATTGTGAGTTGAGAATTTTACTCGAGGACAAGCAAATGCTTAAGTGTGGGGGTATTTGATAAACCGTAATATATACATATTTTAATCCCACTTTTAGCATACTTTTGGATGATTTAATCCTTTAAATTGTGCAATTTGATTCTCCTAATCCTTTAATTTCATGTTTTATACTTAGGAGAGCATCAGAGGATGAAAAGAACGAGAAACGGGCCGAAAACGGAGAAAATGGGCCAAAATGAGAAATCAACACGGCCTGGAAATTCACCACACGGCCGTGCCACCTTAGCAGGCCCAAACACGGCCTGCGCTCGACTCACACGGGCGTGGCCCTGCCTTGACCTGTTTTAATTCCATTCGAATTAGGATACTTGTGGGCCAAGTAAGGCATCCCGAAAGCCTATATAAACACCGTAGAGGGCAATCTAAAGGGGGGTTTGACAGAAGCCTTCTGCCAGGGCTTTTGACGAAGGGGCGAAGCCAGAGAGGGCTGAACACAAGAAATCACTCGAAGACAGTGAGTTGATTCATCCTAGAAGCCGGAGTCACACTCAAGATGGAAGATCTTCTCTTCAATTTCCTTCAGGGGGTTTTAGGGTTTTTCTTATGTTTTGTTATTTTCTTTCTTCTGAGATGTATTCTTTATTAATTATGAACTAAACCCCTCAAATACCTGAGGGGGATGAAACCTAAGACGGATCTTGTTATTGTTTCCTAAACTGTATGATAAATACTTAATTTGTTCTTAATTATGTGGTCTTAATTCTTGTTTTAATATTTCAGGATATTGATTCAAGTATTGATGTGCTTAGACAGTGGAGCAAAAGTCCCTGTTTAAGAGTAGATCTAGCATAGTTAAGCGGAATTGATCGCAACCCTAGAGATAGGATGACGAAAATCTACGAAATTAGGGTCAAACCTAATATGGGATTCCATAGATCGAGTTAATGCAACACTAGGGGTTTTAATTAGAAAGAGATTTCAATTAATTAACCTAGGGTTAGACGTTAGTAGCCTCGAAAGAGGTATTAATATAAATTAGGGAATCCTACGGATCAAGTCAAGTGAATAAATCGTCTAGTTCAGAGTTAAATAACAAGTGAAGTCTAGGTGGACTCTTCCTCAGGTATTGTCTTAATCAACTGGTTTTCCCAAAAGTATTTTCCCAATTCACTCTCTTTGTCTTAGCATCCTTAGTTTAGTAATTAGTTAGATAAACATCAATTCCCTTAATACTTAGGCTAGATAATAAAAAGATAGTAACTACTAGTACTCTTGGTCCATGAGGAAATGATATTTCCGGTCTTGCCATAGCTATACTACCGAACGATAGGTGCGCTTGCCTTATTCGTTGTCATAGTTAGTTTGGACACGATCACTCAATCGGATCAGATCTGTCACTTGTGGTACTACAGGTACTTGTGGGGGTGGAGGTTGTTGAGCAGCCAGATTCATTCGAACGAACTCCAAAAACCACTCACTCATCATTTGGAAGAAAGCTTGCTTAGCCTTTCCCTCATGACTGCTAGCAATCGGCCTAGACTCGGCCGGCGCTGTCCCTTGAGCGGGAGCAGGCGCATTGCTCTCAACATCATCAGCAACTGCTTGATCAGGATCCATTTACTATACGAAAACACATTTTTAACTGTCAGGATTCATCACACTATCGAAATTATATATATGGCATGTATAGCTAGACTCACACGCCCTACGTTAGTTCTAGAATCGACTAAACCGTAGCTCTGATACTAATAAAATATAACACCCCTAACCCGTAACAGTCGTCAGTCTAGGGTTAAGAAGCATTACCGATCAATTCGGAACATTTACTATCATTTTACAACACGAAGTCTATCATTGTCCAAACATAACAAAATATATACATATAGTCCCTTAATGAGGTCTACGAGACCTTAAACACGAGTTAGAAAGGGGTCGAAACTAAACCGAACACATACAAAATTTTTCTGAAAATCAAACATTTTTCCAAGCTACAGAGGCCACACGCCCATGTGGGTAGGCCGTGTGCCTCACACGGCCTCGGACACGCCTATGTGTCCAAGTCGTGCCAAAACAGGGCATACATACTGACTTGTCCACACGGCCTGAGACACACCCGTGTGCCTCACCCGTGGTCGACACTAACTTGCACCACACGGCCAGTCACAGGCCCGTGTGTCCAGCCCGTGGTCGAGTCTAACTTGTTTTTGAAATAAAACCAAGGACACGATCGAGCCACACGCCCGTGTGCTCAACTGTGTGGGCAATTATAGGTCATTTACAAGGCCAAATTGCCATCCACACTTTGGGTCTCACCTACAAGCACAAACCAATTCAAATTCATACCTCAAATAGCATTCAAACATACCAAAACATACTCAATTTAATCTCTTAACATCATCATTCTTCTTCCTATTCAATCCATCTAAATTTACCATTACAAAGTAATAATTACACATACAAAGACATGTAATTTAAGCATCAATTAATCCCTACCAAAACCATCATGAAACATACCATTTCCATTCTACTAATTTATACCAAAATAATTACTCTCATAGATCACATATGCGCATCTTTAACCATCTTTTTACACATCTAAGGCAAATACCAAAATCATCAAAATACCAAGCCATATCACATGGCAAGGCTAAAACATTCAAAACATATCATAGTCACTAGCCTATACATGCCATATACCAAATATATACATCTACCAAAAGTACCAAAATAGATAGCCGATAGTGTGATTTAGTCGCTGACGATCCCCAGATCCGAGCTAGCTTTAAATATACTATAAAACAGAGAAAACTTCACACAATAAGCTTAAGAGCTTCGTAAGTTCGTAATATAATACAATTAACACAATAATTCAATTACAGAACACAATATAAACCATCACTTAGATTAATTCACAAGAATGTATAATCTCATCCATATCTAATACTCACACAACTATCCATTCATCTATTTCCAAAATTCATTAACCACATAGGTTCCATACATACCTTGTCCAACAATTAGTTGATGATAAATTTTGCTACTCAATGTTTGATACCTCATTTCGATCAACCTTCATTATTCCTTCGATTCAATCGCACACTTAGTGACCATTTCATAGCCAAAGCTTAATTATCATCGCACACTTAGTTCCTATACATTAAACCGAATTTATCCCGATATCACACACACAGTGCCAATCAATAAAGCCGATGCTTTCATTACTTCGCACACACAGTGCTATTCACCTCTGTTTCGATTCTAATTACGCACACTTAGTGCCACATTTCTCAATTCCACTTATAGCATTTCTAATTCAATAATCACATAGTCATTCATTTCATAGCACGTAGACATAAATTTAACAACTCGTATTATATTCGAACTTACCTCAGACGTCAAAGTAACAAAACGAGTCAATTAATCGAGCACTTTATCTTTGCCTCGATCTCGATCCAAATCCCTCTTTTCTTGATCTATACATATTCAAATTTAGCTCATTAAATCACCAAATCATTCAATTTAGTCCAAACACACATATTTAGGGCATTTTACAAAATAGCCCTCACATTTTCACATTTCGACACTTTAGTCCCTATTTCATAAAATCATCAAATTCACATAATTTCACTTCACATAACCCTAGCCGAATTCTCCTTATACTCATACAAGCCCATATATTTCATTTATTTCACATTTTAGTCCCTCAAAATATTATTTTCTCAATTTAGTCCAAATTACTCAAATTCACCAAAAATCCAAAGACAAAACATATTAATCTAACATCAAGCTTCCTTATTTCACCATTTAACAACACAAAGCTCACCATATCATCAATGGAATAACTTGAAATCTTCATTAATTTCAAAAATTAAAACATGGGCTTAAGAGAACACGAAGCAACGATCACAAAAACATAAAAATCACTAAAAAACGAGCTCAAAACATACCTTGATTGATCCAAGTAATAGCCGAATATGAGAAAGTTTCTAAACCCCTTTTTCTTTCTTCAATTTCGGTGAAATAAGGATTATATTGGCCATCCTATTTGTTTGTTTTAATTAATATTAACTTAATAACTCAATTACCATTTTAACCTTTGATTTAAACATTAAAATTCCACTAATATATATCCATTACCGTCCATGCATGCTCCCAAGGGTAAAATTTCAATTTAAGGACTCCAAATTATAAAGACAATAGCAATTTAGCACTTTAACAATCAGCACACAGCTTTTGCATTTTATGCGATTAAGTCCTTTTTGCAAATTAAGCATACAATCGACAAAATTTTCATACAGAAATTTCACACATGCTTAATCACATACTGTAAACACCAAAAATAATATTAAAATGTTTTTCTGACCTCGGATTTGTGGTCCTGAAACCACTGTTCTGACTAGGGTCTAAACCGGGCTGTTACATTTGTCGTTCATTAAACCTAGACAATGTGTAACTCACCTTTTATTTTCATTTTTCTCTTATCCACTCTCTTTTGGACGCTCATCCTCTCTAGTTTTTCTTTCATTTTAGCTACCCTACCATCACTTTTGCTCCATTTCTCTTCCTCACCTCCACCACTTCTTAGCCAACTGAACCACCAACACCACCACCATCACCATCGCCAGACCTTCTATTTGTCGCCACTCCTCCTACTCGTTTGGTACATCGCCTCCCCTTACACCACCACTCACCATTGTGGTCACCACCTTGCACCACCATCTAAAATACTTTCTTCTTTCTCTCCACTTTTCTATTTTTATTTTGACTTTCTCCTTTTTATCTCAAGTGCCACAACACCTTTTCTTTTCCCCATACTCCTCCTTCGTCAAACTCTCACCGGACCACCGCCGTCGCACCGTGCGCCACCACCAACGTTAGTGTTTTTTCCTTATCTCTTCATCTTTTTCCATCTCTACCACTCTTTATAGTAAACAAAACCCCATTTCTCTTATTTTAAATTAGTTCTTAAAATTATTTTGACATCATATTCTTATTGGTTCTCTTTTTCGAATGACTATTTTCTCTAAATTCGATTTCCTCTTTGATTTAAGACCCCGTTGATTCATCAATCCTTCCGATTCAGTTAAGATAGAGTAAGTATAGTGGTTGAATGAAAATCACTATTTTCTCTTCATTTCTTCCCTTAGGCCTAATTCCTATAGATGATTATGGGGCTTTTTCCTTCAAGTTTGATTTTTTGATGAAGGGTCGATCAATACCAACCTGAAAATCATTAACTTTGGAAGCAAAAATATGTCTACGATCGACTAATCATAAGAGTAAGTACGGATAGGAGATTTAGTTAAATTGAGTAATATCACGAAAACGTTTAAAAAAGAGACGACTTTTAATGGAAGAACACTTTGATAATAGATCGATATTCCATTAGTTAATATTCGAGTATAGGCGTTATTTAGAGTGGTGATTTAAATTGGATCTACAATTAGGTGTGGGTTCTAAACTAATTAAAAATATGAAAATATGTTTCATGTTGCTAAAAATTTATTAGTATTATTAAGTTGTGCTTATCAAGAATACTCTATGTATTCAAAAAGTGGAATAAAAACCCATCGAATTGGAATATCCAAGTAAGTGAAACGAAACTATTATTTTTGTGATTTGTAAGATGTGTGATCTTGATTATTGTTATTGATATAAAATGTACGAAAATCTTGTAACACCCCAAACTCGGAAAAGCCACCACGCCCGAATCTGGTATGTTCACGGGAAAACGCGTCTTGGAGTGATCGATTTTTTTCGTTTAAAAGCGGGGTGAGAACATAGTGAATTTGAGGAAGATTGAGTAGGGTTGTTTGATTAGGTTTTGAAAACTTATCCAAGTATATAGTTAAAACGAGTTGATTTTCATTTAGCATTTCCAATAGTTTCTTAGTACTATTTCGAAACATTTTAGACTTAGTAGAAAATCGAGTTGGTTTGAAGCTCATTTGTGTTTACGTTATAGCAAAGCATAGTGAGATACCCGATGGTATAGTTTAAAACACACTGCGTGATAATTTTGAAAACATTATCTTACCAAATTTTAGTAAAATTTCATACCAAGTTATTTGTTAAGCAGGTTGCGAATCTAATTAAAACATAACCATCAAAAAGCATAATTTAAAGGCCTTTTACAAATCCAAATTAAATCTCAAATCAAAATAAGTAAGCTAAAGTACCCAAAGTGAATAGTCGGAGCAAAACTTTTATTAAAGCATGGCATGTGCACCCCGAGTCCACCCCAGCTCCATGTCCGCGTCTCACGGGTCACCCGAAATGTCAAAGGAGAGGGTGAGTCGGATGACTCGATGCATAAATCCCGCTCTGATGAAACAACATGCTAACACACATCATACATAGCAACATGATTAATGCAACCAGATCCTAACAAACCGTATCGCCTTTTCTACCCCGTGTGGTACCAAACCACTGGTGGTGCCAAACCACTGGTGACATATAGTCACAATGTGTTACCAAAACACTTTGTGTCCCAAAGACACAATGTGCTACCCAAGCACCGGTGACCAGAAGTCACAAATCCAATGATGGGGCCAACCCATCGTGTGATACCCAATCACTAGCGAGCGATCCCATATCTCATGTGGGGCCAACCCACGGTGGTGTTAACCACAGGGACAAGTCGCAATGAGGTGCCCAACCTCTGGTGTCCCAAAGACACAAATGTGCTACCAAAGCACTGGTGACCGTAGTCACAATAATCGGATGATGGGGCCAACCCATCGTGTGATACCCAATCACTAGTGACGATCCCATATCTCAAAGTGGGGCCAACCCACGGTGGTGTTAACCACGGGGACAAGTCGCAATGAGGTGCCCAACCTCTGGTGTCCCAAAGACACAAATGTGCTACCAAAGCACTGGTGACCCAAAGTCACAAAGTGTGTTACCAAAACACTTTGGTGCTCGTCGGCACAAATCATCACCGCCCCTCCACTCATATCACCCATCAACAAACCAACTCATGTAATCATGCATATCATACAAATTATGCATATCATGCTAATATGTTTGACTCATGCCCCATATCACATACATACATAGTCATGATACCATATAGATCATCGGTAATCTAGTAACAATCTTGACTTACCCGATACGTACACATACCCGTTTGGGTATCCAATAATCCATCATCTTGTCATGATTTTAATAGGCAAACAGGTTTAATAACAATATCACTAAATATGGGTGTGTTAGTTACACACACAGTAATTACGAGTCTAGAAATCGACAAAAGCGATCTAAGTCCCTTGATTAATTGGCCCCATAATCGGCCAACATAGGGGTTAGTACACAAAAACCATTCGGCCAAGGCTTTATACCAAGAGAAGTCATCTCAAACCCTTACCTTCACTTCTTAACTTGGTTTCCAACCAACCCCGAACCACAATGGTCCTTCTAAGATGATCGGCCACCACCTTGAAAAGAATAACGAGTTAATCTTTGCAACTCGATTTAGTGAAACTAACGGAATAGCCTAATAACATCACTCTTACCACCACTTACCAACGATCAACCAACGATGATGCTTCACTTGATCGCCACCAAAAATCTGGAGACCCTAAAACGAAATAATTAACTCCTTCCAACCAAAACCAAAATAGACTTTAATCAAATCGAAACCACAAGCACTAGAGAGAAAGAGAAATGGCCATTCGGCCAAGAACTTACCCCAACACCAACCACTAACCGGCCAACCAAACCACTAGGAGAAAAGGGAGATTCGGCCAATATGAACACTACTAGGATCGGTTTAGCGTGAAAAAGAAATAAGAGTAAAGGTGAGAAGAAATAGAGAAATCGGCAATAGAGTTTAGGAGAAGAAAGAAAATAAAAGATAGATGAGGAGGGTACCTTCGGCAGAAAGTGAAAGAAAATAAAAGAAGTATTTTTAGGGAATGAAATTTGACTAACAAGGTTTTCAAATCAAAGAAAGAAAAATATGGAGAGGAGAGAGTTCCACATTCGGCTTACTCAAATGAGATAGAAGGAAGAAGTGAAAAGAAGCATTCGACCACACGCATAAAACCAAAGAAACAAAGCAACCTTTCGGCAACTAAAGGGGTTTGATGTTTTCGGTTTCAAGAAGTGAAGAAGATGAGAGAAATTCTCTTGAAGTTTCGGCTACAAAAGACAAAAGAGAGAGCTTTTCTTTTTTTACCAAATGTGACCAAAATGCACCCCAAAACAAAGGTACATTCGGCCTTCCCTTCTCCCACACTAAGCCGTCCACACTCCCCCCAAATCCCCTAAAATTCGGCCACCACTCCTCAAAGTACTCCAAGCCACTAATTCAAAAGCATTTGAATTAGTCCCCTTCCACAATTCACTCCTTGCCGTCCATCTCACCCATAGACTAGGTCCAAGGCAGAGTTTGAACTGCCTACAAACTCTCCCTTCCTAGGCGTCAAAAAAAAGCCAAAGGTGGCCACTCATGGCTTGAACACAAGATCTCTCCCTCCTGCAAATGACGCCACACACCCAAGCCTTAGTGGCGCCTATCCTGCCACTCCACCAGCTCCTTTCTTGTTCAACCAAAACACCAAATAAAACTCTTATACCCTAGCTCCAACAGCTCCCCTGACTTGACACCCAGAAATCAAAATTTTCCCATTCACTTAGGCATACACTTAGACTTCAATTAAGCCCCCAAAACATAGAAATAGCCACGCAGCACACTAGACACATGCAATATCATGCAACAACAAAACAGCCCCTAACCCGGGATATTACAGTTCTACCCCCCTTAAAAATAATTTCGACCTCGAAATTACCTGATCAGAAGAGTTGCGGGTATTGTTGTCTCATCATATCCTCGGGTTCCCACGTAGCTTCTTCTACGCCATGATTCCGCCAAAGAACCTTAACCAAAGGCACAGACTTCTTACGCAGAACCTTCACATCTCGATCAAGAATCTGCACAGGTTCCTCCTCCATGGTCAAATCTGGATTTACCTCGATCTCTTCCACTTTACCACATGCGGCGGATCGGCGATAACGTCGAAGCATCGAAACGTGGAATACGTTGTGAATCGACTAAGCTCTGCTGGCAACTCAAGGCGATCATGCTCGGTCCAACTCGTCTCAGTACCTTATACGGCCCAATGAACCTCGGACTTAGCTTGCCTTTCTTCCCGAATCTCAACACCTTTTTCCAAGGTGAGACCTTCAGGAAAACTCGATCCCCTACAGCGAACTCTATATCTCTCCGCTTAAGATCGGCATAAGACTTCTGCCGGTCCGAAGCTTCCTTCAATCGAGACTGAATCAACTTAACCTTGTCTTCGGTCTCAGCAACCAACTCGGGTCCCAACAACTGACGTTCACCCAACTCCGTCCAACACGTAGGTGAGCGACATTTCCTACCATACAACGCCTCTACGGTGCCATCTTAATGCTCGCTTGTAATCGTTGTTGTAGGCAAACTCATTAATGGTAGAAACTCCTCCCAACTACCTCACGAAATCCAAGATACAACCTCTCAAAGATATCCTCTAAGACACGAATAACCCTTTACGATTGACCGTCGATTTGCGGGTGAAAAGCCGTCTTTGAAATCCAAGCGAGTACCCGAGCTCGATCGGTGCTTTCGGAACCTTGACGTGAATCTAGGATCCCTATCCGAGATTATCGAAACCGGCACACCGTGCAACCTCACTATCTCGACACATACGGCTTTTCGCTGGCTTACGAGTGAGTAGTCAACCCTCACCGGAATAAAGTGAGCTGATTTAGTCGATCGATCCACCACTACCCAAACTGAATCTTTCTTGCTTGGCGTAGCGGTAACCCACCGAAAAATCCATGGTTATCCTTTCCCACTTCCATCGAGGAATCTTCACAGTGAAGCAACCCCGACGGCAAGCGATGTTCGGCCTTGACTGTTGACAAGTCGGACACTTCCCAACAAACTCTGTCACCTCCTTCTTCAAGCCAGAGCCACCAAAACGCTCTCTAAGATCCCTATACATCTTGTTACCTCCGGGATGCATAGCATGAGGAGGCTGCTATGTGCGTCTGAAGAATCTTTTGCCTCGACTCAACATCTTTAGGCATACAAGCCTTACCTTGAAAACACAGAACCCCATCATCAGACAAGCTGTAACCCTCCAAACCACCATCCTGCACCTGCAACCTTCGCGCACTCGTAACCTCATCCAATAATCTGTTTTCTCTCGATCTGCTCAACCCAAGTAGGCAACTTTTGCAACTCTGCCAGAATACTCCCATCGTCATACAAACTCAAGTGGGCAAACAATGCTCTTAACTCCGAAACAACCTTACGGCTCAACGCGTCTGCCACCACGTTAGCCTTGCCGGATGATACTCAATCGAACGATCGTAATCTTTCACAACTCAACCCATCTGCGCGCTGTCTCAAATTCAAATCCTTACGAGTCGATAAATACTTGAGACTCTTGTGATGCAGTATAGACTATCGATCTCTCTCCGTACACAAGTAGTGCCTCCAAATCTTTAAAGCGAAGACTACAGATGCTAGCTCCAAATCGTGCGTCGGATAGTTGACCTCATGTGGCCTCAGCTGCCGAGAAGCGTAAGCCACAACCTTACCTTCTTGCATCAGCACACAACCCAAGCCCGTATGTGATGCATCGCAATAGATCGTGAATTCCTTACCAGACCTCGAGGTTGAATTAAAACCGGAGCCTCGGTCAAAATCTTCTTTAACTTATCGAAGCTTTCTGCTGGTTCCCGATCCATACAAACGGAACTTCTTTCCTCGGCAACTTGGTCATCGTATTGCTATCAACGAAAAACCCTCAACAAACCTTCGGTAGTATCCGGCCAAACCTAAAACTCCGAATCTCGACCAGCGACTTAGCGACTTCCATTCCAAAATCGCCTCAATCTTACGAGGATCTACTCGAATCCCTCGGCCGACACTACATGACCCAAGAAAGTCACTTCTCTAAGCGAGAACTCGCACTTCATCGAACTTAGCATAGAGTTGCTTTTCCCTCAAAATCTGCAACACCACTCGCAAATGCTTATCATGCTCTTCCTCTGTCGCCAGAGTACACTAAGATGTCGTCTATGAAAACCACGACGACCCGATCCGATCTTCTTCTTTGAAACACCTATTCATCATATCCATAAACGCCTGCGGTGCGTTAGTCAACCCGACGGCATTACGAGAAATTCGTAGTGCCCATACCGAGTCCGAACGCTTTGTTTTATGGATATCGCCTCCTTAACCTTTAATCGGTGATACCTGGATCTCAAGTCGATCTTGAAAATACCGCGGCACCCTTGGTGATCAAACAAGTCATCTATCCGTGGCAGCGGATACTTGTTTTTAATCGTCGGCTTGTTCAATCAAGCGGTAGTCTATACACATCCGCATCGTGCCATCTTTCTTCTTGACAAAAGTGCCGCGCGCACCAGGCGAAACACTAGGCCTAATAAAACCTCGATCCAATAACTCCTGGATCTCGAGCCTTAAGCTCCACCAATTCCTTTGGCGCCATCCTATACGGAGCAATAGACCTTTGGCGCGATTCAAGATAACAGATCAATCCCGAACTCCACCTCGCGATCTGGCGGCAAACACAGAAGCTCCTCGGGAAAAACATCAAGCAAACTCCTTAACGCAGTGCGAACCTTCTCCACAGCGGACTCCTTAGCCTCCAACGCATGCACATGAACTACATACGCTTCCACGACCTTTCACGACCATCTTCTGCGCGCTTGGAGCGGATACCACATTTGATAAGTAATCCCTCCTACTACCTATCATAGCCACCTCATCACCCTCAACCGTCTTAAGAACCATGCGCTTGGCGCGCAATCCAACCTCGCTTTGATACTTGACCAACCAATCCATCCCAAGAATCGGATCGAACTCCCAAACGGCGGTTCCATCGGATCAAGAAGAAACACTACCCCTTGGAGTTCTAAGGGTACCTCTCTAAGCAGTTTATCTACTACTACTGAGTGACCTAGAGGGCTAATCACGGTCATCCGCCTAGAAGATATCTCAGAGTCTAAATCCATGGTCTCTACTATACTACTGGCAACATAAGAGTGCGTTGAACCCACATCAATCAAAGCAGTATAAGGAGAACCAAAAATCAAAAACGTACCGGTTATGACGTCCGGTGCGTCGCCCTCCTCTCGGCGCCTCGCAGCATACACTAATCCAGGTTGTCTAGCATCAGAACTAGCCGCACCTCTGCCCGGTGCTCCACGGCCCCAACTAGAACCATTACCACCTCTGCCATTACCACGGCCCCTCTGCGGTGGCGGTCTATTACCTCTGAGGCGATTACGGCCTGACTCTCGGTGAATCTGGCCAACCTCGCGGGCCAGTCCCTCACCTGCGGTGCTCCAGAACCACACTCGAAGCGACCTTTTCCTCGATCAAAGAACCACCCCAATGAGATTTTCCACATCGATCACCTGCTGCGGCGGTCCTCGCTTAGCGACAACAAACCTAGCGGTGGTTCGCCCCACTCGGTCTAGCTCTCTTCTGCGGATTACACGGCGATCCGAGAAGACCCAAAGCTCCTCTTATGCCTATTTACTGTCCATGCCTTGTCTCGCGACTCCTTAACACCCTCGGCTACCTTAGCCTTCTCAACTAAGACAACAAACTCGCGCTCCTGGCGAGGAGCAATCAGCGACTTTAAGTCGTCTCGCGGACCATCCTCGAAACGAACACACCTCTCATGCTCGGTGGCCACAATGCCCCCGGCATACCTACTCGGCCGGGAACTCGGCCTCGTACTTCGAAAGCAGTTTACTCCACGAACAAGCCTCGAAATGCCTTCCGTGGGAGTCAATATAACTAGCTCGATGTATTTCTTTTGATATGCGACCACGAAATAATCCCATGTCGGATCCTCTGCTTTGCCACATTTCTCCGAACAGCGAGCCACCACCGATATGACTCATCCGGGAGAAGTGATACGATGCCCTTGACTTCTCTTGGCGATCAAATCCGGATCATCCATGATCCGCTCGATCGCCTCTAGCCGATGATTCAGCGATCTTTGGAGCAACACCGAAACACCTTGGAAGAATTCGGCCCCATTTGCCCGAAGTCGCTCAGAACAATTTCCTAACTCCTGCACCACCACCTACACGGCTACCCTTTCTAACACTCGCGACATCGCTGTGACCTTTGCATCGTCCCGATCGATCTTGGAACTCACCACATCCACCGGTGGCGGAGCCGATATCTCATTTTCGACCCACGGCCAGAACCTACGGGCTCGAAAGCGTCATCCTACCACGACCTCGTCCACGACCACGTCCACCTCTAGCGCTCATGACTAATCTTCCTCGTGTCGATTAAGAATTTTTATGCATCAAGATTTATTCCACTTGTTTAAAAGCAAGTCTTATGAATATTTTAAGAGGATTTGTTCTCGCGAGTTCACAAAATCCTATCAGTTTAATTCTCTAAAGTAGTATACTATTGCTATTCATCAATTCACATCCAATCAATTCACAAGCAATAGTAAGGGTACTTACCTGGGCGAACTGGTGCCGGAGACTCGGTGCCATGCCTTTCAAACCATACTTTAAGAATAAAGACTAACAAAACAATCTTTTGAAAACCTTTTGGGCCTCAGACCCAGAGCCGAGCCTTTGAACTGGGCTCTGATACCACAATTGTAACACCCCAAACTCGGACAAGCCACCACGCCCGAATCTGGTATGTTACGGGAAAAACATCTTGGAGTGATCAGATTTTTTTTTTTTCGTTTAAAAGCGGGGTGAGAACATAGTGAATTTGAGGAAGATTGAGTAGGGTTGTTTGATTAGGTTTTGAAAACTTATCCGAAGTATATAGTTAAAATGAGTTGATTTTCATTTAGCATTTCCAATAGTTTCTTAGTACTATTTTGAAACATTTTAGACTTAGTAGAAAATCGAGTTGGTTTGAAGCTCATTTGTGTTTACGTTATAACAAAGCATAGTGAGATACCCGATGGTATAGTTTAAAACACACTGCGTGATAATTTTGAAAACATTATCTTACCAAATTTTAGTAAAATTTCATACCAAGTTATTTGTTAAGCAGGTTGCGAATCTAATTAAAACATAACCATCAAAAGCATAATTTAAAGGCCTTTTACAAATCCAAATTAAATCTCAAATCAAAATAAGTAAGCTAAAGTACCCAAAGTGAATAGTCGAACAAAACTTTTATTAAAGCATGGCATCTGCACCAGAGTCCACCCGACTCCATGTCGCGTCTCACGGGTCACTGAAATGTCAAAGGAGGGTGAGTCGGATGACTCGGTGCATAAATCCCGCTCCTGATGAAACAACATGCTAACACACATCATACATAGCAACATGATTAATGCAACCCGATCCTAACCATCCGTATCGCCTTTTCTACCCCGTGTGGTACCAAACCACTGGTGGTGCCAAACCACCAGTGACATATAGTCACAATGTGTTACCAAAACAACTGGTGTCCCAAAGACACAATGTGCTACCCAAGCACCGGTGACCAGAAGTCACAAATCCAATGATGGGGCCAACCCATCGTGTGATACCCAATCACTAGCAGACGATCCCATATCTCATGTGGGGCCAACCCACGGTGGTGTTAACCACAGGGACAAGTCGCAATGAGGTGCCCAACCTCTGGTGTCCCAAAGACACAAATGTGCTACCAAAGCACTGGTGACCGTAGTCACAATAATCGGATGATGGGGCCAACCCATCGTGTGATACCCAATCACTAGCGACGATCCCATATCTCAAAGTGGGGCCAACCCACGGTGGTGTTAACCACAGGGACAAGTCGCAATGAGGTGCCCAACCTCTGGTGTCCCAAAGACACAAATGTGCTACCAAAGCACTGGTGACCCAAAGTCACAAAGTGTGTTACCAAAACACTTTGGTGCTCAAAGGCTGAAATCATCACTTGCCCCTCCACTCATATCACCCATCAACAAACCAACTCATGTAATCATGCATATCATACAAATTATGCATATCATGCTAATATGTTTGACTCATGCCCCATATCACATACATACATAGTCATGATACCATATAGATCATCGGTAATCTAGTAACAATCTTGACTTACCGGATACGTACACATACCCGTTTGGGTATCCAATAATCCATCATCTTGTCATGATTTTAATAGGCAAACGGGTTTAATAACAATATCACTAAATATGGGTGTGTTAGTTACACACACAGTAATTCTGAGTCTAGAAATCCCGACAAAAGCGATCTAAGTCCCTTGATTAATTGGCTCCTATAATCGGCCAACATAGGGGTTAGTACACAAAAACCATTCGGCCGAAGGCTTTATACCAAGAGAAGTCATCTCAAACCCTTACCTTCACTTCTTAACTTGGTTTCCAACCAACCCCGAACCACAATGGTCCTTCTAAGATGATCGGCCACCACCTTGAAAAGAATAACAGTTAATCTTTGCAACTCGATTTAGTGAAACTAACGGAATAGCCTAATAACATCACTCTTACCACCACTTACCAACGATCAACCAACGATGACTGCTTCACTTGATCGCCACCAAAAATCTGGAGACCCTAAAACGAAATAATTAACTCCTTCCAACCAAAACCAAAATAGACTTTAATCAAATCGAAACCACAAGCACTAGAGAAAAGAGAAATGGCCATTCGGCCAAGAACTTACCCCAACACCAACCACTAACCGCCAACCAAACCACTAGGAGAAAAGGGAGATTCGGCCAATATGAACACTACTAGGATCGGTTTAGCGTGAAAAGAAATAAGATTAAAGGTGAGAAGAAATAGAGAAATCGGCAATAGAGTTTAGGAGAAGAAAGAAAATAAAAGATAGATGAGGGAGGGTACCTTCGGCTTGAAAGTGAAAGAAAATAAAGGAAGTATTTTTAGGGAATGAAATTTCGGCTAACAAGGTTTTCAAATCAAAGAAAGAAAAATATGGAGAGGAGAGAGTTCCACATTCGAAACTTACTCAAATGAGATAGAAGGAAGAAGTGAAAAGAAGCATTCGGCCACACGCATAAAACCAAAGAAACAAAGCAACCTTTCGGCAACTAAAGGGGTTTGATGTTTTCGGTTTCAAGAAGTGAAGAAGATGAGAGAAATTCTCTTGAAGTTTCGGCTACAAAAGACAAAAGAGAGAGAGCTTTTCTTTTTTTACAAATGTGACCGAAAATGCACCCCAAAACAAAGGTACATTCGGCCTTCCCTTCTCCCACACTAAGCCGTCCACACTCCCCCCAAATCCCCTAAAATTCGGCCACCACTCCTCAAAGTACTCCAAGCCACTAATTCAAAAGCATTTGAATTAGTCCCCTTCCACAATTCACTCCTTGCCGTCCATCTCACCCATAGACTAGGTCCAAGGCAGAGTTTGAACTGCCTACAAACTCTCCCTTCCTAGGCGTCAAAAAGAAAGCCAAAAGGTGGCCACTCCGCAGCTTGAACACAAGATCTCTCCCTCCTGCAAATGACGCCACACACCCAAGCCTTAGTGGCGCCTATCCTGCCACTCCACCAGCTCCTTTCTTGTTCAACCAAAACACCAAATAAAACTCTTATACCCTAGCTCCAACAGCTCCCCTGACTTGACACCCAAAATCAAAATTTTCCCATTCACTCGTGCATACACTTAGACTTCAATTAAGCCCCAAAACATAGAAACAAACCATAAACACACTAGACACATGCAATATCATGCAACAACAAAACAGCCCCTAACCCGGGATATTACAAATCTCATTATCATGTTATGTGATTGATCGCTGTGAAGTTAGAGTTTTAAATTTATAAAGATAATGATCGAACCTGGAAAGTAACTATGACAACGATTGAGGCAAGCACACCTATCGAACAGTAGTATAGTTTAGGCAAGACCGGATTGTCGAACCCAAAGGAACTAAAAGTACTAATACTAACTTTCTTTTTATTATTTAGCCTAAGAATTAAGCGAATGATTGTTTAATCTAAATTAATTAACTACTAAAACTAAAGACTCTAAGACAAAGAAGAATGAATTTGGGAAAATAACTTGAGGAAAAACCAATTGATTAAGACGACACCCAAGGAAGAATCCACCTAAACTTCACTTGTTATCTAACTCTAAACCAGACGATTTATTCATTTGACTCGATCCGTAGGATTCCCTAATTTATATTAAACCCTCTCTCGAGGCGAATAACGTCTAACCCTAGGTTGATTAATTGAAATCTCTTTCTAATTAAAACCCCTAGAATTGCATTAACTCGATCTATGGACTCCCATATTAGGTTTCACCCTAATCCGGCAATGCTTCGTCACCCTATCTCTAGGCGCGCGATCAACTCCGCTTAACTATGCTAGATCTACTCTTAGGCAGGGACTTTTGCTCCTCCACCTAAGCACATCCAACTTGAATTAATATCCGTGAAATATCAACACAAGAATTAAGAACACATAATTAAGAAAAAATCAAATATTTATCATATAGTTCAGCAAATGATAACAAGATTCATCTAAGTTTCATCCCCTCGTATCCGAGGTTTAGTTCATAACAATAAAGGAAAACATCTCAGAAGAAAAGATAAAACAAAACATAAGAAATCCCTAAAACCCCCTGAAGGAATTTAAGAGGAGATCCTCTGTCTTGAGTAGAATTTTGTCTTCTTGAGATGGATCAATTGGCTATCCCCGAGCGAATTCCCACAAATCTGCCTTCTCTGGCCTAGCAAGACGCCCCTAAACGGTAGCTTTAGGCTCCCGTCGACTCCCCCCTTTTAGGTCATGCTTAGGGTGTATTTATAGGCTTTTGGAATGTGTTTCTTTGCCCCTAAGTATCCAAATCCGATTGAAAATGCTCTTTTCCGCGGCAGGGACACGGCCATGGCACACGCCTGTGTGAGTCGTCTTTAGGCCGTGTTCAGACTTCATTAATGAGGCACGGCCGTGTATTTCATGGCTTATATCGTGTTCGAGATTATTGAGGAGGCACGGCTGTGTGGTCTTGGGCCCAGGCCGTGTTGATTTCGTGCTTTGGCCCATTTGGCTTGTTTTAAGCCCGTTTCTTGTTATTTTCATCCTCCGGTGCTTCCCTGAGTATAAAACATGAAAAGAAAGTATTAAGGGAACCTTTTTACATAAATCAAAGGATAAATCATCCAAAAGTATGCTAAATGTGGGATTAAAATATGTTACTTTTACGGTTTATCAGTGATGTTATGCCATATGTGAATTTCACATGAATTATAAAGTGTGAAATATTAATATATTGTGTAAATATGTGATTAACATGTTGAACATGCCTATGTGATTTTAAGTGATAAGTGATATATTGAGCATGTCTCACATGCCAAAGTGAAAATTGATTTTTAAAGTGAAAAACTAATTTTTGTGGCCTTATCACATGCATGGGGTGGGATATGTGAAAGGAGGAAGAAGTGGCAGTTTATCTGCAAAAGTGGTGGCTTCTCCACAATATTATAAAATGGTAGTTTATCTAAAAAAGTGGTGGCTTGTTCACAAATTTATTAAGTGGCAGTTTATCTGCGTTACTGTAACAGTTTTCACAAATTGGAGTGTTTGGATGGACGAGTTCTTGGGAACTCGATTGTGGTGTGTAGCGGTGATGGGTAGGATGTTTTATAAAAATTTGCATAATCGTTTTACAAAGATTGCATTGTCATGATCATGTGCATAAAGAAAATTGATTGTTTTGTATGATAAGTATGTGCTTATTGTTAATTGATTTGTATATTGAATTCCTGCTTAATACTTGAGTTAAGACTCACACTGAGCTTAAAAGCTCAACCCTTTTAGTTTTCTAATTTTATAGATAACTCGAGGTTAGGATTCGATGACGGCATTTGGAGAAGTTTCTTGAAATTCTTTTAAATTAAAGTAAATAAAGTTTACTTTAATATTTTGTTTTGGGACTGTAATAAGATTTAGTATGGATTGTGGCATGTGACATTAATTTGGGGATTTTTATTTTAAATTGCATGAATTGATTTCATGACATTAAATTTTTAAAAACTACATAATTAGTATTTGGGAAGATTATGCATGAAACATGGTTTTTATTAAAACTTAACAAAATCAACCTTTTCCGCTTTGACAATGAAAATGAGTTTTAGACATATATACAACTTAGTTTTTGAGGTTTAAAATTGTTTGTTGATGTTTTTATCGATTTCACATGAAATATTAATTTTTAACAAAATATGGTTTCAATAAAAAATTTCGTTGCTATCTTTGTAAAAATATGCCAATATTACAGTTTTCCACTGAAATTCTGAGAAACAAGTTTTTAACAAAATAGACTTAGTTTTCAAATTTACTGATGTTTACAAATGAGATATCTAAAGATATTTAACTTTTGAAGCTAACTTGTTTTTCCCGAATAATGATGAATAACCAAGTTCTTTTGTTTTGAATAAATAAATGAATGATTTTGAAATATTAGTAAATTTATGAAAATTTTGAATAGCGATCAAACTTTTACAAATACATAAGATATTGTAATCCTCGATTTCTAAAATTTTCATTTTCACTAGTTTTGAATGATTTACGCAAATGGTTTAAAAAAGTATGTTTGAAAACTATGAAAGATTATTTTTTGGGCCATTATGGTGGCCAATGTAGCTATCCTAATTTGACCTTAACGACTAGGTTGGGTTTGTGGTGTTACATTTAGTGGTATCAGAGACCGGTACAAAACTCGGACTATGTATTTTAAATGGTTCTGCATTCATATTTCAAATGGGTATTTTGGGAACCATGGCACAAGAAAATTTTCACAAGATTTTCATAAAATTTAAAATCCGAGAATGTCGATGTTATTCTGAAGTTAGTATTGTCACTACTAAACTATAGACAAATATTAAGATTGTATTGCTTAAAATTATAGATTAGAACTGTAAGCTTTAAACTATAAACATTTAGGAATAGTTAGGCATTTTATTTTTGAACTAAAGCTTAACATAAAACTTTAGACTTGAGAAAGAGATATAAAAACCAAAGGCATGTGAACTCATGGTAGGTGATTTGAAGCGGGCCAAAGCGATATAAAAACCGTAAGAGAAATGGCATCGTTAATGCGTCTACCGCTAAAGGAAGAAATCAAGAGACTAAGGATGATGCAATGTCCCAAGCAATGTTGGGAGCCTTAGAAAGGGTTTTTGAGACTATGATTGAGATGAACAAGATATTAGAAGGGAGTAAGTGGTTGGAACATGAGAGAAAGGAAAAGAATAAAGTACGAAATAAGAGGAAGTCTAGTTATACTGGCCCAAATTCACGACATTTGAAGCGGGCCAAAGAGGATAAAACACAACAGAATGTTGTAAAATCTAATAGTGGAGGTTTTATTGGATTAGCGAGAAATTTTTGTTTGTAAGTATAATAAGCGCCATTCGAGCGAGTGTTGGAAAATTCAGGAACAAGCTTGAAAAGTGGGTCTGCTGAGCACTGCGTACGAATTGTCCACGGTGTTATCCTGTTCAAATGCAAGCATTGACTCAAAAATTGAATCAGAGACTGGTTTATGCTGTTAGGCGTTGAAAGTATCGAGACACATTTGGCATCAATGAAGGTACTTTTATGATCCATTCTAATTGTGCCTTGCACTGATTGAGAATTTGTTTTACCTAAAAGTTTGTTGTTAATAGTGTACCTGTGAAACTGAGAATTTTGGAATGAGGAAATCATTAGTGAAATTACTATAGATATTCCCTTGAGACAATCCGTGTAAGGAAATTGGAAACCATTGGAGATTTAAGGTGAAGTATTGAAACTACATTGGAATTAGAGTTGTGCAGTGGAAGCTGATCTGTCAAAATTCTTTGTAGCTAATTAAACTATTTTTCACACTTGAGGAGCCTGCATACAAGCATTTTCATTAAATTTTAGTTAAGTTTCTTTAGTTTTACTTACATTCAATAAAATGTGCAAATTGAGTCTTTTATTTACCCTAAGGGCTGAAAGAAACCTAAAGGAGGGCTAGCGTACTTTGTGATTGTGTAAGAGACCATTAGAAGGAATTTTTGGATGATACAAGACATTATTTTGCAACACGGGAGGATTGATGTCGCAACATAGGGAGCAAAATGAAGAAAACACAAGTCTGCATCGCGACACAGACTGAGGGTGTCACAACATATCCCTGAAGATGGCTATAGAGAAGCATACTGGTTGCTACGTCACCGCCTTCAGACGTACAAACGTCCAGGGTGTGAATACTGCAATAAAATATAGAATTACGAGGTGTTATTCGCAAGTATACAGGTCCAGTTATAATATAGTTTTACAACGGAATGGGTGAGTACTCCGAGGATCGTACCCAAGGGAGGTGAGCGCTAGATCAATTCTAGCCTAAGCACTAAAAGATCTAATTAGTACTTTAGATTAAGTTATAGTACGAAGAAGATAAAATAAAGGATTTTTGGGGTTTTTATAATGATAAAAATAAAACAACATAAAAAAGATAAAATTCAAGATATTAAAAAGGAAGAATAAATCAAATCTGAGTACGGGTGATTAGCTCGCTTCGGTAATCTCCATCAACTGTCCATTTGGGTTCCTCGTGGAACGATGGAAATGTGCAAGAGTACATAATCGCAACAAGTAATAAAGTGACAAGTAAATGTCGAGTTATCGTACCCATAGGGACTATGTAAAAAATATTTATGAAATGCAATTAAAAACACTTTGGTGAAGGAAAATCGTTTGTTTTGAAAAAGGGTTTAATAAAACTAGATTTTAACTATGTAAATTAACTATGAAATTTAAAAGGTAAAGATTCCAACGCACGACTTCTGAAAAACAAGTTTAATCAATATGTCATAATTGTGTTAGATCAATTACATTTCTTAACTTAATATTACTAAAACAATGTTCATGTTGTTACGAATAAATTCACGACAACTTGGTAATTTGTTAACTATAGCACATATAGACTTACAAAATTAACTAATCTCTGGAACATATCACTATGCCAATTTGAACAATTAATCAATTTTAATAAGCAAGTAAAAGACTAAGTGAAGTAACAATATATTCCTACATTGAAATAGTTTAATCACAATAATCTTACAAGTTATGCAAGGCTAATGTACCGTTTAATACTGTGGCTAATTTAACCCTCAGCTACCTTAGAAGATTAAACATGCATTGATTAAGTATTGTGTCAATTAATTACAATTTCAATACGATTAATAATTAATTCATTAGTTACCTTACAATCCTAATGCAAGTATAACATAATCATGGTTTTACTTAATCAAACAATTTACCAAGACCTATAACAACACAAACATGATTTTAATAACTTAAGTAGACGAAATGCAATCAACCTAACACGAATTAAATTTAAGTCATGTTAATTAAATTTAGAATAAAAACATAACAAATATTCATAGACATGTTCATAACAAAAACATGGAAAGTTAAAGGATAGGAAACTAGAATCAAATCCAGTGTTTCTCTGAAGCCATGACTAGTTTGCTCCTCCCCTTCTCCACTCATTCTATTGTTCCACGACTTCTATAAGCACTTGAATGCTGCTACCCAAGGTGGTTGAAGGCTCTTTTCCAAGAGGAAAATTGGCAATGAAAAGTAGAAGGGAAAAATGGTAAACAAAGAGAGGTTTTAGAAGGGAGAAAGTGAGTAAGAGAGAGAGAGAGAAGTGTGAATGAAGGTGTGCTGAATGAATAGGTGAAGGGGGTATTTATAGGTGGGAGTGGCTACTAAAAATAGAAAATAATTAGCAGCCACACATGTAGAAAAGTTTGAATGTTTCAAACTTTGCTAAATTTAGCTTGGGGCAAATCTTCAAAAGCATAATAAGTGGAGGGGTTTGAATGAAATTTCAAGGAAACTTTGAGGGTTGTTCTGCAAGCATAAAAATCACTCTGGGCTGCCATTTCTCTTGTTGGATGAGTCTTGTTTAGCACAATCGGTCCACTTCCTCCTTCAGGCTTTATATTAAATTTTGACCCAATTAACTTTGGATAAAAATTAAACATAAAGTGCATAAAATAATAGTTATTTGGACCATCCTTGGCTGGAAAAATATTTTTCTCTTGCCCTTGGTTCACTCGATGCAAAAATTCCCCAATGGTTTAAGCCTTTTGAAGTGTCTGCCGAGCCAATTTTCACCTTTTGTGCGAAACTTTTGAAAATAAACCAATTTTGTGAAAATTTATTATAAAAATAATTAAAACTCAATATATTAATAATAAAGTGCAAATTAATTATTTTATAATTAAAGTATGTATTTCGACAAAATTTACTACGAAATTGCATGAATTTGGGCTCAAAAGGTGCTGAAAAATTCTATATATTTTTGTGTTTCCACTCGTCAATCAACTAGTCACTACCCTAGAAGGATCTTCCGATCTTCCACTAACATAACGAGTCTGTAACAGCCCGATTTAGGGGCTAGTCAGAATAGTGGTTGTGAGACCACAAATCTGAAGTAAAAATATGCATTTTATGATTTTTATGAGGCTTATGATGTGGTTACATGATTGTGTGAAAATTTCATGAGGAAATTTTTTTTATTAGTGATCAATTTGTCGATTAGGACTAAATTGCAAAGATTAGAAAATATGAGATTATAGAAGATTTAAGTATGAAATAGAATTATAAAAATTACTAGAGGTCCTAATTTAGCAATTAGACCATTAAATGTCAAGATGGACAAAAATGGACATGGGAAGGAAAAATCTCAAGAAAGGGCCATAAGGGCATTTTAGTCATTTGGTTAATTAATGAATTAAAAAGGAAAAAATAATACAAAGTGTCGTCCATCTTCTTCTTCTAAGTGCTGAAATTTTCAAGGAGACATAGCTAGGGTTTCTTCAACTTCCAAGCTTCATAGCAAGTGCATCCTAGCCCAGTTTTTAATGTTGTACGTATTTTTGAGATCCTTGTAACTCGATTTAGCTATTTATAGCTATATTTTGAGCTAGGGTTTATGTTCAAAAATTTACCCATGTATGACATGCATGTATTTTGATGTTTTAAGGAAGAATATGAAAGTTTGATGTGTGATAAACATCTTTTTCTTAGTGATTTTCATGGAAAATGCATAAAATGGTTAAGAAATTGGGGGAATTGGGGGCTGCTGTACATGAGTGAAATAGTGGAAATTAGGGGTTGTTGTAGTTAAGAAAATAATTTGGCTAGGCTTAAAACACAAGAAAGTTGAATAAAAATCATTTTACGAGCCTAGGGACAAAAATGTAATTAGGTGAAAGTTTAGGGGCAAAATCGTTATTTTGCCAAAGTATGATTCATGAGTCAATTTAGTTAATGTGAGTATTAAACAAGTGAAATTGTTATTATAGATCAAGAAACACGAAGCTCGGACTGAAACCGAGGCAAGAACAAAGTGTTGGACTAAATCGAACATCTACACATATTTTGAGTACTAAGGTAAGTTTGTGTGAAATTAAAGTTTCATGGTGTTTTTATTGTAACACCCCAAACCCGGCCCAAACGCTACGACCAGATCTGGTATGCTACGGGGTTTAACGTTAAAACCTTCACTTGGATGATTTTCGGAAATTCAGTTTGTTTATTTAGGTATTCGCTAAAATAAGTGATATTTGAAGAAAACCTTTGCTTTTTCTTTGAACGTGTTTGAAAATCCCATATTATTACTTCTTGTAGATAAGTCTTTGAACATAAAGTTAAATTTAAAAAAAAATAGAATAAAGACATTAACAAGTATAATTTAAACCTAAGCTATGGAGCCTTATTACAAAAATAGTCCCAAAATTGAAAACTTAAAGGAAAGCTGAAAATAGTCTATGAAGATATAAGACTTGATGGCCCCTCGAGTCCGCCTCGGCTCCCATGTCCACGATCTACTGCTCATCTGAAAAGTTAGGGAAAATAAAGGGGTGAGTCACCAAGACTCAGTGTGCAAATCCCGAAAACACATAAAAGGCTTGAGGCCCACAAACACATTAAGGGCCTTGGCCCATACATAATGGCAACAAAATAATCACATGCTGCATGGCCCAACCCAACCTAAAAGTCCATCCTCTACACACCAGCCCGTACCAGCCATCACACCTCGGGGATTTCTACAATCAACCCACCAACCGCTACACACCATATCGATACCATCATGCATCGATTATAATGCCGATCACCATGTGACCTTATAATCCATTGTGGCGAGCCACCGATCAACGTGTGACCTTATAATCAAGTGTGGCGAGCCACCGATCACTATGTGACCTTATAATCAAGTGTGGCGAGAGCCACCGATCACTATTGTGACCTAAGTGTACATATCGTGGTTTAACCACCGATCACTAGGTGACCTTTCAACATGCTCTTCCCTTCATCATATCAACCCCATCCCATGCATACATCCATGTAGAAGCAAAATAATATACAACCTAAAAGATCACGATCTATCACATACATCGATACATATAGAGAAGTCTCTATGATTACGTGCTGGCATCCCTTGCCTACCCTTTTCGGGTATCTGACATCCCATACAAACCTTTTACGGCTTTTAGCCCACAACATATATAGTATGCAGTTAATTAGTGTGATAGAGATCTACACACACTGATTACAATCAAGATGATACTTTCTATGTCAACACTATCGGTGGCCGTCTGATCGCTAAGCGCCTTTGGTTTTGTTACTCAAGTCGGTCCACAACCCGATGGCTAACCCCGAATCAGCGACACTTGTTCGTTTCTTAAACTTAGGGGTTGGATTTACGGGTCCAATCCCTCCTTCGCTTTGATTGACATTTGATTCCATCAAAAGACCTTATCAGTTGCTACCACCCACATATGGTTATTAATCCGTAACACAGGGTTAAGACCACAAATACAATAAACGAGCCTAACAAAAATCTAAAGAGAACCCCTTACCTTGAAATCCCGAAAAGAGGTATGGGTCTCAGAGACTAGCGATTTCCGGCTTTTGGGATCTAGATGATTTGATCTACTTCGATTCACGAAATGTTGCCCCAAGATGAGAACACAAGAACAGCCAAAACGTTACTCCAAATTTAATCTTATCACATCAATTAGCCTTTCGGCTTTGGCCTCCAAAAACCAAAAGAGAAAGGAAGAACAGAAGAAATCGGCACTTACCTTAACACAAAGAATTCGGCAACTCCTAGAGAATTTTGGCTTTTGAGAAGATCAAAAAGAAAGATGGTGCAAAGGAATCTATGGAGGTTCGACTTAATGAAGGAATCAAAATAAAAAGATGCAGAGGAAGATTATGAGGTTTCGGTTGTAGGAGAAAGCAGAGAAAAACAATGGACATTCGACTTTAGCATAAAAGTGGAGATGAGAGAATGGAATTAGGGATTTCAGCTTTAGTAGAGAATGAGAGAAGAGAGTAAGGGAATAAAACCCAAATGCCGAAAATAAAGAAGTATTCCCCTCCCCTAAAGAGAATTTCTCGCTCTTACCAAACAAATGCCGAAAATGCCTATTTTGCAAACTAAAAACCCATCCTATCAATAGGGAAATTTCGGCACCCCTTAGCCATACAAAACCGATTCCCCCTTCCCACCTAGAGTTTGAAAATCGACCACCACTCAAACACCGGATAACTCCTAGATTTTCTCCCTTATCTCCATCTAATCACTCATCCTCAAGTGGCATGGATAACGCCACCTCTTCCTTCCTTTATCTGCCACATTATCAGCCATATTATCCACATTATCCCACTCATTAAATCTCCTGTTTTTAAGCATTCCAACCGACTCCAACTCCTCTCTTTTGGCGCCAAAAACATTTAAAATAAGTGGGTAATGCGACTCGACCTTGGACCTCCTTATTGCTTATCACGCCACCTCAAAGCTTCTAAGTAACGCCATCGACCACCGGCCACAAGCCCATTTATGTGTCTTACTTTACTGAGATAATATCTTTTAAGCCCCTATTCTAATCGGCTTTCCACTAAAGTGCCCAAGCGAGAAAATTTGACTAAGGCCTCGGCCCAATTCCTAAGCCCAATCAACCCCTAAACACCCTAATTACACATTAGAGATAACATAAACATCACGAAGACATTAAACGCAAAGGCCCATTAATTCGGGATGTTACGGTTCTACCTCCCTTAAAGAAATTTCGGCCTCGAAATTACCCGATCAGAATAGATGCGGGTATTGCTGCCGCATCGCTTCCTCTGGTTCCCAAGTAGCCTCATCGAACCGTGTGATTCCGCCACAGAACTTTAACCAACGGAACCGTCTTTCTCCGCAATACTTTGACATTACGATCCGGGATTTCCACCGCTCTGTTCAAAGGATAAATCGGGTCTTACTTCGATTTCTTCCACCGACACCACGTGGGATGGATCCGAACGGTAACGTCTTATCATAGAGACGTGGAATACATTGTGAATCTGGCTTAGCTCAGAAGGTAGCTCTAGCTTATAAGCTACTGGTCCCACTCGTTTCAACACCCGATAAGGTCCGATAAATCTGGGACTTAATTTACCTTTCCGTCCAAACCTCAGTACTTTCTTCCATGGCGACACCTTCAAGAACACCTTGTCACCCACTGCAAATTCTATGTCCTTACGCTTCAGGTTAGCATAGGACTTCTGTCGTTCTGATACTTCCTTTAATTGAGCCCGAATTAACTCTACCTTCTCCTCTGTCTCGGTAACCAATTTTAGACCCAAAATCTGACGTTCCCCTAATTACGTCCAGCAGGTAGGTGTACGACACCTCCGCCCGTACAATGCTTCATAGGGCGCCATCTAAATACTTGACTGGTAGCTATTGTTGTACGCAAACTCCGCCAACGGTAAGAACTCTTCCCAACTACCCCTGAAGTCAATGACACATCCTCTTAACATGTCCTCTAAGATCTGGATTACCCGCTTAGACTGTCCATCGGTCTAAGGATGAAACGCCGTACTGAAATCCAACTTCGTACCCAACGCTTGATGCAACGCCTTAAAAAATCGTGAGGTGAACCTAGGGTCCTTGTGTAACATCCCGAAATTGGGCCTAGTAGGATTGGGCCTTGAGCTTTACGAAAATTTGAGTATTATTTGTGTTGGCTCGGGTATGAATTTTGTGTGTTAGCATAGTCTTGTGAAGGCTTGATTTTATTTAGGAAGTTAGAATAATATTTTTTTAGTAAGGTTTATTTAATGAAGTGGATTAAGTGAGCTTAGCACTTAAGTTAATCTAAGTGTTAATTAAAGCACATGAGGAGTTAGTGGCAAGGTGGTTATGATGCTTGGTTAGTTGCTTGAGGTTAGAGGTTCGAGTAGCATGATTAACATTTTGAAGACTTTATTTTTATCCTAGCATTGATGGACGGTCAAACCTTATTTATGATAGGTTGGACTCTCAAATTTTGGTAAGTTGAATATTGGTTTAAGGAAAGCATGAAATTGGGGATAAGAATCTTAAAGTTATGGTATTATGAGGGGACAAAAGGCATGGAATATGGAGGATGTTTTGGAAACTTTATTCAAGGCTTTAGTGCATGTATGTGGACGGCATGTATGGCTAGGGGGGTGGCCGAATGTAATAGGTAGTTTGGGGGGATATTGGCCAATTTTGTCATTTGAACATCTTTTTGCATTTTTGTTTTCCCTCTCCAAAAACTCTTTCTTTGGCCGAATGTCATTGTGCATTTTGTGCAAATGTAGCTTTTGTTTTAGCTCTTATTTTGTTGAACCAAAAATGCTATTTCCTTTCTTTCATCTTTGCTTTTGAAACCAAAACTTCATTTTGGTATTTTTGCACTTTTCTTTTAGGCAAAATAGGTGTTGGCCGAATCTCATCTCTCCCACATCTCTCTTTTCTTTTCTTTTTGACATTTGTTCATAATCACATTTTCTTTTACACTCTCTTGGTCGAATATCTCTCCATCTCAAATACCATTTCTTTTTCATTTGTGCAAAGATAAAAACATCTACCTCCATTCTATTTTTCTTTTCTTTTTCACTTCACCATAGCCGAATCTTCCCACTTCCTTTTAGTTTTAGTTTGGCCGATTATTCAAGGGTAAACTCTCTTTGGTTTCTTCAATCGATTTTGATAAAAGGGGTAAGTGTTCATGGACGTTTTCCTTCAATTCTTTTCTCGTCTCTATGTTATTTTCTTATGGATTAAGGCCGAATCTATGGGCATTGGTTTGCAAGGTTCTAATCATTCTTAGAAACTGATCTCTTTTAGGCTTTTCGGGACGTTGGAAGCAATCAATCTAAGCCTCGTTTCTTTGTCAATCGATTTGGGTAAGTTTAGGTAAGAATTTGTATTACAAGTGATAACTCTTTGGGATTTAGTAGTATGGCCGAATGGCCTTTGTTCATAATTTTAGTATTGGCCGATTGTAGGACAAGGTGTTCTAGTGCGGTAGATCGGATTCGGGAGTTAGTTCTTGCGTTGGTGAAAGGTGTGTATCTTACACACTTTATAACTTGGTTTATATATGTATATTTGTGTGTTATAACTAATCATATTATGAAAGTGGGTAAATCGATGAGATCTGGATATGATACCATGATGGTATGAATAAAGATTCGGGTAAGTCCGTTTCAATATGTTGTTAATACATGTGGATTGAAATCATGATCTGCGATTTATGATATATTCATTATGAGATACATATCAAAGTTTATTGACATGATTTGTCTATCTATTGCATTGGTATGGGCAATATGAGAGGAGGGGGAAGATTGATGATTCGTGTCTTCGGACACCAGTGGTTTGGCACCACCAGTGATTTGGTATCACATTCGTGTCTTGGACACGGAGGTTTGGCACCTCATAGCGACTTGTCCACGTGGTTAATTCCACCGTGGGTTGGCCCCACTTTTGAGATATGGGATCGTCTCGCGCGGTGATTTGGTATCACACGTGGGGTTGGCCCCACAACTTGATGATTCGTGTCTTCGGACACGGTGGTTTGGCACCACCGGTGATTTGGTATCACATTCGTGTCTTCGGACACGGAGGTTTGGCACCTCATAGCGACTTGTCCACTGTGGTTAATTCCACCGTGGGTTGGCCCCACTTTTGAGATATGGGATCGTCTTCCGGTGATTTGGTATCACACGTGGGTTGGCCCCACAGATGGATGGATTATTCGTGACTACGGTCACCAAAGATTTGGTATCACATTTGTGTCTTTGGACACCGGTGGTTTGGCACCACCAGTGGTTTGGTACCACACGGGGTAGAAAAGGAGTTATGGATGGCTAGGTTGGGTGCATTATACATATATGTTGCTTTGTTATAATTTGTGTAAGTATGTGGTATTTACCCGGTAGAGGAATATGCATCTGAGTCTTGGTGACTCACCTTCTCCTTATATTTTCAGTGATTCGTGAGATCGCGGATATGGAGCCGGATGAACTCGAGGAGGCCATGCAATAAAGTTTGGTTTTACATGAACTTCCATTTGGGTACTTTATTTTAATTTGGTTTTCATATTTTATGGATTTGTAATAAGGCTGTTTTAGTTATGTTTTGGATTATTTTTATGTTTTGAATATATTTAAAATATGGCTTATAAATTACTTAGTTAATCTAATAATTGAGCTCAAAGTTTTCTAAACTATAAACTCGCAATGGTTTTAAAAATCTTACCATCGGGTAATATGAATAGTTCGATAGAAAAATTACAAGTTAAGTGTTTTCAACAAATTAAGTGATTTCCAAAATTCGAGTTTCGTACTCAATTGCAAACGGATTTTTAAAGTGATATTTCAAATTTTCTTAAAAAGATATAAATGTTTTCTATCCTATGATTTATCAACTAAGTTTTAAAGTTTTATGTAATTCAAAGTAAATCTCAGTTTTAACTTATTTTCGACAAATAAAGAATTTCAAAGAGTTTTTCACAAAATTTAATTGTTAATTCGATTCTTTCAAAAATATTTTCCTTAGTGACATACCAGATTTGGTCGTGGTGTATTGACCGGGTTTGGGGTGTTACACCTTGTCCGATATGATTGATACTGGTACCCCATGTAACCTCACTACCTCCGCTATGTACAGCTTAGCCAATTTCTGCAGAGAGTAATCGACACGTACTGGTATGAAATGAGCAGACTTCGTCAAGCGGTCAACAATCACCCAGACCGAATCTTTCTTAGTAGGCGTGAGGGGTAGCCCACTAACAAAGTCCATTGCGATCCTTTCCCACTTTCATTGTGGAATCTTCACCGGCTGTAACAACCCTGATGGTAACTGATGTTCCGCCTTTACCTGCTAACAGGTCAAACACTTCCCCACAAATTCGGTCACCTCTCGTTTCAAACCCGACCACCAGAACTGATCTCGCAAATCTCGATACATCTTACTTCCTCCAGGGTGCATAGCGTATGGACTACCATGCGCTTCTTGCAAAATCTTATGCCTCAACTCAAAATCTTTCGGCATACACACTCTCCCTTGAAAACATAATAGCCCTTCCTCATTCACACTAAATTCTGTTGATCCTTCACTTGATCCTACCGGAAACTTCTCCTTTAGCAACTCGTCAATCTGCTGTTTCTCCTGAACCTAACTGACCCAAGAGGGTTTCACTTGAAGTTCAGCTAATAAACTCCCATCATCATATAGACTAAGGTGAGAAAACATTGCTCTCAAGTCAGAGATTACTTTACGACTTAGAGCATCCGCCACCACGTTGGCTTTACCCGGATGGTACTCGATCGAGCAGTCATAATCTTTTAACAACTCGATCCACCTCCTTTGCCTTAGATTCAACTCCTTCTGGGTCAACAGGTATTTTAGACTCTTATGATCGGTATAAATGACAGATTTCTCCCCGTACAGATAATGTCTCCAAATCTTCAAAGCAAAAACCATCGTCGCCAATTCCAAATCATGGGTGGGATAACTTGCTTCGTGCGGTCTTAACTGCCGAGATGCGTACGCAAGAACCTTTCCACCTTGCATCAACACGCATCCTAGTCCCGTGTGTGAAGCATCACAGTAAATCATGAACTCCTTCCCAGCCTTCGGCTGAATCAATACTGGAGCCTCCGTTAAAATCCTTTTTAACTTCTCGAAACTCTCTTGCTGCTTATTAGACCAAACAAACGGAACCCCTTTCCGTAACAACTTAGTCAACGGTGCTGCAATCAATGAAAATCCTTCAACAAACCTTCTGTAATACCCAGCCAAACCAAGGAAACTCTGAATTTTTGCTACGGACTTAGGCAGCTTCAAATCCCACCACTTCAATTTTCCGAGGGTCAACCCTAATCCCCTCCGCCGACACAACGTGACCTAGAAAAGTAACTTCCCTTAGCCAAAATTTGCACTTACTGAATTTGGCATACAACTGCTTCTCCCTCAGAATCTGCAGAACCACCCAAAGATGTGAATCATGCTCCTCTTTCGATTTTGAATAAACCAGAATATCATCTATAAACACCACGAAAAATTGATCCAAGTAGGGTTGAAATACTCGGTTCATCATATCCATAAACGCTGCTGGTGCGTTAGTCAACCCAAATGGCATTACCATGAATTCGTAGTGACCGTAGCGAGTCCTAAAAGCCGTCTTATGAATATCTGCCTCCTTGACCTTAAGCTGATGGTACCCTGATCTCAGATCTATCTTTGAGAAAACTGAAGCCCCCTTCAGCTGATCGAACAAGTCATCGATCCTCGGCAACGAGTATTTATTCTTGATGGTCAACTTATTCAGCTGGCAATAGTCAATGCATATACGCATTGATCCATCCTTCTTCTTAACGAACAACACCGGCGCTCCCCAAGGTGACACACTTGGTCGGATAAACCCTCTATCTAGCAACTCTTGGATCTTAGCCTTCAATTCCACCAACTCCTTCGGCGCCATCGTGTACGGAGCGATAGGTACTAGCGCTGTTCCCGGAAGAAGATCAATACCAAACTCCACTTCACGATCCGGAGGTAATCCCGAAAGCTCTTCTGGGAAAACATCAGGAAATTCCCTCACCGTCCTAACGTCCCCAACAGTTAGTTCTTTGGCTTCTAGAGCCCGAACAAACATTAAATTTGCCTTGTATCCTTTCCTCACCATCCTTTCTGCTCTTAAGGCAGACACCACATTTGACAAATAGTTCCCCCTTTCACCTATCACCAACACTTTGCCACCCTCGGGAGTTTTTAACACCATATGTTTTGCTGCACAGTCCAAATTTGCTTGATACTTCACTAACCAATCCATTCCTAAGATCAAATCGAACTCCCCAAATGGCAGTTCCATTAGATCAGCCCGAAAAGCTACCCCTTGAACTTCCAGGTACATCCTTATCTGATTTGCTCACCACTACGCTTGTCCTAGAGGGCTCACTACGATCATCTCCTAGAAGAAGTCTCATAATTTAATTTCAAAGTTCCCGCTATAGCACTAGCAACATAAGAGTGCGTCGAACCAATATCAATCAAGGCGGTATAAGGCAAACCATAAATTAGGAACGTCACGGTTATGACATCCGGTGCGTCAGCCTTCTCTCGACATCTGGTAGCATAAACTAACCCCGGCTGTCTTACCTCGGTGTTTCCTGCCCCTCGGCCTGGTGCTCCACGGCCCCGATCGAAACCGTTACCACCTTTGCCTGGACCACGACCTCTCTGTGGGCTGCCGACCACCTCTTCCCGTGTGCATTCCCTTGACCCGTGGGCCCTTCAACGCCCGTGCTTGTGGACAATTTCTAACTTGGTGGTCCGTAGATCCACACTGAAGCACTTCCCACCGCACGCCCAATACTCACCTCGTGGAATTTACCACATCGAGCACACTTCGGTGTCTAACTAGCAACAGCAGGTCTCTCATCTCGTCTCGGCCGTCGACTGGTCTTTTTTGAATATGCCCAGCTGCCCCTGATGATCCAAAATTTCTCTTACTTCCGCTCCTATCTCTATCCCGATTCAATTTTTCTCAAAGCTTAACCTCCTCGGCTATCTTAGCTTTTTCCACTAGCACAAAGAAATTCCCTCTCCCGCTGTGGTGCTATCAATACACGCAGATCGTCCCTCAAACCATCTTCAAATTGAACACAACGTTCATGGTCTGTGGCCACCATCCCTCGAGCATAACGGCTAAGGCGTAAAATTTCACTTCATACGCAGCCACCACCGACCTACTTCCTGAACTGCAGTTCGAACGCTCTACGCTGCGCATCCACATAACTCGACCCAATGTATTTACTCTGAAACGCTGTTTTGAAGAGGTCCCAGGTGATATGGTCAGCCACCGTACCATCCTTAACCGTAAGCCACCATTGATAAGCTTCGTCCCGCAGGAGAGATATAACCCCTTTCAGTTTGTCCTCTTCCGTGAAATCAAGATCATCCATTATACGCTCAACCGCCTCCAACCAATACTCAGCTGTACTCGGGGCTATACCGGAAATTCCCCTAAACATTTCTGCCCCAATGGCTCTAAGTCGCTCCGACACAGATTTCCGGGCCCCTGTGCCCATGCCTGCCCCAGTAACCCTCTCTAAAACCCTTAACATCGCCTGAGATACCGCATCATCTCCGGTCATCTGGTCCTAAAATTCCACCTCCGCAGCGGGTGGTACCGGCATCTCGTTTCGGACCCATAGCGGATCCTATTGGTTCGACACGACCATCCTACCCCTACCACGACCCACGCGCGGACGTCCCACGACCCCTTGTGCTCATTCTACCGATTCGCGTTTATCTGATTAGAAATTTTATGAATTATTAATTTCTTTCACTGATTAACCACGAACAATCTTATGGACAGTAGTTTCAAGAGTAGTTCTTTCGGGTTCAAAATTATATCCACGATTTTCAGTCTCAAGTCTGTATCTCCTAGTTCTAGGAACCACATACATTCAACCATCATACATCAACATACAAGTAGCATCCATGAACTCACATTCATCACATAAGGGTATTTTTGTCATTTCACTTCCCAGGGGTTTTTCCGTAATTTTATCCTACAGGGGTATTTTCGTAATTTCCCAGAATAGAGTATCTTGGTGTTTTTTTTTCGAAATAGAAATATTTTGGTATATATTTTTTAAAGCAGGGATATTTTTGAAAATTTTAATATTTTTTTCTCTTTTTTTTCCAAATCGAGGGTATTTTGGTAATTTCACAAATTCTGATAATTTTGTAAACCGGGTACTATTGTAAATCTAGGGGTTTTTGGGTAAATTTTCAAAACATGGGTATTTTGGTAATTTACAAAACTAAGGGTATTTGGTCCCTTTCAGGTTTTAATTATGGTCTTTGGCCCGTCAACAAGTCCTCGCGACTAAGGTGAACAGTCACTACGCACCAGGTAAGATTCCAGGGAAGAGGAGGTGAGTCACTAGGACCGCTTAAATACCAACCTCTCCCTGAATCCAATCCTAGACATGCGCATGCCTGTTGCCATACCCTAACCAAGCGACTGCTTTACGGACATGTTTAGTTAGATTAAGTTTTATGAATTTAAAGAATTGTTTAAACTAGGCCTAAAGTCCATTAATTCCTATCATACTAGTCTACGTCCATGAAGCCCATCAAACCCAACATGTATATCAAATCCAGAGTTAGAATACTTACCTGCGTGGATCGAGTGCCGGTAGACTCGAAGGCCATATCTCAACCACAGCATTTTACCAATTTATAAACTACTACTGGACCCATTTCACAGCCCGAGTTTTCCAACTGGGCTCTGATACCAAAATGTAACACCCCAAACCTGGCCCAAACACTACGACCAGATCTGGTATGCTACGGGGTTTAACGTTAAAAACTTCATTTGGATGATGATTTTCGAAAATTCAGTTTGTTTATTTAGGTATTCGCTAAAATAAGTGATATTTGAAGAAAACATTTGCTTTTTATTTGAACATGTTTGAAAATCCCATATTATTACTTCTTGTAGATAAGTCTTTGAACATAAAGTTAAATTTTAAAAAAAATAGAATAAAGACATTAACAAGTATAATTTAAAACTAAGCTATGGAGCCTTATTACATAAATAGTCCCAAAATTGAAAACTTAAAGGAAAGCTGAAAATAGTCTATGAAAATATAAGACTTGATGGCCCCTCGAGTTCGCCTCGGCTCCCATGTCCACGATCTACTGCTCATTTGAAAAGTCATGGAAAATAAAGTGGTGAGTCACCAAGACTCAGTGTGCAAATTCCAAAAGCACATAAAAGGCTTGAGGCCCACAAACACATTATGGGCCTTGGCCCATACACAATGGCAATAAAATAATCACATGCTGCATGGCCCAACCCAACCTAAAAGTCCATCCTCTACACACCAGCCGGTAACAGCCATCACACCTTGGGGATTTCTACAATCAACCCACCAATCGCTGCACACCATATCGACAGTCATGCTGTCAGTTATAATGCCTATCACCATGTGACCTTATAATCCATTGTGGCAGAGCCACCGATCACTATGTGACCTTATAATCAAGTGTGGAAGAGCCACCGATCACTATGTGACCTTATAATCAAGTGTGGCAGAGCCATCGATCACTATTGTGACCTAAGTGTACATATCGTGGTTTAACCACCGATCACTAGGTGACCTTTTAACATGCTCTTCCCCTTCATCATATCAACCCCATCCCATGCATACATCCATGCAGAAGCAAAATAACATACAACCTAAAAGATCACAGTCTATCACATACATCGATACACATAGAGAAGTTTCTATGATTACGTACCTGGCATCCCTTGCCTACCCTTTTCGGGTAATACGACTGTTTTTCCGGCTTTTAGCCCATAACATATATAGTACAGATTAATTAGTGTAATAGAGATCTACACACCTGATTACAGTCAAGATGATACTTTCTATGTCAACACTATCGGTATCCGATATGATTGCTAACTGCCTTTGGTTTTATTCTGAAGCCGGTCCACAACCCGGTGGCCAATCCCGAACTGCTGACACCATTCGTTTCTTAAACTTAGGGTTTGGATTTACGGGTCCAATCCCCTCCTTCGCCTGATCGACATTTGATTCCATCAAAAGACCTTATCAGTTGCTACCACCCACATATGGTTATTAATCCGTAACACAGGGTTAAGACCACAAATACAATAAACGAGCCTAACAAAAATCTAAAGAGAACCCCTTACCTTGAAATCTTGAAAAGAGGTATGGGTCTCAGAGACTAGCGATTTCTGGCTTTTGGGATCTAGATGATTTGATCTACTTCGATTCCCGAAATGTTATCCCAAGATGAGAACACAAGAACAGTCAAAACGTTACTCCAAAGTTAATCTTATCACATCAATTAGCCTTTCGGCTTTGGCCTCCAAAAACCAAAAGAGAAAGGAAGAACAGAAGAAATCGACACTTACCTTAACACAGAGAATTCGGCAACTCCTAGAGAATTCCAGCTTTTGAGAAGATCAAAAAGAAAGATGGTGCAAAGGAATCTATGGAGGTTCGACTTAATGAAGGAATCAAAAGAAAAAGATGCAGAGGAAGATTATGAGGTTTCGGTTTGTAGGAAAAAGTAAAGAAAAATAATGGACATTCGGCTTTAGCATAAAAGTGGAGATGAGAGAATGGAATTAGGGATTTCGACTTTAGCAGAGAACGAGAGAAGACAGTAAGAGAATAAAACCCAAATGCTGAAAATAAAGAAGTATTCCCCTCCCCTGAAGAGAATTTCGGCTCTTACCAAACAAATGCCGAAAATGCCTATTTTGCAAACTAAAAACCCATCCTATCAATAGGGGAATTTCGGCACCCCTTAGCCATGCAAAACCGATTCCCCCTTCCCACCTAGAGTTTGAAAATCGGCCACCACTCAGCTTACCATATAACTCCTAGATTTTCTCCCTTATCTCCATCTGATCACTCATCCTCAAGTGGCATGGATAACGCCACCTCTTCCTTCCTTTATCTGCCACATTATCAGCCATATTATCCATATTATCCCACTCATTAAATCTCTCTGTTTTTAAGCATTCCAACCGACTCCAACTCCCTCTCTTTTGATGCTAAAAACATTTAAAATAAGTGGGTAATACGACTCGAACCTTAGACCTCCTTATTGCTTATCACGCCACCTCAAAGCCCCTAAGTAACGCCACTGACCACTGGCCACAAGCCCATTTGTGTGTCTTACTTTACAGATAATATCTTTTAAGCCCCTATTCTAACTGGCTTTCCACTAGAGTGCCCAAGCAGAAAATTTGACTAAGGCCTCGGCCCAATTCTTGAGCTCAATCTGAACCCCTTAAACACCCTAATTACACATTAGAGATAACATAAACATCACAACACATTAAACGCAAAGTCCCATTAATTCAGGATGTTACATTTATATTTTAAATTTCTTGATTTTATGATAATGAATATCATTTCATGAAAATTGACTAATGAAGCCTCGATGAGAAAACCATGAGAATGTATTAAGTTAAAGTCCTGGTTGAAGATTCAGAATAACAAGGATACCTATGTCACGACATGAGATAAGGAAGGTCCCGTATAAGACCATGTCTGGGACATGGCATCGGCACTGAATGTAGGTCTCGTATAAGACCATGTCTGGGACATGGCATCGGCACCGAATGTATGTCCCGTATAAGACCATGTCTGGGACATGGCATTGGCACAAAATGTAGGTCCCGTATAAGACCATGTCTGGGACATGGCATCAGTACCGAATAAGGAAGGTCCTGTATAAGACCATGTCTGGGACATGGCCTCGGCACCAAAGGAAGATCTCGTGTAAGACCATGTCTGGGACATGGCATCGACATCTATGTACGATCTCGTATAAGACCATGTTTGGGACATGGCATCGACATCGAGTTAAGAAATCCCGTGTAAGACCATATTTGGGGTATGGCATTGGCATCAAGAGGTGATCCCATGTAAGACCATATCTGGGATATGGCATTGGCATCATAATACATGTATGATGAGATTGAGTATCCTCCGATATTCCGAGTAGTTCAACGGGCAAAAGAGCTAAGTATGCAAAGATGACAAAGAGCTAAGCTATAAAAAGATGAAAAAGAGTTACATTTAAGTTAAGGATGATAATGATTTAAGTTTATGTTCAAAATAGCATAAGTGCTAAATTATGTGATTAAGTGACACAGGTACCACGAGTAAAATACGAGTTATTAAACCGTAATGTGATTTGTGATGGGTAAGCGTAAGTATGAGTAAGTATGTCAAAGTACTTGAGAACTTGTGTTGTTATTGTTCTATGAGATGAATGGATTTTACCATGAGTACTTATGTTGCTATTTTAATTCATGCAAACTTACTAAGCTATATGCTTACCCCTTTCTTTTCCCTTTTCCTTTAGTATCGCCAAGCTAGCTCGGGGATCATATGTAACGCCCCAAAAGTATAGGGTCTGTAATTTTGCATTATTTGGCTTAAATTCTATGTTTGCTTCAATGGCTAACTATTTGAGTGTATTTGGGGGTTTTTAGGAAGCCTGGGTTCGAGTTTGGGCCTTGGCAAAATTTTTAGTTTTTGCTCTTAAGTGAAATTGGATGTTAGCAGTTAGGACTTATGTTTAAATGTATGTGATTTTATGTCACAAAAGACCTTGTGTTGTGGTGGCTAGTGGCGTGTTGGGCATTAAAAAGGAGTGGGTTTGAATCCCATGGCATGCATGTAGGAGGTTTTATTTTATGACTCTGTGGTGTGAGAGGTAAAGTTTGATTCAAACTCTGCAGAGGTGGTTAGAGACTTGGTCATCAAATTTGAATGGATTTGAATGGGAGGTTTAGAGTAAATCAAGGAGATATCAGTGGAGATTTTTGAGGGATTGATGGTAGCTTCTTAGCTGAACTTCAAGTGAGACTGACTTGGACTGATCAAATTAAGGAGAAACAGTTGTTGGATGAGTCGCTGGCTCTTCATTTTCGACAAGTTGGGAGCGGAGAGACTACAGACTTTGGGTTGAATAGTGAAGGAGTACTATGCTTCCGTGGAAGAGTCTGTGTACCAAGAGATTCTGTTCTGATGCAGTCGATCGTACAGGAGGCGCATAGCAGTCCTTATGCTATGCATCTTGGTGGAAACAAGTTGTATCGAGATCTTCGTGAGCTATACTGGTGGCCAGGACTGAAACGCGAAGTTACCGATTTTGTGGGTAAATGTCTGACATGCCAACAAGTTAAGGCTGAGCATCAGCTACCTTCTGGATTAATGGAACCAGATAAGATTCCACTCTGGAAGTGGGAGAGGGTAACCATGGATTTTGTCAGTCGGCTACCCTTGACGCCTACTAAGAAGGATTTGGTATGGGTTATTGTAGACCGATTGACTAAATCTGCCCATTTTATACCGGTCCACACTGATTATTCGTTGCAAAAGTTGGCTAAGTTGTATGTGGCCGAGATTATAAGACTGCATGGTGTACCGGTTTCTATCATATCTGACAGAGATCCTAGATTCACATCTTAATTCTAGAAGAAGTTACATGAGGCTTTGGGTACAAGATTGGATTTCAGTACTGCGTTCCACCCTCAGACAGATGGTCAGTCAGAGAGGGTGATTCAGATACTGGAAGACATGTTAAGAAGTTGTGTAATCGATTTCTGAGGCAGCTGGGAGGACTATTTACCGTTGGAAGAGTTTGCGTATAGCAATAGCTACTAGTCCAGTATCCAAATGGCACCGTACGAGGCATTATATGGTCGTAGTTGTCGTACTCCTACATGTTGGATTGAACCCAGGTGAGCGGCGGGTTACGGGACGAGTTGGTTTCGAGACCAGAAGAAAAAGTAAAGTTGATTCGGAATCAGTTAAAGAAAGCATCTGACAGGCAGAAGTCATATGCGGATTTAAAACGTAAAGAGATCGAGTTTTCTGTGGGGGATTATGTCTTTCTGAAGGTCTCACCATGGAAGAAAATTATGAGATTTGGACGGAAGGGCAAATTGAGCCCTAGATTCATCAGACCTTATCGAGTAATAAAACGTGTGGGGCCAGTCGCCTATCAACTTGAGTTGCCTCCTGAATTAGACAGAATTCATGATGTGTTCCACGTCTACATGCTGAGGCGATACTGCTCTGATCCCTCACACACAGTGCCAGTTGAGGAAATTGAGGTTAGACCTGATCTAACTATCGAGGAAGAACCGGTGTAGATACTGGATCGTGACGTTAAGGTGCTAAGAAAGAAATCCGTTCCACTGGTCAAAGTGCTCTGGCGTAATCATGGTTCAGAAGAAGCCACGTGGGAACCAGAGGAGGCGATGCAACAACAATACCCTCACTTATTCTGACTAGGTAAATTCCAAGGCCGAAATTTCTTGAAGGGGGTAAAGTTGTAACGCGCCAAAAGTATAGGGTCTATAATTTTGCATGATTTGGCTTACATTCCATTTTTGCTTCAATGGCTATGTATTTGAGTGTATTTGGGGGTTTTTAGGAAGCCTGGGTTCGAGTCTGGGCCTTGGCAAAATTTTTAGTTTTTGCTATTAAGTGAAATTGGTTGTTAGCAGTTAGGACTTATGTTTAAATGTGTGTGATTTTATATCACAAAAGACCTTGTGTTGTGATGGCTAGTGGCGTGTTGGGCATTAAAAAGGGAGTGGGTTCGAATCCCATGGCATGCAAGTAAGAGGTTTTATTTTATGACTCTGTGGCGTGAGAGGTAGAGTTTGATTCAAACTCTTCAGAGGTGGTTGCAGACTTGGTCATCAAATTTGAATGGATTTGAATGGTAGGTTTGGAGTAAATCAATGAGATATCAGTGGAGATTTTTTAGGGATTGAGGTGTGAGGGGGAGTTATAGCCGAATTGGGTAGCTAGAGGAGGGGAATTTCGGCCAGGGGAGCTCATTTAGTGCATTTTCGGCATTGTGGGAGAGAGTAGGTGTCGAATTTCTTCTGGTGTCTTTGGGATTTTCTTTGTTTTTTTCATTTTGGGTTTTCTTCTCTTTTGGTTTTCGTGCATTTTTGCATTTTGACCATTCGGGTCCTTTTCTCATTTGATATTATTTTTATCCAAGTTCTTTTTGTTCACTTTGCTGGAATCCAACACATCGAGTGCCGAATTTTGATTACCACTCTTGCTTTTCTTTTCCTTTTTCGGCATTCCATGAGGGGGTGACCGAATTTTCTGTGGATAATCCTTTGAAGCCGAATTCATCTGTACCTTCGTTTCATTCCTTTTCCTTCTCTTCTTGAATCGGTTTTCCCCTGTCCTCTAGGTGTCTCTTTTCTTCTTTGACCTTCTCAGTTTGTGGGGCGTTGACCGAATCTTTAACACTCTTCTTCTCTACTTCGATTCTACAAGTGTTTTGTCGAATGGTAGCTGTTCTTAATTCTTTTCTTGTACCCAAGGGTTGATTTTCTTCTTGTAGCTGAATGCTCATCTTCTTGTACTTTGATTGCCGAAATCATGATCTTTTCCTTTTGGTTTAGGGGTTGTTCGTTTCTAGGTTTTTAGTGAAGTGAATGAGGGTCTCAAGGTAGTCACCGAAATCGTTTTACTATCACGCGATTTGAGGTAAGCATTTTGGTCTAGCACTTTGGGGTTGGCCGATACCCTATCTTTGGATTTCGGCTTTTGTTAATGTTAGTTATCGATTCAAGTTCTAGATCGTGCGTTGTTGAGTAATGGATTCTTTTGTTAATATAGTATTTTGGCAAGAAGGGGTGCAATCCTTTTTCGAGTAACATCCTTAGCGGGCCAATTCACACTTTGGCTAAGGTGAGTGTCAATGCCGTTCTTTTGGGATTAAGTGGAAGCGATGGGTATTAACAACAACCGAAAATATTGATTGATGTAGGCATTGGACTCGTGAGCGGTTCGCTTGACTTTGCTAACAGGTGTGTAACTGTACACCATTCTGGTACTGGCATAAGCCAAAAAGCTGTATTCACACCCCTGTTTAACTGTGAATCGGCGAAAGCCGAAATGTCGAAATTTCGGCATCTGAGGGCCCACGAGCGTGCGAACGCTCGTAGGGATAAATCGAGCCACAATCGTTGGCGACAGACTGTAGAGACCGCCACGTACGTTCTCGTGGGCTTAGGTCGTCACGGGCCTTGTTGGGCCAAAATGGGCCATGTAGGCCCAATGGGCTCATGGGCCTCACATGGAAGAAATCCACGATAAGTAACTAATAGGGGATTGGACTGGGCTGCGAAGTTCGCATAGTCGTGACTGAACGTGGGCTGAATGGGCCACACGAGTGTGTGGGCCCACTTGAGCCGAGTAATGGACCTTGGGCCCAAGTACACTGTTTTGGGCATATAGGTTATCCGAGTCGTTCGAGCCGACTGTAGGCCTTTGGAAAGGTCGTTAACTGTACCGATACCCTAATGAGTAAAATGATAGAAATACCCCTAGGGAGTAAAATTACATAAATACCCTTGTAGGGTAGAATTACCGAAATACCCTTGTATGATAGACTAACCGAAATACCCCTGAGGGGTGAAATTACCGTTTTACCCCTAACCGACAAAATGACCATTATACCCCTAGTGGTAGTTTAGTGATGTGTGTATGATATGTATATGACTGATTATGAATATGACATATTGCATACACGTAATATTTATGACACGACATTTTGCATTGGGGTAGGGATTCTGATATGGAAGAAGTACTGTACTAGTGGCTCTGCCACGTTTATACTGTTATAGTGGCATTCGCCATGTGTTCTGATTTTAGTGGCTTGGCCACGTTTATTGTTATTAGCAGCTTTGCTGCATTACTATTAGCAGCTATGTTGCGATATTGGTGTGTTGGTTGGGTGGGTTGACTTAGTCCCCACATGGTGTGTTGGTTGGTACGGGTGATGTGTTGGTTAGATTGGGCTGGGTTGCATCACTGTTCTGTACTGTTATGATTTTAGGCTCATACCCACATCATTCTCAGATTGGCCAAGGCCCACACTGCATCTTTATTCTTGAATAGGGCTCGCCCGCATCAATTTACTTCATGATAGAGGATTACACACTGAGTTCTCGTAACTCACCCTTTTCTTTTAACTGTACTGGTAATCCCCAACCTTAGATGATTTGGAGCTGCGAGGTACTCGGAGGTGGCCACATGTTCGTGAGTGTTTTAATTTGTACCTAGCTTTTTAAATATTTTATTTTGGGGTTACTATTTATGTAATAAGGCCATTTGAGGTCTTAACTTTTATTTGGTTTTATCGTCCTACTTCAACCTACTAGATTAGGAAACACGTGTTTTCAAAATAATAACTATTTCCAAAGGAATTCCCGCATTTCAAATTTTAAAGTTTACAATTAGAAAAGCTTCCGCGGTTTTTTTAATTTAGATTAATAAACTTGTAATAAATGATATGACCAATAAGTGGTTAACAAGTTTTGATTTTGCAACCCCAACATTTTTAATAGCACTTAGTTTTAAAAAGGATTTAAAACTTTAGTCACGAATTTTCATCGACAATACCAGTTTTCAAATCAACACTTCGATGTGACACGTCAGATCCGATCATAACGTCTAGGCCGAGTTTGGGGTGTTACATCATAGAACGTCGGAGCTCGAATCACACGATCAATCACTCTTTTGGTATAGTAAAGTTGATTTATTTTGGGTATGGCATGTATAGGAACTTGGTCATCTTGTGTTATGTCATATTTTAAAGCCCAAGTGTTGGCTATTAATGTTATACACTCATTTTGTAAATGGCCATTAGGAATTGGCCGATATTTGTCAAGTTTTATATCTTAATGATGATTAGTGATTCTTCATAGTGTATTATTACCATGCTATGTGTTTCTTGTGTTGGCATATGTGTGTTTATGTTTCAGGGTGGCAATTGGCTTGAGAAATAGCCTTTTCATTGTCCACAAGGGTAGACACACGGGCATGTGTCTAGGCCGTGTATGACACATGGCTAGCCCCATGGGTGTGTTGTTAGGCCGTGTGTCCCCTGCATCAAATTTGCAAAAAATTCAATTCGTCACAAGGGCCAGCACACGGGTGTGTGCCTAGGCTGTGTGCCCTTAAGAGCTTGCTGACGTCATAAATAGAATACCTAGGTTTTTCACACACGGGTGTGTCTAGGCCGCGTGAGGGACACGAGCCACAAACACAGACTTGTGTCTGGTCGTGTGAAAACCCCTATAGGTTCGAAATGAAAAAAATAAATTCCACACGGGCTAGGAACATGGTTGTATGTGACCACACAGCCTTCCCACACTGGCGTGTTCCATTCCACACGGGCGTGTGGCCCTGTTTAGGAAAAAAATTCAAAGTACGCAAAAGTTTAATTCTAAAACCTTCCGTATATATGTTTAGGACCTCGTAGGCCCATAATAAGGATGTTATGAATATGAATGAGAAGCTTTAAGTTGAAATGAAATTTTATAGCCCGATGTTGTATGTTTAAGCAAGTTAAGTCCGGTAATGCCTCGTATCCTGTCCCGGCGTCGGACACGGGTAAGGGGTGTTACATTTGGTGGTATCAGAGCTACGGTTTAGTCGGTTATCGGACTAACGTAGTGTAAGTATGAGTCTATCTATACATGGCACACACATGAGTTTTTACATTATGATAGTGTGATGACTCTTGGCGATTTAAAATTGTGTTTTCATATAGTAAATGGATCCTGATAGAGCTGTGGCGGATGATGTAGAAAGTAATGCGCCGGCTCCTATTGAAGGAATGGTGCCGAATGAAAATGAGAATAGACCAACGACTATAAGTCAGAGAGGAGGAGAAGAGGCTAGGGAATCCTTTCTCCACATGATGAATGCATGGTATACAGAGTTCGTTCATACGAACCCAAATGCGTAACCCCCTTTACCCTCACCTATTCTTCAGCCTGCCCCTATAGCTCCCTAAGTGGTAGAAGAGGTAATGAGAGAAAAGCCTCCGGTTGATAGAATCCAGAAACAAGGAGCCGAGGAATTTCGAGCTAGTAAAGATGATGATCCAAAAAGATTAGAATTTTGGCTTGAAAATACCATCAAGGTATTTGATGAATTATCTTGCACAGCTGAAGAGTGCATGAAATGTGTGGTGTCTCTCTTAAGAGATTCCGCTTATCAGTGGTGGAACACCCTTGTGTCGGTTGTACCAAGGGAAAGGATCACATGGGAGTTTTTCCAAGAAGAATTCTGGAAGAAGTACATTAGCCAAAGATTTATTGATCAGAAAAGAAAGGAATTCCTTGAACTGAAACAAGGTAGAATAACAGTAACTGAATATGAGCGTGAATTTGTAAGGCTCAGCAAGTACGCTTGAGAGTGTGTGTCCTCTGAAGCCATCATGTGTAAGAGGTTTGAGGACGGATTAAATGAAGATATCTGATTATTTTTGGTGTCCTAGAGTTGAAGGAATTTGTTGTGCTAGTGGACAGGGCTTGTAAAGCCGAGGAGTTAGTTAAAGAGAAAAGAAAAGCTGAGATGGAGTCTCGTGACTCAAGAAAGAGACAAATGAACAAGTCGTTTCAATCTTCATCCAAGAAGTCAAGAGACTTTCCTACCCGATCAGCTACTTCAGTCGGGTTTTCAAAAAGAAGTAAGAGTAAACAGTACTCGGGGATTAAAACTCAGACTACCTCAGTTGCTAGTGTTGGGAACACTCGACCTAATAGACCAGAATGTCCACAGTGTGGCAAGCGTCATCTTGGTGAGTGTCGAGCCCATGAGAGAGCTTGTTTTAAGTGTGGTTCCTAAGATCATTTTATTAGAGAATGCCCTTGAGATGGTTAAAAAAGAGAAAATTCAGAGTACCAGATCGGGAAGCACTACTAGAGGGAGACAACGAGAAACCCGGGAAGTGGAACGAGTAGTAAGAGTACACCTAGAGAGCAAGCTGCAAGATCTGAGGGTAGAGCGCCTGCGAGGACTTATGCCATTCGCGCTCGCAAAGAGGCGTCATCCCCTGGTGTAATTACGGGTACATTTTCTCTCCATGATACTAATGTTGTTGCTTTAATTGATCCGGGATCTACCCACTCATATATTTGCATGAAATTAGTATCTAGTATGAGCATGCCTATAGAGTCTACAGAGTTTGTGATAAAAGTGTCCAATCCTTTAGGCAAAAGTGTATTAGTTGATAAGGTATGCAAAGAATGCCCATTGATGATTAGAGGTCATTATTTTAAGGCAAATATCATGCTACTGCCATTTGATGAATTCGATATAATTCTTGGTATGGACTGGTTAACCGCTCATGATGTGACGGTATATTGTGGAAAGAAATATATTGAATTGAGATGTGAAAACGGGGACACCCTTCGTGTTGAATCAGATGAACAGGACAGGCCGCCTGTAGTGATCTCTTATATGTCTGCCCAGAAATATGTAAGAAAGGGATACGAAGCATATCTTGCCTTTGTGATGAATGCTAAAGAAACTAAGTTAAGAATTGAATCAGTACCGACAATATGTTAGTATCCAGATGTATTACCAGAAGAATTGGCAGGGTTACCTCCGGTTAGAGAGGTTGAATTTTGCATTGAGTTAGCTCTTGGTACTGCACCTATATCGACTGCTCCATACAGAATGGCCCCAACTGAGTTGAAGGAATTGAAAGTACAGTTGTAAGAGTTGACGGACAAAGGTTTTGCTAGACCAAGTTATTCTTCGTGGGGTGCTCTAGTTGTAACGCCCCTTACCCAGGATCTACGCCGGGAACCGGGTACGAGGCAATACCGAACTCAAACCACTTGATCGCCACTTAAGCTCAACGTAATTACTCTCTATAACCTTATTCTCGACTTACGAGGCCTCACTCATACACACGAGGGCTCTCGAGACTAATCTGGAACTTTTTCCAATCTTAAAATTTTACCTTTCAAAACAGGTCTTACACGCCCATGCAAGATTAGACACGCCCGTGCAAAGACATGCACGCCCATGTCCCCTGACCGTGCCTAAAAACCCGAGCATTCTGCCAAATGCCCACGGGTAAAGCACATGCCCATGCGTTTTGGGAACACGCCCGTGTACCCTATTACATGTCTGTGCCTTCTACCCGTGGTCGACACTGACTAATCACACACGGTTTTGACACGCCCGTGGGCCTAAACCGTGTGCCATACCTTAATATACTGACTTGTTCAACACGGCCTAGGCACGCCCGTGTACTTTAACCGTGCGGCCATTCAAATTCAAATTTCAAGGTGCAGACTTCACACGGCCTGGGCACACGCCCATGGCTTGATCGTGTGTCTCACACGGCCTAGACACACGCTCGTGTGCTTACCCATGTGGACAAGAACAAGGCTATTTGCCAAGCTCTTAGCACCCCTATAGCTTACATTACATGAATCTATTCAACATGCTAATAAACATCTCATAATTTTCATCTTGAGCTCCCATAGATAATCTCGTAATTTCATAGATGGTAAAATGAGCCATCATGCATGGCAAGATACAAAATTAAATGTCTTAACAAGAGCCAATACACCTTTGGCCAAAATAACAAAATAATCTAACTAGTCTAGCCCCTATACATGCTATTTACAAAATCATTAAGTCTAGGTATACCGAGAGGAGCTGATAGTGTGGGCGATCTTCCTGGTTAGTCACAGTATCCACTTTCGGCTCTTAAACTCTATAAAACAAGGAAAAAAGAGAAGGGGGAGTAAGCTTTAAGCTTAGTAAGTTTACATATAAACAACACAACATTATAACATGTAATGAACAAATACATAGCCTTACGTACTAAGCAAGAAGCAATTTACATTCATGACATGCTTACTCATTTTCTCCATTCCCACATTTCGACCATCTTACATGTTAATGCACACACTCATTAAGAGTTTCCCTGCACTTAGTATCACAAGGGCACATAATACAACATTCACTATTTCTAATTCCAGTTCACATAGTCAAGCCACTCGGTGGTTTCGCACTTAGCCCACCAAAAGATTAGTTATTATTATGGTGCTATCGCACATAGCCCACCAAAAAGATGAATAGACGATGGTATCACACATAGCCCATCGTAAATTAGCAACAAGGTGGTATCGCACTTAGCCCACCAAAAGATGAATAGACGATGGTATCGCACATAGCCTATCGTAAATTAGCAACAAGGTGGTATCGCACTTAGCCCACCAAAAAGTGTCGACATTACATATTTATATGACTATTTCATCATTCATACAGTAATTATTCAACAATTTCCACATTCAATCCATTTGAACCACACATGTTCTCAATCTTGCCATACACTAGTTAACCACACAATATTTACACAATCATGCATTGTTTACACATAAACGTACCTCGGTGCAAAACGTGATAACCAACGATCTAATCCGTCACCTTGCCTTTTCCTCGGTCAAGGTTGACTCCGCGCTCTTCATGATCTATAACAATGAAATTCATTCGTTTAGATCATTCTATGATCATAATACTTCAAATTCTACACTTGGGTTAAAATGACCATTTTTCCCTTGTACATTAGCAAAATTACGATTTTGCCCCCAAGCTCGTAATTTATTTTTCAACACATTTTCTCAATGAACAAGCATAGATGAACATTTATTTCTCTTACAACTACTCACCATTACAACTATTTCATGCATTTATGACACAATTTAAATCTTTGCATTTAAGTCCTATTTAGGTGTTTTCATGCTAACACCTTTCACAAAAGTTGTTTCTCATCTCACTAACATTCATTTTCTTCCATAAAAACTCAGTTAACAACATAAACTCTCTTATGGCAAGTCCCTAAACCTTCAGCCATTTGACAAATTAGTCCCCTCATTAGCTAGCTTAAGCTTTGGGGACTCCAAAAATACAAAAATCATTAAGAAAGATCTCTAAAATCACTTACTTGTGAAGAAGATGAGTTGCTGAAATTTTAAAGCATTCAAAACACCTCTAAGCATGAAATTTTCGGTGGAGAGGAAGAGTGAATAGTGAAAGATGATAGCTTTTCTCTTTACCATATTTTATTCATCTTTTCTCACCTAATTCACCCAAATTTTGACAAAGAATTAAATGCCCTTGCCTCCCCTATGCACATGGCCGGCCATCACTAGATAAATGGCCTAATTGCACTTTAAAATCCTCCCAATTACATTCTTTAGCTATTAGACACCTCTACCATGAAAAATAGAACTTTCGCATTTTATGCGATTTAGTCCTTTTTCGCAATTAAGCATGCTATCACTAAAATTAAAACACCAAAATTTTCATGCATCCATAATCATGCTACAGCACATAAATTAACGTCAAAATAATTTTCCTCGACCTCGAATTAGTGGTATCGAAACCACTATTCTGACTAGCCCCAAAACTAGACTGTTACCACTCTCCCCCTCTTTAGGGATTTTTGCCCTCGAAAATCTTACCGGTAAAGAGGTTTGGATATTGCTCTCTTATAGCTTCTTCCGGTTCCCAAGTAGCCTCTTCTACACCGTGCTTTTGCCATAACACTTTTACTAAGGTTATGTCCTTGTTCCTCAACTGTTTCACCTCTTGAGCCAAAATTTTAATTGGCTCTTCCTCATATGTCATATCCGGTCGTATTTCAATTTCTGTTGGAGGAATCACATGCGAAGGATCAGAGCGATAATGCCTTAACATTGATACATGGGACACATTATGAATTTTCTCTAACTCTACCGGTAAAGCTAACCGATATGCCACTGGCCCAATCCTCTCGGTAATCTCATACGGCCCTACAAATCTCGGGCTCAATTTACCTTTTCGACCAAATCTCAATATTTTCTTCCACGGTGACACTTTCAGAAATACCTTGTCGCCCACTTGAAATTCAATTTCTTTTCTTTTCAAATCCGCATACAACTTTTGCAGGTCTGAAGCAGCCTTCAGACTATCCCGAATAACTTTCACTTTCTCTTCGGTCTCTTTAACCAAATCAACCCCATGAACTTGCTTCTCACTCAGCTCGGTCCAATACAAAGGGGTCCGACATTTATGACCATACAAGGCTTCATACTGTGCCATCTGTATGCTCGACTGATAACTATTGTTGTAAGCAAATTCGACCGAGGGTAGGTATTTTTCCCAACTACCTTTGAACTCTAACACACAACATCGGAGCATATCCTCAAGAACTTGGATTACTCTCTCGGACTGACCATCAGTTTGAGGATGAAATGCAGTACTAAAATTCAACTTCGTACCCAAGGCCTCCTGTAACTTCTTCCAAAACCTCGAAGTAAATCCCGGGTCTCTATCCGATATAATGGATATAGGCACACCATGCAATCTTACTATTTACGCCACATACAACTCAAATTAATTTATCCAAAGGAATAATCAACACGTCTTCGGAATAAAGTGAGCCGACTTCGTTAGTCTATCTACGACAACCCACACAAAGATCTTTCTTTCTCGGGGTCATAGGCAAGCCCGTAACAAAGTCCATGGTAATCCGATCCCATTTCCACTCGGGGACCATCACTGGCTGAAGCAATCCCGAAGGCACTTGATGCTCCGCCTTCACTTGTTGACAAATCAGACATCTTGTTACATACTCCGAGACGTCTCTTTTCATTCCCGGCCACCAATAGAATTTCTTTAGATCATTATACATTTTCGTGCTACCCGGGTGTACTGACAAATAACTACTATGTGCTTCCCGTAAAATTTCTCAGATCAACTCGTCATCTTTAGGCACACAAATTCTATCATGGAACATTAAGCAACCATCCGAACTCACTCGGAATTCAGAATTAGTTCCTGATTCACACTTAGCTCTTTTAGCTAGTATCTCACTATCATTCCTTTGAGCCTCACATATTCGTTGAACAAATAGTGGTCTAGCTCTCAGCTCGGCCAGTATAGCACCAACATCAAACAATGACAAATTTGTGCTCATAGTTCTCAAAGCATACAAGAATTTTCTACTTAAAGCATCTGCAACTACATTCGCTTTCCGCGGGTGGTAATCGATCACTAGCTCGTAGTCTTTCAATAATTCAAGCCACCGTTGTTGCCGTAGATTTAATTCCTTTTGATCCATCAAGTACCTCAAACTCTTATGATCAGTAAAGATTCGGTAATTCTCACCATATAGGTAATGGCGCCAAATCTTTAACGCGAAAAAAATTGCGGCCAACTCCAGATCATGAGTCGGATAATTCTTCTCATGTGGTTTTAGTTGTCTCGAGGAGTAAGCGATCACGTTACCCTCTTGCATCAACACACAACCGAGACCATTTAATGACGCGTCACTGTAGACTACAAACTCCTTTCTCGACTCAGGTTGTACCAAAACTGGTGCCTCTGTCAACAACATTTTCAATCTCTCGAAACTCTGCTGGCATTCTTCAGTCCATTCAAATTTAACATCCTTGTGTAATAGTTTCGTCATTGGAGTAGCAATCATAGAGAATCCCTTCACAAACCGCCTATAGTACCCTGCTAAACCCAGAAAGCTTCTAACTTCCGACACATTCCTCGGTGGTTTCCACTCCACAATAGCCGAGACCTTTCACGGATCTACTCTAATACCTTCACCCGACACAATATGTCCTAGAAACCCTACTTCTCGAAGTCAAAACTCGCTCTTACTAAGTTTAGCATATAACTGCTTGTCTCTTAAGGTCTGTAAGATAATTCTCAGATGTTCTGCATGATCACTCTCATCTCGAGAATAAACCAATATGTCGTCAATAAAGACAACCAAAAACTTGTCCAAATACGGTCGGAAGACACGGTTCATTAAATCCATAAAAACTGCAGGAGCATTCGTTAAACCGAATGGCATGACAAAAAACTCATAATGGTCATACCTCATCCAAAATGCCGTTTTCGGTATATCTTGCTCCTTAACCCTCAACTGGTAATAGCCGAACCTCAGGCCAATCTTGGAGAACACCGTAGCTCCCTTCAGTTGATCAAATAAATCATCTATCCTCGGCAAAGGATACTTGTTCTTCACAGTTACTTTGTTGAGCTTTCTGTAGTCTATGCACAATCTCATCGACCCATCTCTCTTCTTTACAAAGAGTACTAGGGCACCCCACGGTGAATAGCTCGGTCTTGCAAAACCCTTACCCGTTAATTCTTGCAACTGAACTTTCAGTTCTTTCAACTCTAGTGGGGCCATCCTATACGGAGCAATCAAAATGGGTGTTGTTCCCGAAATTAACTCAATTCCAAACTTGACCTCTCTAACTGGGGGTAATCCTGGCAACTCTTCCGGGAATACATCCGGATACTCACATACAATCGGTATTGTTTCAATCCTGACTTCAGATTCTTGAGTGTTTTATACAAAAGCGAGATAAGATTCGTACCCTTTTCTCAGATATTTCTCAGCTATCATGGAAGAGATCATCACCGGTAAGGTATCTGACTCACCTGATTCAACCCGAATAACATCTCCATTTTCACAATTCAATTCAATAAATTTACTACAATAATTCACTAAAACACCATGGGCAGTCAACCAATCCATACCAAGAATCAAATCAAATTCATCAAATAGTAACAACATAAGGTTTGCCGGGAAACAATGACCCTTAATCATCAGAGGACAGTTCCTACACACCTTGTCAACTAACACCTGTTTACCTGGTCGGTTTGACACTTTTACTACAAATTTAGTAGACTCAACAGTCATACTCAAACTAGATGCCAGTCTCATACAAATATAAGAATGAGTTGATCCCAGGTCAATTAAAGTAATAACAGAGGTGTCATAGAGAGAAAATGTACCTGTTATTACATTCGATGATGACGCCTCTTCTCGAGCGCGAATAGCATAAGTTCTTGCTGGCGCTCGACCCTCTGGCCTCACAGTGGTGTCTCGTGATACACCTCTACCACTAGTTCTGCCTCCCGGGTTCTTTTGTGGCCTACCACTAAAGGATGCACTGCTTGATCTTATCTCTTGCTTCCTCTCCTTGTCATCCCTTTCAGGACAATTTCGGATGAGATGGTCGGGGGATCCACACTTATAGCAATTTCGATTATTTCCCCAACACTCCCCAGTGTGATGTCTGCCACAACTTGGGCACTCTGGTTTGGGCCTTGGATTGCCCACACTTTCCATTGAGGTAGCTTGAACTCTTGAACCCGAATACATGTTGCCTCGCTCTCTCTGCGAATACCCGACTGATGTAGTTGTCCGTGGGTTCACTTTCCTGGACCTCTTCGATTGAGCTTGGTATGATTTGCTTATCGGCCTCTTCTTCGTATCTCGGGCCTTACTCAGGGCTTTCCTCTTTTCCTTACTCAATTCTTCGGCCTTACTAGCCCTATCCACCAATACCACAAATTCTTTTAGCTCTAAAATTCTGACTAAGAGTCTGGCATCTTCATTCAACCCATCTTCAAATCTCTTGCATAAGGTAGCTTCCATGGATACACATTCTTGCGCATACTTGCTGAGCCTAACAAATTCGCGCTCATATTCTGCCACAGTCATTTTTCTTTGCTTCAACTCAAGGAATTCTCTCTGTTTCTGGTCTACAAGCCGTTGACTTATATACTTCTTTCGAAAGTCTTCCAAAAAAAAGTCCTACGTTACCCTCTCTTTAGGAACCACTGATGCCAATGTTTTCCACCAATGGTATGCCGAATCCCTCACCAAAGACACAGCACATTTCAAACTCTCCTCAGGTGTGCAGGAGAGTTCATCAAAACCCTTATTGAGTTCTCAAGCCAGAACTCTGCTCACTCAGGGTCGTAATCTATATTAGCTCAAAAATCCTTAGCCCCTTGCTTCTGAATTTTGTCTACCGGGGGCTTAGCCGTCCTCACCATTTCTATACCTTGGGGAGCCACAGGAATTGGCTCAGGTATAGGTGGGGGTGGAGGAGGTTGAGCATTGGGGTTTGCTCGTACATACTCAGTGTACCAGTTATCCATCATTTAGAGAAAAGCTTCCCGAGCCTCTTCTCCTTGACCCCTAGTCTTGGGGCTACTCTGCACAGGCGCGGTCCCTTGCGGAGGAGCCGGCGCATTACTAGCTGCATCATCTGCAGCCGATTGTTCAGGATCCATATGCTACAATAAACAAGTTTAAAATCATCAGAAGCCACCACACTATCATCAAACGCTTATGGCATGTATAGCTAGACTCCTACCCACGCTATGGTAGTCCTAGAACCGACTAAACCATAACTCTGATACCACTAAATGTAACGCCCCTTACCCGGGTTCTACACCGGGAACCGGGCCCGAGGCGATACCAAACTCAAACAACTTGATCGCCACTTAAGCTCAACATAATTACTCTCTATAACCTTATTCTCGACTTACGAGGCCTCACTTATACACACGAGGGCTGTCGAGACTAATCCGGAACTTTTTCCAATCTTAAAATTTTTCCTTTCAAAACCGTGCAAGATTAGACATGCTCGTGCAAAGACATGCACTCCCATGTCCCCTGACCGTGCCTAAAAACCCGAGCATTTTGCCAAATGCCCACGGGTAAGGCACACGCCCATGCATTTTGGGAACACGCCGGTGTACCCTATTACACGTCCGTGCCTTTCACCTATGGTCGACACTGACTAATCACACACGGTTTTGACACGCCCGTGGGCCTAAACCGTGTGCCATACCTTAATATACTGACTTGTTCAACACGACCTAGGCACGCCCTTGTGCTTTAATCGTGTGACCATTCAAATTCCAATTTCAAGGTGCAGACTTCACACGACCTGGGCACACGGCCATGGCTTGATCGTGTGTCTCACACGGCCTAGACACACGCCCGTGTGCCTACCCATGCGGACAAGAACAAGGCTATTTGCCAAGCTCTTAGCACCCCTATAGCTTACATTACATGAATCTATTCAACATGCTAATAAACATCTCATAATTTTCATCATGAACTCCCATAGATAATATCGTAATGTCATAGATGGTAAAATGAGCCATCATGCATGGCAAGTTACAAAATTAAATGTCTTAGCAAGAGCCAATACACCTTTGGCCAAAATAACAAAATAATTTAACTAGTCTAGCCCCTATACATGCCATTTACAAAATCATTAAGTCTAGGTATACCGAGAGGAGCTGATAGTGTGGGCGGTCTTCCGGTTAGCTGCGTATCCCGGGTCGGCTCTTAAACTCTATAAAACAAGGGAAAAAGAGAAGGGGGAGTAAGCTTTAAGCTTAGTAAGTTTACATATAAACAACACAACATTATAACATGTAATGAACAAATACATAGCCTTACATACTAAGCAAGAAGCAATTTACATTCATGACATGCTTACTCATTTTCTCCATTCCCACATTTCGACCATGTCACATCTTAATGCACACACTCATTAAGAGTTTCCCTGAACTTAGTATCACAAGGTCACATAATACAACATTCACTATTTCTAATTCCATTTCACACAGTCGAGCCACTCGGTGGTTTCGCACTTAGCCCACCAAAAGATTCGTTATTATTATGGTGCTATCGCACATAGCCCACCAAAAAGATGAACAGACGATGGTATCACACATAGCCCATCGTAAATTAGCAACAAGGTGGTATCGCACTTAGCCCACCAAAAGATGAATAGACGATGGTATCACACATAGCCCATCGTAAATTAGCAACAAGGTGGTATCGCACTTAGCCCACCAAAAAGTGTCGACATTATATATTTATATGACTATTTCATCATTCATACAGTAATTATTCAACAATTTACACATTCAATCCATTTGAACCTCACATGCTCTCGATCTTGCCATACACTAGTTAACCACACAATATTTACACAATCATGCATTGTTTACACATAAACTTACCTCGGTGCAAAACGTGATAACCAACGATCTAATCCGTCACCTTGCCTTTTCCTCGGTCAAGGTTGATTCCGCGCTCTTCTTGATCTATAACAATGAAATTCATTCGTTTATATCATTCTATGATCATAATACTTCAAATTCTACACTTGGGTAAAAATGACCATATTGCCCTTGTACATTAGCAAAATTACAATTTTGCCCCTAGGCTCGTAATTTATTTTTCAACACATTTTATCAATGAACAAGCATAGATGAACATTTATTTCTCTTACAACTACTCACCATTACAACTATTTCATGCATTTATGACACAATTTAAATCTTTGCATTTAAGTCCTATTTAGGTGTTTTCATGCTAACACCTTTCACAAAAGTTGTTTCTCATCTCACTAACATTCATTTTCTTCCATAAAAACTCAGTTAACAACATAAACTCTCTTATGGCAAGTCCCTAAACCTTCAGCCATTTGACAAATTAGTCCCCTCATTAGCTAGCTTAAGCTTTGGGGACTCCATAAATACAAAAATCATCAAGAAAGATCTCTAAAATCACTTACTTGTGAAGAAGATGAGTTGCTGAAATTTTAAAGCATTCAAAACCCCTCTAAGCTTGAAATTTTCAGTGGAGAGGAAGAGTGAATAGTGAAAGATGATAGCTTTTCTCTTTACCATATTTTATTCATCTTTTCTCACCTAATTCACCTAAATTTTGACCAAGAATTAAATGCCCTTTTCTCCCCTATGCACATGGCCGGCCATCACTAGATAAATGGCCTAATTGCACTTTAAAATCCTCACAATTACATTCTTTAGCTATTAGACACCTCTACCATGAAAAATAGAACTTTCGCATTTTATGCGATTTAGTCCTTTTTCGCAATTAAGAATGCTACCACTCAAATTAAAACACCAAAATTTTCATGCATCCATATAATCATGCTACAGCACATAAATTAACATCAAAATAATTTTCCTCGACCTCGGATTAGTGGTATCAAAACCACTGTTCCGACTAGCCCCAAAACTAGACTGTTACACCAGTGTTATTTGTGAAGTAGAAAGATGGTTCCATGAGATTATGTATAGATTACCGGTAGCTTAATAAGGTTACTGTTAAGAATAATTACCCATTGCCAAGGATCGATGATTTATTTGATCAATTGAAGGGAGCCACTGTGTTCTCCAAGATAGACTTGAGGTCCGGTTATTACTAGTTGAGGGTCAAAGATTCAGATATGCCGAAAACTGCATTTCGAACAAGGTATGGGCACTATGAATTTTTAATCATGCCTTTTGGCTTAACAAATGCCCCTCCTGTGTTTATGGATTTAATGAATCATATATTTCGGCCATACTTGGATAAGTTTGTTGTGGTTTTTATTGATGACATATTGATATATTCTCGTGATGAGCATGAGCATGCCGGGCACTAGAGGATGGTTTTCAAATTTTACAAGATAATCAGTTGTATGCCAAGTTTAGCAAAAGTGAGTTTTGGCTCAAAGAGGTTGGATTTTTGGGGCACATTGTCTCGAGAGATGGAATCCGAGTAGACCCAAGCAAGATTTCAGCTATTTTTGATTGGAAGCCGCCAAAAAACGTATCAGATATTAGAAGTTTTCTAGGCCTAGCTGGCTATTACAGACGGTTTGTCAAGGGTTTTCTATGATAGCTACACCGATGATGAGGTTGTTACAAAAAGAGGTGAAGTTTGAATGGACAGAAAAGTGCCAACAGAGTTTTGAGAAACTGAAGGCATTGTTGACTGAGGCTCCAGTTCTAGTGCAACCTAAACCGGGAAAAGAATTTGTGATCTACAGTGATGCATCCTTGAATAGATTGTGCTGTATGCTTATGCAGGAAGGCAAGGTGATAGCATATGACTCTAGACAGTTAAAGCCGCATGAGATGAATTACCCGACACATGATTTAGAGTTGACTGCCATTGTGTTTGCTTTGAAGATATGGAGACACCGTTTGTATGGTGAAAGATGTCAGATATTCACCGATCATATGAGCCTAAAGTACTTGATGACTCAGAAGGAATTGAATTTAAGGCAGCGAAGATGGTTAGAGCTGATAAAGGATTCTGAGCTAGTTATTGACTACCACCCGGGAAAGGCGAATGTAGTCGTTGATGCTTTGAGTAGAAAATCCCTATTTGCATTGAGGGCTATGAATACATGGGTGACTTTGTCAGACGATGGATCCATTCTAGCTGAGTTGAGGGCTAGACCGATGTCCCTTCAAGAGATTTATGAGGATCAGAAAGATGACAGTGACTTACAAGCAAAAAGAGTTCAGTGCGAGTCGGGTGTTCAGCCCGACTTTCAGATTAATTTTGATAGATGTTTGATGTTCAGAGACAGAGTCTGTGTACCGAGGAATGATGAGCTTATTCGGAAGATTTTACACAAGGGACATAGTGGATGTCTATCTGTACATTCGGGCAGTACAAAAATGTATAATGATTTGAAGAAATGGTATTGGTGGCCGAGTATGAAGAAAGATATTTCTGAGTTTGTATCAAGATGCTTGATTTGTCAACAAGTGAAAGCTGAACACCAAGTACCTTCGGGTTTGCTTCAACCTATTATGGTTCCCAAGTGAAAATGGGACCGTGTTACTATGGACTTTGTAACGGGTTTGCCGTTGACACCAAGCAAGAAAGATGTCGTATGGTTGGTGGTAGATAGACATACGAAGTCAGCCCACTTCATTTCGGTACGTGTTGATTATTCACTTTATAAGTTGGCAGACTTGTATGTTTCTGAGATTGTAAGGCTTCATGGAGTGCCTTTGTCGATTAAATCAGACAAAGATCAGAGGTTTACATCCCGATTTTGGAAAACGTTGCAAGAAGCTTTGGGTACAAAGCTGAGTTTTAGTACAACTTTTCACCCACAAACTGACGGACAGTCGGAGAGATTAATATAGATACTTGAGGATATGCTTCGGTGTTGTGTTCTTGAGTTTCAGAGTAGCTGGGAAAAGTATTTACTGTTTGTAGAGTTTGCATACAATAACAGTTTTCAGTCGAGCTTGAAAATGGTGCCTTATGAGGCTTTGTATGGGTGTAAGTGCGGAACACCTTTGTATTGGACTGAACTCAAGGAAAATTAGATTCACGGGGTCTATCTGGTTAGAGAAACCGAAGAGAAGGTAAAAATAATCCGTGATTGTTTAAAAGCTGCTTTTGATAGACATAAATCCTACTCGGACTTGAAACGAAAAGAGATTGAGTTTCAAGTTGGTGATAAGGTATTTTTTAAAGTAACACCATGGAAGAAAGTTCTCAGATTTGGCCGGAAAGGTAAATTGAGTCCGCGTTTTACCGGACCATATGAGATTACCGAGAAGATAGGGCCGGTAGCTTATCGATTGGCTTTGCCATCTGAGTTGGAAAAGATACATGATGTGTTACACGTGTCTATGTTGCGACGTTGCCGATCAGATCCTTCGCATGTGATTACACTGACAGAGGTTGAAATTCAACCCGTCATGACATATGGCGAAGAACCGGTTAAGATTCAAGCACGAGAAGTTAAACAGTTAAGGAATAAAAGTATAGCTCTCATTAAAGTATTATGGCAAAGACATGGGTAGAATAGGCTACATGGGAGCCCGAGAAGGCTATGAGAAACCAGTAGCCAAACCTTTTTCTCGATAAGATTTTCGGGGATGAAAATCCCTAAAGGGGGAGAATTGTAACAGCCCGATTTAGGGCCTAGTCAAAATAGTGGTTGCGAGACCACAAATTCGAAGTAGAAATATGTGTTTTATGATTTTTATGAGTATTATGATGTGGTTACATGATTATTTGAAAATTTCATGAGGAAATTTTATTTATTAGTGATCAATTTGTCCATTAGGACTAAATTGCAAAGATTAGAAAATATGAGATTCTAGAAGATTTAAGTATGAAATAGAATTATAAAAATTACTAGAGGTCCTTATTTAGCAATTAGACCATTAAATGTCAAGATGGACAAAAATGGACATGGGAAGGAAAAATCTCAAGAAAGGGCCTTAAGGGCATTTTAGTCATTTGCTTAATTAATGAATTAAAAGGGAAAAATAAGTCAAAATCTTGTCCATATTCTTCCTCTAAGTGCCGAATTTTTCAAGGAGACATAGCTAGGGTTTCTTCAACTTCCAAGCTTGATAGTAAGTGCATCATAGCCCCGTTTTTAATGTTCTTCGTATTTTTGAGATCCTCGTAGCACGATTTAGCTATTTCTAACTATACTTTGAGCTAGGGTTTATGTTCCAAAATTTACCCATGTATGACATACATGTATTTTGATGTTTTAACGAAGAATATGAAAGTTTGATGTGTGATAAACATCTTTTTCTAAGTGATTTTCATGGAAAATGCATAGAGGGACCAAATTGTAAATGTTATAAAATGGTTATACATGAAAGAAATAGTGGAAATTGGGGGTTGTTGTAGTTAAGAAAATAATTCGGCTAGGCTTAAAACACAAGAAAGTTGAATAAAAATCATTTTACGAGCCTAGGGGCAAAAGTGTAATTATGTGAAAGTTTAGGGGCAAAATCGTAATTTTCCAAAGTATGATTCATGAGTCAATTTAGTTAATGTTAGTATTAAACAAGTGAAATTGTTATTATAGATCAAGAAACATGAAACCCAAAACGAAATTGAGGCAAGAACAAAGTGTTGGACTAAATCGAACATCTACACATATTTTGAGTACCGAGGTAAGTTTGTGTGAAATTAAAGTTTCATAGTGTTTTTATATTTTAAATTGCTTGATTTTATGATAATGAATATCATTTAATGAAAATCGACTAATGAAGCCTCGATGAGAAAACGATGAGAATGTATTAAGTTGAAGTCCCGGTTGAAGATTCGGAATAACAAGGATACCTATGTCACGACATGAGATAAGGAAAGTCCCGTATAAGACCATGTCTGGGACATGGCATTGGCACTGAAAGTAGGTCCCGTATAAGACCATGTCTGGGACATGGCATCGACACCGAATGTGGGTCTCGTATAAGACCATGTCTGGGACATGGCATCGGCACCGAATGTAGGTCCCGTATAAGACCATGTCTGGGACATGGCATCGGCACCGAATAAGGAAGGTCCCTTATAAGACCATGTCTGGGACATGGCCTCGGCACTAAAGGAAGATCTCGTGGAAGACCATGTCTGGGACATGGCATCGACATCTATGTACGATCTTGTATAAGACCATGTCTGGGACATGGCATCGACATCGAGTTAAGAGATCCCGTGTATGACCATATCTGGGGTATGGCATCGGCATCAAGAGGTGATCCCATGTAAGACCATATCTGGGATATGGCATTAGCATCGTAATACATGTGTGATGAGATTGAGTATCCTCCGATATTCCAAGTAGTTCAACAGGGAAAAGAGCTAAGTATGCAGAGATGACAAAGAGCTAATCTATACAAAGATGACAAAGAGTTACATTTAAGTTAAGGATGATAATGATTCAAGTTTATGTTCAAAATAGAATAAGCTCTAAATTATGTGTTTAAGTGACACAGGGACCACGAGTAAAATACGAGTTATGAAACCGTAATGTGATATGTGATGGGTAAGCGTAAGTATGAGTAAGTATGTCAAAGTAATTGATAACTTTTGTTGTTATTGTTCTATGAGATGAATGGATTTTACCATGAGTACTTATGTTGCTATTTTAATTCATGCAAACTTACTAAGCTATATGCTTACCCCTTTCTTTTCCCTTTTCCTTTTATTATCGCCAAGCTAGCTCGGGGATCGTAGAACGTCGTAGCTCGGATCACACTATCAATCATTCTTTTGGTATAGCAAAGTTGATTTATTTTGGGTATGGCATGTATAGGAACTTGGTCATCTTGTGTTATGTCATATTTGAAAGCCCAAGTGTTGGCTATTAATGTTATACACTCATTTTGTAAATGGCCATTAGGAATTGGCAAATATTTTTCAAGTTTTATATCTTAATGATGATTAGTGATTCTTCATAGTGTATTATTGCCATGTTATGTGTTGCTTGTGTTGGCATATGTGTGTTTATGTTTCAGGGTGGCAATTGGCTTGAGAAATAGCCTTTTAATTTTCCACACGGGTAGACACACGGACGTGTGTCTAGGCCGTGTCTGACACATGGCCAGCCCCATGGGTGTGTTGTTAGGCCGTGTGTCCCCTGCATCAAATTTGTGAAAAATTCAATTCGTTACACGGGCCAGCACACGGGCATGTGCCTAGGCCGTGTGCCCTTAAGAGCTTGCTGACGTCATACACATAATACCCAGGTTTTTCACACACGGGTGAGGACACGGGCATGTCTAGGCCGTGTGAGGACACGACCACCAGACACACGGGCGTGTGTCGTGATGTGAAAACCCCTATAGGTTCGAAATGAAAAAATTAATTCCACACGGGCTAGGAACATGGGCGTGTGTGACCACACGGCCTGCCCACACTGGCGTGTGGCCTTGTTTAGGCAAAAAAAAATTTCTAAGTACGCAAAAGTTTCCGGTTTAATTCCAAAACCATCTGTGTGTATGTTTAGGACCTCGTAGGCCCATAATAAGGATGTTATGAATATGAATGAGAAGCTTTAAGTTTAAATGAAATTTTATAGCCCAATGTTGTATGTTTAAGCAAGTTAAGTCCGGTAATGCCTCGTATCCTCTCCCGGCGTCGGACACGGGTAAGGGGTGTTACAGAGTCAACAAGAACTACTTATCTTCTGACCTTATAGTCTAGACTGGTTTGGGTTCAGGTGTTCACGAATGAGCAATACCAATTTGGGTTAATTCCCACCTTAATGACTTCCCGGGGTTGTCAGGCCTAAGGTTTGTTTCACGTTCTCCCTTTCCCATACAACTGATTCATTAAGTAACCCTACAAAATAGTTAATAGATTATACCTCCGCTCCCTAATCCCCCATAGAAGGATTGGTTCCTCGTGGCTTTCATAAACAATATATAATCAGTGTAAAGAGAAAGCATGCTAATTGATTTGAGAAGATAGAGTAAACGAAAGAGCCTGGTTGTATTGATATTAAGCGTAAATCCACAACTCATATCCCTTGAAAGAAAACAACGAACAAATAAATTAAACTCTAGAAATCTAAGAAAGAAAGAAAACAAAACTAAATCTAAAGAAAGAAACTAGGTTAATGAAAAAGTGTTTATAACATGTGCCAAATGAGCCTATTTATAACCTTCAGGTGATCTTTGTCCTTAACCCTAGGTTAGCTGACGTTCCCGAGCTTGAACTTCAATTGTGTAGACCAAAATGCCCCTACTTCATGTTTAATTTCTATCCCAGAGTCGATGTCGCGACACACCAGGACCTGTGTCGTGACATAGCAACCAATATGCTCCTCTGTAGCCATCTTCAGGGGTGTGTCATGACACCCTCAGTCTCTGTCACGACATCGAAGGCAAACTTGAATTTTCTTCAATCTGTTCCCTATGTTGTGACATAGTATCTAGTATCGGCCTAAAATGCCTTCTAATGGTCTCCTACACACTCAGAAAGTACGTTAGCTCTCCCTTAGGCCACATTCGGCCCTTAGGGTCAATAAAAAAGACTTAATTTGCACATTTTATTGAATGTAAGTAAAACTAAAGAAACTTAAACAAAATGTAATGAAAATACTTGTATTGAAGCTCCTTAAGTGTGTAAACTAGTTTAATCTGCTACACCGAATTTTGGCGGATCAAACTCCCCTACACTTAAGTTATTGCTTGTCCTCAAGAAACATAAATAAAGATGACAAATAAACATGATGACCCTTGAGCAAATATGATACAATTATTGACTTTGGAGCATATGACTTAGGCATTTCATGTTTACTAACAACTTCAACATGATGAATAGTTGACTTACTACCTTTGGCTTCAAACAACTAAGTTTAGTATGTTACAAAATATACAAGTATTAAGGGTCTCTCCTATAGGAATCCGTCAACAAATAATACAAGTATTTTGATTATCCGAGGAGAATACAAATAGCCATTTATGCAAGTGTCTAGTATGACGTCCATTCATGTATAAGTATAGTTAGGTCACATAGGACTTTTCGGTTTGTAACATTCTGAAGCTTAGAACAGGTATGTAATTCAAAAACAGTAAGCATCAAAAGGTATACAAACATGAAAATAGTTTGGCACATCGTATTGATCCTTATTCTTCCCCCTTAGTGACCCTTTCCAGCTCACCACATTATTTCTCCTTCTCTCACCTTCCTTATCTCTGCACATAGGAAATCATAGCATGACATAGCATGCTAGTTGTCATGCATGGGGAAATATTCTTTCCGTTCATGAGAATTCAACATACCATATTTTACAACCTTGATCCCTTTTTTACTCCCTTGTTCCCTTAACATGCCTCTTTCTCCACCATTTTCATGTGTGTCGTTGATTGAACCTAGACAAGGTGTAACTCACCTTTTATTTTCATTTTTCTCTCATCCACTCTCTTTTGGCTGCCCCTCCTCCATGCTCCTTCCTTCTCTCCACCTTTTCTTTCATTTTAGCCACCCTAACATCACTTTTGTTCCATTTATCTTCCTCACCTCCACCACTTCTTAGCCAACCGAACCACCACCACCACCATCACCATCGTCGGACCTTCTCTTTTCCGCTGTTCCTCACCTCATTTGGTACATCACTACCCGTTAGACCACCACTCACCACCATGGCCACCAACTTGCACCACCATCTATGTAACACCCCTTAGCCGGGTTCTACGCATGAACTAGGCCCGAGGCGTTACCATAATAAAAACCTCAAGATCGCCACTTAGGCTCATTGTGACTATTCTCTTAAGTCACCTCAACAACCTCATTCTCGACTTACGAGGCCTCACTCATACCCACGATGGATCTCGAGACAATATCCAAACTTCTACGATTTTTAAAACTTTTCAATCTATACAGGGCTCACACGCCCGTGTAAGATTTGGCACGCCCGTGGAGGTCACACACACCCATGGTCACTACCCGTGCATGGAAACTCAAGCATTCTGCCAATGCCTCACGGTTAGGGCACACGCTCGTGCTCTCCACCCGTGGTGCACACTAACTACCTTAACACGGCCTAGAGTCTAGACACACGCCCGTGTTGCTAGCCCGTGGCCAACACTGATTAACACACATGTTCTAGGCACACGCTCGTGTGGCTAGTCCGTGGTCTATTCTGACTTAAAATACTAACATGCAGGGGACACACGGCCAAGTCACATGCCCTTGGGCTGACCGTGTGTCACAGATGGTCTAGACACATGCCCGTGTGTCTACCCACATGGACAAGAACAAAGCTATTTGTCAAGTTCTTTTCACTCCTCAATCATACACAACGAGTACTCATTCAACACATCCATAACCAACTTATAATCTTACAATCTCACATGGATAACTAAATCTTTTCATATAATAAAGTAGCCAACAACTATGGCATTATACAAAATAGATTATCCATCTAAAAGCCAACACGTCTTAGCCATTTACAACAAAATTCACTAACTCGTCTAGCCCATATACATGCCATTTACAAAACATTGAGTCTCATGTACCAGAGTGTGCTGATAATGTGGGCGATCTTCCAATTGATCCACGTATCTCGATTCAACACTTTTGCTCTTTAAGACAAGGGAAAAGAAGGGGAGTAAGCTTTGAGCTTAGTAAGTTTACACATAAACAATTAAGCATCATAGTATAAGCTAAACAACAATTAGCATTATACTAACATATAATGTACAACTATGCTTACTCTTTCTATCCCTTACCACCTCTTCAACACATCATGAGTCACATTCTCATAACCATTGACATGCATCCCTGCATTCAATATCACATTTACACAATATACAAAATATCATTATTTCTCGATAATACATCCACACAGCTAATCCACACAGCTAATGTCTCGATGGTTTCGCACTTAGCCCACCACAATTAAATAATAAGGTAGTATCGCACTTAGCCTACCACAAAGGTAATCGTAGTGGTTTCGCACATAGCCCACTAGACAATATACTTAACGATAGCATTGCACCTAGCCAGCTCATCGTCGTTATGCCTTAGGATGGTATTGCACTTAGCCCACCATTTAGCATTATCACTACACATCCACATATCTACTTACTCAATCATACATCCATTCACAATTTCTACCACACTCATTCCACATAGGTTCTTAATCATTCTCAATCATGCTACACACTAGCTAGCATTAACAAAATTGTAAGTATGAATGCATTGTTTATGCATAAACTTACCTCGGCACTCAAAAGTATAGAGATGTGCAATTTAGTCCACCACCTTGCTCTTGCCTCGGTTTCGATCTGGGCTTCGTCTTTCTTAATCTATAATGAAAAATCAACTTATTCAATACACACTTTGACTAAATTGACCCTTATCTCATTCTTTAGCAAAATTAGTATTTTGCCCCTAACTTTCTCATATTCACACTTTTGCCTCAAGGCTCGTAAAGTGATTTTTATTCAACTTTCTAGCCTTTCATGCTTAGCCGAACCATTTACTCAACTAAAGCTATCACCAATTCTCACTAAATCATACATGTATGACCAATCTCAAGACTTTCACACACAAGTCCCTACATGCATTTTCATGGAAAATCACTTAGCAAAAGATGTTTCTACTACATCAAGCTTTCATATTCTTCCATAAAACATCAAAATACATGCATGTCATACATGGGTACATTTTTGAACATCCATCTTAGCTCAACATATAGCTAAAAATAGCTTTCTCATGCTACTAGGACTTCAAAAATACGAAGAATATCAAAAACGGGGCTTGGTTGCACTTACAAGCAAGATTGAAAAATTTGAAGAACCCTAACAATGGCTCATTGAATTTTCGGCAGCCTTGGAGAAGAAGATGAATGAATTTCTATCATCTTTTCCCATTTAAAACATTTAATTGTCAAATGACCAAAATGAACTTTTTGACAAACTTTCTATTTTAACTCATCCATGCCCAATTTTGTCCAAAAATTAGAAATTGGGAAAATTGCTATTTAAGGACATATAATTAATATTCTAAAGCTATTTCACACTAATAGCTTCTAGAATCTCACATTTTGCAACTTTTACAATTTAGTCCTTTTGGACAATTCAACTAAAATTTCACAAAATTGCTTCATGAAACTTTCACACTAGCATGCAAACATAGAATAAACTTCAAAAACTCATTCATGAACCTCAGATTTGTGGTCTCGCACCACTATTCCGACTAGGCCCTAAATCGAGATGTTACAACTCTCCCCCTTTTAGAGATTTTTGCCCCCGAAAATCTTACCAGTAAAGAGGTTTGGATGTTGCTCTCTCATAGCTTCTTCCGTTTCCCACGTAGCCTCTTCAACACCGTGTTTCGGCCATAACACTTTCACTAGTGTTATGCTCTTATTTCTCAACTGTTTCACTTCTCGATCCAAGATCTTAATCAACTCCTCTTCATAAGACATATCCGGTCTTATCTCAATTTCCATTGAAGGAATCACATGTGAAGGATCGGAGCGATACCGTCGAAACATCGACACATGGAACACATTATGTATCTTTTCCAACTCTACCTGAAAAGCCAACCAAGATAGCTATTGGCCCAACTCATGCAGTAATCTCATACGGTCCTATGAATCTTGGACTCAATTTCCCTTTTCGTCCAAATCTCATAATCTTCTTCCATGGGGACACTTTCAAAAACACTTTGTCACCCATCTTAAACTCAATTTCTTTTCTTTTCAAATCTGCGTACGACTTCGGTCGGTCCGAAGCAGCTTTCAGACTCTTATAGATTACTTTCACTTTCTCCTCAGTCTCTTTCAGTAGATCGACTCCATGGATCCGTTTTTCACTAAGCTTGGTCCAATACAATGGAGTCCGACACTTACGACCATACAAAGCTTCATACGGTGCCATCTGTATACTCAACTGATAACTGTTGTTGTAGGCAAACTCGACCAAAGGTAGATACCTCTCCGAACTACCTTCGAATTCTAACACACAGTATCGAAGCATATCTTCGAGAACTTGAATCACTCTTTCAGACTGACCATCTGTTTGTGGATGGAACGCAGTACTAAAATTCAACTTTGTTCCCAAAGCCTCTTGTAACTTCTTCCAAAACCTCGAAGTAAACCTCGGATCTCTATCCGATATAATAGACACATGTATACCATGTAACCTCACTATCTCTGCCACATACAATTCAGCTAACTTATCCAGTGAATAATTAACATGTACTGGAATAAAGTGAGCCGACTTCGTCAATCTATCCACAACAACCCACACAGCATCTCTCTTTTTCGGAGTCACAGGCAACCCCGTCACAAAGTCCATGGTAACCCGATCCCACTTCCATTCGGGAACCATCACTGGCTGAAGCAATCTCGAAGGCACTTGATGCTCAACTTTCACTTGTTGACAAATCAGACACCTTGCCACAAATTCGGAGATATCTCTCTTTATACCCGGCCACCAATAAGACTTCTTCAAGTCATTGTACATTTTCGTACTGCCCGGATGTACTGACAAATAACCACTATGTGCCTCGTGCAAAATCTTTCGGATTAACTCTTCATCTCTAGGTACACAAATTCTGTTACGGTACAACAAACATCCATTCGAGCCCACTCGAAAATCAGAATCACTTTCTGATCCGCACTTATCTCTCTTAGTTAGCATCTCACTGTCATTTCTCTGAGCCTCACATATCTGTTGAACAAATAGTGGCTTAGCTCTCAACTCTTCCAGAATAGCACCATCATCAGACAATGCTAAACTCGTCCTCATAACTCTTAGAGCATATAAGGATTTCCTACTCAGGGCATCCGCAACCACATTCGCTTTTCCCGGGTGGTAATCAATGACTAACTCATAGTCTTTCAATAACTCAAGCCACCGCCTCTGCCTCAAATTCAGATCCTTCTGATCCATCAAATACTTCAAACTCTTATGATCCGTAAAGATTCGGCACTTCTCACCATATAAGTAATGTCGCCAAATCTTTAACGCAAAAACAATCGCAGCCAACTCCAAATCATGAGTCGGATAATTCTTCTTGTGCAGTTTTAGTTGCCTCGAGGCGTAAGCGACTACCTTACCCTCTTGCATCAACATGCAATCGAGACCATTAAACGACGCGTCACTGTAAACTATAAACTCTTTCCTCGATTCTGGTTGAACCAAAACCGGCGCCTCAGTCAACAATGTTTTCAATCTCTCAAAACTCTGTTGACATGCCCCAGTCTAATCAAACATGACATCCTTATGCAACAATTTCATCATCGGGGTAACAATCACAGAGAACCCCTTTACAAAACGTCTGTAATATCATGCTAATCCCAAGAAGCTTCTAACTTTCGACATGTTCCTCGGCTGTTTCCAATCCACAACAGCCGATACCTTACTCGGGTCAACTCTGACACCATCACCTGACACAATGTGTCCTAGAGATCCGAACTCTTGGAGCCAAAACTCACTCTTGCTAAACTTAGCATACAACTGCTTATCTCTTAAAGTTTGCAAGACAATTCTCAAATGTTCTTCATGATCGTTCTCGTCCCGAGAATAGATCAATATATCGTCAATGAAGACAATCACAAACTTATCCACATACGGTCGGAAGACACGGTTCATCAAATCCATAAAAATCGCCGGTGCATTCGTCAAACCAAACGGCATAACCAAAAACTCATAATGGCCATACCTTGTCCGAAATGCAGTTTTCAACACATCTTGCTCCTTCACTCTCAACTGATAATAACCAGACCTCAAGTCTATCTTTGAGAACAATGTAGCTGCCTTCAGTTGATCAAAAAGATCATCAATCCTTGGTAAAGGATACTTATTCTTAACCGTCACTTTGTTAAGTTGTCTATAGTCTATACACAACCTCATAGACCCATCTTTCTTCTTTACAAATAATATCGGAGCACCCCACGGTGAGTAGCTCGGTCTTGCAAAACCCTTATCTGTCAACTCTTGCAAGTGAACCTTTAGTTCTTTCAACTCTAAAGGTGCCATTCTGTACGGAGCAATCGAAATAGGTACCGTTCCCAGAACTAACTCAATCCCAAACTCAACCTCTCTCACTGGAGGTAATCCGGGTAACTCATCCGGGAATACATCTGGATACTCACATACAACTGGAACTGTTTCAAACTCTACTCCAACCTCTCGAGTATTCAACACAAAAGCAAGATAGGACTCACACCCTTTTCTCAAACATTTCTTAGCCACTAGGGAAGAAATCATCACTAGTAGACTACCCGATCCACCCGATTCAACCCGAACAGTATCTCCACTCTCACATTTCAATTTGACATACTTACTATCACAGTTCACGATGACACTATGGGTAGTCAACCAATCCATGCCAAGGATTAAGTCAAACTCATCAAACGGCAACAACATAAGATTTGCCGGAAAACATTGACTCTCAAACATCAAAGGACAATTCTTACACATCTTGTCCACTAACACATGCTTTCCTAACGGGTTTGACACCTTAACCACAAAGTCCGTAGGTTCAACGGTCATACTCAAACTAGATGCCAGTCTCATGCAGATATAAGAATGAGTAGACCCTGGATCTATTAAAGCAATAACAAAGGTGTCAAAGAGAGAAAAAGTACCTATTATCACATCAGGGGAGGACACCTCTTCGCGAGCGCGAATGGCATACATCCTCGCAGCAGAGTCTCTGGACGCACCTCTACCACTAGCCCCACCTCTCGGGTTCCTTGGTAGTCTACCCCTTGCAGACACATCGCCGGATCTCATCTCTTGCTTTTCTTCCTTATCATCCATCTCGGGGCAATTTCGGATAAAATGGTCGGGGGAACCACACTTATAACAGTTTTGACTGCTACCCCAACACTCTCCGGTGTGATATCTACCACAACTTGGACACTCCAGTTTATTCTTCAGATTGCCCACACTTTCCATCGAAGTGGCTTGGACTCTCGAACCCGAACGAGTGTGGTCCAAGTTTCGATGCGAATAACCCACTGATGCTGTCGTTTTAGGATTCACTTCCTTGGATCTTTTCGACTGGGTTTGGTACGACTTGCCCATCGGCCTCTTCCTCGCATCTCGGGCTTCACTCATAGCCCTTCTCTTTTCTTTACCCAACTCTTCGGCCTTACTTGCTTTCTCGACCAACACAACAAACTCTTTCAACTCTAAAATACCAACTAGGAGTTTGATACCCTCATTTAGTCCATCTTCGAACCTCTTACACAAGATGGTCTCTGTCAACACACAATCTTGAGCGTATTTGCTAAGCCTAACAAACTCGCGCTCATATTCTACTACTGACATTTTTCCTTGCTTCAACTCAAGGAATTCCTTCCTTTTTCGATCAGTAAACCTCAAAGCATATACTTCTTCCTAACTCTTCCAGAAAGAAGTCCCACGTCACCCGCTCTCTCAGGACCATTGACGTCAACGTCTTCCACTAATGGTATGCCGAGTCCCTCATCAAAGACACGGCACACTTCAAGCTCTCTTCAGATGTACAACAGAGTTCATCGAATACTCTCATTGAGTTCTCTAACCAGAACTCTGCCCTCTCGGGGTCATCATCTACCTTAGCTCTAAACTCCTCAGCCCCGTGTTTCCTAATCTTATCCATCGAGGGTTTCGATATCCTCACTACATCAATACCTTGAGGAGCCACTGAAATTGGCTGAGTTTTGGGATGAGGTGGAAGAGGTTGAGCATTAGGGTTCGCTCGGACGTAATCCGAGTACCAATTACTCATTATTTGAAGAAAGGCTTCCCGTGCCTCTTCCCCTTGACTCCTAGCCTCGAGTCCACTTTGAACAGGCACGGTTCCTTACGCAGGAGCCGGTGCATTACTAGCTGCATCATCAGTAGTCAATGGATCGAATTCCATATTCTATATAAAACAAGATTAAAATCATCAGAAGCCACCACACTATCATTGTACACTTATCGCATGTATAGCTAGACTCTTACACCCGCTACGGTTGTCCTAGAACCGACTAAACCATAGCTCTGATACCACTAAATGTAACACCCCTTACCCGGGTTCTACGCCGGAACCAGGCCCGAGGCGTTACCATAATAAAAACCTCAAGATCGCTACTTAGGCTCATTGTGACTACTCTCTAAAGTCACCTCAACAACCTAATTCTCGACTTACGAGGCCTCAATCATACCTACGAGGGCTCTCGAGACCATATCGAAACTTCTACGATTTTTAAAAACTTTTCCATCTATATAGGGCTCACACATCCGTGTAAGATTTGGCATGCCCGTGGAGGTCACACGCGCCCATTGTCACTACCCGTACTTAAAAACTCAAGCATTCTGGCAATGCCCCACGGTTAGGGCACACGCCCGTGCTCTCCACTCGTGGTGCACACTGACTACCTTAACACGGCCTAGAGTCCAGACACACGCCCGTGTGGCTAGCCTGTGGCCAACACTGATTAACACACACGTTCTAGGCACACGCCCGTGTGGCTAGTCCGTGGTCTATTCTGACTTAAAATACTAACATGCAAGGGACACACGGCCAAGTCACACGCCCATGGGCTGACCGTGTGTCACACATGGCCTAGACACACGCCCGTGTGTCTACCCACATGGACAAGAACAAATCTATTTGTCAAGTTCTTTTCACTCCTCAATCATACACAATGAGTACTCATTCAACACATCCATAACCAACTCATAATTTTACAATCTCACATGGATAACTACATCTTTTCATATAATAATGTAGCCAACAACTATGGCATTATACAAAATAGATTATCCATCTAAAAGCCAACACGTCTTAGCCTTTTACAACAAAGTTCACTAACCCGTCTAGCCCATATACATGCCATTTACAAAACTTTGAGTCTCATGTACCAGAGTGTGCTGATAATGTGGGCAATCTTCCAATTGATCCACGTATCTCGATTCAACACTTTTGCTCTATAAGACAAGGGAAAAGAAGGGGAGTAAGCTTTGAGCTTAGTAAGTTTACACATAAACAATTAAGCATCATAGTATAAGCTAAACAACAATTAGCATTATACTAACATATAATGTACAACTATGCTTACTCTTTCAATCCCTTACCACCTTTTCAACACATCATGAGTCACATACTCATAACCATTGACATGCATCACTACATTCAATATCACATTTACACAATATACAACATATCATTATTTCTCGATAATACATCCACACAGCTAATCCACACAGCTAATGTCTCGATGGTTTCGCACTTAGCCCACCACAATTAAATAATAAGGTAGTATCGCACTTAGCCTACCACAAAGGTAATTGTAGTGGTTTCGCACATAGCCCGCTAGACAATATACTTAATGATAGCATCGCACCTAGCCAGCTCATCGTCGTTATGCCTTAGGATGGTATCGCACTTAGCCCACCATTTAGCATTATCACTACACATCCACATATCTACTTACTCAATCATACATCCATTCACAATTTCTAGCACATTCATTCCACATAGGTTCTTAATCATTCTCAATCATGCTACACACTAGCTAGCATTAATAAAATTGTAAGTATGAATGCATTATTTACGTATAAACTTACCTCGACACTCAAAAGTATAGAGATGTGCAATTTAGTCCACCACCTTGCTCTTGCCTCGGTTTCGATCTGGGCTTCGTCTTTCTTGATCTATAATGAATAAATCAACTTATTCAATACACACTTTGACTAAATTGACCCTTATCTCATACTTTAGAAAAATTACTATTTTGCCCCTAACTTTCTCATATTCACACTTTTGCCCCTAGGCTCATAAAGTGATTTTTATTCAACTTTCTAGCCTTTCATGCTTAGCCGAACCATTTAATCAAATAAAGCTATCATCAATTCTCACTAAATCATACATGTATGACCAATCTTAAGACTTTCACACACAAGTCCCTAATGCATTTTCATGGAAAATCACTTAGCAAATGATGTTTCTACTACATCAAGCTTTCACTTTCTTCCATAAAACATCAAAATACATGCATGTCATACATGGGTAAATTTTTGAACATCCATCTTAGCTCAACATATAGCTAAAAATAGCTTTCTCATGCTACTAGGACTTCAAAAAATACGAAGAATATCAAAAACGGGGCTTGGTTGCACTTACAAGCAAGAATGAAAAATTTGAAGAACCCTAACAATGGCTCCTTGAATTTTCGGAAGCCTTGGAGAAGAAGATGAATGAATTTCTATCATCTTTTCCCATTTAAAACATTTAATTGTCAAATGACCAAAATGCCTTTTTTGACAAACTTTCTATTTTAACTCATCCATGCCCAATTTTGTCCAAAAATTAGAAATTGGGAAAAATTGCTATTTAAGGACCTCTAATTAATATTCTAAAGCTATTTCACACTAATAGCTTCTAGAATCTCACATTTTGCAACTTTTGCAATTTAGTCCTTTTGGACAATTCAACCGAAATTTCACAAAATTGCTTCATGAAACTTTCACACTAGCATGCAAACATAGCTTAAACTTCAAAAACTCATTCATAAACCTCAGATTTGTGGTCTCGCACCACTATTCTGACTAGGACCTAAATCATGATGTTACAATCTAAAATACTTTCTTATTTCTCTCCACTTCACTAATTTTCTTTTGATTTTCTCCTTTTCCCCTCAAGTGCTACAACATCTTTTCTTTTCTCCTCCTTATCCATCGAACTCTCACCAGACCACTGTTGTCATCGCTGTCGTCGCGTCGCCACGCCACCACTGATGTTAGTAATTTTTCCTCCTACCATCATCTTTTTCCATCTTTACCACTCTCTATAGTAAACAAAACTCTATTTCTCTTATTTTCAATTAGCTCATAATTTTGTTTTTTACATCATAAACTTATTGATTCTCTTTTTAAAATGGCTATTTTCTCTAGATTTGATTTCTTCTCTGATTCAAGACCCTGGTGATCCATTGATCCTTTTGATTCAGTTAAGATAGAGTAAGTATAGTGGTTGAATGAAAATCATTATTTTCTCTTCATTCTTCCCTTAGGCTAAATGCTTATAGATTATTATAGTGCCTTTTCCTTCAAATGGTAAAATCTCGTATATTGATCAATTGATGAGGGGTCGATCGATACCAACCCAAAAAGTTATTAACTTTGAAAGCAAAAATTTGACTACGATCGACTAATCACAAAAGTAAGTATGGATGGGAGATTTAGTTAAATTGAGTAATATCACGAAAATGTTTAAAAAGAGATGACTTTTAATGGAAGAACACTTTGATAACAAATCGATATTCCATTAGTTAATATTCAAGTATGGACGTTCTTTAGAGTGGTGATTTACATTGGATCTATAATCAAGTGTGAGTTCTACATTAATTAAAAATATGAAAATATGTTTCATGCTGTTAAAAACTTATTAGTATTATTAAATTGTGCTTATCAAGAATACTCTATGTATTCAAAAAGAGGAATGAAAATTCATCGAACTGGAATATCCAAGTAAGTGAAACTAAACTTTTGTTTTTGTCAATTGTTTGATGTGTGATCTTGATTATTGTTATTGATATAAAATGTACGAAAATCTCATTCTCATGTTTTGTGATGTTATGGCATATGTGAATTTTGCATGAATTATAAAGTGAAATATTAATATATTGTGTAAATATGTTATTAGCATGTTGAGCATGCCTATGTTATTTTAAGTGATAAGTGATAAATTGAGCATGTCTCACATGCCAAAGTGAAAATTCATTTTTAAAGTGAAAAAGTGATTTTTGTGGCCATATCATATGAATGGGGGTGGGATATGTGAAAGGAGGAAGAAGTGATAGTTTATCTGCGAAAGTGGTGTCTTGTCCACAATATGATAAAGTGGCCGTTTATCTGCAAAAGTGGTGGATTGTCCACAGTTTTATTAAGTGGCAGTTTATTTGAAAAAGTGGTGGCTTGTCCACAATTTTATTAAGTGGCAGTTTATATACATTTCTAAGACACTGTTCACAAATTGGAGTGTTTGGATGGACGAGTTCTAAGGAACTCAATTGTGGTGTGTAGCAGTGATGGGTAGGATGTTTTATAAAAATTTGCATAATCGTTTTACAAAGATTGCATTGTCATGATCATGTGCATAAATAAAATTGATTGTCTTGTATGATAAGTATGTGCTTATTGTTAATTGATGTAACACCCCAAACCTGGCCTGGACGTTATGGCCGAATCTGGCGATGTCACATTGAAGTGTTTTTCCTAAAACAAGTTATTATTAAAGAAAAACCCTCTTCTCTATTAGTCCTCTTTTTTATTACCTTTCATTGATTCTAAGATGTGTCGTTCATTTCCAAAATGTGAATCATTATCAAAAAGTTATTTATTTCGAGAACGTATTAATTTTCAAAACGTCACTTTTCGCGAAAGCTTTAAAAGTAGTTTGCATATTCGTGTGCAATTTGTTAAAAAGGTTTGATTTTTGAAAACTCGATTGTCCCTACCACTAGCAGTTATAAAACATAAAGTAGTATAAAATCAAATTTTAAACCAAAAATCCGTAGAGGCCATTATTACAGAAAAATACCCACATACACTTAAAATCATGATTAAGTATCAAACAGTATAGAAGGAGTTGTGTGGCCACCGCTGAGTCCACCGCACCAATCCGCCTATGTCTGGGGATTACCTGTACAAATTAAACAGAAGGGTGAGTTTTCATAAACTCAGTTGTAACCCCCATACAAAACAAACAGTCAATATACAAATAATCACAGTCTAGGACTAAGCCTTTTTTCAGTATTAGTATCAGTCCAGTTTGGGCCTTAGCCCATTTCAGTAACAATATGCATTAGGGCCTTAGCCCATCACAGTACAGTAACAGTAACAGATATGCAACCATAAAATCCTACCCAACCAGCCTCTACACTCCATCTCCGTCCAACCCTACACTCCATGTGGGGATATAATCAACCCACCCATCCCTACACTCCAAATAGTACCGAATGCGGCACTAGACAGTAATTTGCAACTGTGCTGCCAGTAAATTAGGCTCGAAGCCTTTCAGTACACTTCCTCCAATCAATATCAACCATCCCCATGCAATGCATCATACATTTATGTCATGCCCAATCATGGTATATCACATATATACAGTACAGTTCAAACAGCATGCTCAATATACAGTCATATATATATATATATATATCAAGTATGGATATAACAGTCATTCAGTTAGAGGTCTAGGTAATCTTACCGACCCTACAGTAGGTTCACAGTCATCTCGGGCGACCCGTGCAACCTTAGCAATAAATCAGTGAAAATAGGCTCACACGCCCATGTTGTCTGCCCATGTGGGCCCACATGGCAGTGCGGCCCCCATAGCCCACATGGCCCGGCCCAACATCCCACACGCCTGTGTGGTTCACCTGTGTGGGTCCGCATGCCTGTTTGGCCCACACGACCCAGTTGGTCAAGCCCGTGTCTCGTACACGTCCCCGTCGGCCATCACAAAGTCGTGTCATGAGCTCGTGTCATGCATCCATGCCTGGTTTGTCGATCACACGGCCATGTCCCCTCACACGGCCTACCACACGACTGTGTGGCGTCGACAATATGCTTTTTCAGCTTTTCACCGAGTCGTATTTTTAGTGTTTCGAGTACAAACCTGATTCCGATTAAAGCCCAAACGATCACCGAGCACTCAAATACCTATAATCGCACAATAAACCTTTAAATAATCATTTTTAACGCGCATTTAAAATGAACTTAAATTAATGTTTTTTATCCAAAAAGTAACACTCTTACCTTCGATCGAATACCAGTGAATTCTACGAGCCTAACTCGGCGATCGGGAACGACGAACAGTCCCTTGATTAGTTCCTAAACATCCAAGGAAACCCGTCTTAACTGATAATCAGAAAAATGTTAGAGTTTAACAATAAACAAAACTTACCGAACAGATAAGAGCAATCGTAGCACGACACAAATGGATTGGAAAAGGAAACAAAATAAGAATAGGTTTGGAAAAACAGATTTTTGGCAATAGGGATGGAAGAAACTCAATGCAGAAATTCAGCAGAGTGACGGGAACAACAGACGTTAGAAAGAATAGAACAAAGAGCCAAAAATTCAGCAGAGGGAGTGAAGAGAATAACGTCAGAAGGGAGAGGGAAACTTTTGGGGAATTTGAAAATAACCAAAAGAAAATAAAATTCTGGATATTCCCCAATCATCCCCCTAATTTACTCCTAAAAACACTCCAACACTCAACCACATCAATCTTTCGACTAAATCGAAATACTCACACGGCACAAGCAGCAAAAATAGTGCCCAAGTACAGACTCGAACACAAGACCTCCTTCACACCAACACTCCACTTAACCACCAGACCAGTAGGCCCATTCTGTTAAAAACTTACCAACATTAAAATAAAAGTCTACTGAACATGAGCAAGGCTTTATTCACATAAAAACAAAAATTTTGCTCAAGTCAAGGCTTGAACCCAAGACTTCTCAGACACTCCCAGAACACATAAGCACTGAAGATGATAGATATTTGTGTCACAAACATACAAGAATAATTATAAAGGATTTTTGGGGCATTACAACTTTACCCCCTAAAAGAAAATTTCGGCCTCAAAATTTTACCTGATCAGAACATATGAGGATACTGATGTGGCATCATATCCTCAGGCTCCTACGTGGCCTCCTCAGAACTATGATTACGCCAAAGAACCTTAACCAGTGGGATGGACTTTCTTCTTAGAATCTTCACATCGCGATCCAATATTTGGATTGGCTCCTCCTCAAAGGTCAGATCTGGCCTAACCTCGATCTCCTCAACAGGAACAATATGCGTGGGATCAGAGTGGTAGCGCCTCAACATAGAGACGTGGAACACGTCGTGAAACCAATCTAACTCTGGAGGTAACTCCAACTGATACGCAACCGGTTCCACACGTTTCAGTATGCGGTAAGGCCCAATAAACCTAGGGCTCAACTTGCCCTTACGACCAAACCTTAGTACCTTCTTCCTTGGCGAGACCTTGAGAAAAACGAAGTCCCCCACAAAATACTCAATCTCTCGATGCTTCAGATTCGCATAGGACTTCTGTCTGTCTGATGTCGCTTTCAGTCGGTCTTGAATCAATCTAACTTTGTCCTCGGTATCAGAAACTAGTTCAGGGCCCAGAACCCGTCGCTCGCCTAACTCAGTCTAACATGAAGGTGTGCGACACCTACGACCATATAGTGCCTCGTAAGGTGCCATCTGAATGCTAGACTTTTAACATCCTGATTCAGGGCCTAGTCAGAATAGTGGTGCGAGACCACAAACCCAAGTCAATAAAATTGAGTTCTTAAGGTTTATGACATTTTTGCATCATAGTACTAAAGTTCCATGTAGAAATTTTGTGAAATTGACATGGAATGATAAAAAAGGACTAAATTGCAAAAGTTGTAAAATATGAGTTTCTAGAAGCTTTTTGTATGAAATAGCTTTAGAATATTAATTATGAGTCCTTAAATAGAAATTTGCCAAAATTATAATTTTTGGACAAAAATGGACATGAGTTAGAAAAATAGAAATTTTTAAAGAGAAGGACATTTTGGTCATTTGTCTAATAATTAATTAAAATAGGAAAAAGATGATAAAAATCTATTCATCTTCTTCCTCTTGTGCCGAAAATTTGGAGACTCCATAGCTAGGGTTCTTCATTTTTTTCAAGCTTGCTAGTAAGTTCATCTTAGCCCCATTTTTAATATTCTTCATGTTTTTGAAGTTCTCGTATTATGAATTAGCAATTTTTAGCTATAAAATGAGCTAAGATGCATGTTCAAAAATCTACCCAAGAGTGACATGCTTGTAAAATGATATTTTATGGATGTTTATGAGAGTTTGATGTTAGATAAACATCTTTTTCTCAGTGAATTTCATGAAAAATGCTAGTAAGGACTAGTTTGTAAAAGTTATGGAATTTGTCATACCTATTAGAAATAGTGGGAATTGATGATTGCTATAGCAGAGAAAATGAATCAGCTAAGCATGAAGTTTAAGAAAGACGAATGAGATTCATTTTACGAGCCTTGAGGCAAAAGTGCAAATATGAGAAAGTATAGGGGTAAAATAGTAATTTTACCAAAGTATGAGTTAAGAGTCAGTTTAGTCAATGTGAGTATTAAATGATCTATTTATGATTATAGATCAAGAAAAACAAAGCCCGGATCGAAACCGAGGCAAGAACAAAGTCGAGGACTAAATTGCATACCTACATACATTTTGTATATCGAGGTAAGTTTGCATGATTTCTAAGCTTTATGATTAATATCATTGAATTGCTTAGTATAATGTACAATATTATCATGAAAATGTTTAATGTTATGTTAAACAAAGTAATCAATGAGATCAAGCATGAGAAAGCCCCGATTGAAGATCAATAGCTTAGGATACTCGATCTATCACATGAAATGAGAAAGTCCGTATAAGTCCAAGCCGAGGCATGGCATCGGCAATTAGACAAGTTATCATGTAAGACCAAGGTAAGTCTTGGCATTGAAGAGTTATTATGAGATGAAGACCCATATAAGCCCAAGCCGAGGCATGGCACTGGTGAGTCTCCAAGCAAAGATGTCATGTAAGTCCGAGACGAGTCTTGGCATTGAAAAGCTATCAAGAGATAAAGATCCCATGTAAGTCCATGCCAAGGCATGGCATTGGTGAGTAACAAGGAAGATTTCATGTAAGTCCAAGCCAAGGCTCGGCATTGACCAGTCCATGAGTAAAGGTACCAAGTAAGACCATGTCAAGACATGGCAATGGTAAGTTCCCAAGGGAACTCACGAGAAAGACTTCGTATAAGCCCATGTCAAGACATGGCCTCGAAACAAAGATGAGAGATTCCATGTAAGATCGTATCTAGGATATGGCTTTGGCATCGAGCGTGTGAGATGAGATTTAGTATCCTCGGTTATTTATAGAAATTCATTGGGCAAACAAGTAAAGTTTAAATGAGATAACAAGAAAGTAAGTAAGCAGAGTTATCATCAAGTTGAGAATGAGTATTATTCATGTTATGAATGATAAGTTAGAGATTATGATTATTATGCTAAAGTATGCTGATCAATGTGATCAAGTGATACAGGTACCTTGTTTACTTCACAAGTATGAGACTAGTAAGTATCATGAGATTTGTAAGAATCAGATATGAGTAAGTAAGCTTTATAGCTGAAATTATGATACCATTGTTTATGTCAAATGGTTTATATGAAGCAAGTATGTTGTTATGTGCATTATATGCAAACTTACTAAGCTAAATGCTTACGTCTTTTATTCTTTCTTTCCATGTAGTCCCGCCAAGCTAATCTCGTGGATCATCGTCACAGGAGCTCGGAGCACACTATCAATCACTATTTTGGTATAGCCAAGTTGTTTATATTAAGTATGGCATGTATAGGAAACATTTCATTTTGAGTTATGTTTTAAAACTAGCCAAATTGTTGGCTATCAAGCTTAGTATTCTTTTTGTATATGGCCAAAGAGATGAGTCATGAATGATTAAGTATGTATATTTTAACCTATCAATGAAGTATGCATCCTTGTTCATGTTAGATGTAATACTCGAGTTGCTGAATTGAGCATGAGTTTGGTCTTGATTTCAGGGTGGCAATTGGCTTGGTAAATAGCCTCTAAGTGCTCACACGGTTGGACACACGGGCGTGTGTCTATGCCGTGTGCACCCTGCACCTTTGTATCTTAAGTCAGAATAGACCACGGACCAGTCCACACGCGCGTGTTTAGACTCTCTAGGCCGTGTTAAGGTAGCCAGTGCGAACCACGGGTGGTAAGCACGGGCGTGTGCCTTGGCCGTGGGGCATTGGCAGAATGCTGGGGTTTTAGGCATGGTTTGGGGCCACGGGCGTGTCCAGGCCGTGTGTAAATTGCCAGTATCCTCCATGGGTAAAAGAAACGGCCATGTTTTAGGGGTGCACGGGCATGTCCCAAGTCACACGGACGTGTGACCCCTGTTTGGAGAGAAAGTTTCCAGATGAGTTCCGAAAGTTTCGGGACGCAAGTCTGAGGCCTCGTAGGCCCATGAAATGTCTAATTTGACTAAGAAAGAAAAGTTTTTAATTCGGAACGAAATTTTATTGTCCATAAGCACAAGATTAAGTGAGTTCAAGCATGGTAATGTCTCGTATCCAGTCTTAGTCTCGGACTCGGGTATGGGGTGTTACAAGACTGATAGTTGTTGTTATAAGCAAACTCTGCTAGCGGCAGGTAGTCCTCCTAACTGCCTCGAAAGTCAATCACACAACTCCTCAACATGTCCTCCAGTATCTGAATCACCCTCTCAGATTGACCATCTGTTTGAGGATGGAACGCAGTGCTGAAGTCCAACCTTGTACCCAGGGCTTCATGTAGCTTCTTCCAGAACCGAGACGTGAAGCGAGGGTCCCTATTCAATATTATCGAAAATGGTACCCCATGCAGTCTCACTATCTCAGACACATACAGTTTAGCCAGCTTCTGTAAAGAGTAGTCAGTACGAAACGGTATGAAGTGGGAGAACTTGGTCAATCGATCCACGATGACCCATACAGAATCATTTTTAGTGGGTGTAAGGGGTAACCCACTAACGAAGTCCATAGTTACACGCTCCCACTTCCAAAGTGGAATCTTAACTGGCTGCAACAATCCTGAAGGTAACTGATGCTCAACCTTAACCTACTGACAAGTCAAACACTTGGCCAAAAATTCAGTAATCTCTCGTTTAAGACCTGGCCACCATTATAACTCACGAAGGTCTCGATACATCTTGTTTCTTCCAGGATGCGTAGCATAAGGGCTACTATGCGCCTCTCGCAGTATAGACTGCCTCAACTCAGTATCCTTCGGTACACAGATTCTCCCACGGAAGCAGAGTACCCCTTCACTATTCAATCAGAAATCCACAGTATTCCCACTCTCAATCTGTCGGAAGCGAAGACCCAAAGACTCGTCCTCCAACTGTTTACCCTTAATCTGCTCTATCCACGTCGATTTAACTTGAAGTTCTGCCAACAGACTACCATCATCAAATAAACTGAGGCGAGCAAACATTGCCCTCAGATCAGACATAGCCCTATTGCTCAGCGCATCGGCCACCACATTGGCCTTACCAGGATGGGTATTCAATAGTACAGTCGTAATCCTTAAGCAGCTCAATCCATCTACGCTGCCTAAGATTCAGCTCATTTCTAGTGAGAAGGTACTTGAGGCTCTTGTGGTCGGTGCAAATGATACACTTCTCACCATACAGATAATGCCTCCAGATTTTCATTGCAAATACCACAGCGGACAACTCCAAGTCATGTGTCGGATAATTCGCCTCATGAGTCTTAAGCTCCACAAGCTCTTTTAGTGCCATTCTATAAGGGGCGATGGACACCGGAGCTGTACCAGGAAGGAGCTCAATTGTAACACCCCTTACCCGTGTTCGACACTGGAACAGGGTATGAGGCATTACTGAAACAAAACACATACAGTCGTAGTAAACCGAGACATAAAATTTACATCCAAATTTAAAACTTTTCAATTTTCATCACACACTCATTCAACCTAGTCATGCATCTTATAAATTGCATCATCATATAACTTGATCAATACTAGCCAACATCAATGGCCTTATACAAAATGAACTATCAAATAACATAGGCCAACATTTTAGGCCAAATCAATTATGACACATAACAAAATAACCAAGTCCTCTATACATGCCATAATTCAAAATATTGATTCCAAAATACCAAAAGAGTGCTGATAGTATGGATGGATCTCCGACGATCTCCGAGTCCCGAGCTAGCTTGGTGACACTATAAAATAAGGGAAAAGAGAGGGGAGTAAGCGTATAGCTTAGTAAGTAAATATGTAAATAATAAACAAATTTCTAACATGCTTTCAAATTAATACAATCATAACTACACATAGATTCACTATTTATTCAATTTCAAACAAGTTGTTTATTCGAGTCATAGTCACTAAATTATTTTCATCTGGAGCTACGAAACTCCAAATTAAGATCTGCTAATTTTTCCTGAAACTAAACTCACATATCTCCGTACCATAAAATTTCTAGAATTTTTGGTTTATCCAATAAGTACAGTTTATTCTTTAAAATTTCCCCTATTTCACTGTCCGACAGTTCCGACCCCTCTGCACTAAAAAATATTTATCTCATCGTACAGAATTTGGATAATATTCCCATTTGTTTCTCTTGAAAGTAGGCTAATTAAGAAATTTAATCATATAAATTATAAACCATAATTATTTTTATAAAACGTTTAATGATTTTCCAAAGTCAGAACAGGGGATTCTGAAATCATTCTGACCCTGTCTCACAAAAATTCGAATATCACAGAGTATGAAATTCTTTTGTTTACACCGTTTATTTTATATGAAAAAAAGACTCATTCATATTTAAGTTCATATATTATTCAAATTCTTATTTGATTTCCACCATTTTTGCTGATTTTTCAAAGTCACACAACTGCTGCTGTCCAAAACTGTTTTGTTGCTAAATTTACTCTTTCATAATTTCACTTACTCCATTTCATCTTACCGAAGGTTCGCTCAAATATCGAGCACATTGTTCATAAATTTTCACACTTATACCTGCACTTACACATAGTGGCCTGCACTAAGTACCACACATGTGATCGAAACTATCGGGTACGCATAGTAGCCTGCACTTAATACTACACATGCGACCTATCCGTCTGGTACACGTAGTAGCCTGCACTTAGTACTACACACGTGACCTAAAACCATCTCGTAGCTCTCTTGTACACATAGTGGCCTAGACTTAGTACCACACATGTGACCTAGCTACCTCATTCGTATCTTATCTATTCCGAAGTTTCAACCGAGAATTCTCACTTTTCAACATTTTACCAATTCATCCATAATCAATCACAATTCATAATTTACATAAAATAATTACTCCATATTCAACCATATCTCATATAATATAACAAAATATTAAAACATAAATAAAAACGATGTATTATTTACATACAAACTTACCTCGATGCAAAATATAGTAATTTTGCAATTTAGTCCACAATCTTTTCCTTTCCCCGATCAAGGTCGATTCCACGTCTTTCTTGATCTATAATAACACATTTGACTTATTCAATGCTCACATTATTCAAACCATCCCAAAAACATCCTATGGAAAAAAATTACAATTTTGCCCCTAAAGTTTCACAAAATTACGATTTTGCCCCTAGGCTCGTAAAATAATTTTTATCCAATTTCCTTACATTTTTAGGCCTAGCCGAACCATTTTCATAACTATGAAAGTCCACAATTTGCACTTATTCACACACTTACACACATTTTACAACTTTTTACAAACTAGTCCTTTTTGACAATTTCACCGAAAATCACTTAGTAAAAGTCGTTTATTACACACCGAGCATTCATATTCTACCATTAAACATCAAAACACATGCATTTCTAATATGGGTAAATTTTCAAACATCAACCCTAGCTCAAATAAATGGTAGAAATAGAGAGATAGTGTTACGAGGATTTTAAAAACGTAAAAATCATTAAAAACGGGGATAGAACGGACTTACAATCGAGCTTGGAAGCTTGAAAAACCCTAGCTATATCTTCCTCATGTGAATTTCGGCCTAGGGGTTGAAGATGGACAAAAATTGGCTTTTAATTTTTTTTAATTCATTTTAATAATTAAATGACCAAAATGCCCTTAATGAAAAACTTTGGAAACATGCCTAACCATGTCCATTTTGGTCCACCAACTTAAACAATGGTCTAATTACCATATAAGGACCTCCAATTTAAAATTTCATAACAATTGAACAACTCTAGCATGTAGAACTCAACTTTTGCACTTTATACAATTTAGTCCTTTTGACTAAATTGAGTGCACAAACGTCAAAATTTTCGAACAAAATTTTCACGAAATCATTTCGTGAAATTATAGACCATAAAAATATAATAAAAATAAGATTTTCCTCGTCGAATTTGTGGCCCTGAAACCACTGTTCCGACTAAGCCCAAAATCGGGCTGTTACATCAATCCTAAACTCTACTTCACGATTCGGAGGTAACCCAGGTAGCTCTTCAAGACAAACATTCGGAAAGTCCTTAACCATCATGATATCCTTAACTGAAAAATCCCCAGAATCTGAAACACTAATGTAAGCCAAATACGCCTCACATCCCTTACGGACCAATTTCTTGGCCCTCAATGCAGAAATCACATTCGATAAATAGTTCCGACGCTCCCCAATTATGTCTACCTCGCTGTCCTCCTCAGTTTTCAGTACAACCCTTTTTGTGGCATAATCTAAGCTCACTCGGTGTTTGACTAACCAGTCCATTCCCAATATCAGATCAAATTCTCCAAAAGGCAGTTCCATCAGATCAGCCCGAAAGATAGCCCCTTGAACCTCTAAAGGAACATCTCTAAACAGTTTGTTAACTCTTATTGACTGCCCCAACGGACTTAGTATACTGACCTTACTAGTAGTGCTCTCAACCAGTATACCCAAGTTTTCAGATACGGTACAAGCTATATAGGAGTGAGTGGATCCTATATCTATCACTGCAGTGTAGGGTACATTATAAATAAAAAAACGTACCTGTATTGACGTCTGAAGCATCTCCATCATCTCGGCGACGAGCAGCATAGACTAGAGCCGGTTGCCTCGCCTCAGTATGACCAGCACCTCTGCCCGGTGCTCTCTGACCACGTCCCAGACCGTTACCACCCCTGGCCTGACCATGGCCTTTCGGTGGCTGCTGAACTACTCTCGGTGGTACAGTACTCATGCCAGAAGCTTGCATCTGATCGGACCTCCGCGGGCAATCTCTAATATGGTGCTCTAATGAACCACACCTCAAACAAGCCTCAGTTCTCTTCTAACACTCGCCCTGATGGCGTCTACCACAGCCACTACACGGCGGCTGTCTAGTAGCAGCAATAGGAGTCCCAACTCTGACTGGTCCATCAACTCTGGCCTTTTTCTTATGCCTCTGAACGAAACTCGATGGCTCTGAGTCCTTCTTATTCCTACCTCTCTCTTTGTTTTGGCGCTCAGTGTGCTTCACCTCCTCGGCGATCTTCACCTTAACGACCAGTGCAGTAAAGTCTTACTCTCTCTATGGAGTTATCAGCTCAAATTGTCCCTGAGGCCATCCTCAAAGCGAACGCATCTCTCATACTCAGTCACCACCATACCACGTGCATTGTAACAGCCCAATTTAGGGGCTAGTCAGAACAGTGGTCTCGGACCACTAATCCGGGGTCAGAGAAAATTTATTTCAATCCTATTTTATGGATTATAGTATGTTTATAAGGGTGCATGAAAATTTTGGTACTTTAGTTTTAGCAATCTCATGCTTAATCGCGAAAAGGACTAAATCGCATAAAGTGCGAAAGTTCTATTATACAGCGTATAGGTACCTAATAGACATAGAATGGTAAAGTGGAGGTTTTTAAAGTGAAATTAGGCCAATAATAAAGGGTTGGCAGACCATGTGGACAAGGGAGACAAGAGCATTTATTTTTGGTCAATAGTTGGTGACATTAGTTGACTAAAAGAATAAAATAAGAAAAGGCTATCATCTTTTCATTTTCTTTTCTTCTCCCACCAAAAATACAAGCAAGAATGGCGGTTCTTGAAGCTCAAACTTTTAGCTAAACAATCCTTTTGCAAGTACGTGATTTTGATGATTTTAGTTGATGATTTTTGTAATTTTAGAGTCCCCAAAGCTTAAGCTAGCTAATGAGGGGACTAATTTGCAATATGGTTGAAAGTATAGGGACTTTCCATGAGAGAGTTTATGCTGGTTACTGAGTTTTTATAGAAGAAAATGAATGTTAGGAAGATGAGAGACAACTTTCGTGAAAGGTGTTGTCATGAAAACACCTAATTAGGACTAAGATGTAAATGTTGTAGTTTGTTCATTAGTGCATGAAATAGTTGGAATTTTGGGTAGTTGTAAGAGGACTAAATGTTTATCTAGGCTTGTTAAATAAGAAAATGTGATGAAAAGTGATTTACGAGCCTAGGGGCAAAATCATAATTTTGCCAAAGTGTAAGGGCAAAATAGTCATCATAAGTAAAGATTATGTTGTATAATGATGTATAAAGTGATTAGACGTGTAACATCCCCAAACCCGGCCCATTCACTACGACCGAATCTGGTTATGTTATGGGAAAAACTTATTGGCGAAAACAGGTTGCCATTTAACTTTTTGTCTAAACTCCTTTAGAGTAGTTTTACTTGCAGAAATCTTGGGCATGTTTGTTTGCAAACCGTTAGGTTACTTTGAAATCTCGGGGTTTCGTTTTTAAAACTCTTAGTTGTCAATTTGCTTAGGTTGGAAAACGTTTAAAACATCGTGCTCAAGTGGCTTAAGCTTAGTTCATAAAAGTAACATTATTCCCAAGTCTCTTTAGACATAAGTTACCAAAAGAAAACCAAATAACTTAAGAGGCTCTTATTACAACATAATGATTCCAAGTACTTGGTAATAAAGTGCATAAAGAAAAGATTAAAACGCCCTTTGCATGGGCCACCTCCTGTCCCACTCCAACCCGGTCCCGATCATCCTTCCACTGCGATGTTGGATAAGAGATTGGGTGAGTCACAATGACTCAGTGTGTAACTAAACCATCGAAATCCACCCACATGCAAACCACATAACATCCCAATTATCAAATGCAACATGCAAGTATAATTATTTAGACATTACCACAGTCTGGGCTTGGCCCACCTTCAAATTATTACAAAAACTGGACTAGGCCCTTTTCACATTAGTCCACTTTGATCACTTTGGTTTGACCCATGCCCACGTATGTCCCCAAAACATACCTATTCATTGGGCTTGGCCCATTTTCATGTTATTTCATAAACGGAATAATGCAATCATGAAACCCACCCAAACCTAGGGTCCATCCGCTACACACCCCCTTATCCAGCCTACCACACACCAGGGGACTATCGAGTCACCCTCTCCTTTTTCCTCCAAAAAGGCAACCAATGCCATCCACGATGTAGCATATAGCTAACATCAAACCACGATGGAGCACACAGCAATCCATCAAGCCACGATATGGCACAAGCCGATATCAATCAAGGTAACCACGCGAACTAAATCGCAAAGATCCACAACGCGACCTCGCCGGCGCCAATCCATGATGGCAGCACAAAGCTGACATCAACCACGTACTCGAAGTACACCCGTACCTTCTTTTCATAAACCCACCCATGCACATGTAACATATAATGCGTAGATGATGCATGTGCATGCTATTCACAATCATAGGCATACTCACACAATAAAATCAGTGTTCACATAATTACAAACTTTGCTACTAACCTGATCATCTTCATACCCTTAAGGGTACCATTTTCACATTTAACCGCACTTATTAGCATCATACAACATAAGCGGATATACTCAAATCCGGAAACAATGGTTAATTACACACCTTATTACTAGGAGTTCTAGACTCTCGATCCTCGACGCTATCGTCTAAGCGAAACTACGGCTATTTGCTTAACGCTCCTCGTTGTCGCCCACACCCCGGTGGCCAATCACGTCTTCGCCGAGACGGCCCTTCTCTTGAACTTTGGGACAGGGCCTTCCCTTGCCCACTGATCGGTTGTGGCCTCCATGGAAAAGCTTAATCAGTAAAAAAGTTAACCCCAAAACACCACTTAAGCATTTAACCTTAATAAATAATCTTACCAACTCAACTTGAATTCCGAACGCTACTCTATGCCACTGCAACTGCTGACTAAACGACCTTGCTAACCACTCCCTATTGCTCCAGCTAGAAACGACCACCACCAAGGAAGTAAGGTTCGGCTCAGGGACTTGTAACCAAAGTGAAGAGAATGTGAGAATGGATGATTCGGCAAGGCTCTTAGATAGTGTTTGGGATATTTAGCAATGGTAGTTTTCTATGGATGGTTACGGTTTAAGCAAGGTTTAAAAAGAAAAAGGTGAGAAGGGAGAGGGATATAGGTTCATAAAAGGTTAAGCCCTCTGCTACTTTCGGCTACAAAGAAATGGCATGAAAAAGGGGTTTGCTTGGACTAACTTTCGGCAATGGACAAGGGAAAAATAAATACAAACGAAGGAAAGAACTTTTTGGTAAGGGTGAGAAACAAATGATGAATGAAACAAGCACCTCCCTCCCCCCTATTTATAATATTCGGCCAAGCCCCAAGCCCCCAAAAACAAATCCTAAAATTTCTCCTAAAACCCCTCCCTACCATCCATTTTAAAAGTTTGAATAAGTCAAACTTTTACCTAGCAAAATTTAAAAAAAAAAAAGACCAAGTCTTCTCCACCTTTCAAGCATCCAAAAACCGTCCAGCTTCTATCCTCCTTGACGCAAAAACAAGGCCAAAATGCTACCCTTGCGAATCGAACCTGAGCCCCTTCCCCCTGTAAATGGCGTCACTTCTCCATGCTCTAAGTGGCGCCTCCTTGCCACTCTGCCAAGCCACTCCTTATGCCAAAACTCTACCAAAAATTCTCTTAAGACCCCCTCTATCCAAGTTCTCCTTTTTAGCCCCTAAAACTAAAAATTTTCTAAGGCAACCTACCACCACCTAGGGTTCTCAGGACCCCTAAAACTTACCCAACCACACACCGAAGTGTGCCAACACTCGAGCTAAGCACCAAATGCCTAACCCCTAAAACTAGGGTGTTACAATTCTACCCTCCTTAAAATAATTTCGTCCTCGAAATTACTTTACTAACAAACGTCCATACAACCTATTTTACCACCCCTACGCTTATGTCACACTCTGATCTTACTAAGGCTATCGTACCTACACAATCTCCAAATTCGCGCTCAAAATTCGAAATGCCTCTCTTAGCAACACCGGAAAAGCTAACTCATAAGCAAACAAAGCAATTAGAGTATGCACCAAAGCAAAGGAGCTTACCTAGCATCACATCCTTGGTTGCCTCCGACTAGAATCATTCCTTCCAAGACTTGAACCACGACCCCTCGTCGCTTGAGGACAATTCTTAACCAGATGTGCCTTAGATCCACATCGAAAACATTCTTTACTATTTCCCCAAGACTCTCCCATGTGAGGTCTTCCACATCGAGCACAAGAACGATTCCGATCCACTGGTACAAGTACACTTACAGATTCTCGATCTTTGGTCTTTTCTCGACATTACCAAACGATGCTGACGACCCAATATTTCTCTTATTCTCGTTCCTCTTCTTTTCTCGGTTTTCCCTTACCGTCCTCTTAACTTCTTCGGCTATACGAGCTTTTTCCACTAGCACCGCGAAGTCTCTTTCCCTCTGCGGAGCGATCAGCACTCGAAGCTCATCTCGCAATCCGTCTTCAAACCGGACGCACCTCTCATAGTCGGTGGCCACAATTCCTTTAGCATACCGACTTAGCCGTACAAACTCGCTTCGTGATTCTCGCTATCGACTTATTTCCTTGCACCGATTTAGAAACGCCTTCCTTTGCGCATCTAAGTAGCTTGCTCCAACGTATTTTCCTTCAAACTTTTCCTTAAAGTAGTCCCAATCCAATCGATCTGCCGGCACACCTTGTTTGACAGTGAGCCACCAACGATAAGCCTCATCCCGAAGAAGCTTAAACAAAGACCTTTTAGCTTTTCCTCCGGGGCACAATCCAAGTCGTCCATAATTCTCTCGACTCCTTCTAGCCAATACTCCGCTACGTTCGAAGCTACTCCGGATACTCCTTAAAAACTTCACCCAGTTAGACCTAAGCCTCTCTGCACCGACTTCCGAGCTCCATTCCCCTACTAGCTCTTGCCACTTGTCAAGCACGCGTAACATAGCTGCGACAACTGCGTCCTCTTCACTTACCGGATCTTGTTCCTCTACATCCACCGCTGGCGGCACTTCGCTTTCGTCGACCCATAGCTGACCCTCACTGGTTCCGAAGCTGTCATTCTTCCTCTACCGCGTCCCCTAGAACTCATCTCTAGCGTTTCGACTTAATCTGTTTAGAAAGTTTTATGAATTAGAAATTATTGTTTCACTGTTTTATTCACGAGCAATTTTATGCAATGAAGGTTCCAAGAGTAGTTCTTTCGAGCAATCAAGTTTCCTTTTCCTACCCAGGGGTAATTTCGTCATTTTCCTACAGGGGTATTTTTGGAAATTTTGTAAATCGAGAAAACATCTTTCAAAAACAGATTTAGAGCTTACAAACCCAAGGAGTAGAGTTGAAAATTTTGAAACAGGGAATTTTTTTTTTTAAAAAAAAACAAGACTAATTCCCTTTCGGGTTTTAATAACTGGTTTAGCCTATGAACAAGTCCTCTTGGTTAAGGTGAACCGTAGCTACGCACTGTAGGATTCCTGCGAAGAGGAGGTGAGTCACGAGGATCGCTAAGTACCGTGCTCTTCCGGATCCACTCCTAGACATGCGCACAATGGTTGCCACACCTTAACTCGACTTACTTCACAGGTTTGTTTAGTAACCTTAAGTTTTATGCATATGTTTGAGTAGATTATTCCTAGGGTCCAATAGCCCTAATATTCTAATCTACGTGCCCAAATAAACCCATAACCATTCATACAAACAAATCACTTCAAAAGTCCGAAGTACTTACACAGTGGACTTCTGCCGAGGTACAGTGCCATGCCGTAATAACTCAAAAATTTCTTAAAAGTCCATATTTTTGAAAAGCCCATTTTGAAAACGTTTTTGGGCCCCAAAACCCTCAAAGCCGAGTTTTGAACCGGGCTCTGATACCAAACTGTAACATCCCCAAACCCGGCCCATTCACTACGACCGAATCTGGTTATGTTATGGGAAAAACTTATTAAGCGAAAAACAGGTTGCCATTTAACTTTTTGTCTAAACTCCTTTAGAGTAGTTTTACTTGCAGAAATCTTGGGCATGTTTGTTTGCAAACCGTTAGGTTACTTTGAAATCTCGGGGTTTCGTTTTTAAAACTCTTAGTTGTCAATTTGCTTAGGTTGGAAAACGTTTAAAACATCAGGCTCAAGTGGCTTAAGCTTAGTTCATAAAAGTAACATTATTCCCAAGTCTCTTTAGACATAAGTTACCAAAAGAAAACCAAATAACTTAAGAGGCTCTTATTACAACATAATGATTCCAAGTACTTGGTAATAAAGTGCATAAAGAAAAGATTAAAACGTCCTTTGCATGGGCCACCCTGTATCCACTCCAACCCGGTCCGATCATCCTTCCACCTGCGATGTTGGATAAGAGATTGGGTGAGTCACAATGACTCAGTGTGTAACTAAACCATCGAAATCCACCCACATGCAAACCACATAACATCCCAATTATCAAATGCATCATGCAAGTATAATTATTTAGACATTACCACAATCTGGGCTTGGCCCACCTTCAAATTATTACAAAAACTGGACTAGGCCCTTTTCACATTAGTCCACTGATCACTGGGTTTGACCCATGCCCACGTATGTCCCCAAAACATACCTATTCATTGGGCTTGGCCCATTTTCATGTTATTTCATAAACAGAATAATGCAATCATGAAACCCACCCAAACCTAGGGTCCATCCGCTACACACCCCCTTATCCAGCCTACCACACACCAGGGGACTATCGAGTCACCCTCTCCTTTTTCCTCCAAAAAGGCAACCAATGCCATCCACGATGTAGCATATAGCTAACATCAAACCACGATGGAGCACACAAAGAATCCATCAAGCCACGATATGGCACAAGCCGATATCAATCAAGGTAACCACGCCAACTAAATCGCAAAGATCCACAACGCGACCTCGATCGGCGCCAATCCACGATGTAGCACAAAGTGACATCAACCACGTACTCGAAGTACACCCGCCTTCTTTTCATAAACCCACCCATGCACATGTAACATATAATGCGTAGATGATGCATGTGCATGCTATTCACAATCATAGGCATACTCACACAATAAAATCAGTGTTCACATAATTACAAACTTTGCTACTAACCTGATCATCTTCATACCCCTTAAGGGTACCATTTTCACATTTAACTGCACTTATTAGCATCATACAACATAAGCGGATATACTCAAATCCAGGAAACAATGGTTAATTACACACCTTATTACTAGGAGTTCTAGACTCTCGATCCTCGACGCTATCGTCTAGCGAAACTACGGCTATTTGCTTAACGCTCCCTGTTGCTGGCCCACACCCCGGTGGCCAATCACGTACTGCCGAGACGGCCCTTCTCTTGAACTTTGGGACAGGGGCCTTCCCTTGCCCACTCTGACTGGTTGTGGCCTCCATGGAAAAGCTTAATCAGGTAAACAGGTTAACCCCCAAAACACCACTTAAGCATTTAACCTTAATAAATAATCTTACCAACTCAACTTGAATTCCGAACGCTACTCTATGCCACTGCAACTGCTGACTAAACGACCTTGCTAACCACTCCCTATTGCTCCAGCTAGAAACGACCACCACCAAGGAAGTAAGGTTCGGCTCAGGGACTTGTAACCAAAGTGAAGAGAATGTGAGAATGGATGATTCGGCAAGGCTCTTAGATAGTGTTTGGGATATTTAGCAATGGTAGTTTTCTATGGATGGTTACGGTTTAAGCAAGGTTTAAAAAGAAAAAGGTGAGAAGGGAGAGGGATATAGGTTCATAAAAGGTTAAGCCCTCTGCTACTTTCGGCTACAAAGAAATGGCATGAAAAAGGGGTTTGCTTGGACTAACTTTCGCAATGGACAAGGGAAAAATAAATACAAACGAAGGAAAGAACTTTTGGTAAGGGTGAGAAACAAATGATGAATGAAACAAGCACCTCCCTCCCCTATTTATAATATTCGCCAAGCCCCAAGCCCCAAAAAACAAATCCTAAAATTTCTCCTAAAACCCCTCCCTACCATCCATTTTAAAAGTTTGAATAAGTCAAACTTTTACCTAGTAAAATTTAAAAAAAAGACCAAGTCTTCTCCACCTTTCAAGCATCCAAAAACCGTCCAGCTTCTATCCTCCTTGACGCAAAAACAAGGCCAAAATGCTACCCTTGCGAATCGAACCTGAGCCCCTTCCCCCTGCAAATGGCGTCACTTCTCCATGCTCTAAGTGGCGCCTCCTTGCCACTCTGCCAAGCCACTCCTTATGCCAAAACTCTACCAAAAATTCTCTTAAGACCCCCTCTATCCAAGTTCTCCTTTTTAGCCCCTAAAACTAAAAATTTTCTAAGGCAACCTACCACCACCTAGGGTTCTCAGGACCCCTAAAACTTACCCAACCACACACTGAAGTGTGCCAACACTCGAGCTAAGCACCAAATGCCTAACCCCTAAAACTAGGGTGTTACAAGACGAGTAAATTTTATTGTTCTAGATCAAAGAAAACAAAATTTGAACCTAGAACAGGGGGAAATAGAAAGGTGGGCAAATAGGTCCATTTTACCCTTTTGTGTATCGAGGTAAGTTCATGTGCTAAATTATGCAACTTTAAGTGAAGTATTTAATATTTCAATGTTGTATGGAATGTATATTTACTTTATGAATGTATAAAATACGTTTTGACGAGATGTCAAGAGAATTGAATCTATGAATAGAGGAAATGCAAAAGTCATGATACGATGATAATTAAGGTCCCGTATAAGACCATATTTGGAATATGGCCTCGGTGTGAGATATTGAATAAGACCATGTCAGGGACATGGCATCAATATGATATTTCATGTAAGACCCTATCGGGGGCATGAAGTCGATGTGATGTTATGTGTATGAGACTCAAGAGTGTTATTTAACAATTTGAGTGATTCTACAGGTATGTTGAAAATGAGAAAGTATGTGGTTGTACCACGAGAGGTACAGGTATGTGTTACAATTAAATTTAGGTGAATTCGGTGTATGATGAACCCATAGTGGTTTATGTGTAAACGATGCATTTTATATATACATTGTGGTTGTTGATTGGTGCATGGCATGATTGAGAACATGTATGATTCAAGTGGATTGAAATTGATAGTTATCGTATATTTTCGTATGAATGACGAAATAGTCATGTAAATGTGTAATAACAACACTTAACGGTGGGCTAAGTGCGATACCACCTTATTGCTTAACTACAATGGGCTGTGTGCGAAACCATCATTTGTATTATTATTTGGTGGGCTATGTGCGATACCACCATAATTATCCTTTTTGATGGGCTATGTGCGATACCACCCTATTAAAAATTGATGGTGGGCTAAGTGTGAAACCACCGAGTGATTTGGAATTATGATTGGTTTAGTTATAAATTATGATGTGTTGTATCATGAGAATCTGTGGTGATAAGTGCAGGGAATGTATGCTAATAAATGTGAGCATTAAGCTCGTTATATGGTTAGAACGTGGTAAGAGACGTAATGAGTAAGCATTATGAATGATTGAATAGGTAACCATGAGTTAAGAGTAGAACTCATTATAATACCTTGTGATTGAGCATAATCATATGAATATCAATAGTTGATTATTATTTGCATATGAACTTACTAAGCATTATTGCTTACTCCTCTTCCTTTCCTATCTCTTATAGGTTAACTTAACTAGTTCGGGTTGGATACCGCCGCAGATGTTTTCACACTATCGAGCAGACACTTGGTATGAAATTCAAGTCTTCTTGAGATATGGCATGTATAGGGATAGTATTTAAAGTTGATATAGCCAAATGTGTTGGCCTAAGAGAGTTTATGTTTCGGTTGTGTATAGCCATAGATGATGGCTTAAGTCGATTGTAATTATACCAGAAATAGTTCTCCCTCGAGTATGGGATGAAGACCTCATTTTTATAGATTAAATGGGATAATTCAAGTGTTATAATTGATGATATGTGAAGTTTATGTGATGGTGTATGAATGTATGCATGTAAGGGTGGCTAAATGGCTTGGAAAATAGCCTTGAATTGGTCCACACGGATAGACACACGGGCGTGTCTCTAGGCCGTGTGTCCCCTGCATGTTAGTGTTGTAAGTCAGTGTCGACCACAAGCTAGACACACAGGCGTGTGCCTAGGCCGTGTGACCCTTATGAGGCTGCTGACGTCACAAATAGAATACCCAAGTTTTTACACACGGGCGAAGACACGGGTGTGTCTAGGCCGTGTGGAGCACACGGTCCAAGCACACGGGCGTGTGTCTGGCCATGTGAAAACTCCTGTAGGTTCGGAATGAATATAAATCCCACACGGGGTAGGGACATGGGCGTGTGATACCACACGGGCGTGTCCCATTTCACACGGGTGTGTGGCTCCTGTTTAGGTGAAATTTTATAAGTGTTTGAAAAGTTCCTGTTTGGTTCCTCAACGTCCCGAGAGGGTGTATAGGGTCTCGTAGACCCTTGATAGGGACGTTACGTTAGTAAAAGAAAAGTTTTAAATTGTAAAGAATTTTTATAGCCCAAAGTGGAATGATTAAGCAAGTCAAGTCCGGTAATACCTCGTACCCAGTTCCGGAGTCGAATACGGGTGAGGGGTGTTACATTTAGTGGTATCAGAGCTATGGTTTAGTTGGTTCTCGGACTAACCTAGCATGAGTAAGAGTCTAGCTATACATGTCATATGTGGACCGTGATAGTGTGATATCTCCCGGCTCTAACGAAATTGTTTTGTTAAGACAGAGATGATTTCCAACCGAGGTAATTTCAATAATGTTGTAAGTGATAATGAGGAATTTGAAATGTGCTTATGCATTGATGAAATTTAGAGAGGTATGAATAGAAGTTTATGACATGTGTGTAATAAGGTATGCAATGAGAGTTATAAATTGATAAGCTTATCTATATTGGTTTGATATGCATACGATGTTATATACTCAACCTATTGGGTTGAGTGCATACAGTGAGTAAATTTACCTAGAGAACGGGATATGTGTGTATGTACAACTATTTGAATGATGCATGATCAATATGTCTACATAGTTAAATCTCATGTGTGACTGTTAAAGTAAAGGATGTATAATGTTTTGTTTTATGACTCTGTTATGAAGCCACACATATTATAGTGTGGGAGTTAAACTGGGAAGTTTGATTAAGTAGAATGCAGGAGATGAGTACAGTCGTTTAATGATAAATTGATGAATAAGACCATGGTTGAACCATGGCAGTACATGTGATCCCATATAAGACCATATCTGGGACATGGCATTGGCAACGATACATGATGCCGTGTAAGACCATATCTAAGATATGGCGTCGGCATCGAATAGTGATTCCGTGTAAGACCACGTTTGGGACCTGGCCTCGGTACGAAATCGTGTAAGACCATGACTGGAGCATGGCATCGACGTACGATCTCGTACAAGACCATATCTAGGATATGGCATTGGCATTGACATGAGTTTCCATGTAAGACCGTATCTGGGATATGGCATTGGTATTAATATGAGATTTCGTGTAAGACCATAGCGAGGCTATGGCATCGTGACGACATGTAAGATTATAGCTGGGCTATAATGTTGTGATACGAGTAAGACCATAGTTGGACTATGGTAATCAAGTAAATGACATACTCAAACCCGTAAGACATTCCCTAATTTGATAAGTGATGGTAAGATAAATTAGAGTTAAATGTTGAGTACTCGAGTAAACATTAATGTGGAACTTGAGTAAGTGAAGACACTGTTTGAAATTATGAGTGATAGAAACAATTGTAGCATGACTAAACGTGAAAACTCGCTTGGAGCAAGTTGTGTGGATGATATTTCATTAACGATGAATGTTAAATCATATGTATATAGTCACGAGAGTCAAGTTAGGGGCTCTATGACCTCATCCCCTTACCACTATTGAATTATGACAAGATTTTTTTTATGAGGGTCAAGTTGACAAAGTTCATGAGTATGAAATGAAAGTGTCAGTGGCGAAACCATTAGTAATGTATTTAGAGATAAAGGTAGTTGGAAGGTGAGAACAGTTGTGGGAAGAATATCTGAATGTTTTAAATATCGTACCAATTATGCAAGGTTACGAGCAAAGAGAAAGTTAGCCTCGGCTAATTGACTCAATTGAGTATGAAGCCTAAGGTGTACTTATCGAGATCTTCCCAATTTGATGTTCATTAATGAAGGAATAATAAAGAGGTTTATGATGATAGAAATTGTTAGAGAAACCATATTCGAACTGTGAAAGTGTTTAATTATGACAACCATAGTTGAATAGATTATAATGATCTCTTTGAGTATTATGTATTAATAAACATTTCCCTTCAGGGGTGATGTGGTTGTTTTTTTTTATGAAATTGTGATCGTGTGAGAATGTTAGCTGACGGTAAAATCAGACAAAACGTGTAACAGTCCGGTTGACACCCTAGTCGAAACAGTGGTTTTGGGACTACAAATCCGAGTCTGAATAATATTTTAATACTATTTTCTGTGCCGTTGTTATGTGATTAAGCATTTGGTAAATTTTCGTAAGTTAATTTGTTTAATTGTGTGCTTAATTTGAGCAAAGGACTAAATCGCGTAAAGCGTAATAGTAGCATTCTATTTGATTAATGGTCAAATTGTTGTGGCTTTTAAATATATGGCCTTTAAAAGGTAATTTGTCCACTATTAGAGTAAGTGGATGGCTATGGTCTAAAATGACCTTATATACATATGTTTTGTTTTATTATATTAAAGGTTAAATTAGTAAATGAAAAATTAATAAATGTTATAATATAGTAAAACATGAAAGTGGCCATTTTTACTCATCTTCCACCGACTTTTGTAAGAAAAAGAAAAGGGTTGAGCTCTTCAAACATTCGGCTACTATCAAGCTAATTTAAGGTTTGTTTTTTTTCTGGTTTTCGATAATATTTATGTTTTTGCAATCGTTGCTTCGAGAGCTTTAAAACCCATGTCTCAATTTGATGAAATGATAATGTTTGTGTGAGATGCCATTGTTGATATGTTGAGCTTTGTGATGTTATAAGGTGTTAAATGATAGGTTGGAGCTAGATGAACATGTTTTGTTCTTGAAGTTTTGATGAATTTAGCTTAATAGGGCTAAATTGAGAAAATGGCAAATTGAGGGACTAATTTGTGAATTTGATGAAAAATATGGGCTTATATGTGATGTATGAATATTTGGCTAAGCATGTGTATGGATAGATTTTGTGAATTTGATGTTTTAAGAAAAATGGACTAAATTGATTAAGTGTGCAAATTTGACGGTTAAAATGCAAATGGCCCTAAATATATGTCTTTGGATTGATTTGATTAAATTAGTGAATAAAAGGAATAATTCTGAATATGTTTAGATCAAGAACCGAGGAAAACGGATTTAGATCGCGGGAAAGCGAAAGTAACCGAGTAGCCGTTTTCATTTCGATAAATCGAATCCGAGGTAAGTCACTATGCAAATAAACGTATTTGTATGCAATTATATTTGTTTATATGAAAAATGTTGATGATGGATGCTTATTAGAGGTTATGCATATGAACTCCGAGATAAGTTCGATATAGTGACTAAGTTCAAGAAGTCCCGTACGAACCTAGGGATAGTTAGGATTAGCTATGCCATGACATAGGTATCTGTTCTGTTCTATCATGTAAGACCACATCTGGGACGTTGGCCTTGATTTGAGACTTCGTGTAAGACCTCGTCCGGGACGTAGGCATTGATATGAGTTTTATGTGTAAGACCTCGTCCGGGACATAGGCATCGATATGAGTTTTATGTGTAAGACCACATCTGGGGCGTTGGCATCAATCTGAGCTTTACGTGTAAGACCATGTCTGGGACATCGGTATTGTATTGATTCGTGTAAGACCCTGTTTGGGACAGTGGCATCGATATCTGAGTGCATGTAAGACCTCGTCTGGGACGTTGGCATTGTACGACCATTCTGAGTTTCCTGAGTATCCTACTAGATTCCTTACGGTTCAACGGGGAAGTCTGTGATATGAATTGCAAATCCGAGCTATGAGCAAATAAGTGAACGAATGTTTGTTTCAGGTACGTTTAGTATATACACAAGTGTGTATAAAAAGGTAAGTACCTATACGACTTTGACTTGAAGAAATGTATGCTTAAATGTGAGAATGTGGATCTTAAAATGATGAATGTGGCAAATATGGCCATAAGTGTATAAAACAAAGTATATTTGTGATATTATGCTTAGTGATTTTGATGTGCCAATGTATTTACTTGAAATATATGCATTTTATGCAAAGATTATTTGTACATTTACTTACTAAGCTTTTGGAAAGCTTACTCTGTGTGTCTGTGTATGTTTTCTCTGTTTCATAGGTCGTCAAAGCTACTGAAGGCTCGGGACTGTCACGGATCGTCATCACACTACTAAACTCATTTTGGTACACTTTGGTAATGTTTATAAGTTAGATATGGCATGTATAGGCTAGTTTTTTATATAAGTTGATGTATAGACTGGGTCATGTGATATGGCCAATTATTGATTCATATTTTGTCTTGATGAATATGGTATGTGTAGTTGTTTTGATTTGTTTTGATGCTTATGAAATGGTTAAGTTTTGGATAAGCAAATAAATGATATATGCTTGAGATGAAGTGGGTTTTAGTTTGTAATTTGGTATGAATGGAATTGGTATTGAATTTGTTGATGGAATGTTCATTTTGGTATGTTTTTGGTTGCCATATATGCATGAAATCAGATGGATTATGTCACTTGTAGGTTGACCCTTATGGATGGCATTTTGGCCTTGTACATGGCCTATAATGTCACACGGTTGTGGCACACGGGCGTGCCTAAGACCGTGGTTGAATTGGCAGAATGTAGCTTAAATAGCACACGGCCTTGACATGGGCGTGTCAGCTGGCCGTGGTGTACAAGTCAGTAGCTAGTTAAGAACACACGGCCATGGCACACGGGCGTGCTTGGTGGCCGTGTTGGAAAAGTCAGTATATGGTCTGGTAGCACACGGTCATGGCACACGGACATGCCTAGTGACCATGTTGATATAGTCAGTACGTAAACACGGATGGACACACGGGGGTGTCTAGAAGCCATGGAGGGCACACGGTCTCCTCCCACGGGCGTGTCTCCCCTGAAAGTTAGAAAAGTTTTTAATTTTCATGAAATTTCATATATGTTTTAGTTTAGTCCCAACTCGGTTTATAAGCATGTTTAAGGTCTCGATGACCGTATTGAGGGACACTATGCTTGAGAATGATGAATGAATGTATGAATTTTTGTAAATGCTTTCTGATTTGTCCGGTAACGTCTTTAACCCTAGTCCATCGTCGGATACGGGTTAGGGGTGTTATATTTGGTTGGTATCAGAGCTACGGTTTAGTCGATTCTCGGACTAATGTAGCCTGTCAGAGTCTAGCTATACATTCCATATTTCTGAATTGTTATAGTGTGATGAATCCTGACGTATAAATGTGATTTCTGTATAGTAATGGATCCCGAAAGAGCTGTAGCTGACGACGTAGAAAGCAATGCGCCTGATCCCGCACAAGGGACAGCACCTTCTGAATCGAGACTGGCTACTAGCGGTCAAGGGGAAGAAGCTAAACAAGGTTTCTTCCAGATGATGAGTGAGTGGTTCACTCAGTTTGTAAAGAATAACCTGACTGTTTCACAACCTCCGCCCCCAGATAATCCCCCTTAGACTACAGTTGTGCCACCAGATATACATCCGAATCTTTTGAATAAGCCCCATGTTGACAAGATTCATAAGTATGGGGCCGAAGAATTCTGGGCTACTAAAGAAGATGATGCGGAAAAGGCCGAGTTTTGGATTGAAAATACTATCTGGGTATTTGACGAAATGTCTCTGACTCCGGATGAATGCATAAAGTGTGTTGTATCGTTACTCCGAGATGCAGCTTATCAATGGTGGAAAACTCTGATTTTTTTTGTTCCGAGAGAATGAGTTACATGGGACTTCTTTCGGATTGAGTTCCGGAAGAAATATATCAGTGAGAGATTCGCTGATTAGAAACGGAAGGAATTTCTGGAACTTAAACAGGCGTAATGATCGCTTTCAGTATGAACGAATTCGTGAGATCGAGTCGCATGCTCGGAAATGTGTATCATCCGAAGCTATAATGTGCAAAAGATTTGAAGACGGACTTAATAAAGACATCCGTTTGCTAGTTGGTATTTTAGAAATAAAAGAGTTCATTGTACTCGTTGACCGAGCTTGTAAAGCAGAGGCACTCGGGAAAGATAAAAGAAAAGCTGAGTCTGATACTCGAGATATGAAAAAGAGATTTCAGAGTAAATCATTTCAATCTGCTCCGAAAAGATTCAGGGATAATGTGAGATATTCGAATAGAAATCAATCTAGACCACAAATGAGTTCCAAAACACCAGCAACTTCAATAGCCAGTGTTGGTAATATTCGGACTGAGAGACCTGAATGTAAACATTGTGGAAAAAGGCATCCGGGAAGCTGTAGATTGAACGACAGAGCTTGCTTCAGATGTGGATCGCTTGATCATTTCATCCGTGATTGGCCTGAGCCTGTTGAGCCAGAGACGGTTCAAAATCTGAGATTTGATATTGCACCTGTGAGAGGTAGACCATCGAAGAATGTAAACAATGTCAGTGGTAGTCAGAGAACTACAAGAGACAATGTTGTCAGATCTGAAGCTAGAGCGCCTGCCAGAGCGTATGTTGTATGAGCTCGAGAGGAAGCTTCATCGCCTGACGTTATAACGGGTACTTTTACTCTTTATGATACTTCTGTGATTGCTTTGATAGACCCTGGTTCTACGCATTCATATATATGTATGAATTTAGTATTCAAAGAAGACTTTGCCTGTAGAGTCTCATGAGTTTACTATAAAAGTATCGAACCCCTTAGGTAAAAGTGTCCTTGTTGACAAAGTATGCAAGAACCGTCCGTTAATGTTTCGAGATATCTGCTTTTCCGCTAATCGATGTTGTTTCCATTTGACGAGTTCGATATTATTCGTTATGGATTGGTTTTTTTGCATGATGCAGCTTGTAAATTGTAAAAGAAAGATCGTTGATTTGAGATGTCCGAATAATGAAATGCATGCGGATTGAGTCTAATGATATGAATGAATTGTCTGCTTTGTGATATCGCTTTTGAAAGCTCAAAGTTATGTGAAAAAGGGATATGAAGCATATTTCGCTTATGTTATTGACTCGAAGGTGTCTGAGAAGAAAGTTGAGTCGCGCTCGCGCTCGTGAATATTCTGATGTGTTTCCTGAAGAATTGCCGGGTTTGCCTCCGATACGTGAAGTTGAATTTGGTATTGAGTTGTTGTCGGGTACTACGCCTATTTCAATAGCTCCGTATAGAATGACATCAAAAGAGCTGAAAGAGTTAAAGTCGCAGTTACAAGAATTGACCGATAGAGGGTTTGCTAGACCGAGTTTCTCGCCTTCGGTGATCTCGTTCTGTTTGTGAAAAAGAAAGATGGCACGATGAAAATGTGCATCGATTATCGTCAGTTGAAAAAGGTGACAATAAAGAACAAATATCCGTTGCACAGAATTGATGATTTATTCGACCAGTTAAAAGGAGCTACTGTATTTTCCAAGATTGATCTGAGATCGGGGTACTACCAGCTAAGAGTTAAAGATTCAGACATTCTGAAGACTTCTTTTAGAACGAGGTACGGGCATTATGAGTTTCTAGTTATGCCATTTGGACTAACCAATGCTCCTGCTATTTTTATGGATCTGATGAACAGAATTTTCTGACCGTACCTGGATTGATTTGTTGTGGTATTCATAGACGATATTTTGATTTATTCACGGGATGAGACTGAGCATGCTGAGCATCAGAAGATTGTATTGCAAACTCTGAGAGAAAAGCAATTGTACGCAAAATTCAGCAAATGTGAATTTTGGTTACACGAGGTTAGTTTTCTGGGGCATATTCTGTCAGCTTCTGGAATCTGAGTTGATCCGAACAAGATTTTTGCTATTTTGGATTGGAAACCTCCGAGGAACGTGTCTGAAGTCTGTAGCTTTCTGGGCTTAGCTGGTTATTATCGTCGATTTGTAAAAGGATTTTCAATGATAGCTACTCCGTTGACGAAACTACTTCAGAAAGATGTTATATTTGAATGGTCTGATAGATGTCAGAAAAGTTTTGATCAGTTGAAAACTCTGTTAACAGAAGGTCCAGTGTTGGTACAACCAGAGTCAGGCAAGGAATTTATAATTTACAGTGATGCTTCGTTAAACAGTCCGGGATGTGTTTTGATGCAGGAAGGCAAAGTCGTAGCTTATGCTTTGAGACAATTAAAGCCGCATGAAAAGAATTATTCGACGCATGACCTCGAGTTAGCTGCGATTGTGTTTGCACATAAGATTTGGCGCCATTATTTGTATGGTGAGAAATGTCACATATTTTTATATCATAAAAGTCTGAAGTATCTAATGACTCAGAAAGATTTGAACCTGCGTCAGAGAAGATGGCTTGAGTTGTTAAAAGATTACGAGCTTGTGATAGATTATCATCCGGGTAAAGCAAATGTTGTTGCAGATGCACTGAGTTGAAAATCATTGTTTGCACTACGCGCTTTGAATGCTCAAATAGATTTATCTGATGATAGTTTTGTGTTACCTGAGTTAAAAGTGAAATCGTTATTTGTACAGCAATTATGTGATGCGCAGAAGGTAGATAATGAATTGATAGCGAAACGAGCTCAGTGTGAAGTGAATTTCGAATCTAAATATTGAGTTGTTTATGACTGTTTGAGATTCCGAGATTGTATCTGTGTTCTAAGAAATCCGGAGTTGATTCAGCTGATTTTGAGCGAAGCACATAACAGTCGTCTATCTGTTCATCCGGGAAGTACGAAAATGTATCAGGATTTGAAACGACACTACTGGTGGTCTGGTATGAAATAAGACATTTCTGACTTTGTTTCGAAATGTTTAGTCTATCAGCAAGTAAAAGCCGAACATCAAGTTCTGTCTGGATTGCTTCAGCCGATTCTGATTCCTGAATGGAAATGGGATAGAATAACAATGGACTTTGTTTCTGGTTTGCCTCAGACTTCGAGAAAGAAAGATACAATTTGGGTCATAGTTGACCGACTGATGAAATCTGCCCATTTTATTCCAGTAAGATCTGATTATTCATTTGATAGATTAGCCGAGCTATATATTTTTGAGATTGTTAGATTGCACGGAGTGCCACTAGCCATTGTGTCAGATAGAGATCCGAGGTTTACATCAAGATTCTGGAAGAAACTGCAAGAAGCTTTGGGTACGAAAATATACTTCAGTACAGACCATTCAGATTCTTGAAGACATGTTAAGATGTTGTGTACTTGAGTTTCATGGTTCATGGGAACAGTATTTGCCACTGATTGAATTCGCTTATAACAATAGTTTTCAGACGAGCATTAAAATGGCAGCTTATGAAGCTTTGTACGGACGTAAATGTCGTACACCTCTGTATTGGACCGAGCTCAGTGAGAATAAGTTACTCGGGGTTGATTTGATAAAGGATTCAGAACAGAAAATGAAACTGATCCGAGATTGTTTGAAAGCAGCATCTGATCGTCAGAAATCTTATGCAGACTTGAAACGAAAGGATATAGAATTTGAGATTGGCGACAAAGTATTTCTAAAAGTTTCTCCATGGAAGAAAGTGCTTCGATTTGGATGTTAAGGTAAATTAAGTCCGAGGTTCATCGGACCGTATGAGCTCATTGAGCGTGTCAGGCCTGTTGCATATAGATTAAAGTTGCCATCTGAGTGAAAAGATAAACGATGTATTTCATGTTTCAATGCTCCGTAGATATCGATCTGGTCCGTCACATGGGATTGCCCCATCTGAAATTGAAATCTGATCTGATATGACATATGAAGAATAACCAATCCGTATTCTTGCTAGTGAGGTGAAAGAGCTAAGAAATAAGAAAATTTCGTTAGTGAAAGTACTATGGCATCGTCACGGAATAGAAGAGGCCACATGGGAGCCTGAAGATTCATTAAGACAACAATATCCAACTCTGTTTAACGGTAAGATTTTCGGGGACAAAAATCCCTAAGGGGGGAGAATTATAAAGTTCGGTTTACACCCTAGCCGGAACAGTGGTTTTGGGACCACAAATTCGAGTCTAAATAATATTTTAATACTATTTTCTATGTCGTTTTTATGTGATTAAGCATGTGGTAAATATCCATAAGTTAATTTGTTTAATTGTGTGCTTAATTTGAGCAAAGGACTAAATCGCGTAAAGCGTAATAGTAGCATTCTATTTGATTAATGGTCAAATTGTTGTGGCTTTTAAATATAGAGCCTTTAAAAGGTTATTTGTCCACTATTAGAGTAAGTGGATGGCTATGGTCTAAAATGACCTTATATACATATGTTTTGTTTTATTATATTAAGGGTTAAATTAGTAAATGAAAAATTAATAAATGTTATAATATAGTAAAACATGAAAGTGGCCATTTTTACTCATCTTCCACCGAAATTTGTAAGAAAAAGAAAAGGGTTGAGCTCTTCAAACATTCGGCTACTATCAAGCTAATTTAAGGTTCGTTTTTTCTGGTTTTCGATAATATTTACGTTTTTGCAATCGTTGCTTCGAGAGCTTTAAAACCCATGTCTCAATTTGATGAATTGATAATGTTTGTGTGAGATGCCATTGTTGATATGTTGAGCTTTGTGATGTTATAAGGTGTTAAATGATAGGTTGGAGCTAGATGAACATGTTTTGTTCTTGAAGTTTTGATGAATTTAGCTTAATAGGGCTAAATTGAGAAAATGGCAAATTGAGGGACTAATTTGTGAATTTGATGAAAAACTATGGGCTTACATGTGATGTATGAATATTTGGCTAAGCATGTGTATGGATAGATTTTGTGAATTTGATGTTTTAAGGAAAATGGACTAAATTGATTAAGTGTGCAAATTTGAGGGTTAAATTGCAAATGGCCCTTAATATATGTCTTTGGATTGATTTGATTAAATTAGTGATTAAAAGGAATAATTCTGAATATGTTTAGATCAAGAACCGAGGAAAACAGATTTAGATCGCGGGAAAGCGAAAGTAACCGAGTAGCCGTTTTCATTCCGATAAATCGAATCCGAGGTAAGTCACTATGCAAATAAACGTATTTTTATGCAATTATATTTGTTTATATGACAAATGTTGATGATGGATGCTTATGAGAGGTTATGCATATGAACTCCGAGATAAGTTCGATATAGTGACTAAGTTCGAGAAGTCCCGTATGAACCTAGTGATAGTTAGGATTAGCTATGCCATGACATAGGTATCTGTTCTGTTCTATCATGTAAGACCATGTCTGGGACATTGGCGTTGATTTGAGACTTCGTGTAAGACCTCATCCGGGACGTAGGCATCAATATGAGTTTTATGTGTAATACCTCGTCCGGGACGTAGGCATCGATATGAGTTTTATGTGTAAGACCACGTCTGGGACGTTGGCATCAATCTGAGCTTTACGTGTAAGACCATGTCTGGGACATCGGCATCGTATTGATTCGTGTAAGACCCTGTTTGGGATAGTGGCATCGATATCTGAGTGCATGTAAGACCTCGTCTGGGATGTTGGCATTGTACGACCATTCCGAGTTTCCTGAGTATCCTACTAGATTCCTTACGGTTCAACGGGCAAGTTTGTGATATGAATTGCAAATCCAAGCTATGAGCAACTAAGTGAACGAATGTTTGTTTCAGGTACGTTTAGTATATACACAAGTGTGTATAAAAAGGTAAGTACCTATACGACTTTGACTTGAAGAAATGTATGCTTAAATGTGAGAATGTGGATCTTAAAATGATGAATGTGGAAAATGTGGCCAAAAGTGTATAAAACAAAGTATATTTGTGATATTATGCTTAGTGATTTGGATGTGCCAATGTATCTACTTGAAATATATGCATTTTATGCAAAGATTATTTGTACATTGACTTACTAAGCTTTTGGAAAGCTTACTCTGTGTGTCTGTGTATGTTTTCTCTATTTTATAGGTCGTCAAAGCTACCAAGGCTCGGATCACACGGATCGTCATCACACTACTAAACTCATTTTGGTACACGTTGGTAATGTTTATAAGTTAGATATGGCATGTATAGGCTAGTTTTTTATATAAGTTGATGTATAGACTGGGTCATGTGATGTGGCCAATTATTGATTCATATTTTGTCTTGATGAATGTGGTATGTGTAGTTGTTTTGATATGTTTTGATGCTTATGAAATGGTTAAGTTTTGGATAAGCAAATAAATGATATATGCTTGAGATGAAGTGGGTTTTAGTTTTTAATTTGGTATGAATGGAATTGGTATTGAATGTGTTGATGGAATGTTCATTTTGTTGATGGATTATGTGTTGGAAAAGTAAGTATATGGTCTGGTAGCACACGGTCATGGCGCACGGACGTGCCTAGTGACCGTGTTGATATAGTCAGTATGTAAACACGAATGGACACACGGGGGTGTCTAGAAGCCGTGGAGGGTACACTGGTCCGCTTCCCACGCGCGCGTGTCTCCCTAAAAGTTAGAAAAGTTTTTAATTTTCATGAAATTTCATATATGTTTCAGTTTAGTCCCAACTCGGTTTATAAGCATGTTTAAGGTCTCGATGACCGTATTGAGGGACACTATGCTTGAGAATGATGAATGGATGTATGAATTTCTGTAAATGCTTTCCGATCTGTCTGGTAACGTCTTTAACCCTAGTCCGTCGTCGGATACGGGTTAGGGGTGTTACAAAACGGTTGTCAATTTGGTTAATTGAAATCAACATTCCTTTATCTTTTCGTAACCTTATTCTGGTACTTGAGGAGGAAGTTGGTGATAAAACTTTATGTAAGATTTCTCTTATATTTCCGCTGATCATGGTTATCTTTAAAGTATGTGTTCTTTGAGTTGTGATAGTTATATCTACTATGATTGCGCTTTGGATTTGATCATAGAAAGGTGATAATTCCAGTATAAGAAGTGAAATCACAAGTTTCACGTTGTGCGATGAGTTCTCGGGTAAGTCGAATAGAGTTTACGCATTCGATTGAGATGTCCCTGCTATCTTGAGATAAGACGATAGTAATGGTTTTAGATTAGCATATCAAGAGAAACCCAAACGAGAGTGTGTTCGAAATATATTCTCAGTGTGGAGAAAAGAGTAGACTGATGTATTGAGATATGATACGAGTTATGTGTATAATTACGCATGAATCATCAAGGAGAATAAAATTCTATGTGTACATGAGTAGAGAGCATAATACAGAGGTATGCTCATTGAAATATTCTAACCGTGATGGTTAAGTTGAAAGCCATTAAAGGTACTATTAACTGAAAATTCTAGTATCAAGTTCAGTTGAATTGGGGGAAAAGTGTTCTAATACCAGTGTGTAAAGGAATAGTTTACATTTTTGGGTGATTAGAATTACGTCGAAAAGAATTGTTGGATTAGTGATCCTGAGACGATCACTTTTGTGTCTATGTTGTGAAATTGAGGTTATAATATGATTTATGGAAAAACATCATGTGTTTTTCTGAATTATGATGAGTTAGAGTATCTATTGCTGCAGAAAAAATTGAATGTGAGATAGAGAAAACGGCTTGAACTATTACAATGGTGTGTATAGTTATTGAAATACTTCTCAGATAGTAGACATAGTACAGATGTCTGGATGGAAGATCCATGTTAAGGAATGCAATTTAGTTACTCGGTTGACCTTAGTTGGTAATATCCTAGTTTTAGCGAGGTTAATGACTAGAGCGAGTTTTCCTTTCGAAATATAGGAGTTCAGAAGTGAGATAGTAAATGGTATTTTAAATAAGCTCTGAGTGAGTTTATTTAAGATGATAAAGTTCAGGTCAGATAAGATTTCCATTATGGATGTTACCTTGAGATAGAATTTGAATGATGATGAATTCAGAACTCATGCAGAAGTTTTGGTATGAGATTTAGAAGTAGCATGTCTACTCACGCAAGAAAGAGAAAAAGTGCAGTTATATGCATAAATGTTTTGAAAATTGAGTACATTTCACGATATGATTGAGTTTATGATCAGAAGTAGTCGACTGCTAAAAGCTGAATTTTCAGAGTGTGCAAGTTAGGACTATTACAGTCGGTGAATATCCTAGTGAGAAAGTGTAATAAAATACTATAGATTTCGGATTTGGATTGATCTGATTCCCTAGGAGGGGGATGTCATCCGAATTGTAGTGAGTTATGCGATAAAGATCCGAATGATCATTTTGGCATGTGCAGAGTTCACAATTGTCAGATTACTGAGTAAATGTGCTCTGGAGAAAGAGTAATCTAGGTTTTAAAGTTATGCTTCGATCTTGTGTACTACAGCTTAATGGTTCTTGGCGAGAGAAACTTGAGGATAAATCGATTTGTGATTTTGAAGAGTTGGTGGAAACGTTTTAGGAATGTTGAAAGCAACTTCTTCTGGTAAGATTTTCGGGGACGAAAATCCCTAAGGGGGGAGAATTGTAACAGCCCCATTTAGAGGCTAGTCAGAACAGTGGTCTCGTGACCACTAATTCGGGGTCGGAGAAAATTTATTTCAAACTTATTTTATGGATTATAGTATGTTTATAAGGGTGCATGAAAATTTTGGTGCTTTAATTTTAGCGATTTCATGCTTAATCGCGAAAAAGGACTAAATCGCATAAAGTGCGAAAGTTCTATTATACAAGTTATAGGTACCTAATAGACATAGAATGTTAAAGTGGAGGTTTTTAAAGTGAAATTAGGCCAATAATAAAGGGTTGGCCGGCCATGTGGACAAGGGAGACAAGAGCATTTATTTTTGGTCAATAGTTGGTGACATTAGTTGACTAAAAGAATAAAATAAGAAAAGGCTATCATCTTTTCATTTTCTTTTCTTCTCCCACCTAAAATAAAAGCAAGAATGGGGGTTCTTGAAGCTCAAACTTTCAGCCAAACAATCCTCTTGCAAGTAAGTGATTTTGATTATTTTAGTTGATGATTTTTGCACTTTTGGAGTCCCCAAAGCTTAAGCTAGCTAATGAGGGGACTAAATTAAATGGTTGAAAGTCTAGGGACTTGCCATGAGAGAGTTTATGTTGGTTGCTGAGTTTTTATAGAAGAAAATGAATGTTAGGATGATGAGAGACAACTTTTGTGAAAGGTGTTGTCATGAAAACACCTAATTGGGACTAAGATGTAAATGTTGTAGTTTGTTCATTAGTGCATGAAATAGTTGGAATTTTGGGTAGTTGTAAGAGGATTAAATGTTTAGCTAGGCTTGTTAAATAAGAAAATGTGATGAAAAGTGATTTACGAGCCTAGTGGCAAAATCGTAATTTTGCCAAAGTGTAAGGGCAAAATAGTCATTTTGCCTAAGTAAAGATTATGTTGTATAATGATGTATAAAGTGATTGAACGAGTAAATTTTATTTTTCTAGATCAAAGAAAACGAAATTCAGACCTAGAATGGGATAAAAGAGAAAGGTGGGCAAATAGGTCCCTTTTACCCTTTTCGGTATCGAGGTAAGTTCATGTGCTAAATTATGCAATTTTAAGTGCAATATTTAATATTTCAATGTTGTATGGAATGTATATTTACTCTATGAATGTATGAAATACGTTTTGACGAGATGTCAAGAGAATTGAATCTAAGAATAAAAGAAATGCAAAAGTCATGATACGATGATAATTAAGGTCCCGTATAAGACCATTTTTGGAATATGGCCTCGGTGTGAGATATTGAATAAGAATATGTCAAGGACATGGCATCGATATGATATTTCATGTAAGACCCTATCGGGGGCATGAAGTCGATGTGATGTTATGTGTGTGAGACTCAAGAGTGTTATTTAATAATTCGAGTGATTCTACATGTATGTTGAAGATGAGAAAGTATGTGGTTGTACCACGAGAGGTACAGGTATGTGTTAGAATTAAATTGATGTGAATTCGGTGTATGATGAACCCATAGTGGTTTATGTGTAAACGATGCATTTTATATATACATTGTGGTTTTTGATTGGTGCATGGCATGATTGAGAACATGTATAATTCAAGTGGATTGAAATTGATAGTTATCATATATTTTCGTATGAATGACGAAATAGTCATGTAAATGTGTAATAACAACACTTGACGGTAGGCTAAGTGCGATACCACCTTATTGCTTAACTACGATGGGCTGTGTGCGAAACCATCGTTGGTATTATTATTTGGTGGGCTATGTGCGATACCACCATAACTATCCTTTTTGGTAGGCTATGTGCGATACCACCCTATTAAAGATTGATGGTGGGCTAAGTGCGAAACCACCGAGTGATTTGGCATTGTGATTGGTTTAGTGATAAAGTATGATGTGTTGTATCATGAGAATTTTTGGTGATAAGTGCAGGGAATGTATGCTAATAAATGTGAGCATTAAGCTCGTTATATGGTTAGAACGTGGTAAGTGACGGAATGAGTAAGCATTATGAATGATTGAATAGGAAACCATGAGTTAAGAGTAGAACTCATTATAATACCTTGTGATTGAGCATAATCATATGAATATCAATAGTTGATTATTATTTGCATATGAACTTACTAAGCATTATTGCTTACTCCTCTTCCTTTCCTATCTTTTATAGGTTAACTTAACTAGCTCGGGTTGGAGACCGCCGAAGATGTTTTCACACTATCGAGCAGACACTTAGTATGAAATTCAAGTCTTCTTGAGATATGGCATGTATAGGGATAGTGCAACACCCTTTGCCCGTATTCTATGCCGAAACTGGGCACGAGGCGTTACCGTACTTAACTCCCACAATCATAAAATTTTGGAGGCCCTAAGCATAGGTCTATCATTCTTATAATAGGCCTACGAGGCCCTAAGCATGCTTCCAAAAGGTTTCGGAGATAATTTGGAAACTTTTATGCACTTAAGAAAATTTTACCTAAACAGGGGTCACACGCCCGTGGGGGAGATGACACCCCCGTGTATCATCTCACACGCCCGTGTTCGACGCCTGTGGTCGACACTGACTAATCCACATGGCCTGGGCACGCCCGTGGCCCTAGCCCGTGTGCCAAACCTTGACATTCTGCCATATCCACACGGCCTATACACACACTCGTGTGCTTCAGCCGTGTGGCGATTTGAATTCCAAGTGCAAGGTGCAGACTTCACACGGCCTGGGCACACGCCCATGTGCTAGCCGTGCCTCCCACACGGTTTAGACACACGCCCGTGTGTCTACCCATGTGGACAATTAGCAGGCTATTTACCAAGCTTTTGCCACTCTTCATTGCACACATGAATACACCATTAATAAATGTTCACATATTGCCAATTATAAATCTTGAATTATGACATTTAATCTCTACAATAACGTCTTCATCCCATACACGAGGGAGAACTATTTCTAATATAATTACAACCGACTTAAGCCATCATCTATAGCTATAAACAATTGAACCTTAAACTCTTTTAGGCCAACACATTTGGCTATATCAACTATGACTTAATCAACTTTAAATTCTATCCCTATACATGCCATAACTTATAAGGACTAGAAACCTCATACCACGTGTCTACTCGATAGTGTGAAACATCTCCGGCGGCCTCAAACCCAAGCTAGCTAAATTAACCTATAAGAGATGAGAAATGAAGAGGAGTAAGCGATAATGCTTAGTAAGTTCATATGCATAAAACAATCAACTACTGATATTCATTGATTATACTCAAATGTAAGGTATTATAATGAGTTTTACTCTTAAACTCATGGTTACCTACTCAATCATCCTTGAAGCTTACTCGTTTTGTCTCTTACCATATTCTAACCATGTCACAAGCCAAATGCTCATGTTAATTTGCATACATCTCTGCACTTGCCACCACATCATCACATAAAACAACACATCAAACATTTTAAATAAGCCACTCATACTACCTATTACTCGGTGGCTTTGCACTTAGCCCACTAATCATCTATAATTACGGTGGTATCGTACTTAGCCCACCAATCATCTATAATTACGGTGGTATTCCACTTAGCCCACCAATCATATATAATTACGGTGGTATCGCACTTAGCCCACCAATCATCTATAATTACGGTGGTATCGCACTTAGCCCACCAATCATCTATAATTACGGTGGTATCGCACTTAGCCCACCAATCATCTATAATTAAGGTGGTATCGCACTTAGCCCACCGTTAATATGCATCTCTATTTCAAATGTTCATCCGAGAACATCCTCACACACTACCATTCTTACTTAGATTTCTACGATAATCGTTCGCATTCACACAATGCATTAATAGTTATAACTTATGCTACCAAGGTGCATTATTTACACATAACCCACTATGGGTTCATCATATACTGAATTCATCTCAATTCAGCTCTAACACATACATGTACCTCTCATGGTACAATCACATTCATTCTCATTTTCAACAAACTTATTGAATCACTCAAATTGTTAAGTAACACCTTTGAGTCTCATACACATAAAGTCACACTGACATCATACCCCCGATAGGGTCATACATGAATTGACATATCGATGCCATGACCCCGACATGGTCTTATACAAAATCCCATACCGAGGCCATATTCTAAATATGGTCTTACACGGGACCTTAATTACCATCGTATCACACTAATTACATTTCCACTATTCATGGATTAAATCAAGACTTTCATGTCTTGACATCATATCAAAACATATTTAACGTACACATAGAGGAAATAACCAATTTATACAACATCAAAATATTGAAAATACTTCACTCAAGGTTGTAAAATTTAACACATGAACTTACCTCGATACCGAAAAGGGTAGAAAGGGACCTTTTTGCCCACATTTCTCTTTTCTCCCGTTCTAGGTTCGAATCTCATTTTCTTCGATCTAGAACAATAGAATTTACTCATTCACTCACTTATGAATCATAATACATCATAATCTACACTTAGGCAAAAATGACTATTTTGCCCCTATACTTTGGCAAAATTACGATTTTGCCCCTAGGCTCATAACTCACTTTTCATCACATTTTCTTATTAAACAAGCCTAGCTGAACATTTAATCCTCTTACAACTATCCACAATTCCAACTATTTCATGCATAATGAGCAAACTATAACATTTCCATCTTAGTCCAAAATTAGGTGTTTTCATGACAACACCTTTCACAAAAGTTGTTTCTTATCTTTCTGACATTCATTTTCTTCCATAAAAATTCAGCAACCTACATAAACTCTCTCATGGAAAGTCCCTATACTTTCAAGCATATTGCAAATTAGTCCCCTCATTAGCTAGCTTAAGCTATGAGGACTCCAAAAGGACAATATTTATCAATTAAAATCATCAAAATCACTTACTTGAGTGAAGAAAAGCTTGCTGAAATTTTCAGCTTCAAGAACCCCCATTCTTGCTTGTATTTTCGTTGGAAGAAGAGAAGAAAATAAAAAGATGATAGCTTTTTACTTATTTCATCTTATTTTATTCATTTTTCCACCTAATTTCCACCAATTTTGACCAAAATTAAATGCTCTTGTCCCCTATGTCAAATGGTCGGCCAAATCACTTAAAACAAGGCCAAATTGCACATTTGGGACCTCCAATTGATATTCTATAGCTATTTGGCACCTCTAGAAAATAAAATAGAACTTTCGCACTTTATGCGATTTACTCCTTTTTCGCGATTAAGCAAGAAATCGCTAAAATTAAAGCACCAAAATTTTCATGCACCCTCATAAACATGTTATAACACATAAAATAACATGAAAATATTTTTCTCTAACCTCAAATTAGTGATCTCGAGATCACTGTTCCGACTAGGCTCTAAATTGGGCTGTTACAATTCTCCCCCTTAGAGATTTTCATCCTAGAAAATCTTACCAGGGGAAATTGCTTTTAACATTTCTAAAACATTTCCACCAACTCTTTAAAATCACAAATCGACTTATCCTCAAGTTTATCTCGCCAACAACCCCCTTGCCCGTATTCTATGCTGGAACCGGGCACGAGGCGTTACCGTACTTTACTCACACAATCATACAATTTTGGGCTATCAAACTCATTTCAATTTAAAACTATTCCATTCATAGTGTAACACCCCTTATCCGGGTTCTACGCCAAAACCGGGCTTGAGGCGCTACCGAACTTAAACCACTTGATCGCCACTTAGGCTCGTCGTAACTACTCTCTGAAGTCATCTCAACAACCTCATTCTCGACTTACGAGGCCTCACTCATACACACGAGGGCTCTCGAGACTAAACCGAAACTTTTCCAATCTTAAAATTTTTCTCTTTATACAGATCTCACACGCCCAGCAAGATTAGACACGCCTGCAGTGCATGGACACACACGCCCATGTCCCCAAACCGCGTGCCTAAAACCCCAAAGATTCTCGCCAAAGGCCCCACGGCCAAGGCACACGCCCGTGCTTACCACCCGTGGTGCACATTGCCTACCTTAACACGGCCTAGATTCCAGACACACGCTCGTGTGGCTAGCCTGTGGCCAACACTGATTAATCCCACACGCCCTAGACACACGCCCGTGTGGCTAGTACGTGGTCTATTCTAACTTCAAATACTAACATGCAAGGGACGCACGGCCAAAGCACACGCTCGTGGGATGACCGTGTGTCACACATGGCCTAGACACACGCCCGTGTATCTATCCACATGGCCAAGAACAAAGCTATTTGCTAAGCTCTTCTCACCCTTATAGCTTACACAACATGCACTCATACAACACATCCATAATCAACTCAAATTGAAGTGCAATCTCACATAGAAAACTACATCATATAATGTAATAGCCAACAACCATGGCATTATACAAAATACACTATCCATCTAAAGGCCAACACATCTTAGCCATTTACACCAAAAATTCACTAATTTGTCTAGCCCCTATATGCCATATACAAAACATTGAGTCTCATGTACCAGAGTGTGCTGATAGTGTGGGCGATCTTCCAATTGATCCTCGTATCTCGATTCAACACCTTTACTCTATAAGACAAGGGAAAAGAAAGAGAGTAAGCTTTGAGCTTAGTAAGTTTACGCATAAACAATAAAGCAACATAGTATAACCTAAGCAACAATTAGCATTATACTAACATAAGTAATTCACAACTATGCTTACTCTTTCTATCCCTTGCCACATTTCCAACACATCATGAGTCACATACTCATAACCATCGAAATGCACCCCTGCATTCAATGTCACATTTACACAATATACAACACATCATTATTTCTCGATAATACATTCACACAACTAATCCACACAGCTAGTCCACACAGCTAATCCACACAGCTAATCTACTCACTACCACATTCACACAACAAATCTCTCGGTGGTTCCACACTAAGCCCACCCCATTCAATTAGTAAGGTAGTATCACACTTAGCCTACCAACAAGGTATTCATAGCGGTTTCGCACATAGCCCACTAAATAACATACCTAACGATAGCATCACACATAGCCAGCTCATAGTCAATATGCATTAGGATGGTATCGCACTTAGCCCACCTTTTTGCATTATCACAACACATTCACAAGTCTACTTACTCAACTAAACATCCATTCACAATTCTACTACATTCATTCTACTTGAACCACATAGGTTCTCAATCAATCTCGAACAAGCTACACACTAGCTATCATCAACAAATTGTAAGTATGAATGCATTGTTTATGCATAGACTTACCTTGGTACTCAAAAGTATTGAGACTTGCAATTTAGTCCACCACCTTACTTTTGCCTCGGTTTAGATTCGGGCTTCATCTTTCTTGATCTATAATGAATAAATCAGCTTATTCAATACATACATTGACTAAATTGACCCACATCTCATACTTTAGGAAAATTACTATTTTGCCCCTAAACTTTCTTATATTTACACTTTAGCCCTAAATGCTCGTAAATTAATTTTTATTCAACTTTCTAGTCTTTCATGCTTAGTCGAACCACTTATTCAACTAAAGCTATCATCAATTCTCACTAAAACACACATGTATGACCAAACTTATGATTTTCACAATCAAGTCCCTACATGTATTTTAATGGAAAATCACTTAACAAAAGATGTTTCTACTACATCAAGCTTTCATAATCTTCCATAAAACAACAAAATACATGCATGTCATACATGACCACATTTTTGAACATCCTTCATAGCTCATCAAATAGCTAAAAATAGCTTACTCATGCTACCGGGACTTCAAAAATACAAAGAATATAAAAAACGAGGCTAGATGCACTTACTAGCAAGCTTGAAAATTTTGAAGAACCCTAACAATGGCTCTTGGAATTTTCTACGATTTTGGGGAAGAATATGAATGAATTTTGTCATCTTTTCTCCTATTTTAATCACTTGTTTGTTAAATGACCAAAATGCCCTTTTTGATAAACTTTCTATTTTAACTCATCCATGCCCAAATTTGTCCAAAAATTAGAAATTGGATAAATTTCTATTTAAGGACCTCTAATTAATAATCTAAAGCTATTTCACACATATAGCTTCTAGAAACACACATTTTGAAACTTTTGTAATTTAGTCCTTTTGGACAATTCAACCACAATTTCACAAAATTGCTTCATGAAACTTTCACACTAGCATGCATACATAGCATAAACCTCGAAAACTCATTCATATACCTTGAATTTGTGGTCTCGTACCACTATTTTGACTAGGCCCTAAACTGAGATGTTACACATAGATCTATCAATCTTATAATAGGCCTACGAGGCCCTAAGCATGCTTCCAAAAGGTTTCAGAGTTAATTTGGAAACTTTTACGCACTTAAGAAAATTTTACCTAAACAGGGGTCACACGCCCGTGGGGGAGATGACACGCCCGTGTATCATCTCACACGCCCATGTTCGACGCCCGTGGTCGACACTGACTAATCCAAACGGCCTGGGCACACGCCCATGTGCTAGCCGTGCCTCCCACACGGTCTAGACACATGCCCGTGTGTCTACCCATGTGGACAATTAGCAGGCTATTTACCAAGCCTTTGCCACTCTTCATTGCACACATGAATACACCATTACTAAATGTTCACATATTGCCAATTATAAATCTTGAATTATGACATTTAATCTCTACAATAACGTCTTCATCCCATACACGAGGGAGAACTATTTCTAATATAATTACAACGACTTAAGCCATCATCTATGGCTATACACAGTTGAACCTTAAACTCTCTTAGGCCAATACATTTGGCTATATCAACTATGACTTAATCAACTTTAAATTCTATCCCTATACATGCCATAACTTATAAGGACTAGAAACCTCATACCACGTGTCTACTCGACAGTGTGAAACATCACCGGTGGCCCTCCAACCCGAGCTAGCTAAATTAACCTATAATAGATGAGAAAGGAAGAGGAGTAATCGATAATGCTTAGTAAGTTCATATGCATAAAACAATCAACTATTGATATTCATTGATTATACTCAAACATAAGGTTTTATAATGAGTTTTACTCTTAAACTCATGGTTACCTACTCAATCATCCTTGAAGCTTACTCATTCTGTCTCTTACCATATTCTAACCATGTCACAAGCCAAATGCTCATGTTAATTTGCATACATCTCTGCACTTGCCACCACATCATCACATAAAACAACACATCAAACATTTTCAATAAGCCACTCATACTACCTATTACTCGGTGGTTTTGCACTTAGCCCACTAATCATCTATAATTACGGTGGTATCGCACTTAGCCCACCAATCATCTATAATTACGGTGGTATCGCACTTAGCCCACCAATCATCTATAATTACGGTGGTATCGCACTTAGCCCACCAATCATTTATAATTACGGTGTATCGCACTTAGCCCACCAATCAACTATAATTACGGTGGTATCGCATTTAGCCCACCAATCATCTATAATTATGGTGGTATCGCACTTAACCCACCAATCATCTATAATTACGGTGGTATCGCACTTAGCCCACCAATCATCTATAATTACGGTGGTATCGCACTTAGCCCACCGTTAATATGCATCTCTATTTCAAATGTTCATCCGAGAACATCCTCACACACTACCATTCTTACTTAGCTTTCTACAATAATCGTTCGCATTCACACAATGCATTAATAGTTATAACTTATGCTACCAAGGTGCATTATTTACACATAACCCACTATGGGTTCATCATATACTAAATTCATCTCAATTCAGCTCTAACACATACATGTACCTCTCGTGGTACAATCACATTCATTCTCATTTTCAACATACTTATTGAATCACTCAAATTGTTAAGTAACACCTTTGAGTCTCATACACATAAAGTCACACTGACATCATACCCCCGATAGGGTCATACATGAATTGACATATCGATGCCATGTCCCTGACATGGTCTTATACGAAATCTCATACCGAGGCCATATTCTAAATATGGTCTTACACGGGACCTTAATTACCATTGTATCACACTAATTACATTTCCACTATTCCTGGATTAAATCAAGACTTTCATGTCTTGACATCATATCAAAACATATTTAACATACACATAGAGGAAATAACCAATTTATACAACATCAAAATATTGAAAATACTTCACTCAAGGTTGTAAAATTTAACACATGAACTTACCTCGATACCAAAAAGGGTAGAAAGGGACCTTTTTGCCCACATTTCTCTTTTCTCCCGTTCTAGGTTCGAATCTCGTTTTCTTCGATCTAGAACAATAGAATTTACTCATTCAATCACTTATGAATCATAATACATCATAATCTACACTTAGGCAAAAATGATTATTTTGCCTCTATACTTCGGCAAAATTATGATTTTGCCCCTAGGCTCGTAAATGACTTTTCATCACATTTTCTTATTAAACAAGCCTAGCTGAACATTTAATCCTCTTACAGCTATCCACAATTCCAACTATTTCATGCATAATGAGCAAACTACAACATTTGCATCTTAGTCCAAAATTAGGTGTTTTCATGACAACACCTTTCACAAAAGTTGTTTCTTATCTTTCTGACATTCATTTTCTTCCATAAAAATTTAGCAACCTACAAAAACTCTCTCATGGAAAGTCCCTAGACTTTCAACCATATTGCAAATTAGTCCCCTCATTAGCTAGCTTAAGATTTGGGGACTCCAAAAGTACAAAATTTATCATTTAAAATCATCAAAATCACTTACTTGAGTGAAGAAAAAGCTTGCTGAAATTTTCAGCTTCAAGAACCCCCATTATTGCTTGTATTTTCTATGGAAGAAGAGAAGAAAATAAAAAGATGATAGCTTTTTGCTTATTTCATCTTATTTTATTCATTTTTCCACCTAATTTCCACCAATTTTGACCAAAATTAAATGCTCTTGTCCCCTACGTCACATGGCCGGCCAACTCACTTAAAACAAGGCCAAATTGCACATTTGGGACCTCCAATTTATATTCTATACCTATTTGGTACCTCTAGCAAATAAAATAGAACTTTCGCACTTTATGCGATTTAGTCCTTTTTCGCGATTAAGCAAGAAATCGGTAAAATTAAAGCACCAAAATTTTCATGCACCCTCATAAACATGTTATAACACATAAAATAACATGAAAATATTTTTCTCTAACCTCGAATTAGTGATCCCGAGATCATTGTTCTGACTAGCCCCTAAATTGGGCTGTTACAGATAGTATTTAAAGTTGATATAGCCAAATGTGTTGGCCTAAGAGAGTTTATGTTTCGGTTGTGTATAGCCATAGATGATGGCTTAAGTCGATTATAATTATTCCAGAAATAGTTCTCCCTCGTGTATGGGATGAAGACCTCATTTTTATAGATTAAATGGGATAATTCAAGAGTTATAATTGATGATATGTAAAGTTTATGTGATGGTGTATGAATGTATGCATGTGAGGGTGGCTAAATGGCTTGGAAAATAGCATAAAATTGGTCCACATGGGTAGACACACGGGCGTTTGTCTAGGCCGTGTGTGACACACGGTCAGCCCCATGGGTTTGTGACTTGGTCGTGTGTCCCCTGCATGTTAGTGTTGTAAGTTAGTGTCGATCACGAGCTAGACACACGGGTGTGTGCCTAGGCCGTGTGACCCTTATTAGGCTGCTGACATCACAAACAGAATACCCAAGTTTTTACACACGGGCGAGGACACGGGCGTGTCTAGGCCGTGTGGAGCACACGGGCTAAGCACACGGGCGTATGTCTGGCCGTGTGAAAACCCCTGTAGGTTCGAAATGAAAATAAATTCCACACGGGGTAGGGACATGGGTGTGTGATACCACACGGCTTGCCCACACGGGCGTGTCCCATTTCACACGGGCGTGTGGCCCCTGTTTATGTGAAAATTTTATAAGTGTTTGAAAAGTTCCAGTTTGGTTCCTCGACGTCCCGAGCGGGTGTATAGGGTCTCGTAGACCCTTCATAGGGATGTTACGTTAGTAAATGAAAAGTTTTAAATTGCAAAGAATTTTTATAGCCCAAAGTGGAATGATCAAGTAAGTCAAGTTTGGTAATACCTCGTACCCGGTTCCGGAGTCGAATACGGGTGAGGGGTGTTACATGCATAGCGGCTTAGTCGCAAAAATTCGGCCTCAAACTCAGCCACTGATCTATCACCCTGGGTCAAATTCAGGAACTCTCTCCTACGGGCATCCACGTAATTGGCCCCCACATATTTCCCCTGGAAGGCGATCTTAAAGAATTCCTAGGTCAGTCAGTCGGGCTAAGTGCCCTCCTTAATAGTGAGCCGCCACTGATATTCCTCATCTCGTAGCAGTGATACAGTACCCTTTAATTTTTGCTCGGGGGTTCAGTCCAGGTCGTCCATAATTCTCTTTGTGGCCTCTATCCAGTACTCAACCGCATTAGGGGCAACTCCAGTAATACCCCTAAAAATCTCGGCTCCATTGGACCGGAATCATTTCGTAACCGACCCTCGGCCTCCAGCTCTAGTATTGGGCCTAGCGACCCTCTCCAGAATCCTTAACATGGCTTGGGATAGTGCGTCGTCCCCAGCCGCTCGATCATGAGACCCAATCTCAGTCACAGGTGAAGCTGACGTCTCACTAGTTTCCAAATTAGGTATGTGGCCAGATGACGAGGACCCAGCTCGAGCACCTCTACGACCCCTACCACGGCCTCTTGTACCCCGTCCACGAGTACCTCTTGCGCTCATTGTCCAATTGCGGTTTATCTGTATTAAAAATTTTATGCATCAGTTTACAGTTCTAGTTGTCTATTAATAGATATTTTATGAAATCAGTATTAAAAAGTATAAGGTTTGTTTTCGTACGACGCAGTGTCTATCAGTGTCTATTGGTTTTACTACAGTATCAGTATACACTATCCTGAGTGTCTTCAGTGCAGTCTATCTATAGTAGTAGTATTATATACCATCTATAACAGTTTCAGTTTAGAACATATAATAGTTTCAGTAAACTTACGAGATCGGCGCCGGAGACTCGGTGTACCACTCATACTGTGAAAGATATTTCAATCGTCTGAAAATCAATGCTTTAAAAGAAAACCAAATTTCAAAACCCAAATCCACAGCCGAGTTTTGCATCCTGGCTCTGATACCACTAAATGTAACACCCCAAACCTAGCCTGGACGTTATGGCCGAATCTGGCAATTTCACATTGTAGTTTTTTTCATAAAACAAGTTGTTATTAAAGAAAAACCCTCTTCTCCATTAGTCCTCTTTTTATTACCTTTCATTGATTCTAAGATGTGTCATTCATTTCCAAAACATGAATCATTATCAAAATGTTATTTATTTCCAGAACGTTATTAATTTTCAAAACGTCACTTATCGCGGAAGCTTTAAAAGTAGTTTGCGTATTCGTGTGCAATTTGTTAAAAAGGTTTGATTTTTGAAAACTCGATTGTCCCTACCACTAGAAGTTATAAAACATAAAGCAGTATAAAATCCAAATTTAAACCAAAAATCCGTAGAGGCCATTATTACAGAAAATACCCACATAAACTTAAAATCATGATTAAGTATCAATTAGTATAGAAGGAGTCGTGTGGCCACAGCTGAGTCCTCCGCCGCACCGATCCGCCTATGTTTGGGGATTACCTATACAAATTAAACAGAAGGGTGAGTTTTCGTAAACTCAATGTGTAACCTCCATACAAAACAAACAGTCAATATACAAATAATCACAGTCTGGGACTAAGCCCTTTTTCAGTATTAGTATCAGTCTAGTTTGGGTCTTAGCCCATTTCAGTAATAGTATGAATTAGGGCCTTAGCTCATCATAGTACAGTAACAATAACATATATGCAATCAGAAAATCCTACCCAACCAGCATCTACACTCCATCTCCGTCCAACCCTACACTCTATGTGGGGATATAATCAACCCACCCATCCCTACACTCCAAATAGTATCGAATGCGGCACTAGACAGTAATTTGCAGTTGTGCTGCCATTAAATTAGGCTCGAAGCTTTTCAGTACACTTCCTCCAATCAATATCAACCCAACCCCATGCAATGCATCATACAGTTATGTCATGCCCAATCATGGTATATCACATATATACAGTACAGTACAAACAACATGCTCAATATACAGTCATATATATATACATATCAAGTATGGATATAACAGTCATTCAATTAGGGGTCAAGGTATTCTTACTAACCCTACAGTAGGTTCATAGTCGTCTCGGGCGACCCGTGCAACCTTAGCAATAAATCAGTGAAAATGGGCTTACACGCCCATGTTGTCTGCCCGTGTGGGCCCGCACCACAGCCTAATTTCGCCTTGGCCATGTGGATCACACGACCTGGCACAACATCCCACTTGATCGTGTGGCCCACACGGCCCAATTGGTCGAGCCCGTGTCTCGTACACGGCCTCACCGGTCATAACACGGTCGTGTCATGCGCCCGTGTCATGTGGCCACGGCTTGGTTCATCGATCACACAGCCATGCCCCCTCAGACAGCCTACCACACGGGCTACCACACGCCCATGTGGCTTCGACAGTAAGCTTTTTCAGCTTTTCGTCGAGTCACATTTTTAGTGTTTCGGGTACACACCTGATTCCGATTGAAGCCCAAATGATCACCGAGCACTTCAATACCTATAATTGCACAATAAACCTTTAAATAATCATTTTTAACACACATTTAAAATGAACTTAAACTGAGGTTTTTATCCAAAAAGTAACCACTCTTACCTTCGAGCTAATACCAGCAAATTCTATGAGCCTAACTCGCTGATCGGGAACGATGAACAGTCCCTTGATTAGTTCCTAAACATCCAAGGAAACCCCTCTTAATCGATAATCAAAAAGACGTTATATTTTAACAATAAACAAAACTTACCGAACAGAGAAGAACAATCGTAGCACGACAGAAACAGATTGGAAAAGGAAACAAAACAATAATGGGTTTGGAAAAATAGATTTCCGGCAATAGAGAAGGAATAAACTCAATGCAGAAATTTGACAGAGTGACGGGAACAACAAACATTAGAAAGAATATAACAAAGAGCCAAAAATTCGGCAAAGGGAGTGAAGAGAATAACGTTAGAAGGGAGAGGGAAACTTTTTGGGAATTCAAAAATAACCAAAAAAAATAAAATTCTGGATATTCCCCCATCATCCCCCTAATTTACTCCTAAAAACACTCCAACACTCAACCACATCAGTCTTTTGGCTAAACCGAAACACTCACACGACACAAGCAGCAAAAATAGTGCCTAAGTACAGACTCGAACACAAGACCTCCTTCACACCAACACTCCACTTAACCACCAGACCAGTAGGCCCATTCTGTTATAAACTTACCAACATTAAAATAAAAGCCTACTGAACAAGAGCAAGGCTTTATTCACATAAAAACAAAAATTTTGCTCAAGTTAAGGCTTGAACCCAAGACTTCTCAGACACTCCCAGAACACATAACCACTGAAGCGGATAGATATTTGTGTCACAAACATACGAGAATAATTATAAAGGATTTTTGGGGCGTTACAATTGATTTGTATATTGAATTCCTACTTAATACTTGAGTTAAGATTCACACTGAGCTTAAAATCTCAGCCTTTTAGTTTTCTGATTTTACGAGTAACCTGAGGTTAGGATTCGATGACAACATTTGGAGGAGTTTCTCGGAATTCTTTTAAATTAAAGTAATTAAAGTTTATTTTGATATTTTGTTTTGGAACTATAATAAGTTTGAGTATGGATTGTGGAATGGGACATTACTTTGGGGATTTTTATTTTAAATTGCATGAATTGATTGCATGACATTATGTTTTTAAAAACTACATAAATTAGTATTTGACAAGATTATGCATGAAACATGGTTTTTATTAAAACTTGAAAAAATCAATCTTTTTCGCTTCGACAATGAAAATGAGTTTTAGACAAAAATGCGACTTATTTTTTGAGGTTTAAAATTATCTGTTGATGTTATATCGAATTCACATGAAATATTGATTTTTAACAAAATATGGTTTCAGTAAAACTTTCCGTTTTGATCTTTGTAAAAATATTCCATATTATATTTTACCGCTGAAATTCTGAGAAACGAGTTTTTAATAAAATTAGATTTAGTTTTCAAATTTACTGATGTTTACAAATGAGATTCCTAAAGATATTTCACTTCTGAAGTTAACATGTTTTTCTCGAAAAATGATGAATAACCAAGTTCTTTTGTTTTGAATAAATAAATGAATGATTTTGAAATATGATTGAATTTATGAAAATTTTGAATAGCGATTAAAATTTTACAAATACATAAGATACCGAAATCATCGATTTCTAAAATTTTTGTTTTCACTAGTTTTGAATGATTTACGCAATTGGTTTAAAAAGTATGGTTGAAAACTGTGAAAGATTTTTTTTGGCCCATTCTGGGGGCCAATGTAGCTTTCCTAGTTCGGCTTTAATGACTAGGCCGGGTTTGGGGTGTTACAACTTTAATTATTCGAGCAGAGTATAAATAGTCATTTATGCGTATGTTTAGTATGATGCCCATTCATGCATAACGATGTTGAGGTCACATAGTACTTTTCATCTTGTAACATTTTGAGGCTTAGGACGGGTATGGAATTCAACAATAGTAGGCATCAAAAGGGTTACAAATGCAAAAATAGTTTGGCACATCATATTGATCCCTATTCTTCCCCCATTAGTGACACTTACCCACTCACAACCTTATTTCTCAGTTTCTCACCTTCCTTGTCTCTCAATGTATAGGAAATCATAGCATGACAAAGTAACTACGGCTAGCCTACGTGTTTTTGTGCATTAATGAATGAGTTTTTCTTTCTATTGTGACTTTGTCTCTTTTCTCTTTTTCAAAACATCCACTCATGAATGCTTTTTCGCTATTTTAAGACTTTTTTTCTACTTGTACTAATTTCCTTTTTGGATTTTTCTTTTTGTTTCGCACATTAGCTAACTTATAGTTTCTATATCATACCAATCTATCCTATTTCACTCTATTTTTACAAACTGCGTTGTGATGTATGTACTTAACCCTCAATACATATGGCCAGACATCTATAGTCGTGTAGTGCAGGACCAAAGAAAACGGGTGGATACAAATTAATATTTAAAGCTCAGTGGTTTGCAATGAGGTTCATCAAGAAGTGTCAACAGGCTCAAAGACCGGTACTAAAGGTGAAATATAAATAGGACAACTTTTTGGCTCTGTATGTGTTCCAAACAATGCCTTAGGTCATCCCTAAATATCTCAACATGCACAAACTTAATCAACCAAACAATTACAAATTCAACCATTCATCATTCATACTAGCATGCTCGTTTCCCTGTATTTTCTTTATCACTTGGTACAGTTGATTGCATAATACCTATTTATAGTGTAACATATAAAACATTAGTAGTCTAATGCTCAAAAATTTAAAACCACCTACCATCATGCCAAATTTATTCATACACATAAGCAACCTATGTACTTGCATCTAACCAATCACTTGTATTTTTACAAGCTCAAGCACACAAAAGAAAAATTAAAGAAAAATGAAATTCCTATGTTACCCCCACACTTTAGTTGACACATTGTCCTCAATGTGTAGCCCATAAAAAGATAAGGAAAGAAGTTATCTGATCAATAGTGATCGCTCTAGCTCCTATTGGTGGGTGCTTCCTCTTTGCTCATAAAAAATTCAAATTATTTGTGTCTCCTTCGTGCTGGGTTCCTACAAAGAAACCTTAAACAAAATGCAATAATAATAAAAACTATTATTAGTCCTACTCCTACAAAGTTAAAATTAAAAAAATCCAAAAATTAATACAAGTTTTCAGAAATAAAAATGTTCAATCATCGTCTTCAAAATCCATCTCCTCACTTTTGCCATCCTCATATCCTCCTCACTATCTTGCCCCTATTCTTTTTTTCCATATCTATCAGCCCAAACATGTCAAGTGTATAATTGGGGACTTGAAAGTTGTCTTGCCTAGTAGCAAATTCATGAAAAATTGGTCCCGATTCCTGCATCCACTGAATCATCCAATCTAGCTTTGGATGACTACTCTCACCAACTTCTTGTTAAGCTTGTGTCAACCTCTGAGATGAAGCTGGTGTAGCTGTCGCTTCTTGCTATCGCTTGTTCCAATCTTTTATCTATTTGACTTGTAGATCAATGTATTATTGGAACAAGGTGTCTCCGATGATACTTCTAGAAGGTTTCAGCAACTGCTGAATGGATGTCATAGGTACACCTGCCGGTTTGCATAAGGTCATCACTAGATGAGGACTCCCACCTTCTAGCTACTAATGCATCTCTTCATGTTTTGCAGGCCTTGAAATCATCACTTGGCCGACCACCTTGAGGAGCCATTAGCAAAGGTGCAAAAGGAGGAGTGGATGAAAACACCTTCAATCGGAGTCTGCGAGACTGCCAACTTGGAATAGAGTTTATTCTTCCCTTAGTTGTTGTTTTAAATTAATTATGTTTCCAATGTGTTTTGTGATCTTGACATCAACAATTGTAGCTTAAATCTATTTAGCTAGGTTAATTGCATTAATTTAATGAGATTTGTTTGATTCATGTTTAAAGTGTTTGTGCCTCAGTCGATCATGTTTTCAATTAAATTCAAGTATGTATTTCATTCATACGTGATTGGCTACATTAGAATTAGCTGAGTGATCCTAACCAGATGACGGCTTGTGGGCCCAATAATTGAAAAGTGAATGCTTAATTTAGATCCTAACCCGACTAAATTGAAGGTTCATAATAACTTTAACGAGCTCTGTTATCTTGCGTGGTTTTTAGGCTTATGTGATTAAACTATTTCAAACCTAAATCGTCCTTGTTACTTCACGTAAATACTAAGAAACCCTTAGCTTAATATGATCAGTAAAATGCATGCTTCACTAAGTAAAAAGATTCCAAAAAAACTTAATTTGGTTTCCAAACTCATGAAAGATCGAGTTTCCATGGAATATTTTCTGAACACTGTTAAGCATGATGAAAATGAATCAAGTTTATTAATGTAGTTATCCTAGCTATTCATATTATTGGTTGTTGAAGTTGTGTTTCTGCTGCTAAATTCATTCATACATTTAGATAATTTGCATACTTAGACTAAAATTGCATGAGGGATTTAATCATCATCACTCAAATTATTGTGGTTTTATATCTAAATTGTTAACTTATAATTTTACAATTAATCAATTAACATACACATTGCCTATGGAGACTATAACTCATTTACTTATTAATTGAACGACTGTGTACACTTGCACAAATTGAGCGTTACAAGTTTTTGCCGCCGTTGTCGGAGATTGTTGCCTTAATCATTCTTTGTGAAATTATTTTTCTAGTTTAGTTTTTATCTAACTTCTAACTCTACTAATTTATTCTTTGAAATTTTTTGATTTATTTTCCAGTTGTTTACGAGCATAGATCGAATCATTGATTTATTACCTGTAGACCCTGAAATCAAATGAACATTTAGATAAATAAGACTCGAAAGCCGAGCTAGACCTTGGAAATCAAAATGATGGATAAGGTAATAGAGCCGATCATGTGCACAATCCAATTCTTATTGCTTATGATAGGGATCGTGCCATAAGATAACACGCTGTGCCACTTTTCAAAGAATTAAATCTTGGAATTAGGAGGCTAGATATTGAGGCACCGCAATTCAAATAGAATCCAGTGATGTTTCAAATGCTTAAAATGGTAGGCTAGTTCAGTGGTATGCCTACGAAAGATCCACATCTTCACCTTCAATTATTCATGGATGTGAGTGATTCATTTAAAATAACCAGTGTTACTGAAGACGAATTAAGGTTGAAGCTGTTTGTATACTCGTTGCGAGATCAAGCATGAGCATGGCTGAATTCATTGCCACCAAGTTTAATATCTACTTGGCAAGAATTAATAGAAAGGTTTTTGGTTAAGTATTTTCCACCGAGTAAGAAGGCCAAGTTGCGAAATGAGATAACCACATTTTCACAATTGGATGGCGAATCCTTGTACAAGGAGTGGGAAAGATTCAAAGAGCTACTTCGTAAGTTTCCTCATCATAGGATTCCGTATTGTATCCAGTTGGAGACGTTTTATAACGATCTCAACGCACACACAAGATTGATGGTAGATGCTTTTGTGAATGGTACAATTTTGTATAAGTCTTATAATGAGGCTTACGAGATCATTGAGAGGATCGCTAGCAATAACTATCAATAGCCAACAAATCGAGCAACTTCAAGAAGATGAGTAGCCAAAGTGCACGAAGTGGACGCACTAACATCAGTCTTAGCTCAGGTATCTTTCTTTCCTCAATGTTCAAATAGTTTACAACTAATGGTTCGAATAATTTTGCAGCTTAATCACCAAGTCAATATGATGTTGTTTCTTGCGTATATTGTGGTGATGGCCATTCTTTTGAGAATTGCTTTTCAAACCCTGAGTCTGTTTGTTACATAAGGAATCAGTCTCAAAATAGAAGTGGATAAGGACCACAGTTCAACTTCTATAATCCTTCGTTCCATAATCATCTGAATTTTTCTTAGTTAACCAAGGAAATAGACCGAACAACACCTACATGCAGCATAGACCCAACCAATCTCAAGAGTTTAACCAACAAGCTTTAAAACCACCTCAAGTTGAATCATCAAATAGTTTGGAGGACTTGTTCAAGGCATATGGTGAAAAATGATGCCTTAATCCAAATTCAAACAACAACGCTGAAAAATCTGGAGAACCAGATGGGTCAGTTAGCTATTGAGCTTCGTAATAGAGCACAAGGAGCCTTGCCGAGCGATACAAAAAATCTAAGGAATTTTGGTAAGGAACATTTTAAGGCATTATGAAGTGGTAAGATTTTGGAACCCAAGGAGGTTGTGATAGAAGATGAGCCTATTAAGATGGAGGAAAGTCAACCAACAAATGAATTCCTACACCAGAAAAGGCAGATGTTGAGAAATCTGATGAGGTAAAATCTAAACTAGTGCATTTTGATAAGATAACACCTGCTTTTGCAGATTTGTCTCCTCAAAAAATTTCTCCGATTCAACCTATAGTTCTATGACCTCCATATCCTCAAAGACTCCAATAGCATAAGTAGAAACATGAGGTGCAATTCAAAAATTTCTTGGATGTTCTAAAGTAACTTCACATCAACATCCCGTTGGTAGAGGCTTTAGAGCAAATGCTGAATTATGTGTAGTTTATGAAGGATATTCTATCCAAAAAAGACTTAATGAGTATGAGACGGTAGCCTTAACAAATGAGTGCAGTGCATTCCTACAGAGCAAGCTACCTTCAAAATTGACGGACCCTAGAAGCTTTACTATACCCTATAATATAAGAGAATCTTACTGTGGTAAAGCTTTGTGTGACTTAGAAGCAAGCATCAACTTGATGCCCAAATAAATTTTCAAACTATTGGGAATAGGCAAAGTAAGACCCACTACTGTGACACTTTAATTGGCGGATCGATCTTTAGCATACCCTAAAGGAAAGATCGTGAATGTTTTGGTAAGAGTCAATAAATTCATTTTTCCTGCTAATTTCATTGTGTTAGATTTTGAAGTAGATAAGGAAGTACCAATCATCCTTAGGAGACCTTTCCTAGCTACGGGAAGAACGTTAATAGATGTGTAAAAAAGAGAACTCACAATGACAGTTCAAGACGATCAGGTAACATTTGACGTTCACTGATAGAGGAATTTGAAGACTTGGTTTCTATATGTACTTTGCAAGAAACGAGTACTCAGATGGATCTATGTGATGATGGTTCTGTTTTGGCTGAGTTGAAAGTGAAGCCGATGTTTATACGTCAGATTTGTGATGCCAAAAAAAATGATGATGAGATGATAGCAAAATGAACTCAATGTGATTTGAATTTTGATTCAGAATTTTGAGTTGATAACGATGATTGTTTAAGATTCAGAGATCGGATTTGTGTTCCAAGGAATTCAAAGTTGATTCAGATGATTTTAAACGAAGCTCACAATAGTTGTTTGGTTGTTCACCCTGGAGTACAAAAAAGTATAACGATTTAAAATAGTTTTATTGGTGGCATGGTATGAAACGGAGTATCTTAGAATTTGTTTCGAGATGTTTGGTTTGTCAGCAAGTTAAAGCTGAACATCAGGTTCCATCCGGTTTGTTACAACCGATTATGATTCCTGAGTGGAAATGGGAGAGAATCACGATGGACTTTGTGTCGGGATTGCCTTTATCTTCGAGAAAGAAATATGCAGTTTGGGTGATAGTTGACATATTGACAAAATCAACTCATTTTGCTCCGGTGAGAACATATTATTCACTTGATAAATTAGCTGAACATTATATTTCTGAGATTGTGAGATTACACGGGGTACCATTATCTACTGTATCTGACAGAGATCCGAGATTTACCTCGCAATTTTGGAAGAAATTGCAAAAGGCTTTAGGCACAAAGCTGCATTTCAGTACTACATTTCATCCACAAACGGATGGTTAATCCGAGCGGATTATTCAGATTCTTGAAGATATGTTGAGATGCTGCATTCTTGAATTTAAAAGCACGTGGGAAAAGCATTTGCCGTTTATTGAATTCGCATACAATAATAGCTTTCAATCTAGCATTAAAATGGCACCATATGGGGCTCTTTACGGTCAAAAATGTTGAACTCCATTGTATTGGACTGAGTTGAGTGAAAATAATATTCACGGGGTTGATTTGATAAAAGAGACTGAGAAGAAAGTGAAAGTGATTCATGACAGTTTGAAAGCAGTGTCAGATTGTCAGAAGTCTTATGCAGACTTGAAACGGAAAGATATTGATTTTGAGGTTGGTGACAAAGTATTTTTGAAAGTGTCTCCTTGGAAGAAAATACTTCGATTTGGCTGAAAAGGCAAGCTGAGTCCGAGGTTCATTGGGCCATATAAGATCATTGGAAGAATTGGACCGGTTGCTTTTAGATTGTTGTTGTCACCAGAACTAGAAAAGATTCATAATGTATTCCACGTATCGATGCTGCGACAATACAGATCTGATCCATCACATGTGATTGCTCCTACTGAGGTTGAGATTCAGACATATTTGTCGTATACTGAAGAACCGATTCAAATTCTGGCTCGTGAGATTAAAGAGTTGAGAAAAAAAAGAATTTCCTTAGTGAAAGTATTGTGGCACAAGCACGGAGTAGAAGAGGCTATGTGGGAGCCTGAAGATGTTATGAAAGAACAATATTCGAACTTATTAGCTGGTAAGATTTTCAGGGAAGAAAATCCCTAAGGGGGAGAGTTGTAACAGCCCGGTTTAGACCCTAGTCGGAACAGTGGTTTTGGGACCATGAATCAGAGGTCAAAAAAATATTTTAATATTATTTTAGATGTTTATAATATGCGATTAAGCATGTGTGAAAATTTGGTGTGAAAATTTTATCGTTTGTGTGTCGAATTATGAAAAAGAACTTAATCTCATAAAATGAAAAAGCTTTGTGCTGAATGTTAAAGTGTTAATTTGACAAGGCTTACTTTAATGGGAGTCCTTATGTTGCTATTATTCCATGTTTTAAATGGATGGAAAAAATGGGTTTTAGTTAATGGAATTTTAAAGGATATTAATAAGGTTATATTGGTAAAATTATAATTAATGTATGCTAAAATAAAACAAATAAGAAAATAAGCTCCATTATCATCATCCTTTGCCGAAATTATCAAGAAAAGAAAAGAAGAAGAACAAGTTAGGGTTCGACACATTTTTGGGTTGGATTGAGGTATGTTTTGACTCGAGTTTTGATAATTTCTACGTTTTGGTGATCGTTGCTTTTTTTTCTTCAAAACCCATGCTTTAATTTTAGATACTGATGGTGATTTTGATACATTCCATTGATGAATGTTTGAGTTTTGTGATAGTTGATGTTGGAATATGAAAGATATGTGAAAGATTAACATGTTTTGTCTTTGAGTTTTTAGTGAAATTGAGTAATTTGGACTAAATTGTGAAAATAATATTCTGAGGGACTAAAATATGAAATAAATGAAATATATGAGCTTGTATGAGACTAAGGAGAATTCGGCCTAAGCATGGTGTAGTAAAATTTTGTGTATTTGATGATTTTATGAAATAGGGACTAAAGTGTCAAAATGTGAAAATATGAGGGCTATTTTGTAAAATGCCCTAAATATGTGTGTTTGGACTAAATTGAATGAATTAGTGATTAAATGAGCTAAATTTGAACATGTATAGACCAATAAAGGAGAGATTCGGATCGAGATCGAGGCAAAGACAAAGTACTCGATTAATCGGCTAGTCTCAGTATTTCGACATCCGAGGTGAGTTCGGATATAATACGTGTTCTTAAATTATGTTTAAATGCTATGAAATGAATAGTTATGTGATTATTGGATTAGTAATGCTATGTGTGGAATCGAGTTAGATGGCACTAAGTGTGCGTATTTGGAAATGAAACCGAGAATATGATGTATTAGATGGATTTATTTGAGTAGGAATTAAGTATGGAAATTAATGATGTAATAGTTGATTAGTTGGTGCTTGAAATGGTATGTTTTAATTGCATTTGAGGCATGAATTGGTATTGGTATGAGGCTTATAGGTGATTTCAAAGTGTGGATGGTAATTTGGCCTTGAAAATGGCCTATAATTGCCCACACGGTTGAGCACACGGGCGTGTGACTCGATCGTTTCTTTCGAGTTTGTAATTTGAAACAAGTCAGGCTCGACCACGGGCGTGTGACTGGCTGTGTGGTGCAAGTCAGTGTCGACAATGGGTGAGGGACACGGGCGTGTCTCAGGCCGTGTGAACAAGTCAGTATGTATGCCCTGTTTTGCCACGACTTGGACGCACGGGCGTGTCCGAGGATGTGTGAGGCACACAGCCTACCCACACGGGCGTGTGACCTCTATAGTTTTGAAAAATCATTAAATTTTCAAAATTTTTTGTATGTGTTCGGTTTAGTCCTGACCCCTTTCTAACACATGTTTAAGGTCTCATTAACCTATTTAAGGGACTATATGATTGTGAATTATTTTGTTTGATTGACTTGTGATGAAAATGTTATGGAATGTTCCAAAATGATTAGTAATGCCTCTTAACCCTAGTCCGGGGATGGTTACGGGTTAGGGGTGTTACATTTTATTGGTATCAGAGCTACGGTTTAGCCGATTCTCAGACTAACGTAGCGCGTGTGAGTCTAGCTATACATGCCGTATATATAATTGTGATAGTGTGATGAATCCTGACAGCTAAAAATGTGTTTTTATATAGCAAATGGATCCCGATCGAGCAGTTGCTGATGATGTAGAGAGTAACGCATCTGCTCCTGCTCAAGGGACGGTGCCAGCCACATCTAGGCCGAATGATAGTAGCCAAGAGGGTGAGGCTAAGCAAGCCTTTTTCTAAATGATGAGTGAGTGGTTTTCGGAGTTCGTTCGAACGAATCCAGCTGCTCCACAACCTCCACCCCCACAAGTGCCTGTTGTGCCACAAGTGACAGATCCGATTCAATCCTGTAGACAAAATTTGAAAGTATGGGGCTGAAGAATTTAGGGCCACAGCCGATGATGATGCCGAGCGAGCTGAGTTTTGCCTCGATAATACCATTTGAGTGTTTGATGAGATGTCGCTGACTCCTGATGAATGCATTAAATGTGCAGTTTCCTTGTTGAGAGATAAGGCATATAATTGGTGGAAAACATTGATATCAGTGGTTTCGAGAGAGAAAATCACTTGGGATTTCTTTCAAGTTGAATTTCAAAAGAAGTATATCAGTCAACGATTCGTAGATCAGAAACATAAAGAGTTTCTAGAGCTGAAACAAGGCCGTATGTCCGTTACTGAGTATGAACAGGAGTTTGTGAGATTGAGTCAGTATACACAGGAATGTGTTTCGACCAAAGCTACTATGTGTAAATGTTTCGTTGAAGGGCTGAATGAAGACATTAAATTGCTGGTTGGAATACTTGACTTGAATGAATTTGTTGTATTAGTTGAAAGAGCCTGCAAAGCCGAGGAGCTTAGCAAAGAAAAGAAGAAAGCAGATTCTGAGGCTAGAAATGAAAGAAAAAGATTGATGAGTAAGTCGTCCCAACCTTCGATGAAGAGATTTAAAGATGCAAGCAATCATTCAAATGCTTCGTTTGGACATTCTGGTAGAGATCGGGTGAGACAAAGTGTTGGTCCAAGAACTCAAGCTCCAATTGAATCAAGTGTTGGTAGTGTTAAAAGCAACAAGCCTGAGTGTAGACAGTGTGGACGAAGACACATTGGAGAGTGCTGGGGCAAGTACAATAATAGAACTTGCTACAAATGTGGATCACGAGACCATTTCATTCGAGATTGCCCAGAGTTAGCTGAGAAAGGCAATGTTCAGAGTGCGAGATCGAGTAATACGACAGCTAGGGGTAGACCACCCAGAAACACCGAAAATGTGAGTGGAAGTGAGAAAGGGACTAGAAATATAGCTGTAAGATCTGAGGCGAGAGCACCTGCCCGATCATATGCTATTCGCGCTCGTGAAGAAGCGTCATCTCCAAACGTTATTACTGGTACTTTTACTCTATTTGATACTGATGTGATTGCATTGATAGATCCAGGATCTACTTATTCCTATGTGTGTGTGAATTTAGTATCAAGTAAGACTCTACCTGTTGAGTCTACTGAATTCGTGATTAGAGTATCGAACCCCTTAGGCAAGTGTGTCTTGGTTGATAAAGTGTGTAAGAATTGTCCGTTGATGTTTCGAAATATTTGCTTTCCGGCTAATTTGATGTTGCTACCTTTTGATGAATTTGATATCATTCTGGGTATGGATTGGCTCACCTTGCATAGTGCTATTGTGAATTGTAAACGGAAGAGTATTGATTTGAGAAGTCAGAATGGTAAAATAGTTCGAATTGAATCCAGTGATTTGAATGGGTTGCCGGCTGTTATATCTTCAATGAAAGCTTTGAACTATGTGAAAAAGGGTTGCGAAGCTTATCTTGCATATGTAATTGATACAAAAGTGACAGAAAAGAAAGTTGAATCTGTACCTATAGTATGTGAGTTCCCAGATGTGTTTCCTGAAGAACTACCAGGATTGCCTCCGATACGAGAAGTTGAGTTTGGTATTGAATTACTGCCGAGAACGACTCCTATCTCGATAGCTCCGTATAGAATGGTACCGACGAAATTGAAAGAGTTGAAGTCTCAGTGGCAAGAGTTGACTGATAGAGGATTTGCACGACCTAGTTTCTCGCCCTAAGGTCCTCCTGTGTTGTTTGTGAAAAAGAAAGATGGCACTATGAGGATGTGTATTGATTACCGACAGTTGAATAAAGTAATGATAAAGAATAAGTACCCCCTGCCACATATTGATGATTTGTTTGATCAGCTGAGAGGAGCTACAGTGTTTTCTAAGATAGATTTGAGATCGGGCTACTATCAGTTGAGAGTTAAAGAATCAGATGTACCAAAGACTGCTTTCAGAACGAGGTACGAACATTATGAATTCTTAGTTATGCCTTTTGGACTAACGAATGCTCTTGCAGTGTTTATGGATTTGATGAATTGGATATTTAGACCGTATTTGGATCGTTTTGTTGTGGTGTTCATTGATGATATTCTGATTTACTCATGTGATGAGATGCAACATGCCGAGCATTTGAGAATTGTGTTACAGACTCTGTGTGAGAAGAAATTGTATGCTAAGTTTAGCAAATGTGAGTTTTGGTTACGTGAGGTTGGTTTTTTGGGGCATATTGTATCAGTTGCGGGAATACGAGTTGATCCGAGTAAGATCTCAGCTATTTTAGAATGGAAGCCTCCGAGAAATGTGTCTGAAGTTCGTAGTTTTTTGAGACTAGCGGGATATTATAGGTGGTTTGTGAAAGGTTTCTCAATGATTGTGACTCCATTAACGAAGTTGTTACAGAAAGATGTTAAGTTCGAGTGGTCAGAAAAGTGCCAGCAGAGTTTTGAACAGTTGAAAGCATTGTTTACAGAGGCACCCGTGTTAGTTCAACCTGAATCGGGTAAAGAATTCATAGTTTACAGTGATGCGTCATTGAATGGCTTGGGATGTGTGCTGATGCAAGAAGGCAAAGTCATTGCTTATGCTTTGAGGCAGTTAAAGTCGCATGAGAAGAATTACCCGACACACGATCTTGAATTAGCCACGATTGTATTTGCATTAAAGATTTGGCGTCATTACCTATTTGGTGAGAAATGTCATATTTTAACAGATCATAAGAGTTTAAAATATCTTATGACTCAGAAAAAATTGAATTTGCGACAGAGAAGATGGTTAGAATTGTTGAAAGACTACGAGCTTGTGATTGATTATCATCCGTGTAAAGCTAATGTTGTTGCTGATGCTTTGAGTCGAAAGTCATTATGTGCTTTTCGAGCAACGAGTACTCAGATGGATCTATGTGATGATGGTTCTGTTTTGGCTAAGTTGAAAGTGAAGCATATGTTTATTCGTCAGATTTGTGATGCCCATAAAAATGATGATGAGATGATAGCAAAACGAACTCAATGTGATTTGAATTCTGACTCAGAATTTCGAGTTGATAACGATGATTTCTTGAGATTCAGAGATCAGATTTGTGTTCCGAGGAATTCAGAGTTGATTCAGATGATTTTAGATGAAGCTCACAATAGTCGTTTGGTTGTTCACCCTGGGAGTACAAAACTGTATAACGACTTAAAATAGTTTTATTGGTGGCATGGTATGAAACGGAGTATCTCAGAATTTGTTTCGAGATGTTTGGTTTGTCAGCAAGTTAAAGCTGAACATCAGGTTCCATCTGGTTTGTTACAACCGATTATGATTCTTGAGTGGAAATGGGAGAGAATCACGATGGACTTTGTGTCAGGATTGCCTTTATCTCCGAGAAAGAAAGATGCAGTTTGGGTGATAGTTGATAGATTGACGAAATCAGCTCATTTTGTTTCGGTGTGAACAGATTATTCACTTGATAAATTAGTTGAACTGTATATTTCTGAGATTGTGAGATTACACGGGGTACCATTATCTATTGTATCTGACAGAGATCCGAGTTTTACCTCACGATTTTGGAAGAAATTGCAAGAGGCTTTAGGCACAAAGCTGTATTTCAGTACTGCATTTAATTCGCAAACGAATGGTCAATCTGAGCGGATTATTCAGATTCTTGAAGATATGTTGAGATGCTGCATTCTTAAATTTCAAAGCACGTGGGAAAAGCATTTTCCGTTGATTAAATTCGCATACAATAATAGCTTTCAATCTAGCATTAAAATGGCACCATATGAGCCTCTATACGGTCGAAAATGTCGAACTCTATTGTATTGGACTGAGTTGAGTGAAAATAAGATTCACGGGGTTGATTTGATAAAAGAGACTGAGCAGAAAGTGAAAGTGATTCGTGACAGTTTGAAAGCAGCGTCAGATTGTCAGAAGTCTTTTGTAGACTTGAAACAGAAAGATATTGAATTTGAGGTTGGTGACAAAGTATTTTTGAAAGTGTCTCCGTGGAAGAAAATACTTCGATTTGGCCGAAAAGGCAAGCTGAGTATGAGGTTCATCGGGCCGTATGAGATCATCGAAAGAATTGGGCCGGTTGCTTATAGATTGTTGTTGTCACCTGAATTAGAAAAGATTCATAATGCATTTCACGTATCGATGCTGCGATGATACAGATCTGATCCATGACATGTGATTGCTCCTACTGAGGTTGAGATTCAGACAGATTTGTCATCTACTGAAGAACCGATTCGAATTCTGGCTCGTGAGATTAAAGAGTTGAGAAACAAAAGAATTTCCTTAGTGAAAGTATTATGGCACAAACACGGAGTAGAAGAGGTTACGTGGGAGCCTGAAGATGTTATGAAAGAACAATATCTGAACCTATTCGCTGGTAAGATTTTCGGGGACGAAAATCCCTAAGGGGGGAGAGTTGTAATAGCCCAGTTTAGACCCTAGTCGGAACAGTGGTTTTGGGACCACGAATTCGAGTTCGGAAAAATATTTTAATATTATTTCAGATGTTTATAATATGTGATTGAACATGTGTGAAAATTTGGTGTGAAAATTTTATTGTTTGTGTGTCGAATTATGAAAAAGGACTTAATCGCATAAAATGCAAAAGCTGTGTGCTGAATGTTAAAGTGTTAATTTGACATGGCTTACTTTAATGGGAGTCCTTATGTTGCTATTATTCCATGTGTTAAATGGATGGACAAAAATGGGTTTTAGTTAATGGAATTTTAAAGGATATTAATAAGGTTATATTGGTAAAATGATAATTAATGTATGTTAAAATAAAACAAATAAGAAAATAAGCTCCATTATCATCATCCTTTGCCGAAATTATCAAGAAAAGAAAAGAAGAAGAAGTTAGGGTTTGGCACATTTTTGGGTTCGATTGAGGTATGTTTTGACTCGATTTTTGATAATTTCTACGTTTTTGTGATCGTTGCTTTTTTTTCTTCAAAACCCATGCTTTAATTTTAGAAATTGATGGTGATTTTGAGACATGCCATTGATGAATGTTTGAGTTTTGTGATAGTTGATGATGGAATATGAAAGATATGTGAAAGATTAACATGTTTTGTCTTTGAGTTTTTGGTGAAATTGAGTAATTTGGACTAAATTGTGAAAATAATATTTTGAGGGACTAAAATGTGAAATAAATGAAATATATGGGCTTGTATGAGACTAAGGAGAATTCGGCCTAAGCATGGTGTAGTAAATTTTTTTGTATTTGATGATTTTATGAATTAGGGACTAAAGTGTCGAAATGTGAAAATGTGAGGGCTATTTTGTAAAATGCCCTAAATATGTGTGTTTGGACTAAATTGAATGAATTGGTGATTAAATGAGCTAAATTTTAACATGTATAGACCAAGAAAGGAGAGATTCAGATCGAGATCGAGGCAAAGACAAAGTACTCGATTAATCAGCTAGTCTCGGTATTTCGACATCCGAGGTAAGTTCGGATATAATATGTGTTCTTAAATTTTGTTTAAATGCTATGAAATGAATAGTTATGTGATTATTAGATTAGTAATGCTATGTGTGGAATCGAGTTAGATGGCACTAAGTGTGCGTATTTTGAAATGAGACCGAGATGATTAGCACAGTGTGTGCGAAATAATAGAAGCTTCGGCATGTTGATTGGCACTGTGTGTGCAATACCGAATTAAGTTCGGTTTTATATTATGGCACTAAGTGTGCGATGTTATTTAAGCTTTGGCTATGAAATGGGGCACTAAGTGTGCGATTGAACTGAAGAGATAGTGAACATTGGATAAATTATGGTATCGAGCATTGAATAGCAAGAACATTTGTTAACTAAGTGTTGGCAAAGGTATGTTTCGGACCTATGTGGTTGATGATAATGGTTATGGTTAAATAGATGGATGTATGAGTATATGGTTGAGGATGATAATGTGTTTAGATGTGAATCGATCTAAGTGATGATTTATTTATGTATTGATATTGTATTTTTGAGTAATATGTATTATACTACGAACTTACTAAGCTCCAAAGCTTACTGTGTGAAATGTTTCTCTATTTTACAGTGTTTTTAAAGCAAGCTCGGATCTGGGGATCGTCAACGACTCAATCACACTATCGGCTATCTATTTTGGTACTTTTGAAAGATGTATATATTTGGTATATTTATATTATTATATTTATATTAATATATTAATATATTTCGATTTAGAAATCTATATTTCTATATTATTTATTTTATTATTATCTATTATTATATTATTATATATATTATTATTTCTATTTAGTTATTATTTATATTATTATATTTAGAATTTATTATTATTTAAGTTAAATTTAAATAGAAAAATTAATAATTTAATTTAAGTATAATTAAAATAAATTATTAATTTAATATTAATAATTTATAATTTCATTTTTTTTATTATGATTTCGATTTTATTATTTTCTTTTCATTCATCATTCAAATTCTATTTATTTCATTCAAGTTACATTACTGATTACAGAAGTTTGACTGACCCCTAATTTTTTTTTTTTCATTTTGGCAACTTATACTTCTATATTATTGAATGTGTCTCAAAATCAAAAAATTCGTGGGAGGGGTCATTTTGGATCCGTAATGGATAGATTCAAGAAATAAGAGAATTAAGGATACCCACTAGAAAAACTAATCCAATCCATAAAGATGTACCGGAAAATAGAATATTTTTGTTACTCAACTAACCATCGGGAGAAGCAAATACAACAGTACACACTAATCAAGAAGATTGACGAAGTAGCAATTAATGCAAAAATGACCAATTGGAAAGCAATAGTCATGTTTCTAATCCTCCAAGCTACCAACAAAAGAACTATACCATTTGATCCCCTATGATATTGACCAAAAAAATTAATAAAATGCAAGGTAGAGGGATTTTACCATGAATCGATTGATTCTATATGACTTATTTCCAACCCTATAACCGCTTTTATTCGTATATGGGGTCGAGGGTGATTTTTTTATTTCACGTTCACAAATAGGCATGCTAGATTATGCATTTCATCTATCTATATATACGAGATAAATAGATTGACCTATAGGTTCACACACGATATCTTTCTATACATAGTGATGGTATGAACTCATATGGCCATGTTCGATTCTATGGAATAAAAATAAAATAGAAATTAGCTTTCTGAGAGATGGTGAGTGGTTGATAGCTCCAGTCTTGAAAACCGGTATAGTTCAAACAAAGAACTATCGAGGGTTCGAATCCCTCTCTCCTTTTGCTCGATGAATAGATTTCTTTCTTTATTGCTTTTTCATGGCTTCTTAATTAAGAATCTTAATATTAATAAAGGTAATGGCTCGGCTGGGTGGAATAGCCAGTTTTAAAAAAATATTTTAGATAGAAAATGAGTTGAAACGAAAGGAAAACAGAATACTTTTTAAATATCACATGATTCCTTCAATATATATACTTATACCTTACATAATTAATCTAATATCTTTGATAGGTATAATAACGGTATTATTAGGGGCTACTTTAGCCCTTGCTCAAAAAGATATTAAGAGGGGTTTAGCCTATTCTACAATGTCCCAACTTGGTTATATGATGTTAGCTCTAGGTATGGGGTCTTATCGAGCCGCTTTATTTCATTTGATTACTCATGCTTATTCGAAAGCATTGTTGTTTTTAGCATCCGGATCGATTATTCATTCCATGGAAGCTATTGTTGGATATTCTCCAGAGAAAAGCCAGAATATGGTTTTTATGGGCGGTTTAAGAAAGCATGTGCCCATTACCCAAATTGCTTTTTTAGTAGGTACACTTTCTCTTTGTGGTATTCCACCCCTTGCTTGTTTTTGGTCCAAAGATGAAATTCTTAGAGACAGTTGGTTGTATTCACCGATTTTTGCAATAATAGCTTGGTCCACCGCTGGATTAACAGCATTTTATATGTTTCGGATCTATTTACTTACTTTTGAAGGACATTTAAACGTTCATTTTCAAAAATATAGTGTCAAAAAAAGTAGCTCTTTCTATTCAATAAAACTATGGGGTAAAGAAGAGCAAAAAATAATTAACAGAAATTTTCGTTTATTTCCTTTATTAACATTAACAATGAATAACAACGAGCAGCCATATACAATTGGTGGAAAAAAAGAAGCTTTTATTAATATTACGAATTTTGGCTACAAGAAGGCTTTTTCTTATCCTTATGAATCAGATAATACTATGCTATTTCCTATGCTTATATTGCTTATATTTACTTTATTTGTTGGAGCTATAGCAATTCCTTTTAATCAAGAAGGAATGAATTTGGATATATTATCAAAATTATTAACTCCATCTATAAATCTTTTACATCAAAATTCAAATGATTTTGAGGATTCGTATCAATTTTTTAAAAATGCAACTTTTTTAGTGAGTATAGCTTGTTTCAGAATATTTACAGCATTCCTTTTATATAAACCTTTTTATTCATCTTTACAAAATTTAAACTTACTAAATTCATTTGTGAAAAGGGGTCCTAAAAGAATTTTATTAGATAAAATGATATATTTGATATATGATTGGTCATATAATCGTGGTTACATAGATATGTTTTATTCAATATCCTTAACAAAAGGTATAAGAGGATTGGCAGAACTAACTCATTTTTTTGATAGGCGAGTAATCGATGGAATTACAAACGGAGTAGGCATTACAAGTTTTTTTGTGGGAGAAAGTGTAAAATATCTAGGGGGAAGTCGCATCTCGTTTTATCTATTATTGTATTCATTTTATGTATTAATTTTTTTAGTAATTTACTACTTTATTTTATTTTATTTTAATTTTATGCAATTTATATATTAATATTTAATTTTAATATTAATAATTAATAATTTTTATCCGACCATAACGACCGAATTGATTATCGTCATGCATAAGGATATTAGATTCCCTGGTATAAAAGATTTTAAAATCATCATTAACCTCCCTTTTTTCTTTTCTATTTCTGGATTATTATATGATGATTTTTAAACTTTCCATATACATATATAGAAATAGAAAAAGATAGACTAGAACCGACATCTCTTATGTCATGTCAATGACAATATAAAAATGGAATTGGGATCTGGATGGAATATAATGAAATAGAGCCACTTTGAGGTTCCCTATGAAATGAGGCATGGAACAGAGCCACTACGAAGAAGTTCCGGGTTACGAAGGAAACTTCGAGTTCATATTGGTCATGGGTTGAGAACGGGAATTGAACTCTATGAGATCTAATCTCCCGTTGTTCCTCAATAGCTCAGCGATAGAAGCGATCGGTGTTAATCGATCGGTCGTAGGTTCGAATCCTACTTGAGGAGATTTGATTCATTCCGAATTAAAGAATTTAGAATGTCGAAATGAAAGGGTTCGCTTTGATCAGTTAAGAGCGGGTAACCCGCTCCTCGTGTCTTTGTTTCTATTGCATTCTATCTCATCGTATCACATTACGCTCTGCGATATTTGAGAATCACCACCAATACCTCGGTGTAGGTGTCCGGATAATCCTTTGTTCCATAGTCCCGGGCTATTTACAACCACCAATTAAGAATTCTCGGATGTACTAGTACTAGCAAATGCCTCAAAGATGCAATCATCGATTCTCCCGAGAGGCCACAATTACCGTGAGCAAACACATTAATTTAATGACGAGGAGCGCATTTTTTCTATGCTACTAATACTTGTACTTGCTCTGCTATTCTCGCCCAAGCTTTGGCCGAGGAAGAGTTACTGGGCGTAAAACAAAAAAAAAAATATGCTTATTTTATTTTGTTTTGGCTTGTAATACTATATATAAATATAAAATAGAAAAGTAAATATACGATAAATAATAAATAAAAGGCCACTCCATTTTCGTAAAAGACCCACGCCCAAGTTCCATAGCTTTGGGTCCGCTATCCCGACCATGATTTTCCTACCCCAGAGGGAAAAGTCCTTCCCTTTTGGGCCGGTTGTGGGCGAGGAGGATTCGAACCCCGACACCGTGGTTCGTAGCCACGTGCTCTAATCCTCTGAGCGACAGGCCCTACCTCGTCTCCACTGGATCTGCTCCCGTGAGTACCCTAAAAAAGGAACCTTTCCTCTCCCCACCATTTCGGGTTAAGAAGATGTGAAAGTGCCTTTCTCTCTATAAGAACGGTGCGTTACGAGGTGTGAAGTGGGAGAGAGGGGATTTCATAATTGGGGTTTTGAATAAGACGACCTTTTCATTTTTCATTCTTATTACTTTTTCAATATGAAAAAGTAATAAGAATGAGAGGTGTTAAGCTTTTATCATCCCAAGCGTCGAGCTATTTTGCCACAGACCTCTCCTACATGATCACACCGCAGATGAGAGTTTAACCACCAAGTTCGAGATGGATTGGTGTTGTTCCTCTACGCCTAGGACACCAAATATCGAACCATGAATGAAGAAAGGTGTGTTAGAAAAGGAAAAGCATATTCGCTAGTGATTATGAGGCCCCAATTCTTGATCGAGGGGACACCAAAGGCCTCCGCCCTTCCATCCCATGGATAGATAGAGAGGGAGGCGAGCTTTTGGTTTTTTCATGTTGTCAAAGAGTTGAAAAATGGATTTTTCGTGTTGTCAAAGAGTTGAACAATGAAAATAGATGGCGAGTGCCCGATCGAATTGATCGGGTCATGTAGGAACAAGGTCCAAGTCTACCGGCATTAGGATGCCTCACCGCATACATCACCGCACTTCCACTTGACACCTATCATAATGATAAACGGATAGTCTCACCGTGACCTTCTCTTGAATTCTCAAAACTTCACATCACTCGATCCCGGTAGGGACGAAGAACCCCTGCCGTCCCGGATGTGCTCTGGGAGGCTCGGGAAGTCGAGAATAGGAGAGCACTCATCTTGGGGTGGGCTTACTACTTAGATGCTTTCAGTGAGTTATCCACTCCGCGCCTTGGCTACCCAAAGTTTTACCGTGGGCACGATAAGCTGGTACACCAGAGTGCGTCCTTCCCAATCCTCTCGTACTAGGAAAGGTCCTCTCAATGCTCTAACGCCGACACCGGATATGGACCGAACTGTCTCACGACGTTGCGAACCCGACTCACGTATCGCTTTAATGGGCAAACAGGCCCAACCCTTGGAACATACTACACCCCGGTGGCGAAGAGCCGACATCGAGGTGCCAAACCTTCCGTCGATCACGAGCTCTTGGGGATGATCAGCTGTTATCCCTAGAGTAACTTTTATCCGTTGAGCGACGGCCCTTCCACTCGGCATCGTCCGGATCACTAAGGCCGACTTTCATCCCCCGCTCCGACGGGTGGGTCTTGCGATCAAGCTCCTACGCCTTTGCACTCGAGGGCCAATCTTCGTCCGGCCCGAGAAACCTTTGCGCGCCTCCGTTACCTTTTGGGAGGCCTCGCGCCCATAGAAACTGTCTCATCTCGAGACTGTCCCTTGGCATGTAGGTCGACACAAGGTTAGAATTCTAGCTCTTCCAGTGGTATCTCACCGATGGCTCGGGCCCTCCGGAAGGAGGCCTTCTTCGCCTTCCACCTAAGCTGCGCAGAAAAGCCCAAAGCCAATCCTAGGGAGCAGTGAAGCTTCATAGGGTCTTTCTGTCCCGGTGCGGGTAGTCCGCATCTTCACAGACATGTCTATTTCACCGAGCCTCTCTCAGAGACGGTGCCCGCATCGTTACACCTTTCGTGTGAGTCGGAACTTACCCGACAAGGAATTTCGCTACCTTAGGACCGTTATAATTACGACCATTGTTCACCGGGCTTTGGTTGCGGCTCCCCTGTCATCAGTCACCAACTTCCTTGACCTTCCGACATCAACGCAAAGTCGGCTCCCATACATGGTCTTACGACTTTGCGGAGACTGTGTTTTTGGTAAATGATCGCCGGGCACAGTCACTGCGACCCCCTTTGTGAGGAAGAACCCTTTCTCCCGGGTTACGGGGCTATTTTGCCGAGTTCCTTAGAGAGAGTTGTCTCGCGCCTCTAGGTATTCTCTACCTACCCACTTGTGTCGGTTTCGTGCAGTACCCTTTTGTTGAAGGTCGTTCGAGCTTTTCCGGGAGTATAGCATGGGTTACTTCAAAGCGTAGTGTGCCTAGTACTCGAACATTGGCTCAGGCCATTTTCTCTACCCTTCTTACCACGAAAAAGCGGGGGCACCTTGCGTCCTTGAACCGATAACCATCTTTCGGCTAACCTAGCCTCCTCCGTCCTCGGGACCAACAAGGGGTAGTACAGAATATTCACCTATTATCCATCGACTACGCCTTTCGGCTGATCTTAGGCCACGACTCACCTCCGTGGACGAACCTTGCGGAGGAACCCTTGGGTTTTCGGGGCATTGGATTCTCACCAATGTTTGCGTTACTCAAGCCGACATTCTCGCTTCCGCCGTCTACTCCGCTCACGCGGGTGCTTCCCCTAGGCGGAACGCTCCCTATCGATGCATTTTTACATCCCACGGCTTCGGCGGATCGCTTAGCCCCGTTCATCTTTGGCGCAAGAGCGCTCGATCGATGAGCTATTATGCACTCTTTCAAGGGTGGATGCTTCTAGGCAAACCTCTGGCCGCCTCTGCACCCCTACCTCCTTTATCACCGAGCGGTCATTTAGGGGCCTTAGGCGGTGATCCGGTTGCTTTCCCTCTCGACGATGAAGCTTATCCCCATCGTCTCACCGGCCGACCTCGACCCTGTTATTTTGAGGTCATATCTAGTATTCGAGTTTGCCTCGATTTGGTACCGCTCTCGCCCGCACTAAAACAAGATTTTACCCCTAGATGTCCAGTCAATCACAGCCTCAACGCATTTCGGGAGAACCCACTAGCTCGGGTTGAGTGGCATTTCACCCCTAACCACAACACATCCGCGATTCTTCAACATCGGTCGGTTAGGACCTCCACTTAGTTTCACCCAAGCTTCATCCTGGTCATGGATAGATCACCCAGTTTCGGGTTCATAAGCGATGACAATTGCCCTATGAAGACTCACTTTTGCTACGGCTCGGTGGGTTCCCTTAACCAAGCCACTTTGCCTATGAGTCGCGGCTCATTCTTCAACAGCACGCGGTCGAGCCACAGGCTCCTCCCGCCGCTTGGGAGCTTACGGTTTCATGTTCTATTTCACTCCCCGACGGGGTTCTTTTCACCCTTCCCTCACGGTACTACTTCGCTATCGGTCACCCAGAGTATTTAGCCTTGCAAAGTGGTCCTTGCTGATTCACACGGATTCCACGTGCCCCATGCTACTCGGGTCGAGCGCGTATGCTAGTGATGCTTTCGCCACTTTGGACTATCGCCATCTAGGGTTCGGCACTTCACCGCTTCGCCTAGCAAACACGACGCTTTTATTGCTCTCCCACAACCCTATTTTCACGGTTTAGGTTTGCTCCTATTTCGCTCGCCGCTACTACAGAATCGCTTTGCTTTCTTTTCCTCCGGCTACTAAGATGTTTCATTCGCAAGTTGTCTCTTGTCCGCCCATGGATTCAGCAGGCGGTTTGAAAGGTTGACCTATTCGGGAATCTCCGGATCTATGCTTATTTTCAACTCCCAAAAGCATTTCGTCGCTTACTACGCCCTTCATCGTCTCTGGGTGCCTAGGTATCCACCGTAAGCCTTTCCTCGTTTGAACCTCGCCCTTAACTTTACTTTAATTTAAGGCTATGCCATCCTAAGGTGCTGCTAAATGAAATGGAAGGATCTTATCAACGTCCATGAATGATAAATCATAGATCGAACTAATCTGCCGAATCGAAAAATTGGGTACTATCATATAGCTTTGTTTCGCTAAGTTCACGAGTTGGAGATAAGCGGACTCGAATGCGACATCCCCACGGGGTAAACCACGCCTCTCGGCCCCCGACCGATTCTACCATAGAGGCCAACGATAGACAATAACTCCCCCGAACATAGCTTACAACTTTCATTGTACCGTGCTCTCCAAAGAGCAACTCTTCTCAAAATCTCAAAAGGTCTTGAGTTGGAATCCCATTCTAACTAAGGATTCTTGTGGTTCCGGAGGATCTGCTCACAGAAAACCAGGAACGCGGAGAGCTTTCCCCCTCCGACTCTTTGGTCTTAAGAATGCTTTGGTTTTAAGAATGAGTGATTGCCCTTCTCCGACCCTTACTTCCCAACCCGAGAGCGGACAGCTAATGCATTCCACTTATTGAACAGGGTTCTATGGTCGGTCCGTGACCCCTGGATACCGAAGGCGTCCTTGGGGTGATCTCGTAGTTCCTAAGGGGTTGAGACAATGGGGTTGGTCCATGGATTTTCCTTCCTTTTGCCGTATTTCGCTCAAAGGGTTGAAGGGAGATAGTGCATCAAGCTGTTCGCAAGGGCCAACTTGATCCTCTTCCCGAGGGATCCCAGATGGGGGAACCTAGGGGAGCCGCCGACTCCAACTACCGTCCATGTACGATCCATACTAGATCTGACCAACCGCCCATCCTACCTCTTCTACGTTCTTGACAGGCATGTATAGGCTAGTGGTTATGGTATGTTTTATAATGTTTGGACCAGGCCTTGTGATATGGCTTGGATGTTGAATGTTGATGGTTTATATGTGAAGCTATGGAAATGATGAATGTGGTATGAAATAGTTATAGTGGAAATGGTATATTTCATGCTTGAATTGGTATATGAGAATGGTATTTTAAGTGTGAATTTGTGGTATGACTAGATGATGCTTGGTTATATGAATTGAGTTTAGAATATGATGTATTAGATAGATTTATTTGAGTAGGAATTGAGTATGGAAATTAATGATGTAATAGATGATTAGTTGGTGCTTGAAATGGTATGTTTTAATTGCATTTGAGGCATGAATTGGTATTAGGTATGATGCCTATAGGTGATTTCAAAGTGTGGATGGCGGTTTGGCCTTGAAAATGGCCTATAATTGCCCACCGCGGTTGAGCACTGAGCGTATGGCTTCGACCGTGTCTTTCGAGTTTGTAATTTGAAACAAGTCGCTCGACCACGGGTGGACACACCTTGCGCGTGTGATCGTCGCGTGTGGTGCAAATCGATGTCGACCACGAGTGAGGCACTGCGGGCGTGTCTCGGGCCGTGTGAACAAGTCGATATGTATGCCTGTTTTACCACGGCTTGCACACACGGGCGTGTCCGAGGATGTGTGAGGCACATGGCCTACCCACACGGGCGTGTGACCTCTGTAGTTTTGAAAAATCATTAAATTTTTAGAAATTTTTGTATGTGTTCGGTTTAGTCCCGACCCCTTTCTAACACATGTTTTGTAACACCCCTAACCCAAACCGTCACCGAAATAGGGTTAAGAGGCATTACCTATCATTTCGGAACATTTAAATTCATTCCACAACACAAAGTTAAACATCAATCAAACGTACCCAAATATAAACATATAGTCCCTTATTGAGGTCTACAAGACCTAAAACACATGTTAGAAAGGGGTCGGGACTAAACCGAACACATACGAAAATTTCTGAAATTCAAACATTTTTCTAAGTTACAGACGTCACACGCCCGTGTGCGTAGGCCGTGTGCCTCACACGGCCTCGGACATGCCCGTGCATCCCAACCGTGGCAAAACAGGGCATACATACTGACTTGTCCACACGGCTTGAGACTCGCCAGTGTGCCTCACCCGTGGTCGACAATGACTTGCACCACACGGCCAGTCACACGCCCGTGGTCGAGTCTGACTTGTTTTGAAACACAACCTCGAAAGACACGGTCGAGCCACACGCCCGTGTGCTCAACCGTGTGGGCAATTATAGGCCATTTTCAAGGCCAAATTACCAACCACACTTTGATATCATCTATAGACATCAAACCATTACCAATTTTTGTCTCAAATGCAACCAAAATATACCAATACAAACATCAAACCAACATCAACTACATCATTTACTTCCATACTCAATTTCTACTCAAATAAGTCTATCCAAAACACCATTTTCACAACTCAAATTATTTAGCCTAGCATCATGTAATTCATACTACAAGTTCACACTTAAAATACCATTCTTATCAACCAATTCAAGCATGAAATATACCATTTCCAATTTCAGTATTTCATACCACATTCATCATTTCCTAACTTCACATATAAACCATCAACACTTAACTTCCAAGCCATATCACATGGCAAGGTCCAAACATCATAAAACATACCATTACAACTAGCCTATACATGCCATATACCAAATATATACATCTTTCAAAAATACCGAAATAGATAGCCGATAGTGTGATTAAGTCACTGACGATCCCCGGATCCGAGCTAGCTCTACTGACACTGTAAAACAGAGAAACACATCACACAGTAAGCTTAAGAGCTTAGTAAGTTCGTAATATAATACATATTACTCAAAAATACCATATCAATACATAAATAAATCATCACTTAGATAGATTCATAACTAAACACATTATCATACTCAACCAAATACTCATACATCCATCTATTTAACCATGAACATTATCATCAACCACATAGGTTCAAAACATACCTTTGCCAACACTTAGTTAACAAATGTTCTTGTTATTCAATGCTTGATATCATAATTCATTCAATATTCGCTATCTCTTCAATTCAGTCGCACACTTAGTGCCCCAATTCATAGCCGAAGCTTAATTAAAATCTCACACTTAGTGCCATAATGTAAAACTGAGCTTAATTCGGTATCGCACACAAAGTGTCAATCAAAAAGCCAAAGCTTCTATTATTTCGCACACACAGTGCTAATCATCTCCATCTCATTTCCACATACGCACACTTAGTGCCACATAACTTGATTCTACACATAGCATTACTAATCCAAAATCACATAACTATTCATTTCATAGCATTTAAACATAATTTAAGAACACGTATTATATCTGAACTTACCTCGGATGTCGAAATACCGAAACTAGCCGATCAATCGAGTACTTTGTCTTTGCCTCGATCTCGATCCGAATCTATCCTTTCTTGGTCTATACATATTCAAATTTAGCCCATTTAACCACCAATTCATTCAATTTAGTCCAAACACACATATTTAGGGCATTTTACAAAATAGCCCTCACATTTTTCCATTTCGACACTTTAGTCCCTATTTCATAAAATCATCAAATACACAAAATTTCATTCCACCCATGTCTAGCCGAATTCTCCATATATTCATACAAGCCCACATATTTCATTTATTTCACATTTTAGTCGCTCAAAATATTATTTTCACAAATTAGCCCAAATTACTCAATTTCACCAAAAATGCAAAGACAAAACATGTTAATCTTTCTCATATATTTCATATTTCATCAGCAACTATCACAAAGCTTAAACATTCATCAATGGCATATCTCAAAATCACCATCAAATTCTAAAATTAAAGTATGGGCTAGCTAGAGCACAAAGCAATAGTCACAAAAACGTAGAAATTATCAAAAACCGAACAAAAACAGACCTTTAATCAAGCATGGATGTAGGCGAATATCAAAACATATGAGCCCTAGCTTTCTTTCTTCAATTTCGGCAAGAAAAGATGAGAATAATGGCTTTCATTTCTTTTGTTTTTATTTTTATTAACTTTAAATTCTAATTTACAAAATTAACCGTTGTAAAAACATTATAACAATCAGATATTTTAAGTCCATTACCGTCCACTAACCTTAATAGTGGACTAATTTAATTTTAAGGACTTTACAATTAGTAAATCATAGCAATTAAGCACCTTAACAATCAGCACAGAGCTTTTGCATTTTATGCGATTAAGTCCTTTTTGCTAATTAAGCACACAATCAATAAAATTTTCACACAGAACTTTCACACATGCTCAATCACATATTATAAACACCGAAAATAATATAAAAATATTTTTCCGACCTCGAATTTGTGCTCTCGAAACCACTGTTCCAACTAGGGTCTAAATTTGGGCTATTACAACTCTCTCCCCTTAGGGATTTTCGTCCCCGAAAATCTTACCAGTGAATAGATTTGGATATTGTTCTTTCATAACATCTTCAGGCTCCCACGTAGCTTCTTCAACTCCGTGTTTATGCCACAACACTTTCACTAAAGAAATTCTTTTGTTTCTCAACTCTTTGATCTCACGTACCAGAATTCGAATCGGTTCTTCACTATACGACAAATCTGACTGAATCTCAACCTCAGTAGGAGCAATTACATGCGATGGATCAGATCTGTATCATAGAAGCATCGATACATGAAATACATTATGAATCTTTTCTAATTCAGGTGGCAACAACAATCTATAAGCAACCGGCCTAATTCTTTCGATGATCTCATACGGCCCGATGAACCTTGGATTTAGCTTGCCTTTTCGGCCAAATCGAAGTATTTTCTTCCACGGAGACACTTTCAAAAACACTTTGTCACCAACCTCAAATTCAATATATTTTTGTTTTAAGTCTTCATAGGACTTCTGACAATCTGACGCTTCTTTCAAACTGTCATGAATCACTTTCACTTTTTGCTCAGTCTCTTTTATTAAATCAACCCCGTAAATCTTATTTTCACTTATCTCAGTCCAATATAATGGAGTTCGACATTTACGACCGTAAAGAGCCTCATATGGTGCCATTTTGATGCTATATTGAAAACTATTATTGTATGCGAATTCAATCAACGGCAAATGTTATTCCCACGTACTTTCAAATTTAAGAATGCAACATCTCAACATATCTTCGAGAATCTGAATGATCCGCTCGGATTGTCAATCCGTTTGCGGATGAAATGCAGTACTAAAATGCAACTTTGTGCCTAAAGCTTCTTGCAATTTCTTCCAAAATCGCGAGGTAAATCTCGGATCTCTGTCAGACACAATAGATAGTGGTACCCCGTGCAATCTCACAATCTCAGCAATATACAGTTCAGCTAATTTATCAAGTGAATAATTTGTTCTCACCGGAACAAAATGAGCTGATTTCGTCAATCTGTCAACTATCACCCAGATTGCATCTTTCTTTCTCAGAGATAAAGGCAATCCCGACACAAAGTCCATCGTGATTCTCTCCCATTTCCACTCCGGAATCATAATCGGTTGTAATAAACCGGATGGAACCTGATGTTCAGCGTTAACTTGCTGGCAAACCAAACATCTCGAAATAAATTCTGAGATATCCCGTTTCATACCATGCCACCAATAAAACTGTTTTAGATCGTTATACATTTTTGTACTGCCAGGATGAACTATCAAACGACTATTGTGGGTTTCATTCAAAATCAACTCAATCAACTCTAAATTCCTCGGAACACAAATCCGATCTCTGAATCTCAAACAATCATCGTTATCTACTCGAAATTCTGGATCAGAATTCAAATCACATTGAGTTCGTTTTGCTATCATCTCATCATCACTTTTCTGGGCATCACAAATTTGACGTAAAAACATCGGTCTAACTTTCAACTCAGCCAAAACCGAACCATCAACACATAGATTTATCTAAGTACTCGTTGCTTGCAAAACACATATAGACTTTCGACTCAAAGCATCAGCAACAACATTAGCTTTACCCGGATGATAATCTATCACAAGCTCATAGTCTTTCAAAAGCTCTAACCATCTTCTTTGTCACAGATTCAAATCTTTCTGAGTCATGAAGTATTTCAAGCTCTTATGATCAGTATATATATGACATTTCTCACCAAATAGGTAGTGACACCAAATCTTAAATGAAAATACAATCGCGGCTAATTCAAGATCATGTGTCAAATAGTTCTTTTCATACGGCTTTAACTGCCTCGAGGCATAAGCGATGACTTTGCATTCTTGCATCAGCACACAGCCCAAACCATTCAACGATGCATCACTGTAAACTATGAATTCTTTACCAGACTCAAGTTGAACTAACACGGGTGCTTCTGTCAACATTGCTTTCAACTGTTCAAAACTCTGCTGGCACTTTTCTGACCACTCCAATTTAAGATCTTTCTGAAGCAATTTCGTCAATGGAGTCGCAATCATCGAGAAGCCTTTCACAAACCGTCTATAATATTCCGCTAGTCCTAGAAAACTACGGATTTTAGACACATTTCTCGGAGGCTTCCATTCTAAAATAGCTGAAATCTTACTCGGATCAACTCGTATTCCTGCAGCTGATACAATATGTCCCAGAAAACCAACCTCACGCAACCAAAACTCACATTTGCTAAACCTTGTATACAATTGCTTCTCACGCAGAGTCTGTAACACAATTCTCAAATGCTCGACATGTTGCGTCTCATCACATGAATAAATCAGAATATCATCAAATGAACACCACAATAAAATGATCCAAATACGGTCTAAATATTTGATTCATCAAATCCATAAACACTGCAGGAGCATTCGTTAGTCCAAAAGGCATAACTAAGAATTCATAATGTCCGTACCTCGTTTTGAAAGCAGTCTTCGGTATATCTGATTCTTTAACTCTCAACTGGTAGTAGCCCTATCTCAAATCTATCTTAGAAAACATTGTAGTTCCTCTCAGCTAAACAAACAAATCATCAATACGTGGCAGGGGATACTTATTCTTTATCGTTACTTTATTCAACTGTCGGTAATCAATACACATCCTCATAGTGCTATCTTTCTTTTTCACAAACAACACAGGAGCACCCCAGGGCAAGAAACTCGGTCGTGCAAATCCTCTATCAGTCAACTCTTGCAACTGAGACTTCAACTCTTTCAATTCCGTCGGTACCATTCTATACGGAGCTATCGAGATACGATTCGTTCCTGGCACTAATTCAATACCAAACTCAACTTCTCGTATCGGAGGTAATCCTGGTAGTTCTTCAGAAAACGCATTTGGGAACTCACATACTATAGGTACAAATTCAACTTTCTTTCCTGTCACTTTTGTATCAATTACATATGCAAGATAAGCTTCGCAACCCTTTTTCACATAGTTCAAAGCTTCCATCGAAGATATAATAGCCGGCAACCCATTCAAATCACTGGATTCAATTCGAACTATTTCACCATTCTGACTTTTCAAATCAATACTCTTTCATTTACAATTCACACTAGCACTATGCAAAGTGAGCCAATTTATACCCAGAATAATATCAAATTCATCAAAAGGTAGCAACATCAAATTAGCCGGAAAGCAAATATTCCAAAACATCAACGGACAATTCTTGCACACTTTATCAACCAAGACACACTTGCCTAAGGGGTTCGATACTCTAGTCACGAGTTTAGTAGACTCAACAGGTAGAGTCTTACTTGATACTAAATTCACACATACATAGGAATGAGTAGATCTTGGATCTATCAATGCAACCACATCAGTATCAAATAGAGTAAAAGTACCAGTAATGACGTCTTGAGATGACGCTTCTTCACGAGCGCGAATAGCATAGGCTCGGGTAGGTGCGCTCGCCTCAGATCTTACAGCTGTATCGGTAGTCCCTCTTTGACTTCCACTCACATTTTCGGTGTTTCTGGGTGGTCTACCCCTAGCCATCGTATTACTCGGTCTCGCACTCTAAACATTGTCTTTCTCAGTTAACTCTGGGCAATCTCGAATGAAATGGTCTCGTGATCCACATTTGTAGCAAGTTCTATTATTGTACTTGCCCCAGCACTCTCCAATGTGTCGTCTTCCACACTGTCTACACTCACGCTTGTTACTTTTAGCACTACCAACACTTGATTCAATTGGAGCTTGAGTTCTCGGACCAACATTTTGTCTCACCCGATCTCTACCCCAATGTCCAAACGAAGCATTTGAAGGATTGCTTGCATCTTTAAATCTCTTCATCAAAGGTTGGGATGACTTACTCATCAATCTTTTTCTTTCATCTCTAGCCTCAGAATCTGTTTTCTTCTTTTCTTTGCTAAGCTCCTTGGCTTTTCAAGCTCTTTCCACTAACACAACAAATTCATTTATGTCAAGTATTCCAACCAATAATTTAATGTCTTCATTCAGCCCTTGAATGAAACGTTTGCACATAGTAGCTTCAGTCGAAACACATTCCCGTGTATATTGACTTAATCTCACAAACTCCCGTTCATACTCCGTAACTGACATACGGCCTTGTTTCAGCTCTAGAAACTCTTTACGTTTCTGATCTACGAATCGTTGATTGATATACTTCTTTCGAAATTTAGCTTGAAATAAATCCCAGGTGATTCTCTCTCTCAGAACCACTAATATGAATGTTTTCCACCAGTTATATGACGTATCTCTCAACAAGGAAACAATACATTTAATACATTCATCAGGAGTTAATGGCATCTCGTCAAACACTCGAATGGTATTCTCGAGCAAGAACTCAGCTCACTCGGCATCATCATCAGCTGTGGCCCTAAACTCTTTGGCCTCATACTTTCGGATTTTGTCCACAGGAGGCTTTTTCAATCGGATCGGATCTACAACTAATGGCACAATGGGTACTTGTGGGGGCGGAGGTTGTGGAGCAGCCGGATTCGTTCGAATGAACTTCAAAAACCACTCACTCATCATTCGAAAAAAGGCTTGCTTAGCCTCTCCCTCTTGGCTACTATCATTTAGCCTAAATGTGCCCGGCACCGTCCCTTCAGCGGGAGCAGGTGCGTTACTCTCTACATCATCAACAATTGCTCGATCGGGATCCATTTGCTATATAAAAACACATTTTTAGCTGTCAAGATTCATCACACTATCGCAATTATATATATGGCAAGTATAGCTAGACTCGCACGCGCTACGTTAGTCCTAGAATAGACTAAACCGTAGCCCTGATACCAATAAAATGTAACACCCCTAACCAAAAAATGTCGCCGAAATAGGGTTAAGAGGCATTACCGATCATTTCAGAACATTTAAATTCATTCTACAACACAAAGTTAAACATTAATCAAACGTATCCAAATATAAACATATGGTCCATTATTACGGTCTACAAGACCTAAAACACATGTTAGAAAGGGGTCAGGACTAAACCAAACACATACGAAAATTTTTGAAATTCAAACATTTTTCTAAGTTATAGAGGTCACACGCCCGTGTGGGTAGGCCGTGTGCCTCACACGGCCTCAGACACGCTCGTGCGTCCCAGCCGTGGCAAAACAGGGCATACATACTGACTTGTCCACACGGCCTGAGACACGCCCGTGTGCCTCACCCGTGGTCGACACTGACTTGTACCACATGGCCAGTCACACGCCTGTGTGTCCAGCCTGTGGTCGAGTCTAACTTGTTTTGAAATACAACCTCGAAGGACAAGATCGAGCCACACGCCCGTGTGCTCAACCGTGTGGGCAATTATAGGCCATTTTCCAGGCCAAATTACCAACCACACTTTGATATCATCTATAGATATTAAACCATTACCAATTTTTGTCTCAAATGCAACCAAAATATACCAATACAAACATCAAACCAACATCAACTACATCATTTACTTCCATACTCAATTTCTACTCAAATAAGTCCATCTAAAACACCATTTTCACAACTCAAATTATTTAGCCTAGCATCATGTAATTCATACTACAAGTTCACACTTATAATACCATTCTTATCAACCAATTCAAGCATGAAATATACCATTTCCACCATCACTATTTCATACCACATTCATCATTTCCTAACTTCACATATAAACCATCAACACTCAACTTCCAAGCCATATCACATGGCAAGGTCCAAACATTATAAAACACACCATAACGACTAGCCTATACATGCCATATACCAAAGATATACATCTTTCAAAAGTACCAAAATAGATAGCCGATAGTGTGATTGAGTCGCCGACGATCCCCAGATCTGAGCATGCTTTAAAAACACTGTAAAATAGAGAAACATTTCACACAGTAAGCTTTGGAGATTAGTAATTTCGTAGTATAATACATATTACTCAAAAATACAATATCAATACATAAATAAATCATCACTTAGAAAGACTCACATCTAAACACATTATCATCCTCAACCATATACTCTTACATCCATCTATTTAACCATAACCATTATCATCAACCACATAGGTTCAAAAGATACCTTTGCCAACACTTAGTTAACAAATGTTCTTGCTATTCAATGCTTGATATCATAATTCATTCAATATTCGCTATCTCTTCAATTCAATCACACACTTAGTGGCCCAATTCATAGCCGAAGCTTAATTAACATCGCACACTTAGTGCCATAATGTAAAACCAAACTTAATTCGGCATCGCACACACAGTGCCAATCAAAAATCCGAAGCTTCTATTATTTCGCGCACACAGTGCTAATCATCTCAGTCTCATTTTCAAATATGCACACTTAGTGCCACCTAACTCGATTCCACACATAGCATTACTAATCCAAAATCACATAACTATTCATTTCATAGCATTTAAACATAATTTAAGAACACATATTATATCTGAACTTACCTCGGACGTCGAAATACCAAAACTAGCCTATCAATCGAGTACTTTGTCTTTGTCTTTGCCTTGATCTCGATCCGAATCTCTCCTTTCTTGGTCTATACATATTCAAATTTAGCTCATTTAATCACCAATTCATTCAATTTAGTCCAGACACACATATTTAGGGCATTTTACAAAATAGCCCTCACATTTTTATATTTAGGGCATTTTACAAAATAGCCCTCACATTTTTACATTTTGACACTTTAGTCCCTATTTCATAAAATCATCAAATACACAAAGTTTCATACAAGCCCACACATTTCATTTATTTCACATTTTAGTCCCTCAAAATATTATTTTCACAAATTAGCACAAACTACTCAATTTTACCAAAAATTCAAAGACAAAACATGTTAATCTTTCTCATATCTTTCATATTTCATCATAAATGTAACAGACCGAATTTGACCCTAATCGGAACGGTGGTTTCGGGACCACGAATCCGAGTCTGAGAAATATTTTAATATTATATTTTGTGTTTATTATATGTGAATTAATGTGTGTGAAAGTTTCAGAGAAAAAATTTAATCGTTTGTGTGTTCAATTTAATAATAGGACTTAATCGCGTAAAAATGAAAAATTTAGTGTTATTTGTAAAAGGGCCGAATAGTGATTGTTCTATTAATTTGGAGGCTTTAAGTGGTAAATTACCCATGATAGTTTGTAGTGGACGGTGAAAGACAACCATTATATGTTTTATTATTATTTTATAAAGGTTTATTAATATATAATTTGGTTAATAAAGTTTTATAACATAAAAACATATTATAATAAAAACAAAGCCATGGTTTTCTCATTTTTTGCATGACCGAATAAAAAGAAAAGAAAGAAGAAACAAGAGTTCCTTAGGTTCGGCCATCTTTGGAGCTTGATTAAAGGTATGTGTTTAGCTCGGTTTTTGATAATTTTTACGCTTTTGAGATCGTTGCTTGAATACTATCCGACCCATGCTAGAATTTCCGATTTTGATGCATGTTTGGAGTTCGCCATTGATGAAAATTTGTGTTTTATGATGTTTGATGACTATATATTAAAGATATGTTTTAGATTTACATGTTTGGTATTGGAAATTTTGATGATTTTGAGTAATTAGGACTAAATTGTGAAATTTGTAAATTGAAGGGTCAAAATTTGTAAATTCGGCCCTAAGGAATTATAGTGAAATTTTGTGTATTTTGTGTTTTGTGCAAATAGGATTAAATTGTAAAAATGTGAAACATTAGGGGTAATATGGTAATTTGCCCATTTATGTGTTTTGGGGACTAAATTGAGATGAAATGTGCTTGAATGAGCTAAATTTTAATGTGTTTAGATCAAGAACAAAGAAAAACGGATTTGGAACTGGGAAAGGCGAAGGTTATCAATAGCCAAGTCACGTTATCCGTCGATACCAAGGTAAGTCTTTAAGCAAAGTAATTTTCGTAAGAATTGATTATAACATAGAATACATATTGAATCATGAAATTGTGGAATTAATCATGTTAAAACCGAATGTGAGAAAGAAATTTAGCCATGTATATAATCGAATTCATTGAGTTAATTATGTGATAGTGATGTGAATTATATGTGATATTTGTGATACTGTTGATGTGTAGTGTGAATGAGTTGGTTTGGAAATAAATGTTTCGGGCTTATTGCCCAGCGTGCCTTGTGCCGTGAAATATTTCGCTTATCGCCTAGCGTGCCTTGTGCCTGAAACGCTTCGCTTATTGCCTAGCGTGCTGAATGCCGGTGATTAAATTTCAGACTTCTGGTCTAGCAGGCTTAATGCCGGTGTACATTTCAGGCTTTGATGCCTAGCAGGCTTATTGCCGGTGATGTGTTATAATGGAGAAATTATAAATCATACAAGTGAAGCATATTTAATGCAATGAGCTAAGAGCTCAGGTAAGTATAAGCCTTTTCTTTTATAATTATAAAGAGTAAGGTAAGTTGGCATAGTATTATTTGAATTAAGTATGATATGGTATGGTTGATGATTTGATAAGAATTATGATATACTTTATTGAGATTATTATTGATGTGTATGAATATTATATAATAGAATTTGAGTTTAAATGTGCTATTTTGGGGAATCGGTTATAAGTGAAAGTCTTAAGGATGAAAGAATTTGAATGTTTGCATATGTGCATAAATAAGTTTATAAGTTTGATATTAATGTTGTACTCATATGACTTGGAGTATGCGAATACATATGGTATATTTCTTTGGTTTCGATGAATTATATGTTTATGGAAATAATGTGCAAACATTTAGGTTAATGAATTAATAGAATTCGGCCATGTTTAAATTCACATATGGAAATGTTTATATTCAATTCCATAAGCTTAAATATTAAAGGTTTAAGTGTTTAATTATTATATTATCCTTTGTTTGAGACTTACTAAGCTCTTACTCTGTGTGTGTTCAATGTTCTGTTTTATAGATTTTGATCAAGCTACGAGCTCAGAGGATCATCAGTGAAGTCATACACACTATCGACTTGTTTTGGTATTTTGAAATTTAGATTTTGAACTTAAGGCATGTATAGGCTAACTCTATGTCTGAATATCATTTTGATGATGTATTATAGCCATGCGAAAATGGCTTAAATTTTCATATTAAGTTCGGTTCTATTTACCCTTGACTATGTGATTAATATATTTGGTTCAACTATTCGTGTAACAACCCAAACCCGGCCCAAACACTACGACCGAATTTGATTTGTTACCGAGTAAAACCTTGTGAACACCATTTCGAAAAAAAACATTTAATTTTCCATTGAAAACTCCTCGTTTTCGGTTGTCTTGTTAAAGCTACCCTTAGTTTTAATTTGGAATTTTAATTAAGTCCAATTGTTATACCAGTTTCAAGTGTGCCCGATGGCACGAATAAACTTTTTCGTGATAACTTAAGAAAACATGTGATTTAATTCAATTCAATAGTATAGTCTTGAGTAAATATCCAACATAAAAAAAAATAAATAAAGATTATGGAGGCCTTATTACAACCCAAAATAAAATTAAACAAATTTAAAGTTCTATAATTTAGAATCCACTGCATGGCCACCGCGAGTCCAACCTGGCTCCTCCACCGCCATCTACGAGTCACCTGAAAAATGTTAAAGGAGAAGGTGAGTCACCAAGACTCGAGATGTAACCCTTCCCCTGTTAATACAACATTTCATACACAACATATAACAGCTAATTAAGCAAAGTATCATGTACCCAACCTAGCCAACCAAACACCTTTGTCTACCCCACGTGGTACCAAACCACCGTGACCGTAGTCACGATGTGTTACCAAAACACCGGTGGTGCTAAACCACCGGTGACATATAGTCACAATGTGCTACCAAAGCACCGGTGTCCATAGACACAAATCGGGTGAGGGGCCAACCCATCGTGTGATACCAAATCACCGCGACGATCCCATATCTCAAGTGGGGCCAACCCACGGTGGTGTTAACCACAGGACAAGTCGCTATTGAGGTGCCAAACCTCCGGAGGTACCAAACCTCTCGTGACGATAGTCACGGTGTGCTACCAAAGCACAACGGTGCTCGTCGGCACGAATACACCGCCCCCCACTCAATCAACCCACATCGTCAACAAATCACATATAGATTTATCATATGTATTATCACAAAGATGCTTCCCAAAAGCATAAAATAGCAATCATATGCACGTACTTACCTGTTTACCCCATATACCGTTATGGTATTCAAGCCATTGCTACATACATCAAGTTAGCAATCACATTACTTAGCATAATTTAATAAGTTAAATGGTGTGTATGTACACACACACCCACTGTAGTAATCTAAGTCCCAAAAGAGGAGTCGGCCACCTAGATCTATCAAAGACCTATATTCGCCAACTTTTAGGATTAGTATTATGGCCTATTCGCCCAACCAAAACAAATCCAGAGGGGTTAGTTATGGTCCCGAATCCTTACCTTTGCTTTTTGTTACGAACCACGGCACTCGAGGCACGTGATCCGCTTTACCAAGTAATTGGTTAATCGACATATTAATAGCCTTCGGCTTTTAATCACCACTTAATAACTTACTAAAATAGATCTTACTAACACTTACCAAACCGTTTACTAGAGAGGAAGAGTTTGAGTCGACTACTTCCCGATCCCAAAGTCCTTAAGTGATATCGGCTTTTCCAAATCAACTGTCGATAATACCTTGATGGGATCTAACCACTTTGATATTCGGCCAAAGCTATTAAAGAAGTAATCAGGAGATCAGAGAAGAGGTTTCGGCACAAGGATATGATGTGTATTCGGCTAGGGAGAGTTTAACAAGAAGAAAAGGGATTTTGGCAAAGGTTAAAGTATAGGTTCGGCTAGTGTGAAGGTGGAAGAAAAGATGGTGAAGGTGGAAGAGGGGTTCGGCTAGAGAGTTTGAGGGGATGGAAAAAATGAAAAAGAATGAAGAATGAGGGCTAGGAATTTCGGCAAGCAGCAAGAATGACAAAAAAAAGAAGCAAGGGGGCCAACTGATGCTTTTATAGGCATTCGGCCCCCCCTATCAAGCTTGCCGTCCACTCCTTCTCATGAGGAGTTCAAAATTCATCAAACTTCCCCAATTGCTCCTGACCACTCATTCATTTTAATTCAAATAATTTTGAATTAAATCATAATAATCTCTTATTAATCCATGCAATATCCTTAATATCCAAATAATATCCCTTTAAAATACTTGATTATCCCATGATAATAAATTACACCCTTATTATCCAAAATAAAAAGAATTTAAGGAGAGAAATTCTCTTCCCTTGTGCCGTCCCATATATAGTGCAAAAAGAGAACTTCGCGACTCGAACACAAGCTCTCCCTTGTGCATTGTGGCGTCAACTCCAAGCACTTAAGTGGCCTCCCCTTTTGCCACTTTTCCAAGGCTTATTTAGTGTCAACTTATCCCCACTTATTCTTTTAACACCCCTCTGCTAAGGCTCCTTACCTTTTAAATTAAAAACTGAATTTTCCATTAAACCGAGCCAACTCAAAGCCTTAAATTGATCATTATTATTCCATAAATAATGACACAGCAGTTCATACATAAGAAAAATTATCAAATTCCAAATAACCCCACATTTGGGATGTTACAATTCGGCTAGGGGCTGTTCTTTTATTTCTAGCTTACATATTATGCGTACTATATGATTGCTTGTTTGTAATGTCAATGTTTGTGTTAAATTAGTCAAGTGGGTCGACATTTAAGTTAATATTTGCAGGTATAATTCAAGGTAGGTATGTGTAATTGAGCATCATTCGGAATTTATGTATGCATGTGAACTTTATGTCGAGTTATGAGATATGAATTATATTGGTTAATGCATATATGTGTATTCGGCCAAACCTAGGTGATAGTTGCAAATGTAGTCAACATGTTTAAATAAGTAATTGCTTAGGCTCATAGTCAATATGGAAAATATGTATAACCATGATGTATTCATTATATATATTTGGCTTGTGAGATTGCTTAACTTAATTGAGTGCATGAAACTACCAAACTCGATTTGTGCTAGGTAACGAACATGAAATGTTATGAATAAGACCTTGTACATTCGGCCAATTTTTTTTAAGCACATAGGTGATGTGTAATATGTTGCATGTATTCGATTATGTGAGAATAGGTTTTATGCCATGTGAAATTGGTCTTAATAGAAAGCATTATGCATTGACATTTATAGTATAGTCATTTTGTGTTCATCGATGATTATATCGTATATGACTTGGATTAATATATCAAGTATGTGTTACACATGTGTGATTTGTCTATTTATGATTAAATTATTTGATAAAGATGATTAACAGAGATTCAATCGATTGAACTGAAGTTTTAACTTACATGGTAATACCCGTAACCCTAATCCGGCGACGGACACGGGTTAGGGGTGTTACATTTTATTGGTATCAGAGCTACGGTTTAGTCGATTCTAGGACTACCGTAGCGCGTGTGAGTCTAACTATACATGCCTTTATCATATATTGATAGTGTGGTGACTTCTGACATTCTGAACTGTGTTTTATATAGTAAATGGACACTGATCCTGAAAGAGCCGTAGCGGATGATGTGTAGAGAGTGTAGTGCTGACCGCACACACGGATCGGTCTTGTGAGACTCGACCACGCCTCGGGTAGCCACGAGGGGGAGGCTAAACAAGCCTTCTATCAGATGATGAATGAGTGGTTTACCCAGTTTATTCAGACTAACCCGGCTGTACACCAACCTCCACCCCCGAATAATTCAACTCCGATACCTTCAAAGACTTCGATGATAGATCCGATGAGATCTAGTAGGCCTCCAGCTGATAAAATCAGAAATTTGGGGTCAAGAATTCAGTGGCCAACGATGATGATGACGCAGAGCGGCTGAAATGTGGCTTGATAACACTATTCGGTTACTTGATGAGCTATCTTGTACTCCGGATGAATGCCTGAAGTGTGCTATATCTTTACTTCGGGACACCGCATATCACCGTGGAATACACTAGTATCGTGAGTTCGAAAGAAAAAGTGACGTGGGATTTTTTCAGCATGAATTTCGCAAGAAATATATCACCAAAGATTCGTTGATCAAAATGAAAAGAATTTATCGAACTAAAATAGGGGCAAATGACCGTGGATCGAATATGAGAGAAAATTTGTCGATTGAGCCGATATGCTCGGGAATGTGTATCAACCAAGCCATTATGTGCAAAAGGTTCAAGACGGTTTGAATGAAGATTTAAAGTTGCTTGTTGGCATTCTTGAAATCAAAGAGTTTGTGATACTAGTCGAGCGAGCTTGCAAAGTCAAGAACTCGGGAAGGAGAAAAGAAAGGTCGAGACAGAAGCTAGAGACACTCGTAAGAGATCGTCGGGTAAGAGTTTCCATTCCACATCTAAGAAGTTCGTAGATGACTTCACCGACATAAAGCTACTTCGCATTTACCTAGACGTGATCGACCTCCGGTGGGCTCCCGAGCTACCTCGATGGCCGCTGTTGGTAACGCCCACGTAATCGAGTTGAATGCAAGCACTATGGGAAATGGCATTCCGGGAGTTGTAGATTCCATGATCGGTCTTGCTTTAAATGCGGATCGTCAGATCATTTTATTAGAGAATGTCCGATGTTAGTTGAGCAGAATACAGTTCAAAACATTAAGTCGAGCAACACATCGGGCGAGGCGCAGCCACCCGGATATTCAAGCAATGTAGGTGGTAGTCGAGAGAGAACGAAGAACATCGCAGATTCGATCCGAGGCTAGAGCCCCACTAGAGCTTATGCCACACGAGCCAGAGAGGATGCTTCTTCCCCCGATGTCATTACCGGTACTTTCACCCTTTATGATACTACTGTGATTGCATTGATTGATCCTGGTTCGACTCATTCATATGTGTGTGAAACTCTAGTATTCGATAAGACTCGCCAGGTGAGTCTACTTGAGTTTGTGATTCGTGTGTCCAACCCTTTGGGTAGATGTGTGCTTGTTAATAAAGTGTGTAAAGGTTGCCCGTTGATGATTCGGGATTCTTGCTTTCCACCGATTTAATGTTGTTGCCCTTCGATGAGTTCGATATAATTTTGGGAATGGATCGTTAACTTCACATGATGCGCAGGTGAATTGCAAAAGAAAGCTAATTGATTTGAGATGTCAGAACGGGGAGATTATCAAAATTGAATCCAGTGATTTAAGTGGGTTTCCTACAATAATATCTTTGATGTTAGCCCGAAAATATGTGAGAAAAGGATGTGAAGCTTATTTGGCGTATGTAATCGGATAATAAAGTGTCCAAAAGCATATTGAATCTGACTGCTTGTGTGTGAATACCTGGATGTGTTTCTGAAGAACTACCGGCTTACCACCAAGACGAGAGATTGAGTTCGGCATTGAATTAGTACAGGGAACGACTCCGATTTCGATAGCTCCGTATCGGATGGCACCTACGGAGTTAAAAGAATTGAAAGCGCAGTTGCAAGAATTGACAGATAGGGGCTTTACACGACCGAGCTTATCTCCTTGGGGTGCACCCTGTTTTATTTGTGAAAAAGAAAGATGGGACCATGCGAATGTGTATCGACTATCGGCAACTAAATAAGGTAACTATAAAGAATAAATACTCGTTACCTCGGATTGATGACTTGTTTGATCACTAAAAGGGGCTTCATGATTTTTGAAGATAGATTTGAGATCGAGGCTATTATCGATTCATAGTCGTCGAGATACAGATGTGCCAAAGACTGCATTCCGGACAAGGTACGGACATTTTGAGTTTCTGGTTATGCCTTTTGGACTAACTAATGCACCTGCTGTTTTTATGGATCTAATAAATCGAATTTTCAGACAGTTTTTGGATCGGTTTGTAGTAGTGTTTATTGATGATATACTGATCTATTCCAAAAATGAAACCGAGCATGCCGAGCATTTGAGATTAGTGCTACAAACTTTGAGAGATCAACAGCTGTATGCGAAGTTTAGTAAGTGTGAGTTCGGATGAAAAAGGTCGACTTTTTGGGACATGTTGTTTCAAAGATCGTGTATTCAAGTCGATCCGAACAAAATTTCGGCTATACTTGATTGGAAGCCACCAAGAATGTTTTTGAGATTCAAAGCTTTCTGGGACTTGCGGGCTACTATAGACGGTTTGAAAAGGTTTTTCTGTAATAGCTACACCTTTGACAAAGCTACTACAGAAAGATGTAAAGTTCAAGTGGTCGGAAAATTGTCGAGAGTTTCGATCGCTTGAAAGCCCTTTGACTAAGCCCCAAAGCAGTTAGCTCACCGAGCTCGGGTAAGGAATTTGTTGTGTATTCTGATGCTTCCTTAAATGGTTTGGGCTGCGTGATTGATGCGTGAAGGCGAGTAGTAGCCTACGATCAAGACAATTGAAGCCGCATGAAAGAAATTACCCGACGCATGATTTGGAGCTTGCGACCATTGTGTTCACAATCAAGATTTGGCGTCATTACTTATTCGGCGAGAAATGCCATGTTTACTCGTGATCATAAAAGTCCAAGTATTTGATGACTCAAAAGACCTGAATTTAAGACAACGCAGTGGTTGGAATTGTTAAAAGACTATGAGTTGGTGATTGACAACCATCCGGAAAAGCTAACGTTGTTGCGGATGCGTTAAGTCGAAAATCATTGTTTGCTCTTCGCAATGAACGCCAGCAGATAACTATGTCTAGTGATGATTCGATCATAGACGAGTTACAAGCAAGACCGATGTTTATTCAAAGAAATTTGTGATGCACGTAAAGTTGACAAAGATTTGATTACTAGTCGAATTCAGCAGAAAAGGTGCGTAATCGATTTTCGATTGATGCAAATGATCGCTTGAATTTTAAAAGTCAATGTGTGTTCAAGAACTCGATTTGATACGATGATTCTTAGTGAGGCCCATAGTGGTCGACTATCGATACATCCGGGTAGCACAAAAATGTATAACGATTTGAAACAATTCTATTGGTGGCCGGCATGAAACGGGATATATCCGAATTTGTTTCAAATGCTTAGTTTGTCGCCAAGTAAAAGTCGAGCATCAAGTGCCATCCGGACTACTTCACCAATCATGATACCCGAATGGAAATGGGATAGAATTACAATGGATTTTGTATCCGGTCTCCCTATGACACCGAGTAAGAAAGATGCCGCTTGGGTTATAGTTGATAGACTAACCAAATCACCTCATTTTGTACCAATTCAGGCGCACTATTCACTCGATAAACTTGCCGAATTGTATGTATCACAAATTGTGAGATTGCATGGTGTACCGAGTTCCATTGTTTGCATGAGAGACCCGAGATTCACATCGCGGTTTTGGAAGAAGTTGCAAGATGCTTTAGGCACTAAACTTCATTTTAGTCTGACCTTTCATCCGCAGAGACAGACCAGTCACCCGAGCGAACTATTCGTATACTTGAGGACATGTTGAGATGTTGCGTTCTCGAGTTTGAAGGTACGTGGGAATGATACCTACCTTTGATTGAATTTGCTTACAATAATAGCTTTCAATCTAGTATCAAAATGGCACCTTATGAAGCATTGTACGGGCGAAAATGTCGAACACCATTATACGACTGAGCTCACGAGAATAAGATACACGGGTTGATTTGATTAAAGAAATCAACAAAAAGTGGTCGTGATCGTAAATACTTTGAAAGTCGCCTCGCATCGACAAAAGTCTTATGTTGACTTAAAGCGTAAAGATATTAAATTTCAAATCGGAGATCGAGTATTCTTGAAAGTTTCTCCGTGGAAAAAGGTATTCCGATTTGGTCGGAAAGGTAAACTTAGTCCGAGATTCATCGGACCTTATGAAATCACTGAACGTATTGGGCATGTTGCTTATAGGTTGAAGTTTCCTCCGAGTTAGAAAAGATACATGACGTATTTCATGTTTCGATGCTTCGTAAAATGTACAGCACCAGATCCGTCTCATGTGATCACACCGACAGAGATTGAAATCCAATCTGATTTGACATATGATGAAGAACCGATCCGTATCTTAGCTCGGGAAATAAAAGAGTTGAGAAATAAAAGAATTCCATTAGTGAAGGTACTATGGAATCGTCACGGAGTTGAAGAGGCTACGTGGGAGCCTGAGGATTCAATGAGGCAACAATATCCGACCTTGTTTAATCTGTAAGATTTTCTAGGGACGAAAATCCTAAAGGGGGGGAGAGTTGTAACAGACCGAATTTGACCCTAATCGGAACGGTGGTTTCGGGACCACGAATCCGAGTCTGAGAAATATTTTAATATTATATTTTGTGTTTATTATATGTGAATTAATGTGTGTGAAAGTTTCGTAGAAAAATTTAATCGTTTGTGTGTTCAATTTAATAATAGGACTTAATCGCGTAAAAATGAAAAATTTAGTGTTATTTGTAAAAGGGCCGAATAGTGATTGTTCTATTAATTTGGAGGCTTTAAGTGGTAAATTACCCATGATAGTTTGTAGTGGGCGGTGAAAGACAACCATTATATGTTTTATTATTATTTTATAAAGGTTTATTAATATATAATTTGGTTAATAAAGTTTTATAACATAAAAACATATTATAATAAAAACAAAGCCATGGTTTTCTCATTTTTTTTTGCATGACCGAATAAAAAGAAAAGAAAGAAGAAACAAGAGTTCCTTAGGTTCGCCATCTTTGGAGCTTGATTAAAGGTATGTGTTTAGCTCGGTTTTTGATAATTTTACGTTTTTGAGATCGTTGCTTCGAATACTATCCGACCCATGCTAGAATTTCCGATTTTGATGCATGTTTGGAGTTCGGCCATTGATGAAAATTTGTGTTTTATGATGTTTGATGACTATATATTAAAGATATGTTTTAGATTTACATGTTTGGTATTGGAAATTTTGATAATTTTGAGTAATTAGGACTAAATTGTGAAATTTGTAAATTGAAGGGTCAAAATTTGTAAATTCGGCCCTAAGGAATTATAGTGAAATTTTGTGTATTTTGTGTTTTGTGCAAATAGGATTAAATTGTAAAAATGTGAAACATTAGGGGTAATATGGTAATTTGCCCATTTATGTGTTTTGGGACTAAATTGAGATGAAATGTGCTTGAATGAGCTAAATTTTAATGTGTTTAGATCAAGAACAAAGAAAAACGGATTTGGAACGAGGAAAGGCGAAGGTTACCGAATAGCCAGTCTACGTTATCCGTTGACAGTCGAGGTAAGTCTTTAAGCAAAGTAATTTTCGTAAGAATTGATTATAACATAGAATACATATTGAATCATGAAATTGTGGAATTAATCATGTTAAAACCGAATGTGAGAAAGAAATTTAGCCATGTATATAATCGAATTCATTGAGTTAATTATGTGATAGTGATGTGAATTATATGTGATATTTGTGATACTGTTGATGTGTAGTGTGAATGAGTTGGTTTGGAAATAAATGTTTCGGGCTTATTGCCTAGCGTGCCTTGTGCCGGTGAAATATTTCGGGCTTATTGCCTAGCGTGCCTTGTGCCGGTGAAATGTTTCGGCTTATTGCCTAGCAGTGAATCTGCCGTGATTAAATTTCAGACTTACGGTCTAGCGAGCTTAATGCTCGGTGTACATTTCAGGCTTTGATGCCTAGCGTGCTTATTGCCGGTGATGTGTTATAATGGAGAAATTATAAATCATACAAGTGAAGCATATTTAATGCAATGAGCTAAGAGCTCAGGTAAGTATAAGCCTTTTCTTTTATAATTATAAAGAGTAAGGTAAGTTGGCATAGTATTATTTGAATTAAGTATGATATGGTATGGTTGATGATTTGATAAGAATTATGATATACTTTATTGAGATTATTATTGATGTGTATGAATATTATATAATAGAATTTGAGTTTAAATGTGCTATTTTGGGGAATCGGTTATAAGTGAAAGTCTTAAGGATGAAAGAATTTGAATGTTTGCATATGTGCATAAATAAGTTTATAAGTTTGATATTAATGTTGTACTCATATGACTTGGAGTATGCGAATACATATGGTATATTTCTTTGGTTTCATGAATTATATGTTTATGGAAATAATGTGCAAACATTTAGGTTAATGAATTAATAGAATTCAGCCATGTTTAAATTCACATATGGAAATGTTTATATTCAATTCCATAAGCTTAAATATTAAAGGTTTAAGTGTTTAATTATTATATTATCCTTTGTTTGAGACTTACTAAGCTAGTAAGCTTACTCGTGTGTGTTCAATGTTCTGCTTTATAGATTTTGATCAAGCTACGAGCTCGAGAGGATCATCAAAGTGAAGTCATCCACACTATCGACTTGTTTTGGTATTTTGAAATTTAGATTTTGAACTTAAGGCATGTATAGGCTAACTCTATGTCCAATATCGTTTTGATGATGTATTATAGCCATGCGAAAATGGCTTAAATTTTCATATTAAGTTCGGTTCTATTTACCCTTGACTATGTGATTAATATATTTGGTTCAACTATTCGGCTAGGGGTCGTTCTTTTATTTCTAGCTTACATATTATGCGTACTATATGATTGCTTGTTTGTAATGTCAATGTTTGTGTTAAATTAGTCAAGTGGGTCGACATTTAAGTTAATATTTGCGTATATAATTCAAGGTAGGTATGTGTAGTTGAGCATCATTCGAATTTATGTATGCATGTGAACTTTATGTCGAGTTATGAGATATGAATTATATTGGTTAATGCATATATGTGTATTCGGCCAAACCTAGGTGATAGTTGCAAATGTAGTCAACATGTTTAAATAAGTAATTGCTTAGGCTCATAGTCAATATGGAAAATATGTATAACCCTGATGTATTCATTATATATATATATTTGGCTTGTGAGATTGCTTAACTTAATTGAGTGCATGAAACTACCAAACTCGATTTGTGCTAGGTAACGAACATGAAATGTTATGAATAAGACCTTGTACATTCGGCCAATTTTTTTTAAGCACATAGGTGATGTGTAATATGTTGCATGTATTCGATTATGTGAGAATAGGTTTTATGCCATGTGAAATTGGTCTTAATAGAAAGCATTATGCATTGACATTTATAGTATAGTCATTTTGTGTTCATCGATGATTATATCGTATATGACTTGGATTAATATATCAAGTATGTGTTACACATGTGTGATTTGTCTATTTATGATTAAATTATTTGATAAAGATGATTAACAGAGATTCAATCGATTGAACTGAAGTTTTAACTTACATGGTAATACCCGTAACCCTAATCCGGCGACGGACACGGGTTAGGGGTGTTACAATAAACTATCACAAAGCTTAAACTTTCATCAATGGCATATCTCAAAATCACCATCAAATTCTAAAATTAAAGCATGGGATAGCTAGAGCACAAAGCAACGATCACAAAAACGTAGAAATTATCAAAAGCCGAACAAAAACGGACCTTTAATCAAGCTTGGATGTAGCCGAATATCAAAACATATGAACCCTAGCTTTCTTTCTTCAATTTCGGCAAGAAAAGATGAGAATAATGTCTTTCATTTCTTTTGTTTTTATTTTTATTAACTTTAAATTCTAATTTACAAAATTAACCTTTGTAAAAACATTATAACAATCACATATTTTAAGCCCATTACCGTCCACTAACCTTAATAGTGGACTAATTTCATTTTAAGGACTTTACAATTAGTAAATCATAGCAATTAAGCACTTTAACAATCAGCACACTGCTTTTGCATTTTATGTGATTAAGTCCTTTTTGCTAATTAAGCACACAATCGATAAAATTTTCACACAGAACTTTCACACATGCTCAATCACATATTATAAACACCGAAAATAATATAATAATATTTTTCTGACCTCAAATTTGTTGTCTCAAAACCACTGTTCCGACTAGGGTCTAAATCGGGCTGTTACATGTTTACGGTCTCATTAACCTATTTAAGGGACTATATGATTGTGAATTATTTTGTTTGATTGACTTGTGATGAAAATGTTATGGAATGTTTGGAAATGATTAGTAACGCCTCTTAACCCTATTCCAGCGACGGTTACGGGTTAGGGGTGTTACAGGCCAACTTCCCATGACCATTTACAAAATGAATTGAACAACATTAATAGCCAACACTTTGGCTAGCAAATATGACATAACAAAAGACCAAGTCCTATACATGCCATACCCAAAATGAATCTAACTTGGCTATACCAAAACGTAGTCGATAGTGTTATTTCCGAACTTCCACGTTCCACAAATTCTCGAGCTAACTTGGCAATGCTACAAGGAAAAGGGAAATGAGAGGGTAAGCATAAAGCTTAGTAAGTTTGCATGAAATAAATAGCAACATAAAGCTCATAGCTTCATCCATCCATTGCATTGAATAAAACACAAGTCTTAAGCTCATATCCATAACTTACTCATACTTATTCTCACCAATTACAACATCATGCCACATCTCATAAACTATTCTCGTGAATTACTCATATATACCTGTATCACTTCATCACATAATCTTAGCATTAATCTCACCTCTATCATAAGCTTAACTATTTACCCCATTAAATTACTTGGGATATTCAAGGATACATGATCATCCTCATTCACATAATTTCGACGACAATGCCGCATCCTGGATGCAGTCTTACATGGGATCACATTTCGATGCTAATGCCATATCCCGGATATGGTCTTATACGGGATCTCATTTCAGTGTCGATGCCATATCCCAGATATGGTCTTACACGGGGTTTCAATTCGATGCCGAGGTAATGTCCCAAACATGGTCTTATACGGGACCTTACCTATCTCAAGTCTTTATAATAATATTTTCTCATTTATTTAAGTCCAACCGAGACATTGACATCATAGATTTTCATTATTTCATCTTTCAACATCATTACTCAAAATTCATAGAAACAATATACATCATTATTAACATTCAAATATTTCAAGGCTTAATAACACGATGTTGAATTTAATACACACAAACTTACCTTGATTTCAAAATAAGCTAGATTGCCTATCTAGTTCGATAATTTGCCCTTTCCTCAGTCGAGGTTAATTCTTAGTTCTTCTTGATCTAAAATAGAAATTTAGCTCATTTAATTATCACATTAATCAACTCGTCTCAAAATTCATACTTTGGAAAAGTTACCATTTTTCCCTCACACTTTTACAAAATGACCATTTTACCCCTAGGCTCGTAAATAAATTCTAATCAAATTTCCTCCTCTTACAAGCCTAGGTGAACATTTATTTCTCTTATGACAGCCCTCAATACTCATTATTTCATACATTTTCTACAAATTTCACAACCTTTACAAAAAGGTACTTTTAGGTGTTTTCATGGAAACACCTTTCACAAAAGTTATTTATCTAACAACCAAGACTCATTTTCTTCTATAAAAATGCAGCAAACATCTTAAGTCTCACATGGAGAAACTCTAAACTTTTCGCTATTTTGCAAGATAGTCCCCTTTTTAGAAAGCTTAAGCTTTAGGGGTCCCAAAAGTACAATTATTATCAAGAAATGATTACTAAAACATTTACTTGCAAAGAGAAGAGTGTGCTGAAATTTTTGGAGTTTCAAACCCTTATTTGCTGCTAATTTTTGGTGGAAGAATGAAGGAGAAAAGGTGATATATTTTCTTTCTTTATTTTAATAAAAAAATAACTAATTAGTCATCAAATCCTTACCAATTTTGACTTTCTTGTCCCCTATGGCCGGCCACTCTAATTCCAAGGGTCTAATTGCAAATTAAAGGCCTCCAATTAATATTCTATGTCTTTTAGACACCTTTAGCTTATAACATGGAATTTTCACACTTCATGCAATTTAGTCCTTTTTCGCGATTAAGCATGAAATCACTAAAATTAAAGTACCAAAATTTTCATGCACCTATATAATCATACTATAACTCATATAATAATATAAAAATAATTTTCTCTGATCTCGAATTAGTGATCCCGAGACCACTGTTCCGATTAGCCTCTAAATCGGGCTGTTACACTTATCATGAAAAAGGTAGTGCGGAAGGAAGTGATCAAATGGTTAGATGTGGGAATCATCTACCTCATCTTAGATAGTTCATGGGTAAGTCCGGTACAATGTGTAGAAAAGAAAGGTGGAATCACGATTTTTGAGAATGAACGTAACGAGTTAAACTTGACGAGAACTGTCACGGGTTGGAGAATCTGTATTGACTACAGAAAGTTGATTAAACCCACTCGAAAGGATCATTTTTCGTTTCCTTTCATGGATCATATGTTAGATCAACTAGCAGGTAACTAATTTTACTGCTTTCTAGATGGATATTTGGGATACAACCAAATAGTTGTAGCCTTAGAAGACCAACACAAAACCACTTTTACTTGCCCGTATGGTACATTTGATTTTAAGCAAATGCCTTTCAGCTTATGTAATGCACCTGCCACATTTCAGTGATGTATGATGGCAAATTTCACCGATATTGTAACACCCCTTACCCGAAACCCTTTGCCGGAATCGAGTACGTGGCATTACTAGACTTGACTATTAACTCGGGGTGTAAAATTTTAAAGCTGTCTAACTGCGTCACGCTGACAAAATCGATCATAACTCGAGTTACAAAACTCGAAATTTAGATCCGTAAATTTTCCTTGAAACTAGACTCATATAACTTTTCACCATAATTTTTCCAGAATTTTTATTATGGCCAATTAGTAGAGTTTATTCATTAAATTTAGCCTTATTACACTGCTTGACAATTCTGACCTGTCTCTACAAAAATACAATTATCTCGTTGCAAAAATTTCTTATAATGTTCTTGTTTATACCAATGAAAAATAGACTCATTAAGGGTTATACACATATAAACCATGCTTCTTAATTATTTTTTTACAATTTTTTACAATTTTTCCAAAACAGAACAGTGACTCACGAATTCATTCAGAGCAGGTCTCACTAAAACTTAATTATCTCATAATATATAAATCTTTTGCCTACTCTGTTTCTTTCATGTAAAACTAGACACAATAAGGTTTAATTTCATATTTCATTCACCTTCTAATTCAAGGTATCCTATTTTTGGTGATTTTTAAAAGTCACACCATTTCTGTTACTACAAGCTGTTTCGTTACAATTCATGAAAAACTAACTTCTAACCGAACATGTCCATATACCTAATTCAAGGATACATTTCAGATACATACAATTTCTTATCAAAAACGATTAAACTTCAACTAAGAATGCATAAACATTGCCAATATAAACCAACGTACATATCAAAAACACAACAGCTTATTTAACCAAAAAAAATTTAGCCATATTCGCATGGCTATTATATACAAGAACCTTAAAATTTCATCAAGACAAAGACCAAGTCCTTCCTATACATGCCTTCATTTAAAACCAAAATAAAAGAGTACCCAAAATGTAGATTGATAGTGTGAGCGACTTTCCGAACGATCCCGACGAGCTTGTAGCTTGCACCTAATCTAAAAAAAAACAGAGAAACACTTCACACGATAAGCTTACTAGCTTAGTAAGTTCTAATTTCATAAAAAAAATATAACGTTTAAAAATCAACGATTTAGTTACTACAATTCAACTTGTAGGCTTATACTCGTATTTATTTTCAAACTTTAATTTCATACCCATATAAGCAAGTATGAATTCGTAAGAAAAATATCTCTTTACCAACATGTTCATAATCGAATTACTTATTTATATTCAAATCTTTCGAAACCCAAAATATCATCATGTAATCATAGGTACAACATTTATACACTTAAATGTCAATTACTATACCATGGCATCAATTACACTACCACTCATGTGGCGAATACCTATCATGTATCCACATACTAAAAGACCAAGATACAACATCATGTAATTCATTAGTAAAGCCGAGAACACATATATTAGAACCATATATATATATATATATTCCACACTCATAACGCATGCCGCTTGTAATAAATCACCGATTTAACTTGTCTTATATAAGTAAGAAGTTCATTCCTACTTTACATACTCACTGAGCGCTTAACTTGATAAGTTTGCTTTAATTCGCCTTGAATACAAATTTCAATTTCTATTTCATAAAATACATCACCGGCATTAAGCTCGCTAGGCATAAAAGCCCGATAAGAATCACCGCACAAGGCACGCTAGGCATAAAAGCCCGAATAGAATCACCGGCACAAAGCACGCTAGGCATGAAAGCCCGAATAGAATCACTGGCACAAAGCACGCTGGGCATGAAAGCCCGAATAGAATCACTGCACAAAGCACTGCTGGGCATGAAAGCCCGAATGTAATCACTCGGCACAAAGCACGCTAGGCATGAAAGCCCGAATAGAATCACCGGCACAAGGCATTGAACCATCAAAACCATTTTATCACTATACGATCTAACAATTCCCATCACATACTCAACAAAATCACCAACCTAACATACCAATATACATTCGGCCATGGTGAAAAAGAATACTAAAATTCCTCAATTTTTTATATTCAAGATAACCATAATTAATTCTTTGACATGATTTAACTAAAGGACTTACCTCGGTTGTCGATAGTCCGTGCGAATCGGCTATTCGAGAACCTTCGTCTTTCCCCGGTCTAATTCCGTTTTTCTTTGCTCTTGATCTAAAACACATTAAAATTTAGCTCATTTAATTGCATTTCATCTCAATTTAGTCCCAAAACACACAATTGGGCAATTTACCATTTTGCCCCTAATGTTTTCCATTTTTACAATTTGGTCCAATTTACACAAAACACAAAATATGCCAAATTTTCCAACACTATAGCTTGGCCGAATATCCCCCATAGCCATATGTGTCCATGCATGCCATTTATTTTATGTTTTAGTCCTTCAAACTTTTATTTTTTCAAATAAATCCCTAGCATCCAATTTCATCACAATTTCAAATTCAAAAGGATGATTTAACATATACTAATTGAAATCTACTATCAAACATTTCAAGTCATGCATATACAACCATAGCCGAATTTAATGTGCCAAAATCTCAAAAATTTCTATATGGGTTGTATAGGATTCAAAGCAACCATTCCAAAAATGCAAAAATTATCAAGAACTAAGCAAAATACATACCCCTAATTAAGCCCCAAAGTGCCGAAATTTCAAGCTCCAACAATGGAGTTTCTTCTTCAAACTTTTGGCCAAGAAGATGAGCAAGATAAGCTTCTGTTTCTTCCCACTTGTTTTTATTATTTTATGCTAAAACAAGCATATATTTTAACATTTTATTAACACACTAATATAACATATAATCATACTAAAATAACATCAAATTTTGTGATTAAAAAGGCCCATTGCCGTCCCTCTTTATAGCACATGGGCTAATTGCCCTTTTAGTACACCCACTTAAAAAGCCACAATCAAATTAGTACCTTTCACTTTAGCACGCAACTTTTATACTTTTCTCAATTAAATCCTTTTTATCAAATTAAGTACTTAAACGATAAAATTTTTCTACGAAACTTTCACACATTTTCATTCACATATAATAGACATGAAATAAATTATTAGAACATTTCTGCTCGGATTCGTGGTCCCGAAACCACCGTTCGATTTGGGTCAAATTTGGTCTGTTACAACTCTCCCCCTTAAGAATTTTCGTCCTCGAAAATTTTACCGTTAAACAAGGCTCTCGGATATTGTTGCCTCATTGACTCCTCGTGCTCCCACGTAGCCTCTTCAACTCCGTGTTTATTCCATTATACTTTCACTAATGGAACCTTCTTATTTCTCAACTCCTTCACTTCTCGAGCCAAGATACAAATCGGTTCTTCATCATATGTCAAATCGGATCGAATTTCAATCTCGACGGTGTAATCACATGGGACTGGATCCGATCTATATTTGCGAAGCATCGAAACGTGAAATACATTGTGTATCTTTTCTAAATCAAGGGGCAATTTCAATCTATAAGCAACAGGCCCTATACGCTCGATGATTTCATACGGTCCAATAAATCTCGGACTCAACTTGCCTTTCCTACCAAATCGGAGTATTTTCTTCCAAGGTGAAACTTTTAAGAACACCCGATCTCCAACCTGAAATTCGATGTCTTTACGTTTCAAATCGGCGTAAGACTTTTGTCGATCCGAAGCAGCTTTCAAATTATTCCTAATAAGAACCACCTTCTGTTCTGTTTCTTTAATCCAATCAACCTCGTGTATCTTATTTTCACTGAGCTCAGTCCAATAAAACGGTGTGCGACATTTTTGCCCGTATAAAGCTTCGTAAGGTGCCATTTTTATGCTAGATTGGAAACTGTTATTGTAAGCAAATTCAACCAAAGGTAGGTATCGTTCCCACGTACCTTCAAACTCGAACGCACGCAACACCTCGACATGTCCTCAAGTATCAAAATAGTTCGCTCGGTGATCGACCGTCTGCTTGCGGATGGAAGGTCAGTACTAAAATGAAGTTTAGTACCTAAAGCATCTTGCAATTTCTTCCGAACCGCGATGTGAATCTTGGGTCCCTATCTCAAACAATGGAACTCGGTGACACCGTGCAACCTTACAATCTGCGACACATACGATTCGGCAAGCTTATCAAGTGAATAGTCGGTGCGCACTGGCACAAAATGAGCTGATTTAGTCGATCTATCAACGATAACCCATATGGCATCTTTCTTGCTCGGTGTCATAGGAAGACCTGATACAAAATCCATTGTAATTCTATCCCATTTCCATTCGTATATCATGATTGGTTGAAGTAATCCGGACGGTACACGATGCTCAGCTTTTACTTGTTGACAGATTAAGCACTTAGAAACAAACTCGGATATATCTCGTTTCATGCCAGGCCACCAATAGAATTACTTCAAATCGTTATACATTTTAGTGCTACCCGGTGTATCGATAGTCGACCACTATGGGCCTCACACAGATCATCTCAGTATCAAATCTAAGTTCTTTGGAACACACAATCGGCCTTTATAATTCAAGCAATCATTTGCATCTATCTGAAAATCTGATTCTGTACCACTTCCACACTGATTCCGAATAGCAATCAACTTTTTGTCAACTTTCTGTACATCACAAATCTGCTGAATAAACATCGGTCTTGGTTGTAACTCGGCTAAGATCGAACCATCATCAGACATAGTCACCCGTGGGTTCAATGCACGAAGAGTAAATAATGATTTTCGACTTAACGCATCCGCAACAACATTAGCTTTCCCCGGATGGTAGTCAATCACTAATTCATAGTCTTTCAAAGAATTCTAACCATCTGCGTTGTCTCAAGTTTATGTCTTTCTGAGTCATCAAATACTTCAAACTTTTGTGATCTGAATAAATATGACATTTTTCGCCAAATAAGTAGTGACGCCAAATTTTTAATGCGAACACAATGGCTGCTAACTCCAGATCGTGAGTTGGATAATTTTTCTCATGCGGCTTCAATTGTCTCGAAGCGTAGGCTATCACCTTGCCTTCTTGCATTAAAACACAACCCAACCCATTCAAGGAAGCATCACTAAAAATAGTAAATTCTCTACCCGATTCAGGCTGAGTTAACACTGGGGCTTCGGTCAAAAAGGCTTTCAACTGCTCGAAACTTTTCTGACACCTTTCCGACCACTCAAATTTGACATCTTTCTGCAGTAGTCTCGTTAACGGTGTAGCTATAACAGAAAAACCTTTTACAAACCGTCTGTAATACCCCGCGAGCCTAGGAAACTTGGATCTCTAAAACATTCTTTGGTGGTTTCCAATCGAGTATGGCTGCTATTTTGTTTGGATCCACCAATACGACAATCAAACAACATAACCCAAGAAATTAACTTCATTCATCCGAATTCGCACTTACTAAACTTTGCATACAATCGTTGATCCCTCAAAGTTTGTAGTACTAATCTCAAATGCTCAGCATGCTCCGTTTCATTTTTGGAGTAGATCAGTATATCACCAATAAACACTACTACAAACCGATCCAAAAACTGTCGGAAGACCCGGTTCATTAGATCCATAAAAATAGCAGGTGCATTAGTGAGTCCAAAAGGCATAACCAAAAACTCATAGTGTCCGTACCTCGTTCGGAATGCAGTCTTTGGCACATCTGAATCTCTGACTCGCAACTGATAATAGCCCGATCTCAAATCTATTTTCGAAAACAATGAAGCCCCCTTCAATTGATCAAATAAATCATCAATTCGAGGTAACGGGTACTTATTCTTTATGGTTACCTTATTTAGTTGTCGGTAGTCGATACACATTCGCATAGTTCCATCTTTCTTTTTCACAAATAAAACCGGTGCACCCCACGGAGAGAAACTCGGTCGCCCGAAGCCCTTATCTGTCAGCTCTTGCAACTGCGCTTTCAATTCTTTTAACTCAGTAGGTGCCATCCGATACGGAGCTATCGAAATCGGAGTCGTCCCCGCTACTAATTCAATGCCGAACTCAACCTCTCGTATTGGGGGTAAACCCGGTAGTTCTTCAGAAACACATCGGGTATTCACATACAACCGATGATTTCAATTTGTTTCTCGAACATTTTATTATTCAATACATAAGCCAAATAAGCTTCACACCCTTTTCTCACATACTTAGGCTAACATTGAAGATATTATCAGTAGGCAACCCATTTACATCACAAGATTTAATTCGATGGTCTCACCATTTCGACACTTCAAATCAATAAGCTTTCTTTTACAATCTACTCTTTTGCTCATGTGAAGTTAACGACCCATACCCAAGATTATATCAAATTCGTCAAAGGGCAACAACATTAAATCAATGGAAGCAATAATCCTGAATCATCAACGGGCAATCTCTACACACTTTATTAACAAGCACACACCTACCCAAAGGGTTGGACACACGAATCACAAACTCGGTAGACTCAACTAGCAGAGTCTTTCCGAATTCTAAAGTTTCACACACATATGAGTGAGTCGAACCAGGATCAATTAATGCAATTACAAAGAGTGTCATAAAGGGCGAAAGTACCGTAATGACATCGGGGAGGAAGCATCCTCTCGGCTCGTGCAGCATAAGCTCTAGCTGGAGCTCTAGCCTCAGATCGAACTGTAGTGTTCTTCGTTCCTTTCTAACTACCACCTACATTGCCTGAATGTCTGGGTGGTCTACCTCGTATTGATGTGTTGCTCGGCTTAGTATTCTGAATCGTATTCGCTTTCACCTAACCTCGGACACTCTCTAATAAAATGATCCGACGATCCACATTTATAGCAAGACCGATCATGAAATCTACATCTCCACGAGTGCCATTTCTCACAAAGGCTCGCATTCAACTCTATTCGAGGAACGTTACCAACACTCAAGCTATCGAGGTAGCTCGAGAGCTCATAGGAGGTCGATCCCGTCTAGGTGGATCTGTAGTAGCTTTATGTCGGCTATAGTCATCTCTGGACTTCTTGGTGGTGGAATGAAAGACCTTACCCGAAGATCTTTTACGAATGTCTCTAGCTTCAGTCTCAGCCTTTCTTTTCTCTTTTCCGAGCTCTTGACTTTGCAAGCTCTCTCAACTAAAGTCACAAACTCTTGAATTTCAAGAATGCCAACAAACATCTTTATATCCTCATTTAGGCCATCTTCAAATCTTTTACACATAATAGCTTCAGTAGAAACACACTCTCTAGCATATCTGCTGAGCCTGACAAATTTTCGTTCATATTCCGTCACGGTCATTCGTCCTTGTTTGAGCTCAAGGAATTCTTTTCGTTTTGATCAATGAATCTTTGGTGATATATTTCTTGCGAATTCATTCGAAGAAATCCTGTGTCACTTTTTCTTTCGGGACCACCGATACTAGTGTATTCCATCGGTGATATGCCGTGTCCCGCAAAGAAGGATATAGCACACTTCGTGCATTCATCCGAGTACAATATAGCTCATCAAGTACCGAATAGTGTTATCCACCACATTTCGGCTCTCTCTGCGTCATCATCATCATTGGCTTTAAATTCTTCTACCCCAAATTTTCGAATTTTATCAATCGAGGGCCTACTAGATCTCATCGGATCTATCATCGAAGTCTTGAAGGAATTGGAGTTGGATTATTCGGGGTGGAGGTTGGTGTACAAAAGGTTATTTTGAATAAATTGGGCAAACCACTCATTCATCATCGATAAAAGGCTCGTTTAGTCTCTCCTTCGTGGCTACCCGAAACAGGTCGAGAGTCTCACGTGCTGATCCGTGTGCGGTCAGGCGCTACACTCTCTACATCATCAGCTACGGCTCTTTCAGGATCGGTATCCATTTACTATATAAAACAAAGTTCAGGCTGTCAGAAGTCACCACACTATCAATATATGATAAAGGCATGTATAGCTAGACTCACACGCGCTACGGTAGTCCTAGAATCGACTAAACCGTAAGCTCTGATACCAATCAAATGTAACACCCCTTACCCGAAACCCTTTGCCGGAATCGAGTACGTGGCATTACTAGACTTGACTATTAACTCGGGGTGTAAAATTTTAAAGCTGTCTAACTGCGTCACGCTGACAAAATCGATCATAACTCGAGTTACAAAACTCGAAATTTAGATCCGTAAATTTTCCTTGAAACTAGACTCATATAACTTTTCACCATAATTTTTCCAGAATTTTTATTATGGCCAATTAGTAGAGTTTATTCATTAAAGTTAGCCTTATTACACTGCTTGACAATTCTGACCTGTCTCTACAAAAATACAATTATCTCGTTGCAAAAATTTCTTATAATGTTCTTGTTTATACCAATGAAAAATAAACTCATTAAGGGTTCTACACATATAAACCATGCTTCTTAATTATTTTTGTACAATTTTTGAAAATTTTTCCAAAACAGAACAGTGACTCACGAATTCATTCAGAGCAGGTCTCACTAAAACTTAATTATCTCATAATATATAAATCTTTTGCCTACTCTGTTTCTTTCATGTAAAACTAGACACAATAAGGTTTAATTTAATATTTCATTCACCTTCGAATTCAAGGTATCCTTTTTTTGGTGATTTTTCAAAGTCACACCATTTCTGTTACTACAAGCTGTTTCGTTACAATTCATGAAAAACTAACTTCTAACCGAACATGTCCATATACCTAATTCAAGGATACATTTCAGATACATACAATTTCTTATCAAAAACGATTAAACTTCAACTAAGAATGCATAAACATTGCCAATATAAACCAACGTACATATCAAAAACACAACAAAGATATTTAACCAAAAAAATTTAGCCATATTCGCATGGCTATTATATACAAGAACCTTAAAATTTCATCAAGACAAAGACCAAGTCCTTCCTATACATGCCTTCATTTAAAACCAAAATAAAAGAGTACCCAAAATGTAGATTGATAGTGTGAGCGACTTTCCGAACGATCCCGACGAGCTTGTAGCTTGCACCTAATCTAAAAAAAAAGAGAAACACTTCACACGATAAACTTACTAGCTTAGTAAGTTCTAATTTCATAAAAAAATATAACGTTTAAAAATCAACGATTTAATTACTACAATTCAACTTGTAGGCTTATACTCGTATTTATTTTCAAACTTTAATTTCATACCCATATAAGCAAGTATGAATTAAGTAAGAAAAATATCTCTTTACCCACATGTTCATAATCGAATTACTTATTTATATTCAAATCTTTCAAACCCAAAATATCATCATGTAATCATAGGTACAACATTTATACACTTAAATGTCAATTACTATACCATGGCATCAATTACACTACCACTCATGTGGCGAATACCCGATCATGTATCCACATACTAAAAGACCAAGATACAACATCATGTAATTCATTAGTAAAGCCGAGAACACATATATTAGAACCATATATATATATATATATTCCACACTCATAACGCATGCCGGTTGTAATAAATCACTGATTTACCTTGTCTTATATAAGTAAGAAGTTCATTCCTACTTTACATACTCACTGAAAGCGATTAACTTGATAAGTTTGCTTTAATTACGCCTTGAATACAAATTTCAATTTCTATTTCATAAAATACATCACCCAGCATTAAGCACGCTGTAGCATAAAAGCCCGATAAGAATCACCGACACAAGGCACGCTGCTAGCATAAAAGCCCGAATAGAATCACTGCACACAAAGCTCGCTGAGCATGAAAGCCCGAATAGAATCACTTGGCACAAAGCACGCTGGGCATGAAAGCCCAAATAGAATCACTCTGGTACAAGGCACACGCTAGGCATGAAAGCCCGAATAGAATCACGGCACAAAGCACGCTGGGCATGAAAGCCCGAATAGAATCACTGCACAAGGCATTGAACCATCAAAACCATTTTATCACTATACGATCTAACAATTCCCATCACATACTCAACAAAATCACCAACCTAACATACCAATATACATTCGGCCATGGTGAAAAAGAATACTAAAATTCCTCAATTTTTATATTCAAGATAACCATAATTAATTCTTTGACATGATTTAACTAAAGGACTTACCTCGGTTGTCGATAGTCCGTGCTGAATCGGCTATTCGAGAACCTTCGTCGTTTCCCCGTCTAATTCCGCTTTTTTTTGCTCTTGATCTAAAACACATTAAAATTTAGCTCATTTAATTGCATTTCATCTCAATTTAGTCCCAAAACACACAATTGGACAATTTACCATTTTGCCCCTAATGTTTTCCATTTTACAATTTGGTCCAATTTACACAAAACACAAAATATGCCAAATTTTCCAACACTATAGCTTGGCCGAATATCCCCATAGCCATATGTGTCCATGCATGCCATTTATTTTATGTTTTAGTCCTTCAAACTTTTTATTTTTTCAAATAAATCCCTAGCATCCAATTTCATCACAATTTCAAATTCAAAAGGATGATTTAACATATACTAATTGAAATCTACTATCAAACATTTCAAGTCATGCATATACAACCATAGCCGAATTTAATGTGCCAAAATCTCAAAAATTTCTATATGGGTTGTATAGGATTCAAAGCAACCATTCCAAAAATGCAAAAATTATCAAGAACTAAGCAAAATACATACCCCTAATTAAGCCCCAAAGTGCCGAAATTTCAAGCTCCAACAATGGAGTTTCTTCTTCAAACTTTCGGCCAAGAAGATGAGCAAGATAAGCTTCTCTTTCTTCCCACTTGTTTTTATTATTTTATGCTAAAACAAGCATATATTTTAACATTTTATTAACACACTAATATAACATATAATCATACTAAAATAACATCAAATTTTGTGATTAAAAGGCCCATTGCCGTCCTCTTTATAGCACATGGGCTAATTGCCCTTTAGTACACCCACTTAAAAGCCACAATCAAATTAGTACCTTTCACTTTAGCACGCAACTTTTACACTTTTCTCAATTAAATCCTTTTTATCAAATTAAGTACTTAAACGATAAAATTTTTCTACGAAACTTTCACACATTTTCATTCACATATAATAGACATGAAATAAATTATTAGAACATTTCTCGGGCTCGGATTCGTGGTCCCGAAACCACCGTTCCGATTTGGGTCAAATTTGGTCTGTTACAGATATGGTGGAAAATTTTGCCAAATTTTCATGGATATTTTTTCTATTTTTGGTAACACTTATGATGTTTGTTTGAGTAATTTGGCTAAGGTACTACAAACATGTGAGGAGACGAATCTTTTCCTTAACTGGGAGAAATGTCATTTTATGGTTAAGGAGGGAATTGTCTTAGTACATAAAATTTCCAAAAACGGGATCAAAGTTGATAAAGAAAAGGTGGATGTAATTGAAAAATAACCACCACCAGTTAGTGTGAAAGGAGTTTGGAGTTTCTTAGGCCATGTCGGTTTTTATCAAAGGTTTATCAAATATTTTCCAAAAATTTCTAAACCTTTGTGTATGCTTTTAGAAAAAGATATTATTTTTTATTTTAACAAAGCATGTTTAGAAGCTTTTGAGGAATTGAAAGATCAGTTAATCTCAGCCCCAATAATTGTTACACCTGATTGGAACTCTCCTTTTAAATTTATGTGTGACTTCATTGTTGGAGCTGTGATGGGTCAAAGAAGAAACAAAGTATTGCACCCTATCTACTATGCAAGCAGAACTTTGACAGGAGCCTAACGCAATTACATGATAACTGAGAAAGAAATCTTTTTTATAGTTTTTTTTTGCCAAGTTTTGTTCATATCTTATAGGTACTAAAGTTACAGTATTTACTGCCCATGCGGCCATTAAGTACTTACTCATGAAGAAAGATGCTAAACCGAGGTTAATTCGATGGATACTTTTACTCAAAGATTTTGACCATGAAATCTAAGACAGAAAGGGTGTTTAAAACAAAGTAGCTAACCATCTGTCAAGGTTGGAACAAAATGAGGTAACCCATTCACTTTTTCCAATTAATGAAAATTTTCCTGATGAGCATATCTTCGAGGTAAGTCGAATTCATGAAACACCTTGGTTTGCAGATTTTGCAAATTATTTAGCATGTGGAATGATTCCTCGAGAAATGACATACCAACAAAGGAAGAAATTCCTTCATGATAGTTGATATTATTTCTGGAAGGATTCATTTTTGTTTAAACAATGTGCAGATAACATAATTAGGAAGTGCGCACCTAAAAGTAAAATTGCCAAGATCTTGTACCATTGCTATTCATCTTCGAGTGGGGGACACTTTAGTGATTCCCGTACTATAGTAAAGATTTTACAAGTAGGATTATTTTGGCCAACAATGTTTAAGGATGAGTATGCATATGTGAAAAAATGTGATAGATGCTAAAGGATGGGAAACATATCAAGGAGGAATGAGATGCTCTTGACAAACATTTTAGAGGTTGAATTATTCGATATATGGGGCATTGATTTTCTAGGCCCATTTCTTTCTTCGTATGAGAACAAGTTGTAACACCCCAAACTCGGCCTAGACATTATGGCCGAATCTGGCGTGTCACATTGAAGTGTTTTTCGAAAACCATGTTTTCATTGAAAACCCTTCTTAATTAAAAGCTTGAGTAAAATCCCAATTACGTTAATTTATTATTATATTTTAAACGTGGTATATAGAAAAATTGTTAAGTTTATTCCCAAAATTTCTTTTCAGTTGCGGAAGCTAAGTTTAAAAGTAATCGATTTATGAAAACGTGATGTTTAAAGATTAAATTGTGAAAGAGTAGTGTTTTGAAAATAGTTATTGTTTTGGAAAACCGCGATCTACTTTTAACAGATAGGAAACGTAATAACTAAAAAAATCTGAAATTAAAAACCAGAAATTATAAGAGGCCTTATTACAACCCAATAAGAAAGCGGTTTAAGTAAGGTAAACTAGACTACTAAATTTTAAAGCTGTTCGTAGTGTGGCCAACTCCGAGTCCTCCAGTACGTCGAACCGCTTACTGAGGGTTACCTGAAAAATTAAAAAGAGGGGGTGAGTTTACGAAAACTCAGTGTGTACAACCCTCATCGATCATAAAGTATGCATCACATCAATCCGGGCCTAATCCCATTACAGTAATCAATGTGGGCCTAAGCCCAACACGGTAATGGTGGCAATTGGGCCTTAGCCCATAATAGCCTCTGTTGGGCCTTAACCCATATCAAATGTCACATATCACATCTATCTTGGCCTAAGCCCATCTCAATATCAGAATCAATATCTGCAATGCATGAATACCAAAACCAACCCTGCACTCCATCTCCTGTCCAACCCTGCACTCCTGTGGGGATTTAATCGACCCACCCATCCCTACACTCCTTATGTAGCACCGTTTGCGGCACTAACCAGTATTGCACCAGAGCTGCAAATCACATAATCAGCTTAAAGCCATCAGCAGATCCACATCCGTCAAGCAACCATGCAACCCTAACAAATCATATACTTCCTCCAAATTAATGATCCCATCCCCCTTGAAGCATAATATCATATGAATGCAACCATACCATAAATGGCATACCATAACAATCACATAAAATGTAGGGGCATTTTAGTCATTTTGCCCTTCAGGGGCATAACGGTCATTTAGCAACCTTCCCACAGGTCTACCGTCGCCTCGTACGACACAGATAGCATATATGGTCAAAACGGTGTAATTCGGCCCAATATTCAGCCCAAGTGTGGCCCATTTAGCCCAAATTCAGTATTGACTATGTGAATGTTATAGCCCAGTTCAGTTTCTGCAACTTATCGTAAATTTTATCCGTGTGGGGCCCACGAGCCCATTGGGCCCACTCGTCCGATTTCGACCCCAACGCGGCCCAAAATAACCTAAGCCCATGAGAATGCTCATGGTGGCCTCAACCATCTTACGCCCATGTTCGTGGGCTCGGTCCACCACATGTGCGATCGCACGCTCGTGTGGCATCATTCGCCGGTATTTCAGCTTTTTAGCATTTTGTCGATCTACGATCAGAAGGAGTGTGGCTACACACACTCTATTGGCTTTCTCGCTAACTAACGAATACAGGGTACTGTTACACACTTGATCGTGAAGTGCACCATGAATCCCTAGCACCGAACCTGCCATATTCAAAACTAACGGTTAATCACTCGATCAATACAGTTATTCTTTCTTTTTTCAAAACACATGCCGAAATCACATTGATACTTGCCTTAGTTGATCGAGATTTGATAAGTCCCCACTAATTGTTAGCAAGAATTAATCCCCTTGCTGCAATTAGTCAAAGCTGAGAGTAGGCCTTCAACCGCTTTTGGAACACGCGCCTCTCTTTACTCCTCGAAAACGCCTAGGTGTCAACCAACGTTAGTCTAATGGGAGAGAGAGAGGATTCGGTAGAAGGGAAAAAAGAATCATACTAGCAACAAAAATCCATTTAAGGGATCACCATAACTTACACTTAACCTCAGAAAATAGAGGAGAAGAACCCGCAGCGTTATGATAGGAGAACAGAAATGAGAGTAAATTCAGCAATAGATAAAAGAGAGATAGCAAGGTATTCGGCTTGTACACACTTATGAATGAATGATAACAGTGTTAAACAAAAGGGAAATTCGACTCAAGAGAAATAGATGGGGAAAAAATAAAAAAGAAAAGATGTAGAAGAAGAGAAGAGATGCAATTGGCCAAGGGAAAAATAGGCAGAAAAGGTGCAAAAAGATGCCTAAATGGTAACACAGAAACGGCTAAGAAGTAAGTAGAGCGAAACAGAGCAAAAAGAATGCACGAGAGGTCACTTTTAGTGCAGTTTCTGCAGCATCCAGAAAAAGAGAAAAGTCGCTTCGGTTTGGTAACTAAACTGATCAAAAGAAAAGAAAAAACAAAACTCAACAAAGCCGAAATATGCACTAAAATCCCCTTTTGGCCGAATTTCTTGAGTGCTACACTCAAATTTCGGCTCCAACCTCCTCCAATTCCAATTCCTCATTTTTCTCCTCCATTTTCTCCTCCAAATCTTTACCAACTTCTATCCCTATCCCATGAATCACTCCCCTAAGATCAATTCCACAACCACCTTAGCAGAACCCTACTCCAACTCAAACACTAGGCGTCCCGTCAGTAAAATAATTACTCCAATGCTTGTCCTAAGACTTGAACCCCAGTCCTCCTATACCACCCTTGGCGTTAATTACCACTGGAGCCCAAGCTCCTTTCGTGTCTCTTTTTATTCACAATTATTTAAAAGGCTTAAAACTAGGAGTCATGGTTCCCCTACTGTAGAAATAATTTTTTTTCCATATGAAATGGCTTGAACCCAGGACTTCATAGAAGCCCTTTAACCTTCCAAAATCACTCACCTAACAGATCTAACATGCAATTGTGTCGTTCTCTTGTTCTCAAAAATTTTAAACGCTCCCATGCCCAAGGCCCAATTCTTCTAGGCCCAAAATTTGGGGCGTTACACAAGCATATTTTGGTAGCTATGGATTATGTATCCAAGTGGGTCGAAGCCGAGGCATACCCAAAAAATATGCTAAAGTAGTTATGTGATTCTTACATAAGCATGTATTTACACGGTTTGGGACTCCGAGAGCTATAATTATCGATGAAGGATCTTACTTTGTAAATAAATGGCTTAAGTGGTTGCTTGACAAGTATGATGTGAAACATAAAATTGCTACTGCCTATAACCCATAGTCAAATGGGCAAGTTGAAAGGGTGAATTGTGAAATTAAAGGTATTCTTGAAAAGGTAGTGCGCCTTAAAAGAAAAGATTGGTCTCGAATGCTTGATGAGGCTCTATTGGCCTAGCGAACTGCTTTTATGATGTCATTAGGAATAACTCCTTATCGGTTAGTATTTGGAAAGGCATGTCATTTGCCGCTTGAATTGAGAGTGAAGCTCACTGGGCTTTGAAACAATTAAATTTGGATCTTAAGCAAGCTGGTGAGTGAAGAATGTTACAACTTGACGAGTTGGAAGAGTTGAGGTTATTTTCATACGAGAATGCCATTATGTATAATGAAAAGACTAAGAGATGGCATGACGGTCATGTACAACCTCGTGAATTCAGATAAGGTCTGAAAGTGTTGTTGTTTAATTTAAGGTTAAGGTTATTTCTTGGGAAGCTCAAGTCCCGATGGAAAGGACCTTATACCATCTATAAAGTTTATCCATATGGAGCTATAGAATTGTACGACAACTAGGGAGGTACGTTTAAAGTTAATGGTCAACATCTCAAACACTATTGGGATGGTGAAGTTGAGCGAATTGAAACTTCGCTCAATTTAATAAACCTTTAAATTTTCATGTTTTTACTTTTTAATAAATAGCTAGAAATTATTTTCTTGAATTAGTACATTTAATTAATTCTGTCTAAGGAGATTGGAAATTAAGCGAGACAATTTGTGACTCCTCCAACTTTTCTTGGGAATTAATTTAATGTAATGTTTTGAGAAGAAATTTACTAATTAACTTAAAAATTTTTATTTTCATTTTAATCTTGTTTTAATTTTATTTTTTTATGTTTAATAAGGGGTTCAAATTGGCCCAAGTACTAATCAGTTTATTTTATTTTAAGTAGTCCAGTTTGTAAATACAGTTTTGGGCTCAAGGCCTGAAACAACAAAGAGGAGAAAATTTACCTTGCTTTCCGAAGGGTTCCCAAAACCCTATTGTTGTCGCCACTTTCTTTTTCATATTACCTTGCCGCCCAAGCCACCCTTGTAGCTAATTTTTTCCTACAAGTTTGCCCTAATTTACTACTATATAACCACCTCTTTACAACCATATTTTTCACAAACATTCAAGCAATTAGCTTAAACCCTAGCCACTTATTCTTTTTCCTTTTAGCCATCGGCCTTAAATCCTGAAGAATCTCCCCAATTTCCTTCCCTTGTTGCAAAACCCTCTTTATTGCTACCACAAGTATTTTGCCAGAGCCTTACTATCGTCACCGCATAGCTCTTGCCGAAGTAATCTTATTATCGCTGCAAGCCTTTCGCCACTGTAATCTTATTGCTGTCAGAAGTCTATCGCTGCCGCAAACCTCTTGCTACCATCCATTTCCAATTTCTTTTCCTTTTGTCGAAATTCTATCTATTTTTTGGGGAAATTTGTCATGTCTCACAATGAACTAGATCTTCCATGACCTCTGCCGAAAATTCGATCATGATTCAAGAAGAGGAAGCGAACGAAAGGTTTCATTCCATCTTCAAAAATCAACCTATAATGCCGAAAAAAGGTTTCAATTTAGAGAGCAATGACATGTTGGTGATGCCCTTGCCAATTTGAAAAACAATTAATGCCCTCAATTGGAACTATTTCTGTGATGCGCGATCACTACCTGAAGAAGAGTTAGTGTAACACCCCTAAACCATAACAGTCGCCGGATTAGGGTTAAGAGGCATTACCGAACTATTGGAAAATTTCACATCCATTTCACAACACAAAGTTAAACATCGATCAAACATATTTAAATATGAACATATAGTCCCTTATTTAGGTCTACGAGACCTTAAACACGTATTAGAGAGATATCGGTACTAAACCAAACACATATAAATTTTTTTAGAATTTTAAACATTTTTCAAAACTACAGAGGTCACACGCCCGTGTGGGTAGGCCGTGTGCCTCACACGGTCTCGGACACGCTTGTGCGTCCAAGCCGTGTCAAAATAGGGCATACATACTGACTTGTCTACACGGCCTGAGACACGCCCGTGTGTCTCACTCATGGTCGACACTGACTTGTTTCAGTTAGCAAAACTTAAACGACACGGTCGAGTCACACGCCCGTGTGCTCAACCGTGTGGGCCATTATAGGCCATTTTCAAGGCCAAACTTGCCTGCCACACCTTGGATCACCTACAAGCCTCAAATCAGTACCAAATCATACCTCAAAATGCATCTAAATATACCAATATTAACACCAATTCATCATCAATTATACCATCTCTAGCCATACATCATTTCAACTCAATTAAGCCCATCCAAAATCCACCAATTTCACATCTCAATTAAATAGATTAAGCACTCAAAAGTCAAACATGAAAAGTTAATCCCATAGGCTTGCATGAAAATCAAATCTCCACCAATGTAAAATGAGATGATACACAAATCAAAAGGTCTTTAAAAGGGTTGTAATGGGGCTTGGGTTAAAGGTGTGGATAAAGTCTGAAAAAGAAGGTTAGAATCGAGATCGAATTGACAATTTACCTAACTAGAAAAAAATGAACAAATACTGAATAATTACATTAATAAAAAACTTATCACTGAAAACACGAGCTTCTTCTCAAAATTTGGATTAATCGTTAAGCTCAAATAACATAGAACTAATAATGAATATATTTTCAATTTTTTTTTAAGAATAAGAACAAGTACAATAAATAGAAAGAATTTAACACTGAAATAAAGAACATAGTTAGCCAACTGCTCAAATCAAATTTCGATAAAAAGGAGTTAAAACAATGGGAAAAATTCTCAATGAAAAAAAAATGAGCTTTGGGTTAATATTAGGGGTAAATCAAGAAATGGTTTGTTAAGATAAAAGGGGTTCACTAGGGGTTAATTTTGAAGGTAGGCTATTTATGGAGTAAGTGGGTTAAATCCTATGTGCCTTTATCATCTCTGTATATCAAATCAAGGATGTGGTCTCAACATGCATAATCGAAACAAGTTCTGGAATAACAAATCAATATTGACACACTCATAACCAACAATAAAGTGAGCAAGAAAAGAATATGCTCTAAAAGGCTCAAAATCTCACAAAAAGTATGATTTTTGATGTCATCCTTGCAAATTTCAAACTTTAAAGTAATATTTAAATTTAGGGAAACAACCTATTAATATTTTTGATTATGAGAATAGACTTATCATGCTTGATTCTCTAATATCTTAGAGTTTAAACCATCGATGCACAATTACCTATGACTTAATCCAAAACATATCAATAAAAATCATAAATCACTAAAAGTTTCATTCTAATAGTAATATGAGAAAATTACTTAAGAACAAGACATAATTCAGGGATTTTCTGATAATCAATTAAATAACCTCCCCACACTTAAGATGTACATTGTCCTCAATGTACAAAGATAGATAATAGCAATATAGTAATAAAATCATAGGATAGGGAGAGAAGTGAAACTTCCTGAATTTTGGATGGAGTCAATGAAAAGAAATCTGCTGAATGTAGCAGAGGTGAAGGTGGGGGAGGATACTCCGGTAGCACTTTGAACCTTTTGAAATCGAGTTTGATGAAGCAGCCGGCATGAACTTATGACACCCTGAGCTGAATCTAAATGGCATGAATAATAAGAACAAAATGGAAAATAAAATAAAATAAAAAAATAAATAATGAAAAATAGATATGAATCTAAAGAGAAAAAGAGTGACCAACGGTGGCAAGGATGGTGGTTGGTGTGGTGGCGGTGCAAAGATGGAATAAGGGAAAGGGGAAAAGGAAAAAGAAGGAAGAAAGACACCTGGAAAAGAAAAGGGATAAGGGGGTTTTCGGGCTGGGGAAGAAGGGAGGGGTAAGAAAGTGGACAGAAGAAGAGGCTTTAAATAGATATGTGGCCCACGGCCGTGTGCCCTGGTCGTCCTATATCACATGGCCGAATCGCTCGGCCGTGTGATGCTCCGTTCATTTCTCCCACGCCTGTGTACAGGTTTCCACGCCCATGTTGATTAGTCAGTGTCGACCACGGTCCATAGGCACGGGAGTGTCGCACGCCCGTGTGACTCATTCAGTTTCAACCACGGCTTCTGGGCACGGGCGTGTCTCACGCCCGTGTCACTTACTCAGTATTGCCCATGGTTTTAAGGCACGCCCGTGTGAGTTTTATCGCAGCCCATGTGCTTTAGTCAGTTTTGACCACGACCGCATAGCACGGCCGTGGCGTTTTATCGTAGCCTGTGTTTTGGGAGAAATTTCGTTCTATTTTCGTATGGTCTTCGCCACGTCGATGTACTTACTCGCGGTGTCCACACGGCCACAGCCACACCCGTGTGCAAGGCCGTGTGGTAGGGGAACCTGCGCCTATTAATTTGGTTAGTTTTAGTTAGGTGTTAAAAATCGAAAATATGAAATTTAATGAGGTTAGTGCTCGGGTTGCCTCCCGAGAAGCACTTTTTTAAAGTCCTAAGCTAGACTTACCTTTCATTCGCATGATCATGGTGGTTTGAGGAGTTGAAACTCCTCATTCCTGCTATCAATTTTGGTAAAATAAGGTCTTAGACGAGTACTATTTACCTTGTAGGTGCCGAATTTGGAATGAGTTACCTCAACTGTACTGTATGGGAAAATATTAAGTACCGTGAAAGGGGTTGTTCCATTAGGTTCAGAAGCGGCAACACGAGGATTTGTATTATCCATTAGAACTCGGTCTCCAACCTTAATTTGACTTGTTTTGTTCTTAGGCTCGTCATGGCTCTGCTTTGGTTCATCGTGTACTTTCAATTTCTCCTTAGACTGTGTTCGCCATTCATCTAATTCCTCGATTTGGAGTTTTCGTTCCTCATGAACAGTTCTATTTTCAATATGAGAACTGGGCCATGACTCTGTCATCTTTTTCCGAGGAATTTCCTGCAAGGAAGATTGAACATTGAGTTCACCTACATTATCAGGACTTGTATCATCTTGATTACTAGATATTATGACATAATAACGTACTTGGAGTTTAATCATGTCATCACCGCCACGAAGTATTAATTCCCCTATATCAACATCAATAATGGTCCTAGCAGTTGCTAAAAAGGGTCGTCCTAAAATTAAAGGAACGTCACTATCCTCATCCATGTCTAAAACAACAAAGTCTCATCGAATATGAATTTATCGATTTTGATCGGCACATCTTCAATTATACCCCTAGGCATTCTAATGGTTTTATCGACCAATTGAATGCTCATCCTAGTTTGTTTGGGTTTCCCAAGACCTAGCTGTTTAAACATTTTATAAGGCATAACATTGATACTTGCCCCTAAATCAGCTAAAGCATTATTAACAGATAAACCACCAATTAAGCAAGGAATCGTAAAACTCCCTGGATCTTTTAATTTGTGGGGTAGTTTATTCTGTAAAATTGCTGAGCAAACTGCATTTAGCTCCACATGCGCCGCATCGTCTAACTTTCGTTTGTTTTCCAAAAGCTCTTTTAAAAATTTTGTTGAATTGGGCATCTGCGAATGAGATTCAATAAACGGTAAGTTAATATGTAATTTTTTTAGAAGTTTAAGAAATTTACCGAATTGTTCATCTGTGCTATCTTTCTTCGTCGCATTGGGGTATGGCACACGAGGTTTGTACTCTGTACTTACTGATTTTGGTTTATTATGGCTCACCTCAACCTTATCTTTATCTACCATGTTTTACTGCCTCGGTTTTGGTGCGTCTAACCCTTCACCATCGTGAACAGTAATGGCGTGAAGTTGCTCCTTTGGGTTAGTTTCAGTGTTGCTTGGAAAGCTACCATGTGGTCGTTCTGAGATCAACTTGGCAAGCTGACCTATTTGGTTCTCGAGCCCTTGAATTGATGCTTGCTGATTTTTGAGTGCTGTTTCGGTGCTTTGGAAATGGGTTTCTGACACCGAGATGAATTTAGTTAGCATCTCCTCAAGGTTCGACTTCTTCTCCTGTGGGTAGGGTTGTTGTTGAAAGCCTGGAGGGAATTGTTGTCTCTAATTTCCTTGACCACCCCATGAAAAATTGGGATGGTTCCTCCAACCAGGACTGTAAGTGTTACTATAAGGGTCATTTTGTGGTCTAGAATTATTACCCATATAGTTCATTTGTTCACTTTCTATGCCAGGGTTGTGGGATGGATATTCTATTTTGCTCATTCCTCCTCCATTTGTGTCGCACTGCATCACTGGATGTACCTGCGAAGAACTACACAAACTATCAATCTTTATACTTAATATCTCTACCTGGTTTGATAGCATGGTGACTGTGTCGAGGTTGAAAACACCGGCTGCCTTTGTTGGCTTCGTCCTCATAACTTGCCACTGATAGTTATTCAGTGGCATCTCTTCAATGAATTCATAAGCAGCCTCAGGTGTTTTGTTATTTAGTGTACCGTCGGCGGCTGCATCAATCAATTGTCGAGTTGAGGGGTTCACACCATTGTAAAAGGTTTGAACCTATAGCCATAATGGTAACCCGTGGTGAGGGCATCTTCTCAGTAGATCCTTGTATCTCTCCCATGCATCGTAAAGTGGTTCTAAATCCATCTGCACAAAAGAAGAGATATCATTCCTCAACTTAGCCGTTTTAGCCGGCGGAAAATATTTAAGTAAAAATTTTTCGGTCATTTGTTCCCATGTAGTGATTGATCCTCGTGGTAACGAGTTCAACAACTGTTTAGCTTTGTTCCTCAATGAGAAGGGAAACAACCAAAGGCGAATGGCATCATCAAAAACACCATTTATTTTCAAAGTATCACAGAATTCTAGAAAATTTGCTAAATGAGTATTTGGGTCTTCGTCCTGCAAACCATCAAACTGAACAAACTGTTGAATCATTTGAATAGTGTTTGGTTTCAGTTCAAAATTATTTGCAGCAATAGCAGGTCGAACAATACTCGATTCAGCCCCAGTCAAATTGGGCTTAGCATAATCGTACATAGTACGAGGAGCAGGATTTTCGGCAACCACCAGGGGTAGCGGATTATTATCAGCCATCTCTTCAGTAGTATTAGTATCGTCCTCTTTCTCTTCTTCTATGTATTGTAAGCTTCGCCATATCTCTCTTCGATTTCTACGAGCTATACTTTTAATTTCACTGTCAAAAAGTAATGGTCCTAACGGGTTCCTTCTAGTCATAAACTAAAAAATACCTACAAGAAGAAAATAAAATAAAAGTTAGTAAATTAAACTAAAAACAAAAATAAATTGTAATAAAAATAAAAATGGCTAAAGTAATAAAAATTTAGTGTTCCTAATATCTTAGTCCCCTGCAACGGTGCCAAAAACTTGATGTGCCTCTAACTAAATATGACCACAATAAAGGCAAGTGCACCTATCATTTAATAGTATAGCTATGGTAAGACCGAAAATATCGTATCCACAAGGACCAAGAGCACTAGTAATTACTATCTTTCTATTATCTAGCTTAAGAATTGGAGTGATTTCTTTTAAACTAAAATTAAAAGCACGACAGAGAACGAATTGGGAAAATACTTTTAGACAACTTTATGAGAAAGGCAATACCCAAGGAAGAATCCACCTAGACTTCACTTATTACTTTTGATTCATACGATTTATTCACTTGACTTAATCCGTTGAAATCCCTGATTTATGTTAATATCTCTTTCAAGCCTAAAAACAACTGACTCTAGGTTGATTAATTGAAATCCTTGATTTATGTTAATATCTCTTTCAAGCACATTTGACTTGAATCAATAACCTGAATTATCAAAACAAGAATAAGAACTCACAATTAAGAATAAGAACAAGTATTTATCTTATAAATCAAATTGTAATAAGATCCGTCTTAGGTTTTATCCCCTTAGGTATTTAAGGGATTTAGTTCATACTGATAGAGGGAAACATCTTAAAATAAGGAAAACAACAAAACATAAGAAAACCCAAAAACTTCTAAAGAACTTGATTGGAGATCTTCAGTCTTGATAGAGATCCTTCCGAGCTGCTCCTGATGGCTGTCTTCGAGTATTTCCTGCCTTATACTCTGCGTCTCCTTTTAGGTTACCCCCTAGGGAGTTTATATAGGCTTTGGAACGTCTTTCTTTGCCCACAAGTAGCCTATTCCAAATAGAATTAGTCTTGGATTCGACAGGGACACGCCCGTGTGACACGCCCGTGGTGGATTCCTTCGACCGTGCTCTCTTCTGGTCGCCACACACGGCCGTGTGGTCTGCCCGTGTATGTTAATCCAGACCGTATTGATTTCTGATGTAGGCCCATTTTGTCCCTTTTTGGCCCGTTTCTCATTTTTTTCGACTCCCTAAGCTCTCCTTAGTGTAAAACATGAAATTAAAGGATTAGGAGCATCGAATTCATCAAATCTAATGAGAATTTATCCAAAAATAAGCCAAGCATGGGGGTTAAAATATGTATAAATTATGGTTTATCAAATATCCCCACACCTAAGCCTTTGCTTGTCCTCAAGCAAAATCCTCAACTCATAATTAAAATTAACATCCGCGATTCATAATTTTTATCAATAATGTTTTGTCATAATTCATGGATAATTCATACATTGATAATTTGAACTAAAAGATTTCTAAAGATTCAAACAATCTAAGTCATAAATGTTTATACCACGAAAACGTAGGTGTTTCCCCTTACCTAAATAATCACCTTTAATTCAAAATTGACAAGAATTTACATCCTCACTAAAGATTCACTCAAATCACTCAAAGTGTTTAAGGTTTAGATTAAGCGCTCAAAAGTCAAACATGAAAAGTTAATCCCATAGGCTTGCATGAAAATCAAATCTCCACCACTGTAAAATGAGATGATACACAAATCAAAAGGTCTTTAAAAGGGTTGTAATGGGGCTTGGGATAAAGGTGTGGATAAAGGCTGAAAAAGAAGGTTAGAATCGAGATCAAATTGACAATTTACCTAACTAGAAAAAAATGAACTAATACTGAATAATTACATCAACCAAAAACTTATCACTGAAAACACGAGCTTCTTCCCAAAATGTGGAATAATCGTTAAGCTCAAATAACATAGAACTAATAATGAATATATTTTCAATTTTTTTTAAGAATAAGAACAAGTACAATAAATAGAAAGAATTTAACACTGAAATAAAGAACATAGTTAGGCAACTGCTCAAATCAAATTTCGACAAAAAGGAGTTAAAACAATGGGAAAAATTCTCAATGAAAAAAATGAGTTTTGGGTTAATATTAGGGGTAAATCAAGAAACGGTTTATTAAGATCAAAGGGGTTCACTAGGGGTTAATTCAAAGGTAGAATTTGTTTTATGGAGTACGTGGGTTAAATCCTATGTGCCTTTATCATCTCTGTATATCAAATCAAGGATGTGGTCTCGACATGCATAATCGAAGCAAGTTCTAGAATAAAAAAACAATATTGACACACTCATAACCAACAATAAAGTGAGCAAGAAAAGAATATGCTCTAAAAGGCTCAAAATCTCACAAAAATTATGGTTTTTGATGTCATCCTTGTAAATTTCAAACTTCAAAGTAATATTTAAATTTAGGGAAACAACCTATTAATATTTTTTATTATGAAAATGGACTTATCATGCTTGATTCTCTAATATCTTTGAGTTTAAACAATCGATGCACAATTACCTATGACTTAATCCAAAACATATCAATAAAAATCATAAATCACTAAAAGTTTCATTCTAATAGTAATATGGGAAAATTAATTAAGAATAAGACATAATTCAGGGATTTTTTGATAATCAATTAAATAACCTCCCCACACTTAAGATGTACATTGTCCTCAATGTACAAAGATAGATAATAGCAATATAGTAATAAAATCACAGGATAGGGAGAGAAGTGAAACTTCCTGAATTTTGGATGGAATCAATGAAAAGAAACTCTTTGAATGTAGCGAGAGGGTGAAGGTGGGGAGGATACTCATGAGCACTTTGAACCTTTTGAAATCGAGTTTGATGAAGCAGCCGACATGAACTTATGGTACCCTGAGCTAAATCTAAATGGCATGAAGAATAAGAACAAAATAGAAAATAAAATAAAAAAATACATAATGAAAAATAGATATGAATCTAAAGGGAAAAAGAGTGACCAACTGTGGCAAGGATGGTGGTTGGTGTGGTGGCGGTGCAAAGAAGGAATAAGGGAAAGGGGGAAAGGAAAAACAAGGAAGAAAGACAACAGGAAAAGAAAAGGGAAAACGGGGTTTTCGGGCGTGTGTAGAGGTTTCCACGCCGATGTTGATTAGTCAATGTCGACCATGGTCCATAGGCACGGGCGTGTTGGACGCCCGTGTGACTCATTCAGTTTCAACCACGGCTTCTGGGCTCGGGCGTGTCTCACGCCCGTGTCACTTACTCAGTATTGCCCACGGTTTTAAGGCACGCCCGTGTGAGTTTTATTGCAGCCCGTGTGCTTTAGTCAGTTTTGACCACGGCCGTATCGCACAGCTGTGGCATTTTATCACAGCCCGTGTTTTGGGGGAAATTTTGTTCTGTTTCCGTACGATCTCTGCCACGCCGATGTACTTACTCGTGGTGTCCACACGGCCACGGCCACGCCAGTGTGCAAGGCCATGTGGTAGGGGAACCCGTGCCTATCAATTTGGTTAGTTTTAGTTAGGTGCTAAAAGTCGAAAATATGAAATTTAACGAGGTTAGTGCTCGGGTTGCCTCCCGAGAAGCGCTTGTTTAAAGTCCTAAGCTAGACTTACCTCGGATTCGGATATTCAATCGGATTTGGTTATTCGACAACTTTTGACTTTTCACGATCTAAGTCCGTTTTCTTCGGTTCTTGATCTATACATATTAAAATTTAACCCATTTATTCACCAAAACATTCAATTCAGTCCAAGAACACACATTTAGAGCACTTTACAATTTAGTCCTCATATTTTCACATTTGAACAATTTAGTCCCTGTTTCACAAAATCACAAAATATACAAAATCTCATGATACCCATGCATAGCCGAATTCTACTCATGCTCATATGAGTCCATACATTTCATTTGTTTCACAATTTAGTCCTTCAAAATATTATTCTTTCAATTTAATCCAAATTACTCAAAATCATCAAAACTCCAAAGACAAACTATGTTATTCTATCACATATAATTCATATTTCACCATCAAACATCCCAAAACTCACATGTTCATCAATGGCACATTACAAAATATTCATCAATTCACAAAATTGAAGCATGGGTTTAAAAGTACTCGAAGCAACGATTACAAAAAGTAGAAATTATCAAAAACTGAATCAAAAACTTACCTTAATCAAAGAAGACAAAGGTCGAATGTTTGAAGAGCTCAAACTCTTTCTTTTTCTTTCATAAATTGGTGGAAAAAGATGAACATTCCACTATCTAAATTCTTTTGTTTTATTAAAACCATTATAATTATTATAATTCCAATTTTATCCTTATTAATATACATATAAAACTTATAATATGGTTGGTTAAAATTGTCCAACAACTATCCACTTACTATGAAATGGCTTAATTGCCTCATAAAGCCTCCACATTTAAAAGCCACATCAATTCGACTATTAATCAAATAGAAAGCTATTTTTACGCCTTATGTGATTTAGTCCTTTGCTCAAATTAGGCACACAAACAGACAAATTAATTCACAGAAATTTCACACATGCTTAATCACGTATCATAAACACAGAAAAAAATATTAAAAATATTTTTCAGACTCAGATTTGTGGTCCCGAAACCACTGTTCTGACTAGGGTCTAAACTGGACTGTTACAATTCTCCCCCCTTAGGGAATTTCGTCCCCGAAAATCTTACCGTTAAAGAGATTCGAATATTGCTGTTTCATTGAGTCTTCAGGCTCCCATGTAGCCTCTTCCACTCTGTGTCGATGCCACAATACTTTAACTAACGAAATTTTCTTATTCCGAAATTCTTTCACTTTACGAGCTAAGATACGTATCGGTTCTTCCTCATAAGTCATATCAGATTGGATTTCAATCTCAGACTGAGGGATTACATGTGATGGATCAGATCGGTACCGACGAAACATTGACACGTGAAATACATTATGAATCTTTTCTTGCTTAGGTGGCAACAATAATCTATATGCAACAGGTCCAACACGCTCGATGATCTCATACGGCCCGATGAACCTCGGACTCAATTTGCCTTTACGTCCAAATCTGAGTGCTTTCTTCCATGGAGACACTTTCAAAAACACTTTGTCACCGATTTCAAACTCAATATTCTTTCTTTTCAAGTTTGCATAAGACTTCTGACGATCAGGCACTACTTTCAGACTGTCACGGATTACTTTAACTTTATGTCCAGTGTCTTTTATCAAATCGACCCCGTGTATCTTATTTTCACTGAGCTCAGTCTAGTACAGAGGTGTTCGACATTTGCGTCCGTATAAAGCTTCATAAGGTGTCATTTTGATACTCGACTGAAAGCTATTATTATACGCAAATTCAATCAATGGCAGGTACTGTTCCCACGTACCATGAAACTCAAGAATGCTACATCTCAACATATCCTCGAGTATCTAAATGATCCGCTCGGATTGACCATCCGTCTGCGGGTGAAAAGTCGTACTAAAATGCAATTTAGTACATAAAGCATCTTGTAGTTTTTTCCAAAACCGCGATGTGAACCTCGGATCTCTATCTGACACAATAGATAGTGGCACCCCGTGCAATCTCACAATCTCAAAAATGAAAGGTTCAGCCAACCTATCAAGTGAGTAATCAGATCGTACCGGAATAAAATGGGCAAATTTCGTCAATCGATCAACTACGACCCAAATTGCATCTTTCTTTCTTGGAGTCAAGGCAATCCAAAAACAAAGTCCATCATCACTCTATCCCATTTCCACTCGGGAATCAAAATCGGTTGTAGCAAACCAGATGGAACCTGATGTTTAGCTTTAACTTGCTGACAGACTAAACATTTCGACACAAAGTCAGAAATGTCTCGTTTCATACCATACCACCAATAGTGTTGCTTCAAATCATGATACATCTTTGTACTACCCGGATGAACAGATAGGCGACTATTATGGGCTTCATTCAAAATCAACTGAGTCAACTCTGGGTTTTCGAAACACATAATCGATCTCGAAATCTCAAGTAATCATCAACATCAATTCAAAATTCAGATTCGAAGTTCAAACTACATTAAGCTCTTTTCGCTAGCAACTCATTATCGACTTTCTGAGCATCACATATCTGTTGTAAAAACAATGGTTTCGCTTTCAATTCAGCCAACACTGAACCATCGTCAGACAGGTCTAAATGAGCATTCATCACACGCAATGAAAATAGTGATTTCTGACTGAGTGCATCAACTACAACATTTGCATTTCCCGGATGATAATCAATCACAAGCTCATAGTCTTTCAACAGCACTAGCCATCTCCTCTGACGCAGATTCAAGTCTTTCTGAGTCATCAAGTACTTTAAACTTTTATGATCTGAAAACACGTGGCATCTCTCACCGAAAAGATAATGGCGCCAAATTTTTAATGCAAACGCAATCACAGCTCAATCAAGATCATGTGTTGGATAATTCTTTTCATGTGGCTTTAGTTGTCTCGAGGCATAAGCTATAACTTTGCCTTCCTACATCAAAACACATCCCAGACCATTCAATGAAGCATCACTCTAAATCACGAATTCTTTACGCGATTCTGATTGTACCAAAACTGGAGCTTCGATTAACAGAGTTTTCAACTGATCAAAGCTTTTCTGACATTTATCAGACCATTCAAACCTCACGTCTTTTTGAAGTAATCTCATCAACGGAGTAGCTATCATCGAAAATCCTTTTACAAACTGACGATAATAACCAGCTAGACCAAGAAAACTGCGAACTTCAGACACTTTCTTCGGAGGTTTCCATTCCAGAATAGCAGAAATCTTACTCGGATCAACTCGTATTCCAGAGGCTGATACAATATGTCCCAGAAAACCAACTTCTCGCAACAAAAATTCACATTAGCTAAGTTTCGCATACAATTGCTTATCTCTCAGAGTTTGCAATACTACTCTCAGATGCTTGGCATACTCATTTTCATCACGTGAATAAATCAAAATGTCGGCAATGAATACAACAACAAATCGATCTAAATATGGTCTGAAAATTCTGTTCATCAGATCTATAAAGACTGCAGGAGCATTTGTTAATCCAAAAGGCATAACTAAGAACTTATAATGCCCGTACCTCGTTCTAAAAGCAGTTTTCGCAATGTCTGAATCTTTTACTCGCAACTGGTAATACCCCGATCTCAAATCTATTTTTGAAAACACGGTGGCTCCTTTCAACTGATCAAATAAATCATCGATTCTGGGCAGAGGATATTTGTTCTTTATAGTCACCTTATTCAACTGACGATAATCAATGCACATTCTCATCGTGCCATCTTTCTTTTTCACAAACAGAACAGGAGCACCCCAAGGTGAAAAACTTGGTCTTGCAAACCCTCTGTCAGTCAACTCTTGCAACTGTGACTTTAATTCTTTCAGTTCTGTTGGTGCCATTCTATAGGAGCTATCAAAATAGGAGTTGTTCCCGGATACAAAATAATACCAAATTCAACTTTACGTATCGGAGATAATCCCGACAATTCTTCAGGAAATACATCAGGGAATTCACAGACAACTGGCACTGATTCAACTTTCTTTTCAGTTACTTTCAAATCAATCACATAAGAAAAATAAGCTTCATAACCCTTTCTCAAGTAATTCTGAGCTTTTAACACAGATATCACAGCAGGTAACCCAGTCAAATCATTAGACTCAATACGAACTATTTCACGATTCAGGCATCTCAAATTGATAGTCTTTCTTTTTGCAGTTCACAACAGCATCACACAATGTCAACCAGTCCATACCCAAAATTATGTCAAACTCATCAAACGGTAATAGCATCAGATCAGTAGGAAAATAGATATTTCGAAACATTAACGGACAGTTCTTGAATATTTTATCAACCAGAACACTTTTACCTAAGGGATTCGATACTTTTATAACAAACTCGATGAGACTCTCTGTGCAAAGTCTTCACTGGATACTAAGTTCATGCATATATACGAATGTGTAGAACCGGGTCTATCAATGCAATCACGTGTATATCATAAAGAGTAAATGTAATAGCCCGATTTAGGGCCTAGTCAGAATAGTGGTGCGAGGCCACGAGTCTGAGGTGAATTCATGAGTTTTAAGGTTTATGCCATGTTTGCATGCTAGTGTGAAAGTTTCATGAAGCAATTTCGTTAAATTGAAGTTATTTGGTCCAAAAAGGACTAAATTGCAAGAGTTGCAAAATATGAGTTTCTAAAAGCTTTTTGCATGAAATAGATTTAGAATATCAATTAGAAGTCCTTAATTAGCTATTTTCCCCAAATATAATTTTTGGACAAAATTGGACATGAGTTAGTATTTATGAAAATTTTAAAGAGAAGGGCATTTTGGTCATTTGGTTAATAAATGATTAAAATAGGAAAAAAAATTATAAAAATCTATTCATCTTCTTCCTCTCATTGCCAAAAATTTGGAGACTCCATAGATAGGGTTCTTCATTTTTTTCAAGCTTGCTAGTAAGTTCATCTTAGCCCCGTTTTTAACATTCTTCATATTTTTGAAGTTCTCGTATTATGAACTAGCTAACTTTAGCTATATAATGAGCTAAGAGGCATGTTCAAAAATTCACCTATGAATGACATGGTTGTTAAATGATGTTTTATGGAAGTTTATGAGAGTTTGATGTTAGATAAACATCTTTTCCTTAATGAATTTCATGAAAAATGATAGTATGGACTAATTTGTAATAGTTATAAAAATGGGTCATACATACTAGAAATAATGAGAATTGATGATTGTTATAGTAGAGAAAATGAATTAGCTAAGCATGAAGTTTAAGAAAGTTGAATGAATATCATTTTACGAGCCTAGGGGCAAAAGTGCAAAAAATGAGAAAGTTTAGGGGCAAAATACTAATTTTTCCAAAATATGATTAAAGAGTCAACTTAGTCAATGTGAGTATTAAATGGTCTATTTATGATTATAGATCAAGAAAAACGAAGCCCGGATCGAAACCGAGGCAAGAACAAAGTCGTGGATTAAATTGCATATCTACATACATTTTGCATATTGAGGTAAGTTTGTGTGATTTCTAAGCTTTATGATTTCTATCATTAAATTGCTTAGTATAATGTACATTATTATCATGGAATGCTTAATGTTCTGCTAAACAAAGAAATCAATGAGATTAAATACAAGCATGTCCCGATTCAAGATGGAATTTCCCAGGATACTCGATCTACCACATGAGATTAGAAAGTTCGTATAAGACCAAGCCAAGGCATGGCATCGGCAATCAAGCAAGTTATCATGTAAGTCCAAGGCAAGCTTGGCATTGAACAAGTTATCATGTAAGTCCAAGGCAAGCTTGGCATTGAACAAGTTATCATGTATGTCCAAGGGAAGCTTGGCATTGAAAAGCTATCAAGAGAAAGAGATCCCATGTAAGTCCAAGCCAAGGCATGGCATTGGTGAGAACAAGAAAGACTTCGTATAAGTCCACGTCAAGACATGGCCTCGAAACCAAGATGAGATATTCCATGTAAGACCGTATCTAGGATATGGCTTTGGCATCAAGTTCATGTGAAGAGATTTAGTATCCTCGGTTATTCACAGAAATTCATCGGGCAAATGAGTAAAGTTAAAGTGAGATAGCAAGAAAGTTGAGTAAGCAAAGTTATTATCAAGTTGAAAATGAGTATTATTCATGTTATGAATGATGAATCAGAGATTATGATTATTATGTTAAAGTATGCTGATCAAAGTGATCAAGTGATACAGGTACCTTGTTTACCTCCCAAGTATGAGACTAGTAAGTTTCATGAGATATGAAAAAAACAAGCATGAGTAAGTAAGCTTTATAGCTAAAATTTATGATACCATTGTTGATGTCATACGGTTTATATTAAGCAAGTATGTTTCTATGAATATTATGCAAACTTACTAATCTAAATGCTTACGTCTTTTATCCTTTTTTTCTATGTAGTCCCGCCAAACTAACTTGTGGATCATTGAAGTCGGAGCTCGAAGCACATTATCAATCTTTTTTTTGGTATAGCTAAGTTGAAATTATATTAAGTATGGCATGTATAGGAAACGCTTTATTTTGAGTATATGTCGTAGAAAGGGCAAAAGTATGGGCCAAGATTGACTAAGCATGTATGTTATTAATATCAATGAAGCATGTTGTATTGTTCATAAATGATGTAATACTTGAGTTTCTGAATTGAGCTTGAGTTTAGTCTTGATTTCAGGGTGGTAATTGGCTTGGTAAATAGCCTCTAAGTGCCCACACGGATGGACACACGGGCATGTGTCTAGGTCGTGTGCACCCTGCACCATTGTATCTTAAGTCAGAACAGACACGGACCAGTCACACGGGCGTGTGCTTAGACTCTAGGTGGTGTTAAGGTATTCAGTCTGCACCACGGGTGGTAAGCACGGGCGTGTGCCTTGGCCGTGGGGCATTGGCAGAATGCTGGGGTTTTAGGCATAGTTTGGGGCCACGGATGTGTCCAGGCCGTGTGTATTTTGCCAGTATCCACCACGGGTGAAAGACACGGGCATGTTTTAGGGGTGCACAGGCGTGTCCCATACAACATGGGCGTGTCACCCCTGCTCTAAAGAAAAGTTTCTGAATATGTTCTGAAAGTTTTTAGACAAGTATTTAAGGCCTCGTAGTCCCATGAAAGGTATGAATAGACTGAGAAAGAGAAGTTTTTAATTCGAAACAAAATTTTATAGCCCGTAAGTACATGTTTAAGTGAGTTCAAGCATGGTAATGTCTCGTATCCAGTCTTGGTCCCAGATTCGGGTATGGGGTGTTACATTTAGTGGTATCAGAGCTACGGTTTAGTCGGTTCTAGGACTAACGTTGCAGAAGCACGAGTCTAGCTATACATGCCATACGTAAGAATGTTTTTATAATGATAGTGTGAGGACTCCTGACGACTTAAATCATGTTTATATGTTTAGTAAATGGATCCCGATAGATCTGTGGTGGATGACGTAGAAAGTAATGCACCGGCTCCCGCTGAAGGGACAGTGCCGAATGAGCATGAGAATAGACCCACTACGGTGAGTCAAGAAGGAGGAGAAGAGGCTAGAGAAGCATTCCTCCACATGATGAATACATGGTATACGGAGTTCGTTCGTACGAACCCGAATGCGCAACCCGTTCCACCCCCACCTATTCCTCAACCTATCCCAGTAGCCCCTCAAGTAGTAGAGGTGGTAAGAAGAGAGAAGCCTCCGGTTGATAGGATTAGGAAACATGGGGTAGAAGAATTCCGGGCTAGAAAAGATGATGATCCGAAAAAGGCTGAGTTCTGGATAGAAAATACTATCAGGGTATTTAATGAATTGTCATGCACACCTGAGGAATGCATGAAGTGTGTAGTCTCTCTTTTAAGAGATTCTCGCTACCAATGGTGGAACACCCTTGCGTCGATGGTACAGAGGAAAGGATCATATGGGAATTTTTCCAAGAAGAATTCAAGAAAAATATGTCGATCAAAGGTTTGTGGACCGTAAAAGGAAGGAATTCTTAGAATCTGAAGCAAGGCAAGATGTCGATGATCGACTATGAACGTGAGTTTGTACGACTCGAGAAGTACATTCGCGAATGCATGTCCACTGAGGCCATCATGAGTAAAAGATTTAAAGACGGGTTGAATGAGGACATCAAATTGTTTGTTACTGTCCTAGAACTAAAGGAATTTGTTGTGCCAGTAGAGAGGGCTTGTAAAGCCGAGGAATTAGTAAAAGAGAAAAGAAAGTCTGAAATAGAGTCTCGTGACTCTAGGAAGAGACAGTGGAATAAGTCATTCCAATCTTCCTCCAAGAAGTTAAGAGATTTCCCTACCCGATCAGCTACTTCCACTGGGTTTTCAAGGAAAGACAAGAGTAAGCAATATTCAGGGAATAAAGCACAGACTACTTCAGTTGCAAGTGTTGGGAATACTAGATTTGACAGACCCGAATGCCCACAATGTGGCAAACATCATCTTGGAGAATGCCGAGCACATAAAAATGCATGCTTTAGATATGGTTCCCAAGACCACTATATAAAAGATTGTCCAGAGATGATGAAAGAAGAGAGAACTAAGAACCCGAGATCTAGGAGTATGGTCCGAGGAAGACCGTAGAGAAACCCAAAAAGTTGGTCAAGTGGAAGAGGTAACCCTCGAGAGCAGGCCGCGAGACCCGAGGGTAGAGCGCCTGCAAGGACTTATGCCATTCGCGCTCGTGAAGAGGCATCTTCTCATGATGTTATTACGAGTACCTTTTCTCTTTTTGATATCAAAGTTATTGCTTTAATAGATCCTGAATCCACACACTCTTATATTTGCATGAAATTAGTGTCCGGTTTGAGTATGCCTATGGGTTCTACAGAATTTATGATTAAAGTGTCTAATCCTTTAGGCAAGAGTGTGTTAGTCGATAAAGTATGTAAAGATTGCCCATTAATGATTAGAAGTCATTACTTTAAAGCAAATCTTATGTTGCTACCATTCGATGAGTTCGACCTCATTCTTGGTATGGACTGGTTGACTGTCCATGATGTAATAGTTAATTGTGAGAAGAAATACATTGAGATGAAATGCGAGAATGGGGATGCTCTTCATCTAGAATCAGATGAGCAAGGTAAATTACCGGTAATGATTTCTAATATGACAGCACAGAGATACATAAGAAAAGGGTATGAAGCATATTTGGCCTTTGTGATGAATGATAAAGAAACAGAGTTAAAGATTGAGAGGCAGTACCAATAGTATGTGAGTACGTGGATGTTTTTCCCAAGAATTACCGTGACTACCACCGTTAGAGAGGTTGAGTTCAGCATTGAGCTAGCTCCTGCTTTCGCATCGATATCTATTACTCCTTACGAGAATGGCTCCAACGGAGTTGAGAGAGTTGAAGTCACAGTTGCAAGAGTTGACAGATAAAGGTTTTGCGAGATCAAGTTGTTCTCCATGGGGTGCTCCGGTTTTATTTGTGAAAAAAAAAAGATGGCACCATGAGATTGTGCATAGATTACCGTCGACTTAATAAAGTGACAGTAAAGAACAAATACCCATTGCCAAGGATCGATGATTTGTTCGACCAATTGAAAGGAGCCACTGTGTTCTCCAAAATAGACTTGAGATTAGGGTACTACCAGCTGAGAGTAAGAGAATCAGATGTGTCCAAGACAGCTTTTCGAACAAGGTATGGGCATTATGAATTTTTAGTCATGCCTTTTGGACTGACCAATGCTCCTACGGTATTCATGGACTTAATGAACCGCATCTTTAGACCATACCTCGACAAGTTTGTAGTCGTTTTCATTGACGACATACTAATTTATTTCCGAAATGAGAATGAACATGCTGAACATCTACGGATAGTTTTACAGACTCTTCGAGAAAGTCAGTTGTATGCCAAATTCAGTAAAAGCGAATTTTGGCTCAAGGAAGTAGGATTTCTTGGACATATTTTCTCGATAGATGGAGTCCGAGTAGATCCAAGTAAGATCTCAGCCATAATGGACTGGAAGCTACCGAAGAATATCCCTGAGATTAGAAGTTTTCTAGGCCTAGCCGGCTATTACAGACGATTCGTCAAGGGGTTTTCCATGATTGCAACCCTGATGACTAAATTGTTACAGAAAAATGTGAAGTTTGAGTGGATAGAACAATGCCAACAAAGTTTTGAGAAGTTGAAAGCAATGTTGATAGAAGCTCCAGTTTTAGTACAACCCGAGTCAGGGAAAGAGTTTATAATTTACAAATGATGCATCCTTAAATGGATTAGGTCAGTACTTATGCAAGAAGGTAAGGTGATTGCTTATGCCTAAAGACAGTTGAAGCCTCATGAGAAGAATTATCCGACGCATGATTTAGAGTTGCCTGCCATAGTCTTCGCTTTGAAGATTTGGAGACACCATTTATATGGTGAAAAATGTCAGATTTTTACTGATCACAAAAGTTTGAAGTACTTGATGATGCAGAAAGAGTTGAACTTAAGGCAACGAAGATGGTTAGAATTATTAAAAGACTATGAATTGGTCATTGACTACCATCCAGGAAAGGCGAATGTGGTCGCCGATGCTTTAAGCAGAAAGTCCCTATTTGCATTAAGAGCATTGAATTCAAGGATATCTTTATCCGATGATGGTTCTATTTTAGCTGAGCTGAGAGCTGGACCAATGTTTCTTCACGAGATCTTGGAAGCTTAGAAAGAAGATAGCGAATTGCAAGCCAAGAGAGCTCAGTGTGAATCCGATGTTGGATCTGACTTTTGGATTAATTTCGATGGATATTTGATGTTTAAAGATAGAGTTTGTGTACCGAGAAAAGAGGAGCTTATTCAGAAAATTTTGTATGAAGCACACAACGGATGTTTGTCTGTACATCCAGGAAGTACAAAGATGTATAATGATTTGAAGCAACAATATTCGTGGCCGAAAATGAAGAAAAATATTTCAGAGTTTGTTTCCAAGTGCATAATTTGTCAGCAAGTAAAGGCTGAACACCAAGTACCTTTGGGTTTACTTTAGCCCATCTTGGTTCCCGAGTGGAAATGGGACCGTATCACCATGGATTTTGTAATGGGTTTACCGTTGTCACCCAGCAAGAAGGATGCTATATGGGTCGTAGTGGATAGACTTACGAAGTCAGCCCATTTTGTATCTGTACGAGTTGATTTCTCACTCGACAAGTTAGCAAACTTGTATGTTTCAGAAATAGTAAGGCTTCACGTTGTTCCGTTGTCAATCATCTCGGATAGAAATCCGAGGTTTACATCCAAATTTTGGAAGAAGTTACAAGAGGCCTTGGGTACAAAGTTGAACTTTAGTACCGCTTTTCATCCTCAAACTGACGGTCAGTCAGAGAGGTTAATTCAAGTACTCGAGGATATGCTCAGATGTTGTATTCTTGAATTCCGAGGCGCTTGGGAAAAGTTTCTCCCATTGGTAGAGTTTGCCTACAATAATAGTTTTTCATCGAGTTTAAAGATGGCGCCTTATGAGGCTCTATATGGGCGAAAAGTGCACGAACGCCTTTATTTTGGGTGAACTCAAAGAAAACCAAATTCATGGGGTTGATTTGGTTAGAGAAGCTGAAGAGAAAGTGAAAGTGATACGAGAATGTTTAAAAGTCTGCATCGAAAGACAAGTCCTATTCGGACTTAAAAGAAAAGAGATGGAGTATCAAGTCGAGATAAAGTTTTCTTGAAAGTGTTACCATGGAGAAAAGTTCTCGATTTGGCGGAAAGGCAAGTTGAGTCCACGTTTTATTGGACCGTATGAGATTACCGAGAAAGTTGGACCGGTAGCTTACAGATTGGCTCTGCCACCAGAGTTAGAAAAGATACATGATGTGTTTCACGTGTTAATGTTGAGACGCTACCGATCAGATCCTTTACATGTAATTACCCCGTCAGAGATAGAGATTCATCCCGACATGACTTATGGTGAAGAACCAGTTAAGATTTTGGCTCGGGAAATCAAAAAGCTAAGAAATAAAAGTATTGCCCTAGTGAAAGTATTGTGGCAAAGACATGGGATAGAGGAAGCGACGTGGGAACCAGAAGAAATCATGAGAAACCAGTATCCAAATCTATTTGCTAGTAAGATTTTCGAGGACGAAAATTCGTAAGTGGGGAGAATTATAACAGCCCGATTTAGGGCCTAGTCAAAATAGTGGTGCGAGGCCACGAGTCCGAGGTGAATTCATGAGTTTTAAGGTTTATGCCATTTTTGCATGCTAGTGTGAAAGTTTCATGAAGCAATTTCATTAAATTGAAGTTATTTGGTCCAAAAAGGACTAAATTGCAAGAGTTGCAAAATATGAGTTTCTAGAAGCTTTTTGTATGAAGTAGCTTTAGAATATCAATTAGAAGTCCTTAATTAGAAATTTTCCCAAAATATAATTTTTGGACAAAATTGGACATGAGTTAGTATTTATGAAAATTTTAAAGAGAAGGGCATTTTGGTCATTTGGTTAATAAATGATTAAAATCGGAAAAAGATGATAAAAATCTATTCATCTTCTTCCTCTCATTGCCGAAAATTTGGAGACTCCATAGCTAGGGTTCTTCATTTTTTTCAAGCTTGCTAGTAAGTTCATCTTAGCCCAGTTTTTAACATTCATCGTATTTTTGAAGTTCTCGTATTATGAACTAGCTATTTTTAGCTATATAATGAGCTAAGATGCATGTTCAAAAATTCACCTATGAATGACATGGTTGTTAAATGATGTTTTATGGAAGATTATGCGAGTTTGATGTTAGATAAACACCTTTTCCTTAATGAATTTCATGAAAAATGATAGTATGGACTAATTTGTAATAGTTATAAAAATTGGTCATACATACTAGAAATAATGAGAATTGATAATTGTTATAGTAGAGAAAATGAATTAGCTAAGCATGAAGTTTAAGAAAGTTGAATGAAAATCACTTTACGAGCCTAGGGGCAAAAGTGCAAAAAATGAGAAAGTTTAGGGGCAAAATACTAATTTTGCCAAAATATGATTAAAGAGTCAATTTAGTCAATGTGAGTATTAAATGGTCTATTTATGATTATAGATCAAGAAAAATGAAGCTCGGATCGAAACCGAGGCAAGAACAAAGTCGAAGACTAAATTGCATATCTACATACATTTTGCATATTGAGGTAAGTTTATGTGATTTCTAAGCTTTATGATTTCTATCATTAAATTGCTTAGTATAATGTACATTATTATCATGAAACGCTTAATGTTCTGCTAAACAAAGAAATCAATGAGATTAAATACGAGCATGTCCCGATTGAAGATGGAATTTCCCAGGATACTCGATCTACCACATGAGATTAGAAAGTTCGTATAAGACCAAGCCAAGGCATGGCATCGGCAATCAAGCAAGTTATCATGTAAGACCAAGGCAAGCTTTGCATTGAACAAGTTATCATGTAATTCCAAGGCAAGCTTGGCATTGAACAAGTTATCATGTAAGTCCAAGGCAAGCTTGGCATTGAAAAAGTTATCATGTAAGTCCAAGGCAAGCTTGGGATTGAAAAGCTATCACGAGAAAGAGATCCCATGTAAGTCCAAGCCAAGGCATGGCATTGGTGAGAACAAGAAAGACTTCGTATAAGTCCACGTCAAGACATGGCCTCGAAACCAAGATGAGATATTCCATGTAAGACCGTATCTAGGATATGGCTTTGGCATCAAGTTCATGTGAAGAGATTTAGTATCCTCGGTTATTCGCAGAAACTCATCGGGCAAATGAGTAAAGTTAAAGTGAGATAGCAAGAAAGTTGAGTAAGAAAAGTTATTATCAAGTTGAAAATGAGTATTATTCATGTTATGAATGATGAATCAGAGATTATGATTATTATGTTAAAGTATGCTGATCAATGTGATCAAGTGATACAGGTACCTTGTTTACCTCCCAAGTATGAGACTAGTAAGTTTCATGAGATATGAAAAAATCAAGCATGAGTAAGTAAGCTTTATAGCTGAAATTTATGATACCATTGTTGATGTCATATGCTTTATATTAAGCAAGTATGTTGCTATGAATATTATGCAAACTTACTAAGCTAAATGCTTACGTCTTTTATCCTTTCTTTCTATGTAGTCCCGCCAAACTAACTTGTGGATCGTTGAAGTCGGAGCCCGAAGCACACTATCAATCCTTATTTTGGTATAGCTAAGTTGAAATTATATTAAGTATGGCATGTATAGGAAACGTTTTATTTTGAGTATATGTCGTAGAAAGGGAAAAAGTATGGGCTATCAAGTTTATTATTCTTTTGTAAATGGCTAAGTGATTGGCCAAGATTGACTAAGCATGTATGTTATTAATATCAATGAAGAATGTTGTATTGTTCATAAATGATGTAATACTTGAGTTTCTGAATTGAGCTTGAGTTTACTCTTGATTTCAGGGTGGTAATTGGCTTGGTAAATAGCCTCTAAGTGCCCACACGGATGGACACACGGGCATGTGTCTAGGCCATGTGTACCCTGCACCATTGTATCTTAAGTCAGAGTAGACCATGGACCAGTCACACGGGCGTGTGTTTAGACTCTAGGCCGTGTTAAGGTAGTCAGTGTGCACCACGGGTGGTAAGCACGGGCGTGTACCTTGGCCGTGGGGCATTGGTAGAATGCTGGGGTTTTAGGCACGGTTTGGGGCCACGGGTGTGTCCAGGCAGTGTGTATTTTGCCAGTATCCACCACGGGTGAAAGACACGGGCATGTTTTAGGGGTGCACGGGCGTGTCCCAAACAACATGGGCGTGTGACCCCTGCTCTAAAGAAAAGTTTCTGAATATGTTCTGAAATTTTTTAGACAAGTGTTTAAGGCCTCGTAGGCCCATGAAAGGTATGAATAAACTGAGAAAGAGAAGTTTTTAATTCGGAAAAAAATTTTATAGCCCGTAAGTACATGTTTAAGTGAGTTCAAGCATGGTAATGTCTAGTATCCAGTCTTGGTCCCGGATTCAGGTATGGGGTGTTACAGTAAATGTACCCGTAATAACATCTGGAAATGAAGCTTCCTCACGACCTCGGATGGTATACGCTCTGGCAGGCGCTCTAGCTTCAGATCTCGCAACAGTGTCTTTCATAGTTCTCTAACTACTACTAACATTTCTTGCATTTCGGGAAGGTCTACGTCTCGCTAAAATATTATCAGATCTCGGATTCTGAACAATCTCTTGCTCAACAGACTCTGGGCAATCACGGATGAAATGATCTAACGATCCACATCTGAAGCAAGCTCGATCATTCAATCTAGAACTTCCCGAATGTCTTTTACCATAATGCTTACACTCGGGTTGCTCGGATCGAACATTTCCAACACTCGCCATCGATATCGCTGGAGCTTTGGAGCTCAACTTTGATCTAGCTCGATCTCTACCCGAATGTCCCACATTTGCCTTTGAACGACTATGCTAAACTCAGAATTTCTTCGAAGCAGACTGAAATGATTTGCTTGGAAATCTCTTTCTCACATCTCTGGCTTCAGACTCAACTTTTCTTTTGTCTTTCCCGAGTGCCTCAGCTTTACACACTCGGTCAACAAGCACAACAAACTCTTTTATTTCTAAAATCCCAACAAGCAAACGAATATCTTCATTAAGGCCATCTTCAAATCTTTTACACATTATTGCCTCGGTCGATACACATTCTCGAGCATACTGACTTAATCTCACGAACTCTCGTTCGTACATTCTTGAGCATACTGACTTAATCTCACGAACTCTCATTCGTAGTCAGTGACAGACATGCAACCTTGTTTCAATTCCAGAAATTCTTTCCGTTTCTGATCTATGAATCTCTGACTGATATATTTCTTTCGAAACTCAGACTGAAAGAAATCCCAAGTAACCCATTCCTTTGGTACCACTGGAACCAAAGTCTTCCACCATTGATAGGTCGTGTCTCGTAGCAAAGAAACAACACACTTTATGCATTCCTTGGGATTCAGCGACATTTCATCAAATATCTGGATTGTGTTCTCTAACCAAACCTCGGCTTTCTCGACATCGTCATCACTGGTGGCCCAAAACTCTTCAGCCTCATACTTATGGATCTTTTCGACCGGAGGTTTATTCAACATATTTAGATTCATAGCCGGAGGTATAACAGAAGTCTGAGGGGGATTAAGCGGGGGCGGAGGTTGTGAAACAGTCGGATTATTTCTTACGAACTGAGTGAACCACTCACTCATCATTTGGAAGAAAGCTTGTTTAGCTTCTCCCTATTGACCGCTCGTAGCTAGTCTCGAATCATAGGGCGCTGTCCCTTGAGCGGGAGCAGGTGCATTGCTTTCAACATCGTCAGCTACGGCTCTTTCGGGATCCATTACTATACAATAAACACATTTTACACGTCAAGATTCATCACACTATCACAGTTCAGATATATGGCATGTATAGCTAGACTCTCACACGCTACGTTAGTCTGAGAATCGACTAAACCGTCGCTCTAATACCAATCAAATGTAACACCCCTAACCCATAACCATCGCTAGTCTAGGGTTAAAGGCGTTACAGACAGATCGGAAACTTTTACAAACATTTCATAACGTAATCAGACAAATCACATCAAAGCGTCCCTAGAATAGGTCAATGAGACCTTAAACATGCTTTAGAATAGGGCTGAGACTAAACCGAACTCATACAAAAAATTTTAGAAATTTTAAACTTTTCTAAGTTACAGAGGTCACACTGTAACACCCCAAACCCTACCCTAAACGTTACGACCAGAATCGGCATGTCACATGAAAGGAATGTCTAAAAACTGTGCATTCGTTAAAAGCTCATATTCTTTATAGTTGTGGTGAGAAATCGAGTTTAAGTAATTTTGAATAAGAAATGGTTTATTATCATTTTAGGAAAATCCCATATTGATCATTTAATAATAAGCAATAAACAAATTGAAAGTTTGAAACCAAATAAAATACCCAAGGCCTTATTACATAACAAAAACTCAAATAAAAATAAGTCCAAATAAAAGAAATGAATTTACGAGTAAATATATGTATAGCCTCCACGAGTCCACCTCAGCTCCCAAATCCGCGATCTAATGATTACCTGCAAAATTTAACTAAGGGTGAGTCATCGAGACTCGAGTGTGTAAATCCCCATTCAACAGGCCCTTACACAATTTCATATGAAAATATGCATATCATGCACCCAAACCTAGCCATCCGCAACTCCTTTTTCTACCCCGTGTGGTACCAAACCACTGGTGGTGCCAAACCACTGGTGACCCAAAGTCACGATATCCATAATTGTGGTGCCAAACCACTGGTGACCCAAAGTCACGAATAATCCAAATGATGGGGCCAACCCATTGTGTGATACCAAATCACTGGCGTCAATCCCGTATTATCATCTGTGGGGCCAACCCACTGTGGTACCAAACCACTGGGACGAGACGCTATGAGGTGCCAAACCTCTGGTGTCCCAAAGACACGAATGTGATACCAAATCACTGGTGACCGAAGTCACGATTCCAATGATGGGGCCAACCCATCGTGTGATACCAAATCACTGGCGACGATCCCATATCTCAAAAGTGGGGCCAACCCACGGTGGTGTTAACCACAGGGACGAGTCGCTATGAGGTGCCAAACCTCTGGATGTACCAAACCTCTGGTGACCGTAGTCACGGTGTGTTACCAAAACACTGGTGCCCGTCGGCACGATTAATACTGCCCCCTCCACTCATATAACCCATGCAATATGACATAATAATTCGTGTATGCAGTATGTCATGTATGCTAGACATATATCAAATATAAGTATAACATGAATTACCATCATAATCGAGATAGACATAAAACAACATAATCACCTAATCAACCTCTAAGGGTATAACCGTAATTTTACCTACCAAGGGCATTTTCGTAATTTACCTACCAAGGGTATATCGGTAATTTACCCACCAAGGGCATTTTCATAATTTACCCTTCAGTGGTATTTCAGTAATTTACCTACTAAGGGTATTTTCGTAATATACCCTTCTCTGAAGTATTTTGGTAATTTACCCACCAAGGGCATTTCGTAATTTTTTCCACCATCAAGTTTTCGAGGAAAACGTTGTAAAAATAATGTTCTTGGATTTGAAAAAAAGTTATTGCACAAGTTTTGAAAATATTAGGGTTTGTTGTTTCATTCTTTTTCGAAAACATGGCTAATTCCCTTTTCGGGTTTTAATCATTATGGTTAGCCTATGACCGAGCCCTCTTGGTCAGGGTGAACCAAAGCTACGCACCAGGCAGGATTCGAGTGAAGAGGAGGTGGGTCACGCGGACCGCTTAAATACCAAGCTCTCACCGAACCTTTCTAGACATGCGCACAGAGGTTGCCACACCACTGAGCCCTCTGAGTTAGGGTGAACCGATGCTACGCACCAGGTAGGATACCTGCGAAGAGGAGGTGAGTCACGAGGACTGCTTATATACCAGGCTCTTCCGGATCCAATCCTAGACATGCGTACAGGGGTTACCACACCCTAGCTCATTGACTAAGTCATAGGTTGGTTTAGTTCTTTAAGTCTTATGTTCTGTTTGTGTTTGAGTAATCTAACCTTAAGGTCCAAGTCATATAAGTATATCTTGTATTAATGCCGTTCTCAAAAATTTTAAATCAAGGCCCATTGGGCCCAATCCTACTAGGCCCAATTCCGGGATGTTACAAATCTACCCTCCTTAAAGAAATTTCGTCCTCGAAATTTCCAACTCTGAGAACATTCGTACCACCTAACCTACAACGCTGTGCTCATGCTGCGCACTCGATTCCAATAACCCTAATGTACTTTTAACTAGAATTTAGAAATCCTACACATACTAAAAAAAACTAACCATTAAAGCGGATAAATATTTCAGAATGCGCAATCAACTCTATATCCGAACATCACATCCAACCCAAACACACAGAATAGATATTCAAAATACAACATATAACAAAGAAAAGTATCGAGAAACTTACAGATGCGGATTGGTGCCGGACACTCGGGTGCCATATTTCAACAAAAGAACAGATATATATTTTTCTAAACCATTTTCCAAACCATCTTTTGCAAACATTTTTTGAACCCAAACCCACAAATGAGTTTTTTGAACCTAGGCTCGATACCATAATTGTAACACCCCAAACCCGGCCTAAACGTTACGACCGAATCGGCATGTCACATGAAAGGAATGTCTAAAAAGCGTGCATTCGTTAAAAGCTCATATTCTTTATAGTTGTGGTGAGAAATCGAGTTTAAGTAATTTTGAATAAGAAATGGTTTATTATCATTTTAGGAAAATCCCATATTGATCATTTAATAATAAGCAATAAAAAAATTGAAAAATTTGAAACCAAATAAAATACCCAAGGCCTTATTACATAACAAAAACTCAAATAAAAATAAGTCCAAATAAAAGATATGAATTTACGAGTAAATATATGTATAGCCTCCACGAGTCCACCTCGGCTCCCAAATCCATGATCTAATGATTACCCGCAAAATTTAACTAAGGGGTGAGTCATCGAGACTCGGTGTGTAAATCCCCATTCAACGAGCCCTTACACAATTTCATATGAAAATATGCATATCATGCACCCAAACCTAGCCATCCGCAACTCCTTTTTCTACCGTGTGGTACCAAACCACTTGGTGGTGCCAAACCACCGGTGACCCAAAGTCACGATATCCATAATTGTGGTGCCAAACCACTGGTGACCCAAAGTCACGAATAATCCAAATGATGGGGCCAACCCATCGTGTGATACCAAATCACTGGCGTCAATCCCGTATTATCATCTGTGGGGCCAACCCACTGTGGTACCAAACCAACGGGGCGAGGCGCTATGAGGTGCCAAACCTCACGTGTCCCAAAGACACAAATGTGATACCAAATCACTGGTGACCGAAGTCACGATTCCAATGATGGGGCCAACCCATCGTGTGATACCAAATCACTGGCGACGATCCCATATCTCAAAAGTGGGGCCAACCCATGGTGGTGTTAACCACAGGGACGAGTCGCTATGAGGTGCCAAACCTCTAGAGGTACCAAACCTCTGGTGACCGTAGTCACGGTGTGTTACCAAAACACTGGTGCCCATCGGCACGATTAATACTGCCCCCTCCACTCATATAACCCATGCAATATGACATAATAATTCGTGTATGCAGTATGTCATGTATGCTAGACATATATCAAATATAAGTATAACATGAATTACCATCATAATCAGATAGACATAAAACAACATAATCACCCTAATCAACCTCTAAGGGTATAACCGTAATTTTACCTACCAAGGGCATTTTCGTAATTTACCTACCAAGGGTATATCGATAATTTACCCACCAAGGGCATTTTCATAATTTACCCTTCAGTGGTATTTCAGTAATTTACCTACTAAGGGTATTTTCGTAATATACCCTTCAGGGGTATTTTGGTAATTTACCCACCAAGGGCATTTCTGTAATTTTTCCACCATCAAGTTTTCGAGGAAAACGTTGTAAAAATAATGTTCTTGGATTTGAAAAAAAGTTATTGCACAAGTTTTGAAAATATTAGGGTTTGTTGTTTCATTCTTTTTCGAAAACATGGCTAATTCCCTTTTCGGGTTTTAATCATTATGGTTAGCCTATGACCGAGCCCTCTTGGTCAGGGTGAACCAAAGCTACGCACCAGGCAGGATTCGAGTGAAGAGGAGGTGGGTCACGCGGACCGCTTAAATACCAAGCTCTCACGAACCTTTCTAGACATGCGCCTGAGAGGTTGCCACACCACCGAGCCCTCTCGAGTTAGGGTGAACCGAAGCTACGCACTGGTAGGATACTGCGAAGAGGAGGTGAGTCACGAGGACTGCTTAAATACCAGGGCTCTTCCGGGATCCAATCCTAGACATGCGTACAGGGGTTACCACACCCTAGCTCATTGACTAAGTCATAGGTTGGTTTAGTTCTTTAAGTCTTATGTTCTGTTTGTGTCTGAGTAATCTAACCTTAGGGTCCAAGTCCTATAAGTCTATCTTGTATTAATGCCGTTCTCAAAAATTTTAAATCAAGGCCCATTGGGCCCAATCCTACTAGGCCCAATTCCGGGATGTTACACACACGCCCGTGTGGGCAGGCCGTGTGCCTCCCACGGCTTTAGACACGCCCATGTGTCCAAGCCGTGTCAAAATAGGGCATACATACTGACTTGTCCACACGGCCATGGACACGTCCGTGTGCCTCACCCGTGGTCGAGCCTGACTTGCACCCCACGGCCAGTCACACGTCCGTGTGTCCAACCCGTGGTTGAACCTGACTTGTTTTGAAATACAACCACGAGGGACACGGTCGAGCCGCACGCCCGTGTACTCAACCGTGTGGGCATTTATAGGCCATTTTCAAGGCCAAAATGCCACCCACACTTTGGTCATACCTACAAGCTTAAACAAGCATTATCTCATACACAATTGGCAACCAAAAATCATGACAAATGATCATCTTATCATCCCATTCAATCTCACTTCTAAACATGCCACTTATATACTAAATAATCCAACCAAAACACATGTAAAACCAAGCATGAACCATCCACAATTTTACCATTTCTCTATGGCATCAATACATCAATAAGCTTACCATTCATATGACCATTTCATTTGCCATCAAGCCATACCAAAACGTGTATCATAGACCATAATCATTCATGCATATTACCAGCATTTATCTAGCCACATTACATGGCCAATTACACATGTCTCAAACATACTCCAAAACAACTAGCCTATACATGCCATATTTAGCTATATCCACATTCAAAAGTACCAAAATAAGATTGAGTAGTGTGATGACGACCCTCGACGATCCCCGAGCCTTCAGTAGCTTTGACGATCTATAAAACAGAGCAAACACACAAAAAGTAAGCTTTCCAAAAGTTTAGTAAGCCATATACAAATAAACTTAGCATAAATTGCACATAGCTACATTAATATAACGACATTAATGTTTCTCATAGCAAAAGTATCACATATTCTTTAGCTTATTTGCTTAGCCATAGCTAACCACATTCCTCTACTCAAGTATCACTTATACACATAGCTTATTCAAGCATATATTCACATGTTACCTCATCAAATCCATACACATAATCACTTAAGTAAGCTCATATAAACAATTACCTTTCATACACACATAGTGTACTTTTCATACGTACCTGAATCGTTTACACATCTCACATAGACATTCATTTCTCGGACTTGCCCGTTGAACCGTTCAGAATCTAATAGGATGCTCGGAATGCTCAGAATAGTCGTATAATGCAAATGTCCCAGACGAGGTCTTAAATGTATTCAGATATCGATGCCACTGTCCCAGACAGGGTCTTACACGAATTAATACGATGCTAATGTCCCAGACATGGTCTTACACGTAAGTATCATATCAAAGCCAACGTCCCAAACGTGGTCTTACACGAAATCTCAAATCAATGCCAACGTCCCAGACGTGGTCTTACATGATAACCCAAATCAAACACCTATGTCATGACATACGTAATCCTATCTATTCCTAGGTTCGTACGGGACTTCTCTGACGTTGATGCATTGTCGATACTTCCTCGAAATTCATATACTATCATTCTCATATACACTCATCATAATGAGATTTCATACAAACATACAGAAATAATACAAATACATTTATTTGTATATAGACTTACCTCAGATTCGGATATTCGATCGGATTCGGTTATTCGACAACTTTTGACTTTCCACGATCTAAGTCTGTTTTCTTTGGTTCTTGATCTATACATATTAAAATTTAACCCATTAATTCACCAAAACATTCAATTCAATCCAAGAACACACATTTAGAGCACTTTACAATTTAGTCCTCATATTTTCACATTTGAACAATTTAGTCCCTATTTCACAAAATCACAAAATATACAAAATCTCATGATACCCATGCATAGCCAAATTCTACTCATGCTCATATGAGTCCATACATTTCATTTATTTCACAATTTAGTCCTTCAAAATATTATTCTTTCAATTTAATCCAAATTACACAAAATCATCAAAACTCCAAAGACAAACTATGTTATTCTATCACATATAATTCATATTTCACCATCAAACATCCCAAAACTCACATGTTCATCAATGGCACATTACAAAATATTCATCAATTCACACAATTGAAGCATGGGTTTCAAAGTACTCAAAGCAACTGATAAACGATAAATGTAACACATTTTAATCCCACGCTTAGCGTGTTTTTGGATGTTTATTTATATAATTATGTGAATTCGATGCTCCTAATCCTTTAAATTTGTATTTCTATCCTTAGGAGAGCATAGGGAAGCAAAAGGAGCAGAAAACGGGCCAAAAAGGGATAAAATGGGCCTACCTCAGAAATCAACACGGCCTAGACTATCGCACATGGGCAGACCAGACGGGCATGTGTGGCGAGCAGAATCGAACACAGCCTAAGCTATCGCACACGGATGTGTCACACAGGCGTGTCCCTGCTGAACCCAAGTCTAAATCTATTCAAAAAGGACTACTTGTGGGCCAATGAAGGTTCTCCAAAGCCTATATAGACACCCTAGGGGAGGACCTAAGGTGGGACGCAGAGTAGATCAAAGAAATTACTCAAAGGAAGCCGACGGAATCATCTCAAAAGCGGATTCACTCCAAGATTGAAGATCTCCATCAAGTTCTTTAGAAGTTTTTGGGTTCTTTATGTCTTGTTGTTTTCTTAATTCTATGATGTTTTTCTTTTACGTTATGAACTAAACTCCCTAAATACCTAGGGAGGATGAAACCTAGATGAAACTTATTATTTAATAAATCTGAATTACGTGATAAATACTTGTTCTTATTCTTAATTATGTGTTCTTAATCCTTGTTTGAATGTTTTCAGGAATATTAATTCAAGATCGATGTGCTTATTCAGTGGAGCAAAAGTCCCTGTTTAAGAGTAGATCCATCATAATTAAGTGAAGTTGATTGCAACCCCAGAAATATGGCGACATAAATCTGCCGGGTTAGTGTCAAATCTAATAAGGGAATCCATAGATCGAGTTAATGTGACGATAGGGGCTTTAATTAGAAAGAGATTTCAATTAATCAACCTCAAGTCAGTTGTTTTTAACATAATTTAGGGATTTCTACGGATCAAGTCAAGTGAATAAATCATTTAATTCAAAGTCAAAATAATAAGTGAAATATAGGTGGATTCTTCCTTGGGTATTTTCTTTATTATTAGTTTATTCGATTATTTCTTTCACTCCCTGTTGCGTTCATATCAATTAGTTAGTTAATTTTAGATTAAAAACAAAATCCTTAATTATTAGGCTAAATAATAAAAAGGTAGTTATTACTAGTAATTTTAGTCCTTGAGGATACGATATTCTGGACTCACCATAACTATACTACTGTTCGATAGGTGCGCTTCCCTTTGTCGAAATATTAGTTAGTTTCGAGCCCATCAAGTTTTTAGCGCCGTTGACGGGGACTAAGATATTAGGAATGCTTAATTTTTATTACTTTAGTCATTTTTATTTTTATTGCAATTTATTCGTGTTTTTATTTTAATTTACTAACTTTTCTTTTATTTGCTTCTGGGAGGTATTTTTAGTTTATGACTAGAAGGAACCCGTCAGGACCCCTACTATTTGATAGCGAAATCGAAAGCACAGCTCGCAGAAATCGTAGAGAAATAAGGCGAAGTCTACAGTATATAGAGGAAGAGCAAGAGGATGATACCAATATTACCGAGGAGATGGCTGAAAATCAGAATAATCTGCTACCTCCTGCGGTTGTCGCGAATCCGGTGAATCAAAATCCTGCTCCTCGTACTATGTACGATTATGCTAAGCCCAAATTAACTGGGGCTAAATCGAGTATTGTTAGACCTGGTATTGTGGCAATTAATTTTGAACTGAAACCTAACACTATTCAAATGATTCAACAGTTTGTTTAGTTTGATGGTTTGCAGGATGAGGACCCAAATACTCATTTGGCCAACTTTCTAGAATTTTGCGACACTTTCAAGATTAATGGCGTTTATGATGATGCCATTCGCCTTCGGTTATTTCCTTTTTCATTAAGGAATAAAGCTAAATAGTGGTTGAACTCGTTACCACGAGGTTCCATCACTACTTGGGAACAAATGGCCGAAAAGTTTTTATTAAAATATTTTCCGCCGGCTAAAATGGAAAAGTTGAGGAATGATATCTCTTCTTTTGTGCAGATAGATTTAGAAACTCTTTACGATGCTTGGGAGAGGTATAAGGACTTATTGAGAAGGTGCCCTCACCATGGGTTACCTCTATGGCTACAGGTTCAAACTTTCTTCAATGGTTTGAACCCCTCAACTAGGCAACTGATCGATGCAGCCGCCGGTGGTACCCTAAATAACAAAACACCTGAGGAGGCTTATGAGTTTATAGAGGAGATGTCACTGAATAATTATCATTGGCAAGTCATGAGGACAAATCCGATGAAAGCAGCTGGTGTTTTTAACGTTGAGGCGGTCACCATGCTATCAAACTAGGTAGATCTCTTAAATAAGAAAATTGATGGTTTGTATGGTTCTTCGCAGATACATCCCGTGATGCAGTGCAACACAAATGGAGGAGGAATGAACACCACAGAATATCCATCTTACAACTCGAGCACAGAGAATGAGCAAGTCCACTATATGGGTAATAATTCTAGACCTCAGAATAATCCCTATAGTAACACTTACAATGCAGGTTGGAGGAACCATCCCAATTTATCATGGGGTGGTCAAGGAAATCAGAGACCACAACCCTCTCCAGGCTTTCAACAACAACCTTACCAGCAGGAGAAGAAGCTAAACCTTGAAGAGATGCTGACGAAATTTATTTCGGTGTTAGAAACCCGCTTCCAAAACACCGAAATAGAACTTAAAAATCAACAAGCATCAATTCAAGGGCTTGAGAATCAAATCGGTCAATTGGGAAAGATGATTTTAGAATGACCATAAGGTAGCTTGCCAAGCAACACTGAAACTAACCCAAGGGAGCAACTTCATCCCATTACTGTTCGAGATGAAGAAGGGTTAGCTGAATTTGAATCTGAACCAAGGCGAGAAACTATGGTAAGCAATGGTAAGGTTGAGGTAAGCCAGAACGAACAAAAATCGGTAAGTAAGGAGTATACACCTCATGTGCCATATCCCAACGCGATAAAGAAAGACCGCACAAATGAATAATTCGGTAAATTTCTTAATGTTTTAAAAAAATTGCATATTAACTTACCGTTTATTGAAGCTCTTTCGTAGATGCCCAACTCAGTTAAATTTTTAAAAGAGCTTTTTCGTAGATGATTTGTTGCACATGGAGCTAAATGCAGTGTGCTCAGCTATCTTACAAAATAAACTACCCAACAAATTGAATGATCTAGAGAGTTTTACTATTCCTTGTTTAATTGGTAGTTTAAAATTAAATAATGCTTTAGCTGATTTAGGGGCAAGTATTAAGGTCATGCCTTACAAAATGTTTAAATAGCTAGGTCTTGGGAAACCCAAACAAACTAGGATGAGCATTCAATTAGCAGATAAAACCATTAGATTTCCTAGGGGTATTGTTGAAGATGTACTCGTAAAAATTGATAAATTCATATTCCCAGTTGACTTTTTTGTCCTAGACATGGATGAGGATAGTGATGTCCCTTTAATTTTAGGACGCCCCTTTTTATTAACTGCTAGAACTATCATTGATGTTGGTACAGGTGAACTCACACTTCGTGTAGGTGATGATACGACCACGCTCCAAGCTCGTGATTCGATTAAGACATCAAGTAATAAAGACGATTCTATTAATCCTGTTAATCATGGGATTCAACCCTCTTTACAGGAAACTCTTTCAAAAAACACAAATGAGCCACGTTCTTGTTCATACGCCAACAATGGAACCATCCATGAAAGACGAATGCGACAGATAGATGAACTAGACGAATGGCGGACTTATGTCAAAGAGGAACAGAAGCAACACCATGTCGAGCTTAAGGATAGAACCAATCAATTTAAGGTTGGGGACCAGTCGAGCAGGAGAGAGGAGTTTCAACTCCTCAAACCACCATGACCATGCAAATAAGAGGTAAGTCGAGCTTAGACTCTAAATAAGCGCTTCTCGGGAGGCAACCCGAGCACTAACCCTACTAATTAGTTTATTTTTACTTCTTTTCATGTTTAAATACAGGTTTTTGACCCACACGGCTTGGACACACAAGCGTGTCCTTGGCCGTATGGAAACAGGGCTAAAATTTTCCCAAAAACCGACAGAAACAAGGCCGTAAATTAAACCGCTCGGGCGCGCGACACGGTCATGTGGACCACACAGCCTGGACACACAAGCGTGTCCTAGGCCGTGTGAAACCTGGAACAATTTTTTTTGAATTTTACAAGTTTTTTATGTTTCTTATTATCTTTTAAAGACTTGTCTATTATGTTTTGAACTATATTTTAGTTATTATGGTTGTTACTTATTGAGTAATCCTTTAATCTTCTCCACCAGTTGTGTTTATTTTCTTAATAGCTTGCTCAGAATCATGCATTACATTTAGCCTTCTCTACAATTTCGCTAGTCACTAATTTGAGGACTACATCGAAATTCAGGGCAGTTTCACTTCTCTCCCTCTCTTATGATATTCTACTTATACTGTCATTATATATATTCATACATTGAGGACAATGTACATCTTAAGTGTGGGGAGGTTATTTATATTATTATTAGAAAATGTCTGAATTATGTCTTGTATTCAAGTAATTTTCTCATTTTACTATTAGAATGAATTCTTATCGATTTATGATTTTGATTGATATGTTTTAGATTAAATTCATAGGTAATTGTGCATTGATTGTTTAAACTTTAAGACATTAGAGAATCAAGCATGATAAGTAAATTTTCAGAATAAAAAAAATTGCTAGGTTGTTTCCCTAAATTTAAATATTACCTTGAAGTTTGAGATTTACGAGATTGACATCAAAAACCATAATTTTTGTGGGATTTTGAGCCTTTAAGAGCATACACTTTTCTTGCTCACTTTATTATTGGTTATGAGTGTGTCAATATTGATTTGTTATTCTAGAACTTGCTTCGATTATGCATGTCGAGACCACACTTTTTATTTGATATACTGAGATGATAAAGGCACTTAGGTTTTAACCCACTTATCCCATTAAAAGCCTACCTTCATAATTAACCCTTAGTGAACCCCTTTCAGCCTAATAAACCGTTTCTTGATCTACCATTAATATTAACCCATAACACATTCTTTTTTATTCATTGAGAATTTTTCTTATTGTATTGACTCCCTTTTTTGTCGAGATTTGATTTGGTCAGTTGCCTAACTATGTCATTTTGTTTCAGTTTTTAAATTATCTATTTTTATCCACAACTCAAAAAAAAAGTGAAAAAAAATATATGTACACTTATTTTAATTAATACTAGTTCTATGTTATTTGAGCTTAAACGGTTAATTTCACATTTTGAGAAGAAGCTCGTGTTATTATTGATAAGTTTTCAATTGATGTAATTATTCAGTATTAGTTTATTTTTCTAGTTAGGTAAATTGTCAATTCGATCTCAATTTTAACCTTCTTTTTCAGCCTTTATCCACACCTTTAACCCAAGCCCCATTACAACCCTTTAAAGACTTTTTGATTTGTGTATCATCTCATTTTATAGTGGTGGAGATTTGATTTTCATGCAAGCCTATGGTAATAACTTTTCATGTTTGACTTTTGAGTGCTTATTTTTTGAACCTTAAACACTTTGAGTGATTTGGGTGAATCTTTAGTGAGGATATCGAATCTTGCTGGTTTTGAATTAAAGGTAATTATTTAGATAAGGGGAAATACCTATGTTTTCATGCTTTAAAAATATGTGACTTGGATTGTTTGAATCTTTAATGCTCCTTTAGTTAAATTATCAAAGTGTGATTATTTATGAATTATGATAAAACATTATTGATGAGAATTATGAATTGAGAAAGCTTAATTTTAATTGTGAGTTGAGGATTTTGCTTGAGGACAAGCAAATACTTAAGTGTGGGGATATTTGATAAACCATAAAAGTAACACATTTTAATCCCACGCTTAGCGGGTTTTTGGATGTTTATTTATACAATTATGTGAATTCGATGCTCCTAACCTTTAAATTATGTGAATTCGAAAAAGACTATTTGTGGGCCAAGGAAGGTGCTCCAAAGCCTATATAAACACCCTAGGGGTGGACCTAAGGGGGGACGCAGAGTAGATCAAAGAAATTACTCGAAGGAAGCTGACGGAATCATCTCGAAAGCAGATCCACTCCAAGATTGAAGATCTCCATCAAGTTCTTTAGAAGTTTTTTGGTTCTTTATGTCTTGTTGTTTTCTTAATTCTATGATGTTTTTGTAACAGTCTGGTTTAGACCCTAGTCGGAACAGTGGTTTTGGGACCACAAATCTGAGTTTGAATATTATTTTAATATTATTTTCTGTGCCCTAGATATGTGATTAAGCATGTGTTAAAATTTCGTAAGTTAATTTATCCGTCTGAGTGCTTAATTTGATAAAAGGATTAAATTGCATTAAATGCAAAACTAGCATGCTATTTGTTAAAGTACCTATGTGTTGTGGCTTTTAAAAGAGGAGGCTTTATGAGGCAATTAGACCATTATAAAGTTAGTGGATGATTAAAAGACATTAGTGACCTTATGCTTATATGTTACTAAATGTTTATTAAAAGGTTAATTTAGTAATTAGATTAATATTATGATAACAATAAAACAAAAAGATGAAAGTGTTCATCTTTTATTCATTCATCTAGCCAAATATTAAAAGAAAAGAAAGAAAAGAGTGAGCAAGAGTTTCAGCCACGGTTTAGGCTTGATTCAAGGTTAGTTTTTGATTCGTTTTTGATATTTTTTACGTTTTTGCAATCGTTGTTTCGTATGCTATTAAACCCATGTTGTAATTTGAAGAATGGATGATGTTTGTGAGATGAGCCATTGATGAAATGGTAAGCTATGTGATGAGTATTAGTGTTAATTGAAAGATATGTGTTTAATGAACATGTTTTATTCTTGAAATTTTGATGAATTTAGCTTATTGGGGTTAAATTGAGAAAATATTATTTTGAGGGACTAATTTGTGAAATAAATTAAATATATGGACTTGTATGAGATACATGAACCCTCGGCTAAGCATGGGTGTATTGAAATTTGTTGTATTTTGTGATTTTGTGGAATAGGGACTAAAATGTCCAAATGTGAATATATGAGGGCCAAATTGAAAATTGCCCTAAATGTATGTTTTTGGATTGAATTGAGTAAGTTGATGATTGAAAGGGTTAAATTTGAATATGTATAGATCAAGAACCGAAGAAAACAGACTTAGATAGCGGGAAAGCGAAAGTAGTCGAATAACCGAGTTCGATCGAATATCCGAATCCGAGGTAAGTCGATATAAAAATAAATGTATTTGTGTTGAATTATATATATGTTCGTATAACTATTGATAAGGATGAATGCATATGAGATAATGTATACATGAATTCAGAGATAGAATCGACATAGTGTCAACATCCGAGAAGTCCCGTTTGAACCTAGGAATAGATAGGATAGTATATGTCATGACATAGGTGTATGTTATGTGATATCATGTAAGACCATGTCTGGGACATTGGCATTGATTCGAGATTTCGTGTAAGACCACGTCAGGGACGTTGGCATCGATATAAGATTTACGTGTAAGACCATGTCTGGGACATTGGAATCGTATTGATTTGTGAAAGACCCTGTCTGGGATAGTGGCATCGATATCTGATTACATGTAAGACCACGTCTGGGACGTTGGCATTGTACGACTATTCTGAGCACTCTGAAATTCCTATTAGATTCCGAATGGTTCAACGGGCAAAACTGAGATACAAACGATTATGTGATCAGTATATCCGTCTCAGGTATGTTAGATATGTACACTAAGTTTTTATGAAAGGTAAGTGTCTATATGAACTTACTATGATGAATATGTTTTTGAAATGATGAGATAATATGTGAAGATATGTTTGAATGAATCATATGTATATGTGATACTTGGGTTATATTTGAGTTGAAGATTATGGTAAGATATGGCCTAGTAACTGAGCCAAAGAATATATGAGATGAATTTTCTATGAGAACCAATAATGTTATTATATCATTTTGGTTATGTGCATATTATGCTAAGTTTATTTGCATATGTCTTTCTAAGCTTTTGAAAGCTTACTCTATGTGTGTTTGCTCTGTTTTATAGATCGTTAAAGCTACTGGAGGCTCCGGGATCGTCGAGGATCGTCATCACACTACTCAACTTGTTTTGGTACTTTTGAAATATATATATAGCTAGATATGGCATTTATAGGCTAGTCATTTTGGATATGTTTGATTTGTGTAAAAGTAGCCATGAGATGTGGCTAGATAAGTGTTGGTAATATGCATGAGTAAATATGATATATGATGCATGTTTTGGTATGGCAAGTTAGCTATTGAAATGGTCAAGGCTATGGTAAGCTTATGAATGCATTATGAGTATGTATGTTTGATCAATGAAATGGTTACATGGAAGGTAAATGTGGATGAATCATGCTTGGATGTATATGTGTTTTGGTTGTACAAATTGGTATATAAGTTAGCATGATTAGAGTTGTGATTGGGTGAAATTACATGTTGACCTTTTGACATAATTTTTGAATGTCAAATGTGTTTGAAATGAATTGGTATGTTGCTTGTAGGGTAAACCCAAGTGTGGGTGCCATTATGGCCTTGCAAATGGCCTGTTTTGCTTATAAGTCGTAGCACACGGGCGTGCCTAGTGACCGTGGGATTTAGTCAGTAGCTAGCTCAAGTATACACGGCCATGGTACATGGACATGCCTGGTAGCCGTGTGAAATAGTCAGTATCTAGCCTAAGAGTACACGGCCATGACATATGGGTGTGCCTGGTGGCCATGGAGTTAAGTCAGTATACAAGCTCTGTTTTGGCACGGCCAGGACACATGGGTGTGTCTAGTAGCCGTGGGAGGCACACGGCTGCCCACACGGGCGTCTGACCTCTGTAACTTTGAAAAGTTTTAAATTTCCAAGAACTTTAGTATGTGTTCGGTTTAGTCCCGATTCTATTTTAAAGCATGATTAAGGACTCGTTGACCTAATTAAGGGACGCTTTGATGTAAAATGATGATTAGGTTATGAATTATCTGTAAAAGTCTCCGATCTGTCTGGTAACACTTGTAACCCTAATCCGGTGACGGATACGGGTTAGGGGTGTTACAATTTTCCTTTTACGTTATGAACTAAACTCCCTAAATACCTAGGGAGGATGAAACCTAGATGAAACTTATTATTTAATAAATCTGAATTACGTGACAAATACTTGATCTTGTTCTTAGTTATGTGTTCTTAATCCTTGTTTGAATGTTTTTAGGAATATTAATTCAAGATCGATGTGCTTATTCAGTGGAGCAAAAGTCCCTGTTTAAGAGTAGATCCATCATAATTAAGCGGAGTTGATTGCAACCCTAGAAATAGGGCGACATAAATCTGCCGGATTAGATTCAAATCTAATAAGGGAATCCATAGATCTAGTTAATGCGACGATAGGGGCTTTAATTAGAAAGAGATTTCAATTAATCAACCTAGAGTCAGTTGTTTTTAGTCTTGAAAGAGGTATTAACATAATTTATGGATTTCTACAGATCAAGTCAAGTGAATAAATCATTTAATTCAGAGTCAGAATAATAAGTGAAATCTAGGTGGATTCTTCCTTGGGTATTGTCTTTATTATTGGTTTATTCGATTATTTCTTTCACTCTCTGTTGCATTCATAGTCAATTAGTTAGTTAATTTTAGATTAAAAACAAAATCCCTTAATTACTAGGATAGATAATAAAAAGATAGTTATTACTAGTAATTTTAGTCCTTGAGGATACGATATTCTGGACTCACCATAACTATACTACTATTCGATAGGTGCGCTTGCCTTTGTCGAAATATTAGTTAGTTTCGAGCCCATCAGCAACGATTATAAAAATGTAGAAATTATCAAAAACCGAATCAAAAACTTACCTTAATCAAAGAAGACAAAGGCCGAATGTTTGAAGAGCTCAAACTCTTTCTTTTTCTTTCATAAATTGGTGGAAAAAGATGAACATTCCACTATCTAAATTATTTTCTTTTATTATAACCATTTTAATTATTATAATTCCAATTTTATCCTTATTAATATACATATAAAACTTATAATATGGTTGGTTAAAATTGTCCAACAACTATCCACTTACTATGAAATGGCTTAATTGCCTCATAAAGCCTCCACATTTAAAAGCCACATCAATTCGACCATTAATCAAATAGAAAGCTACTTTTACGTTGTATGCGATTTAGTCCTTTGCTCAAATTAGGCACACAAACAGACAAATTAATTCACAGAAATTAGTCCTTTGCTCGATTTGTCAAGCCCAGGGTTTGTTTTAGGTTTTTCCTTTCCCAAACAGCTGATCCGTTGAGTAACCAATAAAATATTTAATAAATCATACCTCCACTCGCTAATCCCCCACAGAGGGATTAGTTCCTCATGGCTTTCATAAACAGCATGGAGTAGATGGAAGAATTAATCATAGTGAATGAATTGAAGTAGAGAGTTTCAGAAAAGATCCTGATTGATATTAATAATATGCATGAATCCATAGAAGTTGATCTCCTTCAAAAATCAAATCTCTTGAAAGAAAATAAAGAACAAATAAACTAAACCCTAACATGCCTAAAAAAAAACAAGAAACAACCTAAATCTAAAGAGAGAATCTAAGCTTAATCGAATGGTGTTCATAACATGTGCCAAAGGAGCCTATTTATAGCCTTCAGGTGGCTGTCGTCCTTAACCTAGGTTAGCTGACATTCCCAAGCTTTAAGTTCAATTGTGCGAACCAAAATGCCCCTGCTTTGTATTTAATTTTCATCCCAGAGTCGATGTTGCGATACACCAAGACCATTTTTGTGATAGTGCTGGCAATATACTCCTCCTTGAGACGTCTTTAGAGGTATTGTAACACCCCTTACCCATGCCCAACGCCGGGACTGGATACGAGGCATTACCAGGCCTGGTTTAGCTTGAACACGTAATTACGGGCTATAAAATTTCGTTTCAACTGAAACCTTTCTTTCTTAATCATAACATACATATAATGAGCCATCGAGGACTTAAACATACACCCGGAAGTTTTCAGAGTTCAACCGAAAACTTAAACCCTCTTTGAAATTTTTTACTTGGACAGGGGCCACACGCCCGTATGGTCCAAAGGACACGCCCGTGTGCTCTTAAGACATGCGCGTACTCGCCACCTGTGGTCGAGACTGACTTATTTCACACGACTGAGCACACACCCGTGCCTATAACCCGTGTCCTTCACATGGCCTAGACACGCCCTTGTCTCTTACCCGTGGAGCTCTCTGACTATGACGTCATCAAACCCTTATTGTCACACGGCCAAGGCACATGCCCGTGTGCTGACCTATGTGACGAACCATATTGTCATAATTAAGTGCAGGGGACACACGACCTATCAACACACTCGTATGGGTTAACCGTGTGTCACACACGGCCTAGACACACGCCCGTGTGTCTACCCGTGTGGACAACCATAGGCTATTTTCCAAGCCTTTTTGCCACCCTGAAACAAAAAATCATTCTTATAGTCTCAATTAACACAGAATATAGTAATATTAAGCTATGAAAAATCTTTAAACTAACATTCATCCCAACCATGATCATACTCGGTAACTTGCACGAACATTCACTTCATCATACTCATAATTCTTATAACTTAAACTTAACAATTATGGCCACTTCATAATGACCCTTTACAAAATAAATGTAAACCATTGATATCTAACACTTTGGCCCTTAAACATGTTATAACATAGGATACCCAATTTCCTATACATGCCATACTCAAAATGAATTAACTTTACTACACCAAAAGAGCGGTTGATAGTGTGATTCTGAACTCCGACGTTCTGATTCCCGAGCTAACTTGATGTAACTACAAGGAAAAGGGAAAAGAGAGGGGTAAGCATATAGCTTAGTAAGTCTGCATGAAATTTTAGGATAACATATTTACTCAAACTATAATTATTCATATCATGAAACAATGACAACATAGTCTCAATGAATAAAAGTACTTACTCGTACTTATTCACACTTATTCTTACTTACTCTTACCCATCTCATGTCAATATGATCTGGTAACTTTTACTTACTCATGTTAGTTGTATCACTGATTCATGTAGTTTAGAACATTTGCTAACATAACCATAAACTCACATATCTATCATTCATACCATGAACATTACTCAAGGCCATCCGTAAATAGACTTGGATCTAGGCCAACTCACATACTTAACTCTTTTGCTTATGAATAAATCAGATCATCATGAATTATTCAAACTTAACATGCATAAGTTTTGATGCCAATGCCATATCTCGAATATGGTCTTACATTGGATCATTACTTGGTGCCGATGCCATATCCCAGATATGGTCTTATACGGGATCTCATAACTCGATGTCGATGCCATGTCCCAAACGTGGTCTTATACGAGATCGTACATAGATGTCGATGCCATATCCCAGATATGGTCTTACACGAGATCATTCTTCGGTGCCGAAGCCATGTCCCAGACATGGTCTTATACGGGACCTTCCTTATATCATATGAATACATAATATCATCCTCAATCCGAAACTTAATCCGGGACTTAAACTCAACTTGTTCTCACCATTTCCTTATCGAGGCTTCATTGCTCGATTTTCATAGCAAAGATTTACATTACCATAATATTAAATAATTTCAAACATCGTAACATTATATAACTCTAATTTCATACAAACTTACCTCAATTTTCAAAACGTGCCTCAATGCTCGATTTAGTCCTTGATTTTGTTCTTGCCTCAGTTTCGATTCGAGCTTCGTGTTTCGTGATCTACAATAATAAATTTCTCTTGTTAAACACATGCATTGACTAAATCGACTCATAATTCATATTTTGGCAAAATTATGATTTTTCCCCAAAACTTTTACATAATTACACTTTTGCCCCTAGGCTCGTAAAATAATTTTCATTCAACTTTCTTGCATTTCAAGCCTAGCCGAATCATTTCCTCAACTATGGCATCTTTCAATTCCTATTATTTTACTCATGTATGACCATTTCTATAACTTTACAATTTGGTCCTTTTCATGCATCTTTCATGAAAATCACTTAGAAAAAGATGTTTATCATGCATCAAACTTTCATATTCTTCCATAAAACATCAAAATACATGCACGTCATACATGGGTAAATTTTTGAACATAAACCCTAGCTCAAAATATGGCTAGAAATAGCTAAACTGAGCTACGAGGGTTTTAAAAATACGAAGAACATCAAAAACGGGGCTAGGATGCACTTACTTTGAGCTTGAAAATGATCAAAGCCCTAGATATGGCTTCTCCTCAATTTTTTGGCACAAAGGTTGAAGATGGACATTAATTTTGTGTTCTTTTCCCATTTTAATTTTTTTATTTACCAAAGGACAAAAATGCCCTTAATGATCCTTTCTTAGGATTTTTCCTTCCCATGTCCATTTTTGTCCATAATAAAATGTAATGGTCTAATTTATAAATAAGGACCTCTAGTGATTTTCATAATTCAATTTCATACATGAATCTTCTAGAATCTCATATTTTCTATTCTTTGCAATTTAGTCCTATTGGACAACTTATTCACTAATTAATAAAATTTCTTCATGTGACTTTCACATAATCATGGAAATACCTTGTAAGCCTTGTAAAATCATTTAAACACATATTTTTACTTCGGATTTGTGGTCTCGCACTGTAACAGCCCGATTTAGGGGCTAGTCGGAACAGTGATCTCAGAATCACTAATTCGAGGTTAGATAAAATTATTTTCATGATATGTTATGTGTTATAACATGTTTTTAAGGATGCATGAAAATTTTGGTGCCTTAATTTTAGCGATTTCTAGCTTAATTGCGAAAAAGGACTAAATCGCATAAAGTGCGAAAGTTCCATTTTATTTGCCAAAGGTGCCAAGTAGCTATGGATATTAAGTTGGGGGTCCCAAATGTGCAATTCAGCCTTGTTAAGTGGCTTGGCCGGTCAAAGTAGTTAAAGGGGACAAGTGCATTTATTGTGATTAAAAGTTAGTGTTATGAGTTGGAGAAAATGAATAAAATAAGAGGAGATAAGTAAAAGTTGTCATCTTTTTATTTATTTTTCTTCTCCAACCAAAAATAGCAGCCATGGGAGGGGTTTTTGAAGCTTAAAATTTCAGCAAGCAATACTCCTCACAAGTAAGTGATTTTGATGGCTTTAGTTGATAATTTTTGTACTTTTGGAGTCCCCAAAGCTTAAGGTTTCTAAAGAGGGGACTAGTTTGCAATATGGTTGAAAGTTTAGGGACTTGCCATGAGATATTTTATGTTGTTTGATGAGTTTTTATGAAAGAAAATGAATGATAGGATGATGAGAAACAACTTTTGTGAAAGGTGTTGTCATGAAACACCAATTTGGGACTAAAATGTAAAAGTTGTAATTTGTTCATTAAGGCATGAAATTGATTGAATTGAGAATAGTTGTAAGAGGATTCAATGTTCATCTAGGCTTTTTTAACAAGAAAACGTGATGAAATTTTATTTACGAGCCTAGGGGCAAAATCGTAATTTTGCCAAAGTATAGGGGCAAAATGGTCATTTTTTCCTAAGTAGAGATTATGTTGTAATACGATCATTAAGTGATTAAATGAGTAAATTTCATTGTTCTAGATCAAAGAAAAATGAGTTTTGGACCTAAAACGGATGAAAAGAGAAATGTGGGCAAAAAGTCCTTTTCGGCTCTTTCGACATCGAGGTAAGTTCATTTGCGAATGTTGCAACCACGTATGAGCTTATTTAGTATTCCAATGTTGTATGGAATGTATATTGCTATATGAATGTACGAAATGTCTCTCGATGAGATGTCAATGGAATTGAATTTAGAGTAATGGGAAAGGTGTATAGTATGTTAGGATGATGGTTTAAGTCTCGAGTAAGACCATATTGGAATATGGCCTCTGTGTAAGAATTCGCATAAGACCATGTCAGGTACATGGCATCGATATGTTAATGTATATAAGACCCTATTGGGGTATGATGACAATGAGAACTATGTGCATGAGACTCAAGAGAGTTAATTAACAATTCGAATGATTCAATGTATGTGGTTGTACCATGAGTAGCACAAGTATGTGTAGAACTGAATTGAGATGAATTCAATAAATGATGAACCCCTAGTGCGGTATGTGTAGTGGATGTACTGTGTGAATGAGAACGAGTATAGTAGAAAGTTAAGTAAAAACTAAAACATGTGAGGATGTTCTTGAATGAACATTTGAAATAGAGATATACTTGTGAATTATTATCCATGAACGTAAATAACGGTGAGCTATGTGCGACATCACCTTATTGATTATTAATCGATGGGCTATGTGTGATACCATCACCTATAAATGATTGGTGGGCTGTGTGCGATACTACTCTATAAAAGATTTAATGACGGGCTAAGCGTAACCACCGAGAGATTTGTAGTATGAGTGGTTTATTGAGAATACATGATGTGTTATTTTGTATGATCTTGTGATGATCAGTGCAGTAACGTATGCTAATTAAACGAGCGAATTGGCTTGTGACATGGGAAGAAGGTGGTAAGAGATTGAATGAGTAAGTTTCAGGAATGGTTGAGTAAGTAACCATGAGTTTATGAGAGACACTCTTCATGAGACTTTGTAATTTTGTATGTTCAATGAATTTCAATATTTGATACATTATGCAGATGAGCTTACTAAGCATTATTGCTTACTCCTTTGCTTTTCTCATCTCTTATAGGTTACATTAACTAGCTCAGGTTGGAGGCCGCCGGAGATGTTTTCACACTATCGAGTAGACTCTTGGTATGGTGTATCGAGTTCTTATGAGTCATGGCATGTATAGGGATTCTTTTAAAGTTGATTAAGTCCTTATTGATGTAGCCCAATTGTGTTGGCCTATAAGAGAACTTAGAGTTTGGCTATGTATAGCCATAGATGATGGCTTAAGTTGCTTGTAATTGTATTGGAAATAGTTCTCCCTAGTGTTTAGGATGAAGACTTTATCTCTTTAATGATCAAATGTCTTTAATTCAAGTGTTTTAATTGATGATATGAAAATGTGTTGAAATGGAATAAGAATGCATGAAATTGAGAGTGGTAAAAGGCTTGGTAGATAGCCTCTAAGTGCCCACACGGACAGACACACGGGCGTGTGTCTAGGCCGTGCGTACCCTGCACCTTTGTTCTATAAGTCAGGATAGGCCATGGGCAAATCCCACAGCCGTATGTTGAATCCGTGCAAGACACACTGTTAGAAAATAGGCGTGTGCCCCATGTCATGTAATGCAAGTCAGTATGTCAAGGTTTTACACACGGGCTAAGGCCACGGGCGTGCCATGGCCGTGTGAGTTTAATCAGTGTTGGCCACGGGCTAGCCACACGGGCGTATGACTAGGCTTTGAGGCCGTGTGAGAGTAATCAGTATTCACCACGGTTGAGGTGCACGGGCGTGCCCTAGCCGTGGGGGAATTGGCAGAATGCTTTGGTTTTTATGCACGGGTTGAGGACATGGGCGTGTGTGCCTACACACAGGTGTGTCTAATCTTGCACGGGCGTGTGAGACCTGTACAAAAGAGAAAAAATTTTAAGAATCGTAAAAGTTTCAGATTAGTCTCGAGAGCCCTCGTATGTATGAGAGAGGCCTCGTAAGTCGAGAATGTGGTCGTTGGGGTGACTTAAGAGAGTAGTCACGATGAGCCTGAGTGGCGATCATGAGGATTTTAGTATGGTAACGCCTCGGGCCCGGTTCCGGCGTAGAACCCAGGTAAGGGGTGTTACATTTAGTGGTATCAGAGCTATGGTTTAGTCGGTTCTTGGACTAACCTAGCGCGAGTAAGAGTCTAGCTATACATGCCATAAGTGGACCGTGATAGTGTGATGTCTCCCGGCTCTAACGAATTTGTTTTGTTAGGACAGAGATGATTCCCAACCGAGCTAATTTCAGTAAGTTTGTATGATTTCTAAGCTTTATGATTTCTATCATTGAATTGCTTAGTATAAGGTACACTATTACCATGGAAATGTTTAATGCTATGTTAAACAAAGAAATCAATAATATTAAGCATGAGAAAGTCCCGATTGAGGATGAATTTCCCAGGATACGCGATCTACCACATGAAATGAGAAAGTCCGTATAAGACCAAGCCGAGGCATGGCATCGACAATCAAGTAAGTTATCATGTAAGTCCAAGGCAAGCTTGGCATTGACAAGTTATCATGTAAGTCCAAGGCAAGCTTGGCGTTGACAAGTTATCATGTAAGTCCAAGGCAAGCTTGGCATTGAACAGCTATCATGTAAGTCCAAGGCAAGCTTGGCATTGAAAAGCTATCAAGAGAAAGATTTCATGTAAGTCCAAGCCAAGGTTCGGCATTGACCAGTTTATGAGTAAAGATACCAAGTAAGACCATGTCATGACATGGAATGGTAAGTTCCCAAGGGAACTCACGAGAAAGACTTCGTATAAGCCCATGTCAAGACATGGCCTCGAAACCAAGAAGAGAGATTCCATGTAAGACCGTATCTAGGATATGGCTTTGGCATCGAGCTAAATGTGAGATAAGGTTCAGTATCCTCAGTCATTCATAGTAATTCATCGGGCAAAAGAGTAAAGCTTAAATGAGATAGCAAGAAAGTTAGTAGTAAAGTTGGTATTATGTCATGCTAGTGAAGGCTGACTAATAAGTATAATTCATGTTATGAATGATGATGTTGAGATTATGATTATTATAGTAAAGTATACTGATCTATATGGTCAAGTGTTACAGGTACCTTGTTTACCTTACAAAATGAGACTAGTAAGTACCATGATGTATGTGAGAAGCAGTAAGAGTAAGTAAGCATTTGAGATTTGTGATGCTATTGTTTATGATAAATATGTCCACATGGTTAAAAATCACGTGTGACTGTTAAAGTAGAGAAGATATAATGTTTCGTCTCATGACCTTGTTACAAAGTCACATATATTATAGTGTGGGAGTTAAAAGCAGAAAAGTTTGACTAAGTAGAATGCAGGAGATGACTACAGTCGTTCAATGATAAAATGATGAATAAGACCATGGTTGGACTATGGCGGTATATGTGATCCCATATAAGACCATGTCTGGGGCATGGCATTGGCATCGATACATGGTCCCGTATAAGACCATATCAGGGATATGGCTTCGGTATTGAATAAGGTAATCGAATAAGACCATATCTGGGATATGGCATCGATAGTTGTGGTGAGATCCCGTATAAGACCATATCTGGGATATGGCATCGGCATCAAATAGTGATCCCGTGTGAGACCACGTCTAGGACTTGGCTTCGGTATAAGATCCTGTAAGACCATATCTGGGATATGGCGTCGATATCGATATAAGATTTTGTGTAAGACCATATCTGGGATATGGCATCGACATCGATATGAGTTTCCATGTAAGATCGTATCTGGGATATGGCCTTGGTATTGATCTGAGATTTCGTGTAAGACCATAGCGAGGCTATGGCATCGTGATGACCTGTAAAGTAATAGTTGGACTATGGCGATCAAGTAAGCGACGTACTCAAACCCGTAAGACATTCTCTAGATTAATAAGCAATACTAAGAGGAATTAGAGTTAAATGTTGAGTACTCGAGTATATATTAATGTGGAACTTGAGTAAGTAAAGTCACTGTTCGAAAGTATGAGTGATAGAAACAATGGCAGCATGGAAAACGTGAAAACTCACTTAGAGTGAGTTGTGTGACTATGATGATATTTCATTAATAATGAATGTTAAATCACATGTATGTAGTCACGAGAATCAAGTTAGGGGCTTTACGACTTCACCCCCTTACCATTGTTAAATCATGATGAGATGTTATGAGAGTCAAGTTCAATAAGTTTGCATGTGATTAATGCAAAAAATTATGTTAGCATGGTTGAGAATGCTTTGTATCACGTTGATACATGATACTCTTCTAAATAGAGTAATTATTGTGGAATGAGAGGTTGAAATCCTAGGGGACTATAATGAATGATAATGCTATCATCAAAATATGAGATAGATAACGTCCCGTATAAGACCACGTCCAGGACATGGCCTCGGCACCAAATTGAGGTCTCGTATAAGACCATATCCGGGATATGGCTTCGGTAAAGAATATGAGAATCATGTAAGACCATATTCAGAATATGGCATCGATACTTGATGTTGAAGTCCATATAAGACCTTATTCGGGATATGGCATTGGCATTTAGAGGTGACTCCATATGAGACCACCTCGGGGGTGTGGCATTGGTTTCGTACCTACACAAATGACGATGAGTAAGCGTCTTTGATTATCCCTAGCGAGCAATGGGACACATAGATGAGTTTAGAGGTAGAAATGAGAATTGTACTAAAGCCATGTGAATGGGTAAAAATATAGGCACTCATGAATGAGTCAAGAATAATTGAGTACGATGTGTGGCACGGTATGTGCTAAATAAATGGCAAGTTTGAGTAAGTGGCTAGAAGCCTATGGTTTGTGCATGGTTAGTTAATGCCAGGGATGGGATTATAATGATCTCCTTTTGTATTATGTACTAATACATATTTCCCTTCTGGGATAATGTGGTCATTCTCTTCATGAAATTGTGATTGTGTGAGAATGTTAACTGACGAAAAAAGTAGACTAAACGGTTGTCGATTTTGTTAATTGAAATTGACATTTCCTCTATCTCCTCGTAACCTTAAATGGGGTACTTTGGGGAGGAAGTTAGTGATGATTCTTTTATAAGAAGTGAAATCACAAGTTTCACGTTGTATGATGAGTTTCGAGTAAGCTGAATAGTATTAATGAATTCGATTAAGATGTCCCTACTATCGTAGGATATGATGCTAGTAAAGGCTTTAGATTAGCGCAGCAAGAGAAACTCCGACGAGAGTGTGCTAGAAATATGTTCTCTATGTGGAGAAAAGAGTAGGTTAATGTATCGAGATATGATTCAAATTCTGTGTATACTTGAGTAGGGAGCATGATGCAAGAGTATGCTCATTGAAACGTTCAAGCCATGATAGTTGAGTTGAAAGCTATAAAAAAGAACTATTAAGTGAAAGTTCTAGTATTAAGTTCAGTCTGAATCGAGAAACAGAGTTGACAGGTTAGTGATCCAAAGACGATCACTTTTATGTTGTTATGTGAGTTAGATGTTATGAAAGATCCATGTTAAGCAATGCGAGTTAGTTACTCGGTTGATATTAGTTGGTAATATCCTAGTTTCAGCAAGGTTAATGACAAGAGCAAGTTTTCTTTTTAGAACAAAAAGAGTTCAGAAGTGAGATAGAAAATGGTATTTTAAATAAGCTCTGAATGAGTTTATTTATGATGATAAAATCCAGGTTGGATAAGATTTCCATTGTCGATGTTTCCTCGAGATAGAAATTGAGTGATGATGAGTCCAAAACTTATACCGAAGTTTTGGTATGGGATTCAGTAGTAGCATATCTAATAATGCAAGAATAAGAAAGTACATTTATGTGCATAAATGTTTTGATAATAGAGTAAATTTCATGATATGATTGAGTTATGGTCAGAAGTAGTTGATCATTAAAAGCTGAGTTTTCAAAGCGTACAGGTCAAGACTATTACTGTCGGTGAATGCTTTAATGAGAAAGTGTGATAAAACCTTATAGACTTCAAATTAGATATGACAAAATTTCCAAGAAAGGGAAGTGACATTCGAATTGTAGTAAATCAACCAGTAAAGATTCGAATGATCATTTGGACACGTGCAGAGCTCCAAATCAGTAGATTACAGAGTATATGCCTCAGAGGAAGGATAACCTAGGTCTCAAGTTACGTTTCGACCTTATGTATCACAGCTTAAGAGTTATTGGCAAGAGAAGCTTGAGAATAAGTGGTTTCACGATTTTGAAGAGTAGATGGAAACGTTTTAAGAATGTCGGTAGCAACTCCTCCCGATTAGATTTTCGGGGACAAAAATCCCTAAGGGGGGAGAATTGTAACAGCCCGATTTAGGGGCTAGTCAGAATAGTGATCTCAGAATCACTAATTCAAGGTTAGAGAATATTATTTTCATGATATTTTATGTGTTATTACATGTTTTTAAGGATGCATGAAAATTTTGGTGCCTTAATTTTAGCGATTTCTAGCTTAATTGAGAAAAAGGACTAAATCGTATAAAGCGCAAAAATTCCATTTTATTTTCCAAAGGTGCCAAGTAGCTATGGATATTAAGTTGGGGGTCCCAAATGTGCAATTTGGCCTTGTTAAGTGGCTTGGCCGGTCAAAGTAGTTAAAGGGGACAAGTGCATTTATTGTGATTAAAAGTTAGTGTTATGAGTTGGAGAAAATGAATAAAATAAGAGGAGATAAGTAAAAGTTGTCATCATTTTATTTATTTTTCTTCTCCAACCGAAAATAGCATCTATGGGAGGGGTTTTTGAAACTTAAAATTTCAGCAAGCAATCCTCCTCACAAGTAAGTGATTTTGATGGCTTTAGTTGATAATTTTTGTACTTTTGGAGTCCCCAAAGCTTAAGGTTTCTAAAGAGGGGACTAGTTTGCAATATGGTTGAAAGTCTAGGGACTTGCCATGAGAGAGTTTATGTTTTTTGATGAGTTTTTATGAAAGAAAATGAATGATAGGTTGATGAGAAACAACTTTTTTGAAAGGTGTTGTCATGAAAACACCTATTTGGGATTGAAATTGATGGAATTGAGAATAGTTGTAAGAGGATTAAATGTTCAGCTAGGCTTCTTTAACAAGAAAACTTGATGAAAATTTATTTACGAGCCTAGGGGCAAAATCATAATTTTGCCAAAGTATAGGGGCAAAATGGTCATTTTTTTCCTAAGTAGAGATTATGTTGTAATACGATCATTAAGTGATTAAATGAGTAAATTTCATTGTTCTAGATCAAAGAAAAATGAGTTTCGGACCTAGAACGGATGAAAAGAGAAATGTGGGTAAAAAGTCCTTTTCGGCTCTTTCGACATCGAGGTAAGTTCATTTGCGAATGTTGCAACCACGTATGAGCTTATTTAGTATTCCAATGTTGTATGGAATGTATATTGCTATATGAATGTATGAAATGTCTCTCAATGAGATGTCAATGGAATTGAATTTAGAGTAATGGGAAAGGTGTATAGTATGTTAGGATGATGGTTTAAGTCTCGAGTAAGACCATATTGGAATATGGCCTCAGTGTAAGAATTCGCATAAGACCATGTCCGGTACATGGCATTGATATGTTAATGTATATAAGACCCTATTGGGGTATGATGACAATGAGAACTATGTGCATGAGACTCAAGAGAGTTAATTAACAATTCGAATGATTCAATGTATGTGGTTGTACCATGAGTAGCACAAGTATGTGTGGAACTGAATTGAGATGAATTCAATAAATGATGAACCCCTAGTGCGGTATGTGTAGTGGATGTACTGTGTGAACGAGAACGAGTATAGTAGAACGTTAAGTAAAAACGGAAACATGTGAGGATGTTCTTGAATGAACATTTGAAATAGAGATATACTTGTTAATTATTATCCATGAATGTAAATAACGGTGAGCTATGTGCGACATCACCTTATTGATTATTAATCGATGGGCTATGTGTGATACCATCACCTATAAATGATTGGTGGGCTGTGTGCGATACTACTCTATAAAAGATTCAATGACGGGCTAAGCGTAACCACCGAGAGATTTGTAGCATGAGTGGTTTATTGAGAATGCATGATGTGTTGTTTTGTATGATCTTGTGATGATCAGTGCAGGAACGTATGCTAATTAAACGAGCGAATTGGCTTGTGACATGGTAAGAAGGTGGTAAGAGATTGAATGAGTAAGTTTCAAGAATGGTTGAGTAAGTAACCATGAGTTTATGAGAGACACTCTTCATGAGACTTTGTAATTTTGTATATTCAATGAATATCAATATTTGATACATTATGCAGATGAGCTTACTAAGCATTATTGCTTACTCCTTTACTTTTCTCATCTCTTATAGGTTACATTAACTAGCTCGGGTTGGAGGTCCCCGGAGATGTTTTCACACTATCGAGTAGACTCTTGGTATGGTGTATCGAGTTCTTATGAGTCATGGCATGTATAGGGATTCTTTTAAAGTTGATTAAGTCCTTATTGATGTAGCCCAATTGTGTTGGCCTATAAGAGAACTTAGAGTTTGGTTATGTATAGCCATAGATGATGGCTTAAGTTGCTTGTAATTGTATTGGGAATAGTTCTCCCTAGTGTTTGGGATGAAGACTTTATCTCTTTAATGATTAAATGTCTTTAATTCATGTGTTTTAATTGATGATATGAAAATGTGTTGAAATGGCATAAGAATGCATGAAATTGAGAGTGGTAAAAGGCTTGGTAGATAGCCTTTAAGTGCTCACACGGACAGGCACATGGGCGTGTGTCTAGGCCGTGCGTACCCTGCACCTTTGTTCCATAAGTCAGGATAGGCCATGGGCAAATCCCACGGCCGTATGTTGAAGCCGTGCAAGACACACTGTTAGAAAACAGGCGTGTGCCCCATGCCGTGTAATGCATGTCAGTATGTCAAGGTTTTACACACGGGCTAAGGCCACGGGCGTGCCATGGCCGTGTGAGTTTAGTCAGTGTTGGCCACGGGCTAGCCACACGGGCGTGTGACTAGGCTTTGAGGCCATGTGAGAGTAATCAGTATTCACCACGGTTGAGGTGCATGGGCGTGCCCTAGCCGTGGGGGCATTGGCAGAATGCTTGGATTTTTATGCACGGGTTGAGGACATGGGCGTGTGTGCCTACACACGGGCGTGTCTAATCTTGCACGGGCGTGTGAGACTTGTACAAAAGAGAAAAATTTTAAGAATCGTAAAAGTTCCGGATTAGTCTCGAGAGCCCTCGTGTGTATGAGAGAGGCCTCGTAAGTCGAGAATGTGGTCGTTGGGGTGACTTAAGAGAGTAGTCACGATGAGCCTGAGTGGCAATCATGAGGATTTTAGTATGGTAACGCCTCGGGCCCGGTTCTGGCGTAGAACCCGGGTAAGGAGTGTTACACGCACCACTACTCCAACTAGCCCCTAAGTCGGGCTGTTACAGGTATGACGCGACACCCTTAGTGTGTGTTGCGACATCGAAGGTAGTTTCATACTTTCTCCATTCTAATCTTCATGTTGCGACATCGGGCTTCTTGTGTTGACATAGCATCCAGTATCAGTCTAAAATGTCTTCTAATGATCTCCTGCACACTCACAAGGTACGCTAGCTCTCTCTTGGGCCATTCGGCCCTTAAAATCAATAAAAGACTCAATTTGCTCCTTTTATTAAATGTAAGTAAAGCTAATAAAACTTAACTAAAATATAACGAAAATGCTTGTATACAGGCTCCTTAAGTTAAAAAACTAATTTAATCTGCTACATCAAATTATGGAATATCACTATATTACAACCTGACCCGTATACTTGCGGATATCACTTTTTTTGTGCAAGATTTCTACTCTAGACGTTGGTATGTCTGAAGGTGGTCCAATGTGTAGAGCTAGGGTCTATTAAAGCATGAAAAAGTGTAAAAAATAAAATTAATATACCTGCTACAACTTCAATAACATCTCCTATTGGAAAAAAACCCAGTTCAAAAATGATTTTCTTGCACAGCGAAAAATAAAATTTTGAAAACTAAGTCGGTTTGTGATATTTATAGCAATAAACTTTTTCCTAAAATAGTACCTGTGTTTTGGGTTAGACGGAACCTAGATGTTCTCGGCTTTCAATCAAATGGCCATCTTCATTATCGTAAAACCATGAACTACTTCGAGTGTGGGCTTGAAAACTTTTGAATCAAGCACAAAAGCATACATAATTTTGTTACTTCTTGTAACAGCCCGATTTAGGGCCTAGTCAAAATAGTGGTTACGAGACCACAAATACGAAGTAGAAATATGTGTTTTGTGATTTTTTTATGAGGCTTATGATGTGGTTGCATGATTGTGTGAATATTTTATAAGGAAATTTTATTAATTAGTGATCAATTTGTCCATTAGGACTAAATTGCAAAGATAAAAAAATATGAGATTCTAGAAGATTTAAGTATAAAATAGAATTATAAAAATTACTAGAGGTCCTTATTTAGCAATTAAACCATTATATTTAATGATGGACAAGAATAGGCATGGGAAGGAAAAAATCTTAAGAAAGGGCCTTAAGGGTATTTTTGTCATTTGGTTAATAAAAGAATTAAAAGGGAAAATAAAGCCAAAAATCGTGTCCATCTTCTTCTCCCTTGGCTGAAATTCACTAAGGAAGACATAGCTAGGGTTTGTTCATCTTCCAAGCTTGATTGTAAGTATCTCCTAGCCCCGTTTCTAATGTTCTTCGTATTTTTAAAATCCTCGTAGCTCGATTTAGCTATTTCTAGCTATATTATGAGCTAGGGTTTATGTACAAAAAATTACCCATGTATGACATGCATGTATTTTGATGTTTTAAGGAAGAATATGAAAGTTTGATGTGTGATAAACATCTTTTTCTAAGTGATTTTCATGAAAAATGCAGAAAAGGACCAAATTGTAAAAGTTATAAAAATTGTCATACATGAGTGAAATAGTAGAAATTGAAGGTTCTTGTAGTTGAGAAAAAGATTCGGCTAGGCTTAAAATACAAGAAAGTGTAATGAAAATTATTTTACGAGCCTATGGGCAAAAGTATAATTATGTGAAAGTTTAGGGGCAAAATCGTAATTTTTGCCAAAGTATGATTCATGAGTCAATTTAGTCAATGTGAGTATTAAACAATTGAAATTGTTATTATAGATCAAGAAACACGAAGCCCGGACCGAAACCGAGGCAAGAACAAAGTGTTGGACTAAATTGAACATCTACGCACATTTTGGGTACCGAGGTAAGTTTGTGTGAAATTATAGCTACATAATGTTTTTATGTTTTTAATTGTTTGATATTATGAGAAATGAAAGTTATTTCTATAAAATTAAATAATGATGTCTTGATGAGGATTTGATGAAAATGTGTTAAGATGAAGTCCCGATTGAAGATTCGGGATACGAGGATACCTATGTCATGACATGAGATAAGGACGATCCAGTATAAGACCATGTCTGGGATGTAACATCCCAAAAACGGGGCTATTTTATTCTTCTTATGTATGAACTGCTGTGTCATTATTTATGGAATAATAATGGTCAATTTAAGGCTCTGTGTTGGCTCGATTTGGTAGGAAATTTTAGTTTTTAACTTTTAAAAGAAGGGAGCCTTGGTAAGTGGTGTTATAAGAATAAGTGTGGGTAATTTAACACTAAAAAGCCCTTGGTTAAGTGGCAAAAAGAAGCCCACTTAAGAGCTACATGTGACGCCACCAAGGAGCAAGGGAGAGCTTGTGTTCGAGTCACAAAATCCTCCTCTTTTTGTTTTTATTTGGACGGCACAAGGGGGGGAGAGTTTTTCTCCCTTCAAACTCTTTTATTAGGTGTAATTATTAAGGGATAATTTAAGCATTTTAATTAGTTTTAATTTGCTTAAACCTTTTGATAATACAAGAGATATGATAATTGCATCAAGGATATTATTTAAATTAAAAGGGATTATTAGGTGATTAATTCAAAATTATTTGAATTAAATTAAATGGGTGGCTTGGAGCAAAAATAGGTGATGGCCGAATTTCAAACTCCTTGGTGGAGTAGTGTGGACGGCAAGGGTGCTTGGTGGCTATAAATTCGTGAGTTGATCTCCTTGTTTCTCTTTTTTTTTCAAATTTTTGCTAAGTGCCGAAATCCCTAGCCCTCTTTTGCTCTTGCGTTTTCACCATTCTCTCAAGCTCTTTAGCCGAAACTTCCTCCCTCCCCTATTAACTCTCTCTGGCCGAATATACCATTGGGAGTGCCGATTTCTTCATAGCCGAATTTCCCCTCTTCATATTCCAAGACTTGGCCGAATAGCAAGCAGGAGTAATCTCCTCTAGACTCTCCTTCAATCGGCTCATAAGGTGGTAAGTGATCTTGGCCGAATGTCCATCCTCCCTTTTCTCTCTTTCTGTCGATTTCTTTTACAAGGAGAGGTGCCGATTTCGGCAATGGCTTCTAAAACGGTTAGTAACCGATTTCTTATAGGTATTCAGGGAAGTAAAACAGTCGACTCACAGCCTGATCTCTAGTGTTCAATTTCGGTAAGTGGTGGTAAGATCAATCTCCTTATTCTCGCGCGATTTGTTTAAAAGCCAAAGGTTATTGGTTTACTTGCTAATCAATGGTGGTGATGAGCGTATTCGAGTATCAAGTACGGTAGATAATAGCAAAGAGTGTTAAGGTAAGATCTCGGGTTCACAAGGAACCCTCCCAAATAAGTTAATTAGGCCGAATAGGCCATAAGACTAATCCATAGTTTTGGCCGAATATAGGAACAAGTGGATCTTGGGAGGCCGATTTCTTTAATCTTCTGGATTAGACTCCTCGTTGGTGACAGTGTGTACATACACACTTATAATAGTTAATAACGTGTATTAAGTGTATGTTATGTGTAAATCGCTTTTACGTAGATATGGCATTAGTACCTTAATGGTACAAGCGAGGATCCCGTGAAGTCTCTATTCGTATGAGATTGATAATATGCTTTTGGGAAGCATGGATTATTTGATACATGTGATATATGTATGTTCTGTTATTAACTCGCTTGACATGGGTTGATGAGAGGAGGGGCGGTGATATCGTCGGTCGACGAGCACCGGTGCTTTGGTAGCACATCGTGTGACTCACGGTCACCGAGGTTTGGTACCTCCAGAGGTTTGGTACCTCATAGCGACTTGTCCCCGTGGTTAACACCACCGTGGGTTGGCCCCACTTGAGATATGGGATCGCCTGCGCGGTGATTTGGTATCACACGATGGGTTGGCCCCATCACCCGATTTGTGTCTCACGGACACCGCTGCTTTGCAGCACATTGTGACTATATGTCACCAGTGGTTTGGCACCACCAGCTTTTGGTAACACATCGTGACTACGGTCACCGTGGGTTTGGTACCACGTGGGGTAGACGAAGGTGTTTGGTTGGCTAGGTTGGGTACATGGTACTTTGCTTAATTAATCATTATATGTTGTGTATGAAATGTTGTATCAACCGGGGAAGGGTTACATCACGAGTCTTGGTGACTCACCTTCTCCTTTAACATTTTTCAGTGACTCGTAGATGGCGGTTGAGGAGCTGGTGGGACTCGAGGCGGCCATGCAAAGGATTTTAATTTACAGAACTTTAAATTTGTTTAATTTTATTTTGGGTTGTAATAAGGCCTCCATAAACTATAGTTGCGTTTTATTTTTTTTTTTTTTATTGTTGGATATTTACTTAAAACTATATCATTAAATTGAATTAAATCACATGTTTTCTTAAGTTAACACGAAAAAGTTTAATCGTGCCATCGGGTACACTTGAAACTGGTATAACAATTGGACTTAATTAAAATTTCAAATTAAATCTAAAGGTAGCTTTGACAAGATAACCGAAAACGAGGAGTTTTCTATAAAATTTAAATGGGTTTCAAAATGGTGTTCACAAGGTTTTACTTCGTAATAACTCAGATTCGGTCGTAATGTTTGGGCCGGGTTTGGGTTGTTACATGGGACATGGCATCGGAATCGAATGTAGGTCCCGTATAAGACCATGTCTGGGACATGGCATCGGCACCGAATGTAGGTCCTGTATAAGACCATGTCTGGGACATGGCATCGGCACCGAATGTAGGTCCCGTATAAGACCATGTCGGGGACATGGCATCAGCACCAAATGTAGGTCCCGTATAAGACCATGTCTGGGACATAGCATCGGCACCGAATAAGGAAGGTCCCGTATAAGACCATGTCTTGGACATGGCCTCAGCATCAAAGGAAGATCTCGTGTAAGACCATGTCTGGGACATGGCATCGACATCGAGTTAAGAGATCCCGTGTAAGACCATATCTGGGATATGGCATCGGCATCAAGAGGTGATCCCATGTAAGACCATATCTGGGATATGGAATTGGCATCGTGATACATGTATGATGAGATTGAGTATCCTTCGATATTCCGAGTAGTTCAACGGGAAAAAGAGTTAAGTATGCAAGATGACAAAGGGGTAAGTTATACAAAGATGACAAAGAGTTACATTTAAGTTAAGGATGATAAAGATTTAAGTTTATGTTCATGATAGCATAAGTGCTAATTCATGTGATGAAGAGACACAGGTGCCATGAGTAAAATACGAGTTACAAAACCATAATGTGATATGTGATGGGTAAGCGTAAGTATGAGTAAGTATGTCATAGTACTTAAGAACTTGTGTTGTTATTGTTCCGTAAGATGAATGGAATTTTACCATGAGTAATTATGTTGCTATTTTAATTCATGCAAACTTACTAAGCTATATGCTTACCCCTTTTCTTTTCCCTTTTTCCTTGTAGTATCGCCAAGTTAACTCAGGGATCGTAGAACGTTGGAGTTCGGATCACACTATCAACTATTCTTTTGGTATAGTAAAGCTGATTCATTTTGAGTATGGCATGTATAAGAACTTGGTTATTTTGTGTTATGTCATATTTGAAAGCCAAAGTGTTGTCTATTTATGTTATACACTCATTTTGTAAATGGCCATTAGGAATTGGCCAATATATGCCAAATTTCGTATTTTTAATGATGATGAGTTTCATGAAGTGAACGTTCATGAAATTGATGGAGTAAAATGTGAAGTGTATGAATAATGATTAGTGATTCTTCATAGTGTATATTTGCCATGTTATGTGTTGCTTGTGTTGCCATATGCGTGTTAATGTTTCAGGGTGGCAATTGGCTTGGTAGATAGCCTTCTAATTGTCCACACGGGTAGACACACGGGCATGTGTCTAGGCCGTGTGTGACAAACGGCCAGCCCCATGGGTGTGTTGATAGGCCATGTGTCCCCTGCATCAAATTTGCGAGGATTCGATTCGCCACACGGGCCAGCACACGAGCGTGTGCCTAGGCCGTGTGCCCCTTAAGAGCCTGCTGACGTCATAAACAAAATACCCAGGTTTTTACGCACAAGTGAGGACACGGGCGTGTCTAGGCCATGTGAGGGACACGGGCCACAGACACGGGCGTGTGCCCGGCCGTGTGAAAACCCTTGTAGGTTTAAAATGAAAAATAAATTCCGCACTGACTAGGAACATGGGCGTGTGTGACCACACGGCCTGCCCACACGGGCGTGTTCCATTCCACACAGGCCTGTGGCTCTGTTTTAGGTAAAAAATTTCTAAGTGCATAAAAGTTTCCGGTTTAATCCCAAAACCTCTCGTATGTATGTTTAGGGCCTCGTAGGCCCATAATGAGAATGTTATGAATATGAATGGAAAAGTTAAAAGTTGAAACAAAATTTTATAGTCGAGGATGTATGTTTAAGCAAGTTAAGTCTGGTAATGCCTCGTACCCTGTCCTGGTGTCGGGTACGGGTAAGGGGTGTTACATTTAGTAGGAAAGTAACTCTCTCTTTCATATAGAAACTGAGAGAATTATTCTTCCTGGAAAATATAATTTATACTTAGAAGTAAATTCTCACTATGTTCGAGTATAATAACAATATCTCAAATTTGTATATAACTTCTTGTATTTTTAGCCCTACCGGTGTCATCTATTTATAGGGAGAGGAAGTGAACCCTACTTGAATTAGTAGAATGCATTTAACGTCTATTTAACAGAAAAAGTCAGTCCCCTAGTTGAACTAGGAAAGAGGAGCGGCTAATAGGGTGTGTCGCGCCCCATATGTATTATGATGGCGATTCAGATCTCTTGTATTGGATCCAATTATATGTGTTTTCTAGACTTTTAACCTAGCACTTTATAATTTAATCCAACCTAGTACATGTTTTTCTAATTCTCAAAATATATATTACTTATTAAATTAATTTAAATTAAATAATTTTCCAATTAAATAATTTTCTCAACTCAATTGTAATTCCGTTCAAATCATGACAATTTTACCGTAAAGAATCTATGAGAAAATATATTTAACTTCTACATTTAACAGATTTCGTAATGACAAATTAATTTAATTCCATTTCTGAACTTCAATTATTTAATTAAATAATAATTCAAAAAATATAAATTAATTCTCAGGTCATTTCCATACTAAGTGAAAAACCACATTCATTTCTGAATGTAGCCCACTTCTCTAACTTTATCATTTCTATAATTTTCTATTTATTTAATTCATCATGCAATTCATTTCTGATTTCAGCGAGCTAGCAGAGGGACCGATTGAAATTATGTAATTAGGGCTCAACTGATTTATAATTAAGTTCTAGCTTTTTGCCTATTAATTATAAACTCATTTAGTCACGAAGTCATTCAACTATAGTATCGTGATTGAGCTCTCCCAAATGATATACCATTATGAAAGTTACTCGATTAATGCTCGTCCAATGATCTTATCATAAATGTGTTACCTTCATAGGATATTCTTAATCTCTTTGGGATAAATCCATTCTCCTAATATGATCCTATTTTATCTCATGGTAATCAGTACTGTAATAGGCCCATTTTGCCCGGGCCCATTAATCAATTTTAAAACAAAACAAAAAAAACAAAAAAACCAAAATTAAAAAAAAAAAACAAAATCCAAAACAGTCCAATAAATAAGTCCATTAAAACAAGCCCAAACCACTAAACCCAATTACACGGCCCGAATAGCCCAAAATGTTCAGCTGAACAGAAACCCTAGGGTTTCCCTTTCGCGCCGCAAGCCTTTGTACACGCATGCCACTGCTCGTGCCTCCACAGCCTCCGTACGGTGCCACGTCCTCCTCCGTACCTGCAAAAAGGACGATAACAGTACAACAAACAAATAGCAGCAAAAAACAAAGAAAAAAACAGTTGTATTTTCATTTTCATTTTATTTTTATTATTAGTTTTTCGATTTCGGCTTTAAAGGCGACTGAAACAAACCATTGTAGGGGTCCTTTTTTACGAACACACGAATATATAAAAAAAGGCAAAACTTCAAGAAAAAAAAGGTGGCTTTTATTTTCTTGATTTTCTTTTCGGCGTTCTTTTTTTGGCTTTGAATCAAAATAAAAAAAAAGGAGAGGTCTTACCTCGCCGGTGGCCGGAAGTGAGGAAGCTGAAAGGTCCTTCGGTCTTTCTTTGATCTTCGAGGGCTCTTTTAGCTAGTTTGAGGTTTAATTGGTGACAAGGGTCAAAACGGGCAAAAAGGGGGCGCTTTTGGGATTTCTCTGCCACTGTACAAGTAATACTTGGCGGCGGCATGAGGCCTGAGCGATTGCATGAGCTTGGGGTTAAAACCCTAGTAGAGAAAATAACACCCCCTTTGCTTTTTTTTTTTTAAAACAAGACGGCAGATATGAAAAACAAAGAAAAATTTTGGCCTTTATAAGCTGCGTAATACGTCATCGTTTAGGGGCGGAGCATTAAGCCTTAAAACAGCGTCGTTTTTGGCCAAGACCCGCGCGTTGACCCGACTCAGGGAAGGATCCGCGCGTTTTGTAATAGAAGGGCTAATTTCCCTTTTAGTCCTTCCGCATTTTATTTCTTTTTAATTAAGTTTTATTTTATTTTAATTTCGCCCTTAATTTTTATTCTGTTTTTATTTCAGTCCCCGTCTAAACGCAGCGTTTCGCGACTGGGAATATTGCATTTTTAATCCTCGTTCATTTATGCACATTTTATTTAAGTCCTTGATTCTGTTTTCATAATTTTATTTGTTTAAAAATTGTTCTTTTGATTTTGTTTTTATTTCAGTTGGGTCTGTTTTAATTTTATGTTTTTTATTCCTTATAATTAATTCATGTTTTAGATAAAAATTGTTTTAACATAGTACTTGGAAATATTTTATTAATTTTACATTGTTTCAATATGTTATTTTTATATATCCATTTGTATATTTTTTTATTTGTCTTATTATAATTTATTTTTAAGTTTTTTTATTTTACTTCATTTTAAAAATTTGTACAATATTTAATTTAAATGCTCTTATTGATTTATATTAAATCATTAAAGTATATATTCTATTTATATACACACATATTTTTTATTAAATTATTCTATGTACATTATCAATCTTATATTACTATATATATATATATATATATCTTCTTTTAAATCTATTTATGTATATAATTTGTTTCTTTAAAGGACCCTATTTTAAATTATATATTTATTTATTCCAAACACTTTCATATATCATTATTATTTTTATATATAAATTATTTTATATCAAGTTTTTTATTTCATGTATATTATTTAAATAGACGCATATTGTTTTATGTATATCATTTGCTTATTTACTTTGAAATTTGCTATATGTTATTCGTATTAATTTGCTTGTCATTGTATGTACCCAAATTCGTTCCTTTCAAATTTCATATTATGGTCATTCATTTGTATAATATTTATCCATGTATATTATTCCATGTTTGTAACTTTGCTCTTTTCACATTATCGCATCGTGATTCAAATTTTAACACTTTAATTGATATTGGTTGTTTCATTCTTGTTCCAAACAAGATAAATAAGTATATTTTTGAGTCCGTTTTTATAATCGCTTATTAAAAGTTTTCAAAATAAGGCAATATTTTTTGTTTGGAAATTCGAGAAATCGTGCCCTATCGTGCTGGGTTTCGGTTTTCCGTTTGACCAAATAACCAAATATCCTTTTAAAATTTTGTCCATGTTTTCTTAAAAAAAACAAGGCAATATTTCGTGTCTGGAAATCCGAGAAATCGTACCCTACCGTGCTGGGTTTCGATTTTTCGTTTGTCCAAATAATTGAATATCCTTATAAAAATTTCAATGCATGAACTTTCGAAAATCATGAGATGATCTTGGCATCGAGGGTTTGAAATGGCGTATCCTAACGTGCTGGATGTGATATTTTATTCCTTTGGAATATGAGAATCTCAATATCCAATTCGAGTTATTTAAAATTTTTTAAAATGGAATTGTATTCTAAAATCGTTTAAAATTTTTGGCATTAGGATATCAATTAATCAATTTGGTACCAATTTTGGGCATTGCGAGGGCGTTAATCCTTCCTCGCACGTAACCGACTTCCGAACCTGTTTTCTTAAATTTCGTAGACCAAAATTATTGTTTTAATAAATCTAAAATATTTTATTAAAATAATCCATCTCAAGGTGACCCGATCACACCTCGAATAAAGGATCGGTGGCGACTCCATATCTCATTTTTAAGTCGACCCCGTTTTCCAAACATAAAAAAAAGGTTTCGACAAGTACATATTTCTTAATGAAAGTCAATTAGTATCAAATAGTGATTCAGTCATTTATCACAAAGACAAACAACTCATGGTCACATTTACTTTTCATCTATCATGTAATGCCAATGAGATGATATCATTTACCCATGTTTTTGGCTATGAATTCCACTATCGTATACCCAACGTACCAATTTTTAGTTCCTTATCTATTCAAACTCAGGCTTTTACTTCAGTCAAAGTATACTAGTCACACATACATAGTCCATCATCCACTCTAGATTAAGGCATGTCACACTATGAACGTCACAAGTGAATAAATCCATAAACGAATTTAGGATCTATTCTACTTAGGTCTTGTCTGATGTACTGTTAGTTCAATCAGTCACATATATGTCTCTATATTATGGGAGTCATTCGCTCTAATGTCCAAGACAAAACATCTCCCCAATTGGACTTGATAGATCTCATATTAGTCTTTTAATTGGTTTGGTCATTTTCAATTAGAATAATGGCATGTTTAGGTTCAGCTACTAATATAACTTATCTTTCTGTGTTACAATCCGACCACGTAATACTGCTTAGTATTAGTTAATCATTAGACCACCAATGAGCTACTATTTGCTTCCATTTTGCTTTGCCTGCAAAAACTAATGAGGATAATAAAAAAAGGTATTAATGTAATTCACGAATAATTTTATCAAAACAATCTATTTGAAAAAATACATGTGTACATAGACGAAAATACTACGCTTAGTGCACCAGATTGAACATCTCCTTCATTTCTAGTTCAGACCACATAGGCTCAAGCAGGGGCTCTAGCTTCAGATTGTTGTACTACCAAGTCATTTTCTTTCTTCTAACTACCCCTCAGAACTATACCACCTCAGAAATTACCCTGGCCTCTAGATGCAATAGCAGATCTCTAAGTAGGAGCAAAAACATCATTAGCATTTCTTAGACAATCTCAAGCTAAATGCTCTAGGGATCTGCATTGGAAACATGCTCTTGTTTTCTTTCAGCAATCACTTCTCTGCCTTTTACCACAATGCTCACAATTTGAGATACTCACATCTCTCGTTGAACCCCTAGTATTGGAAAAGATACAGATGGTTGTTTAACCTGGTCTTTCTCTAATATGACATTTGATGGAGTTGATCTCCAAAATCCTCAAAACTCCCTAGATCACTTGGGCAAGGATTGCAAGCTGACGGTTCTGACTCTTTTTCAAATGCTCGAGAACCCTTAACTTTCTTGGCTAGACCCATGGCTTGTTCAACCATCTTTACTCATTTAGCTAGACCAACAAACACTTTAAGCTTGCGCAAAACTAGTTGAACTCAAATTTCATCCCTCATCCTTATCAACAAACCTATAAAGGAACTATTTGCAACTCTCTTATTCGATTTGCACTAATTAGAGAGCATACTTTCTGAGTCACAAGAATTCTTGTTCATAATAACTAACATATTTCTCTATTTTAGCACCATGAACTCTTGATTTCAATCTTCCAGATACAATTCACTGACATACTTCTTTTTGAACTTAGACTGAAAGAATGTCCAAGTAATGTGATATGCTAGCACATGTCGGGTAATGGTTAGCTACCATTGATATGCCTCTTCTTTCAATAGAGATACAGTGAAGTGACACACTCTAATGACAAACACTCTAGCTATTGCAGAACTCACTCTGTTGACTCCAACCAAGTCTTAGTAGTGGAAGGATCAACACTTTTCGACCCTTTAAATCTAGTTACTCTATTCTTTCACAACTCTTTTATCAGAGCTCATTTAACTACAACCAATGGTGTAGCTTATAGAGCAGTTCCTGCTACTCTTTGGAGTACATCCATTATTGTGTAGAGAAAATCCTTATCGCCTTGACACTCTTGGCAAGGTATCTTAGCCCTATTTATTTTTTGAGCACTAGTTTAATCAACACTACGTGCTCCAATCTCAACCTAATTTTCTCCTTCAATGGAGTGTTCATTGATATTAATCTCCTCCTCAACAACATTTCACAATTCATCAGACATTCTTAAGCTATAACACAAAACAATAAATAATCAGCGTACAAATCTCCACTTAAACTTGACTAAACCTTGGCATGTACCTCTAAACACAATACGAAGCTCAATTTAGTATGGGATTTGGCTAAACCTGTAGCTTTGATACCACTAAATGTAACACCCCACACTCGACTCGATCGTCGAATCCAAGATGTGAGATGCCACATTCGTTGTTGAAGGAACTACGATTTCATTTTCATATCGAATAGACAAGTCATACAACAATTAGGTTTTAAAACTTAATTAAAAGCATATTATTTATTCAAGTTTTAGTTATAGGTGAGCTGAAGAAAGCTCTTATGAAACACCGCTAATAAATGAAAGACTAAAACGTAAAAAATTCAAAATACAGGGGTAATGTCGTGACACCAAAGGATGCATGTCACAACATTGAGGGTACAAGCATAATGTCATGAATTCAACTACGGTGAGCTGCAACTTTAAAGATTGAAACTTGACATCGCGACTTCAATAGGAGATAGTCATAACCTTGAAGAAAGAAGGTTCGTTGTCATGATCTCAACATGGAGAGTCGCGACCACGTGAACAAAATCTCGATGTTGTGACACTGATAAGGGTATGTCACAAACATGAAGGCGGTTCCCTAAATTTTACTTCACTTTTCCTCAACCTACCAAGCATCAATACCAAATGGCCAAAGTGACCCAAAAACTCATCACAAAACATTTTAGGAATTAATTCAAAAACCAATTCATCATTATCATCATTTCAATCACCTATAATTGCATGGTCTCAAGTACATTCATTCATTCAAGATTCTAGCATCATAATTCTTTACTTGGCATATAAGTAATGTTCTAAATTCAAATCCTAATATCACATGACTTGGATAAGAAAGCATATCATCATACCATTAAATTAACATCTATATTTACTATCAACCTATATAGTCATATTGAAGTTAACATTTCCAAAAATAAGTACCAAAATGACAACTCACAACTAAAGACAAACTCAACATTAGGTACATGCCACTTTCTATTAACATATTGGGATTGTATAAAATTGTTGAGTCGAGAGTTGAATCAGGATGCCATCGATCACCTTAATACTTCAAGATATATAGTACCTGTGCATGAAAATAAACAACTCATACGATGAGAAATAAGACTCGGTGGTGCTAACATGATTTAAATAAATAATCATATATAAGCAAAGTACCAAATACACATAACATGATATCCAAACATTAATTAAGTTGTAATTTCCCATATTTTAGTGGTAACAGAATAGTGGTTTTGAGACCACAAATCTGATTTGTGAAGTTGAATTTTTATAATTTAATTAAAGTCTATAGGGTTGCATTGGATTCATGTTAAATTTTTGTGATGAAATTTTAACATTTAGATAGTTAATTATGTAAAAAGGATTAATTTGTGAAAGATGTAAAACTTAGTAATTATTGAATTATAATGATTTGATAGTTTAATTATCAAAGGAGAAGGACTTAAGTAGTAATTAGACCATAGAGAAGTTAGATGGACAATTAAGGACAATTAAATTGTCATTTTGTATGTTTATTACAAGGGATAAAATTATAATTAAGTAATAATAAGATAAATAATAATAAAAATAGAATTGGTATAATCTTTTCTAGGTTCTTCCACCAAATTTTGGGAAGGAAAAACACCATTGAAGTGCTTAGGGAGGTTTGGCCATAGTTCTTCTTGCATGTGAGTTCTTTTTGAGTTTATTCTTTTTTTAATTTTCATGTTTTTTAGATCGTTGCAACTAGGTCTAGCTAACTCGTACCTTCATTTTTAAAACTGTCAAAGATTTTAGATGTTTCCATTGATGAACCCTTTTTATTTTGGATGTTAATTGATGGAGATGAAGCGTTAGTTGTTTATTTTGATTAGTTCACTAATTAATTTCTTTGATAGTTTTAGCGAATGGAGTAAATTGATTAAATATTTAAAATTTCATGGTAATTGAGTGATTAATGATTAATGGTGGACTTCCCTAGCATAGAATGATATTTGGTTAGCTTTGGAAAGTTGTGAAAATTTGTTAATTTGGAAATTTTGGGTATAGGGACTAAATTGTAAAAAAATGTAAAAGTTTAGGAAATTTTTGTAATTAATGAAAAGCTAAAGGCCATATACATTGAATGGAATGTAAATTGTGTATGATATTAATATATTGTATTTAATTATTATATATATCAAGATTTGAATAAAAAAGACAATAATCGAGGAAAGGGGAAAATTACAAAATAGTCCCTGTGTGTTAATCGTAATTGAATTGTAGGTAAGTTCATAGCATTTCATTACGTAAATGAAATTTAATTATGTTTTATATTATTTTTCTCTAGCTAATTCATTTATGTATATATATGATTGTACTTCGATACCCTTGAATGCACATACGTGCCCCTGATAGTACTTTGGTACCCCTGAATGCACATAGGTGCCCCTAATTTTACTTCGGTGGGAATGCACATAGGTGCCCCTGATTGTGCTTCGGTATCCCTGAATGCACATATGTGCCCCTGATTGTACTTCGGTATCCCATAATGCACATACGTGCCCCTGATTGTACTTCAGTACCCCTGAATGCACGTACGTGCCCCTGATTGTACTTTGGTACCCTTGAATGGACATACGTTCCCCTGATTGTACTTTGGTACCCCCTGTATCCATTATAATGTCTCAGCATTTGACCATTTCTGCTTTCAAATCTTTGAGTGATTACTTAATATGTGAACCGAGTTTAATTATATTTATAGTAAATGTTATACTATGTTCTTACTAAGCTAAGTAAGCTTACAGGTTTTCTTGGGTTGTTTTGTGGATAATCGTTGCTAACTTTTAGAAGGATCACCAACCAGCTCACACTATCCATCTAAATTGGTAGTTTTTGCATCTTATTTATGGGTAGTGGCATGTATATATGGATGGGTATATTAGTATTGTGAATGTTGATAGATGTAGTTAATAAGTTAGATTTGTGGTTTTATTAGAGTACATTTTGTAATGATGGAACAAGTATATATATAATTAATAGATGAACACCTTGATGTGTAGTTGTTGAATGATGTTGTTTAGTGTTGTGGTGTGATTACTTTATTTTGTAATGACATATATAGAGAGGTCTTTTGATAGTTTTGAGACTATATTTTGGCAAGTTAGCCTATCTAAATATTTTGGTATATTTTGTTGTTTAAAGCTTTGTTTTTTAAATAGCAAAATTTGATATGAATGTGAATCATGAATTTTTAATGATTTGTTAATATAGTGGAAAATATAAAATGTGGTACCAATGAGGGTACATTGGTTAGGCACCTAAGATCATTGTTTTTGCATGTTTTGAGCATGATTAATTTTGTTTTGAATAGGTTAAATGGCTAGTAATTAGGTTGCTTAGTGTCCAAGTAAGCATGATTTGGTAAACTTGGTATTTAAGGTTCATTTTGGTGTACACGGCCTGAGACACGGGCTGCCACACGATCGTTTCTTACACACGACCTAAGACACGGCCTGAGACACGGCCGTGTGTATCAAGTAAGTGAGTCACATGAACTGGCACACGGTCTGCGACACGACCGTGTGTATTTAGTCAGAGAGTTACACGGTCTACGACACGGCCGTGTGATTAAAGTCAGTGAGTTACACTAGTAGAGACACGGGTTGTGACACGGTATTGTGTCCCAACTTCAAATGCCTACACGGTTTGGGCTATGTCACTTGGCCTGGACACATGGAAGTGTGACCCTGCATCTCAAATTCTCATGTTTTTCTTAAAAATTTCTGATTTGTCTCAATTTGATCCCTGAATGTTTCTAAGGTAATTTTAGGGCCCCGTAAACTTGAATAAAGGCCCATGTGTATATTTATTCTATGATATGATATATGTTTATAAATTAATTGAATACTTGATATAGAATTAAGATAAATTTTTTGTTTGTTTGTTTCTGTAATATTTAGATCCTTAATCCAGCAACAGAGATGGGATATGGGTGTTACATAAGTCATAATCACATTACTAGTCCCATGAATTTAACATCTTAATTTGTGTTATTCATCATACCATATATAAATATTTAGTCCTTACAACATAGATTTTAATTCTATGGACAATGTAGCATATCACAAGGGTCATGGCATTGTTTCTTTCCATTTCTTGAATCTATTGATTTGTTATAGAACCAAATCAACCCTTAGAGCCTGTAATAACAAAATCATGTGTCATTTCACAAGTCATCATTTATTTCTTAAACCTTAAGATACAAATATACAATTCAATAACCAATGTCAATAGGCAAGTTAAATGTTTTCATAATCCCTATTAACTAGACATAGACTCAAGACGGATACACAAAACATCTAACCAGCAAACCAATAAATCTAGCACCTAGTGCCTCGTTGGTACGTCCAAAGTATAATATGCGCTCTGTGCCTTATCGTGATAAATTGAAGTATATAAATGTTCCTAGCACCTCATCGGAACGTCGAAAGTATAATATGCGCTCCATGCCTCATCAATATAAACCGAAGTAAACTATCGTACACTAATCCTATTGCATGCCAACTATACTACACTCTGCTCGAGAACATTAATAGAGTAACCAATGTTTCAAGCATAAACACATGATTCACATATCATAGTTTCATACAATACAAATTTATATCATGCTCATTTCAATTCATCTCATTTCATATCATCAAATGCATATCATCATAGTTTTCACAAGTTACCAAGTATTTTATACTTACCCAATCATGAGACAAGTAGGATCATTACCTTAATCAAGCTATTTTGTAACAAGCAACATATATATATGTAACACCCCTTACCCGTGTTTGACGCTGGAACAGGGTACGAGGCATTACCTAACTTAAACACATACTAATACACATTTCTGGGTCAAAAAAGTTCGTTCCAATTTAAAACTTTTCAATCTTCATCTTAAAGTCCTTAATATGAGCCTACGAGGCCCAAAACATTCATTAAAAGCGGCTCAAGACTTAACTGGGAACCTTAAAAAACTTTAGAAATTTTTGCTGAAAATAGGGGCACACGACCGTGTGGACTTGGGGCACGGCCGTGTGGCTGGCACGGCCATGTCCTTAGTCCGTTCGCGAGCCTGACTTGTGCTTCGCGAGAATTCAGGATGTCACACGGCCTGCCACACGCCCGTGTCCATGGCCCGTGTCCCTCACACGGCCATGACACGCTCGTGTCTCAACCCGTATGTTAAAACCTTGACATTCTGTTTCTAACGTCAGTAACATTTTAGGGTTACACGGCCAAGGCACACGCCCATGTGCTAGGCCGTGTGGCAAATTTTATTTCGCATTTAAGGTGCAAACTGCACACGGCCTGGGCACATGCCCATGCCCTATGGTCGTGTCTTCCATACGGTTGAGACACACGACCGTGCCTCAGCCCGTGTAGTTACTACTAGGCATTCTGTTTTACCAAATTAAGGTGCAGGGGACACACGGCCAGACTACATGCCCACGGGGCAGACCGTGTGTCACACACGGCCTAGACACACGCTTGTGTGTCTACCCGTGTGGACAAAAAACAAGGCTATTTACCAAGCCCTTTTTGCCACCCGTACCTGCAACAACATAAGCCACAACCCAGACATACACACATCAAGACCACTACACTCCATTCACATGCAAAACTTATCACATACTTCACCATGCAAATTGCACAATAATGAAAAACATCATCATTTACATATATCAATATCAAGTATTAGACATCATCCATGGCCTTTTACAAAATGAATCAATCTTCAAGACAAGCCAACACATTTGGCCAAAACAATATGACACTTGAAAAAAGACCAAGTCCCTATACATGCCATACTCAAAATGATAAATCTAACTATACCAAATGTTCAGATTGATAGTGTGATCGAGCCTCCGACGTCCTTTGATCCCTGAGCTAGCTTGGTGATACTATAAGAAAATTGAAAGGAAAGGGAGTAAGCATAAAGCTTAGTAAGTTGCATGTAAATAAGTAACAACATCAACCATGCCTCTTTAAACACGTAGCATATTATAAACCAGCACAACATTCTCAATTGATTTAAAGCATAACTTACTCATTTCCATCCTTACTAATCATACAACATAAATCGAGATCATTTCTCATGAATCTCGTGTAGGTACCAGTATCACTTACAACATAGTCGTAACTTTTCTCACTTTTGACACAAGCTTTAAATTACCCGTTAAACCAGTTGGAACACCAAAGGATACCCGACAAGCCTCACACAAGAGGGTACGATGCCGATGCCATGTCCCAGACATGGTCTTATACTGGCTCACATGTCGAGGCCGATGCCATGTCCCAAACATGGTCTTACACTAGCTATCGTCTCAATACCGATGCCATGTCCCAGACATGGTCTTACACTGGCTCACATAATGTGGCCGATGCCATGTCCCAGACATGGTCTTACACTAGCACACATATCAACGCCGATGCCATGTCCCAAACATGGTCTTACACTGGCTCTCATAATGTGGCTGATGCCATGTCCCAGACATGGTCTTACACTAGCACACATATCACCCAAATGTCATGGAATGGATATCCAATCTATTCCTGAGGTTCAACCGGGAGTATACCACCTCAAATTTCGTCATGCATATTCATAAAAATAATCAAAAATTTTATGCAATATCAATTGTTTAATGCATAATAACAATAGAGTTGTAATATTTACGTACAACTTACCTAGGTATACAAATTATGGGCGACTAGTTCAATTTAGTCCAATAGCTTGGTATTACCCTGGTCTGGGTCCAGACTCTGTTTTTCTTGATCTATAATGACAAAATTTACTTATATAATCACCACATTAATCAAGACATTCCAAAATTCCTACTTTGGCAAAATTACAATTTTGCCCTTAGACTTTCACATAATTACGACTTTTCCCCTAGGCACGTAAAATAATTTTAATCAAATTTCCTCCATTTACAAGCCTAGCCAAATCTTTTTTTTCTCTTATAGCAACTCAAAATTTTCAATTATTTCACACATTTACAACCTATTTTATAAACTTCACAAAATAGTCCTTTTAGGTGTTTTCATGAAAATCCCTTTCACAAAAGTTGTTTATTTAACAATCAAGATTCAATTTATTCCATAAAATTTCAGCAAACAACACGAATACTCACATGGTAAAACCTAAGGCTCCCAACCATTTTGAAAAATAGTCCCTCCATTAGTTAGGTTAAGCTACAAGGGTCACAAAAATACAAAAATAATCATGAATGACCATCAAAAACACTTACTTGCAAGAGTGAAGAGTTGCTGAAAGTTCAAGCTTCCAAACCCCTTATTTTTGCTGAAAATTTTGGTGGAGAGGAGGAAGATGAATGGTGATATCTTTTTCTTTTCATTTTATTTTATTTTATCAATTTAGTCACCTAAAATCTACCTAACCTTTGACCAATTTCATGAATTAAAAATTCATGTCTAGCCACCACTTTTATTGGTCTATTTACTCAATAAGGACCTCTACTTTAGTGTTCCATAGCTATTTAACACTTTTAGCTTGTAGAACAAAACTTTCACACTTTATGCAATATAGTTCTTTTTCAAAATTAAGCATGAAATCACAAAAATTAAATCACCAAAATTTCCATGCACTCATATAATCATGATATAACACGTAAAATAATATTAAAATAATTTCTCCGACCACAAATTTGTGGTCTCGTAACCACTATTCCGACTAGGCCAATAATTGGGCTATTACAATTCTCCCCCTTAGGGACTTTCGTCCCCGAAAATCTTACCGTTCAAAAGGTTTGGGTATTGATCTCTCATAGTCTCCTCGGGCTCCCATGTGGCCTCTTCAACCCCATGTCTATGCCATAGTAGTTTCACTAGTGCTATACTTTTATTTCTCAATTACTTGACCTCTCGATCTAAATCTTAACCGACTCTTCACCGTAGGTCATATCCGGTCGAATTTCAACCTCTATTGGTGAAATAACGTGTGAAGGGTTAGAACCATAATGACGCAACATAGACACATAGAAAACATCATGGATCTTCTCTAACTCAGACGGTAAAGCTAATTGGTATGCAACCGGTCCAATTCTCTCAGTCACCTCATAAGGTCCAATAAACCGTGGACTTAATTTTCCTTTCTTACCGAATCTGAGGACTTTCTTCCACAGGGATACTTTTAAAAACACTTTATCACCGACTTGAAATTCAATTTCTTTTCGTTTCAAATCCGTGTAGGATTTCTATCTATTCGAAGCGGCCTTCAAATAGTTACGAATTACCTTTACTTTCTCTTCGGTCTCTTTGACTAAGTCAACCCCGTGAATCTGATTCTCTTTGAGTTCGGTCCAATACAAGGGCGTTTGGCACTTACGCCTATACAAAGCCTCATAAGGCACCATTTTCAAACTCAACTGATAACTATTATTGTAGGCAAACTCTACCAACGGTAAGTACCTTTCCCAACTACCTGGAAACTCAAGAACACAACACTGCAACATATCTTCAAGAACCTGAATTACTCTTTCCGACTGACCGTCGGTTTACGGGTGGAAAGCAGTACTAAAATTTAGTTTTGTCCCCAACGCTTCTTGCCACTTTTTCTAAAATCGTGATGTGAACCTCGGATCTCAATCTGAAATGATCGATAAAGGTACCCTGTGAAGTCTCACAATTTCAGAAACATACAAATCGGCCAATTTCTCAAGTGGATAATCGGTACGCACCGGTATAAAATGAGCCGACTTTGTTATCCTATCAACCACGACCCATACAACATCTTTCTTGTTTGGCGTCAATGACAATCCAGACACAAAGTCCATGGTAACACGGTCCCATTTCCACTCGGGACCCATCACAGATTGAAGTAAACCCGAAGGTACTTGGTGTTCGGATTTCACTTGCTGGCAAATTAGGCACTTAGAGACAAACTCTGAAACGTCTCTCTTCATTCCCGGCCACCAATACTTTTCTTCAAGTCATTGTACATTTTCACACTACCCGGATGGATAGACATACAACTGCTATGTGCCTCATGCAAAATTTTCTGAATAAGCTCATCGTCTTTGGGTACACAAATTCTTTCTTGAAACATTAAGCAGCCATCTGAACCAATCCGAAAGTCTGATTCTATACCCATCTCGCACTGATTTATCTTAGCTTGCAATCCTTTATCACCTTTCTAAGCTTCGCAGATCTCTTGCAAAAACATCGATTTTGCTCTCAACTCGGCTAAAATCGAACCATCATTGGTTACTAACAACTGAGTGTTCATAGCCCTTAAGGAAAATAGTGACTTTTTACTCAATGCGTCGGTGACCACATTCGCTTTTCCCGGGTGATAGTCAATTACCAACTCATAATCTTTTATCAACTCTAACCATCTCCGCTGCCGTAGGTTTAACTCCTTTTGAGTCATCAAATACTTTAGACTTTTATGGTCGGTGAATACTCGGCATCTCTCGCCATACAAATGGTGTCTCCAAATCTTCAGTGCTAACACTATGGCGGCCAGCTCTAAATCGTATGTCGGATAGTTTTTCTCATGTGGCTTTAGCTGTCTTGAGGCATAAGCTATTACTTTGCCTTCTTGCATAAGCACACACCCCAATCCATTTAAGGATGCATCGCTATACACCACAAATTCCTTTTCCGGTTCCAGTTGCACTAAAACTAGGGCTTCAGTCAATAATGCTTTTAGTTTCTCAAAACTCTGTTGGCACTTCTCTATCCATTCAAACCTGACATCTTTCTGTAGCAACCTTGTCATCAACATAGAAATCATGGAGAATCCTTTAACAAACCGTACGTAGTATCCGGCTAAGCCCAAAAGGCTTCTAATCTCTAATACATTCCTCAGCGGTTTCCAATCAACGATAACCGATATCTTACTCGGGTCAACTCTAATTCCATCACTCGACACGATGTGTCCTAAGAATCTGACTTCTCGAAGCTAAAATTCACTTTTGCTAAACTTAGCATACAACTGCTTATCTCTGAAAGTTTGTACGACAGTTCTCAAATGCTCCGCATACTCACTTTCATCACGAGAATAAAATAATATGTCATCAATAAAAAAAACTAAAAACTTATCCAAGTACGGTCGAAAAATACGATTCATTAAATCCATAAATACTACAGGAGCATTCGTTAAGCCAAAAGGCATGACGAGGAACTCATAATGGCCATACCTCGTCTGAAATGCAATTTTCGGTACATCTTGATCCTTAACTCTCAGCTGATAATAACCGGACCTCAGGTCTATCTTAGAAAACATTGTGGCTCCCTTCAATTGGTCAAACAAATCATCGATCCTTGGCAAAGGATACTTGTTCTTAACTGTAACCTTGTTGAGTTGTCTGTAGTCTATACATAACCTCATCGACCTGTCTTTTTTTTTCACAAAAAGTACCGGAGCACCCCACGAAGAATAGCTTGGTCTTGCAAAACCCTTATCCGTTAACTCTTGTAGCTGAACCTTCAACTTTTTTAACTCCAACGGTGCCATCTTATATGGGGCAACCAAAATAGGTGCCGTACCAGGGACCAACTCAATACCAAACTCGACTTTCCTAGTTGGAGGCAATCCGAGCAACTCTTCTGGAAACACATCTGGGTACTCACTTACCACAGGCACTGACTCAACCTTTACTTCCGAATTTTGCGTATTCAACACAAATGCAAGATAGGACTCATACCCTTTTCTAATGTATTTCTCAGCACTCATAGAGGAAATCAGTACAAGCGAGCTATCCGATTCACCTGATTCAACCCGAACGATATCCCCATTTTCACATTTCAATTCAATAAACTTACTACCACAGTGTACTAACACATTATGAATAGTCAACCAATCCATGCCAAGAATTAGGTCAAATTCATCAAACGGTAGTAGCATGAGGTTAGCTAGAAAATAATGACCTCTAATCGTCAAAGGAAATTTTCGACACACTTTGTCAACTATCACATGATTGCCTAACAGGTTTGACACTTTTATCACAAATTCTGTAGACTCAACAGGCATATTCATGCTAGACACCAATTTCATACAAACAAACAAATGGGTAGACCCCAGATCAATCAAAGCAACAATAGAGATATCGTGAAGAGAAAAAGTACCCGTAATCACATCTGGTGACGATGCCTCTTCGCGAGCGAATATGGCATAAGTCCTTGCAGGCGCTCGGCCCTCGGACCTTACGGCAAAATCTCTAGGCGCACCTCTGCTGCTAGCCCCACTTCCTGGGTTCTTCTAAAGTCTACCTCTAGAAGGAGCATTACTCGCTCGCACATCTTGCTTCCTGTCTTTCTCATCCATCTCAGGATAGTTTCGAATGAAGTGGTCTAGTGAACCGCAATTGAAATAGCCTCTATCATTTCCTCGACACTCACTGAAATGTCGTCTACTGCACTGTGAACACTTCGATTTATTTGGTCGAGCACTACCAACACTCGTAATAGAAGTGGTTTGAGCATTAGACGCCGTGTACTGCTTATTCTTATTTCTACTCGAGAATCCCGCTGAAGCATTTGATCGAGTAGTGAACTCTTTCGAGTTCTTGGAGGAGTACTAAATGATTTTCCCAACTGTCTTTTCTTCGAGTCACGAGACTCGATTTTAGCTTTTCTTTTCTCTTTGGTAAATTCTTCGGTCTTGCAAGCTCTCTCAACGAGCACCACAAATTCCTTAAGCTATAGAATGCCAACTAAAAGTCGAATGTCTTCATTCAATCCATCCTCAAATCTCTTACACATGATGACTTCAATAAATATGCACTCCCTCGCGTATTTGCTGAGCCTCACGAACTCACGCTCATACTCCGTTACTGTCATTCGGCCCTGCTTCAATTCTAGAAATTCTTTCCTCTTCTGGTCTATAAACCTCTGACTAATATACTTCTTTTAGAATTCTTCTTGGAAAAACTCCCATGTAATCCTTTCCCTTGGTACAACCGACACAAGGGTGTTCCACCATTGGTAAGCCAAGTCTCGCAGGAGTAACATAACACACATCATGCACTCCTCAGGAGTGCAAGACAATTCATCGAATACCCTAATGGTATTTTCTAGCCAGAACTCTGCCCTGTCTGGGTTATCATCTATATTCGCTCTAAATTCCTCAGCCCCTTGCTTTTGAATTCTTTCTACCGGAGGTTTTTCCCTTCTAATCATTTCCACTGCTTGGGGAGCTGTAGAGGTAGGTTGAGGGATTGGAGGGGTGGAGGAGGTGGAGCATTCGAGTTTGCACGAACAAACTCCGAATACCAAACATTCATCATATGGAGGAAAGGTTCTCTAGCCCCTCTGCCTTGACTCAATGTCACGGGCCCACTTTCGACTGGCGTGGTCCCTTCCGCGGGAGCCGGTGCATTACTTTCAAAATCATCCCCCAGTGCTCCGTCGGGATCCATTTACTATATAAAAAACACATTTTAAATTGTCAGGAGTCGTCACACTATCATAATTCATATATGGCATGTATAGCTAGACTCGCACACACACTAGGTTAGTCTGACAATCGACTAAACCATAGCTCTGATACCACTAAATGTAACACCCCTTACCCATGTTTGATGCTGGAACAGGGCACAAGGCGTTACCTAACTTAAACACATACTAATACACATTTCTCGGTCATAAAAGTTTGTTCCAATTTAAAACTTTTCAATCTTCATCTTAAAGTCCTTAATATGAGCCTACGAGGCCCAAAACATACATTAAAATCGGTTCAGGACTAAATTGGGAACCTTAGAAAACTTTAGAAATTTTCACTTAAAATAGGAGAACACGCCCGTGCAGACTTGGGGCACGACCGTGTGGCTGGCATGGCCATGTCCTTAGTCTGTTCGCGAGCCTAACTTGTCTTCGCGAGAATTCAGGATGTCACACGGCCTTCCATACGCCAGTGTCCATGGCCCGTATCCCTCACACGGCTATGACATGCCCGTGTGTTAAAACCTTGACATTCTGTTTCTGACGTCGGCAACATTTTAGGGTTACACGGCCAAGGCACACGCCCGTCTGCTAGGCCATGTGGCGGATTTAATTTCGCATTTAAGGTGCAAACTACACACGGCCTGGGCACACGCCCATGTCCTATGGCCGTGTCTTCCACAACACCGTGCCTCAGCCGGTGTGGTTACTACTAGACATTCTATTTTACCAAATTAAGGTGCAGGGGACACACGGCCAGACTAGACGCCCATGGGGCAGACCGTGTGTCACACATGGCCTAGACACACGCGCGTGTGTCTACCCGTGTGGACAAAAACAAGGCTATTTACCAAGCCCTTTTTGCCACCCATACTATCAGCCACAACCAAGACATACACACATCAAGACCACTACACTCCATTCACATGCAAAACTTATCACATACTTCACCATGCAAATTGCACATTCATGAAAAACATAATCATTTACATATGTCAATATCAAGTATTAGCCATCATCCATGGCCTTTCACAAAATGAATCAATCTTCAAGACAAGCCAACACATTTGGCCAAAACAATAAGACACTTGACAAAAGACCAAGTCCCTATACAGGCCATACTCAAAATGATAAATCAAACTATACCGAATGTTCAGATTGATAGTGTGATCGAGCCTCTAACGTCCTTTGATCTCCGAGCTAGCTTGGCGATACTATAAGAAAATGGAAAGGAAAGGGAGTAAGCATAAAGCTTAGTAAGTTGCATGTAAATAAGTAACAACATCAACCATGCCTCTTTAAACACGTAGCATATTATAAACCAGCACAACATTCTCAATTGATTTAAAGAATAACTTACTCATTTCCATCCTTACTAATCATACAACATAAATCTAGCTCATTTCTCATGAATCTCGTGTAGGTACCTGTATCACTTACAACATAGTCGTAACTTTTCTCACTTTTGACACAAGCTTTAAATTACCCGTTGAACCAGTTGGAACACCGAAGGATGTAACACCCCTAACCCGTATCTGTCACCAGACTAGGGTTAAAGGCGTTACCGAACAGATCGGAAACATTTACAGAAAATTTCATAGAACCGTTCATCTATTTCAATCATAGTGTCCCTTAAGTAGGTCATCGAGACCCTAAACATGCTTAGAAACAGGATCGGAACTAAACCGAAACACATACAAACATTCTTGAAAATTTAAAACTTTTCGAAGACACAGGGGTTACACGCCCGTGCAAGCAGGCCGTGTGCCTCCCACAGCTGCTGGACATACCCGTGTGTCCTCCCCGTGGTCGAAACTGACTTTGCTCCACGACCACCAAGCTGCCCATGTACCTTGGCCGTGGTCAAATCTGGCCTCACATCCACGGCCACCAAGCACGCCCGTGTGCCTTGGCCGTGGTCGAATCTGACTATACACCCACTGTCACCCAGCATCTGTGTGCTAAGGCCGTGTACTCTTAGGCCATATACTGACTTTCTCACACGGCTACTAGACACGCCCGTGTGTCTTGGCCGTGTGCTATTAGGCTAGCTACTGACTTAGCCCCACGGTCACTAGGCACGCCTGTGTGTCACAATCGTGTGACATTATAGGCCATTTGCAAGGCCAATATACCTCCCACACAAGGGTCAAACCTACAAGCACATTTAAGCATACTTCCACACACAAATTGGCAACCAATTTTAATGTCAAATGATAAACATATCATCTCATTTCTAACATGTCAACTTAGGAACTAGATTACACAACTTGAATACATTCATTATCAATCATGAATCACCCCCAAATTTACTAAACCATACTAGCATCATACCATCACTAAGATTACCATTCATAAGACATTTTCTTTAATCACAAGCTATACCAAAATATGCGCTGTAACACCCCAAACCCGGCCCATGCGTTACGACCGGATCTGACATGTCACATAAATAAAACGTATTAAGAACTAGTAATTTGTACTAAAATAGGTATTATTTGGTTATAATTAAGAAAACCAGTTGGATTAAAAATATTCGATAAAAATACTACTAAACCTTCTTGATCGTCGGCACCTAAATCACCATTACACTCGATTAACCAACAAACGAGATTTTATTAATCCAAATCTAAATCAGACGATCTAATGAAATGCTTACCCTTAGTATCGTGAACGACCACGATTTGTCTATTCTCACCGGTTGATGGTCCACAACCCAGTAGGAAATCCCGAACCGCCGATACCGCCCTACGCTTGAACTTGGGAGTAGGAATCGCAATTCCACTCCCTTTTTGCTCTCCTATCGATTTTCATTTAACAACGCTACCACTTGCCTCCATTGAAAAAGCCTCGGTTAGAAAATACTATGATGAGTGTAAGTAGTTGTTTAGGGATAGGATTCGGCTTACCACTACTTCCAAAGAATCAATGTATAGAGAAGAACGAGCAATTAGTCCCTAGAATAAACGTTTTAAACATAATCATCTATTCGTTTTAGAGGAATAACCATGTATTGAGAGATATCGAAATGAACCTTGAAGAAATCCATTACCTTAACGATAATAAATCCGACTTCCACCGATTGACTTAAGGCTAGAGATGATTCGACAAGGAAGGGATATACGGCCACCCACTAGTACACTTCGAAAAAGAAGAGATGATCATGATTTGAGAGAGTAGGAGAAAATGATATTTCGGTTTAGAAACAAAATAGAACAACCGAATAGTTATAGACACATATTCGGCTAGGGAGAAAAGATAATGAAAAGAGAAGAAAGAAATCACTTACCGATTCGATCAAAGAAGAGATTAAGGGTCAAAAGGTTCGGCTATGGAGAGAAATGAACAAGAAGATTCGGCCACCAAAATATTGACTAAAGAAAGAGAAAGAAGGGTTGAAGAAATAATGAAAAAGAAAAGAAAAGATGGAGAAAGAGTGCTAGATAGTTTCGGCTAACAAAGGAAAAATGAGCAAGAATGGATTGAGGGTTTCGGCAAAACGAGAAAGAAAGATGAATATAGGTGCTAGAGTGTTTCGGCCAAAACAAGGGAAAAAGAAGTTGGAAAAGAAAAGTACCCAAAATGCTAAAAGAAACCAAAACCTTTCATGCACAAATTTGCATAAAAAAAACTATAAGTGAAAGAAAAATCGGCTCCCTAACTCCCCCTACCAAAACCGTGTACCTCATTCACCAAAAAGGTCATGGTTGACAAAAAATTCTATCCAAAGCACTTTCCAAATATTCGGCCAACATATCCCCCTTCTTACTCCTTTCCTTTACTTCTTTCCTTACTCTCCTCCTTACCTTATTTTCTTAGTCTTCTTTCCAACATTAGAAAAGTCTTCCTTTCATTCTTTGATGCCATGGCCGACACTTACCATACAACACTTGAGAAGCTCAAAAACTTAAAATGCTAAAAGTTGCAATAGATGGGATTCGAACCCCTTCCCTCAATGCTCTCCACTTGACGCCACACTACTCCACCATGTGCTCCACTTGTGCTAGCAAAATACACATTTATTTCCTTAAGTCTTGATGCCACTTACCTTCTCTCCTTAAAGTGCTTAAACACAAAAATTTTGCTATGGCCCAACTCAATCCCAAGTCTTCTTAGGGCCCCTAAACATACACAATTAACACTATTGACTAGCCTATCGCATGGTATAATGTAAAACATAAATTCCTGAATTTTAGGATGTTACAATTCTACCCCCTTAAAGAAATTTCGGCCTCGAAATTTACCTGATTAGAAGAGATGAGGATATTGCTGTCGGATCGTGTCTTCTGGCTCCCATGTAGCTTCCTCTGACCCGTGACTACGCCATAATACTTTGACCAATGGAACTGACTTCTTTCTCAGCACCTTAATATCCCAATCTAAATTCTGCACTGGCTCTTCTTCAAAAGACAAGTCAGGTCTTATCTCAACTTCTTCCACTGGCACAACATGAGACGGATCCGAACGATAACGCCTTAACATCGAGACATGGAATACGTTATGTATCTGACTTAACTCTGGAGGTAACTCAAGCTGATAAGCCACTGGCCCAACACGCTTCAGTACACGGTATGGTCCGATGAACCTAGGCCTCAACTTGCCCTTCCGTCCAAATCTTAAGATCTTTTTCCAAGGTGAGACCTTCAAAAAGACCTGATCACCCACAGAGAACTCTATCTCCTTCCGCTTCAGATCCACGTATGATTTTTGTCTGTCCGAAGCTTCTTTTAACCGTGCCTGAATTACCTTAACTTTTTCCTCTGTCTCCGAGATCAACTCTGGACCCAATAACTGTCGCTCCCCCAGCTCAGTTCAACAAGTAGGAGTATGACACCTACGACCATACAACGCCTCATAGGGTGCCATCTGGATGCTAGATTGATAGCTGTTGTTGTATGAAAACTTTTCCAACGGTAGAAAATCTTCCTAACTACCCCTGAAGTCGATCACACAGCCTCTTAACATGTCTTCTAGAATCTGGATTACTCTCTCCAACTGACCATCTATCTGCGGATGAAATGCCGTGCTGAAATTTAATCTTGTACCCAAAGCTTCATGTAAAGCCTTCCAAAACCGTGATGTAAACCTAGGATCCCTGTCCGATATAATAGACACTGGTACCCCATGTAACCTCACGACTTCTGCTACATACAACTTGGCTAACTTCTGCAATGAATAATCCGTACGAACAGGTAGGAAATGAGCAGTCTTCGTTAACCGATCCACTATAACCCATACTGAATCTTTCTTAGTAGGCGTTAAGGGTAACCCACTAACAAAGTCCATCGTTATCCTTTCCCATTTCCATAGTGGGATTTTCATCGGTTGTAACAACCCTGAAGGCAGTTGATGCTCTGCCTTCACCTGCTGACATGTTAAGCACTTACTCACGAAGTCAGTAACCTCCCGTTTCAATCCTGGTCACTAATACTGCTCACGGAGGTCTCGGTACATTTTGTTTCCTCCGGGGTGCATAGCATATGGGCTACTATGCGCCTCACGCAGAATCATTTGTCTCAATTCTTAATCCCTGGGCATACAAACTCTTCCGCGGAAACACAATACTCCATCACTATTTAATCCAAAATCCCCTATCTCAGCACTTCCCACTTGTTGAAGTCGAGAACCCAACCTTTCATCTAACAACTGCTTTTCCTTAATCTGGCTTACCCATGCCGACTTCACTTGAAGTTCGGCTAACATATTACCATCTTCATAAAGGCTGAGATGAGCGAACATCGCTCTCAAATCCAATATCACCTTACGACTCAACGCATCTGCCACTATGTTAGCTTTACCTGGGTGATACTCGATTGAGAAGTCATAATCCTTCAACAATTCTATCCACCTTCGCTGTCTTAAGTTCAACTCCTTTTGGGTAAGGAGGTACTTCAGACTCTTATGATCCTATAGATAATCGACTTCTCCCCGTACAGATAGTGTCTCCAAATCTTCAGAGCAAGCACCACTGCAGCTAACTCCAAATCATGAGTGGGATAGTTTACCTCATGCGGCCTTAATTGACGAGATGCATATGCCACCACTTTTCCCCCATGCATCAACACACATCCTAAGCCCGTGTGTGACGTATCACAATACACAATAAACTCTTTACCAGCCTCAGGTTGAATCAATACTGGTGCTTCTGTCAGAATCTTCTTCAGTTTCTCAAAGCTCTCTTGCTGCTTATCTGACCACACAAACGGTACTCCTTTACGCAACAACTTAGTTAGGGTGCAGTGCGGAATCAACGAAAATCCTCAACGAATCGCCTGTAATACCCAAACAAAACCTAGAAAACTCGAATTTACGCATCGACTTCTTGGTGGCTTCCAATCTAATACAGCCTCGACCTTCCGGGGATCAACTCTAATTCCCTCAGCAGACACAACATGCCCCAAAAAGGTTACCTCCTTCAGCCAAAATTCACACTTATTGAATTTGGCATACAGCTGCTTCTCCCTTAATATCTACAATACGACTCGTAAATGCGAATCATGCTCTTCTTCAGTCTTTGAATACACCAAGATGTCATCTATGAATACCACCACAAACCGGTCTAGATAGGGTTGGAAGACTCGGTTCATCATGTCCATAAATGCAGCTGGTGCATTCGTCAATCGAAACGGCATCACTAAGAACTCGTAATGCCCATAACGAGTTCAGAACGCAGTCTTGTGAATATCCGCCTCGTTGACCTTAAGCTGGTGATATCCCGATCTCAAGTCTATCTTCGAGAAAACTGAAGCTCCTCGCAGCTGATCAAACAGATCATCGATCCTTGGTAACGGATACTTGTTCTTGATCGTCAACTTATTCAATTGCCTATAATCGATGCACATACGCATCGATCCATCCTTTTTCTTAACGAATAAAACAAGCGCTCCCCACGGTGACACACTTGGTCGAATAAATCCACGATCCATCAACTCCTGAATTTGAGCCTTAAGTTCCACAAGCTCTTTCGGCGCCATTCTGTAAGGGGCAATGGACACTGGAGCCGTTCCTGGCAACAACTCAATACCAAATTCCACTTCCCAATTCGGAGGCAATCCTGGAAGCTCCTCGGGAAAGACGTCTAAAAACTCTTTCATCGTACTAACACTCTCAACCGACAACTCTTTCGCATCCAAAGCACTGATAAAGGCTAAGAACGCTCCACACCCCTTTCGCACCAACTTCTCTGCCATTAAAGCAGATACCACATTAGACAGATAGTTTCTTCTTTCACCTATCATCATCACTTCCTTATCCTCTGAAGTTCTTAATACCATCTCGCTGCGCCACATACCCAAATTCGCACGATGCTTAACCAACCAGTCCATGCCCAAAATAAGATCGAACTCGCCGAATGGCAGTTCCATCAAATCAGCCAGAAATACTTTCTCCTGGACTTCTAATGGCACATCTTTAAACAACTTATTTACTACCACCGATCGTCCTAAAGGGCTAATTACGCTTGTTTCTCTACCAAGAATCTCGGATCTAATATTCAAAGTTCCGACACAAAGAAAGCAACATACGAATGGGTGGATCCAATATCTATCAAAGCAGTAACAGGTACATCAGATATGAAGAACGTACCGGTTATAACGTCTGGTGCATCACCATCCTCTCGACGTCTGACCGCATAAACCAAACCTGGCTGCCTCGCCTCCGTGTTACCCCTATTACCGGTACCTCTTCTCAATGCACCCGACCTTGTCCTACACCATTACCACCTCGACTTGGCCCATGGCCTCTCATGCGACTCGAGCGCCTCCTGCCGATCAGCGCCGTCTATTACTTAACTACCCGAGTGCGAGTAGGCTCTCGAGGGCAATCCTTAAACCGATGGTCTTTGGATCCACATCTCAAAACAACCACCGTTCTCTTCCAAAGATTCACCCGAGTGAAGTTTCCCACAATCCACACAAGGTCAGCAATCGATTGGTAGCGGAGCACCCCACTCGAACCGCCCCTCATTCCTGGGCCTTTTTTAAAATCCTTTAGCAGGACCTGAATACCCAGACTCTCTCTTGTTCCTGCCCCTATCCTTGTCTTGATTTTGTCGTTCCGAGTGTTTGACTTCTTCAGCTATCTTAGCTTTTTCCACTAATGTAGTAAAATTCCTCTCCTTCTGTGGGCCTATCAGTACCCGCAACTCATCATGCAACCCGTCCTTAAAATGCACACAACGTTCATAATCAATCGGTACTATTCCCCGAGCATACCGACTCAGACGCAGAAACTCCGCCTCGTATCCTGCCACAGATTTACCTCCTTGGACCAGATTCAGGAATTCCTTTCTTCGGGCATCTACATAACTAGCCCCGACATACGTTCCTTGAAATGCGGTCTTAAAGAATTCCCAAGTAATACGGTCAGCCTGAGTGCCTTCCCGTACAGTGAGCCACCACTGATACACCTCGTCTCTCAGTAATGACACAACCCCTTTCAGTTTCTGCTCAGCGGTGCAATCCAGATCGTCCATAATCCGCTCTACCGCCTCAAGCCAGTACTCCGCTACACTAGGGGCTACACCCAAAATACCTCTAAAGACTTCAGTCCCATTTGATTTGAGTCGCTCTGGTATTGACCCACGAGCTGTCAACCCAATTTTTGCCCCAGCAACCCTTTCCAGTACCCGTAACATCGCTTGGGACAGAGCGTCGTCCTCTCTCATTCGATCATGTGACCCCGCTTCAGTCATTGGTGACGCAGGTGCGTCCATTTCTGGCATATGTCTCGATGCCTCAGATACAACTCTAGCACCTCGGCCTCGACCACGACCACGTCTACCGCGTCCACGTCCTCTAGCGCACATGTTTGCTAAGTCGATTTAATCTGATTAAAAGTCTTATGAATCAATATACTATTCAATGTTTATTAAACAATGTTTTATAGAGTATAGGAAGTAAAGTCGTTTTCGTAAAACGTATCTAAGGTCTCAATCTCTATAGTTTCAGCTCCTAAAGCTAAAAGTTCTAAAGTATTTCTATTATGTGGAGTTTTCTTTCCACAGTCATATCACAATAATAAAATGAAAATAAATACTTACTGACTTGGTGCCGGATGCTCATGGTGCCATACTTCCTCAAAAACATGTATTTATAATTCAGATTTCAAGCAGTTTTGGAAAACATTTTTGAACCCAAACCACAGCCGAGTTTTGCAACCGGGCTCTGATACCATAAGATGCAACACCCCAAACCCGACCCATGCGTTACGACCGGATCTGACATGTCACATAAATAAAACGTATTAAGAACTAGTAATTCGTACTAAAATAGGTATTATTTGGTTATAATTAAGAAAACCAGTTTGATTAAAAATATTCGATAAAAATACTACTAATCTCGAGAGGTTAATTGAAAAATTTATATTCAATTTCATGATATTTTAAAACAGTGACTTTTGAAAATATTGTTGATAATCTGAAAGAGAATCCGAGTTAAATTATTTACAAATATGTCATAAAATCCTTTCGTTACTCAACTTTGGAAAACCGTTATTTATGATTTTAGAAAAATCCCCATTTAAAAAAATTTAAGAAAAATAATAAATACGTCCAAACATAAAGCAAATTAAAGTTTATCCCAGAGGCCTTATTACAACTTTAAACCCAAAATAGTAAAAGTAATGAAATAAAGCGGAAAATGAAAATTTGCTAAAGTTCGAAAACACCATTTCTAAAGTATGGCCACCACCAAGTCATCCATGGCCTAAGTCCACATCACTGAGCATTACCTGCAAGGATTAAGAAAAAAGACAGGGGTGAGTTACTAGAACTCAGTGCATAATCTCCTTACCGTCATCCACTGGGCCTAAACCCGCATAGTATAATCTTGGGCCTAAGCCCATATAGCATATTCTTGGGCCGAAGCCCATTTACATAACAATATTTATATGAAGTAAATGTATGCAACCCAACCCATCCATCCATCACACCCTCGACCAGCCAATCACACCTGTGGGGATCAAGTCAACCCACCCCGCCGCTCACACCAAAATTTGCAGCCAAGCTGCCAGAGTATAATATTTTGGTGGTCAAACCACCAAAAACATAATTAAGCACAATAATAAATAGATTTGTGGCAATGCCACCAGGCTACACTGCTCTCCATACAATTTATCCCATCCCATGCAATATATGAAAATGTATCATACAAAATATCCACATATATACAACATCCATTAATCTAGTGAATTAATTCGGTGAATCGGCCCATTAAAGCACTTGATAGTTCGGCCCATTTAGGCGTTATAGCAAATTAGCCCATAGGGGCATTTTGGTAAATTAACAAATTTTATACCGATTTTAACAGATTTTAGAAATAATAATGTTTAAGACAATTATTCGATTCATGCTATATTACGGATACTAGACTTGTAACACAACAACGATCTATTCTTCCAACATAATAGTGAATCATGAATCTACGGGATTTCGGTGTGAGATTACACACCTGGTTACAGTAAGGACTAAACCTTCTTGATCGTCGGCACCTAAATCACCATTACACTCGATTAACCAACAAATGAGATTTTATTAATCCAAATCTAAATCAGACGATCTAATGAAATGCTTACCCTTAGTATCGTGAACGACCAAGATTTGTCTATTCTCACCGGATGATGGTCCACAACCCGGTGAGAAATCCCGAACCGCCGATACCACCCTACGCTTGAACTTGGGAGTAGGAATCGCAATTCCACTCCCTTTTTGCTCTCCTATCGATTTTCTTTTAACAACGCTACCACTTGCCTCCATTGAAAAAGTCTCGGTTAGAAAATACTATGATGAGTGTAAGTAGTTGTTTAGGTATAGGATTTGGCTTACCACTACTTTCGAAGAATCAACGTATAGAGAAGAACGAGCGACTAGTCCCTAGAATAAACGTTTTAAACATAATCATCGATTCGTTTTAGAGGAATAACCATGTATTGAAAGTTATCGAAATGAACCTTGAAGAAATCCATTACCTTAACGATAATAAATTCGACTTCCACCGATTGACTTAAGGCTAGAGATGATTCGGCAAGGATGTGATATACGGCCATCCACTAGTACACTTCGAAAAGGAAGAGATGATCATGATTTGAGAGAGTAGGAGAAAATGTTATTTTGGTTTAGAAACAAAATAGAACAACCGAACTGTGATGGACACATATTCGGCTAGGGAGAAAAGAAAAGGAAAAGAGAAGAAAGAAACCACTTACCGATTCGATCAAAGAAGAGATTAAGGGTCAAAAGGTTTGGCTATGGAGAGAAATGAACAAGAAGATTCGGCCTCCAAAATATTGATTAAAGAAAGAGAAAGAAAGGTTGAAGAAATAATGAAAAAGAAAAGAAAAGATGGAGATAGAGTGCTAGATAGTTTCGGCTAACAAAGGAAAAATGAGCAAGAATGGATTGAGGGTTTCGGCAAAACGAGAGAGAAATATGAATATAGGTGCTAGAGTGTTTCGGCCAAAAGAAGGGAAAAATAAGTTGGAAAAGAAAAGTACCCAAAATGCTAAAAGAAACCAAAACCTTTCATGCACAAATTTGCACAAAAAAAAACCATCAGAGAAAGAAAAATCGGCTCCCTAACTCCCCCTACCAAAACCGTGTACCTCATTCACCAAAAAGGTCATGGTTGACCAAAAATTCTATCCCAAGCACCTTCCAAATATTCGACCAACATATCCCCCTTCTTACTCCTTTCCTTTACTTCTTTCCTTACTCTCCTCCTTACCTTATTTTCTTAGTCTTCTTTCCAACCTTAGAAAAGTCTTCCTTTCCTTCTTTGATGCCATGCCTGACACTTACCATACAACACTTGAGAAGCTCAAAAATTTAAAATGCTAAAAGTTGCAATAGATGGGATTCGAACCCCTTCCCTCAATGCTCTCCACTTGACGCCACACCACTCCACCATGTGCTCCACTTGTGCTAGCAAAATACACATTTATTTCTTTAAGTCTTGATGCCACTTACCTTCTCTCCTTAAAGTGCTTGAACACAAAAATTTTGCTAAGGCCCAACTCAATCCCAAGTCTTCTTAGGGCCCCTAAACATACACAATTAACACTATTGACTAGCCTATCGCATGGTATAATGTAAAACATAAATTCCCGAATTTCAGGATGTTACATGCACCATATATCAAAGCCACACATGCATTTTACCAACATTTATCTAGCCACATCACATGGCTATTTACACATCTCAAACATGTCCTACAAAACTAGCCTATACATGCCATATTTCAACTATGTACATCTTTCCCAAAAGTACCAAAATATATTGTCGATAGTGTGATAGAGAATGCTGACGATCCCCGTATCCAAGCTAGCTTTACTGACACTGCAAAGCAGAGAAACAACTCACACAGTAAGCTTTCCAAAGCTTAGTAAGTTCATAACATAATACATTATACCAAAACATACCATCACATAGATTAATTTACAATCACATATATCATACCATTCAACTATTATGTTCAATTAACTCTTCCATTCACACATTCATAATTTCATCAACCACATAGGTTTCGAGCGTACCTTAGCCAGCACTTAGTTGACGATTACATATGCTATTCAATACTCACTATTTCATTCCCATCAACTATCATCCTTTCTCCGATTCAATCGCACACTTAATGCCCCGATATCTAGTCGAAGCTTAATTATCATTGCACACATAGTGCATTTATACCAAACCATTCTTCAATCGGTATCGCACACATAGTGCCAACCACAAAGTCGAAACTTATATTATCTCGCACACATAGTGCTGATCATCTCGATCACGTTTTCAAATACGCACACTTAGTGCCACATAACTCAAACTCAACTCTCACATAGCATTCACACTTCAATATCATTATAACATTCATTTCATAATATTTAACATAACTAAATGTTCGTATTATGTCCAAACTTACCTCGGACATTAAACAATCGCAACGGTCGGTCAATCGAGCACTTTATCTTTGCCTCGATCTCGATCCCAACCTCTCCTCTCTTGGTCTATACACATTCAAATTCAATCCATTCAACCACCAAATCATTCATTTTAGTCCAAACACACATATTTAGGGCATTTTACAAAATAGCCCTCACATTTTCACATTTCGACACATTAGTCCCTATTTCACAAAATCATCAAATTTACACAATTTTTTTTCACACAAGCCTAGCCGAATTTTCCTTGAGTTCATTCAAGCCCACACATTTCATTTATTTAACATTTTAGTCCCTCAAAATATTATTTTCACAATTTAATCTAATTTACTCAAAATCACCAAAAACTCAAAGACAAACTATGTTAATCTATCACATAGCTTTCATAATTCTTCACCAAAATTCACAAAGCTCATGAATTCATCCATGGCACATTTCAAAATCACCATCAATTTCTAAAATTAAAGCATGGGTTTTGTAGAGCACAAAGCAACAATTACAAAAACATAGAAATTATCAAAAACCAACCACAAAATGCTTACCAATTGAAGCTTTCAAGTGCCGAACCTAGCTAGCCCTTCTTCTCTTCTTTTTCTTAAAATTTTCGGTGAAGGATGAACAACCATACACTATCTTATGTTTTATTTTAATATATTATAACTTATAATATAAATTTTTAACTTTTATAATTAATAAATATTTATAAACAATATATATTAATCATAATGTCATCCACTATCATTATCTTTGGGCAATTTACAACATAAAACCACCAATTTGTAAAGACAACAACAATTAGGCATTTTAACAATCAGCACACAGCTTTTACATTTTATGCGATTAAGTCCTTTTTCTTAATTTGACACATAGTCAATAATTTTATCACACAGAATTTTCGCACAGGCTATATCATATATAATTCACACCAAAAATAATATTAGAATATTATTCTGACCTCGGATTTGTGGTCTCGAAACCACTATTCTGACTAGGGTCTAACTCGAACTATTACAAAGGATACCCGACAAGCCTCACACAAGAGGGTACGATGTCGATGCCATGTCCAAGACATGGTCTTACACTGGCTCACATGTCGAGGCCGATGCCATGTCCCAGACATGGTCTTACACTAGCTCTCATCTCAATGCCGATGCCATGTCTCAGACATGGTCTTACACTGGCTCACATAAAGTGGCCGATGCCATGTCCCAGACATGGTCTTACACTAGCACACATATCAACATCGATGCCATGTCCCAAACATGGTCTTACACTGGCTCTCATAATGTGGCTAATGCCATGTCCCAGAACTAGCACACATATCACCTAAATGTCATGGCATGGATATCCAATCTATTCCTAAGGTTCAACCGGGAGTATACCACCTCAAATTTCGTCATGCATATTCATAAAAATAATCAAAAATTTTATGCAATATCAATTGTTTAATGCATAATAACAATAGAGTTGTAATATTTACGTACAACTTACCTCGGTATACAAATTATGGGCGACTAGTTCGATTTAGTCCAATAACTTGGTTTTCCCCCGGTCTAGGTCCGGACTCCGTTTTTCTTGATATATAATGACAAAATTTACTTATTTAATCACCACACTAATCAAGACATTCCAAAATTCCTACTTTGGCAAAATTACAGTTTTGCCCTTAGACTTTCACATAATTACGACTTTTCCCCTAGGCACGTAAAATAATTTTAATCAAATTTCCTCCTTTTACAAGCCTAGCCGAATCTTTATTGCTCTTATAGCAACTCAAAATTTTCAATTTTTTCACACATTTACAACCTATTTTACAAACTTCACAAAATAGTCCTTTTAGGTGTTTTCATGAAAATCCCTTTCACAAAAGTTGTTTATTTAACAACCAAGATTCATTTCATTCCATAAAATTTTAGCAAACAACATGAATAATCACATGGTAAAACCCTAGACTCTCAACCATTTTGCAAAATAGTCCCTCCATTAGTTAGCTTAAGCTACAAGGGTCACAAAAATACAAAAATAATCAAGAATGACCCTAAAAAACACTTACTTGCAAGGGTGAAGAGTTTCTGGAATTTCAAGCTTCCAAAACCCTTATTTTTTCTGAAAATTTCATGGAGAGGAGGAAGATGAATGGTGATATCCTTTTCTCTTTATTTTATTTTATTTTATCAATTTAGTCACCTAAAATCTACCTAACCTTTGACCAATTTCATGAATTAAAAATTCATGTCCAGCCACCACTTTTATTGGTCTATTTACTCAATAAGGACCTCTACTTTAGTGTTCCATAGCTATTTAACACTTTTAGCTTATAGAACAAAACTTTCACACTTTATGCGATTTAGTCCTTTTTCAAAATTAAGCATGCAATCACTAAAATTAAGTCACCAAAATTTTCATGCACTCATATAATCATGCTATAACACGTAAAATAATATTAAAATAATTTTTCCGACCGCGGATTTATGGTCTTGTAACCACTATTCTGACTAGGCCAAAATCGGCCTGTTATAATATAGGTATATAATCAATTTAAATCATGAAAGCATAAACAGATATTAGCTATTCGTCTATAACCCTTGCCTTTAGCTACATTCGATAATTTAGTTATAGAAATGGTATTTGTTTTCATCCAATCACACATGAAAAACACATAATCAAACATAATTTGCATTTTATTCATGTAACACCCCAAACCCGGCCTAGACGTTACGATCGAATTATGAGGGTTACATCCTAAAGTAAAAATATTCACGTTTATTTTTCGTAAAATTATTGTTTAATATCCTGATAAATAAAGTTATTAAATTTATAAAAAAAAACATAAGTATTCAAATGATCACATGAAATCACCTTGTCGAAAACCTTGTTTGACAAATTTTATTAAAACAATCTCGTATACTTAACCATTGAGTTGTAAAACATTGTATTTAATTTTTAAAACCTTGCAATGGAAAACACTTTAAAAATTCTTATCCTTAATAACCATGGAATTCCATCAAATTACGTTGTCTTAGAGGAAAATACGAATTTTTTTAAAATAGCACGTTTATGAAATAAATGTTAAAAGCATTAAAAACGTCCCAAAACAAAAATAAATCCAAAAGTTCGTAAAGTCCATAATTCAATCAAAAAATACATAAACCAAAATGTACAAATCGAGCTCCAGAATCGTCATCCAATTCTAAGCCTGAGGGTCACTTGAAATGGAATAAAACAAATGAGTGAGCAAGAAGCCTACTGTGTGACTTGGCCCACAAACATAATTTTTACTTATAACATGTACATATACAAATATAATATTAGAATGTCATATTACAAGTAACATATATCAAATCAGAATGTCATCTTTCCATAAACATATATCAGATCAGAATGTCATATAAAATTAGTTCAAATCCTACCCCCATCAGCTACACACCAACTTCGTCCAACCAATCACACCAAAGAGGACTACAAGAGTCCATCACTCCAATCATCACACTGAGTCATGTGGTATGCACTCATAATCGTGCAGCTGAGCTGCCTGACAAATATTGCCATTTAACTACAGGAATATTGCCAGAAAACACTTCCTCCATCATATCAAAACCCACCCCAATGCACATCTACAATCATAATAACATATGTACATACCACATTGGTATGGTATGCATACCTAAACATATTCTTTTTTACAAAATATATCATATAATATTGCTTATAGTAGCAGTTATTCTACATACAGGTGTCATGAATGCTTTTACACGTAATTATGCTTTCAAAATTATTAGAACACAGATCGTACATAAGTTTTTCACCTACCTTAACCATATCACATACTGACAGATGTTACATTTTGAGTCTTATTTCAGCCAAATGGACCCCACAAGGCCTAAGGGAACATTTTCAGAAAAATAGGCCCACACGGCCCAATCGGCTAGCCCGTATGGCCCACGTGGCCTACCTATTCAGATCGTGTAATCAAACAATCCCATGTGCTCCACACGGACTGGTGGAAACACGAAAATATACACATTTTTTCATACTCTTTTTAACTCAAATTCATGCAGTTTCGGTAAAATTCGTGTCAAAAAATAAATAATAATTATAAAATAATTAAATTGCACTCAAATTATGAAAATGTTCAATTTTATTTAATTTTATATCAAATTTTGATTAATTTTGATTATTTTCGACAGATTTGCACAAAGGGCAAAAAACGGCTCCGCAAACATTACTAGGAGCGCAAAATCGAGAAGTAATTTTTAAGCATCAAGGTGAATTAATTTTTTAGCCTAAGACAGTACAAATTATGTGTATTAATTCATAATATAATTAATTTTAATTTTAATCCAATTTAAATTGGGTTAAATAAATTATTGTTGATTAATTATGAAAAGGGGCCCAGTTGAGCTGAACCGAGAAAACCGATCCAACCGAGCACTGGGCAGCCCAAAGCCGTCCCCACATGTTGACCCAATCAAATTTCTTGGCTAATTATTTGGCTTGCAAAATGTCTTTAACGCCCCGAATTCGGGCCTAGAAGGAAGTAGGTCTTAAGCGTGGGAACACATAAAAGTTTATGTGTGCAAGGAAATAACACAATTGATTGTCTGCTTCAGTGGTTGAGTGATTTAGCAGTGTTTGGGAGTGTCTGAGAAGTCCTGGGTTCAAACCTGGGCTTTGGCAAAAAAAATTATTTTAGAGTATAAAATCCTTGCGATCTAGATAGAGGGTACGGTACGCTTTGAAAATTCAGCTTTTAGTGATCAACTAATTCTGACCATAGATTCAATCATATCGTGAAATGTACTCTATTGTCACAACATTTATGCACATAAATGCATTTCCTTAACTTTGGATTAGTAGATATGCTACTACTAAATCTCATACCAAAACTCTTGTATAAGTTCTGGATTCAACATCATTCACTTTCTATCTCGAGGAAGCATCAATAACAGAAATCTTATCCAACATGGATAACTTATTTAAAATACCATTTATTATAACACTTCTGAACTCTTCATTACTAACTAGATTCAACCGAGTAACTAACTCACATTACTAAACATGGATCTTTCATTCAGACATCTGTACTATGTCTACTATCTGAGTAGTATCACAATAACTATACCCACCATTGTAATAGCTCAAGCCGTTTCCGCTATTTCATCTTAAAAATCTTCTGTAGCATAAGATACCCTCAGTTATTAAATTCAGAAAATACACATCGATCTTCCCATGGATCAATACATAATATCTAACTCACAACACAGACACAAAAGTGATTGTCTCTGGATCGCCAACCTGTCAACTCCTTCTCTCGATTCAGACTGATCTTAGTACTAGAACTTTCAAATAAACAGTTCTTTCTATAGCTTTCAACTCAACCATCACGGTTTGAACATTTCGATGAGCATATCGTTGTATCATGCTCCCTACTCACGTACACACAGAATTTTATTCTCTTTACTGATTCATGCGTGAATATACACAGAACTTGAATCATATCTCAATACATTAATCTACTCTTTTCTCCATACTGAGAACCTATTTTAAGCACACTCTCATCTTTGTTTCTCTTGCTATGCTAATCTAGAACCTTTACGATCGTCATATCTCACGATAGCAGGGACATCTCGATCAAATTCGTTAACTCTATTCGGCTTACTCGAAAACCCATCACACAACGTGAAACTTGTGATTTCACCTCTTATACACGAATCGTCACCAACTTCCTCCTCAAGGCACAATTTCATGAAAAGAACGACCACATCATCCCTGAAGGGAAACATGTATTAGTACATAATACTAAAGGAGATCATTATAATCCCATCCATGGCATTAACTAACCATGCACAAACCATACGCTTCTAGCCAACTTACTCATACTTGCACTTATATAACACGTTTCGTGTCATATATCGTATGTAACAGCCCATAATGATTCCGAGGCTAAAACCGGATACGAGACATTACTATGCTTGAACTTCCTTAAACATGTATTTACGGGCTACAAAATTTTGTTCCAAATTAAAAAATTCTCTCTCTTAGTCAAATCATTCACATCGTGGGCCTACGAGGCCTTAAACTTGCGTCCAGAAACTTTTACAAGCCAAAAGAAACTTTTCTTTAAAATAGGTGCCACACGCCCGTGTTGGTATAGGGACACGCCCGTGTGTCCTTAAGACATGCCCGTGCCTTCCACCCGTGGTCGACACTGACTAAATCCACACGACCTGGACACGCCCGTGGCCCTGGCCCTTATGCCAAACCTTGGCATTTGACTTATCCACACGGTCTGTACACACGCCCGTGTGCGTCAGCCGTGTGACAATTGAATCTCTAAGTGTCGAGTGCAGACTTCACACGGCCTTGGAACACGCCCATGTGCCAACCGTGTGTATCACACGGCCTGGAAAAATGGCCGTGTGACCAGCCCGTGGTCTAATCTGACTTAAGATACTAAGGTGCAGGAGACACACGGCCTAGACACACGCCCGTGTGTCTATCCGTGTGGGCACTTAGTGGCTATCTTACCAAGCCTTTTACCACTCCCGTTTGCAAACATTCATATACTACTTCAAAACATTCTCAAATCATCAATTAAAACACATGAATTAACACATTTAATCATTAAAGAGATAAAGTCTTTATCGCATACACTAGGGAGAACTACTCCTAATACAAATACAACCAACTTAGATTCTCTTAGGCCAATACAATTTGGCACATTATCAATGACTTAATCAACCTCAAGTACTAGCCCTATACATGCCATGACTTCTAAGGACTTGATACCTCATACCAAGGGTCTGCTCGATAGTGTGAAAACATCTCCGGCGGCCTCCAACTCGAGCTAGTTAATATAACCTATAAGAGATGAGAAAAGTAAAGGAGTAAGCAATAATGCTTAGTAAGCTCATCTGCATAATGTGTCAAATATTGATATTCATTGAATATACATAATTACAAAGTATCATGAAGAGTGTCTCTCATAAATTCATGGTTGCTTACTCAACTATTCTTGAACTTACTCATTCAATCTCTTACCACATTCTTACCTTGCCACAAGCCAACTGCTCATTTAATTAGTACATATTCCTGAACTGATCACCACATGATCATATAAAACAGCTCATCAAGCATTTTCAATAAGATACTCATACTATGAATCTCTCGGTGGTTTCGCACTTAGCCCACCATTGAATCTCTAATAGGGTGGTATTGCACACAGCCCACCAATCATTTATACTTATGGTGATTTTGCACTTAGCTCACCAATTATTTATAGGTGATGGCATCGCACACAACCCATCATTACCATCAATAAGGTGATGTCGCACATAGCTCACCGTTATTTTACATTCATGGATAATAATCCACATGTATATCTCTATTTCAAATGTTCATCCGAGAACATCCTCACATACTTCTATTCTTACTTAACTCTCTACGGTACTCGTTCGCATTCACACAATGCATAAATGAATCTATCTCATACAACTAAGGCGTATTGAATACACATAACCCACTAAGGGTTCATCATATACTGAATCTATATCAATTCAATTCTAACACACACTTGTGCTTTTCGTGGTACACCCACATACTTTCTTTCTTTCAACATATACGTTGAATCACTCAAGTTATTAAATAACTCTCTTGAGTCTCATACTCATAATGTCACATAGAATTTATACCCCAATAGGGTCTTACTTGCATTAACATATCGATGCCATGTCCTTGACATGGTCTTATACGGATTCTTACATCGAGGCCATATTCTAATATGGTCTTACACGAGACTTTAACTATCATCATATCATTCTACATACATTTCCCATTACTCTTAAATTCAATTCTTTCGACCTCTCATCAAAGATATTTCATACATTCATAGAGTAAATATACATTCCATACAACATTGGGACCTTTTTGCCCACATTTCTCTTTTCATCCGTTCTAGGTCCGAAACTCATTTTCTTTGATCTAGAACAACGAAATTTACTGATTTAATCATTTATAAATCATAATACACCATAATCTACACTTTAGGAAAAATGACTATTTTGCCCCTACACTTTGGCAAAATTATGATTTTACCCCTAGGCTCGTAAATAAATTTTCATCTCAATTTCTTATTAAGCAAGCCTAGCTGAACATTTAATCCTCTTACAACTATTCACAATTCCATCTATTTCATGCCTTAATGAACAATTTACAACTTTTGCATTTTAGTCCCAATTAGGTGTTTTCATCACAACACCTTTCACAAAAGTTGTTTATCAACATCCTATCATTCATTTTCATCCATAAAAACTCAGCAACCAACATAAACTCTCTCATGGAAAGTCCCTAAACTTTCAACCATGTTGCAAATTAGTCCCTCCATTAGCTATCTTAAGCTTTGGAGACTCCAAAAAATACAATTTTTATCAAGAAAGATCATTAAAATCACTTACTTGTGAGGAGAAATGCTTGCTGAAATTTTGAGCTTCAAAAACCCCCATTCTTGTTGGTATTTTCGGTGGAAGAAGAGAAGAAATAAAAAGATGATAGCTTTTTGCTTATTTCATCTTAGTTTATTTCTTTTTAATTACCTAACATGATAACATTTAATGCCCTTGTCCCCTTTGTCATCCTTTGACCGGCCAAGTTAATTCCCATGGCCTAATTGCACCTTTGGGACCTCCAATTTATAAACCATAGCTATTTGGCGCCTCTAGTAAATAGAATAGAACTTTCGCACTTTATGCGATTTAGTCCTTTTTCAGAATTTAGCTAGAAATCGCTAAAATTAAGGCACCAAAATTTTCATGCATCCTTATAAACATGTTATAACAAAAACATAACATGAAAATAATTTTATCTAACCTCGAATTAGTGATTCCGAGATCACTGTTCTGACTAGCCCCTAAATCGAGCTGTTACAATTCTTTTCCCCTTTTGGATTTTCGTCCCCGAAAATCTTATCAGGAGGAGTTGTTACCAACATTCTTAAAACATTTCCATCTACTCTTCAAAATCACGAGTCCACTTGTCCTCAAATTTCTCTTGCAAACAACTTTTAAACTATGATACATAAGGTCGAAACGTAACTTTAGACCAAGGTTATTCTTCCTCTGGGGCATATACTCTGTAATCTACCAATTTGGAACTCTGCACATGTCCAAATGATCATTCAAATCTTTACTGGTTGATTTACTACAATTCTAATGACATTTCCCTTTCTTGGAAATTTTGTCACATCAAATTTTAAATCTATTAGGTTTTTCCTCACTCTCTCATTAAAGCATTTACCGACTGTAGTAGTCTTGTCTTGTGTACTTTGGAAATTCAGCTTTTAGTGGTCAACTACTTCTGACCATAACTCGATCATATTGTGAAATGTACTCTATGTCAAAACATTTATGCACATAACTGCATTTCCTTACTTTTGCATTAGTAGATATGCTACTACTAAATCTCATACCAAAACTCTTGTATAAGTTCTGGATTCAACATCATTCACTTTCAATCTCGAGGAGGCATCAACAACAGAAATCTTATCCAACGTGGATAACTTATTTAATATACCATTTATTATAACACTTCTGAACTCTTCTGTTCTGAAAGGAAGACTTACTATAGTCATTAACCTTGCTGAAACTAGGATATTACCAACTAGAGTCAACCGAGTAACAAACTCACATTACTTAACATGGATCTTTCATCCAGGCATCTGTACTATGTCTACTATCTGAGTAGTATCACAATAACTATACCCACCATTGTAATAGTTTTAGCCGTTTCCACTATTTCATTTTCAAAATCTTCTGTAGCATATGATACTCTTACTCATTAAAATTCAGAAGATACACATCGATTATCCCATGGATCATTTCATAACATCTAACTTACAACAAAGGCACAAAAGTGATCGCCTCTCGGATCACCAACTTTGTCGACTCTTTTTCTCGATTCGTCTTTGAACTCGGTGACTAAAACTTTCAATTAACAGTTCCTTCTATAGCTTTCAACTCAACCATCACAAAGTTGAACATTTCGATGAGCATATCTTTGTATCATGCTCCCTACTCACGCATACGTAATTTTATTCTCTTTCTTGATTCATGCGTGAATATACACGAACTTGAATCATATCTTAATACATTAATCTACTCTTTTCTCCATACTGAGAACATATTTTAAGCACACTCTTATCTGAGTTTCTCTTGCTATGCTAATCTAGAACCTTCACTATCGTCAAATCTCACGATAGCAGGGACATCTCGATTGAATTCATTAACTCTATTCATCTTATTCGAAAACTCATCAGACAACGTGAAACTTGTGATTTCATTTCTTATACTAGAATCATCACCAACTTCCTCCTCAAGGTACCCAATTAAGGTTACGAGGAGATAGAGGAATGTCGATTTAAATTAATTAAATCGACAACCGTTTAGTCTACTTTTTTCGTCAGTTAACGTTCTCACACAATCACAATTTCATGAAAAGAACGACCACATCATCCCTGAAGGGAAACATGTATTAGTACATAATACTAAAGGAGATCATTATAATCCCATCCATGGCATTAACTAACCATGCACAAACCATACGCTTCTAGCCAACTTAGTCATACTTGCACTTATATAACACGTTCTGTGTCATATATCGTATGTAACAGCCCATAATGATTCCGAGGCTAAAACCGGATACGAGACATTACTATGCTTGAGTACATGTTTTCACTCTTTCACATGACTTTAGTACCATTCTCATTTCTACCTCTAGACTCATCTATCTGTCCCATTGATCACTAGGGATAATCAAAGACGCATGTTCATCGTCGTTCATGTAGGTACGTAAGCAATGCCACCTTCCCGTGGTGGTCTTATATGGAGTCACCTCTAAATGCCAATGCCATATCCCTGATAAGGTCTTATATGGACTTCAACATCAACCATCGATGCCATATTCTAAATATGGTCATACACGATTCTCATATTCATTACCGAAGCCATACCCCGGATATGGTCTTATACGGGATCTCAATTTGGTGCCGAGGCCATGTCCTGGACGTGGTCTTATACGGGACCTTATCTATCTCATATTTTGATGATAGCATTATCATATTCATTATAGTCCCCTAGGACTTCAACCTCATGTTCAACAACAATTACTCTATTTAGTAGAGTATCATGTATCAAATAAGTGATACAAAGCATTCTCAACTATGCTAACATAATTATTGCATTAATCCGATGCAAACTTACTCAACTTAACTCTCATAACATCTCATCATAATTCAACAGTGGTAAGGGAGTGAGGTTGGAAAGTCCCTTAGCCTAACTCTCGTGACTACATACATATGATTTACTACTCATTGTCAATGAAATATCATCATAGTCACACAACTCGCCTCAAGTGAGTTTTCACATTTATCACGCTACAATTGTTTCTATCACTTATACTTTCGAACTATGACTTCACTCACTCAATTTTCACATTAAGGTCTACTTGAGTACTCAACATTTAACTCTAATTCCTCTTACTATTTCTTATTAATCTAGAGAATGTCTTACGGATTTTGAGTACGTTGTTTACTTGATTGCCATAGTCCAACTATGGTCTTACTCGTATCACAACATCATAGCCCAGCTATTGCTTTACATGTCGTCACGATGCCGTACCCTCACTATGGTCTTACACGAAATCTCATATCAACACCAATGCCATATCCCAGATACGGTCTTACATGGAAACTCATATCGATGCTGATGCCATATCCCAGATATGGTCTTACACGAAATCTTATATCGATGTCGATGCCATATCCCATATATGGTCTTACACGATCTCATACCAAAGCCAGGTCCCAGAGTGGTCTCACACGGGATTACTATTTGATGCCAATGCCATATCCCAATATGGTCTTATGCGGGATCTCACAACAATTATCGATGCCATATCCCAGATATGGTCTCATCCGATTATCTTATTCAATACCGAAGCCATATCCCTGATATGGTCTTACACGGGATCATGTATCGATGCCAATTCCATGCCCCAGACATGGTCTTATATGGGATCACATATACTGCCATGGTCCAACCATGGTCTTATTCATCATTTTATAATTGAACGACCGTACTCATCTCCTGCATTCTACTTAGTCAAACTTTTCAGTTTTAACTCACATACTATAATATGTGTGACTTTGTAACAGGGTCATAAGATGAAACATTATACCTTCTCTACTTTAACAATCACACGTGAGATTTAACCATGTGGACATATTTATCATAAACAATGGCATTACAAATCTCAAATGCTTACTTACTCTTGCTGCTTCTCACATACATCATGGTATTTGCTAGTCTCATGTTTGTAAGGTAAACAAGGTACCTGTAACACTTGATCACATAGATCAGTATACTTTACTATAACAAGCATAATCTCAACATCATCATTCATAACATGAATTATACTTGTTAGTCAGCCTTCACTAGCATGTCAAAATATCAACTTTACTACTAACTTGCCTGCTATCTCATTTAAGCTTTACTCTTTTGCCCGATGAATTACTATGAATGACTGAGGATACTGAATCTCATCTCACATATATCTCGATGCCAAACCCATATCCTAGATATGGTCTTACATGGGATCTCTCAACTTGGTATCGATGCCATGTCTTGACATGGACTTACACGAAGTCTTCCTTGTGTGTTCCCTTGGGAACTTACCATTGCCATGTCTTGACATGGTCTTATTGGTAACTTTACTCATGAACTGGTCAATGCCGAGCCTTGGCTTGGACTTACATGAAATCTTCCTTGTTACTCACCAATGCCATGCCTTGGCTTGGACTTACATGGGATCTCTATCTCTTGATAGCTTTTCAATGCCAAGACTTGCCTTGGACTTACATGACATCTTTGCTTGGAGACTCGCCAATGCCATGCCTTAGCTTGGGCTTATATGGGTCTTCATCTCATAGTAACTCTTCAATGCCAAGACTTGTCTTGGTCTTACATGATAACTTGCTTGATTGCCGATGCCATGTCTTGACATGGTCTTATACTGACTTTCTTGTCTCATGTGTCAGATTGAGTATCCTAAGTAATTCATTTTCAATCGGGGCTTTCATATACATGCTCTTAGTAACTTCTTTGTTTAATAAATCATTAAACATTTTCATGGAAATAATGTGCATATAACTTCATCACAAGCAATTCAATGAAATATTCATGAAGCTTGAAAATCATACAAACTTACTGAAATTAGCTCGGTTGGGAATCATCTCTGTCTTAACAAAAAAATTTCGTTAGAGCCGGGAAACATCACACTATCACGGTCCACATATGGCATGTATAGCTAGACTCTTACTCGTGCTAGTTTAGTCCGAGAACTGACTGAACCATGCTCTGATACCACTAAATGTAACACCCAATACCCAATTCCGAGGCTAAAATCGAATACGAGACATTACTATGCTTGAACTTCCTTAAACATGTTCTTACGGGCTACAAAATTTTCTTCCGAATTAAAAACTTCTCTTTCTTAGTCAAATCATTCACATCGTGGGCCTACAAGGCCTTAAACTTGCGTCTGAAAACTTTTACAAGCCAAAAGAAAATTTTTTTAAAACTGGGGCCACACGCCCGTGTTGGTATAGGGACACGCCCGTGTGTCCTTAAGACATGCTCGTGCCTTCCACCCGTGGTCGACACTGACTAAATCCACACGGCCTGGACACGCTTGTGGCCCTGGCCCGTGTGCCAAACCTTAGCATTCTGACTTATCCACACGGTCTGTACACACGCCCGTGTGTGTCAGCCGTGTGACAATTGAATTTCTAAGTGTCGAGTGCAGACTTCACACGGACTTGGAACACGCCCATGTGCCAACCGTGTCTATCACACGACCTGGACAAACAGTCGTGTGACCAGCCCACGGTCTAATCTGACTTAAGATACTAAGGTGCAGGAGACACACGGCCTAGACACACGCCCGTGTGTCTATCCGTGTGGGCACTTAGTGGCTATCTTACCAAGCCTTTTACCACTCCCGTCTGCAAACATTCATATACTACTTCAAAACATTCTCAAATCATCAATTAAAACACATGAATTAACACATTTAATCATTAAAGAGATAAAGTCTTTATCCCATACACTAGGGAGAACTACTCCCAATATAAATACAACCAACTTAGATTCTCTTAGGCCAATACAATTTGGCACATTATCAATGACTTAATCAACCTCAAGTACTAGCCCTATACATGCCATGACTTCTAAGGACTTGATACCTCATACCAAGGGTCTGCTCGATAGTGTGAAAACATCTCCAGCGGCCTCCAACCTGAGCTAGTTAATATAACCTATAAGAGATGAGAAAAGTAAAGGAGTAAGCAATAATGCTTAGTAAGCTCATCTGCATAATGTGTCAAATATTGATATTCATTGAATATACCTAATTACAAAGTATCATGAAGAGTGTCTCTCATAAATTCATGGTTACTTACTCAACTATTCTTGAACTTACTCATTCAATCTCTTACCACATTCTTACCTTGCCACAAGCCAATTGCTCATTTAATTAGTACATATTCCTGCAATGATCACCACATGATCATATAAAATAGCTCATCAAGCATTTTCAATAAGATACTCATACTACTAATCTCTCGGTGGTTTCGCACTTAGCCCACCATTGAATCTTTAATAGGGTGGTATCACACACAGCCCACCAATCATTTATACTTATGGTGATTTCTCACTTACCTCACCAATTATTTATAGGCGATGGTATCGCACACAGCCCATCATTACCATCAATAAGGTGATGTCGCACATAGCTCAACGTTATTTTACATTCATGGATAATAATCCACATGTATATCTCTATTTCAAATATTCATCCGAGAACATCCTCACATACTTCTATTCTTACTTAACTTTCTACGATACTCGTTCGCATTCACACAATGCATAAATGAATCTATCTCATACAACTAAGGCGTATTGAATACACATAACCCACTAAGGGTTCATCATATACTGAATCCATATCAATTCAATTCTAACACACACTTGTGCTTTTCGTGGTACACCCACATACTTTCTTTCTTTCAACATATACGTTGAATCACTCAAGTTATTCAATAACTCTCTTGAGTCTCATACTCATAATGTCACATAGAATTTATACCCCAATAGGGTCTTACTTGCATAAACATATCGATGCCATGTCCCTGACATGGTCTTATACGAATTCTTACATCGAGGCCATATTCTAATATGGTCTTACACGAGACTTTAACTATCATCATATCATTCTACATACATTTCCCATTACTCTTAAATTCAATTCTTTTGACCTCTCATCAAAGATATTTCATACATTCATAGAGTAAATACACATTCCATACAACATTGGAACATTAAATTAACTCATATATAATTGTAACATTTGCACATGAACTTACATCGATGCCGAAAGGGCTAAAAGGGACATTTTTGCCCATATTTCTCTTTTCATCCGTTCTAGGTTTGAAACTCATTTTTTTTAACTAGAACAACGAAATTTACTGATTTAATCATTTATAAATCATAATACACCATCATCTACACTTTAGGCAAAAATGACTATTTTGCCCCTACACTTTGGCAAAATTACGATTTTGCCCCTAGGCTCGTAAATAAATTTTCATCTCAAATTCTTATTAAGCAAGCCTAGCTGAACATTTAATCCTCTTACAAATATTCACAATTCCATCTATTTCATGCCTTAATGAACAATTTACAACTTTTGCATTTTAGTCCTAATTAGGTGTTTTCATCCCAACACCTTTCACAAAAGTTGTTTATCAACATCCTATCATTCATTTTCTTCCATAAAAACTTAGCAACCAACATAAACTCTCTCATGGCAAGTCCCTAGACTTTCAACCATGTTGCAAATTAGTCCCTCCATTAGCTATCTTAAGCTTTGGAGACTCCAAAAATACAATTTTTATCAAGAAAGATCATCAAAATCACTTACTTGTGAGGAGAAATGCTTGCTGAAATTTTGAGCTTCAAAAACCCCCATTCTTGTTGGTATTTTCGGTGGAAGAGAAGAAATAAAAAGATGATAGCTTTTTGCTTATTTCATCTTATTTTATTTCTTTTTAATTACCTAACATGACAACATTTAATGCCCTTGTCCCCTTTGTCATCATTTGACCGGGCAAGCTAATTCCCATGGCCTAATTGCACCTTTCGGACCTCCAATTTATAAACCATAGCTATTTGGCACCTCTAGTAAATAGAATAGAACTTTCACACTTTATGCGATTTAGTCCTTTTTCAAAATTTAGATAGAAATCGCTAAAATTAGGGCACCAAAATTTTCATGCATCCTTATAAACATGTTATAACACATAACATAACATGAAAATAATTTTATCTAACCTCAAATTAGTGATTCCGAGATCACTGTTCCAATTAGCCCCTAAATCGGGCTGTTACATCGTAATCGTCTCTTCGTGATTCATTCACGAGTACATGTTTTCACTCTTTCACATGACTTTAGTACCATTCTCATTTCTACCTCTAGACTCATCTATCTGTCCCATTAATCACTAGGGATAATCAAATATGTATGTTTATCGTCCTTCGTGTAGGTATGAAACTAATGCCACATTCCCGAGGTGGTCTTATATGGAGTCGCCTCTAAATGCCAATGCCATATCCTTGATAAGGTCTTATATGGACTTCCTCATCAAATATCGATGCCATATTCTGGATATGGTCTTATACGGAATCTCAACTCGGTGCCGAGGCCATGTCCCGGTTATGGTCTTATACGGGACCTTGTCTATCTCATATCTCGATGATAGCCTCATCATTCTAGTCCTTTAGGACTTCAACCTCACATTCAACAACAATTATTCTATTTAGTAGAGTATTATGCATCAATGTGATACAAGGCATTGTTAATCATGCTAGCATAATTATTACATTAATCTGATGCAAACTTACTCAACTTAACTCTCATAACGTCTCATCAAAATTCAACAGTGGTAAGGGAGTGAGGTTGCAAAGTCCCTTAGCCTAACTCTCGTGACTACATACATATGATTTACTACTCATTGTCAATGAAATATCATCATAGTCACACAACTCGCCTCAAGGGAGTTTTCACATTTATCACGCTACAATTTTTTCTATCACTTATACTTTCGAACTGTGACTCCACTTACTCAAGTTTCACATTAAGGTCTACTTGAGTACTCAACATTTAACTCTATTTCCTCTTACTATAACTTATTAATCTAGAGAATGTCTTACGGGTTTTGAGTACGTCGTTTATTTGATTGCCATAGTCCGACTATGGTCTTACTCGTATCACAACATCATAGCCCAGCTATTGCTTTACATGTCGTCACGATGCCATAGCCTTGCTATGGTCTTACACAAAATCTCATATCAACACCAATGCCATATCCCAGATACGGTCTTACATGGAAACTCATATCGATGTCGACGCCATATCCCAGATATGGTCTTACACTATCTCATACTGAAGCCAAGTCCCAAACGTGGTCTCACACGGGATTACTATTTGGTGCCGATGCCATATCCCAGATATGGTCTTATACGGGATCTCACAACAATTATTGATGCCATATCCCAGATATGGTCTTATCCGATTATCTTATTCAATGTCGAAGCCATATCCCTGATATGGTCTTATACAGGATCATGTATCGATGCCAATGCCATGCCCCAGACATGGTCTTATATGGGATCACATATACCGCCATGGTCCAACCATGGTCTTATTCATCATTTTATCATTGAACGACCGTACTCATTTCCTGCATTCTACTTAGTCAAACTTTTCAGTTTTAACTCTCACACTTTAATATGTGTGACTTTGTAACAGGGTCATAAGACGAAACATTATATCTTCTCTACTTTAACAGTCACACGTGATTTTTAACCATGTGGACATATTTATCATAAACAATAGCATCACAAATCTCAAATGCTTACTTACTCTTACTAACTCTTACATACATCATGGAACTTACTAGTCTCATGTTTGTAAGGTAAATAAGGTACCTATAACACTTGATCACATAGATCAGTATACTTTACTAATACAAGCATAATCTCAACATCATCATTCATAACATGAATTATACTCATAATCAACTTGATAATAGCTTTACTTACTCATCTTTCTTGTTATCTCATTTAAGCTTTACTTGTTTGCCCGATGAATTACTATGAATGACCGAGGATACTGAATCTCATTTCACATGTATCTTGATGCCAATGCTATATCCTTGATATAGTCTTACATGGGATCTCTTACTTGGTATCGATGCCATGACTTGACATGGACTTACACGAAGTCTTGCTTGTGGGTTCCCTTAGGAACTTACCATTGCCATGTCTTGACATGGTCTTATTGGTAACTTTACTCATGAACTGGTCAATGCCGAGCCTTGGCTTGGACTTACATGAAATCTTCCTTGTTACTCACCAATGCCATGCCTTGGATTGGACTTACATGGGATCCCTATCTCTTGATAGCTTTTCAATGCCAAGACTTGTCTTGGACTTACATGACATCTTTGCTTGGAGACTCGCCAGTGCCATGGCTTGGCTTGGGCTTATATGGGTCTTCATCTCATAGTAACTCTTCAATGCCAAGACTTGTCTTGGTCTTACATGATAACTTGCTTGATTGCCGATGCCATGTCTTGACATGGTCTTGTACAGAATTTCTTGTCTCATGTGGCAGATTGAGTATCCTAAGTAATTCATTTTCAATCGGGACTTTCATATACATGCCCTTAGTAACTTCTTTGTTTAATAAATCATTAAACATTTTCATGGAAATAATGTACATATAACAACATCACAAGCAATTCAATGAAATATTCTTGAAGCTTGAAAATCTTACAAACTTACTGAAATTAGCTCGGTTTGGAATCATCACTGTCTTAACAAAATAATTTCGTTAGAGCCGAGAGACATCACACTATCACGGTCCACATATGGCATGTATAGCTAGACTCTTACTCGTGCTAGGTTAGTTCGAGAACCGACTAAACCATGCTCTGATACCACTAAATGTAACACCCCATACCCGAGTCCGAGGCTAAGACCGGATACGAGACATTCCTATGCTTGAACTTTCTTAAACATGTACTTACGGGCTATAAAATTTTGTTCCGACTTAAAAAATTCTCTTTCTTAGTCAAATCAGGCATTTCATGGGCCTACGATGCCTCAGACTTACGTCTCGAAACTTTTGAAACTCATCTGGAAACTTTCTCTCAAAACAGGGGTCACACGTCTGTGTGACTTGGGACACGCCCGTGCACCCCTAAAACATGCCCGTGTCTTTCACCTGTGGAGGATACTGGCAAAATCCACACGGCCTGGACAAGCCCGTGGCCCTGGCCCGTGTGCCAAACCTTGGCATTATGACTTATCCACGCGGTCCGTACACGCCCCGTGTCGCGGCGTACCGTGTGACAATTGAATTTCTAAGTGTCATGTGCAGACTTCACACGGCCTTGGCACACGCCCATGTGCCAACCGTGTGTATCAAACGGCCTGAACAAACGGCTGTGTGACCAGCCCGTGGTCTAATATGACTTAAGATACTAAGGTGCAGGAGACACACGGCCTAGACACACGCCCGTGTGTCTATCCGTGTGGGCACTTAGAGGCTATCTTACCAAGCCTTTTACCACTCCTGTTTGCATACATTCATATACTACTTCAAAACATTCTCAAATCATCCATTAAAACACATGAATTAACACATTTAATCATTAAAGAGATAAAGTCTTTATCCCATACACTAGGGAGAACCACTCCCAATACAAGTACAACCAACTTAAGCCACCATCTATGGTCATACACAACCAACTCTAGATTCTCTTAGGCCAATACAATTTGGCTACATCGGTTAGAACTTAATCAACTTTAAAAGAATCCCTATACATGCCATGCCTCATAAGGATTTGATACCTCATACCAAGGGTCTGCTCGATAGTGTGAAAACATCTCCGGTGGCCTCCAACCCGAGCTAGTTAAAATAACCTATAAGGGATGAGAAAAGTAAAGGAGTAAGCAATAATGCTTAGTAAGCTCATCTGCATAATGTGTCAAATATTGATATTCATTGAATATACATAATTACAAAGTATTATGAAGAGTGTCTCTCATAAACTCATGGTTACTTGCTCAAATATTCTTGAAACTTACTCATTCAATCTCTTACCACATTCTTACCATGTCACAAGCCAATTACTCGTTCAATTAGCATACATTCCGGCACTGATCACCACATGATCATATAAAACAACATATCAAGCATTTTCAATAAGTCGTTCATGCTACTAATATCTCGGTGGTTTCGCACTTAGCCCACCATTGAATCTCTAATAGGGTGGTATTGCACACATCCCACCAATCATTTATACTTATGGTGATTTCGCACTTAGCACACCAATCGTTTATACTTACGATGGTTTCGCACGTAGCCTACCTTTCATTTTACATTTATGGATAGTAATCCACATGTATATCTCTGTTTCAAATATTCATCCGAGAACATTCTCACACGCTTCTATTCTTACTTAACTTTCTATGATACTTGTTTGCATTCACACAATACATTAATAAATCTATCTCATGCAACAAAGGTGTATTAAATACACATAACCCACTAAGGGTTCATCATATACTGAACCCATATCAATTCAATTCTAACACACACTTGTGCTTTTCATGGTACAACCACATACTTTCTTTCTTTCAACATATACGTCAAATCACTCAAGTTATTAAATAACTCTCTTGAGTCTCATACTCATAATGTCACATAGAATTTATACCCCAATAGGGTCTTACTTGTATTAATATGTCGATGCCATGTCCCTGACATGGTCTTATACGAATTCTTACATCGAGGCCATATTCCAATATGGTCTTACACGAGGCCTTAACTATCATCATATCACTCTACATACATTTCCCATTACTCTTAGATTCAATTCTTTTGACCTCTCATCAAAGATATTTCATACATTCATAGAGTAAATATACATTCCATACAACATTGGAACATTAAACTAACTCATACGTAATTGCAACATTTGCACATGAACTTACCTCGATGTCGAAAGGGCCAAAAGGGACCTTTTTGCCCACATTTCTCTTTTCATCCGTTCTAGGCCTGAAACTCATTTTCTTTGATCTAGAACAATGAAATTTATTGGTTTAATCATTTATGAATCATATTACACCATAATATACACTTTAGGCAAAAATGACTATTTTGCCCCTACACTTTGGCAAAATTACGATTTTGCCCCTAGGCTCGTAAATAAATTTTCATCTCAATTTATTATTAAGCAAGCCTAGTTGAACATTTAATCCTCTTACAACTATCCACAATTCCATCTATTTCATGCCTTAATGAACAAATTACAACTTTTGCATTTTAGTCCCAATTAGGTGTTTTCATGACAACACCTTTCACAAAAGTTGTTTCTCATCATCCTATCATTCATTTTCTTCCATAAAAACTCATCAAACAACATAAACTCTATCATGGTAAGTCCCTATACTTTCAACCATATTGCAAACTAGTCCTCCCATTAGCTAGCTTAAGCTTTGGGGACTCCAAAAATGCAATTTTCATCGAAAATAAGCATCAAAATCACTTACTTGAATGGAGCAAAACTTGCTGAAATTTGAACCTTTTAAACTGCTCCCATGGCTGATATTTTCGATTGAAGAAGAGAAGAAATAAAAAGATGATAGCTTTTTGCTTATTTCATCTATTTCATTTCTTTTTAATTACCTAACATGACAACATTTAATGCCCTTGTCCCCTTTGTCTTCTTTGACCGGCCAAGCTAATTACCATGGCCTAATTGCACATTTGGGACCTCCAATTTATAAACCATAGCTTTTTGGTACCTCTAGCAATTAAAATAGAACTTTCGTACTTTATGCAATTTAGTCCTTTTTCACAATTTAGCTAGAAATCGCTAAAATTAAGGCACCAAAATTTTCATGCATCCTTATAAATATGTTATAACACATAACATATCATGAAAATAATTTTCTCTAACCTCGAATTAGTGATTCCAAGATCACTGTTCCGACTAGCCCCTAAATCAGGCTGTTACAGCTAAGCTCGTACTCATAGCTCCCAAAGCATACATGGATTTCCGGCTCAAGGCATCCGCAACCACATTCGCTTTCCCCGGGTGGTAATCAATTACTAGCTCATAGTCCTTTAGTAATTTGAGCCACCGCCGTTGTTGCAAATTCAAATCCTTTTGATTCGTCAAGTATTTCAAACTCTTGTGATCGGTGAAGATCCGACACTTCTCTCCATACAAATAATGACGCCAAATCTTCAAAGCGAAAATGATCGCAGCCAACTCTAAATCGTGAGTCGGATAATTCTTCTCATGCGGTTTTAGCTGTCTCGAGGCATAAGCTACTACTTTACCTTCTTGCATCAACACACAACCAAGACCATTTAATGACGCATCACTGTAGACCACAAGCTCCTTTCCCGACTCAGGTTGTGCTAAAACCGGTGCTTCAGTCAACAAAGCTTTCAGTTTCTCAAAACTCTGTTGGCATTTCTCGGTCCATGTAAACTTAACATCTTTATGTAACAGTCTTGTCATCGGGGTAGCAATCATGGAGAATCCTTTAACAAATCGTCTGTAGTAACCCGCTAAACCCAAAAAGCTCCTAATCTCGGACACATTCCTCGGCGGTTTCCACTCCATAATAGTCGAGATCTTACTCAGATCAACTCTAATGCCATCACCTGACACAATGTGTCCTAAGAATTTGACCTCTCAGAGCCAAAACTCACTCTTGCTAAACTTAGCATACAACTGCTTATCTCTTAGAGTATGCAAAACAGTTCTTAGGTTCTCCGCGTGTTCATTCTCATCCCGAGAATAAATTAGTATGTCGTCAATAAAAACAACTACGAATTTATCTAAGTACGGTCGAAAGATACGATTCATTAAATCCATAAAGACCGTAGGAGCATTCGTTAAGCCAAATGGCATGACAAGGAACTCGTAATGACCATACCTCGTCCAAAATGCAGTTTTCGGCACATCTTGCTCCTTAACTCTCAACTGGTAATAACCAGATCTCAGATCTATCTTAGAGAACACCGTAGCTCCCTTCAATTGGTCGAACAAATCATCTATCCTTGGGAAAGATTACTTATTGTTCACTGTCACTTTGTTGAGCTATCTGTAGTCTATACACAATCTCATCGACCTGTCTTTCTTCTTCACAAAAAGTACCGGAGCACCCTACGGTGAATAGCTCGGTCTTGCAAAACCCTTATCCGTTAACTCTTGTAACTGAACTTTCAACTCTTTTAACTCTAACGGTGCCATTCTATACGGGGCAACCAAAATAGGTGTTGTACCCGGAACTAACTCAATACCATATTCGACCTCTCTAACTGGAGGCAATTCGGGTAACTCTTCTGGAAACACATCCAGATACTTGCACACCACAGGCACTGATTCAATCTTTACCCCTGACTCTTGTGTATTCAACACAAAGGCAAGATAGGACTCATACCCTTTTTCTCAAGTATTTCTCAGCTACCATAGACGAAATCACTACAGGCATATTATCCGATTTACCTGATTCAACCAGAAAGACATCTCCATTTACACATCTCAATTAAATAAACTTACTACCACAGTTTACTAAAACATTATGAGTAGTTAACCAATCCATGGCAAGAATTAGGTTAAATTCATCAAACGACAACAACATTAGATTTGCCGAAAAATAATGACCTCTAATTGTCAAGGGACAATTCCTACACACTTTGTTAACTAGCACATGTTTGCCTAACGGGTTTGACACTTTTATCACAAATTTTGTAAACTCAACAATCATACTCATGCTAGATACCAATTTCATACAAATATAGGAATGGGTGGACCCCGGATCAATCAAAGCAACAACAGAGATATCATGAAGAGAAAAAGTACCCGTTATCACATCGGGAGATGATGCCTCTTCGCGAGCGCGAATGGAATAAGTCCTTGCAGGTGCTCTACCCTCCGACCTCACAGAAGAATCTATAGGTGCACCTCTATTACTAGTCCCACTCCCCGGGTTGCTTTGTGGTCTACCCCTCGAAGGTACATTGCTCGCTCTTACTTCTTGTTTTCTATTTTTCTCATCCCTCTCTGGACGGTCCCGAATGAAGTGGTCAGGTGAACCACACTTGTAGCAAGTTCGATTATTTCCCCAACACTCCCCAGTATGTTGTCTACCACAATTTGGACACTCCGGTTTATTTAACGTTGCATTTCCCACGCTTGCCATCAAGGTGGCTTGAACTCTCGAGCCCGAATATGTGTTACCACAATCTCGGTGTGAATACCCTGCTGAAGTAGTCGTCCGAGGGTTCATTTCCTTGAACCTCTTTGATTGAGTTTGGAACGATTTACTCATCGACCTCTTCCTTGCATCTCGGGCCTTAATCATAGCTTTTCTCTTTTCCTTATTCAACTCTTCAGCCTTGCAATCTCTATAGACCAACACCACAAATTCTTTCAATTCCAAGATTCCAACTAGCAATCTGATATCTTCATTCAATCCATCTTCGAACCTCTTGCACATAATAGCTTCCGTAGACACACAATCTTGAGCATACTTACTGAGCCTAACAAATTCGCGCTCATACTCTACCACAGTCATTTTGCCTTGCTTCAATTCAAGAAACTCTTTCCATTTCTAGTCAATGAATCGCTGGCTTATATACTTCTTTCGCGCACATCTAGAGAGCAGACTGCAAGAGTTGAGGGTAGAGCACCGACGAGAAAATATGCCATTCGCACTCATGAAGAGGCGTCCTCCCCCGACGTGATCACGGGTACATTTTCTCTCTATGATACTCATGTTATAGCTTTAATTGATCCGGGATCTACCCACTCGTATATTTACATGAAATTAGTCTCTAGCATGAACATGCTTGTAAAGTTTACTAAATTTGTGATACGAGTGTCAAATCCCCTAGGCAAATGTGTGTTGGTCGATAGAGTATGCAAAGGTTTCCCTTTGATGATTAGGGGTCATTATTTTCTGGCTAATCTCAAGTTATTGTCGTTTGATGAACTTGATGTCATCCTTGGGATGGACAGGTTAACTATTCATGATGTGATAGTGAATTGTGGAAGAAAGTTTATTGAGTTAAAGTGTGAAAGTGGGAATCTTATTCGTGTTGAATCAGATGAACAAGACAGATTGCCCGTAGTGATATCTTCCTTGTTGACTCAGAAATACATAAGAAAAGGGTAAGAAGCTTACCTTGCCTTTGTGATGAATGCTAGAGAGACTGATTTAAGAATTGAATTAGTGGCCATAGTATGTGAGTATCCAGATGTTTTCCTAAAGAAATTGCCAAGGCTACCTCCGATTAGAGAGATTGAATTTTGGATTGAGTTAGCTCTTGGTACTGCCCTATTTCTATTGCTCCATACAGAATGGCTCCAACCGAGCTAAAAGAACTGAAAGCACAGTTACAAGAGTTGACGGATAAAGGCTTCGCAAGACCGAGTTATTCTCCGTGGGGTGCTCCCATATTATTTGTGAAAAATAAAGATGGTTCCATGAGGTTATGTATAGATTATCGTCAGCTTAATAAGGTAACTATGAAGAACAAGTACCCGTTGCCAAGAATCGATGATTTGTTTGATCAGTTGAAGGAAGCCACGGTGTTTTCCAAGATAGACTTGAGGTATGGATATTATCAGTTGAGAGTCAAGGACTCGGATGTGCCAAAAATCACATTTCGGACAAGGTATGGTCACTATGAATTTTTTGTCATGCCTTTCGGGTTAACAAATGTCCCTACAGTTTTCATGGATTTGATGAATCGTATCTTTCGGCCACATTTGGATAAATTTGTTGTAGTCTTTATCGATGATATATTGATCTACTCTAGGGATGAGAACGAGCATGTTGAACATTTGAGAACGGTTCTACAAATTTTGAGAGATAAACAATTGTATGCCAAGTTTAGTTAAAGTGAATTTTGGCTTAAGGAAGTTGGATTTTTTGGGCACATTGTCTCGGGAGATGGAATTAGAGTTTACCTGAGCAAGATTTCAGCAATTGTTGAATGGAAGCCACCAAGGAATGTAACTGAAGTTGGGAGCTTTCTTGGCCTAGCTGGCTACAATAGACGTTTTGTCAAGGGATTTTCCATGATAGCTACTCCGATGACGAAGTTGCTTCAAAAAAATGTAAAGTTTGAATGGACAGAAAAGTGCCAACAGAGTTTTGAGAAACTAAAGGCGTTGTTGATTGAAGCTCCTGTTTTAGTGCAACCGGAGCCGGGAAAAGAATTCATGGTTTACAGCGAAGCATCATTGAATGGATTAGGTTGTGTACTCATGCAAGAGGGCATGGTGATAGCATATTCCTCTAGACAGATAAAGCCGCACGAGAAGAATTACCCAACCCACGATTTGGAGCTATCTGCAATTGTATTTGCACTAAAGATTTGGAGACACCATTTTTATGGTGAGAAATGTCGGGTGTTCACGGATCATAAGAGCCTAAAGTATTTGATGACTCAAAAGGAGCTGAATCTAAGGCAGAGAAGATGGTTAGAGCTAATAAAAGATTATGAGCTAGTGATTGACTACCATCCAGGAAAGGCAAACAGGTCACCGATGCCTTGAGTAGGAAATCCTTGGTTGCACTGAGAGCCATGAATACACGGATGGCTTTGTCAGATGATGGTTCTATTCTAGTTGAGTTGAGGGCTAGACCGACGTTTCTCCAAGAGATTTGTGAAGCTCAAAAAGGCGACAATGATTTACAGGCTAAAAGAGTTCAATGTGAGTCAAATGTCGAGTCAGAATTTCAGATAAGTCCTTATGGATGTTTGATGTTTTGAGATAGGGTATGCGTACCCAGAGATGATGAGTTTATTTAGAAGATTCTACATGAAGCGCATAGTGGATGTTTGTCTGTACATCCAGGCAGCATGAAGATGTATAATAACTTGAGGAAATGGTATTGGTGGCCGAGTATGAAGAAAGACATTTCCGAGTTTGTTTCGAGATGCCTAATTTGTCAACAAGTGAAGGCTGAACACCAAGTACCTTTGGGTCTACTTCAGCCTATTATGGTTCCCGAGTGGAAATGGGACCGTATTACTATGGACTTCGTGACGGGTTTGCCATTGACGCCGAAAAAGAAGGATACCATATGGGTTGTGGTTGATAGACTTACGAAGTCAGCCCATTTCATACCAGTACGGGTTGATTATTTGCTTGATAAGTTAGCGGATTTGTATGTGTCAGAAATAGTAAGACTTCACGGAATTCTATTGTCGATTATTTCGGATAGAGATTCGAGATTTACATCGCGGTTTTTGAAAAAGTTGCAAGAAGCCTTGCGCACAAAGTTGAGTATTAGCACAGCTTTCCATCCACAAACCGACAGGCAGTCGGAGAGAGTAATACAGATACTTGAGGACATGCTTCGATGTTGTGTTTTGGAATTCCAAGGTAATTGGGAGAAATACTTACCGCTGGTGGAATTCACCTACAATAACAGCTTTTAGTCGAGTTTGAAGATGGCGTCTTATGAGGCATTGTATGGGCGTAAGTGCCGAACGCCCCTGTATTGGACCGAACTTTAAGAGAATCAGATTCACGGGGTTGATTTAGTCAGAAAAACCAAAGAGAAGGTAAAAGTGATACGTGAATGTTTAAAAGCTACCTCAGATAGAAAAAGTCCTATTCGGATTTGAAGCGGAAAGAGATTGATTTCCAAGTAGGTGATAAAGTGTTTCTGAAAGTATCACCATGGAGAAAAGTCCTCAGATTTGGCTGAAAAGGCAAATTGAGTCCGCGCTTTATCGGACCATATGAGGTTACTGAGAGGATAGGGCTGGTAGCATATCGTTTGGCCTTGCCACCTGAGCTGGAAAAGATTCATGATGTCTTCCACGTGTCCATGTTACGCCGATACCGTTCGGACCCTTCACATGTGATTGTACCATCAGAGGTAGAAATTCAACCGGATATGACTTATGGTGAAGAGCCGGTTAAGATTTTGGCGCGAGAAGTCAAATGATTGAGAAATGAAAGTATAGCACTTGTGAAAGTACTATGGAAAAGACATGGGGTGGAAGAGGCTACATGGGAGCCCGAAGAGACTATGAGAAACCAATATCCCAACCTTTTCACAGGTAAGATTTTCGCGGACGAAAATCCTTAAAGGGGGAGAATTGTAACAGCCCGATTTAGGGGCAAGTCAGAACAGTGGTTTCGGAGCCACTAATCTGAGGTTGAAGAAAATTATTTTAATGTTATGTTATGAGTTATAGCATGGTCACAAGAGTGCATGAAAATTTTGGTGCTTTAATTTTAGCGGTTGTATGCTTAATTGTGAAAAAAGACTAAATCGTATAAAGTGCGAAAGTTCTATTTTACAAGCTAAAGGTGACTAAAAGCCATAGAATATTAATTGGAGGCCCTTAATGTGCAATTATACCATTGGATATAGGGTGGCCGGCCATAGGTGTAACACCCCATACCCGAATCCGAGGCTTAGACCGGATACGAGAAGTTACTATGCTTGAACTTGCTTAATCAAGTACTTACGGGCTATAAAATTTCGTTCCGAGTTAAGAACTTATCTTTCTTAATCGACTTGTACTTTTCATGGGCCTACGAGGCCTTAACTCATGTCCGTAAGCTTTCGGAACTCAATCGAAAACTTTTCATTTAAACAGGGGTCACACGCCCATGTGAGTTGGGACACGCCCGTGTAAACCTGAGACACGCCCATGTCTCCCAACCGTGCTTAAAACTCGAGCTTACTGCCAAACTTCACATGGCCATGGCACGCCCGTGGTCCTGGCCCGTGTGAAAAACCTTAGCATTCTGACTTATAACACACAGCCATGGCACGCCCGTGGACTTAGACCGTGTACTACAACTTGATATTCTGACTTAAGGTGCAATGGTTCAGGGTACATACGGCTTAGACACACGCTCGTGTGTCCGACCGTGTGGGCAGTTATAGGCTATTTACCAAGCCAATTGCCACCCTGAAATCAAGAGCACATTCATACTATCTCAACATCTCAAATCACTACAACTTTAATGAACAATATAACATGCTCCATTGATATCAATAACATACATACTTAGTCAATCTTGGCGAATCATTTAGCCATTTACAAAAGAATAATAATAAACTTGATAGCCCATACTTTTCCCCTTCTAAGACATACACTCAAAATGACATGTTTCCTATACATGCCATACTTAAATAAACAACTTCGCTATACCAAAATAGCGGTTGATAGTGTGATTCGAGCTCCGACTTCAACGATCCACAAGTTAGCTTGGCGGGACTACATAGAAAGAAGTAATAAAAGACGTAAGCATTTAGCTTAGTAAGTTTGCATAATGCACATAGCAACATACTTGCTTAATATAAACCATTTGACATAAACAATTGCATCATAAATTTCAGCTATAAAGCTTACTTACTCATACTTGATTCTTACATAACTCATGAAACTTACTAGTCTCATACTTGATAGGCAAACAAAGTACTTGTATCACTAGATCACATTGATCAGTATACTTGAACATAATACTCATAATTTCTAATTCATCATTCATAACATGAATAATATTCTTTATCACTTGATAATAACCTTACTTACTTAGCTTTCTTGTTATCTCTTTGGAGCTTAGCTCATTTTCCCGATGAATTTATATGAATAACCGAGGATACTAAATATCATCTAAATTTCGAGGCCATGACTTAACATGGACTTATATGAAGTCTTTCTTGTTCTCACCAATTCCATGCCTTAACTTGGACTTATATGGGATCTCTTTCTCTTGATAACTTTTCAATGACAAGCTTGCCTTGGTCTTACATGATAACTTGTTCAATGCCAAGCTTGCCTTGGACTGACATGATAACTTACTCAATGCCAAGCTTGCCTTGGACTTACATGATATCTTATTCAATGCCAAGCTTGCCTTGGACTTACATGATATCTTATTCAATGCCAAGCTTGCCTTGGACTTACATGATAACTTATTCAATGCCAAGCTTGCCTTGGACTTACATGATATTTTATTCAATGCCAAGCTTGCCTTGGACTTACATGATATCTTGCTTGTTTGCTGATGCCATGCCTCAGCTTGGTCTTATACGGACTTTCTTGTTTCATGTGGTAGATCGAGTATCCTAAGTTATTCAACTTCAATCGGGGCTTTCTCATGCTTGATCTCATTAATTTCTTTGTTTAACATAACATTAAACGTTTTCATAATAACATTGTACATTATCTTGAGCAATTCAATGATATAAATCATAAAGCTTAGAAATCATACAAACTTACCTCAATATACAAAATGTAGCTAGGTATGCAATTTAGTCCTCGACCTTGTTCTTGCCTAGGTTTCGATCCGGGCTTCGTTTTTCTTGATCTATAGTCATAAATTGATCATTTAATATTCACATTGACTAAATTGACCCTTTAGTCATACTTGGGCAAAATTACTATTTTGCCCTTATACTTTCTCATATTTGCACTTTTTCCCCAAGGCTCGTAAAATAATTTTCATTCAACTTTCTTAGACTACATGCTTAGCTGATTCATTTTCTCTACTATAGCAATCATCAATTCTCATTATTTCTAGTAGGTATGACTAATTTCATAACTATTACAAACTAGTCCATACTATCATATTTCATGAAATTCATTAAGGAAAAGATGTTTATCTAACATCAGACTCTCATAATCTTCCATAAAACATCATTTAACAAGCATGTCATTCATAGATGAAATTTTTGAACATGCATCTTAGCTTATTTTATAGCTAAAAATAGCTAATTCATAATACGAGGACTTCAAAAACACGAAGAATATTAAAAACGGGGCTAAGATGAACTTACTAGCAAGCTTGAAAAAAATGAAGAACCCTAGCTATGGAGTCTTCAAATTTTTAAAGCAATGGAAGGAAAAGATGAATCAAATTTTATCATCTTTTTCCTATTTTAGTCACTTATTAGACAAATGACCAAAATGCCCTTCTCTTTAAAAATTTCTATTTTACTAACTCATGTCCATTTTTGTCCAAAATTTATAATTTGGGCAAATTGCTATTTAAGGACTCATAATTAATATTCTAAAGCTATTTCATACAAAATGCTTCTAGAAACTCACGTTTTACAACTTTTGCAATTTGGTCCTTTTTGACCATTCAACTTCATTTTTGCAAAATTGCTTCATGAAACTTTCACACTAACATGCAAACATGGCATGAACCTTAAAAACTCATAAATTCACCTTGGATTCGTGGTCTCGCACCACTATTCCGACTAGGCCCTAAATCAGGCTATTACAATTCTCCCCCCTTAGGGATTTTCGTCCTCAAAAATCTGACCAGTGAAAGGTTTGGGTACTGGTTTTTCATACTCTCTTCTGGTTCCCACGTAGCTTCTTCTATTCCATGTCTTTTCCACAATACTTTCACTAAGGCAATACTTTTCTTTCTTAGCTGCTTCACTTCCCGAGCTAATATCTTGACTGGTTCTTCACCATAAGTCATGTCGAGATGAATCTCTACCTCTGGCGGGAATTACATGCGAAGGGTCCGATCGATAAGCGTCTTAACATTGACACGTGAAACACATCATGTATCTTTTCTAACTCTGATGGCAAAGTCAATCTATAAGCTACAGGCCCAACTTTCTCAGTAATCTCATACGGTCCAATAAAATGTGGACTCAACTTGCCTTTTCGGCCAAATCTGAGAACTTTTCTCCAATGTGACACTTTCAAGAAAACTTTATCTCCAACTTGATACTCTATCTCTTTTTTTTAAATTCGAGTAGGATTTACATCATGCATGAAGCGACTTTTAAGCACTCCCAGTATCACTCTTACTTTCTCTTGACTTCTCTAACCAAATCAACCCCGTGAATTTGGTTTTCTTTGAGTTCAGTCCAAAATAAAGCGTTTCTGCATTTACGCCCATATAAAGCCTCATAAGGCGCCATCCTCAAGCTCGACTGAAAACTATTATTGTAGGCAAATTCTACCAATGGGAGAAACCTTTCCGAATTGCCTCGGAACTCTAGGATACAACATCTGAGCATATCCTCGAGCACTTGAATTAACCTCTCTAATTGACCGTCAGTTTGAGGATGAAAGGCAGTATTTCAACTTTGTACCCAAGGCCTCTTGTAACTTCTTCCAAAACCTGGATGTGAATCTCGGATCTCTATCCGATATGATTGACAAGGGAACTCCATGAAGTCTTACTATTTCTGAAACATACAAGTTTGCCAACTTGTCTAGTGAGTAATCAACTCGTACATGTATAAAATGGGCTAACTTCGTAAGTCTATCAACCACAACCCATACAGCATCTTTCTTGCTCGGAGACAACGGTAAACCCATTACAAAATCCATAGTAATACGGTCCCATTTCCACTCCGGAACTAAAATGGGTTGAAGCAAGCCTGAAGGTACTTGGTGTTCAGCTTTTACTTGCTGACAAATCATACATTTGGAATCAAATTCTGAAATGTCTCTCTTCATTTTCGGCCACCAATACTGTTGCTTCAAATCATTATACATTTTCGTACTACCCGGATGTACAGACAAACACCCGTTATGTGCCTCATGCAAAATTCTCCGAATAAGATCCTCTTTTCTCGGTACACAAATTCTACCTTTAAACATCAAATATCCTTCAGAACTAATCCGAAAGTCAGATTCAACATCTGACTCGCACTGAGCTCTTTTGGCTTGTAATTCGCAATCTTCTTTCTGAGCCTCAGAAATGTCTTGAAGGAATACTGGTCTAGCTCTCAACTCAACTATAATGGAACCATCATCAGATAAAATCATCCGTGAATTCATTACTCTTAATGCAAATAAGGACTTTCTGCTTAAAGCATCGGCGACAACATTCGCCTTTCCTGGATGGTAGTCAATGACTAACTCATAGTCTTTTATCAACTCTAACCATCTCCTTTGCCTTAAATTCAACTCTTTCTGCGTCATCAAGTACTTCAGACTTTTGTGATCAGTGAAGATCCGACATCTCTCACCATATAGATGATGTCTCCATATCTTCAATCACGAAGACTATGGCAAAACTAACTCTAGGTCGTAAGTCGGATAATTCTTCTCATGAGGATTTAAGCGTCTTGAGGCATAAGCAATCACTTTGCCTTCTTGCATAAGTACACACCCTAATCCATTTAAGGATGCATCATTTGTAAACTATGAACTCTTTCCCGTCTCGAGTTGTACTAAAACTGGAGCTTCTATCAATAACACTTTCAATTTTTCAAAACTTTGTTGGCATATTTCTGTCCACTCGAACTTCACATTTTCTATAACAACTTCGTCATCGGGGTTCCAATCATGGAAAAACCCTTGAAAAATTGTCTATAATAGCCGGCTAGGCCTAGGAAACTTCTAACCTCAGAGATATTCCTCGGTGGTTTCCAATCTGTAATAGCCGAGATCTTACTTGGGTCTACTCGAACCCCTTCTCCTGAGACAATATGCCCCAGAAACCCTACTTCATTGAGCCAAAACTCACTTTTACTGAACTTGGCATACAACTAATTTTCTCAAACAATCTGTAAAACTATCCGTAGGTGCTCAACATGCTCATTCTCATCTCGGGAATAAACCAGTATGTCGTCAATAAAAAGCGACTACAAACTGTCGAGGTATGATGCAAGATGCGGTTCATTAAGTCCATGAATACCGCAGAGCATTGGTCAAACCAAAAGGCATGACTAAAAATTCATAATGCCCATACCTTGTTCGAAAAGTAGTCTTGGATACATCTGACTCCTTTACTCTTAACTGGTAATACCCCGATCTCAAGTCTATCTTAGAGAACATGGTGGCTCCTTTCAATTGATCAAACAAATCATCGATCCTTGGAAATGGGTACTTGTTCTTTATTGTCGCTTTATTAAGCTGACGGTAATCTATGCACAATCTCATAGTGCCATCCTTCTTTTTCACAAATAAAACTGGAGTACCCCAGGGAGAACAACTTGACCTTGCAAAGCCTTTGTCTGTTAACTCTTGCAACTGTATCTTTAACTGTTTCAACTCCGTTGGAGCCATTCTGTAAGAAGTAATATATATTGGTACAGTACCGGGAGATTGCTCAATGCTGAACTCAACTTCTTTGATTAGAGGTAATCTCGGTAATTCTTCGGGAAAAACATCCATGTGCTCACATACTATCGGTACGGACTCAATCTTTGACTCTGTTTCTTTATCATTCATCACAAAGGCCAAATATGCCTCATACCCCTTTCTTATAAATCTGTGCCGTCATCATATGAGAAATAAATCATGGCATCCACTTTGTTCATCTGATTCTATATGGAGGATATCCCCATTCTCACATCTCATTTCATTGTATTTCTTCCCACAATTAACTATCACATTATGGGCAGTTAACCAGTCCATATCGAGAATGAGATCAAACTCGTCAAATGGTAACAACATAAGGTTTGCTTTAAAACAATGATCTCTAATCATTAATGGACATTCTCTACATACTTCATTCACTAACACACTCTTGCCTAAAGGATTAGACACTATAATCACAAATTCTGTAAACACTATAGGCATACTCAAATCGGATACCAATTTCATGCAAATGTAAGTGTGTGTAGATTCGGGATCTATTAAAGCAATAACTTTAACATCATGAAGAGAAAAGGTACCCGTGATAACATCATGGGAAGATGCCTCTTCGCGAGCGCGAATGGCATAAGTCCGTGTAGGCGCCATACCCTCGGGTCTCGCAGCCTGCTCTCTAGGGTTACCTCTTCCTCTTGCCCCACTTCTTGGGTTTCTCTGCGGTCTTCCTTTGACCATACTCCCGGATATCGGGTTCTAAGCTCTCTCTTCTTTCATTGTCTCTGGACAATCCTTTATGTAGTGATCTTGGGAACCATATCTAAAACAAGCATTTTTGTGCGCTCGGCATTCTCTAAGATGACGTCTGCCACACTGTAGGCATTCGGGTCTTTCAGATTGAAAGTTCCCCACACTAGCGACTGAAGTAGTCTGTGATTTATTTCCCGAATACTGTTTACTCTTGTCTTTCTTTGAAAACCCAATGGAAGTAGCCGATAGGGTAGGTAAATCTCTTGACTTCTTGGATGAGGATTGGAATGACTTATTCCACTGTCTCTTTCTAGAGTCACGAGACTCAATTTCAAACTTTCTCTTCTCTTTTACTAGCTCTTCGGCTTTACAAGCCCTCCCCACTAGCACAACAAATTCTTTCAATTCTAGTACAGCAACAAACAGTTTGATGTCCTCATTTAGCCCATCTTCAAATCTTTTGCTCATGATGGCCTCGGTGGACACGCATTCTCGAGTGTATTTACTGAGTCGCACAAACTCACGCTCATAATCGGTCACCGACATCTTGCCTTGCTTTAACTCTAAAAATTCTTTTCTTTTCTGATCTACAAATCTTTGACTGATATACTTTTTCTTGAACTCTTCTTGGAAGAATTCCCATGTGATCTTATCCCTTGGTACCACTGATACAAGGGTGTTCCACCATTGATAGGTAGAATCTCTTAAAAGGGAGACTACACACTTCACGCTTTCCTCAGGTGTGCATGATAGCTCATTAAATACCCTGATGATATTTTCTAACCAAAACTCGGCTTTTCCCGGATCATCTTCTCTTTTCGCCCGAAATTCTTCTGCCCTATGTTTCCTGATCCTATCAACTGGAGGTTTGTCTCCTCTTACCACCTCTACTACTTGAGGGGCTACTAGAATAGGTTGTTGAACAGGTGGGGGTGGAGGGGGTTGTACATTTGGGTTCATACGAACGAACTCTGAATACCACGTATTCATCATGTGGAGGAAGGCTTCTCTAGCCCCTTCTCCTCCTTCTTGACTTACCGTAGTGGGTCTATTCTCATTCTCGATCGGCACCGTCCCTTCAGCGGGAGCCGGCGCATTACTTTCCACGTCATTTGCCATATCTCTTTCAGGTTCCATTTACTATATATATAAACATAATTTAAGTCGTTAGGAGTCGTCACACTATCATTATAAAAACATTCTTACGTATGGAATGTATAGCTAGACTCGTGCTCATGCTACGTTAGTCCTAGAACCGACTAAACCGTAGCTCTGATACCACTAAATGTAACACCCCATACCCGAGTCTGAGGCTTAGACCGGATACGAGAAGTTACTATGCTTGAACTTGCTTAATCAAGTACTTACGGGCTATAAAATTTCATTCCGAGTTAAGAACTTATCTTTCTTAATCGACTTGTACTTTTCATGGGCCTACGAGGCCTTAAACTCATGTCTGTAAACTTTCAGAACTTAATCGAAAACTTTTCATTTAAACAGGGGTCACACGCCCATGTGAGTTGGGACACGCCCATGTAAACCTAAGACACGCCCATGTCTCCTAACCGTGCTTAAAACTCGAGCTGACTGCCAAACTTCACACGGCCATGGCACGCCCGTGGTCTTGGCCCGTGTGAAAAACCTTAGCATTCTAACTTATAACACACGGCCATGGCACGCCCGTGGACTTAGACCATGTACTACAACTTGATATTTTGACTTAAGGTGCAATGGTGCAGGGTACACACGGCTTAGACAAATGCCCGTGTGTCCGACTGTGTGGGCACTTATAGGCTATTTACCAAGCCATTGCCACCTTGAAATCAAGAGCACATTCATACTATCTCAACAACTCAAATCACTACAACTTTAATGAACAATATAACGTGCTCCATTGATATCAATAACATACATACTTAGTCAATCTTGGCCAATCATTTAGCCATTTACAAAAGAATAATAATGAACTTGATAGCCCATACTTTTCCCCTTCTAAGACATATACTCAAAATGAAATGTTTCCTATACATGCCATACTTAAATAAACAACTTGGCTATACCAAAATAGCGGTTGATAGTGTGATTTGAGCTCCGACTTCAACGATCCACAAGTTAGCTTGGCGGGACTACATAGAAAGAAGTAATAAAAGACGTAAGCATTTAGCTTAGTAAGTTTGCATAATGCACATAGCAACATACTTGCTTAATATAAACCATTTGACATAAACAATTGCATCATAAATTTCAGCTATAAAGCTTACTTACTCATACTTGATTCTTACATAACTCATGAAACTTACTAGTCTCATACTTGATAGGCAAACAAAGTACCTGTATCAGTAGATCACATTGTTCAGCATACTTGAGCATAATACTCATAATTTCTAATTCATCATTCATAACATGAATAATATTCTTTATCACTTGATAATAACCTTACTTACTTAGCTTTCTTGTTATCTCTTTGGAGCTTAGCTCATTTTCTCGATGAATTTATATGAATAACTGAGGATACTAAATATCATCTAAATTTCGAGGCCATGACTTAACATGGACTTATATGAAGTCTTTCTTGTTCTCACCAATTCCATGCCTTAACTTGGACTTATATGGGATCTCTTTCTCTTGATAACTTTTCAATGCCAAGCTTGCCTTGGTCTTACATGATAACTTGTTCAATGCCAAGCTTGCCTTGGACTTACATGATAACTTACTCAATGCCAAGCTTGCCTTGGACTTACATGATATCTTATTCAATGCCAAGCTTGCCTTGGACTTACATGATATCTTATTCAATGCCAGGCTTGCCTTGGACTTACATGATAACTTATTCAATGCCAAGCTTGCCTTGGACTTACATGATATCTTATTCAATGCCAAGCTTGCCTTGGACTTACATGATATCTTGCTTGCTTGCCGATGCCATGCCTCAGCTTGGTCTTATACGGACTTTCTTGTTTCATGTGGTAGATCGAGTATCCTAAGTTATTCAACTTCAATCGGGGCTTTCTCATGCTTGATCTCATTAATTTCTTTGTTTAACATAACATTAAACGTTTTTCATAATAACATTGTACATTATACTGAGCAATTCAATGATATAAATCATAAAGCTTAGAAATCATACAAACTTACCTCAATATACAAAATGTAGCTAGGTATGCAATTTAGTCCTCGACCTTGTTCTTGCCTCGGTTTCGATCCGGGCTTCATTTTTCTTGATCTATAGTCATAAATTGATCATTTAATATTCACATTGACTAAATTTACCCTTTAGTCATACTTGGGCAAAATTACTATTTTGCCCTTATACTTTCTCATATTTGCACTTTTCCCCAAGGCTTGTAAAATAATTTTCATTCAACTTTCTTAGACTACATGCTTAGCTGATTCATTTTCTCTACTATAGCAATCATCAATTCTCATTATTTCTAGTAGGTATGACTAATTTCATAACTATTACAAACTAGTTCATACTATCATATTTCATGAAATTCATTAAGGAAAAGATGTTTATCTAACATCAAACTCTCATAGTCTTCCATAAAACATCATTTAACAAGCATGTCATTCATAGATGAAATTTTTTAACATGCATCTTAGCTTATTTTATAGCTAAAAATAGCTAATTCATAATACGAGGACTTCAAAAACACGAAGAATATTAAAAACGGGGCTAAGATGAACTTACTAGCAAGCTTGAAAAAACGAAGAACCCTAGCTATGGAGTCTTCAAATTTTCGGCAACGGAAGGAAGAAGATGAATCAAATTTTATCATCTTTTTTCCTATTTTAATCACTTATTAGACAAATGACCAAAATGCCCTTCTCTTTAAAAATTTCTATTTTACTAACTCATGTCCATTTTTGTCCAAAATTTATAATTTGGGAAATTTGCTATTTAAGGACTCATATATTCTAAAGCTATTTCATACAAAATGCTTCTAGAAACTCACATTTTACAACTTTTGTAATTTGGTCCTTTTTGACCATTCAACTTCATTTTTTTGCAAAATTGCTTCATGAAACTTTCACACTAACATGCAAACATGGCATGAACCTTAAAAACTCATAAATTCACCTCGGATTCATTGTCTTGCACCACTATTTCGACTAGGCCCTAAATCGGGCTGTTACAATAGGGAACAAGGAGTTGAGAAATAAGTCAAAGTTGGTAGGAATTTGGTGGACTAAATTGATGTTTTATAATAAAATAAAGAAAGGAAAGATATCATCTTTTCTTCTCCACCGAAAATTAGCAGCAAAATAGGGGTTTGAGAGCTCAAAAATTTTAGCAAGGTTTTCTCCTTGCAAGTAAGTGTTTTGATGATCATTTCTTGATAATATTTGTACTTTTGGAACCCCTAAAGCTTTAGCTAGCTAATGAGGGGACTATTTTGCATAATGGTTGAAAACCTAGGGTTTTTCCATGTGAGCATTCATGTTGTTTGCTGCATTTTTATGGAAGAAAGTGAGTCCTAATTGTTAGATAAACAACTTTTGTGAAAGGTGTTATCATGAAAACACCTCAAAGGACCTTTTTGTAAAGGTTGTAAAATATGTGGTAAATGTGTGAAATGATGAGTATTGAGAGTTTCCATAAGAGAAATAAATGTTCACCTAGGCTCGTTAAAGGAAGAAATTTGATTAGAATTGATTTACGAGCCTAGGGGTAGAATAGTCATTTTGTGAAAGTATAAGGGCAAAATGGTAATTTTGCCAAATTATGATTATTGAAATGTGTTGATTAATGTGATAATTAAATGAGCTGAATTGTTATTATAGATTAAGAAGATCGAAGAATTAACCTTGACAGAGAAAAGGGCAAGGTATCAAACTAGATCGGCAATTTGGCCTATTTTGAAATCGAGGTAAGTTTGTGTTTAATAAGTTCAACATCATGCTAGTATGTTTTAAAATGTTTTATATTTGTGAAGATGCATAATATTTCTATGAATTTGAGTAATGATGTTGAATGAGAAAACAATGAGAATTGTGATGTTGAAGTCCCGGTTGGACTTTAATAAATGTGAGAATAATGTCACCAAGACTTGAGATGGGTAAGGTCTCGTATAAGACCATGTCTAGGACATGGCCTCGGCACCTAATTGAGATCCCGTAAAAGACCATATCTGTGATATGGCATCGGCATCAAATATGAGAATCGTATAAGACCATATCTAGGATATGGCATCGGCAATCGATGTGAGATCCCGTATAAGACAATATCTGGGATATGGCATCGGTATCTAGAGGTAATCCCATGTATGACCACATCCGGGATGTGGCACTAGTGTCGCATTTATGTGAATGAATGATAATATGTATGTAACACCCCTAACCCGTATCTGTTGCCGAATTAGGGTTACGGGCATTACCAGATAATCATTACTTTTATTCAATCAATTAGATTATATTTAAACAAACTTATATAATAATACACATATAAGCAAACAATTACATATGCATAAAACATATTAACAGATGTCCAAACTTACAAACTCAATAAACATCATATAAATACATACCTACTTGACCAAATATACAAAGACACATATATGCAATTATATGTACCTAGCTCATACCAAAGTTCAGATAGATCCAAATAATCAATCAGATCAATGTTCACATGAATTCGTTTGCATGCACATAATTGAACCGAAAATAAATATACGGTATATACATTATTTTTGTAATAGTTAGATTCATATACAGACATTTATTATAATTTAATAAGATTATATCAACTCATGCATTTTTATCATTTCCAACAAATCATATTATCAAGCTATCTAAATACCTATTCGGCCTATACTCATCATTTCAAACCAATTAATCATGCCAAAACTCTTATATATATATACCAAACGTTTCACATTTACCAATTACATGTGTCATTTAACATTTTATCAAAAAATGAGTTTAAGTCTTCATCAAACATAATCGAATACAGAACATAAACATAACAAGCACATCACACTTGTATTCCATGGCTAATTACACATTATTAAGACATTATCTTAATCCATAATGCAATTTCCCACAAGACCGAATTACACCTACTATATGCACATATACCATAGCCGAATATGAGCTAAATAAAATCCATACAACCCTTGCATCATAATGACATAAACATATACACCATTTGATCATTAAAAATCATACGTTTCAACACCAAACTAATACAGGATATAAGCCATATTCGTATGGCTATAATACATATAAAGACAAAGTTTTCAACTCAAACATAGACATTATCCATTCTATACATGCCTTTATCCAAAATAAACCAAACTAAAAGAGTACCAAAAAGATGATAGTGTGGTTGGCTTTGCTGACGATTTTTTGAGCCCGTAGCTTGACCAAAATCTATAAAACAGAACATTGAACATAAACAGAGTAAGCTTACTAGCTTAGTAAGTCTTAAGCAAATTATCTATAACAATTAAACATTTTAATCATTAGGTTTATGGCATTGAGTATAAATATTTCAATATGTACATTAATCATAGCCGAATGCTATCATTACCCTTAACATAAGTATTAGCACTTTATTTCCAAGGAAATATACATCATCAAAACACATAAATATCACATGTATTCACATAATCCAAGTCAAATGAATATATCATGCATATCGTTCACATATACTTATTTGTACACATATACAAACACATCCAAAACTCTCTCACCATCAACCTTGCCACTTATAGCCTATTCTTCAAAATAATGCATTTGAACTCAATTTCATATATATAATGTTCATACTTAACTCAAATGATGATATACCGACTTACCTCATTCCTTACTAATATATATAAGGCTTATACTTACCCGAGGCTTTTAGCTCATTGCACTAAATATGTCTCACCTTGTATGTTTCCAATTCTCTGCTTATAATGTATCACCTAAGCATTAAGCCCGCTAGGCATCAAAGCCCAAATACACACCGGCATTGAGCTGCTAGAACAGAGGTCTGAGATTTAAACACCGGCATTTAGCCTGCTAGGCAATAAGCCCGATATAATTCACCGGCACGAGGCCTGCTAGGCATTTAGCCTGATATAAATCACCGGCACAAGGCCTGCTAGGCTCAAAGCCCAAATATCAACATAATTAACCATTCCATGCACATTTATTAATTCCAAAACCACATATAACACATATATTTCATAATATCACATATCAAATTTGGATAAACTTAACCACATTACATCAAATAAAATCAATTCAATATTATACTAACCACATTCCGCAATTCCACATATATATTTCCAAAATTTTCGAATTTCATCATTTATTATATTACGTAAATAATTTTCGACATATAATTGCTTAAAGACTTACCTCGACTATCGACGGACAACGAAGACCGACTATTCGATAACCTTTGCCTTTCCCCGATCCAAATCCGTTTTTCTTTGTTCTTGATCTAAACACATTAAAACTTAGCTCATTCAAGCACATTTCATCTCAATTTAATCCCAAAACACATAAATAGGCAAATTACCATTTTACCCTTAATGTTTCACATTTTTACAATTTAGTCCTATTTGCACAAAACACAAAATACACAAAATTTCATTACACAACCTAAGGGCCGAATATTCATAGGGACTATACAAGTCCATTTATTTCATTTATTTTGCATTTTAACCCTTCAAAAATTTATTTTTGCAATTTAGCCCAAAATACTCAAATTCACCAAAATTTCCAATACAAAACATTTTAATCTATAACATAACTTTAACATATATTCATCAAACATCACAAATCATAAGCTTCTATCATGGCCGAACATCACATACACACTAATCTCAAAAATTCTAGCATGGGTCGGATAGTATTCGAAGCAACAATTACAAAAACGTAAAAATTATCAAAAACCGAAATCAAACTAACCTTGGATTTAAGCTTACAAGTGCCAAAATTTAAGCTTGTATTTCTCTTTTCTTCCTTAGCACATTCGGCCTTAAGAAACAAAAAGATGATAATGGCTTTCATGTGTTTTATTTAACATATAATATGTTATTTATTTATTTACTAATATAACCTTATATTATAAGATTTTATAACATATAACTTAAGGTTACTATTGTCATATACCACCCACTAACCTTAAAAATGGGCTATTTGCCCTTTTAATACCTCATATTAAAAAGCCATTATCATTTTAGCACTTTTCATTATAGTTTGCAACTTTTGCACTTTACGCGATTAAGTCCTTTTTGTCAAATTAAGCACACAAACGATCAAATTTTCATACGAAACTTTCACACACATTAATTCACATATAATAAGCATCGAATATAATATTTAAAAAAAAATCGGACTTGGATTCGTGGTCCCAAAACCACCGTTCAGATCAGGGTCAAATTCGGACTGTTACAACTCTCCCCCCTTAAGAATTTTCGTCCCCGAAAATCTTACCGTTAAACAAAGTTGGATATTGTTGCCTCATTGAATCCTCAGGCTCCCACGTAGCCTCTTCTACTCCGTGTCGATTCCATAGTACTTTTACTAACGAAATTTTCTTGTTTCTTAACTATTTCATTTCACGGGCTAAAATACGAATTGGTTCCTCCTCGTACGTCATATCAGACCGGATTTCAATTTCAGACGGAGAAATCACATGTGACGGATCCGATCTATATCTACAGAGAATCGAAACATGAAATACGTTGTGTATATTTTCTAATTCAGAAGGCGACTTTAATTTATAAGCCACAGGCCCGATACGTTCGATGATCTCATATGGTCCGATGAATCTCGGACTTAGTTTGCCTTTTTGACCAAATCAGAGTACTTTCTTCCACGGTGAAACTTTCAAAAATACCCGATCTCCGATCTGAAACTCAATGTCTTTACATTTCAAATCAGCGTAGGACTTTTGGCGATCCGATGCAGCTTTCAAACTATTTCTGATTATAGCCACCTTCTGTTCAGTTTCTTTAATCAAATCAACCCCGTGTATCTTATTTTCACTGAGCTCGGTCCAATACAATGGATTACGACACTTGCGGTCGTATAGAGCTTCGTAAGGTGCCATTTTGATACTAGATTGAAAACTGTTATTATAAGCAAATTCAATCAAAGGTAAGTATCTTTCCCACGTACCTTCAAACTCAAGGACGCAACATCTCAACATGTCTTCAAGTGTCTGAATGGTTCGGTCAGACTGACCGTCTGTCTGCGGATGGAAGGCTGTGCTAAAGTGGAGTTTAGTACCTAAACCATCTTGCAACTTCTTCCAAAACCGCGATGTAAATCTCGGATCTCTATCCAAAACAATGGAACTCGGCACACCATGTAATCTCACAATTTGAGATACATACAACTCAAAGAAGTTTATCGAGCGAATAGTCCGTCTGTCGGAACAAAGTGAGTGATTTGATCGATCTATCCACTATAACCTGCATCGCATCTTTCTTGCTCGGTGTCATAGGCAAACCCAGGAGACAAAATTCATAGAAATTTTATCCCATTTCCATTCGGTATCATGATCGATCAAGTAACCTGTAAAGCACCCGATGTTCGGCTTTTACTTGTTGACAAATTAAGCACTTCGAGACAAATTCGGATATATCCCATTTCATACCAGCCACCAATAGAATCTGTTTCAAATCATTATATATTTTCGTATACCTAGGATGTACCGACAATCGACTATTATGAGCCTCGTTCAATATCATCTGAATCAAATCCACATTCCTCTGAACACATATTCGGCCTTTGAAGTTCAAACAATCATTTTCATCGATTTGAAACTCTGACTCTGCATCATTTCCACACTGAACTCGTCTAGCAATCGTATCTTTGTCAATTTTCTGTGCATCACAAATTTGTTGAATAAACAACGGTCTTACCTTCAAGTCAGCTATGATCAAACCATCACCAGACATAACCATATGTGCATTCAAAGCACAAAGAGCAAATAATGATTTTCGACTTAAGGCATCCGCAACAACGTTGGCTTTCCCCGGATGGTAGTCAATCACTAATTCATAATCTTTCAACAGCTCTAACCATCTGCATTGTCTCAAGTTCAATTTTTTCTAAGTCATCAAATACTTTAGACTTTTGTGATCCAAATAAACATGACATTTCTCACCGAATAAGTAATGATGCCAAATTTTCAACGCGAAAACAATGGCTGTTAACTCCAGATCATGAGTCAGGTAATTTCTTTCATGAGGCTTCAACTGTCTCGAAGCATAGGCTACTACTTTTCCTTCTTGCATTAAAACACAACCCAAACCATTCAAAGAAGCATCACTATACACAACAAATTCTTTACCCGATTCAGGCTAAATCAACACTGGAGCTTCGGTCAAAAGAGCTTTCAGCTGATCGAAACTTTGCTGACATTTTTTCGTCCATTCGAACTTGACATCTTTCTCAGTAATGACTTTGTCAATGGGGTAGCTATTATAGAAAAACCTTTCACGAATCGTCTGTAATATCCAAAGAAGTCCTGCAAAGCTTCAATTTGAAACATTCTTTGGTGGCTTCCAATCAAGTATAGCCGATATTTTATTCGGATCAACCCGAATCGTGTGACCGAAAACAACATGACCCAAAAAGCTGACTTCCTTCATCCAGAACTCACACTTACTAAACTTTGCATACAACTGTTGATCTCGCAAAGTTTGTAACACAAATCTTAAATGCTCGGCATGTTCGGTTTCATTTCTGGAGTAGATAGGATTTCATCTATAAACACTACCACAAACTGATCCAAATACTATCTGAAAACTCGATTCATCAAATCCATAAAAATAGCAGGTGCATTAGTAAGTCCAAAAGGCATAACCAGGAACTCAAAATGTCTATACCTCGTTCGAAATGCAGTCTTTGGCACATCGGAATCTCTGACTCGCAACTGATAATAACCCGATCTCAAATCTATCTTCGAAAATATTGAAGCCCCTTTCAACTGGTTAAACAAGTCATCAATCCGAGGCAACGGGTATTTATTCTTTATAGTCACCTTATTCAACTGCCGATAATCAATACACATTCGCATAGTCCCATCTTTCTTTTACACAAATAGAATTGGTGCACCCCAAGGAGAAAAACTCGGTCGTGCAAAGCCCCTATCTGTCAACTCTTGCAACTGTGCTTTCAACTCTTTCAATTCAGTAGGTGCCATCCGATACGGAGCTATTGAAATCGGAGTAATCTCTGGTACTAATTCAATACCAAACTTGTAACATCTTAAATTGGGGCCTTTTGCATTTTATTTGTTGTGTGTGAATGTTATGTTTATCATGCTAGTTTAGGGTATTTTAGGGTCCAAGAGTGACTTAGGGAAAAGCCGGAGTCTTGGTGGGAATTTTCTTTTTAAGCACTTTAGGGGAGGAGCTTGTTGAAATGGGAATTAAGGGATTATGTTGATGTGTGGTTGACACAAGTAAGGTGCTGGCAAGGTGGCAAGGTGACGCCACATAAGGGTTGGAAGGTGACGCCACAAGAGTAGGAGAGGGAGCAAGTTCATGTCGCGAAGAGCTCATTTTGGGATTCTTTTTGGCGTCAGGGAGAGCAGAGGCAGAGGTTGACTGGGACACTTCAGGATAGAGGGTGGACTGAGTCAAATAGTTTGAATGGATGGCAAGGAGGAAAAAGTGGAGTTTGAAATATTTAAAATATTTCAAACGAGTGATCAGGAGAAAGTTGTGGAGGAAAAGAAGGGATGGACATCTGAGCATTGTGTTGGCCGAATTTCAAACACTAAGGTGAGGGGGGGAATCAGTTTTAGAGTGGCTTAGGTGTGCCGAAATTATTTTTGTTCATTTTTGACATTTAGGGTCTTCATCCATTCTCTTTTTCTTCTTTTCCAAGTGTGAGCCGAAACCCTCTTAAGCATTCCTTCTCTTTACATTTTTCTGCCATAGCCGAATCTACCCCAAGTCTTGTCGAAATCATTCTTTTTCTTTATCTGTTCTATTGCTTCTTTTCATTCCATTTTACTCTTCTTCTCTCAATCATCTCATTCTCAAAAGTCGAAACCCTTAACTCCATTTTCATCTCCATATCTATTCCATGGCCGAATATCCTATGATCTTCATTCTCTCCTCCATTCTTTCCCTATAAGCAGAATCCCCGTAGATTTCTCTGCACCATCTTTTCTTTTAATCTTCTTAAAGCTGAAACTCCCACATCTCACCTATATACCTCTTTGTTTAATTTGCGACTCTTTCATCTTCTTCCCTAACCTTTACCGAAATTCTTCTTCTAGGGAGCTAAGTGCCGAAATCTATTAGGATTAGCCGAATCTTCTGTATTAAGGTAAGTGACGTTTTCTTCTATAATTCACCTTTCTCTTTTAATTTTTGGAAGCCAAAGCCGAAAGGATAATTGGCTTGGTAAGGTTATCTTTTGATTAATGTGTGACCGTTCTTGTGTTCTCTTTTGGGGGCGTCACATCGGGAATTGAAGTAGATCAAATCGTCTAGATCCCTAAGTCGAAAATCGTGAGTTTCTGAACCCTATCTCTTTTGGGATTTCAAGGTAAGGGTGTTCTCCTTAGACTTATTAGACCCGTTATCGTATTATTACCTTAACCCAATGTTATGGTTTAACAACCATATGTCATGATGGTAGCGACTGACAAGGTCTTTTGATGGAATCAAGTACCGATCAGGCAAAGGAGGGGATTGGACCCGTGAACTCAATCTCTAAGTTTAAGAAGTGAGCGGTGTCATCACCCGAGACCCAGCCACCGGGTTGTGGGCAGCTTGGAGCGAGTAGCGAGCATGATAGCGATGGTTTCCATTAGTGATAGTGTCGACATAGAAAGCGTCGTATTGCATGTTATCAGGTGTGAAATTATCACACTATTCCTTTAATTTTATATATGTATGTGTTATGCTTGTAAGCCGAGAATAGCGGCAGTGGTGGGTGAATTACCTATGTTGGGTAACCGGTAAACCAGGTTAGTATACTACTTTCATTAACAATCGTGGATAACTTGTGGTGGATGAATATGAGTATGATATATATATATGTCTTATCATGTTGCCTACCTGTCATATTATGTTGCATGTGCATGGGGTATTGGGTTATAAATGATGTGAAAGGGGAAGTGTATATATATATGGGTGACTTCACACGGTTGATGATGGCCTCCACCCTCATTGTGGATATGGTGATTTAATCGCGTGTGGATTCGAGTGGCTAGACCACTTATGTGGACTTTGAGCGGTGTGTGTGTCACAAAGACATTCTTGCCAAAGAGGTGTGTAGCAGATGGAGAGTTGATTGTAGAAATCCCCAGGTGTGTATGAGGATGGATGTACTAAGCGGTGTGTAGAGGATGGATATTAGGTTGGGTTGGGTTATCATACTGGTTATTGTGCATGATATGATGTTTCAATGATGATATGGGGCCTAAGCCCACTTGTGGAATCTTGTAGTATAATTGCACACTGAGTCTGGTGACTCACCCTATTTTCTTAACACAACGCAGTAGCTCATGACTCATTGGATCAAGGTTGGAGTGGACTCGAGGTGGCCATGCAGAGTTATTTTAGTAAACGTTACTTTAAACTACTAGTTGCTATTTTCTTTTGGGATATTTTATTTAATATGTAATAAGGCCACTTTGGATTTTGGTAAATTTTGGATTTTTAAGTTGGTTTTATCATTTAATCTTTATTTAAGATATGACTTTACTATAAATTAACATGGGACTTAAAATGGAGCTTTCAAAACTTGGGTAACATAAAAACAACCGTTTTTCTCTCAATAGCAAGAATAACAAATAGAACTTAACCCAATTCAGAAATTCTCCCTCATTTGCAAACCACTGTTTTCAAAACATTACCTAAAGTGAGAGGTTTTCAAACTTACAGTATTTTTTTGCATCAAAAACAAAAATTCATTTTTACACCTTTTCCCTAGTAACATGCTAGATCCGGTCGTGGTGTTTGGGCCGGGTTTGGGGTGTTACAATTTGGTATTAGAGCCCAGTTTTAAACTCGACCTTGGGTTTTGGGGGTCACAACATTTTCAAATTATATATTAAAGTTAGTCTAAAAGAAATTTTTCATGAAATGGTCTTGTGAAGGAATGGCATTCGAGTTCCCGGCCCAGGTCCACCAGGTAAGTCTTCTGACTGTGAAATAAATTGTATGAGGTGGTTATATGATGCATTGTTGTGGATGTTAAAATTTAGAATATTTACTATAGAGGCAGAAACCTCTAGGGATGTATGTGTTTTACGAAGAAACAACTTAAAATTCTGTGTCATAAAACTATTCGTTAATAAACAAGTGGAAAGATATGCTGACTCATAAAATTTATAACCAGAGTAAGGGCGGAGCGTTAGCTATGAGTACTAGGGGACGTGGACGTAATGTGCATGGACGTGGTAGAGGTAGGATTATCAGACGGAACCGTAGGGTCCGGTCATGGGTCGTGGAATGAGATGCTTTCGCCGCCACCGCAGTATAGAGAGTTTCGAGATCAAACGGGTGGAGATGATGCGGTGTCTCAGGCAATGCTACGAGTTTTAGAGAGAGTTACGGGGGCAGGCATGGGTACTGGGGCCCGAAAATCTGTGTCTGAACGACTCCGAGCGAATGGAGCCGAAATATTTAGGGGTGTCTCTGGGGTAGCTCCAAACGTGGCTGAGTATTGGCTAGAGGCGGTCGAGAGAATTATGGATGACTTGGACTGCACAGCTGAAGAGAAGCTGAAGGGTGCGGTTTCCCTACTTTGGGATGAGGCCTACCAGTGGTGGTTCACCATCAGAGAGGGTACTCCGGCAGACCGAGTAGATTGGGATTTCTTCAAGATGAAGTTTCAAAGAAAGTACGTTGGGGCCAGTTATGTGGATGCTCAGAGGAAGGCATTCCTGAATTTAGTTCAAGGGGGTAAGATGGTAGCTGAGTATGAGGCAGAATTTTTTGCGGTTAAGTCGGTACGCCCAAGGGGTTGTTACAACCAATTACGAGCACTGTGTGAGATTCGAAGATGGGCTGCGAGATGAGATGCGAGTGTTGATAGCTCCTCAGCGGGAGAGGGACTTTGCTATTTTGGTGGAGAAAGCTAAGATAGCTGAGGAAGTAAAGCAAATTGAGAAGCAAAATAGGGATAAGGACAGAGGCAGGAATAAGAGGAGTTATGGACCGTCAGGATCATTGGGAGGTTTTCAGAAAAGGCTTAGGGTTGAGGGATCTGTTCGCGTTACTACTCCGGCTGCTGTAGCGCAATTTCGATAGTGTGCTCATTGTCAGAGATCACATGCGGGGGGGTGCTGGGGAAGAAATAAGGAGTGCTTGTGTGTGGGTCAAAGGATCATTTGATTAAGAATTGTCCGCAAGACATAACCAGGCTCGGATGGTAGGTCGGGGGTATGCGCACGGGAAGGGGTGGTCAACAGATGCCGAGGGGTCGTGGTCCGAACTGAGGAGGGAATAGCTTTGGTCGGGGTCGTGGAACACCGGGCAGAGGAACAGGGGGTACTGAGGCTAGACAGCCTGGGTTGGTTTACGCGGCCAGACGTCGTGACGAGGGGGATGCACCAGACGTCATAACGGGTACGTTTCTCATTTTTGGGTTACCCTTTACTGCACTAATTGATGTTGGGTCGACTCACTCCTATGTTGCTAGTATGGTGTCTGGAACTTTGAATATGAATCCTGAAACTGCCTCTAGGGAGATAACTGTACTTAGTCCTTTAGGGAAATCGGTAGTGGTAAATAAACTCTTTAGAAGTGTGCCTTTAGAGGTTCAAGGGTCAGTTTTCCCGGCTAACTTGATGGAGCTACCATTTGGAGAATTTGACTTGATCTTGGGCATGTATTGGTTGGTACGATATCGTGCAAACTTGGACTGTGCTGCTAAGCGCATGACGTTAAAGACTCCCGAGGATGATGAAGTCTTGGTGATAGGTGAGAGGAGGGACTACCTGTCTAATGTAGTGTCTGCTCTTAAGGCGGAAAGAATGGTGAAGAAAGGGTGCATGGCCTTCTTAACTTTTGTCAGTGCCTTGGATGCAAAGGAAGCGACTGTGTAGGAGGTTAGAACAGTAAAGGAATTTGTAGATGTTTTCCCGGAAGAGCTTCCAGGGTTGCCTCCGGATCGCGAGGTGGAGTTTGGGGTCGAGCTTCTACCAGGTATGGCTCCGGTGTCCATAGCCCCTTATAGGATTGCACCGAAGGAGCTGGTTGAACTTAAAGCTCAAATTTAGGAGTTGTTAGATGGCGGTTTTATTCGACCAAGTGTGTCTCCATGGGGAGCACTAGTGTTGTTCGTTAAGAAGAAAGAAGGATCTATGCGTATGTGCATTGATTATCGCCAGTTGAATAAGCTGATGATCAAGAACAGGTACCCACTGCCGAGGATAGACGATCTATTTGATCAACTCAAAGGGGCTTCGGTCTTTTCGAAGATAGATTTGAGGTCCGGGTATCACCAGATTAAGGTAAAGGAAGCAGATATTCATAAGACAGCTTTCTGGACTCGCTACGGGAACTATGAATTTTTGGTAATGTCGTTTGGGTTGACAAACGCACCAGCCGCGTTCATGGATATGATGAATCGGGTATTTCAACCCTATTTGGATCAGTTCGTAGTAGTGTTCATAGATGATATTTTAGTATACTCCAAGACAGAGGGGGAGCATGAATCACATCTTTGGGTAGTTTTACAGATTTTAAGGGAGAAGAAATTGTAAGCCAAATTTAGCAAGTGCGAATTTTGGTTAAGAGAAGTTACTTTTCTGGGTCATATGGTTTCTGCTGAAGGAATAAGAGTTGATCCTCGAAAGATCGAGGCGGTGTTGGATTAGAAACCACCTAAGTCTGTGGCGGAGATTCGAAGTTTCTTGGGATTAGCAGGATATTACATAAGGTTTGTCAAGGGTTTTTCCTCAATTGCAGCACCCCTAACTAAGTTGTTGAGAAAGGAGGTACCTTTTGTGTGGACAGGCAAGCAGCAAGAGAGTTTCGAGAAGCTAAAAAGGATTTTGACGGAGGCTCCGGTTTTAATTCAGCCTGAGGCTGGGAAGGATTTTGTAGTGTATTGTGATGCTTCACACAGGTGATTTGGTTGTGTGCTGATGCAGGAGGGGAAAGCTGTTGCTTATGCATCCCGGCAATTAAGACCGCATGAGATTAACTATCCTACACATGATCTGGAATTGGCGGCGGTGGTTTTCGCTTTAAAAGTGTGGAGACATTATTTGTATGGAGAGAAGTCTGTTATCTACACCGACCACAAGAGTTTAAAGTATTTGTTGACTCAGAAGGAGCTGAACTTGAGGCAGCGAAGGTGGGTAGAGCTGTTGAAGGATTATGACTGCTCGATTGAATATCACCCGGGTAAGGCGAATGTGGTGGCAGATGCGTTAAGCCAAAAGGTAATATCAGATTTGAGGGCAATGTTCGCTCATCTTAGTCTATATGACGACGAGAGTTTATTAGCTGAGCTGCAAGTGAAGCCGACATGGGTAAATCAAGTTAAAGAGAAACAGTTATCGGATGATGTTTTGAGTACTCGACTTCTGCAAGTGCAGGATGGTGGAATAGAGGATTACAGTTTGAACAACGACGGGGTTTTGTGTTTCCGTGGGAAGGTTTGCATGCCGAAGGATGTGGAGTTAAGGCAGATGATTCTGCAGGAAGCGCATAGTACCCCTTACGCTATGCATCCTGGAGGAAGTAATATGTATCGGGATCTACGGGAACAGTTTTGGTGGCCTGGATTGAAGCGAGAAGTTACGGAATTTGTGGGAAAGTGTTTAACGTGTCAGCAGGTCAAAGCCAAACACCAGTTGCCTATGGGGTTGTTACAGCCAGTGAAGATTCCACAGTGGAAGTGGGAGAGAATCACTATGGACTTTGTTATTGGGCTACCCCTTACGCCTACTAAGAAAGACTCAGTGTGGGTGATCGTGGATCGGTTGACAAAATCCGCTCATTTCATACCTGTTCGTGTTGACTATTCTCTTCAAAGGTTAGCTAAGCTGTATGTGGCAGAAATTGTGAGGCTGCATGGGGTACCAGTGTCAATCATATCAGATAGGGACCCTAGATTTACGTCGCGGTTTTGGAGGGCGTTGCATCAGGCTTTGGGCAAAAGGCTAGACTTTAGCACGACGTTTCATCCAAAGACGGATGGCCAATCTGAAAGGGTAATTCAGGTTTTGGAGGATATGTTGAGGGGTTGTGTCATTGATTTCAGAGGCGATTGGGAAGAATTAAATACCGTTGGCGAGTTCGCGTACAACAACAGTTACCAAGCTAGTATTCAGATGGCGCCGTATGAAGCATTGTATGGTCGGAAGTGTCGTACTCCAACTTGTTGGACTGAGTTGGGTGAGCGTCAGATGTTGGGCCCAGAATTGGTTGCTGAGACGGAAGAGATGGTTAAGCTAGTTAGAACTCGATTGAAAGAGGCATCCGATAGGCAGAAGTCTTATGCAGACCTGAAACGGAGGGAGGTAGAATTCGCGGTGGGTGACCGAGTCTTCTTAAAGGTTTCACCGTCGATGAAGGTGTTAAGGTTTGGACGGAAGGGTAAGTTAAGCCCCAGGTTCATCGGGCCCTATCGAGTGCTGAAGCATGTGGGACCAGTAGCCTATCAGCTCGAGCTACCTTCAGAGTTGAGTCAAATCCACAATGTATTTCATGTTTCTATGTTCAGACGCTACCGTTTGGATCCAACTCATGTTGTGTCGATAGAAGAGATTGAAGTAAGGCCTGACCTATCTTTCGAAGAGGAACCAGTTCGGATTTTGGATCGTGATGTCAGAGTGTTGCGTAGAAAGACAATCCCGTTGGTTAAGGTTCTGTGGCATAATCACGGTTCCGAGGATGCCACGTGGGAACCCAAGAAGAGTCGATGCGACAAAGCAATACCCTCATCTCTTTTGACCGTAATTTTTCGAGGCCGAAATTATTTTAAGAAATAGAAGCGTAACATCCTGAATTGGGGCCTTTGCATTTTATGTGTTGTGTGTGAATGTTATGTTTATCATGCTAGTTTAGTGTAACACCCCTAACCCGTATCCATTGCCGGATTAGGGTTATGAGGTATTACTGACCCCAAATTCAGATCATCACGCTTATTCATTACAAATTATACTTAAAATTTTTAATCAAAACCCTTTGACAATTCGGTCTCATATCGAGGACCAGCTTTAAACATATTTCATATATCTACAATTCAAACTATTTAACTACCGAATCAAACATTCAAATATTTGGTACACATTTAAGCATTTACTATTCACTTTATATATAATAAGTATAAAGACATCAATTACTATAGTCAAATTTCAGCATATTATTTCATGCCTTACTCACGAATGCATATTAACACATATCAACTCATAGCATTTTATTGGCTATATGATCACATATATAACATTTTGAACACTGTAACATAATCGAATCTACCCATGATGATAATACAATATGCACATTCAACCATGTCTATTAACAAACCATCTAAACATATGCACTTTGAAAACCAAACAAATGTTCATTAACATAACCGAAACATGAATAACTTATACCCATTTTCCAACTTTAAAATTTGCCTAAACCAACCATTTCAAATCATGATCTAGTACTTACAAAGGTTAACCTAAATGCTAAACTCTTGACTAATTTAATACAATGCTAGCATTACCATCCATCAACCATCAATAACGCATAATACAAAACTTGCATAAAAGAAAAGACCATAGCCAAATCATTGAAACCAAACACATTCATCATATAGTCAAGAACAATTAAGACTGAATTTAAAACAAATGATCAAGCCATTTTCGCATGGCTATTATATAAAAACAAAACATCATTCAAACATTTAGTTAGCCATTTTCGCATGGCTATTATATAAAAACAAAACTAATTTTAAAATACCAAAAAGGGGTGATAGTGTGGTTGACTCCTCCAACGATCCTTTGAGCCCGTAGCTTGACTGGAATCTATAATACAAAACAATGAACACACACGAAATAAGCTACTAGCTTAGTAAGTCTTAAGCATTATATTATATCGTTCAACCGTTTAAACATGAAATAAAATCAATTCATGACATTACATTTACATGTCTTACTTATAACTCAACATAACAAAGTATTACTACTTTACTTAACTTGATGACTTCCAATTTCCTTAACAAATACATCAATTGCCGATTATACATAATAATCACATAGCTAAGTATAACAATATACCTACATGAGCATTTTTAATCACACTCATGTTTCGAATTTCAAATAACCACATAGCATATTTCATACACAAAATTCACAACCAAGTATATAACACTTTTCTTTCATCATTTTATTTGCTCACTATCATAGCATATTTATATATATTTATAACACTAAAGAATAATAGTACATACCTTGTAGCCGAATTAACAAAGCCATTTTCAAAACTTAAGCTTTCTAGATTTGTTTCATGACTTTAATACTATATAACTGAAATTCAAAATTGAAACTCACTGGTATAGAACGTGCTAGGCTTTTGCCCAATCGCACACACCGGCACTAGGCCTGCTAGACTCAAGGTTCGAAGTTTAAACATCGGCATTTAGCCTGCTAGGCAATAAGCCTGAAATATTTCACCGGCACCAGGCCTGCTAGGCTTGAAGCCCGAAATAAATCACTGGCACAAGGCTTGCTAGGCTCGAAGCCCGAATATCAACATAATTAATCCTTCAATACACATTTCTTAATGCTATCATCACAAACAAATCATATACTTCATATTACATTCACATATCAAATCGAATATACTTATTCATATCACATTAAACAAAATATATTCAATCCAATATAATACCCTTACATTCGGCTAACTCATACATTTATGCTTAAAATTACTAAATTCATTCATTTACTACGTTCATAAATAATTCTTTGAAGTATATTTGCTTAAGAACTTACCTCGACTATCAACGGACAACGTGACCTGCTTATTCGATAACCTTTGCCTTTCCCGATCCAAATCCTTTTTCTTTGTTCTTGATCTAAACACATTAAAATTTAGCTCATTCAAGCACATTTCATCTCAATTTAGTCCCAAAACACATAAATGGGCAATTTACCATTTTACCCCTAATATTTCACATTTTACAATTTAGTCCTATTTGCACAAAACACAAAATACACAAAATTTCACTATAACAACTTAGGGCCGAATATTCATAGGGACCATATTAGTCCATTTCTTTCATTTATTTTGCATTTTAGCCCCCTCAAAAATTCATTTTTTCAATTTAGCCCAAAATACTCAAATTCACTAAAATTTCCAATACAAAACATGCCAATCTTTAACATATCTTTAATATAAAATCATCAAACATCAAAACCACAAGAACATGTAAATGGTCGAACATCAAGCATGCTCAAATTTAAAAATTCTACCATGGGTCAACTAATATTCAAACAACGATCTCAAAAACGTAAAAATTATCGAAAACCGAAGTAAAACACACCTTAAATTGAGCTAGATGATGGCCGAACACTTCAAAGTCTTTAAACCCTTATTTTCTTAGCTAACATATGGCAAATGAAAGATAAAGAACAAATAAAATGGCTTTTAATTTCATATAATTTAACATATAATAACATTTTTAATGATTTACCATTTTAACCTTTAATTAATAATAAAAACAACTTATAATTTAAGGTCACACTTGACCTTTGCCGCCCACTAACTCATAAAATGGGTTAATTACCCTTTTAATACTCCATATTAGAAAGTCATCATCATTTAAGCACTTTCCACTATAGTATGCAACTTTTACACTATACGCGATTTAGTCCCTTTTGTTAAATTAAACACTCAAACGATAAAATTTTTATACGAAACTTTCACACATCATAAATCACATATAATTTGCACCAAAAATAATATTTAAAAATTTTTCGGACTCGGATTCGTGGTCCCGAAACCACCGTTCTGATTAGGGTCAAATTCGGTCTGTTACAACTCCCCCCTTAGGGATTTTCGTCCCCGAAAATCTTACCGTTAAACAAAGTCAGATATTGTTGCCTCATTGAATCCTCAGGCTCTCGTAGCCTCTTCAACTCCGTGCCGATTCCATAGTACTTTCACTAATGGAATTTTCTTGTTTCTCAACTCTTTCATTTCCCGAGCTAAAATACGAATCGGTTCCTCCTCATACGTCATATCGGATTGGATTTCAATCTCGGACGGAGCGATCACATGTGACGGATCTGATATATATCCAGGAAGCATCAAAACATGAAATACGTTGTGTATCTTTTCTAATTCAGAGGGCAACTTCAATCTATAAGCAACAGGCCCAATACGTTCGATGATCTCGTACGGTCCGATGAATCTCGGACTTAGCTTGCCTTTCCGACCAAATCGGAGTACTTTCTTCCACGGAGAAACTTTCAAGAATACCCGATCTCCAACTTGAAACTCAATGTCTTTACGTTTTAAATCCGAGTAGGACTTTTGGCGATTCGAGGCAACTTTCAAACTATCTCTGATTATAGCCACTTTCTGTTCAGCTTTTTTAATCAAATCAACCCCGTGTATCTTATTTTCACTGAGTTCGGTCCAATACAATGGTGTACGACACTTGCGGCCATATAGAGCTTCGTAAGGTGCCACTTTGATACTCGATTGAAAACTGTTATTATAAGCAAATTCAATCAAAGGTAAGTATCTTTCCCACGTACCTTCAAACTCAAGAACGCAACATCTTAACATGTCCTCAAGTATCTCGAATGGTTCGTTCAGATGACCGCCTGTGTCTGCGGATGAAAGGCTGTACTAAAGTGGAGTTTAGTACCTAAAGCATCTTGCAACTTCTTCCAAAACCACGATGTAAATCTCGGGTCTCTGTCTAAAACTATGGAACTCGGCACACCATGCAATCTCACAATTTGAGATACATACAACTCAAAGAAGTTTATCAAGCGAATAATCCGCATTTAACCGAACAAAGTGAGCCGATTTGGTCGATCTATCCACTATAACCCGCATCGCATCTTTCTTGCTCAGTGTAGTTGGCAAACCGGATACAAAATCCATAGCAATTCTATCCCACTTCCATTCGAGTATCATGATCGGTCAAGTAACCTGTAAGGCACTTGATGCTCGGCTTTTACTTGGCGACAAATTAAACACTTTGAAACAAATTCGGATATATCCCGTTTCATGCCGTGCCACCAATATAATCTGTTTTAAATCATTATACATTTTCGCTTACCCGATGTACCGATAATCGACTATTATGAGCCTCGTTCAAAATCATCTGGATCAAATCCACATTCCTCGGAACACATATTCGGCCTTTGAAGTTCGAACAATCATTTGCATCAATTTGAAACTCTGACTCTGCATCATTTTCACACTGAACTCGTCTAGCAATCATATCTTTGTCAATTTTCTGTGCTTCACAAATTTTCTGAATAAACATCGGTCTTGCTTTCAACTCGGCTATGATCAAACCATCACCAGACATAACCATATGTGCGTTCATCGCACGAAGAGCAAACAATGATTTTCGACTTAAGGCATCTGCAACAACGTTAGCTTTCCCCGGATGGTAGTCAATCACTAATTCATAGTCTTTCAACAGCACTAACCATCTGCGTTTTCTCAAGTTCAAATCTTTCTGAGTCATCAAGTACTTCAGACTTTTATGATCTGAATAAACATGACATTTCTCACCGAATAAGTAATGACGCCAAATTTTCAATGCGAATACAATGGCTGCTAATTCCAGATCAAGAGTCGGATAATTTCTTTCATGAAGCTTCAATTGTCTCAAAGCGTAGGCTATGACTTTGCCTTCCTGCATCAAAACGCAACCCAAACCATTCAAAGAAGCATCACTATAAATAATAAATTCTTTTCCCGATTTAGGTTGAGCTAACACTGGAGCTTCGGTCAAAAGGGCTTTCAACTGATCAAAGCTTTTCTGACACTTTTTCGACCATTCAAATTTAGCGTCTTTCTGTAATAGCTTTGTCAACGGGGTAGCTATTATAAAAAAAACCCTTCACAAATCGTCTGTAGTAGCCCGCAAGTCCCAGAAAACTTCGAATTTTAGAAACATTCTTCGGTGGTTTCCAATCAAGTATAGTCGATATTTTATTCGAATCAACCCGAATGCCTGATGCTGACACGACGTGACCCAAAAAGCTAACTTCATTCATCTAGAATTCACACTTACTAAACTTTGCATACAACTGTTGATCTCGCAAAGTTTGTAGCACTAATCTTAAATGCTCGGCATGCTCAGTTTCATCTCTGGAGTAGATAAGGATATCATCTATAAACACTACCACAAACTGATCCAAATACTGCCTAAAAATTTGATTCATCAAATCCATAAAAACGGTAGGTGCATTAGTAAGTCCAAAAGGCATAACCAGGAACTCAAAATGTCCGTACCTCGTTCGAAATGCAGTCTTTGGCACATCGTAATCTCTCGACTATGGCATGATAATAACCCGACCTCAGATCTATCTTCGAAAACACTGAAGCCCCTTTCAACTGATCAAACAAGTCATCAATCCGAGGCAACGGGTATTTATTCTTTATTTTCACCTTATTTAGTTGCCGATAATCAATACACATTCGCATAGTCCCATCTTTCTTTTTTCACAAATAGAACTGGTGCACCCCAAGGGGAAAAACTTCGTCGAGCAAAGCCCCTATCTGTCAACTCTTGCAACTGTGCTTTCAACTCTTTTAATTCAGTAGGTGCCATCCGATACGGAGCTATCGAAATCGGAGTCGTCCCCGGTACTAATTCAATACCAAACTCTATCTCTCGAACTGGTGGTAAACCCGGTAATTCTTCAGGGAACACCTCTGGGTATTCACACACCACTGGTACGGATTCAATTTGTTTTTCAGACACTTTATTATCCAACACATAGGCCAAGTAAGCTTCACATACTTTTTTCACATATTTACAAAGCTAACATCGAGGATATTATCGCGCAGAACCCATTCAAGTCACTAGATTCAATCCGGATGATCTAACCGCTTACGACATTTCAATTCAATGGTCTTTCTTTTGCAATTCACCACAACATCGTGCAAAGTTAACTATCCATTCCCAAAATTATATCAAATTAAATCGAAAGGCAACAACATTAAATCAGCTGGGAAACATGAATCCTGAATCATCAACGGGCAACCTTTACACACTTTATCAACGAGAACACATCTACCCAAGGGGTTAGACACACGGATCACAAACTCAATAGACTCAACAGGCAGAGTCTTATTGGATACTAGAGTTTCGCACACATATGAATGAGTCGAACCAGGATCAATCAATGCAACCACAGTAGTATCATAAAGAGTGAAAGTACCAGTGATAACATCTGGGGAAGAAGCATCCTCTTTGGCACGTATAGCATATGCTCTAGCTGGTGCACGAGCCTCCGATCTAACCGCACTGTCTTTAGTTCCTTTCTGACTGCCACTAACATTTCCTGAATGCCTAGGTGGTCTGGCTCGCACTGACACGTTACTCGATCTGATATTCTGAGCCGTAATTTGCTCGGCTAACATTGGGCACTCTCTGATGAAATGATCTGACGATCCACATTTAAAACAGGACTGATCTCGGAATCTACAACTCCCATAATGCCATGTACCATAATGCTTGCATTCAACTCGATTCTGCTGAGCATTACCAACACTGGCCATCGAAGTCACACGGGAACCCACTGGAGGTCGATCTCGTCTAGACATGTCTGAAGTAGTTTTATGTCGGCCAAAGTCATCTCTGAACTTCTTAGATACAGAATGGAAAGTCTTACTCGATGATCTTTTACGAGTGTCTCTAGCTTCTATTTCAGCCTTTCTTTTCTCTTTCCCAATCTCTTCAACTTTGCAAGCTCGCTCGACAAGTTCTACGAACTCTTTAATTTCAAGAATGCCAACAAGCAACTTTATGTCTTCATTTAAACCGTCTTCAAATCTTTTGCACATAATGGCTTCAGTTGATACACACTCTCGGGCATATCGGCTCAATCTGACAAATTTCTGCTCATATTCCGTCACAGTCATACAACCCTGTTTTAGTTCTAGAAATTCTTTTCGTTTCTGATCGATGAATCTCTGACTGATATATTTCTTACGGAACTCGATCTGGAAGAAATCCCAAGTCACTTTTTCTTTCGGAACCACTAATACTAGTGTATTCCACCAGTGATATGCAGTGTCCTGAAGTAGCGATATAATACACTTCAGGCATTCATCTGGAGTACAGGATAGCTCATCAAGTACCCGAATAGTGTTATCAAGCCACATCTTAGCTCGCTCTGCGTCATCATCATCATTAGCTTTGAATTCTTCGGCCCCATATTTCCTAATTTTATCAACGGGAGGCCTACTAGATCTCATCGATCTATCATCGGAGGTGTGAAAGGTACCAGAGTTGGATAATTCGGGGGTGGAGGTTGTTGTGCAGCCGGGTTAGTCCGGATAAACTGGGTAAACCATTCATTCATCATCTGGTAGAAGGCTTGCTTAGCCTCTCCCTCGTGGCTACACGAGACAGGTCGAGAGTCTACCGGCGCTGTCCCGCGTGCGAGATTAGGCGCTACACTCTATTCATCATCCGCTACGGTTCTGTCAGGATCAGGATCCATTCACTATATAAAACACAGTTTGAAATGTCAGAAATCACCACAGTATCATATATATAATAAAGGCATGTATAGCTAGACTCTCACGCGCTATGGTAGTCCTAGAATCGACTAAACCGTAAGCTCTGATACCAATCAAATGTAACACCCCTAACCCGTATCCATTGCCGGATTAGGGTTATGAGGTATTACTGACCCCAAATTCAGATCATCACAGTTATTCATTACAAATCATACTTAAAATTTTTAATCAAAACCCTTTGACAATTCGATCTCATATCGAGGACCAGCTTAAACATATTTCATATATCTACAATTCAAACTATTTAACTACCGAATCTGAAACATTCAAATATTTGGTACACATTTAAGCATTTACTATCCACTTTATATATAATAAGTATAAAGACATCAATTACTATAGTCAAATTTTAGCATATTATTTCATGCCTTACTCACGAATGCATATTAACACATATCAACTCATAGTATTTTATTGGCTATATAATCACATATATAACATTTTGAACACTATAACATAATCGAATCTACGCTTGATGATAATACAATATGCACATTCAACCATGTCTATTAACAAACCATCTAAACATATGCACTTTGAAAACCAAACAAATGTTCATTAACATAACTAAAACATGAATAACTTATACCCATTTTCCTACTTTAAAATTTGCCTAAACCAACCATTTCAAATCATGATCTAGTACTTACAAAGGTTAACCTAAATGTTAAACTCTTGACTAATTTAATACAATGCTAGCATTACCATCCATCAACCATCAATAACGCATAATACAAAACTTGCATAAAAGAAAAGACCATAGCCAAATCATTGAAACCAAACACATTCATCATATAGTCAAGAACAATTAAGATTGAATTTAAAACAAATGATCAAGCCATTTTTGCATGGCTATTATATACAAACAAAACATCATTCAAACATTTAGTTAGCCTATACATGCCTTTGATTCAAAAACAAATTTTAAAATACCAAAAAGGGTTGATAGTGTGGTTGACTCCTCCAACGATCCTTTGAGCCCGTAGCTTGACTGGAATCTATAATACAAAACAATGAACACACACGAAATAAGCTACTAGCTTAGTAAGTCTTAAGCATTATATTATATCGTTCAACCGTTTAAACATGAAATAAAATCAATTCATGACATTACATTTACATGTCTTACTTATAACTCAACATAACAAAGTATTACTACTTTACTTAACTTGATGACTTCCAATTTCCTTAACAAATACATCAATTGCTGATTATACATAATAATCACATAGCTAAGTATAACAATTTACCTACATGAGCATTTTTAATCACACTCATGTTTCGAATTTCAAATAACCACATAGCATATTTCATACACAAAATTCAAAACCAAGTATATAACACTTTTCTTTCATCATTTTATTTGCTCACTATCATAGCATATTTATATATATATATTTATAACACTAAAGTATGATAGTACATACCTTGTAGCCGAATTAACAAAGCCATTTTCAAAACTTAAGCTTTCTAGATTTGTTTCATGACTTTAATACTATATAACTGAAATTCGAAATTGAAACGCACCGGCATAGAACCTGCTAGGCTTTTTCTCGAATCACACTGTAACATCCTGGAAAGGGCCTATGCATTTTCGGTTTAGTTCTACGAAGTGACATGTTTTATGTACTAAGAATAAATTTTGAATATTTTTTGGAAACCCGGAAATGAATGAAAATGAGTTAGAAATGAACATTTTTGGAAACCTGAAAATGTATGAAAATGGATGGAAATGATTTGGAAATGATTCAAAATAGGAAAGTGAACATTTCTGGAAACTTGGAAATGTAAGAAAATGTCAAGTTTACAGAGCCGAACGAAAATTTTTGGAAACTTAGAAATGACCTAGAAATGACGAGTTTTAAGGTTTAAAAGGGGAAATTAAGGAAAGGTGGCCTTAAAAGAAAAAGTTTGTGAAATTTGACACACAAACAGGCTTGGAAAAGTGGTCTGAAGATGCCACTTAGGGCCTATGGAAATGGCGCCATATGCAAGAGGAATGGGCCTGAGTTCGAGTCAGTTGGGAAGCAAATAAAGGAGGTTTTATTTTTTCTTCCAGAAGACTGAGGTGGACGGCACATGCTTCTAGAAAGGATGTGTTTTATTTTCATAAATATTCGATTAAAAAGGGTGATAAATAAAGGATTTTTAAATTGGATTATTTTGAAGAGATAAATGTTGGATTTAAACTCTTTTATTTATGATAATTAAAGGATAAAGTTATCAGAGGAGTGGTGGCCAAGTAAGGGACTCCTTAGATGATAATTTCGGCTATAAAAGGAAGGAAGGAGGGCTACTCATCAATTTGTGCTTCCTCCTTTCTCTTTTGAATTCTTAGTGCTCTCTTCTCTTCTTTTCTTTCTTTTCTTTTGTCAAGTTGAGATTAAGTAATTGTTGGAACCTAGCCGAATATTTTCCTCTCCATTAGAAGCCATAGCCGAATCTCCCTGTGAATCTAAGCAAGGAAGTAGTCGATCAAGTATTAAGGGATCTCTCGGGTTTCTACAACTGTGCGACTACAAGGAGGAATATTTCGGGATCTAAGGTAAGAAACTATAAGATCCAAAGGTCTTGTTTTAAGTTTTAATGTTAGATTAAACCTAACATGTGATTATAGGAATTTCGACATCCCTAGGAAAGCAAGGATACTTTTCGGGATTTGAGATCACAAAGGTTTGTGTTTAAGACATTCGACCAAAGCCTATTTTAAGTATTTGGATTTATTCCCAAAAGCCGAAACTAACCTATGATGTGTTTTAATGTTGGCCGAATGCAAGAAGGAATACAACAAAGTTTTGGGACTTGATTCTTAAGTCAATCGGCAACAAGGTAGGTTTTTCAAAGATACAAATCCTACTAGGATTTGGTTTTAAAGCCAAAAAGGTTTATTAATGTGTTTAAATGATTGGCCGAATATAGGAGTTAAGGATCTAAATCAGTAGATCGGTTCTTCGAGATTTCAAGGACTTCGTTAAGCGAATCAAAAATACCCCACACTAACTTTTAATAATATTGATGGTAATATGTAAAATATGCATGTTTATAAGAATGTGGCTAAGGTACCATAATATGGTACAAAGTACTCAGTGCACGTTTCCTACTTCCACTAGGATTATGAAATATGTTATTTATAACATGTGAAAATTTATAAGAATGAGAATTTAAGTATGATATGCATGATATGAATAATATGGGTCATTCGGGATATATGAAAAATGGGAAGTGAATGTGATGACTACGGTCTAACTATCTCGAATGTGGTGACTTGGTCACATTATCCGAATGTGGTAACCGGTTACAATATCTGAATGTGGTGTCTCATGACACAATTATCTCGTGGCTATGCCACAAATTTTATATGGGCGATGAGCACGTCGATCGCAGCGACGCCTTCGATGGTGTGTAGCGGATGGAGGGTTGACTTAGTAGTCCCCACGGTGTGCAGGTTGGTACGGGGATGTGTAGCGGATGGCACCTAGGTTTGGGTTTGGGTTGCATCATCATTTTTATCTGTTATATGAATAAGTATTGGATATGAAAAATGTATGCCCGATCTATTGAATTTTAGTGTTGTGTACACATTGAGTCTGTTGACTCACCCGCTGTGGGACTATTTTTCAGTGACGATCAATAATGGATGGGTTCGCTGGAAGCTTAGGGATGGCCATGCTCGACTTGAAGTTTTATTCAATATGGATATTTAAATTTATTTAAGTATTTTAGAATTTTATTTTGGGATTCTACTTGATGTAATAAGGCCATAAGTTACATTTCTTAACTTTTATTTTTAATTACTATATTACGAATTATTTTCAATTAAAGTTAAGTAAAATTTATTTCTTTAAAAATAAACCCTAATTATTTTTTTCATCTTAATTAATTGGACCTTAAAATAAGATCAATGGGTTTTTAACTCAAGCCCAACCCAAAACAATAGTTTTTAAAAAATCGCACAAGTTTTCCTCTAGTAATAAAAAAATTTTGTAACCAGTTTACTTAAGGAACATACCAGATCTGGTCCAGGCTCGTGGGCTGGGTGTGGGGTGTTTCAGTTTGGTATCAGAGCCCAGTTTTAAACTCTCGGCCTGTGGGCTAAGGCCCAAAACGTTTTCAAATCGAGCCAAGTAAGCTTTTGAAAGGATTTTATGAAATAAACAGGTTTTTCGGCATGGCTCCTAAGTCTCCGACCATGATCCACCGTAAGTACCCCTAACTATTTGTGTGATTATGTGTTATGAAATATGGAAGGGTAGAAAAGGAATGGAACGTAGAATAGCATGATAGAAACTTGAACCCTAGGACTAGTCTACTCAAACACAAACACATAAGACTTAATGCACTAAACAAACCTATGGCTAAGTCACTTTGAGTTAGGGTGTGGTAACCCACATGCGCATGTCTAGGATTGGATCCTAAGAGCACAGTATTTAAGCGGTCCTAGTGACTCACCTCCTCTTCGCAGAATCCTACCTCGCGTAGCTTCGGTTCACCCTAACCTAGAGGGCTCGAGAGGTGTGGCAACCTCTGTGCGTATGTCTAGGAATGGTTTTGGTGGGAGCTTGGTATTTAAGCAGTCCGCGTGACTCACCTCCTCTCCACTCGAATCCTGCCTGGTGCATAGCTTTGGTTCACCCTGACCAAGAGGACTCGGTCATAGGCTAAACACAATAACTAAAACCCGAAAGGGAACTAGCCATGTTTTTATAAAAACAACAAAACCCTAGTTTTAGAACTCTTAAAACTTTCTTCTAAATTCATGAAAACCATCTTTACAAAATTTTCCGAAAGATTTTCGATTTATACAAAATGCCCCTAGTGGTAAAATTACCAAAATACCCTTGGTTTATAAAATGACCAACTACCCAACAGTTTTGCCAAAATTTCATTATTTTATCAATGTTCAAAAACCCTAATTTGCAAATTATCAAAAATACCTTGAATTTTGGAAATTTCAAAATTGCCCCTAACTTATAAAAATTACCAAAATGACCCTGATTTCCAAAATTTTTGCAACATCACCATTTTGGAAAGTACAATTCTCAAAAAGAACCCTCAAAGTTTTGCAACTTTTGGAAATATGCCTGGTTTATTAAATTTTACAAATTTACCCCGGCTTGTGAAAAATTACCGAAATACCCCCGAGGTCAAAATTTCTGAAATACCCCGGATTTAAAAATTTTTCCAAAATACCCCGAGAATTTAAAAATACCAAAATACTTTGTGACGAAATCACCAAGGAACTCTTTCTTTCGAAAAATTACGAAAATACCCCTGTAGGACAAAATTACGAAAGTACCCCTAGGTAGTGGAGAAGCAATAACAATGAAAACTACAACGTTTCTCTGAATGAATGAAAGTTCATAATTGTTTGATGGATGTACGAATGAATGTAAAGACTGTGTGCATGTATGAATACGAAAGAACCACTCCTAAATTCTTTTTCATAAAACTTCTTCGCGGGTAAACAAGTGAAAGAAAGACTAATTCATAAAACTTCTTAATCGACACGACGTTAGAAATGAGCTCTAGAGGACGTGGTCGTTGTGGATGAGGTAGAGGAAGGATGGCGGTTATCGGAACCCGTTAGATCGGGTCAAGGGTCGACAACGAGATACCACCCACCACCACCACCCCCACCGGGTGTGTTGGCGACAAGCTTAGGCGGGAGAAGATCTTGTGTCGCAGTCGTCTTTGCGAGTTTTGGAGTTGGTGGTGGTGCGGGGAGGAAATTCGGGAACTCGTAAGTGCAGTGCTGAGCGGCTCAGAGCTAATGGAGCCGAATGTTTCGTGGAGTATCGGGTGTGGCACCCGATGCACCGAAATCTTGGTTGGAAGCAACCGAACGCGCATCACGGATGAGCTTGATCGACCCACGAGGAAAAGTTAAAAGGAATGGTGGCAATTACGCGATGAAGCGTGTCGATGGTAGTTGATCGTTTCGGGATGGTGCCACGGTGAGGATCGACACAGGAATATGTGAAGGAAGCATTTGAGAAGAAGTATGTGGGAACCAGGTATATCTTGATGAGCAAAGGAAGGCATTTTTGGGGCTGGTTCAAGGGAACAAGTCCGTGGCGGAGTATGAGGTCAATTCACGAGGTTGAGCCGATATGCTCGAGGAGTAGTGGCAGCCCGAGCATGAGTCTTTGTGTCCGCTGTGAGGACGGGCTAAGGGATGATCTGAGGCTGTTGATAGCACCGCATCGGGAGCGGGGGAGTTTTACGCTTTGGTAGAAAAGGCCAAAGTGGTGAAGGAATCAAGGATTCTACAAAGCAGACTGTGGATCGAAATAGGCCCAAAAGAGGTTTTGGATCGTCTGGGAAGGCTCAAAAGAGGACTAGAGTTGATGGGCCGCAAAATCGACAAGTCGTGCGGTATGGCGATGATCGTCCTTGTGAACATTGTAGGAAGAAGCACTTAGGGAGTCTTTGGAAAAAGACGGGAGGATGTTTTCGGTGTGGGTCCAAGGACCATATGCTCAAGGATTGTCCTAAGAAACAAGATGAAAGTCGACCAGCCGCTCAGAATGTTAGTTAGGTTGGTAGAGGAGGACAGCAACCTCAACGAGGTCGTGGTTCGATGTAATCGAGGTAACGCGCCGGTGAGGACGTGGAGCACGAGGCGGGCGCTGCTAATCTTTGAGGCAAGGCAACCGGGTTTGGTTTATGCGATTCGCCGTAGGAGGACGGAGAAGCACCGGATGTTATAACCGGTACGTTCCTTATTTATGGCAAGCCTTATTATGCCTTAATTGATGTGGGCTCGACCCATTCATATGTAGCATGTAGTGTAGTGGAAACACTAGGCCTAGACTCAACTTTCTCGATAGGGAGATAATCGTAGTAAGCCCATTAGGCCAAACTGTAATGGTGGATAAGATCTTTCGAATGTACCCTAGAGATTCGGGGAGTGAACTTTGGTGACTTAATGGAACTACCTTTCGGGAGTTTGAACTTATACTTGGAATGGATGGCTAGTAGAGCACCGAGCCGTGTTGGATTGTCTTTGCTAAGCGAATGGAACTAAGGACCCTAGAGGATGAAGTAGTAGTAATGATCGGAGAGAGAAAAACTACCGTCCAACGTAGTTTCGCGTTGAAGGCCGAGAAAATGGTTAAGAAAGGGTGCAAGGCGTTCTTAGCCTTCGTAAGTGCGTTGGGTGGAAAGGAAGAAGGTGTCGGTGGAGTTAGAAGCGTAAGAGACTTTGAAGATGTATTTCCTAAGAATTACTGCAGAATACCCCGGATAGGAGGTGGAATTTGGAATAGACTTGCTTTGCCGGAGAATGCTCATGTGTCAATCGCTCCATACCGAATGGCGCCAAAGGAGTTAGTTGAGCTCAAGGCTCAAATCCAAGAGTTGTTGGATCGTGGGTTCATACGACCCAGTGTGTCTCCATGGGGAGCACCAGTTCTGTTTGTAAAGAAGAAAGACGGAACTATGCGTATGTGCATAGATTACCGTCAGTTGAATAAGCTGACCATCAAGAACAAGTATCCTTTGCCAAAGATCGATGACTTGTTCGATCAGCTGAAAGGGGCCGCAGTATTCTCAAAGATAGACTTAAGGTCGGGATATCACCAGTTGAAGGTGAAGGAGGCAGATATCCATAAGACCGCTTTTAGGACAAGATACGGCCATTTTGAGTTTGTGGTGATGCCGTTTGGATTGACAAATGCTCCAGCCGCGTTCATGGATATGATGAACCGAGTTTTCCAACCATACTTGGATAGGTTCGTCGTTGTGTTCATCGACGATATTTTGGTGTACTCCAAGTCTGAATAAGAGCATGATGAACACCTCCGAATTGTGCTGCAAGTATTAAGGGAGAAGAAGCTCTATGCCAAATTCAGCAAGTGTGAATTTTGGCTTAAGGAGGTGGCATTCCTAGGACATGTGGTATCCGCAGAAGGAATAAGAGTGGATCCTAGGAAGATCGAAGCAGTGTTGGATTGGAAACCACCTAGGTCCGTGGCTGAGATTCGAAGTTTCTTAGGTTTGGCAAGCTATTACAGAAGGTTCGTAGAAGGATTCTCGTCAATAGCCGCGCCTTTGACAAAGTTACTAAGGAAGGAAGTACCCTTTGAATGGTCTGATAAGCAACAGAAGAGCTTTGACAACCTTAAGAAGGTGTTGACGGAGGCTCCAGTGTTAATTCAGCCAGAGGCTGGCAAGGATTTTGTGGTGTATTGGGACGCTTCGCATACGGGATTAGGATGTGTGCTAATGCAAGATGGAAAAGTAGTCGCGTATGCGTCTCGGCAACTAAGGCCTCATGAGGTTAACTACCCAACTCATGACTTAGAGTTGGCAGCAGTGGTTTTCGCCCTTAAGGTTTGGAGGCACTACCTCTATGGAGAAAGGTCAGTGATCTACACAGACCACAAGAGCCTTAAGTATCTGTTGACTCAGAAGGAGTTGAACTTGAGGCAACGAAGGTGGGTGGAGTTGTTGAAGGACTACGACTGTTCGATAGAATATCATCCGGGCAAGGCGAATGTGGTAGCTGATGCCCTAATTCGGAAGGTTATGTCGGATCTAAGGGCTATGCTCGCTCACTTGAGTTTATATGATGATGGAAGCCTGTTGGCAGAGTTGCAAGTCAAGCCCACATGGCTGAATGAGGTGAAAAGGGGACAGTTGGACTGAGTTAGGAGAACGTCGAGTTTTGGGTCCAGAGTTAGTGGCCGAAACTGAAGAGAAGGTTGAGATGATTCGAGCACGGTTAAAGGAAACCTCTGATAGGTAGAAGCCGTACGAAGACCTTAAGCGGAAGGAAACAGAGTTTGAAGTGGGAGACCAAGTGTTTCTGAAGGTCTCGCCTTGGAAGAAGGTGATGAGGTTTGGTCGCAAAGGGAAGTTAAGCCCAAGGTTTATAGGGCCCTATCGGCATGCGAAGCGAGTTGGAGCGATGGCATACCAATTTGAGTTGCCACGAGTTGCGCGCGGATGCCACGGCGTATTCCATGTGTCCATGCTACGTCGTTACCGATTGGATCCGTCTCATGTGGTACCCGTCGAAGAAGTAGAGCTAAGGCCGGACTTATCGTATGAGGAAGAGCCGATTCAAATATTGGAACGTGATGTGAAAGTTCTACGTAGGAAGTCAGTTCCTCTAGTCAAAGTGTTATGGCGCAACCATGGATCGGAGGAAGCTTCGTGGGAACCGAGAAGAGGCGATGCGACAGAATACCCTCAATTATTTTAGTTAGGAAATTTCGAGGACGAAATTTTTTTAAGAAGTAGAATCGTAACATCCTGGAAAGGGCCTATGCATTTTCGGTTTAGTTCTACAAGTGACATGTTTTATGTACTAAGAATAAATTTTGAATATTTTTGGAAACCCGGAAATGAATGAAAATGAGTTAGAAATGAACATTTTGGAAACACGAAAATGTATGAAAATGGATGGAAATGATTTGGAAATGATTCAAAATAGGAAAGTGAACATTTCCGAAACTTGGAAATGTAAGAAAATGTCAAGTTTACAGAGCGGAACGAAAATTTTGGAAACTTAGAAATGACCTAGAAATGACGAGTTTTTAAGGTTTAAAAGGGGAAATTAAGGAAAGGTGGCCTTAAAAGAAAAAGTTTGTGAAATTTGACACACAAACAGGGCTTGGAAAAGTGGTCTCAAGATGCCACTTAGGGCCTATGGAAATGGCGCCATATGCAAGAGGAATGGACCTGAGTTCGAGTCACTTGGGAAGCAAATAAAGGAGGTTTTATTTTTGCTTCCAGTAAGACTGAGGTGGACGGCACATGCTTCTAGAAAGGAGGTGTTTTATTTTCATAAATATTCGATTAAAAAGGGTGATAAATAAAGGATTTTTAAATTGGATTATTTTGAAGAGATAAATGTTGGATTTAAACTCTTTTATTTATGATAATTAAAGGATAAAGTTATCAGATAGAGGAGTGGTGGCCAAGTAAGGGACTCCTTAGATGATAATTTCGGCTATAAAAGGAAGGAAGGAGGGCTACTCATCAATTTGTGCTTCCTCCTTTCTCTGCCGAATTCTTAGTGCTCTATTCTCTTCTTTTCTTTCTTTTCTTTTGTCAAGTCGAGATTAAGTAATTGTTGGAACCTAGCCGAATATTTTCCTCTCCATTAGAAGCCATAGTCGAATCTCCCTGTGAATCTAAGCAAGGAAGTAGTCGACTGAAGTATTAAGGGGATCTCTCGGGTTTCTACAACTGTCGACTACAAGGAGGAATATTTCGGGATCTAAGGTAAGAAACTATAAGATCCAAAGGTCTTGTTTTAAGTTTTAATGTTAGATTAAACCTAACATGTGATTATAAGAATTTCGAAATCCCTAGGAAAGCAAGGATACTTTTCGGGATTTGAGATCACAAAGGTATGTGTTTAAGACATTCGGCCAAAGCCTATTTTAAGTATTTGGATTTATTCCCAAAAGCTGAAACTAACCTATGATGTGTTTTAATGTTGGCCGAATGCAAGAAGGAATACAACAAAGTTTTGGGACTTGATTCTTAAGTCAATCGGCAACAAGGTAGGTTTTTAGTATACAAATCCTACTAGGATTTGGTTTTAAAGCCAAAAAGGTTTATTAATGTGTTTAAATGATTGGCCGAATATAGGAGTTAAGGATCTAAATCAGTAGATCGGTTCTTCGGTATTTCAAGGACTTCGTTAAACGAATCAGGTGTGTCCCCCACACAAACTTTTAATAAGATTGATGGTAATATGTAAAATATGCATGTTTATAAGAATGTGGCTAAGGTACCATAATATGGTACAAAGTACTCAGGTACGTTTCCTACTTCCACTAGGATTATGAAATATGTTATTTATAACATGTGAAAATTTATAAGAATGAGAATTTAAGTATGATATGCATGATATGAATAATATGGGTCATTCGGGATATATGAAAAAGGGGAAGTGAATGTGATGACTACGGTCTCACTATCCGAATGTGGTGACTTGGTCACATTATCCGAATGTGGTTACTTCGGTTACAATATCTCGAATGTGGTGTCTCATGACACAATTATCCGGTGGCTATGCCACAAATTTTATATGGGCGATGAGCACGTCGATTGCAGCGACGCTTCGATGGTGTGTAGCGGATGGAGGGTTGACTTAGTAGCCCTACGGTGTGCGAGGTTGGTACGGGGATGTGTAGCGGATGGCACCTAGGTTTGGGTTTGGGTTGCATCATCATTTTTATCTGTTATATGAATAAGTATTGGATATGAAAAATGTATGCCTGATCTATTGAATTTTAGTGTTGTGTACACATTGAGTCTGTTGACTCACCCTGCTAGGGACTATTTTTCAGTGACGATCAATAATGGACTGGGTTCGTGACAAGCTTAGGGATGGCCATGCTCAGGTTGAAGTTTTATTCAATACGGATATTTAAATTTATTTAAGTATTTTAGAATTTTATTTTGGGATTCTACTTGATGTAATAAGGCCATAAGTTACATTTCTTTACTTTTATTTTTAATTACTATGTTACGAATTATTTTCAATTAAAGTTAAGTAAAATTTATTTCTTTAAAAATAAACCCTAATTGTTTTTTTCATCTTAATTAATTGGACCTTAAAATAAGATCAATGGGTTTTTAACTCAAGCCCAACCCAAAACAATAGTTTTTCAAAAATCGCACAAGTTTTCCTCTGGTATTAAAAGAATTTTGTAACCAGTTTACTTAAGGAACATACCAGATCCGGTCCAGGCTCGTGGGCCGGGTGTGGGGTGTTTCACACACACACCGGCACTAGGCCTGCTAGACTCAAGGTCCGAAGTTTAAACACCGGCATTTAGCCTGCTAGGCAATAAGCCCGAAATATTTCACCGTCATCAGGCCTGCTAGGCTCGAAGCCCGAGATAAAACACCAACACAGGCACGCTGAGGCTCAAGCCCAAATATCAACATAATTAATCCTTCAATACACATTTCTTGATGCTATCATCACAAACAAATCATATACTTCATATTACATTCACATATCAAATCGAATATACTTATTCATATCACATTAAACAAAATATATTCAATCTAATATAATACCCTTACATTCGGCTAACTCATACATTTATGCTTAAAATTACTAAATTCATTCATTTACTACGTTCATAAATAATTCTTTGAAGTATATTTGCTTAAGAACTTACCTCGACTATCGACGGACAACATAGACCGGTTATTCGATAACCTTTGCCTTTTCCCGATCCAAATCTATTTTTCTTTGTTCTTGATCTAAACACATTAAAATTTAGCTCATTCAAGCACATTTCATCTCAATTTAGTCCCAAAACACATAAATGGGAAATTTACCATTTTACCCCTAATATTTCACATTTTACAATTTAGTCCTATTTGCACAAAACACAAAATACACAAAATTTCACTATAACACCTTAGGGCCGAATATTCATAGGGACCATATTTGTCCATTTCTTTCATTTATTTTTCATTTTAGCCCCCTCAAAAATTCATTTTTTCAATTTAGCCCAAAATACTCAAATTCACTAAAATTTCCAATACAAAACATGCTAATCTTTAACATATCTTTAATATAAAATCATCAAACATCAAAAACCACAAGAACATGTAAATGGCCGAACATCAACCATGCTCAAATTTAAAATTCTACCATGGGTCAACTAATATTCGAAACAACGATCTCAAAAATGTAAAAATTATCGAAAATCGAAGTAAAACACAGCTTAAATTGAGCTAGATGATGGCCGAACACTTCAAAGTCTTTAAACACTTATTTTCTTAGCTAACATACGGCAAATGAAAGATGAAGAACAAATAAAATGGCTTTTAATTTCATATAATTTAACATATAATAACATTTTTAATGATTTACCATTTTAACCTTTAATTAATAATAAAAACAACTTATAATTTAAGGTCACACTTGACCTTTGCCGCCCACTAACTCATAAAATGGGTTAATTACCCTTTTAATACTCCATATTAGAAAGCCATCATCATTTAAGCACTTTCCACAATAGTATGCAACTTTTACACTATACGCGATTTAGTCCCTTTTGTTAAATTAAACACTCAAAGGATAAAATTTTTATACGAAACTTTCACACATCATAAATCACATATAATTTGCACCAAAAATACTATTTAAAAATTTTTCAGACTCGAATTCATGGTCCTAAAACCACCGTTCCGATTAGGGTCAAATTTGGTCTGTTACATTTAGGGTATTTTAGGGTCCAAGAGTGACTTAGGGAAAAGCCGGAGTCTTGGTGGGAATTTTCTTTTTAAGCACTTTAGGGGAGGAGCTTGTTGAAATGGGACTTAAGGGATTATGTTGATGTGTGGTTGGCACAAGTAAGGTGCTGGCAATGTGGCAAGGTGACGCCACATAAGGGTTGGAAGGTGACGCCACAAGAGTAGGAGAGGGAGCAAGTTCAAGTCGCGAAGAGCTCATTTTAGGATTCTTTTTGGCGTCAGGGAGAGCAGAGGCAGAGGTTGACTGGGACACTTCAGGATAGAGGGTGGACTGAGTCAAATAGTTTGAATGGATGGCAAGGAGGAAAAAGTGGAGTTTGAAATATTTAAAATATTTCAAACGAGTGATCAGGAGAAAGTTGTGGAGGAAAAGAAGGGATGGACATCTGAGCATTGTGTTGGCCGAATTTCAAACACTAAGGTGAGGGGGGAATCAGTTTTAGAGTGGCTTAGGTGTGCCAAAATTCTTTTTGTTCATTTTCGACATTTAGGGTCTTCATCCATTCTCTTTTTCTTCTTTTCCAAGTGTGAGCTGAAACCCTCTTAAGCATTTCTTCTCTTTACATTTTTCTGCCATAGCCGAATCTACCCCAAGTCTTGCCGAAATCATTCTTTTTTCTTTATCGGTTCTATTACTTCTTTTCATTCCATTTTACTCTTCTTCTCTCAATCATCTCGTTCTCAAAAGTCGAAACCCTTAACTCTATTTTCATCTCCATATCTATGCCATGGCCGAATATCCTATGATCTTCATTCTCTCCTCCATTCTTTCCCTATAAGCCGAATCTCCATAGATTTCTCTGCACCATCTTTTCTTTTGATCTTATTAAAGCCGAAACTCCCACATCTCACCTATATACCTCTTTGTTTAATTTGCGATTCTTTCATATTCTTCCCTAACCTTTACCGAAATTCTTCTTCTAGGGTGCTAAGTGCCGAAATCTATTAGGATTAGCCGAATCTTTGGTATTAAGGTAAGTGACATTTTCTTCTATAATTCACCTTTCTCTTTTAGTTTTTGGAAGCCAAAGCCGAAAGGCTAATTGGCTTGGTAAGGTTATATTTTGATTAATGTGTGACCGTTCTTGTGTTCTCTTTTTGGGGCGTCATGTCGGGAATCGAAGTAGATCAAATTGTCTAGATCCCTAAGCCGAAAATCGTGAGTTTCTGAACCCTATCTCTTTTGGGATTTCAAGGTAAGGGTGTTCTCCTTAGACTTATTAGACCCGTTATCGTATTATTACCTTAACCCAATGTTATGGTTTAACAACCATATGTCATGATGGTAGCGACTAACAAGGTCTTTTGATGGAATCAAGTACCGACCAGGCAAAGGAGGGGATTGGACCCGTGAACTCAATCTCTAAGTTTAAGAAGCGAGTGGTGTCATCAGTCTGAGACTGGCCACCGGGTTGTGGGCCGACTTCGGAGCGGAGTAGCAGACAGATAGCAGTGGTTTCCATTAGTGATAGTGTCGACATAGAAAGCGTCGTATTGCGTGTTATCAGGTGTGTAATTATCACACTATTCCCTTAATTTTATATATGTATGTGTTATGCTTGTAAGCCGAGAATAGCGGCAGTGGTGGGTGAATTACCTATGTTGGGTAACCGGTAAACCGGATTAGTATACTACCATCATTAACAATCGTGGATAACTTGTGGTGGATGCATATGAGTATGATATATATATGTCTTATCATGTTGCCTACTTGTCATATTATGTTGCATGTGCATGGGGTATTGGGTAATAAATGATGTGAAAGGGGAAGTGTATATATATGGGTAACTTCGTAACGGTTGATGATGGCCTCGAGCCTCATTGTGGATATGGTGATTTAATCGCGTGTGGATTCAGTGGCTAGACCACTTATGTGGACTTTGAGCAGCGGTGTGTGCATCGGGTGTGTGCAAGATGACTGCCAAAAAGGTGTGTAGCGGATGGAGGGTTGATTGTAGAAATCCCCAGGTGTGTATGAGGATGGATGTATGGAGCGGTGTGTAGAGGATGGATATTAGGTTGGGTTGGGCTATCATACTGGTTATTGTGCATGATATGATGTTTCGATGATGATATGGGGCCTAAGCCCACTTGTGGAATCTTGTAGTATAATTGCACACTGAGTCTGGTGACTCACCCTATTTTCTTAACACAACGCAGGTAGCTCATGACTCATTGGACCGGGTTGGAGTGGGCTCGAGGTGGCCATGCAGGAGTTATTTTAGTAAACGTTACTTTAAACTACTAGTTGCTATTTTCTTTTGGGATATTTTATTTAATATGTAATAAGGCCACTTTGGATTTTGGTAAATTTTGGGTTTTTAAGTTGGTTTTATCATGTAATCTTTATTTAAGATATGACTTTACTATAAATTAACATGGGACTTAAAATGGAGCTTTCAAAACTTGGGTAACATAAAAACAACCGTTTTTCTCTCAATAGCAAGAATAACAAACAGAACTTAACCCAATTCAGAAATTCTCCCTCATTTGTAAACCACTGTTTTCAAAAAATTACCTAAAACGAGAGGTTTTCAAACTTACGGTATTTTTTTTGCATCAAAAATAAAAATTCATTTTTACACCTTTTCCCTAGTAACATGCTAGATCCGGTCGTGGTGTTTGGGCCGGGTTTGGGGTGTTACAAAACTCTATCTCTCAAACTAGTGGTAAACCCGGTAATTCTTCAGGGAACACATCTGGGTATTCACACACAACTGGTACGGATTCAATCTGCTTTTCAGACACTTTATTATCCAACACATAGGCCAAGTAAGCTTCACATCCTTTCCTCACATATTTACGAGCTAACATCGAGGATATTAATGCCGGTAACCCATTCAAGTCATTAGATTCAATCCGGATGATCTCACCGTTCTGACATCTCAAATCAATGGTCTTTCTTTTGCAATTCACCACAGCATCGTGCAAAGTTAACCAGTCCATTCCCAAAATTATATCAAATTTGTCGAAAGGCAACAACATTAAATTTGCTGGAAAGCATGAATCCCGAATCATCAACGGGCAACCTTTACACACTTTGTCAATGAGTACAAATCGACCCAAGGGGTTGGACACACGAATCACAAACTCAGTAGACTCAACAGGCAGAGTCTTACTTGATACTAAAGTTTCACACACATATGAATGAGTCGAACCAGGATCAATCAATGCAATCACAGTAGTATCATAAAGAATGAAAGTACCAGTAATAACATCTGGGGAATAAGCATCCTCTCTGGTACGTATAGCATATGCTCTAGCTGGTGCACGAGCCTTTGATCTAACTGCAGTGTCTTTTGTTCCTCTCTGATTGCGACTTACATTTCCCGAATGTCTAGGTGGTCTGCCTCGCACTGACACATTACTCGGTCTGACATTCTGAGCTGTATTTTGCTCGGTTAACATCAGGCACTCTCTAATAAAATGATCTGACGATCCACATTTAAAGTAGGACCGATCACGGAATCTACAAGTCCCAGAATGCCATTTACCCCAATGCTTGCATTCAACCCGATTCTGCTGAACATTACCAACACTGGCCATCGAAGTAGCCCGGGAACCCACAGGAGGTCGATCTCGTCTAGATATGTCTGAAGTAGCTTTATGTCGGCCAAAGTCATCTTTGAACTTTTTAGATACAGACTAGAAAGTTTTACTCGATGTTCTCTTACGAGTGTCTCTAGCTTCCATTTCAGCCTTTCTTTTCTCTTTTCCAAGCTCTTCAGCTTTGCAAGCTAGTTCGACAAGTACCACAAACTCTTTGATTTCAAGTACACCAACTAGCAACTTTATATCTTCATTCAGACCGTCTTCGAATCTTTTGCACATAATGGCTTCAGTTGATACACACTCTCGGGCATATCGGCTCAATCTGACAAACTTCCGCTCATACTCAGTCACAGTCATGCGACCCTGTTTCAGTTCTAGAAATTATTTTCGTTTCTGATCGATGAATCTCTGACTAATATATTTCTTACGGAACTCGATCTAGAAGAAATCCCAAGTCACTTTTTCTTTCAGAACCACCGATACTAGTGTATTCCACCAGTGATATGCAGTGTCCTCAAGAAAGATATAGCACACTTCGGCATTCGTGCGAGTACATGATAGCTCATCAAGCACCCGAATAGTGTTATCAAGCCACATCTCAGCTCGTTCCGCATCATCATCATCATTAGCTTTGAATTCTTCGGCCCCATATTTCCTAATTTTATCAACGGGAGGCCTACTAGATCTCATCGGATCTATCATCAGAGGAGTTGAAGGTATCGGAGTTGGATTATTCGGGGTGGAGGTTGTTGTACAGTCGGATTAGTCTGAATAAATTGGGTAAACCATTCATTCATCATCTGGTAGAAGGCTTGTTTAGCCTCCCTCTCATGGCTACCCGAGACAGGTCGAGAGTCTACCGGCGCTACACTCTCTACATCATCAGCTACGGCTCTGTCAAGATCCATTTACTATATAAAACAAAATTTTACACATCAGAAGTCACCACACTATCGCATATATAATAAAGGCATGTATAACTAGACTCTCACGCGCTACGGTAGTCCTAGAATCGACTAAACCATAAGCTCTGATACCAATAAAATGTAACACCCTTAACCCGTATCCGTCACCGAATTGGGGTTACGGGCATTACCAGATAATCATTACTTTTATTCAATCAATTAGATTATATTCAAACAAACTTATATAATAATACACATATAAGCAAACAATTACATATGCATAAAACATATTAGCAGATGTCTAAACTTACAAACTCAATAAACATCATATAAATACATACCTACTTGACCAAATATACAAAGACACATATATGCAATTATATGTACCTAGCTCATACCAAAGTTCAAATAGATCCAAATAATCAATCAGATCAATGTTCACATGAATTCGTTTGCATGCACATAATTGAACCGAAATAACTATACTAGTATATACATTATTTTTGTAATAGTTAGATTCATATACGATACATTTATTATAATTTAATAAGATTATATCAACTCATGCATTTTTATCATTTCCAACAAATCATATTATCAAGCTATCTAAATACCTATTCGGCCTATACTCATCATTTCAAACCAATTAATCATGCCAAAACTCTTATATATATATACCAAATGTTTCACATTTACCAATTACATGTGTCATTTAACATTTTATCAAAAAATAAGTTTAAGTCTTCATCAAACATAATCGAATAGAGAACATAAACATAACAAGCACATCACACTTGTATTCCATGGCTAATTACACATTATTAAGACATTATCTTAATCCATAATGCAATTTCCCACAAGACCGAATTACACCTACTATATGCACATATACCATAGCCGAATATGAGCTAAATAAAATCCATACAACCCTTGCATCGTAATGACATAAACATATACACCATTTGATCATTAAAAATCATACGTTTCAACACAAAACTAACACAGGATATAAGCCATATTTGTATGGCTATAATACATATAAAGACAAAGTTTTCAACTCAAACATAGACATTATCCATTCTATACATGCCTTTATCCAAAATAAACCAAGCTAAAAGAGTACCAAAAAGATGATAGTGTGGTTGGCTTTGCTGACGATTTTCCGAGCCCGTAGCTTGACCAAAATCTATAAAACAGAACATTGAACATAAACAGAGTAAGCTTACTAGCTTAGTAAGTCTTAAGCAAATTATCTGTAACAATTAAACATTTTAATCATTAGGTTTATGGCATTGAGTATAAATATTTCAATATGTACATTAATCATAGCTGAATGCTATCATTACCCTTAACCTAAGTATTAGCACTTTATTTCCAAGGACATATACATCATCAAAACACATAAATATCACATGTATTCACATAATCCAAGTCAAATGAATATATCATGCATATCGTTCACATATACTTATTTGTACACATATACAAACACATCCAAAACTTTCTCACCATCAACCTTGCCACTTATAGCCGATTCTTCAAAATAATGCATTTAAACTCAATTTCATATATATAATGTTCATACTTAACTCAAATGATGATATACCGACTTACCTCATTCCTTACTAATATATATAAGGTTTATACTTACCCGAGCTTTTAGCTCATTGCACTAAATATGTCTCACCTTGTATGTTTCACGAATTCTGCTTATAATGTATCACGGGCATTAAGCTCAAGCTAGGCATCAAAGCCCGAATACACACCGACATTGAGCCCGCTAGAACAAAGGGTCCGAGATTTAAACACCGCATTTAGCACGCTAGGCAATAAGCCCGATATAATTCACCAAGACGAGGCCTCACGCTAGGCATTTAGCTCGATATAAATCACCGCACGAGGCTCGCTAGGCATTTAACCTGATATAAATCACCAGCACGAGGCCTGCTAGGCTCGAAGCCCAAATATCAACATAATTAACCATTCCATGCACATTTATTAATTCCAAAACCACATATAACACATATATTTCATAATATCACATATCAAATTTGGATAAACTTAACCACATTACATCAAATAAAATCAATTCAATATTATACTAACCATATTCGGCAATTCCACATATATATTTCCAAAATTTCTGAATTTCATTATTTATTATATTACGTAAATAATTTTCGACATATAATTGCTTAAAGACTTACCTCGACTATCGACGGACAACGAAGACCGGCTATTCGATAACCTTTGCCTTTCCCCGATCCAAATCCGTTTTTCTTTGTTCTTGATTTAAACACATTAAAATTTAGCTCATTCAAGCACATTTCATCTCAATTTAATCCCAAAACACATAAATAGGCAAATTACCATTTTACCCTTAATGTTTCACATTTTTACAATTTAGTCCTTTTTGCACAAAATACACAAAATTTCATTACACAACCTAAGGGCCGAATATTCATAGGGACTATACAAGTCCATTTATTTCATTTATTTTGCAATTTAACCCTTCAAAAATTTATTTTTGCAATGTAGCCCAAAATACTCAAATTCACCAAAATTTCCAATACAAAACATTTTAATCTATAACATAACTTTAACATATATTCATCAAACATCACAAAGCATAAGCTTCTATCATGGCCGAACATCACATACACACTAATCTAAAAAATTCTAGCATGGGTCGGATAGTATTCGAAGCAACGATTACAAAAACGTAAAAATTATCAAAAACCGAAATCAAACTAACCTTGGATTTAAGCTTACAAGTGCCGAAATTTAAGCTTGTATTTCTCTTTTCTTCCTTAGCATATTCGGCCTTAAGAAAAAAAAAAAGATGATAATGGCTTTTCATGTGTTTTATTTAACATATAATATGTTATTTATTTATTTACTAATATAGCCTTATATTATAAGATTTTATAACATATAACTTAAGGTTACTATTGTCATATACCACCCACTAACCTTAAAAATGGGCTATTTTCCCTTTTAATACCTCATATTAAAAAGCCATTATCATTTTAGCACTTTTCACTATAGTTTGCAACTTTTGCACTTTACGCAATTAAGTCCTTTTTGTCAAATTAAGCACACAAACGATCAAATTTTCATACGAAACTTTCACACACATTAATTCACATATAATAAGCATCAAAAATAATATTTAAAAAATTTTTCAGACTCGGATTCGTGGTCCCAAAACCACCGTTCCGATTAGGGTCAAATTTGGACTGTTACAATGTAATTTTTTGTATTCCTAGTGAATTCAGTGGGTAAATAGCTAAGCGTATAATAGAAATGAGATTAGTGCTAAAGCTATGCGATGAAGTGATGCAGGTACATGTGAGTAATTCATGAGAAATGTTTACGACATGAGACATGATATATATAATTGGTAAGGGTAAGCATGAGTAAGCTATGGCAATGTGTTTAAGACTTTGTGTTGTATTCAATGCAATAGATGGATGACATTATGAGTCTTTATGTTGTTATTTATTTCATGCAAACTTACTAAGCTTTAAGCTTACCCCTCTCATTTCCATTTTCCTTGTAGTATTTCCAAGCTACCTCAAAAATTCGAGGAACGTCAGAGTTCAGAAATCACACTATCAACTTATTTTGGTATAGCAAAGTTAGATTTATTTTGAGTATGACATGTATAGGACTTGGTCATTTTGTTATGTCATATTTGTTAGTCAAAGTGTTGGCTACTAATGTTGTTCAATTCATTTTGTAAGTGGTCATTGGAAATGGGCCAATACTTGACAAGTTTTTATATTCAATGATGATGAAATTCATGAAGTGTATGCTAGTATGGATGTCTTGATTTTGACCCCTAGAAGTTCTTTATGGTTATGATATATGTTGGATTGAATTGGTGTAAGTATGGTTGATGTGTAGGGTGGCATTTGGCTTGGTAGATAACCTTTCAAATGTCCACATGGGTAGACACACGGGCATGTGTTTAGGCCGTGTGTGACACACGGTCAGCCCCATGGGCGTGTTGATTGGCTGTGTGTCCCCTTGCATGCTAGGTTTACAAGTTAGTATGCTCAGTAGTAAACACACGGGCAGAGACACAGCCGTGTGTCTCAGCCGTGTGGAAGGCACGGCCATGGATATGGGCGTGTGCCCAGGCCGTGTGAAGTCTGTACCTGAAATTAGGTGTAACACCCTGGTTTAGGGGTTATGCATTTGGAGCATAACCCGAGTGGTTGGCAGGCTTATGGTCTTGTTGGAGGAATTTTTAGGGGTTTGGAGAACCCTAGAAGGCAAGGGATGCCTTAGAAAATTTTTAGTTTTTAGGGGTTAAAAAGGGGAGCTTGGCTTTAGAGGACTTAAGAAATTTATTTGGAAAATTGTGGCATAAGAAAGACTTTGGTACAAGTGGCGTGGGCGCTAAGAGTTTGCTAGGGCCCTGGGTTCGATTCGTGGAAGAAGCAAGGGGGAAATATTTTTTCCTTTTGGGTTGGGCGTTAGGCCTAGGAAGGCCTTTTAATTAAATTAGGAGGGCTTATTGACATGAAAGTGGGTTGGCTAAGTGGCTGGCGTGTGCTACTTAGGCGCTGGAGGAGTGATAGGGCGCATGTTCGAGCTGCTGAAGCAGCGTTTGGCACTTTTAATTTTTTTGGGGTAAACGGCCAGGGAGGTCTTATAAGTAAATGTTGGGGCTTTTTGACATAAAAGATAGGTTGGCCGAATGGCCTGGGCGCTATGTGGCTGCTGGGTTTCCCCAGGTCCCAGGTTCGAACCAGCATGCAGCAGCGGTGGGTTTTGTTTTTTTTGCTGGCGTGATAAGGGTGATGGCCTGCACATGGTCCCTTGTTGTTGTTGTATTCGGCTGGAAGGAATTTGAGGGGCACATGGCTTCTTTATTTTATTTTATTGGTTTCAAAGAGGTGCTAAGGATAATAATGTTTAATTAGATATTATTTGATTAATCCTAATCGGCTGGAAGAGAATGGTTTTGAAATTTTATTTCTATTCACATTGTGGAGAGTAGCTAGGGGATAAGAAGTTAGATAAACTTTGATTAAATCTTTGATAATTGAGGGTTGAATTATCGCAAAAAGGGAGAGGTTATGGCCGTATGAGGGACTCTCTAGGGCCATCCAATATCGGTTTAGTATTACACTAGGGGAGTGCCGAAATCATTTAGCCATATTTTTTTCTTTTCTTTCCCAAGTTGCTGGCCGAATTTCCCCTAGGCAAATTACTCAAAATTTTCCAGCACCTTTTTCTTCCACTTAGCCAAAAACCACCATTAATCCCCCTACTTCTTTTCTTTCTCCTTCTTCTGCCTATTACCTTGTTGCCGAAACTCCCCTACACTATTGCTCAAAATTATTAGAAAATTCCAACATCTCTTTTGTGTTCTCTTAACCGAATACACCTCTTGGAAATGCCGAATTTCTTTCCTTTTTATTAAGCACCTTGGCCGAATATTGAACAAGGAGGGGGAGGCGTTCTTTAATCAATTTTGGAGGGTAAGTATGTTAGGCCGAATGTTTATATTCTCTTTTCCCTTTTTGTCGACTTGGATGTTGATAAGAGGCTATTTCGGCAAAGGTTGTTAAGGGTACTAATCATATGATTGAAATCAATTGGTCATAGGGCTTTTAGAATTTAGAAGCAGGTGAGCTCGTCACCTTGGAGTAATCGGCTTGGGTAAGTGGTGGTAAGGACTTGATTTAGTAATCTTTTCCTTTAGGTATTCGTTAAGCAAGGCTTGGAGGTTAACTATTTTGTGTTTTAAGGTGTGGCCGATTGTCGTAGGTGAACTATCGTTTGGCTCGGGATTTGGTAGGAAACCAAATCATTTGTAAGGACAAGAGATCTAACGTTATAGATCGGCTTTTCGGAATCTAGGAATTTCGATAGTAACAGGTGTGTAAGATCTCTATACACACTTTATTAATTTACATGCTATTATTATTTGCCTTAGATCTTTTGGTTGTGGTTAGTTTGTGGCATAATCATGGATTTCAAGTAAGTCCCCTAACTTGTAATTTTTATATGTTTGCATGCCATCACGTGATGTTTAATACTATGACATGATATATGAAATTTGATGTGTAAGCATGTGATGGTGGGATTGATGAGAGGAGGGGGATGAACTATGGACTGTCGTCAGTGGTTTTGACCACAAGATGGGTTGGCCCCATCAGATTATTTGTGACCTATGGTCATTAGTGGTTTTGACCACAACAATTGATTATTTGCGACTAAGTCCCAAAGTGGTTTGGTACCACCAAAGTGGTTTTGACCACATTTGATATATTGTGACCTATGGTCATCGAGTGGTTTTGACCACACGATGGGTTGGCCCCATCATTTAAATTGTGACTTTAAGTCATCAGTGGTTTTGACCACACGGGGTAGAAAAGGAGTATGGATGGCTAGTTGGGTTGCATGAGCATGTTTATTAATGAATTGTGTATGAGATATATTTTCCGGGTGGGGATTTACACACCGAGTCTTGGTGACTCACCCTTCCCTTAACATTTTGCAGATGGGTAGATCATGCGGAGATGGAGCCGGATGGACTCGAGGTGGCCATGCAAAGGAAATTTTAATTAGATGGATTTGGATTTTAGTTTATTTAATTTTAATGTTGGTTTTATTTTTGTTAAGTTGTAATAAGGCCTCCTAGAATTATTTTATTATTGTTACATGCTTTGAATATTTGTTTAAACTATTTAATTATGTTAAAAATGAATTCACATGTTTTTCCCAATCAAACGTAAAATGTTTTAAAAATGCCATCGGGCACATTTGCAATCTATAAACAACCCGACTTAATAAATATTTCTAAGCAACACTAAGTACGGTTTTTAACAAGAGACTTGAAAACACAAGGTTTTCGACAAAACTTAAATCGGTTTTAAAATGGTTCTCAAATTGTTTTCTCTGTAGCAAACCAAATTCGATCGTAGCGTTTGGGCCGGGTTTGGGGTGTTAAAAATTGGTATCAGAGCCCAATTCAAAGCTCGGCTGTGGGGGCCCAAGGCCCAAAAATGTTTTGGTAGGCCTTATGGAATGATTTTTGGTTTTTGAACAGCATGGCCCGAGTCTCCGGCACCTATCCGCCCAGGTAAGTATATCTAAACCTCTTGGTGAATTATATTCTGTAGAAGGGTAGGAAGCATGGAACGTAGATAGACTTGTAGGACTTGGACCCTAAGGTTAGATTACTCAAACATAAACGAAGCATAAGACTTAAGGAACTAAACCAACCTATGACTTAGTCAATGAGCTAGGTGTGGTAACCCCGCACGCATGTCTAGGATTGGATCCTAAGAGCCCGGTATTTAAGCGAGTCCTCGTGACTCACCTCCTCTTCTTCGCAGTATCCTACCTGTGCGTAGCTTCGGTTCACCCCGACCAGGAGGGCTCTCGGTCATAGGCTAAACACAATGATTAAAACCCAAAAGGGAATTAGCCTTGTTTTTCAAATAGAATGAAACAACAAACCCTAATGTTTTCAAAACTTGTGCAATAACTCTCTCAAATCCTAGAACATTACTTTTACAACGTTTTCTCGAAAAACTTGACTTGTGAAAAATTACAGAAAATACCCTTAGGAGTAAAATTACCAAAATGCCCCGACCCATAAAATATTAGTTCAATGGTTTTGCCCAAAAATTTTAATGATTTTATAGACATTCAAAACCTTGCTTTGAAAATCATCAAGAAAATATTTTGGTTCTAGAAAATTACTGAAAATACCCTGTAGGAAAAAGACGAAAATACCCCAGGATAGAAATGGGCGAAATGTCCGATGAGTGAATAGGTATGGAAAGTATTAAGGAATGGATGCATGAACTTCTTTGTGTGAATTAGGATAGGAAATCAAACTTTGTTTGCTCGAAAGAATCTCTGATTAAACCTTATGCATAAAATTTCGTCATGAGAGTAATAAAGTGAAACAAATGCTAACGCATAAAATTTTTCTTAACCAGATTAAAAGCGCGGTAGATAGAATGAGTTCTAGAGGACGTGGACGCCGCGTGGACGTGGTAGGGGTAGGATGACGGTGTCTCAACCCGTCAGTCGTCAGACAAGGTTCTCAAAATGAGGTACCATCGCCACCACCACCTCCTACTTTTAGAGTGAGGAGCCTGATCGCACCGGCGGCGGGCGGTATCGCAAGTCGTGTTGCGAGTTTTGGAGATGGTGGTGGGGCCGGTGGAAATGTAGGAGCTCGAAATCGTCCCCCGAGTGACTCCGATCTAACGGAGCGGAGGTATTCCGAGGTGTGTCGAGTGGCACCCAGTCAGCGTGAGAATCATCGCTAGAGTCAACCGAAAGGATCATGGATGATCTTGACTCGACCGAGGAAGAAAAGTCGAAAGGGGCGAAGTCGCTTCTAAAGGATGAAGCGTATCGTTGGTGGCTTACGGTTCGAGATGGGGCGACAGCAGAGATGATTTGACTTGGGAGTATTTCAACCACCTATCAAAAGAAATACATCGGAACTAGCTACGTGACGCGACAAATGAAAGGCTTTCTTGAACCTGGTCCAAGGCAATAAGACAGTGGCGGAGTATGAGGCCGAATTCCTTCGGTTGAGTAGGTATGCTCGTGGTATTGTGGGTACCGAGCATGAACGCCGTGTTAGATTCGAGGATGGGCCGAGAGATGAGCCGAGGATGATGATAGCTCCACAACAGAACGAGTTTGCCGTTCTTGTGGAGAAGTCTAAAGTTGCCGAGGAGTAAGACAAATCCGTAGCGGAACCAAGAAAGAATTGGAATAAGAGGAGCTCGGAACCTTCAAGGTTCTCGGTAATGAAATGAGCAGAGGACGAGGTTTGATGGGTCGGATCAAGCCGCTAGCTAGCTCTTCCGCCAATACACAATGGCCGCCACAATGTGCTCTGTGTGGCAAGCCTCATAAGGGTGAGTGTTGGAGTGGTAATCGAGGGTGCTTTGAGTGTGGATCGCTCGATCACCGTGTAAGGGATTGTCCTCGGTTAGCTAGGAATCAACCGGAGGGTCGTAACCGTGCTCGTGTTAGAAATGAAGGACCACCACGGAGGGGTCGAGGTGCGCCTAGAGGTAATGATAATGGTAACGAGCGTGGTCGAGGTGTTGAAGGTGCAGAGGCGAGGCAACCAAGGCTGGTTTATGCGCTTGGCCGTCATGAGAGGAGGAAGATGTGCCGACATAACAACGGTAAGTTTCTTATTTCCTAATACCCTCAATTGTCTTGGTTATGGTTACGTTAGTTCATTCTTATGATTGCTAGTAAAGAGTATGGAACCTGGATTATGAACGTAGGGAATGTGTAGGAAGTATGATAGTTCTTTAAGATCGAGTGCGCAGCGATGAGCGTAGTGTGATGAGATAAGGATGCACGATAGAACGATAGTAAGTAATTTCGAGGACGAAATTATTTTTAGGGGGTAGAATTGTAACACCTGGTTTAGGGGTTATGCGTTTGGAGCATAACCCGAGTGGTTGCGTGCTTATGGTCTTGTTGGAGGAATTTTTTAGGGGTTTGAGAACCCTAGAAGGCAAGGGATGCCTTAGAAAATTTTTAGTTTTAGGGGTTAAAAGGGAGCTTGGCTTTAGAGGACTTAAGAAATTTATTTGGAAAATTGTGGCATAAGAAAGACATTGGTACAAGTGGCGTGGGGCGCCTAAGAGTTTGCTAGGGGCCTTGGGTTCGATTCGTGGAAGAAGCAAGGGGGAAATATTTTTTCCTTTTGGGTTGGGCGTTAGGCCTAGGAAGGCCTTTTAATTAAATTAGGAGGGCTTATTGACATGAAAGTGGGTTGGCTAAGTGGTCATGGCGTGTGCTACTTAGGTGCTGGAGGAGTGATAGGGCGCATGTTCGAGCTGCTGAAGCAGCGTTTGGCACTTTTAATTTTTTTGGGGTAAACGGCCAGGGAGGTCTTATAAGTAAATGTTGGGGCTTTTTGACATAAAAGATAGGTTGGCCGAATGGCCTAGGCGCTATGTGGTCATTGGGTTTCCCAGTGTCCTGTGTTCGAACCAAAGATGCAAAGAATGGGTTTTGTTTTTTTGTCATGCGTGATAAGGGTGATGGCCTCGCACATGGTCCCTTGTTGTTGTTGTATTCAAATGAAGGAATTTGAGGGCACATGGCTTCTTTATTTTATTTTATTGGTTTCAAAGAGGTGCTAAGGATAATAATGTTTAATTAGATATTATTTGATTAATCCTAATCGGCTGGAAGAGAATGGTTTTGAAATTTTATTTCTATTCACATTGTGGAGAGTAGCTAGGGGATAAGAAGTTAGATAAACTTTGATTAAATCTTTGATAATTGAGGGCTGAATTATCGCAAAAGGGAGAGGTTATGGCCGTATGAGGACTCTCTAGGGCCATCCAATATCGGTTTAGTATTACACTAGGGGAGTGCCAAATCATTTAGCCATATTTTTTTCTTTTCTTTCCCAAGTTGTCGGCGAATTTCCCTAGGCAAATTACTCAAAATTTTCCAAAGACCTTTTTCTTCCACTTAGCCGAAAACCACCATTAATCCCCTACTTCTTTTCTTTCTCCTTCTTCCGCCTATTACCTTGTTGCCAAACTCCCTACACTATTGCTCAAAATTATTAGAAAATTCCAACATCTCTTTTGTGTTCTCTTAACCGAATACACCTCTTGAAATGCCGAATTTCTTTCCTTTTATTAAGCACCTTGGCTGAATATTGAACAAGGAGGGGGAGGCGTTCTTTAATCAATTTTGGAGGGTAAGTATGTTAGGCCGAATGTTTATATTCTCTTTTCCTTTTTGTCGACTTGGATGTTGATAAGAGGCTATTTCGGCAAAGGTTGTTAAGGGTACTAATCATATGATTGAAATCAATTGGTCATAGGGCTTTTGGAATTTAGAAGCAGTGAGCTCGTCACCTTGGAGTAATCGGCTTGGGTAAGTGGTGGTAAGGACTTGATTTAGTAATCTTTTCCTTTAGGTATTCGTTAAGCAAGGCTTGGAGGTTAACTATTTTGTGTTTTAAGGTGTGGCCGATTGTCGTGAGTGAACTATCGTTTGGCTCGGGATTTGGTAGGAAACCAAATCATTTGTAAGGACAAGAGATCTAACGTTATAGATCGGCTTTTCTAATCTAGGAATTTCGATAGTAATGTGTGTGTAAGATCTCTATACACACTTTATTAATTTACATGCTATTATTATTTGCCTTAGATCTTTTGGTTGTGGTTAGTTTGTGGCATAATCATGGATTTCAAGTAAGTCCCCTAACTTGTAATTTTTATATGTTTGCATGCCATCACGTGATGTTTAATACTATGACATGATATATGAAATTTGATGTGTAAGCATGTGATGGTGGGATTGATGAGAGGAGGGGATGAACTATGGATCGCCGTCGGTGGTTTTGACCACAAGATGGGTTGGCCCCATCAGATTATTTGTGACCTATGGTCATCAAGTGGTTTTGACCACAACAATTGATTATTTGCGACTAAGTCCCAAAGTGGTTTGGTACCACCAAAGGTTTTGACCACATTTGATATATTGTGACCTATGGTCATCGGTGGTTTTGACCACACGATGGGTTGGCCCCATCATTTAAATTGTGACTTTAAGTCATCGGTGGTTTTGACCACACGGGGTAGAAAAGGAGTATGGATGGCTAGTTGGGTTGCATGAGCATGTTTATTAATGAATTGTGTATGAGATATATTTTCCGGTGGGGATTTACACACTGAGTCTTGGTGACTCACCCCTTCCTTTAACATTTTGCGGATGGGTAGATCGCGGAGATGGAGCCGGATGGACTCGAGGTGGCCATGCAGTGGAAATTTTAATTAGATGGATTTGGATTTTAGTTTATTTAATTTTAATGTTGGTTTTATTTTTGTTAAGTTGTAATAAGGCCTCCTAGAATTATTTTATTATTGTTACATGCTTTGAATATTTGTTTAAACTATTTAATTATGTTAAAAATGAATTCACATGTTTTTCCCAATCAAACGTAAAATGTTTTAAAAATGCCATCGGGCACATTTGCAATCTATAAACAACCCGACTTAATAAATATTTCTAAGCAACACTAAGTATGGTTTTTAACAAGAGACTTGAAAACACAAGGTTTTCGACAAAACTTAAATCGGTTTTAAAATGGTTCTCAAATTGTTTTCTCTGTAGCAAACCAAATTCGGTCGTAGCGTTTGGGCCGGGTTTGGGGTGTTACATTAGGTCGACACACGATCTAAGGACACGGGCGTGTGCCTTGGCCGTGTGACCTTAATGAGGTGATGACGTCATAAACAGAATAACATGGTTTTTTCACACGGGCTAAGACACGAGCGTGTCATGGCCATGTGAGGGACACGGGCGTGTGTCTGGCCGTGTGAAAACCGCTGTAGGTTCGAATTGAAAATAAATCCCCAAGGGTGTGGAACACGGGCATGTAAATTTCCACACGGGCGTGCTCCATCCTTCACAGGGGCGTGTGACCCTGTTTTATATCCAATTTGTCTAAGTGTTCAAAAGTTCCCGGTTTGGTCCCAAATCATTTCGGGTACAAGTATAGGGCCTCGTAGACCTATAATAAGGACATTAAGGTCTTGAATGAAAAGTTTTATTTGAAATGAAATTTCATGAACCGATGTTGTTTAACTGACCAAGTTAAGTACGGTAATGCCTCGTTACCCAGTTCAAGTGTCGAATACGGGTAAGGGGTGTTGCAACATAACATTTACAAGCCAATTCAAATGGCTAAATTCATTACTATCATATATACCAAAATGACCATACTCCTATACATGCCATATAACCAAATACATAGATTCAAAAGTACCAAAGTGATAGCTTGATAGTGTGATAAGTTCTTCGACGATTCCCAAATCCGAGCTAGCTTTGATTTCACTATAAAACATGGAAAATAAACAATGTAAGCTATAAAGCTTAATAAGCTCATATGAAATAGTAAGCAAAGCTCACCATTCAATTACCATTCAAGAATACGAACATAACATACTAGAAAACATTTAATCACAATGTTAACATATATTCAATCACATAATTAACAATGAACTCACAACTTCCATAGATTTAATGCTTCTATTATTTCCGTACATACCTGTACTGGTACGTATCTATTTCTCACCATTTAATATCTTTGATATTGTAACACCCCATACCCGAGTCCGAAGCTGGGACTAGATACGAGACATTACCGAAACACATGCACTTGTAAACGTATTAAACCGAGTCATAAAATTTCATCCAAATTATGCATCTCATAAATTGCATCATCACAAACATATAACTTGAATAACACTAGCCAACATCAATGGCCTTATACAAAATGGACTACTAAATATTAAAGGCCAACATTTTAGGTCAAACCAATTATCACATATACAAATGACTATGTCCCCTATACATGCCATAAACTTAAGATGTTTGTATTCACTTTTACCCCCGATGATAGCTTGATAGTGTGATTACATCTCCGGCGATCTCCAACTCGAGCTAGCATACAACCCTATATGATATGGTAAAGGAATGGAAGTAAGCTACAAAGCTTAGTAAGTAAGTATGTAAATAATAAGTGATTTATTAACAGGCTTTCATAAATCTTTGCAATATGTTCTCAAGATAATACATTCATAATTTCACATAGTTCCACTTTTTATTCATGTTCATCTCAAGTTGTCTACTCGAATCACAGTCACTAAATCATTTATATCTTGAGCTACAGAACTCCAAATTAAGATCCGCTAATTTTCCCTGAAACTAGACTCACATATCTTCTTACCATAAAATTTCTAGATTTTTTGGTTTAGCCAATCAATACAGTTTATTCATTAAAAATTCCCCTGTTTCACTGTTCGATAGCTCTAACGCCTCTTCACTAAAATTAAAATTCCTCATTATACAGAGTTTGGATAACCTTCCCGTTTTTCTCTCTCGAAAGTAGACTCACCAAGGATTTTTATAATATAAATTACACATCATAACAAGTTTTATACAATTTTTAGTGATTTTCCAAATTTGGAACAGGGGATTTCCGAAACCATTCAGACCCTGTCTCACCAAAATTTGAATATCTCATAATAGAAAATTTATTTACTCACACAATTTCTTTTATGTGAAAATAGACTCAATAAGATTTAATTTCATCTCTCATTCAGCATATAATTAAATTTATACTATTTATGGTGATTTTTCAAATTCACATAACTGCTGCTGTTTCAATCTATTTTACTGAAAATTTTTACTCTCCCATGTTTTCTTTATATTACTTCCATATATGCACACATAACACCAAGCATGTTCAATACTAGCCATACAAATGAATAATCATCACCAATATTTACGAGTATTCATAGTGTCGCTTACACCATATCAACCTTACCATAATTTCAATCACATATCACATATCAAACACATTATGCACATACACACATGGTCACATGCACCCTTGTTCACACAAACACTTACTCACGCGTACATTTACCACATTTCTCAATTGGTCACATTCACACCTGCACTTACTCATAACATGATCGCACCAATCACCATTAGTAAGTTATCTCGTTGAACCCCTTCGGAAAACGCCCGATACTCGGTGGTGTCAGTACATAGCTCCACCTACACATAATTCGGCTTTCTTGTACAGATGGTGAAGGTCCCTTATCACCCATGTGACCTAGCCATTCCATCTCGTAGCTTTCTTGTATACATGGCGTCCAACACTAGGAACCACTCATGCGACCTAGCTACTCATAACCCGTAGCTTTCTTGTACACATGGTACATACACAGTATTACACATGTGGCCTAGTTACATATGAAATTATTATCCCGTAGCTTTCTTGCACACATGGTGAAAGTCCCTTATCATCCATGTGGCCTAGCTACATATCAAAATTTTCCATCTCGTAGCTTTCTTATGCACACGGTGAAGGTCCCTTATCACTCGTGTGACCTAGCTACATATTGTCCGTATCTCTCGATTTTCTGAAGGTTCAATCGAGAATTTCACATTCCATACATTTTTATATTATAGTTATCACCCAATGATTTCCATAATACCTAGCAAAATAATTATTGAACAAGTAAAATAAATACATTATTTACATATAAACTTTCCATTTCACATAATAACCATAGTCATAGAAAACACCTTTAAGAACAACATTTCAACCCATTTTCCTTGTCACCTATGTCACCTTTTATCATAAACATATTATTAAATCAATTCACCAACATAATATACTAAACATGTAATTCAGCAAATATCAATTTAATACCACAATTTAGGTTTCAAACATACATTACGACATTATTGCATTATTATTAACACATCAACTTACCTTGGTGCAAAATATGGCAAAATTTGCAATTTAGTCCGTAACCTTGCCTTTACCTCGTTCAAGGTCGATTCCACGTTCTTCTCGATCATAAGCTTGGAAAGTTGAGAAAACCCTAGCCATGTCTTCTCCTGGTAAATTTCATCCATGTGAAGAAGATGGACAAATTTGGCATTTTAATTTTGTTTTTCATTCATTTAATTACAAAATTACCAAAATACCCCTAACTTAAAAATATCCCATTTCACTTATCTAATGTCTATTTTTGTCCAACAATTTAACCAATGGTCTAATTTCCATTTAAGGACCTCCAATTTAAAATTTCATAGAAATTGGACACTTCTAACATGTAGAACTCAACTTTTGCATTATTTACAATTTAGTCCTTTTGACTAAATTGAGTGCCCAAACGTCGAAATTTTCGAACGAAATTTTCACGAAAACTTTCTATGAAATCGTAGACCATAAAAATATAATAAAAAAAATAAGATTTTCCTCAACGAATTTGTGGCCCCAAAACCACTATTCCGACTAGGCCCAAAATCGGGCTGTTACAATTCTCCCCCTCTTTAGGGATTTTCGTCCCCGAAAATCTTACCAGAAAAAGCTGCTTTCAACTCTCCTGAAACACTTTCACTAATCTTCTCAGATTTACAAATCGATTTAAATCTCATATATCTCTTTCCAATATCCTTTAAACTTTTAGCACACAGTGTCGGAGTACACCGTCAAAATCTGAACTACCCTCTTAGACTTATCATTGATATAAAAACAAATTACTGTGCCAAAATGCAACTGTATACTCAGAGTTCCCTATGGCTCATTCTATAATTACAATGTAACCTTCGGATCTCTATCCGACATAATTGAACTGGCACTCTGCATAATCGAATAATCTCAGAACCATATTACTCGGCTAATCTGTCAAATAAGAAATCTACACTTAATGAAATGATCATACGGATCTTTCTTTGTCAATTGATCAACCATAAACCAATTATCGTATTCCTTTTCGGGGATAATGACAATCCCGATATGAAATCTATGGTAACTCTATCTCATTATCACTATCGCACAACCACTGACTGTATTAGTCCTGAATTCACTTGATTTTCGGCTTTTATCTGTTAACATATCGTCATCTGAATACGGATCCAAGATATCATGTAACAAATGCAATCATTAGCCCATCTACTTTATATGGCTGCACCGTTTATTACTCTTGGATGAACCGACAAACTATTACTGAGTCTCGTATTCAACTTCTGTACAAACTCTAGATTACCCAGTACGCGAATTCCATCTCAGAACAATAATAATAACAAGAATCAGGTCCAACTTGAAATTCGGAATAGAAAGTCGTTTCACACTGTACTCGTTTAGTTCACCACTCTCTATCACATTTTAGAGCTTCTCAATTCACAAAGAAAGTATCGCTTAAGGTTTTAACTTAGCTAGGACTAGTCCATCATCAAATAAGATAAATCTAGTAACCAGTACTCACAAAAATAAACAAAGATTTTCCATTCAAGCATCTGTAACCATACTTGCTTTCCAAAAGGTAAGTCGATAATCACTGTTAGTCTTTTAACATCTCAAAACAATCACGTTGTCTTAATTTCATATCCTTCTGCGACATTAAATACTTTAACCCATTAAGATCAGGAAGCTTATACCATTTTTCATCGAACTTACAGAATCATCCAATTCACAACACAGATATAAAAGTGACAGTCTCTAAATCATTAGTCGAACAGTTCTTTTGTTATTATTATTTTCATGTGACTTTAACCGTCTTCATGTGCAAACTACTTCTTCACATGTATTAAAACATATTCCGATCTGTTCAATAGTACATCATTGAAAAAAATATCGCAATTTCCTTACACAATTCAAACTGAACTCAGAACTAGAGCTTCGGTTAATAATACTTTTAACCGTTTAGAACTTTTTCTAACATGCATAGATCATTCGAACTTTCATAAATGTGATGACTTTATCAATCAAGATGACTTTAAGTCGTAATAACATCATTCGACTAAAACAATCCAATAGGCATATCTCTGTATCATACTTTCCAGAATATAATTTCTTCATTCAGACTATCCGTCTATATACTCGTGAATGCACAAAATTCATTACTATACTTGAGGATACTATAAATACACATAACTCAATTGAATCGAATAGCCGAGACTAGCTTCTTCTTTATCTTTGACATTGCATAATCTATGTAATCTTTAAAACATTTTGATATTTCTTCTAAAGCTGTTTTCACTTTCTAACTATTCTCATCTTTGTATACATTACTAATTATTTCATCACTAACTCTTTAGTTTCACACTTATGAACTTATTCAACGTGGTTCTCGTAAAATTTGGTCATAAAGCATCATTGATAAGGGAGTGAGGTCATACAGCCTCTGACTTGACGCTCATAAATACACACATATGACTTAACATTCATCATTAACGTAATATCATCATAATCACATAATTCACTTCAGACAATTTAATATGCTTATTCATTTTACGAATGTTTTCTGTCATTCACAATTTCAAACAATGAAATTTACTTACTAGCATCTTTCAAATTAGAGAACGCCTTACGGGTTCGAGTGCGTCGTTTACTTGATGCCATAGTCCAACTATGGTCTTACACATACACATATGTACTGCCATGGTCCAACCATGGTCTTATCCGTCAATTCATCATTGAATGATCGCACTCATTTCCTCGTTAGCAAAGACGTAAAGCATAACATCATACTATCTGTAATTTAATAAGTAAACATAAAATTCAACCACATTAACATACTGATTACACTTATTCAACAAGTGTACATAACCACACATTCCATCAATTTGTGTAGGTGTACTTATCATATTCACTTAATCAAATAGGTTGGGCACATATCATCATATGCATGCCAAGTAAATATGAATGGGTTTATCACCACATAAACATTCATTGTATTCCACGTTTCCACATTTCTCAACTCATGATTATCTCACTTTGTACATTAACACATACATATCATGAACTTCTATCCATACCTTTCTAAGTTTAGTCTCATCACAAACACATTTCAATCACCTCGATATCATTTTTTTTTTTGCATTATCGAAAATAGCTCGGTTGGAAGTCATCCCTGTCTTAACAAAATAATTTCGTTAGAGCCGGGAGATATCACACTATCACGGTCTACATATGGCATGTATAGCTAGACTCACATACGCTATATTAGTCTGAGAATCGACTAAATCATAGCTCTGATACCACTAAATGTAACACCCCATACCCGAGTCCGAAGCTGGGACTAGATACGAGACATTACCGGAACACATGCACTTGTAAACGTATTAAACCGAGTCATAAAATTTCATCCAAATTATGCATCACATAAATTGCATTATCACAAACATATAACTTGAATAACACTAGCCAACATCAACGGCCTTATACAAAATGGACTACTAAATATTAAAGGCCAACATTTTAGGTCAAACCAATTATCACATATACAAATGACTATGTCCCCTATACATGCCATAAACTTAAGAGGTTTGTATTCACTTTTACCCCACGATGATAGCTTGATAGTGTGATTACATCTCTTGCGATCTCCAACTCGAGCTAGCATACAACCCTATAAGATATGGGAAAAGAATGGAAGTAAGCTACAAAGCTTAGTAAGTAAGTATGTAAATAATAAGTGATTTATTAACATGCTTTTATAAATCTTTACAATATGTTCTCAAGATAATACAATCATAATTTCACATAGTTCCACTTTTTATTCATGTTCATCTCAAGCTGTCTACTCGAGTCATAGTCACTAAATTATTTATATCTTGAGCTACGGAACTCCAAATTAAGATCTGCTAATTTTTCCTAAAACTAGACTCACATATCTTCTTACCATAAAATTTCCAGAATTTTTGGTTTATCCAATCAATACAGTTTATTCATTAAAGATTCCCCTGTTTCACTATTCGATAGCTCTAACACCTCTTCACTAAAATTAAAATTCCTCATTATACAGAGTTTGGATAACCTTCCCATTTGTCTCTATCAAAATTAGACTCACCAAGTATTCTGATAATATAAATTACACACCATAACCATTTTTATACAATTTTTAGTTATTTTCCAAATTTGGAACAGGGGATTTCTGAAACCATTCAGACCCTATCTCACTAAAATTTGAATATCTCATAATAGAAATTTTATTTACTCACACCATTGCTTTTATGTGAAAATAGACTCAATAAGCTTTAATTTCATATGTCATTCAGCATATAACTCAATTTATACTATTTATGGTGATTTTTCAAATTCACATAACTGCTGCTGTTTCAATCTATTTTACTGAAAATTTTACTCTCCCATGTTTTCTTTATATTACTTCCATATATGCACACATAACACCAAGCATGTTCAATACTAGCCATACAAATGAATAATCATCACCAATATTTACGAGTATTCATAGTGGCGCTTACACCATATCAGCCTTACCACAATTTCAATCATGTATAACATATCAAACACATTATGCACATACACACATGGTCACATGCACCCTTGTTCACACAAACACTTACTCACGCGTACATTTACCACATTTCTCAATTGGTCACATTCACACATGCACTTATTCATAACATGATCGCACCAATCACCATTAGTAAGTTATCTCATTGAACCCCTTCGGAAAACGCCCGATACTCGGTGGTCTCAGCACATAGCTCCATCTACACATAATTCAGCTTTGTTGTACACATGGTGAAGGTCCCTTATCACCCATGTGACCTAGCCATTCCATCTCGTAGCTTTCTTGTCTACATGGCGTCCAACACTAGGAACCACTCATGCGACCTAGCTACTCATAACCCATAGCTTTCTTGTACACATGGTATACACACAGTATTACACATGTGGCCTAGTTACATATGAAATTATTATCCCGTAGCTTTCTTGCACACATGGTGAAAGTCCCTTATCATCCATGTGGCCTTGCTACATATCAAAATTTGCCATCTCGTAGCTTTCTTGTGCACACGGTGAAGGTCCCTTATCACTCGTGTGACCTAGCTACATATTGTTCGTATCTCTCGGTTTTCCGAAGGGTCAATCGAGAATTTCACATTCCATACATTTTTATATTATAGTTATCACCCAATGATTTCCATAATACCTAGCAAAATAGTTATTGAACAAGTAAAATAAATACATTATTTACATATAAACAAAATAAATACATTATTTACATATAAACTTTCCATTTCACATAATAACCATAGTCATAGAAAACACCTTTAAGCACAACATTTCAACCCATTTTCCTTGTCACCTATGTCACCTTTTATCATAAACATATTATTAAATCAATTCACCAACATAATATACTAAACATGTAATTCAGAAAATATCAATTTAATACCACAATTTAGGTTTCAAACAGACATTACGACATTATTGCATTATTATTAACACACCAACTTACCTCGGTGCAAAATATGGCAAAATTTGCAATTTAGTCCGTAACCTTGCCTTTACCTCGTTCAAGGTCGATTCCACGTTCTTCTCGATCATGAGCTTGGAAAGTTGAGAAAAACCTAGCCATGTCTTCTCCTGGTAAATTTCGTCCATGTGAAGAAGATGGACAAATTTGGCATTTTAATTTTGTTTTTAATTCATTTAATTACCAAATTACCAAAATGCCCCTAACTTAAAAATATCTCATTTCACTTATCTAATGTCCATTTTTGTCCAACAATTTAACCAATGGTCTAATTTCTATTTAAGGACCTCCAATTTAAAATTTCATAGAAATTGGACACTTCTAACATGTAGAACTCAACTTTTGCACTATTTACAATTTAATCCTTTTGACTAAATTGAGTGCCCAAACGTCGAAATTTTCGAACGAAATTTTCACGAAATCTTTCTGTGAAATCGTAGACCATAAAAATATAATAAAAATAATATTTTCCTCAATGGATTTGTGGCCCCAAAACCACTATTCCGACTAGGCCCAAAACGGGCTGTTACAGATATACCCGTTGAACCATTTTGAATACTATCGGATACTCGGGAATCACGTACCCTAAGTGCCACATATATAGCCGAAGCTATCTCCATCTCATATCACATATAATGCTCACTCTCGAGCTATCAACGAGTCTGCTCACACAAGTTGACGGTCATGACGAAACTACACGGTGCTGCTAACACAAGCTGACGAGAATCCGCAACACATGCCGGATAGCTCAGCCACCGGTAGGACGTACGGACCAGCACCCAAATCACATAACCCTTAATGACATGTCATTCGTATCCTAATCTATTCCTAAGGTTCAATCGGGATTTCTCATTGCCGAATCTTCGTCGAACATTTCCGTATAATCATATTCATCAACAATTCAAATATAAAGCATTAAAAAACACAATTTCAATAAGGCTTATTAACATACGAACTTACCTCGAATGCAAAAACGACGAAATGGATCGACTAGTCCAAAACCTTGTTTTTCCCCTATCTAAATCGGAATTTCACTTTTCTTGATCTATATGTAATCAAACTTAACTAATTCAATCATCATTCTATTCAATTTAGTCCAAAATACACATTAAGGCCACTTTACACTTTGGCCCCTAATATTTCAACATTTTTACAATTTAGTCCTTATCTCATAAAAGTACAAATTCATGCAATTTGGTCCCTACCCATTCTAGCCAAATTTCTATTATTACCATTGAAGCCCATATTTTTCATTTATTTCACATTTCTACCACAAAATTTCCACATTTCTCAATTTAATCCCTATAACAATTTTACCAAAAATCACTTTATAAATGTTGTTTATCTAACAACAAAAATATATTTTTTGTCATCAAACATCAAAATACTCATAGATTCATCAATGGAAAAACCCTAAACCTTTAACAATTTTGCAAAATAGTCCCTGGGCTAGCTAGATTAAGCTGCAACGATCTCAAAAACATAGGAATCATTAAAAACGGGACAAAAATCACTCACCAATTGCACAAGTAAGCTTGGCCGAATGAAAAGGATGAAAATGGATTAATTTTTCCCTAGGTTCGGTTGAATATGAAGAAAGAAAAAGATTATACATGTTTTTTTTCATTTAATTAGTCTTTAATTACTAAATACCAAAATTAACCTTAATGAACATCAATTATTTAAGTAAATGCCAAGCCATTATCATCCATTAACTCATTAATGGGTTAATTACCACTTAAGGACCTTCATTTTAGTATTCCAGAGCTATTAGACACCTTTAGTTAATAAAACAAAAGTTTTACACTTTACGCGATTTAGTCCTTTTTATCAAATTAAGCATTCAAACGATAAAATTTCTTAACGATATTTTCACACGATCATACTACTATCATGCTGTAGACATTAAAATAAGTATAAAATAATAATTTTGACCTCAGATTTGTGGCCCCGAAACCACTATTCTGATTTGACTAAAAATGGGCTGTTACAACTCTCCCCCTTAGTAATTTTTGTCCCCGAAAATCTTACCAGAAAAGAGGTTAGGGTACTGTTTTATCATAGCTTCCTCAGGTTACCACGTAGCTTCTTCGACACCATGACGTTGCCCCAAAACTTTTATCAAAGCTATGCTTTTATTCCTCAACTCTTTAATCTCTCGAGCTAAAATTCTGATCAGTTTTTCATTATATGCCATATTAGGCTGAATTTCAAACTCTGTTGGAGAATTTACGTGTGATGGATCTGATCTATATCGACGTAACATTGACACATGAAACACATTATGGATCTTTTCTAATTCTGACGGTAAAGCTAGTCGATATGCCACTGACCCTATTCTTTTGATGATCTCATACGGCCCGATAAATCGCGAACTTAATTTTCCTTTACGACCAAAACGAAGAATCTTCTTCCATGGAGATACTTTCAAAAATACTCTGTCACCGATTTGAAATTCAATGTCTTTGCATTTCAAATCCACATACGACTTCTGTCGATCTGAAGCTGCTTTCAAACTGTCACAAATTATTTTCACTTTATCTTCAGTCTCTCTAACCAAATCAACCCAGTGAATCTTTTTCTAACTAAGCTCGGTCTAGTACAACAGAGTTCGGCATTTACGACCATACAATGCTTCATACGGTGCCATCTTTACGCTTGATTGAAAACTATTATTATACGCAAATTTAACTAATGGCAAATATTTCTCTCAGTTACCTTCAAACTCTAAAACACAGCAACGAAGCATATCTTTGAGAATCTGACTTACTCTCTCAGACTGACCGTCAGTTTGCGGATGAAAAGCAGTACTAAAATGCAACCGTGTACCTAAAGCTTCTTGCAATTTCTCCCAAAATCTCGATGTAAACCTCAGATCTCTATCCGAAATAATATAAACTGGCACCCCGTGCAATCTAACGATCTCAGAGATGTACAATTCAGCCTGTAACACCCCATACCCGAGTTCGAGGCTCAGACCGGATATGAGACATTACTATGCTTGAACTTACTTAATCATGACATTACGAGCTATAAAATTTCGTTCCAAAATTAAACTTCTCATTCTTAAACAATTCGTACATTTCATGGGCCTACGAGGCCTTAAACTCATGTTCGTAAACTTTCGACAATCAAACAGGAATCTTTCCTTAAAACAGGGGTCACACGCCCATGTGACTTGAGACACGCCCGTGTACCCCTTAACATGCCCATGTCTTCCAACTGTGGGAAGCTACTGACTATCTGACACGGCCATAGCACGCCCGTGGCCTTAGCCCGTGCATAAAAACCTTAGCATTCTAACTTGAATCACACGGCCTGGGCACGCCCGTGCTACCCAACCGTGGGGAGTTACTGACTATATTCACACGACCCTGACACGCCCGTGGGCTCAGACCGTGTGCTAATCCTCGATATACTGACTTAATATACAAAGGTGCGAGGGTACACGGCCTGACACTGCGCTGTGTGTCCAACCGTGTGGGCATTTAAAGGCTATTTACCAAGCCAATTGCCATCTTGAAAATAGATACATTTCATACTCATTTCAACAAGCAATTTTACTATCTCATTCATGAATAATACTACATGCTTCATTGATATTTTTAGACATACACACTTGGCCAATCTCTTAGCCATATACAAAAGAATAATAAACTTAGTAGCCTATGCTTTGGCTCTTCTAAGAATATTTACTCAAAATGGATGTTTCCTATGCATGCCATACTTAAAATCAACTTGGCTATACCAAAATGGCGATTGATAGTGTGCTACGAGCTCCGACTTTAATGATCCACAATTTAGCTTGGCGGGACTACATGAAAAGAAAGAATTAAAGACGTAAGCATTTAGATTAGTAAGTTTGCATATGAAACACATATCAACATACTTGCTTAAATAAACCATTTGACATAATCAATGGTATCATAATTTCAGCTATAAAGCTTATTTGCTCATACTTGGTTCTTACATGCCTTGTAATACTTACTAGTCTCATACTTGTGAAGTAAACAAGATACTTGTATCACTTGATCACATTGATCAGCATACTTTAACATAGTAATCATAATCTCTATTTCATCATTCATAATATGACTAATATTTGTCCCCACTTGATAATGATTTTGCTTACTAAGCTTTCTTGTTATCTCTTGTGAGCTTATCTCATTTGCCAGATGAATTCCTATGAATAACCGAGAATACCAAATCTCTTACCATGAACTTGATGCTAAAGCCATATTTTGGATATGGTCTTACATGGGATATCTCATCTTGGTTTCAAGGCCATGTCTTGACATGGACTTATATGAAATCTTCCTCTTGATAACTTGTTGAATGCCAAGCTTGGATCCTTGGACTTACATGATAACTTATTCAATTCCAAGCTTGGGTCCTTGGACTTACATGATAAACTTGTAAATGCCAAGCTTGGGTCCTTGGACTTACATGATAACTTGCTTGATTGTCGATGCCATGCCTCGGCTTGGTCTTATACGAACTTTCTCATACTTGATCTCATTAATTTCATTGTTTAACTTAACGTTAAACAATTTCATAATAACATTGTACATTATACTAAGCAATTCAATGATATAAATCATAAAGCTTAGAAATCATACAAACTTACCTCGATATACAAAATGTAGCTAGATATGCAATTTAGTCCTCGACCTTGTTCTTGCCTCGATTTTGATCTGGGCTTTGTTTTTCTTGATCTATAGTCATAAATAGATCATTTAATAATCACATTGACTAAATTGACTCTTTACTCATACTTTCGCAAAATTACTATTTTGCCCTTATACTTTCTTATATTTGCACTTTTGCCCCAAGGCTCGTAAAAAAATTTTCATTCAACTTTCTTAAACTTCATGCTTAGCTGAATCATTTTCTCTACTTTAACAATCATCAATTCTTGCTATTTTTAACATGTAAGACCAATTTTCATAACTATTACAAAATGGTCCATACTATCATCTTTCATGAAATTTACTTAGAAAAATATGTTTATCTAACATCAAACTCTCATAAACTTCCATAAAAATTCATTTAACATGCATATCAATCGTGGGTAGATTTTTGAACATGCACTTTAGCTCACTTTATAGCTAAAAATAGCTTACTCATGCTACCGGGACTTCAAAAATACGAAGAATATAAAAAATGGGGCTAAGATAAACTTACTAGCAAGCTTGAAAGATGAACAAAACCTAGCTATGGGTTCTTCAAAATTTCGGCACACACAAGGAAGAAGATGAATGATTTTTATCATCTTTTTCTTATTTTAATCACTTATTAGACAAATGACCAAAATGCCCTTATCATAAAAAATTTCTTAACTTACTAACTCATGTCCAATTTTGTCCAAAAATTTTAATTTGGACAAATTTCTATTTAAGGACTCATAATTTCTATTCTAAAGCTATTTCATACAAAATGCTTCTAGAAACCCATAAATTGCAACTTTTGCAATTTAGTCCTTTTTGACCATTCAACCTTAATTTAGCCAAATTGCTTCATAAAACTTTCACACTACATGGCATAAACCTTTAAAGACTCATATATTCACCTCGGGTTCGTGGTCTCGCACCACTATTCTGACTAGGCCCTAAATCGGGCTGTTACAATTCTCCCCCCTTAGGGATTTTGGTCCTCGAAAATCTTACCAGAAAACAGATTTGGATATTGGTTTCTCATACTCTCTTCTGGTTCCCACGTAGCTTCTTCTATCCCATGTCTTTGCCACAATACTTTCACTAGGGCGATGCTTTTATTTCTTAGCTGCTTGACTTCTCGAGCCAAAATCTTGACTGGTTCCTCACCATAAGTCATGTCGGGATAGATTTCTACCTCTGACGGGGTAATTACATGTGAAGGGTCTGATCTGTAGCGTCGCAACATAGACACGTGAAACACATCATGCATCTTTTCTAACTCTAATGGCAAAGCCAATCGGTAAGCTACCGGCCCAACTTTCCCGATAATCTCATATGGTCCAATAAAACGTGGGCTTAACTTGCCTTTCCGGCCAAATCTGAGAACTTTTCTCCACGGTGACACTTTCAAAAAAACTTTATCCCCGACTTGGTACTCTATCTCTTTTCTCTTTAAATCCGAATAGGATTTCTGTCTGTCTGAGGCAGCTTTTAAACATTCTCGTATCACTTTCACTTTCTCTTCAGCTTCTCTAACCAAATCAACCCCGTTAATTTGGTTTTCCTTGAGTTCAGTCCAAAACAAAGGTGTTCTGCACTTACGCCCATAAAGTGCCTCATAAGGTGCCATCTTTAAACTCGACTGAAAACTATTGTTATAGGCAAATTCTGCTAATGGGAGGAACTTTTCCCAACTGTCTCGGAATTCAAGAATACAACATCGAAGCATATCTTCGAGTACTTGAATTAACCTCTCCGACTGACCGTCAGTTTGAGGATGAAAGGCCGTACTAAAGTTCAACTTTGTACCCAGGGCCTCTTGTAACTTCTTCCAAAATCTGGATGTGAATCTCGGATCTCTATCCGATATAATTGACAAGGGAACTCCGTGAAGTCTTACTATTTCTAAAACATACAAGTTTTCCAACTTGTCGAGTGAGAAGTCTACTCGAACAGGTATAAAATGGGCTGACTTGGTGAGTCTATCAATTACATCCCGTACAGCATCTTTCTTACTCGGTGATAACGGTAAACCAGTCACAAAATCCATCATGATACGATCCCATTTCCACTCGGGTACCATAATTGGTTGAAGTAAACCCGAAGGTACTTGGTGTTCAGCCTTTACTTGCTGACAAATCATGCACTTGGAAACGAACTCTGAAATGTCTTTCTTAATTCTTGGCCACCAATACTGTTGCTTCAAATCATTAAACATTTTGGTACTACCCGGATGCACAGATAAACATCCATTATGGGCCTCATGCAAAATTTTCTGTATAAGCTCTTCCTTTCTTGGTACACAAACTCTATCTTTGAACATCAAACTTCCATTGGGATTAATCCAAAAATTGGATTCAACATCTGACTCACATTGAGCTCTTTTGACTTGCAACTCGTTATCTTCTCTCTGAGCCTCAAAAATCTCTTGAAGGAATACTGGTCTAGCTTTTAACTCAGCTAGTATAGAACCACTGTCGGATAAAGTTATCTGTGAATTCATTGCCCTTAATGCAAAAAGAGACTTTCTGCTCAAAGCATCGGTGACTACATTCGCCATGCCAGGATGGTAGTCAATAACCAACTCATAGTCTTTTATCAACTCTAACCATCTTCTTTGCCTTAAGTTCAACTCTCTTTGCGTCATCAAGTACTTCAAACTCTTGTGATCTGTAAAAATTCGACATCTCTCACCATATAAGTGGTGTCTCCATATCTTCAATGCGAAGACTATGGCAGCCAACTCTAGAACATGTGTCGGATAATTCTTTTCATGAGGCTTCAACTGTCTGGAGGCATATGCAATCACCTTGCCTTCTTGCATAAGTACACAGCCTAATCCATTTAAGGACGCATCATTGTAAATTATGAATTCTTTCATTGTCTCGAGTTGTACTACTAATCGGAGCTTAGTCAACAAAGCTTTCAATCTCTCAAAACTTTGTTGACATTTTTCTGTCCACTCAAACTTCACATTTTTCTATAACAATTTCGTTATCGAGGTTGCAATCATGGAAAATCCTTTGACAAATCTTCGGTAATAGCCGGCTAGGCCTAGGAAACTTCTAACCTCAGAGACATTCCTCGGAGGATTCCAGTCCATTATGGCCGAAATCTTACTTGGTTCTACTCGAACTCCTTCTCTTGAGACAATGTGTCCCAGAAACCCTACCTCCCTGAGCCAAAATTCACTTTTACTGAACTTGGCATATAACTGATTTTCTCGAAGAGTCTGTAAAACTGTCCGTAGGTGCTCAGCATGATCATTCTCATCTTGGGAATAAATCAGTATGTCGTCAATAAAAACGAATACAAACTTGTTGAGGTATGGTCTAAAAATGCAGTTCATTAAGTCCATGAATACTGCAGGAGCATTGGTCAAACCAAAGGGCATGACTAAAAATTCATAATGCCCATACCTTGTTCGAAAAGCCGTCTTGGACACGTCTGAGTCCTTTACTCTCAACTGGTAGTACCCCGATCTCAAGTTTATCTTGGAGAACACATTGGCTCCCTTCAATTGATCGAACAAATCATCGATCCTTGGCAAAGGGTACTTGTTCTTTACTGTCACTTTATTAAGCTGACGGTAATCTATGCATAATCTCATGATGCCATATTTCTTTTTCACGAATAAAACCGGAGCACCCCATGGTGAACAACTAGATCTTGCAAAGCCTTTATCATCAACTCTTGCAATCAGTAACTTCAACTCTTTTAATTACGATGGAGCAATTACAGTAAGGAGTAATAATAGATATCGATGCAGTCACGGAACTAACTCAATATTGAACTCAACCTCTCTCGATTGGAGGTAATCCTGTAATTCATGGGGAAAAAGACATCCAAGTACTCACATACTATCGATGCTTGACTCAATCTTTGACCTGTTTCTTTATCATTCATCACAAAAGCCGGATATGCCTCATACCCCTTTCTCATGTATCTACATGTGCGTCATATGAGAAATCAATACCGCAATCTACTCTGTTTCTCGATTCTATGTGAAGGGTGTCCCCATTCTCACATCTCATATCAATGTATTTCTTCCCATAATTAACTATTACATTATGGGCGATCAACTTCGATCCATACCGAGAATGAGATCAAACTCATCAAATGGTAACAACATAAGGTTTGCTTTAAAACAATGACCTCTAATCATTAATGGACAATCTTTACATATTTCATCAACTAACACACTCTTGCCTAAGGGATTAGACACTTTAATCATAAATTACTGAGTCTATAGGCATACTCAAATCGAATGCTAATCTCATGCAAATATAGGAGTGTGTGGATCCAGGATCTATTAAAGCAATAACTTTAATATCATGAAGAGAAAAGGTACCCGTAACAACTTCATGGGAAGATGCCTCTTCGCGAGCACGAATGGCATAAGTCCTCGCAGGTGCTCTACCCTCGGGTCTCGCAGCCTGCTCTCTAGGGTTACCCCTTCCTCTAACCCCACTTCCTGGGTTTCTCTGCGGTCTTTCTCTGACAATACTCCTAGATCTCGGATTCTGAGCTCTCTCTTCTTTCGTCATCTCTGGACAATCTTTTATGTAGTGGTCTTGCGAACCACATCTGAAGCATACATTTTCGTACGCTCGGCATTCTCCAAAATGGTGTCTGCTACACTGTGGGCATTCGGGTCTATCAAATCGAACATTCCCCACACTAGCGACTGAAGTATTCTGTGCCTTATTTCCCGAATACTGCTTACTCTTGTCCTTCCATGAAGATCTAGTGGAAGTAGTCGATCGAGTAAGGAATTCTTTTGACTTCTTGGATGAGGATTGGAATGACTTATTCCATTGTCTCTTTTTGGAGTCACGAGACTCTGCTTCAGATTTTCTCTTCTCTTTTACTAGTTCTTCGGCTTTGCAAGCCCTCTCTACTAGCACCACAAATTCCTTCAATTCTAGGACAGCAACGAACAATTTGATGTCCTCATTTAGTCCACCTTTGAACCTCTTGCTCATGATGGCCTTAGTGGACACACATTCTCGAGCATATTTGCTGAGTCTTACAAGCTCACGCTCATAGTCAGTCACTGACATCTTGCCTTGCTTCAATTCTAGGAATTCTTTTCTTTTCTGGTCCACAAACCTTTGACTAATATACTTTTTCTTGAACTCCTCTTGGAAAAACTCCCATGTGATCTTTTCCCTCAGTACTACCGACACAAGGGTGTTCCACCATTGGTAAGCAGAATCTCTTAGAAGAGAGACTACGCACTTCATGCATTCCTCAGATGTGCATGACAACTCATTAAATACACTGATGGTATTTTCTAACCAGAACTCAGCTCTTTCCAGATCGTCATCTTTTCTAGCCCGGAATTCTTCAGCCCCATGTTTCCTAATCCTATCAACTGGAGGTTTAACTCCTCTTGCCACCTCTATCACTTAAGGGGTTGTAGGAATAGGTTGCGGAATAAGCGGGGGTGGAGGGGGTTGTACATTTGGATTCGTACGAACGAACTCCGTATACCAGGTGTTCATCATATGGAGGAAGGCTTCTCTAGCCTCTTCTCCTCCTTGACTCACCGTAGTGGGTCTATTCTCATTCTCATTTGGCACCGTCCCTTCTACGGGAGCTGGTGCATTACTTTCCACATCATCCGCCACATTTCTGTCGGGATCCATTAATATATGTATAAAAACAATTTAAGTCGTCAGGAGTTGTCACACTATCATTATAAAAACATTCTTACGTATGGCATGTATAGCTACACTCGTGATCATGCTACGTTAGTCATAGAACCGACTAAACCGTAGCTCTGATACCACTAAATCTAACACCCCATACCCGAGTCCGAGGCTCAGATCGGATACGAGATATTACTATGCTTGAACTTACTTAATCATGACATTACGGGCTATAAAATTTCGTTCCAAAATTATAACTTCTCATTCTTAAACAATTCGTACATTTCATGGGCCTACGAGGCCTTAAACTCATGTTCATAAACTTTCGAAAATCAAACGGGAATCTTCCCTTAAAATAGGGGTCACACGCCCATATGACTTGAGACACGCCCGTGTACCCCTTAACACGCCCATGTCTTCCAACCGTGGGAAGCTACTGACTATCTAACACGGCCATAGCACGCTCGTGGCCTTAGCCCGTGCATAAAAACCTTAGCATTCTAACTTGAATCACACGGCCTGGGCACGCCCGTGCTACCCAACTGTGGGGAGTTACTGACTATATTCACACGACCACGACACGCCCGTGGGCTCGGGTCGTGTGCTAATCCTCGATATCTTGACTTAATATACAAAGGTGCAAGGTACACACGGCCTAGACACACGCCCGTGTGTCCAACCGTGTGGGCATTTAAAGGCTATTTACCAAGCCAATTGCCATCCTGAAAATAGATACATTTCATACTCATTTCAACAAGCAATTTTACTATCTCATTCATGAATAATACTACATGCTTCATTGATATTTTTAGACATACACACTTGGCCAATCTCTTAGCCATATACAAAAGAATAATAAACTTAGTAGCCTATGCTTTGGCTCTTCTAAGAACATTTACTCAAAATGGATGTTTCCTATGCATGCCATACTTAAAATCAACTTGGCTATACAAAATGGCGATTGATAGTGTGCTACTGAGCTCGACTTCAATGATCCACACGCTTTAGCTTGGCGGGACTACATGAAAAGAAAGAATTAAAGACGTAAGCATTTAGCTTAGTAAGTTTGCATATGAAACACATATCAACATACTTGCTTAAATAAACCATTTGACATAATCAATGGTATCATAATTTCAGCTATAAAGCTTATTTGCTCATACTTGGTTCTTACATGCCTTGTAATACTTACTAGTCTCATACTTGTGAAGTAAACAAGATACTTGTATCACTTGATCACATTGATCAGCATACTTTAACATAGTAATCATAATCTCTATTTTATCATTCATAATATGACTAATATTTGTCCCCACTTGATAATGATTTTGCTTACTAAGCTTTCTTGTTATCTCTTGTGAGCTTATCTCATTTGCCCGATGAATTCCTTTGAATAACCGAGAATACCAAATCTCTTACCATGAACTTGATGCTAAAGCCATATTTTGGATATGGTCTTACATGGGATATCTCATCTTGGTTTCAAGGCCATGTCTTGACATGGACTTATATGAAATCTTCCTCTTGATAACTTGTTGAATGCCAAGCTTGGATCCTTGGACTTACATGATAACTTGTTCAATGCCAAGCTTGGGTCCTTGGACTTACATGATAAACTTGTCAATGCCAAGCTTGGGTCCTTGGACTTACATGATAAACTTGTCAATGCCAAGCTTGGGTCCTTGGACTTACATGATAACTTGCTTGATTGTCGATGCCATGCCTCGGCTTGGTTTTATACGGACTTTCTCATACTTGATCTCATTAATTTCATTGTTTAACTTAACGTTAAACAATTTCATAATAACATTGTACATTATACTAAGCAATTCAATGGTATAAATCATAAAGCTTAGAAATCATACAAACTTACCTCGATATACAAAATGTAGCTAGATATGCAATTTAGTCCTCGACCTTGTTCTTGCCTCGATTTTGATCCAGGCTCGGTTTTCTTGATCTATAGTCATAAATAGATCATTTAATAATCACATTGACTAAATTGACTCTTTACTCATACTTTCGCAAAATTACTATTTTGCCTTTATACTTTCTTATATTTGCACTTTTGCCCCAAGGCTCGTAAAAAAAATTTCATTCAACTTTCTTAAACTTCATGCTTAGCTGAATCATTTTCTCTACTATAACAATCATCAATTCTTGCTATTTTTAACATGTATGACCAATTTTCATAACTATTACAAAATGGTCCATACTATCATCTTTCATGAAATTTACTTAGAAAAAGATGTTTATCTAACATCAAACTCTCACAAACTTCCATAAAACATCATTTAACATGCATATCAATCATGGGTAGATTTTTAAACATGCACTTTAGCTCGCTTTATAGCTTAAAATTGCTTACTCATGCTACCGGGACTTTAAAAATACAAAGAATATAAAAAACGGGGCTAAGATGAACTTACTAGCAAGCTTGAAAGATGAACAAACCCTAGCTATGGGTTCTTCAAAATTTCGGCACACACAAGGAAGAAGATGAATGATTTTTATCATCTTTTTCCTATTTTAATCACTTATTAGACAAATGACAAAAATGCCCTTATCATAAAAAAATTCTTAACTTACTAACTCATGTCCAATTTTGTCCAAAAATTATAATTTGGACAAATTGCTATTTAAGGACTCATAATTGCTATTCTAAAGCTATTTCATACAAAATGCTTCTAGAAACCCATAAATTGCAAATTTTGCAATTTAGTCCTTTTTGACCATTCAACCTTAATTTAGCCAAATTGCTTCATGAAACTTTCACACTAACATGCAAACATGGCATAAACCTTTAAAGACTCATATATTCACCTCGGGTTCGTGGTCTCGTACCACTATTCCAACTAGGCCCTAAATCGGGCTGTTACACAGCCAATCTATCAAGCGAGAAGTCTGTACATTTCGGAACGAAATGTGTCGATTTCGTCAGTCGATCAACAAAAACCCAAATAGCATATTTCTTTTTCAGAGATAGGGGCAATCCTGATATGAAATCCATCATAACTCTATCCATTTCCACTCTGGCATCTTCACTGGTTGTAGCAATCCCGAAGGCACCTGATGTTCAGCTTTAACTTGCTGACAAACCAAACATCTCAATACAAACTCTGAAATGTCTCATTTCATGCCTAACCACCAATACAACTGCTTCAAATCATTATACATTTTTGTACTTCCTGGATGAACAGATAAACAACCACTGTGTGCTTCTTGTAGAATTTTTTGATAAGCTCGAAATTCTTTGGTACACAAATTCTAACTCGAAACATTAGACAATCATCGAATCCGATCTGATACTCTGAATCAATAGTCGACTCACATTGCACTCTTTTAGCTTGTAATTCATTGTCACATTTCTGAGCTTCACAAATTTGCTGAAGAAATAACGGTTTAGCTTTTAACTCAGCCAAAATTGAACCATCGTCAAACAAAGTTAACTGAGTGTTCATCGCCCGCAACGCAAGCAAAGATTTTCTACTCAGAGCATCCGCGACTACATTCGCTTTCCCCGGATGATAATCAATTATCAATTCATAATCTTTCAACAACTCGAGCCATCTTCGTTGTCGAAAATTCAAATCTTTCTGAGTCATTATATACTTCAAACTCTTGTGGTCGGTAAAGATATGTTACTTTTCACTGAATAAATGATGTCGCCAAATTTTCAAGTAAAATACAATAGCGGCCAACTCTAAATCGTACACAATTTAGTCCTTTTTATCAAATTAAGCATTCAAACGATAAAATTTCTTAACGATATTTTCACACGATCAGACTATCATGCTGTAGACATTAAAATAATTATAAAATAATTATTTCAACCTCGAGTTTGTGTTCCCAAAACCAATATTCTGATTTGACTAAAAATGAGCTGTTACACCTACATTAAAATAGCATGCTTGAAATCTTCAAACATGCCACATGTGTGGCCGGCCATGGGGGGAGTATGTAACAACCCGATTTTGGGCCTAGTCGGAACAGTGGTTTCGGGACCACAAATCTGACAAGGAAAAATTTATTTTTATTATATTTTTATGGTATACAATTTCACGAAATGATTTTGTGAAAATTTTGTTCGAAAATTTCGACGTTTGGGCACTCAATTTAGTCAAAAGGACTAAATTGTAAAAAGTGCAAAAGTTGAGTTCTACATGGTAGACGTGTCCAACTGTTATGAAATTTTATATTGGAGGTCCTTAAATGGTAATTAGAACATTGGTTAATTTGTTGGACAAAAATGGACATGAAATAGGTGAAATAGAATATTTTTAAGTTAGGGGCATTTTGGTCATTGTCCAATTTTTGTCTATCTTCAACCCCATGGCCGAATTTCACAAGAGGAAACCATGGCTAGGGTTTTTCAAGCTTCCAAGCTCAATTTTAAGTCTGTTCTAGCCCCGTTTTTAATTATTTTTACGTTTTTGAAATCCTCGTAACAAGATCTATCTATTTCTACTACTAATTTGAGAAATGTTAAAGTCTAGGGTTTTGACCCATGATGAATATGTGTGTATTTTTGTATTTAATGGTAGAAAATGCATGTTTATGGTTAGAGAAACGACTTTTACTAAGTGATTTTCGGTGAAAATGCTAAAAGGGACTAATTTGGAAAAGTTATAAAATTTGTCATAAAAGTGTGAATTAGTGGAAATTGTCGGTTGTTGTGGTTTTGAAAATGGTTCGGGTAGGCTTAAAATACAAGGAAATTGAATAAAAATCATTTTACGAGCCTAGGGGCAAAAGTGTAAATATGACAAAGTTTAGGGGAAAAAATGTAAATTTTGCCAAAATGTGAATTTAGGCTATTTTGAGTAGTAGGATGAATAAATGAGTTATATGTGTTGTTATACATCAAGGAAAATGAGATTCGGACTTAGAACGGGGGAAAAACAAATAATATGACGAATAAGTCCTTATCACCGATTGTTCTACCGAGGTAAGTTTGTATGTAAATAATACATCATTTTTTATTTATATTTTAATATTTTGTTATATTATATGAGATATTCTTGAATATGGAGTAATTATTTGATGTAAATTATGAATTGTGAATGATTATGGATGAATTGGTAAAATGTTGAAAAGTGAGAATTCCCGGTTGAACCTTCGGGATAGAAAAGATACGAATGAGGTAGCTAGGTCACATGTGTGGTACTAAGTGTAGGCCACTATGTGTACAAGAGAGCTTCGAGATGGTTTTAGGTCACGTGTGTAGTACTAAGTGCAGGCTTCTACGTGTACTAGACGGATAGGTTGCATGTATAGTACTAAGTGCAGGCTACTATGCATACCCGATAGCTTCGATCACATGTGTGGTACTAAGTGCAGGCCACTATGTGTAAGTGATGGTTTTGGTCACATGTGTAGTACTAAGTGCAGGCTACTATGTGCACGAGATAGCTTCGGCTACGAGGGTGGTACAATGTGCAGGCCACCGTGTATCTGTTATTATTCTGATGAGTTGAACGGGAAATTGAGTAAGTGAAAATACATGTGATCATGTAACGACTAAGTGTAATTGAATATGATTATGTGATGAATAAGTGCAGGTATAAGTGTGAAAAGTTATGAAAAATGTGCTCGATATTTGATCAAACCTTCGGTAAGATGAAATGGAGTAAGTGAAATTATGAAAGAGTAAATTTAGCAACAAAACAGTTTTGGACAGCAGCAGTTGTGTGACTTTAAAAAATCACCAAAAATGGTGGAAACCGAATTAGAAGTTTAATAAGATATTAAATAAAATCTTATTGAGTATATTTTCACATAAAAGAAACAGTGTAAACAAATAAATTTCATATTCTGTGAAATTCAAATTTTTGTGAGACAGGGTCAGAATGATGTCGGAATCCCCTGTTCTGACTTTGGAAAATCATTAAAAATTGTATTAAAATAATTATGGTTTATAATTTATATTATTAAATTTATTAATGAGTCTAATTTCAAGAGAAACAAATGGGAACATTTTCAAAATTCTTTATGATGAGATAATTAATTTATAGTGTAGAGGGGTTGGAACTGTCGGACAGCGAAATAGGGGAGACTTTAATGAATAAAATGTCCTTATTGGCTAAACCAAAAATTCTTAAAATTTAATGGTAAGAATATATTTGAGTCTAGTTTCAGGGAAATTTTTTGGATCTTTATCTGAAGTTCCGTAACTCAAAATAGAAATAATTTAGTAACTATGACTCGAGTAGACAGCTTGAGATGAACATAAGTAAATAGTGAAATTTTGTGCAATTATGATTATATTACCTTGAGAACATATTGTGAGGATTGGTAAAAACATATTAATTAATTTCTTATTATTTACCTGCTAACTTACTAAGCTATATAGCTTACCCCCCTTCCTTTCCTTTTTCCTATAGTGTCACAAAGGCTAGCTCGGTTGGAGATCGTCGGAGTTTCTATCACACTATGAAGCTTTTGACTGGTATCAATTCCTTCAAGTAATTTAAGTATGTGGCATGTATAGAGACTTAGTCATTTTATGTATGTGTTATTATGTTTTGGTCAAATGTATTGGCTTGTAATGGTTAAAGGTTATTGTAGTATGTAGCCATGCTAATTGGCTTATATTGGCTAATTGATTGTAAGCCTATATATATTATTTATATGCCAATTTCTTGTGATGTGAGCTGTGTTTGCATGATACATGATGAGTTGTGGGTTATGGCCTAAATACCTAATGGTTAATGTGCTAGTAGTCTTGATGTTGAATGGCTAAGTTTGGCTCAATGGTATGTTATGATAATTAGATATAATTATGCATGTATAAGACTTGTTTAGGATACCTGTTTTGAAGAAAAATTTTCTAAGTGCTGTGAAATTTTCCAAAGTTCTCGATTTAGTCCCGAACCGCTTCCAAAGCATGTTTTGGGCCTTGTAGGTCCATATTAGGGACTCTATGATTGAATATGAAAAGTTTTAAATTTGGATGGAAATTTGTGACTCGGAAATGATCGGTTATAGGTGATTAAGTCCGGTAATGCCTCGTACCCTATTCCGATGACGGATACGGTTAAGGGGTGTTGCAGAGTGTTTGGCTGCTGATTTTTTCTATTTTTAGCAGCCTTCTCAACCTATAAATACCCCCATTTGCTGCTCCCTTTAAACATATCTCAACTCTTCTCATCTCTTCCCTTCTCTCTCAATTTTCTCTCTTCATTCCCTTCCATTGTTCTTCATTTTCTTCCCCTATCCCCTTGCCGATTTCACCTCTTGAAAAAGAGTCATTCAACCACCATTTGAAGTAGCATTCGAGTGTTCGTGGAAGCCTCGGTTCAAGTAATTGCTTGAATTGGCATAGAGATATGTACAAGAGATTATTTTAATTTCATAAGTATGTATGTGCATTAACACATTTGGGAAGAAGACAAGCAAGTCAAAGAAGAATCGAAGAGATGAACTTCGAAAATTTGAATAAAGGAAATGGAGCAAACCCTGCTCAAAATCCTATCCTTATTGCTGATGATAGGGATTGAGCTCTAAGATAGCATGTCGTGCTAGTGTTTCATGATCTTAATCCGGGTATTAGGAGACCCGAAATTGAGGCACAACAGTTCAAACTGAAGCCAGTCATGTTCCAGATGCTTCAGATAGTGGGCCAATTCAGTGGAATGCCTACCGAAGATCCTCACCTACACTTAAGACTGTTCATGGAGGTGAGCGATTCTTTCATGTAATAGCCCATTTTCAGTGAAATCGAAACAGTGGTTTCAGGACCACAAATTCGAGTCATAAAGAAAATTTATTTTAAAATTATTGCATGGTCTGCATTATGATAGGGATATTATATGAAAATTTTGATAATAAAATTTTACCAATTTCATGATTAATTATAGAAAGGACCAAATTGCATAAAAATTCAAAAGTTGAATTCTAGTAGCTTGAAGGATTAAATAGCTACGGAATTCAAAACTTGAGGTCCTTATATGGTAATTAGACCATTAAGAAAAATTTAATAGATATTTATGATGAATCATCCATGGAAAATTAGAAAAAGAAAAGGACTAAATTGGAAAGTGGAAAAATTAATGGATGATAAATAATTAAATAGAAATATCATATTATTATTATCATCTTCTTCCCCAAAAATACATGGAAACCTTAGGAAAGAGAAAACAAGCTTTCTTGGCTTAATTGGGTAAGTAATATTGTCTTGTTTTTAGTAATTTTTATATTTTCGAGATCAGAATAGCTTAATCTGTCTATTTTGGGGATAATTTGTAAATACATCAAAGTAAAAATATTTTGTCAAGGATGTAAATGCTGAAATTTTGAAATTTATGGTAGAAAATGGAAGGTTGTTGATAGATAAACAACTTTTGTAAAGTGAATTTTCATGAAATTGTGATTTAGGGACTAAATTGTAAAAATATAAAATCATGGAAAATTTTTGATTTTTATGAAATATACGTGCTGTAAATATTATATGTAAAATCGGTTTGGCTTGGAATAAGGATTAAATTTCATGAATTTCATTTTCCGAGCCTAGGGACGAAATTGTCGTTTATGAAAAGTATAGGGGCAAAATGGTAATTTTGCCCAAAATGTGAATTGAATTAAGTTGAGTATGAATGGATTAAATTGAGTATAAATTGAATTAAATTTTGCCCATATATCCATTTATAACTTCATCAACCATATAGGTTCAGTACGTACCTTAGCCAACACTTAGTTAATGACCATTCACGCTACTCAATGCTCAATACTTCATTTCGATCGACCTTTGTTATTCGTTCGATTTGTTCGCACACTTAGTGCCAAATTTATAGTTGAAGCTTAAATATTATCGCACACTTAGTGCCTTTACTTTAAACCGATTCTAACTCGCTATCGCACACACAGTGCCAATCAATAAAACCGAAGCTTCTATTACTTCTCACACACAGTGCTATTCATCCTTGTCTCGATTTTATTTACGCAGACTTAGTACCTCATATTTCAATCTCTCATATAACATTTCTAATTCAATAACCATACATTCATTCATTTCATAACTCATTGATATGAATTTAACAATTCGTATTATATCCGAACTTACCTCGGACATAGAAATACTGAGACTAGTCGATCAATCGAGCACTTTGTCTTTGCCTCGATCTCCATCCGAATCTCTCCTTTCTTGATTTATACATATTAAAATTTAGCTCATTCATTCACCAAATCATTCAATTTAATCCAACACACATATTTAGGGCATTTTACAAAATAGCCCTCACATTTTCACATTTCGACACTTTAGTCCCTATTTCATAAAATCATCAAATACACATAATTTCATTTCACCCATGCCTAGCCGAATTCTCCTTATATCCATACAAGCCCACACATTCCATTTATTTCACATTTTAGTCCTCCAATTTCTTATTTTCACAATTTAGCCCAAATTACTCAATTTCACCAAAAATTCAAAGACAAAATATGTTAATCTTTAACATATCTTTCATATTTCATCATCAACTATCACAAAACTCAAACATTCATCAATGGCTTATCTCAAAATCACCATCAAATTCTAAATTTAAAGCATGGGTTTGATAGTGTACAAAGCAACGATCACAAAAACGTAGAAATTATCGAAAACCGATCAAAAATCATACCTCAATTATCCAAGCTTAGTGTTGAACCCTAGAACTCTTTTTCCTTTATTTTTCCTTCGCAATTTTGGCAAGAACAAGATGAATGAAGCATTATTTATGTTTTACATAATTAAAAATATAACTTAAATCATCATTTACCTATTTGCCCTTAATGAATTAACCATTAAAACATGTAATGGTTGTCCATATTTGTCCACTATTAATCAAAATGGTATAATTACCATTCGAGGCCATCACATTCAAAAGCCAACTCATTTAAGCACATTAACAATTAGCACACAGCTTTTATATTTTATGCGATTAAATCAATTTTCTCAAATTAAGCACACAATCGATAAAATTTTCACACAGAAATTTCACACATGCTTAGTCACATACTTTAAACACCAAAAATAATATTAAAATATTTTTTTGACCTCGGATTTGTGGTCTCGAAACCACTATTTCAACTAGGGTCTAAACTAGATTGTTACAACTCTCCCCCCTTAGGGATTTTCGTCCCCGAAAATCTTACCAGTGAATAGGTTCAGATATTGCTCTCTCATAATGTTTTCAGGCTCCCACGTAGCCTCTTCCACTCCGTGTTTGTCCCACAACACTTTCACTAAAGAAATTTTCTTATTTCTCGACTCTTTATTGTCACGTGCTAGAATTCGGATCGGTTCTTCATTATACGATAAATCTATCTGAATCTCAACCTCAGTAGGAGCAATCACATGCGATGGATCAGATCTGTATCGTTGAAACATCGACACATGAAATACATTATGAATTTTCTCTAACTCAGGTGGTAACATCAATCTATAAGCAACCGACCCAACTTGTTCAATGATCTCATACGGCCAAATGAACCTCGGACTCAACTTGCCTTTTCGGCAAAATCAAAGTATTTTCTTCCACGGAGACACTTTCAAAAATATTTTATCGCCGATCTCAAAATCAATTCTTTCTGTTTCAAGTCTGCATAAGACTTCTGACGATCTGACGCTGCTTTCAAGCTGTCACGAATCACTTTCACTTTCTGCTCAGTCTCTTTAATCAAATCAACCCCATGAATATTATTCTCACTAAGCTCAGTCCAATACAATGGAGTTCTGCATTTATGGCCGTAAAGAGCCTCATATGGTGCCATTTGGTGCTAGATTGAAAACTGTTATTGTACGCAAACTCAATCAACGGCAAATGTTTTTCCCACGTACTTTCAAACTCAAGGATGCAACATCTCAACATATCCTCCAGAATTTGTATGATCCGCTCGGATTGACCATCCGTTTGCAGATGAAATGCAGTACTAAAATGTAACTTTGTGCTTAAAGCCTCTTGCAATTTCTTCCAAAACCGCGAGGTAAATCTCGGATCCCTGTCAGACACAATAGATAGTGGCACCCCGTGCAATCTCACAATCTCAGAAATATATAATTCAGTTAACTTATCAAGTGAATAATTTGTTCTCACCGGAATAAAATGAGCCGATTTTGTCAATCTGTCAACTATCACCCAGATTGCATCTTTCTTTCTCAATGATAAAGGTAATTCCGACACAAAGTCCATCGTAATTCTCTCCAATTTCCACTCAGAAATCAAAATCAGTTGTAACAAACTGGATGGAACCTGATGTTCAGCTTTAACTTGCTGACATACTAAACATCTCGAAACAAATTCTGAGATATCCCGTTTCATACCATGCCACCAATAAAACTGTTTCAGATCATTATACATTTTCGTACTTCCCAGATTAATAGCCAAACAACCATTGTGAGCTTCGTTCAAAATCCACTGAATCAACTCTGAATTTCTCGTAACACAAATCCGATCTCTGAATCTTAAATAATCATTATTATCCACTCGAAATTCCAAATCAGAATTCAAACCACATTGAGCTCATTTTGTTATCATCTCATTATCACTTTTCTGGGCGTCACAAATCTGACGTATAAACATCGACCTTACTTTCAACTCAGCCAAAACCAAACAATCATCACACAGATCTATCTGAGTACTCATTGCTCGCAATGCAAATAAAGACTTTCGGCTCAAAGCGTCAGCAACAACATTAGCTTTTCCCGGATGATAATCAATTACTAATTCATAGTCTTTTAGTAATTCTAACCACCTTCGCTGTCTCAAATTTAATTCTTTCTGAGTCATCAGATATTTCAAACTCTTGTGATCAGTATAGATGTGACATTTCTCACCAAATAGGTAATGACGCAAATCTTCAATGCAAATACAATCGCGGGTAATTCGAGATCATGCATCGGGTAGTTCTTTTCATGCGGCTTTAACTGTCTCAAAGCATAAGCTATAACCCTGCCCTCATGCATCAACACACAGCCCAAACCATTCAACGATGCATCACTGTAAACTATGAATTCTTTACCCGATTCAGGTTGGACTAACACTGGTGCCTCAGTCAACAATGCTTTCAACTGTTCAAAACTCTGCTGGCATTTTTTTGACCATTCATATTTAACATCTTTCTGAAGCAATCTCCTCAAAAAAATCGCAATCATCAAGAAACCTTTCACAAACCGTCTATAATATCCCGCTAGTCCCAGAAACCTACGGACTTCAGACACATTTCTCGGAGGCTTCCACTCCAAAATAGCTGAGATCTTACTCGGATAAACCCGTATCCTCCCAGCTGATGCCATATGTCCTATAAAACCAACCTCACGCAACCAAAACTCACATTTGCTAAACTTTGCATACAATTGCTTCTCACGTAGAGTCTGTAGCACGATTCTCAAATGCTCGTCATGTTGCGTCTCATCACAAGAATAAATCAGAATGTCATCAATAAACACCACAACAAATCGATCCAAATATGATCTGAATATCTGATTCATCAAATCCATAAACACTGCAGGAGCATTTGTTAGTCCAAAAGGCATAACTAAGAATTCATAATGTCCGTACCTCGTTCTGAAAGCAGTTTTTGGCACATCCGATTCTTTGACTCTCAGCTGGTAATAACCCGATCTCAAATCTATCTTAGAAAACACTGTAGCTCCTTTCAGCTGATCAAAGGAATCGTTAATACCAGGGAAAGGATATTTATTTTTTATCGTCATCTTATTCAAGTGTCGATAATCAATACACATCCTCATAGTTCCATCTTTCTTTTTCACAAACAATACAGGAGCACCCCAATGCGAGAAACCCGGTCGTACAAATCCTTTATCTGTTAACTCTTTTAACTGAGATTTCAACTCTTTTAATTCTGTCGGTGCCATTCTATACGGAGCTATTGAGATAGGAGTTATTCCCGGCACTAAATCAATACCAAACTCGACTTCTCATATCGGAGGTAATCCCGGTAGTTCTTCAGGAAACACATCTGGGAACTTGCAAACTGCAGGTACAGATTCAACTTTCTTTTCGGTCACTTTTGTATCTATCACATACGCAAGATAGGCTTCACAACCCTTTTTCACATAATTCAAAGCTTTCATCGAAGATACAACAACCAGTAACCCATTCAAATCACTGGATTCAATTTGAACTATCTTACCATTCTGACTTCTCAAATCAATACTCTTTCGTTTACAATTCACAATAGCATTATGCAAAGTGAGCCAATCCATACCCATAATTATATCAAATTCATCGAATGGTAGCAGCATCAAATTAGCCGGAAAACAAACATCTCGAAACATCAATGGACAGTTCTTGCATACTTTATCAACCAAAACACACTTGCCTAAAGGGTTTGATACTCTAATTACAAATTCAGTAGACTCAACAGGTAGAGTCTTACTAGATACTAGGTTCACACACATATGAATGAGTAGATCCTGGATCTATCAATGCAATCACATCAGTATCAAATAGAGTGAAAGTACCAATAATGACGTCTGGAGATGACGCTTCTTCTCGCTCACGAATAGCATAGGCTCGGGCAGGTGCTCTCGCCTCAGATCTCACAGCTGTGTTTGATGTTCTTCTCTGACTACCACTTACATTCCCGGTATTTCTGGGTAGTCTACCTCTAGCTGTCACATTACTCGGTCTCGCATTCTGTACATTGTCTTTCTCAGCTAACTCTGGGAAATCACGAATGAAATGGTCACGTGATCCACATTTATAGCAAACTCTATTATTGTACTTGCCCTAGCATTCCCCAACATGTCATCTTCCACACTATCTACACTCGGGCTTGTTGCTTTTAACATTTCCAACACTCGATTCAATTGGAACTTGTGTTTTGGAACTAACATTTTGTTTCATTCGATCTCTGCTCGAATGTCCAATAGAAACATTTGAGCGATTTATTACATCTCGAAATCTCTTGGACGAAGGTTGGTACGACTTACTCATCGACCTTTTTCTTTCATCTCTAGCCTCTGAATCCGCTTTCTTCTTTTCTTTGCTTAGTTCCTTGGCTTTACAAGCCCTTTCAACCAATACTACAAATTCATTCAAGTCAAGTATTCCAACCAGCAATTTAACGTCTTCATTCAGCCCTTCAATGAAACGTTTACACATAGTAGCTTCGGTCGAAACACATTCTCGTGCGTATTGGCTCAATCTCACAAACTCCTATTCATACTCAGTAACAAACATGCGGCTTTGTTTCAGCTCTAGAAACTCTTTACGTTTCTGATCTATGAATCGTTGACTGATATACTTCTTCCAAAATTCAACTTGAAAGAAATCCCGGGTGATTCTCTCTCTCGAAACGACATATATCAATGTTTTTCACCAATTATATGCCGTATCTCTCAACAATGAGACAACACATTTAATGCATTCATCAGGAGTCAATGACATCTCATCAAACACTCAGACTGTATTCTCGAGCCAAAACTCAGCTCGCTCAGCATCATCATCAACAGTGGCCCTAAACTCTTCGGCCCCATATTTTCAGATTTTATCTACATAAGGTTTATTGAATCGGATCGGATCTACAACTTGCGGCACAACGGGTACTTATGGGGGTGGAGGTTGTAGAGCAGCCGGATTCGTTTGAAAGAACTCCAAAAATAACTCACTTATCATTTGGAAGAAGGCTGGTTTAGCCTCTCTCCCGTGACTACTAACTATCGGCCTAGATTCGGTCGGCGCTGTCCCTTGAGCGGGAGCAGGCGCATTGCTCTCTACATCATCAGCAACAACTCGATCGGGATCCATTTGCTATATAAAAACACATTTTTAACTGTAAGGATTCATCACACTATCGCAATTTCAAATATGGCATGTATAGCTAGACTCACACGCGCTACGTTAGTCCTAGAATCGACTAAATCGTAGCTCTAATACCAAGAAAATGTAACACCCCTAACCTGTAACCGTCACCAGAATAGGGTTAAGAGGCATTACCAAAAAATCGAAACATTTACAATCATTTCTCAACACAAAGTATACACAATTCAAACATATCAAGATATATACATATAGTCCCTTAACGAGGTCTACGAGACCCTAAACATGCCCTAGAAAGGGGTCGGGACTAAACCAGGATCATACAATTTTTTTCCAAAAATCAAACATTTTCAAAGTTACAGAGGTCACATGCCCGTGTGGGCTGGCCGTGTGCCTCACACGGCGTCAGACACGCCCATGTGTCTGAGCCGTGTCAAAACAGGGAATACATACTGACTTGTTCACACGGCCTGAGACACGCCCGTGTGCCTCACCCGTGGTCGAGCCTGACTTGCATCACACGACCTGGGACACGCCCGTGTGTCCAGCCCGTGGTCGAGCCTGACTTGTTTCAATTTGTAAACTCGAATGACACGGTCGAGCCACACGCCCGTGTGCTCAACCGTGTGGGCAATTATAGGCCATTTGCAAGGCCAAATTTGCCACCCACACTTGGGTCACACCTACATGCAATAATCAACACCATTACATATCCTAATTGGCATCCAAACATACCAAAACATACTCAAATTGAATCTCTTAATAGCATCATTCATCATCCTCTACAATTCCATCTAAACACAACTATCCAAAGATATAAATTACATATCAAAAACATATAATTCATGCATCAATTACTCTCAACCTTATCATAGCATGAACATACCATCTCTATTCTACTAAAACATATCATAAGGTCATTCACTTAGGATTTACTTACACATCTTGACCAACCTTTACTCAAACCCAAAACATATACCAAAATTCATTAACTTATCTAGCCATATCACATGGCAAGATCCAAACATCTCAAAACATGCCATATCAACTAGCCTATACATGCCATATACCATATATAATACTTCTTCCAAAAGTACCAAAATTGTTAGCCGATAGTGTGATTGAGTTGCTGGCGATCCCCAGATCCGAGCTAGCTTTAAAGACACTGTAAAACAGAGAAACACTTCACACAGTAAGCTCTAAAGCTTAGTAAGTTTGTAATATAATACATTTAACATAATGAATCAATAACAATACACAAATTAATTCATCACATAGATCAACACATAAATATGAATACCATATCATCCACAACTAGTATGCTCAATCAACCATCCATATATCCATTTATAACTTCCTCAACCACATAGGTTCAGTACGTACCTTAGCCAACACTTAGTTAATGACCATTCACGCTACTCAATGCTCAATACTTCATTTCGATCGACCTTTGTTATTCGTTCGATTTGTTAGCACACTTAGTGCCAAATTTATAGCCAAAGCTTAAATATTATCGCACATTTAGTGCCTTTAATTTAAACCGATTCTAACTCGGTATCGCACACACAGTTCCAATCAATAAAACCGAAGCTTCTATTACTTCGCACACACAGTGCTATTCATCCCTGTCTCGATTTTATCTACGCACACTTAGTGCCTCATATTTCAATCTCTCATATAACATTTCCAATTCAATAACCACACATTCATTCATTTCATAACTCATTGATATGAATTTAACAATTCGTATTATATCCGAACTTACCTCGGACGTAGAAATACCGAGACTAGTCGATCAATCGAGCACTTTGTCTTTGCCTCGACCTCGATCTGAATCTCTCCTTTCCTGATCTATACATATTCAAATTTAGCTCATTCATTCACCAAATCATTCAATTTAATCCAACACACATATTTAGGGCATTTTACAAAATAGCCCTCACATTTTCACATTTCGACACTTTAGTCCCTATTTCATAAAATCATCAAATACACATAATTTCATTTCACCCATGCCTAGCCGAATTCTCCTTATATCCATACAAGCCCACACATTTCATTTATTTCACATTTTTTTCCTCTAATTTCTTATTTTCACAATTTAGCCCAAATTACTCAATTTTACCAAAAATTCAAAGACAAAATATGTTAATCTTTCACATATCTTTCATATTTCATCATCAACTATCACAAAACTCAAACATTAATCAATGGCTTATATCAAAATCACCATCAAATTCTAAAATTAAAGCATGGGTTTGATAGAGCACAAAGCAACAATCACAAAAACGTAGAAATTATCAAAAACCGATCAAAAATCATACCTCAATTATCCAAGCTTAGTGCCGAACCCTAGAACTCTCTTTCTTTTCTTTTTCCTTAGCAATTTTGGCAAGAACAAGATGAATGAAGCATTATTTATGTTTTACTTAATTAAAAATATAACTTAAATCATCATTTACCTATTTGCCCTTAATGAATTAACCATTAAAACATATAATGGTTGTCCATATTTGTCCACTATTAATCAAAATGGTATAATTACCATTCAAGGCCATCAAATTCAAAAGCCAACTCATTTAAGCATATTAACAATTAGCACATAGCTTTTACATTTTATGCGATTAAATCATTTTTCTCAAATTAAGCACACAATCGATAAAATTTTCACACAGAAATTTCACACATGCTTAGTCACATACTGTAAACACCAAAAATAATATTAAAATATTTTTTTGACCTTGGATTTGTGGTCTCGAAACCACTATTTTGACTAGGGTCTAAACCGGGCTGTTACATTTGTAATCTAGCTATTGGAATGGCTAGTAATGGTATGTTTTGGTACATAATTATAAGGCTATATTATGTTTAACATATATGTGTATGGTATAGTTAAATTAATTTATGGTAAATTATATGTTTTCACAAAAAGGTAAGTTTGGAAATGCATGTATGTATGTGTTAATATATCATACATAACTCTTGTATTTGGCTTGGTTAAGTTGTCTTGAATTGGTTGTTGAAAATGCTTAAATGCTGATGTAGGTGCAAGGTGAAAAGGGTGAGAAATAAGGCTTGGAAAATAGCCTTATTTTTTCCTCACGGCTAGACACACGGGCGTGTGTCTTGATCGTGTGTGACATACAGCCATGCGCATGGGCGTGTGGTTTGGCCGTGTGTCCCTCGCATCATAAAAATTGAGAAATAAAATGCTTAGAATTAGTCACATGGGCAGAGACACGGGCGTGTGTCTCAGTCCTGTGTAATACATGACCTAGCACATGGATGTGTGTCTTGGTCGTGTGAAACCTGCACCGAATTTTCGAAAATTAAATTTACCACACGGCCCAGCACACAGGCTTGTGGCTGGCCGTGTTACCTAAGTCAGAGAGTTACACTGGTTGGGACACGACCGTAGGCCTCACATCGAATGCCCAAACGGGCTAGGACATGGGCGTACATGGCCTAGCCAAAAGGGCGTGTGTCCCCTGCGCTTAAGAAAAATTTTGAGATTTTACAAAAAAAATTTTGTGGTCCTGGTTTAGTCCCGACTCAATTATAATATGTATTTTGGGCCTCGAGGACCCATATGAGGGACATTATGACTGATTGTGATTGATTTTCAGAAATGAATAGTAAATGGCATGATTTAATTGTAATTGAACTGTAAACTCTGATAATGCTCTATAACCCTGTTCTGGTGACGGATACGGGTTAGGGGTGTTACATTTATTTGTATCAGAGCTATGGTTTAGTCGATTCTCAGACTAACGTAGAAAGTATGGGCTTAGCTATACATGCCATTATATAATTTGTGATAGTGTAGTAACTCCTAAGCATTTTAAATGTGTTTTTCATATAGTAATGTCGTCCAACCAAGCTAGAGCTGAATCCATGAAAGTTGAGAGCACTGCTCAAGCTTCTGTACAAGGAGCTGCATCTAGTAGCAATAGAAGGCCCGTATCTGAGGGCCGAGGTGAGCAGGGAAAAGAAGCCTTCTTTCAAATGATGAATGAGTGGTTCACTGAATACTTGAGAACAAATCCTGCTGTACAAAAACCTCTCCCTCTTGCTACTCAACAGATTCCTGACATGCCACAAGGTACTGAACATGTTAGAACTGGTAAATCTCTAGTAGATAAAATCAGTAAATATGGGGCATAAGAATTTAGAGCAACAGCTGATGACGATCTGAAAAGGGCTGAATTTTGGTTAGAAAATACAATCAGGGTTTTAGATGAATTATCATGTACACCAGCTGAGTGTCTGAAATGTCCCTTATCATTGTTAAAAGATTTGACTTATCAGTGGTGGAATACTCTGGTTTTTCTTGTGCCAAGGGAAAATGTTACATGGGAGTTTTTCCAAACGGAATTCAGAAAGAAATATATTAGCCAGAGATTTCTAGATCAGAAAAAGAAAGAATTTCTAGAGATCAAACAAGGGAATATGGCAGTATCTAAATATGAACGAGAATTCGTTCGGTTAAGCAAGTATGCTAGAGAATGGGTTCCGACTGAGGCTAATATGTGTAAACATTTTGAAGAAGGATTAAATGAAGATATCAAGTTAATGATAGGGAGTCTTGAATTAAGGGAATTTGTAATACTGGCTGATCGGCCACACAAAGCTGAGGAATTAAGCAAAGAGAATAGACAAGTAGAAAGAGAAGCTCGGATTTCTAGTAAGAGATCTATGGGGAAGTCACAAACATCTGCTTCAAAGAAATCAAAGAAACACCATGATCGTTCTACCACATTTATGGGATATTCTGGAAAAGAAAGAGGCTCTCAACGCTTTAATCTGAGATCTCCGTCTCCATTCGTTACAAGTGTAAGAAGTGTTGGAAGTCCTAAACCAAAATGAAAACATTGCAATAAATTGCATTTCGGTGAGTGCCGCATAAGAAGCGGAGCTTGTTTTAGACGTGGTTCTTCTGACCACTATCTTAGAGACTGCCTGGAAAAGCCTGAAAAAGATACTGTTCAGACCTCTAGGCCGACCAATCCTGCTGCGAGAGGCAGACCACCCCGCACCCCGACAACGTCAGTGGTAGCCGAGGTGTGACAAAAGATTCAACAGTCAAATCTGAAGCCAGAGCACTGGCAAGGACATATGCTATACGTGCAAGAGAGGATGCCTCTGCACCAGACGTCATTACTGGTACATTTTCTCTTCTTGATACTAATATTAATGCTTTTATTGATCCTGGTTCAACACATTCATACATATGCACAAATTTAGTGTCTGTTAAAAATTTACCTGTTGAGTTCACTGAATGTAACACCCCTAACCCGTATCTGTCGCCAGATTAGGGTTAAAGATATTACCGGACGGATCGAAAACGTTTACAGACATTTCATAATACAAGTCATCAATTTCAATCATTGTGTCCCTTAGATAGGTCACCGAGACCTTAAGCATGCTTTAGAGGAGGGTCGGGACTAAACCGAACACATACAAAAATTTTCAAAAATTTAAAACTTTTTGAACACTACAGAGGTCACACGCCCGTGCAACAGGCCATGTGCCTCCCACGGCAGCTAGACACACCCATGTGTCCTGGCCGTGCCAAATAGGGCATGTATACTGACTTATCCCCACGGCCACCAGGCACGCCCGTATACCATGGTCGTGTACTCTTATGCTATATACTGACTTAATCCCACGGTCAATAGGCATGCCTGTGCCTGGCCGTGTAATACCTTAATGTGCCCTTTGCAAGGTCAATGTGCCACCTACACTTGGGTTCACCCTACAAGATACATACCAATTCATTCCATGAACAAGTTAACAACCAAAACCATGTCAAATAATCAACAATTCTTCACAACAAAACTCATTATCATTCATGCCAATTTGCACAACTAGATCATGCATATACATAAGCATGGTTTAACCACATTTACCCTTCATAGAAACATTCTTTTGATCAAACATGCATACTCATAATACATTCATATGCTTACCATAACCTTGGCCATTTCAATAGCTAATTTGTCATACCAAACATGCATCATAAGTCATATTTACTCATGCATATCACCAACACATATCTAGCCACATCTCATGGCTACTTTTACACATTTCAAAGATAATTCAAGGTGACTAGCCTATACATGCATATCTAGCTATATACACTTCTAAAAGATACCAAAATGAGCAAAGGTAGTGTGATGACGATCCTCGACGGTCCCGAGCCTTCAGTAGCTTTGACGATCTATAAAATAGAGCAAACACACACAGAGTAAGCTTTCAAAAGCTTAGTAAGCCATATCAAAATAAATTTAGCATAAAATGCATATAACCATATTGGCACAATGACATTATTTATTCTCATAGCAAATTCATCACATATAGTCTTTGCCTCATTTGCTTAGCCATATCTTACCATATTTCTCAACTCAACTATCACATATACATATAGCACTTTCAAGCATAACTTCTCATATAATCTCATCATTTCATATACATAATCATCTTAGTAAGTTCATATAGACACTTACCTTTCATACACACTTAGTGTACATATCGAATGTACCTGAAACGGATATACTGATCACATAATCGTTTGTTTCTCAGACTTGCCCGTTGAACCGTTTGGAATCTAATAGGATACTCAGAGTGTTTGGAATGGTCATACAATGCCAATGTCCCAGACGTGGTCTTACATGTAATAAGATATAGATGCCACTGTCCCAGATAGGGTCTTACAAAAATCAAATACGATACCGATGTCTCAGACATGGTCTTACACGTAAATCTCATATCGATGCCAACGTCCCAGACGTGGTCTTACACGTAATCTCTTATCGATGCCAACGTTCCAGAAGTGGTCTTACATGAAAGCTCGAATCAACGCCAATGTCCCAGATGTGGTCTTACATAATCTTACATAGCAGACACCTATGTCATGACATATACTATCCTATCTATTCCTAGGTTCAAACGGGACTTCTAGGACATTGGCACTATGTCGATTCTATCTCGGAATTCATGCATACATCATCTCATATGCATTCACCATTATCAATAATCATATGGACATTCATAATTCAATACAAATACATTTATTTGTATATTGACTTACCTCGGATTTGGATATTCGTTCGGACTCAATTATTTGGCTACTTTCGTTTTCCCGCGATCAAAGTCCGATTTCTTCAATTCTTAATCTATACATATTCAAATGTAATCCATTTATTCAGTAATTCTCTCAATTCAATCCAAAAACATACATTTAGGGCAATTTGCAATTTAGCTCTCACATTTGCACATTTTATCAATTTAGTCCATTTTTCTCAAAACATCAAATATACAAAATCACCATATACCCATGCTTAGCCGAATGCTCATGTATCTCATACAAGTCCAAACATTTCATTTATTACACAATTTAGTCCCTCAAAATTCTATTTTCACAGTTTAGCCCTAATTAGCTAAATTCACCAAAAACTCAAATACAAACTATGATATTCATATACATATCTTTCATATTTCACTATTAAACATCACAAATCACATGAGTTCATCAATGTCTCATTTCACAAACATCATAAATTCTAAACAATTGAAGCATGGGTTTTGAAGCATTCGAAGCAATGATTACGAAAACGTAGAAATTATCGAAAACCGAAGCAAAACATACCTTGAATTTACATCAAAAGCTAGCCGAAACCTAGCTTCTTTTTCTTTTCTTCATCTTTGATACTTTCAGCCAAAAGATGATAGAAAATGTCTTAATTTCATGCTTTTATTTTATCATAATTTCTTTAATAAATAATTTCCAATTTTAACCTTATATAATAAAATTATAGAACATAATTTCCAAGGTCATTATAGACCATAACCGTCCACTATCACTAATAATAGGCAAATTGCCTCATAAAGCCCTTACAAACAAAAGCCACACCAATTTGGCCAAAAATCAAATAGAAGACAACTTTCACCAATTATGCGATTTAACCCATTTCTCAAATTAAGCATACAGACGGACAAATGAACACACAGAAATTTATCACATGCTTAATCACACACAGTACACACAGGAAATAATATTAAAATATTTACTGACTCAGATTTGTGGTCACGAAACTACTGTTCCCACTAGGGTATAAATTGGACTGTTACAATTCTCCCCCTAGGGATTTTCATCCCCGAAAATCTTACCATTAAACAGATTCGGATATTGTTGTCTCATTGAATCTTCAGGCTCCCACGTAGCCTCTTCTATTCTGTGTCGATGCCATAATACTTTTACTAATAGAATTCTTTTGTTTCTCAATTCCTTCACTTCACGAGCTAATATACGGGTCAGCTCTTCTTCGTAAGTCATATCAGATCGTATTTTAATTTCAGACGGAGCAATTACATGTGACGGATCGGATCGATATCTACGAAGCATCAAAACATGAAATACATTGTGTATCTTTTCTAGCTCGGAGGGAAACAATAATCTATACGCAACAAGTCCAACACGCTTAATGATCTCATACGGTCCAATGAATCTTGGACTCAACTTGCCTTTACGTCCGAATCGGGGTACTTTCTTCCACAGAGATACTTTCAAAAACACTTTGTCATCGATCTCAAATTCAATATCTTTACATTTCAAATCTGCATAGGATTTCTGACGATCAAACGCTGCTTTCAGACTATCACGGATTACTTTCACTTTCAGTTTAGTGTCTTTTATCAGATCAACCCCGTGTAACTTATTTTCACTGAGCTCGGTCCAATACAGAGGTGTACGACATTTACGTCCGTACAAAGCTTCATAAGGTGCCATTTTGATGCTTGACCAAAAAAGCATTTATTATATGCAAATTTAATCGATGATAAATCGCTGTTCCACGTCTTTGTCAAACTCAAGAATGCAGCATCTCAACATATCCTCGAGAATCTAAATGATCCGCTCGGATTGACCATTCGTTTGCGGATGAAAAGCTATACTGAAATGCAGTTTTGTGCCTAAAGCTTCTTCCAATTCCTTCCAGAATCGAGACGTAAACCTTGGATCTCTATCAGACACAATGGATAGTGGCACCCCATGCAATCTTACAATCTCAGAAATATAAAGCTCAGCTAACTTATCAAGCGAGAAATCAGATCGTACCGGAATAAAATGTGTAGATTTCGTCAATCGATCAACTACGACCCAAATAACATCTTTCTTTCTTGGAGTCAAAGGTAACCCAGAAACAAAATCCATCGTCACTCTATCCCATTTCCACTCGGGAATCAGAGTCGGTTGTAATAAACCAGACGGAACCTGATGTTCTACTTTCACTTGCTGACAGACTAAGCATTTCGATATGAAATCAGAGATATCTCATTTCATACCAGACCACCAATAGTGTTGTTTCAGATCATGGTACATCTTTGTACTACCTGGATGAACAGATAGACGACTATTATGTGCTTCATTCAAAATCAACTGAATTAATCAGGGTTTGTCGGAACACAGATACGATCTCGAAATCTCAAGCAATCATCAACAACTCGAAACTCAAAATCAGAATTCGAATCACACTGAGCTCGTTTCGCTAACATTTCATTATCAACTTTTTGAGCATCACATATCTGCTGTAAAAACAACGGTTTCACTTTCAATTCAGCTAACACTGAACTATCATCAGACAGATCTAATTGAGCATTCATAACACGTAATGCACACAGTGACTTTTGACTCAATGCATTGGCAACTACATTAGCTTTACCCGGATGATAATCTATTACAAGTTCGTAGTCTTTTAACAGTTCTAGCCATCTTCTTTGTCGCAGATTCAAATATTTTTGAGTCATCAGATATTTTAAACTTTTATGATCTAAAAACACATGACATTTCTCGTCGAACAGATAATGTGGCCAAATCTTTAATGCGAACACAATTGCAGCTAACTCGAGGTCGTGTGTCGGATAGTTCTTCTCATGAGGCTTAAGTTGTCTCGAGGCATAATCTCTTACTTTGCCTTCCTGCATCAATACACATCCCGGACCATTCAACAAAGCATCACTGTATATTACAAACTCTTTGCCCGATTCCAGTTGTATTAACACCGGAGCTTCAGTTAGCAGAGTTTTCAACTGATCAACGCTTTTCTGACATTTATCGGACCATTCAAATCTCACATCTTTCTGAAGCAATTTAGTTAATGGAGTAGTTATCATCGAAAAGCCTTTTACGAATCTGCGGTAATAACCAGTAAGTGTAACACCCCAAACCCGACCCAAACATTACGACCGAATTTGGTATGTTACAGAGGAAAACATTTTGTAAAAATCCCTTCTAGCCGACTTAAGTTTTGTCGAAAATGTTTCATTCTATATGGTTTTGTTAAAACTATGGAGGTGTGTGAAGAAACCTCACTTAGTTTTATTTAAAGATCTATTAAGTCAGGTTGATACCGATTTTGAATGTACCCGATGGCACAATAAAACATTAGGCGTTAAATTTAAGAAACCGTGTGTACCCATTTTAAAGTCATTAAGTAATTTAAACCAATTATCCAAACATGTAAAATAAGCAAAATAAAAATCTTAGGAGGCCTTATTACAACTTGAACGAATAAATCCAAAATAAAATAAAAATAACCCAAAGTTCGTTTAAATCACATTCCCACTGCATGGCCACCTCGAGTCCATCCGGCTCCTCATCCGCGATCTACGAGTCACCCAAAAAGTTAAAGGAGAAGGTGAGTCACCAAGACTCAATGTGTAACCCTTCCCCAGCTTTAGTGCAACATCATACACAATTTACAACTAAGTTAACATGCGCTAAATTTAACATGCACCCAACCTAGCCATCCAATGCTCCTTTCTACTACCCGTGTGTACCGAACCACCGGTGGTGCTAAACCACCGGTGTCCAAAGACACGATATCCATCAATATTGTGGTGCCAAACCACCGTGACTCGAAGTCACAAATAGTAGTGATGGGGCCAACCCATCGTGTGATACCAAATCACCGCGCCAATCCCGATGTATTATCTCGTGGGGCCAACCCACTTGTGGTACCAAACCACCGGGACGAGACGCTATGAGGTGCCAAACCTCCGTGACCGTAGTCACGAAATGTGGTACCAAACCACCGTGTCCAAGACACGGATATCACTTCCCCCCACTCGCTTAACCCACATCACCAACGATATGCATTTAACAAAAATCATGCCAACATGTTTATTTAACAACATATACCAAATATGTCATGCTTCCCAAAAGCATCATAAAGAAAACTCATAACAACAAGGACTTACCTGAATCCTTGCCTATACCATGATGGTATTAAATCCCATTCTACATCGAATCAGTTTAGCACATACAATGCCTTTAGCACAGTTATTAGTTATAAAGTGTGTATGTACACACCTGTTACCAACGATAGCCCAAAATCCCCAAAGAGTCAATCGGCCACACTAGATTTCTTGCTCCTATATTCGGCCAACCATGGAAGTTAGTGTCCTAGACCATTTGGCCAAACCAAATAAATTCAAGGAGTTAATATTCGAAACCCGAGACCTTACCTACACGTCCTTTGAATGCTAGCCACCACACACCAAGTGTTTCTGCTTCCCTACAATGGGCAACCACCCATATTAATAGCCTTTGGCTTTTCGATCACTAAAAATATAGTCTATTTAAGTAGATCCTTACCACCACTTACCAACCGATTGCTAACGAATGAAGGCTTGATTTGAATACCTCGAAATCCCAGAGCACCTAGACAGACTCGGTTTCAACACACCGATTAGCCCAAATCATCGCGTATTTCACCCTTTCTTACTCATCCCAAATCAACAGAACATAAGAGAGAAGAACAAGAAGCATTCGGCTAGAACACTTACCTTCTCAAATCGATTGCAAAGAATATCCGAAGAGATCTATACCCCCTTTAACATTCGGCCAAAGTGCTTCAAAATAGGAGAAGGGAATTTCGACACACCAAAGGAGTATATTCGGCTAGATGTAAAGAAAGAAATATGGGGGTTTCGGTTTGAGAAGGGAAGAAAAGAAATAAGTGGGAGATGAGAGTGTAGGGATTCGGCCAAAGAAATGAGAAGAGGATCAATGGTTTTCGGTTTTGAGAGAATGAGAAAGGAGAGAAAAATCAAAGATGGAAGAGTAGAGAATTTCTACTACTACTTGCAAATGGAGAAAAAGAAAAAAAATAAAAGATGAATAGGTGCCTTAAGAAAATTCGGCACCCCCCCTTCACCTAGTCTCCTTGCCGTCCACTCCTCTTCAACAAGGAGTTCAAAATTCGGCCACCTCCTAAAAATTCTCCTGGCCACTAATCCAAACAAATTTAAATTAATCAAATGCCTATATTTTCTCTTTGCCAACTATTAAAGATTATTCACATAAAATCTAATTAAATCCTTAATAATATCCTTATTATCCTGAAGTGTTTAAATTGAGCATTTCTCTCTCTCTTTGCTGTCCAAAATAAAGAGAAAACAGGGGAGTTTCGCAACTCGAACCTAGGCTCCCCTTGCTCCCCTTGTGGCGTCAATTCCAGCTCCTAAGTGGCCTCCCTTTTGCCACTTTTCCAAGGCCTTTTAGTGACAAATTTCCCTTACTTAACTTGTAACCCCTACTTACTAAGGCTCCCTATCCTTAAAGCTTACAAATAAAATTTTTCTACTATCCGAGCCTACCCAAGATCAATGATTAAGCCTTATTACACCGCAACAACATCATAACAATCCAATCACAATAAAAAATAATTCAATCACAAATAACCCCAATTTTAGAATGTTACAGTTCTACCCCCCTTAAATAAAATTCGGCCTCGAAATTACCTGATTAGAAGAGCTGGGGGTATTGCTGTCTCATCACATCCTCGGGTTCCCACGTAGCTTCTTCCACACCATGGTTTCGCCACAAAGACTTTCACCAAAGGTACCGACTTTCTGCGCAGAACTTTAACATCTCGGTCCAAGATCTCGATCGTTCTTCTTCGAAAGATAAGTCCGAAGCTACCTCAATCTCTCGCTATCGGGCACAACGTGTGATGGATCTCGACCGATATCGCCTAAGCATTGACACATGGAAGACGCCATGAATCGACTCAACTCGCCGGCACTCGAGCCGATAAGCTACCGGTCCCACTCGCTTTAACATCAGATATGGGCCGATGAACCTTGGGCTCAGCTTCCCTTTTTGCCCAAATCTCAATACCTTCTTCAAAGGCGACACCTTCGTAAAAACTTTATCCCCATCACAGACTCCATTTCTTTGCGCTTAAGATCGGGCCAGAGGACTTCTACCTATCCGACGCTTCCTTGAGACGAGCTCGAATTACCTTAACCTTATCTTCGGTTTGCACACCAACTCGACCCAAAACTTGTCGCTCACCCAACTCCGTCCAACATGTAGGAGTACGGCACTTTCATCCATACAAAGGCCTCATATGGTGCCATCTCGGATACTCGCTTGATAACTATTGTTATAAGCGACTTCCTCGCTAACAGTAGGTACTCCTCCCAACTACCACCAAAATCCAAAACACATCCTCTCGAAGATATCCTCTAAAATCTGAATGACCCTTTCTCGATCGCTCACAAACGTGGATGGAATGTCAGATCAAATCCAAACGTGCCCAAAGCTTGATGCAACGCTTTCGAACCTTGATGTGAACCTTGATCCCTATCCGAGATAATTGATACCGCACGCCATGCAATCTTACTATTTCCGACACATACACTTAGCTAGCTTCAAGTGAGTAATCCACCCACCGGAATGAAGTGAGCTGATTTAGTCGACGGGTCCACAATCACCCAAATCGCGCCCTTCCCGCCGGGCGTGAGGGGTAGCCCACCGACAAAGTCCATAGTGATCCTTTCCCATTTCCACCGAGGGATCTTCACCGGTTGGAGTAACACCGATGGCAACCGGTGTTCACCTTAACCTGGCCGACACGTCGGACACTTTTCCACAAATTCGCCACTCTCACGCTTCAACCCCGCCACTGTAATTTTCTCCGCAAATCTCCATACATCTTGCTACCTCCGTGATGCATAGCGTATGGGCTGCTATGTGCATCTTGAAGAATTCTTTGCCTCAATTCCACATCCTTTGGCATATAGGCTCGCCCTTGAAAACATAGTACACCATCACCGCACAAACTATACCCTTCCAAACCACCATCTTGAACTTGTAACCTCTGCACACTCAAACTGTCATCTACCAATTGTTTTTCCTTAATCTCCTCGATCCAAGTTGGCTTAACTTGTAGCTCGCTAAAAGACTTCCGTCGTCAGATAGACCGAGGTGAGCAAACATCGCTCTTAAGTCCGCTCACGACCTTCCGGCTCAACGCGTCACCACCACGTTAGCCTTGCCCGATGGTACTCAATTGAACATGTCGTAGTCCTTCAACACCTCAATCCATCGACGCTACCTCGTGTTTAAATCCTTCCGGGTCGAAGATACCTCGGACTTTTGTGATCCGTAGACTATCGACTTCTCCCCATACAAGTAATGCCTCCATATTTTCAAAGCGAAGACTACCGCCGCTAACTCCAAATCGTGAGTTGGATAGTTAACCTCATGCGGTCTTAGCCGACGGGATGCATAAGCCACTACTTTCCTTCTTGCATTAACACACACCCCAAACCAAGATGGGATGCAACACAATAAACCGTGAACAACTTTCCACTTTTAGGGTCAACTGAACCGAGCTTCCGCCGAATCTTCCTTAGCTTGTCAAAGCTTTCCCGCTTTCTCCGACCATACAAATGGAACTCCTTTCCGTAATAATTTAGTCAACGGCATCGCGATTAAAGAGAATCCTTCCACAAATCTTCGATAGTACCGCCGCACTAAAATCATCAAATTTTTGCCACCGACCTAGGTGGTTTCCATTCCAACACCGCCTCAACCTTACGAGGGTCCACTCTAATCCCTTCACCGATACTACGTGACCTAAGAAAGCCACTTCCTAAGCCAAAATTCACACTTACCGAATTTGGCATATAATCGCTTCTCCCTTAGTACTTGTAAGACTATACGCAAATGCCTGCTATGCTCCTCCTCCGCCTTTGAATAGACCAATATGCCGCCTATAAACACCACGAAAAAACTCGATCCAAGTATCACAAAACACCCTGCTTCATTAAGTCCATGAATGCCGCCGGTGCGTTGGTCAACCCAAATGGCATTACCAAAAACTCGTAATGCCCATACCGAGTACGGAATGCCGCCTTGTGCACATCAACCTCCTTCACCTTAAGTTGATGATAACCCGACCTAAGATCTATCTTCGAGAACACCGATGCACCCTTCAGTTGGTCAAACAAGTCATCAATTCGGGGCAACGAGTACTTGTTTTTGATCGTTAACTTGTTTAGCTGACGGTAGTCGATACACATTCGCATTGAACCGTCCTTTTTCTTGACAAACAACACAGTGCTCCCCATGGAGATATACTTGGTCTGGATAAACCCTCGGTCCAAGAGTTCCCGAATTTGAGCCTTCACCCACCAATTCCTTTGGTGCCATTCGATGCGGTGCTATAGACACAAAGTGCCGCCCGGCAACAAGTCTATACCAACTCAACTTCCCGATCCAGGGCGCACTCCTAAGTTCTTCCGAAATACATCAGCAATTCCCATCTGCTCAACCTTCTCAATCGTTGACTCCTTAGCCTCCAAGGCACATATACGAACTGTAAACGCCTCACAACCCTTTTTGACTATCTTCTCACTTTCAAAGCGTATACCACGTTAGATAGGTAATCTCTTCTATTGCCTATCATGACCACTTCATCACCCTCACCATCTTTAGAACCATGCGCTTAGCAAATAAGCATTCCAACCTTGCTTGATACTTAACCAACCACCCATTCCAAGAATCAAATCGAACTCCTCGGGCGGCGCAGCTCCATCAGATCGCCCATAAATACTACCCTTGGAGTTCTAGGGGTACATCTCTATATAGCTTGTCCACAACTACAGAGTGACCTAGAGGGATAATTATCGCCATCTCCCTAGAAGCGCCTCAAAGTCTAAGTTCATAGTCTCTACCACACTATCGGCAACGTATGAATGCGCCAAACCCACATCAATTAATGCAACATATGGAAGACCAAAAATTAGAACGCATCGGTTATGACGCCCGTGCGTCACCCTCCTCTTGACGCCTTGTCTGCGTAGACTAAACCAGGCTATCTCGCCTCCGTGTTGCCCTCGCACCTCTCGCCTCAAAGTACCGCGACCTCGACTAGAACCATTACCTCCTCTACCATTACCACGACCCTCCGTGGTGGTCCTTCGCTTCTAACCCGAGTACACGCTCACCCTCCGGGCCGATTCTTAGCTAACTTCCGAGGATGGGGTCCCTTACACGGTGATCCAACGATCCACATTCAAAACATCCCCTTTCACCACCCAACAACCTCCCCAATGTGATTTCCCACGCATTACATAATCGAGCCGGGTCTCTCGACAGCGCCCATGGGCCTCCCCGCCTGATTCGCCCACTCGCCTAACCCTCTTCAGTGCATTACTACCCGATCCGCACGACCCAAAGCCTCTTTTTCTCGCTTATTCCTATCATATTTCCTCGTCTCACTGACTCCTTGACCCCTTCGGCTACCTTAGCCTTTTCCACCGTAACAAAGAAACTCACGCTCCCGCCGTGGAGCAATCAAGAACCTTAACTCATCCCTAAGTCCATCTTCAAAGCGGACACAACGATCATGCTCTGTTGACACAATTCCCGAGCATAGCGGCTCACCTCAAGAATTCGCTTCATACTCCGATACAGCACTTATTTCCTTGTACCAACCCTGCAAAAGCTTTCCTCCGTGCATTAGTGTAGCCGGTGCCCACATACTTCTTCCGATAAGCGCTTTGAAATACTCCCAAGTAAGATCATCTCGCCGTAGCACCATCCCGAACCGTGAGCCACCATTGATATGACTCATCCTTTAGAAGCGACACCGCTCCTTTCGCCTTTTCCTCATCCGTCAGTCCAGATCATCCATGATTCTCTCTGGTCGATTCTAACCAATATTCCGCCGACTGGTGCCACTCGACGACAAACCGGAATACCTCCGCTCCATTGGATCGGAGTCGCTCGGGTACAGACTTCCGAGTTCCCAAATTTCCTCCCGCACCAGCCACCAACTCTAGAACTCGCAGCACAGACTGCGCGATACAAATCACATCCCCGCTTGGGCTTGTCGCTTCAACACCCACACCGGGGTGGTGGTGGCGGTGGTGCCTCATTGTCCGATCCTTGACTGACCTAACGGGTTCGACACGTGATCCTCGCCTCCACCGCGGCCCACGACGGCCACATCCTCTAGAGCTCATTCTAACTATTGCACTTTAACTGATTAAGAAATTTTCATGGATTAGTACTTGTTTCACTAGGTTATCCTGCAAGAAATTTTATAAGGAGAGTTTAATAGAGATTCTTTCGATCAATCAAAGGTTTAAGTCCTCTATCCTAGTTTACATAGAAGGGCACATCCATTCCCTAATACCTTTCATACTTATTCACTCATCCCAGGGGTAGTTTCGTCTTTTTCCTACAGGGGTATTTTCGTAAATTCCCAAGTCAAGGTATTATTTATTGTGTTTGGCCTATGACCGAGTCCTCTTGGTTTGGGTGAACCGAAGCTACGCACTGCAGGAATCTGCGAAGAGGAGGTGAGTCACGAGGACCCGCTAAGTACCAAGCTCTTCCTGATCCAAATTCTAGACATGCGCACAAGGGTTACCACACCCTAACTCAACGACTTGGTCATAGGTTTGTTTAATTAAGCATTTAAAGTCTTATGTCTTTTTTTGGAGTGGGCTAGTCCTAAAGTTCAAACACCTATCACACTATCTACGTTCCATACCTACCCTTCTACCAATAATAATTCATACGTAAGTCAAGTACTTACCAGGCGGATTGGTGCCTGAGACTCGCCATGCTGCTCAAAACCAAAAATATTTTCAAAAAGGCCTACCAAAACATTTTGGGCCTTGGGCTCCCACAACCGAAGTTTTGAACTGGCTCGATATTAATTTTGTAACACCCCAAACCCGCCCAAACATTACGAATCGAATTTGGTATGTTACAGAGGAAAACATTTTGTAAAAATCCCTTCTAGCCGACTTAAGTTTTGTCGAAAACGTTTCATTCTATATGGTTTTGTTAAAACTATGGAGGTGTGTGAAGAAACCTCACTTAGTTTTATTTAAAGATCTATTAAGTCAGGTTGTTACCGATTTTGAATGTACCCGATGGCACAATAAAACATTTGGCGTTAAATTTAAGAAAACGCGTGTACCCATTTTAAAGTCATTAAGTAATTTAAACCAATTATCCAAACATGTAAAATAAGCAAAATAAAAATCTTAGGAGGCCTTATTACAACTTGAACGAATAAATCCAAAATAAAATAAAAATAACCCAAAGTTCGCTTTAAATCACATTCCCACCGCATGGCCACCTCGAGTCCATCCGCCTCCTCATCCGCGATCTACGAGTCACCCGAAAAGTTAAAGGAGAAGGTGAGTCACCAAGACTCAATGTGTAACCCTTCCCCAGCTTTAGTCCAACATCATACACAATTTACAACTAAGTTAACATGCGCTAAATTTAACATGCACCCAACCTAGCCATCCAATGCTCCTTTCTCTACCCGTGTGGTACCAAACCACCGGTGGTGCCAAACCATTGGCGCCCAAAGACACGATATCCATCAATATTGTGGTGCTAAACCACTGTGACTCGAAGTCACAAATAGTAGTGATGGGGCCAACCCATCGTGTGATACCAAATCACCGGGCGCCAATCCCGCTGTATTATCTCAGGGCCAACCCACTGTGGTACCAAACCACCGACGAGACGCAATGAGGTGCCAAACCTCTCGTGACCGTAGTCACGAAATGTGGTACTAAACCACTAGTGTCCAAGACACGGATATCACTTCCCCCTCCACTCGCTTAACCCACATCACCAACGATATGCATTTAACAAAAATCATGCCAACATGTTTATTTAACAACATATACCAAATATGTCATGCTTCCCAAAAGCATCATAAAGAAAACTCATAACAACAAGGACTTACCTGAATCCTTGCCTATACCATGATGGTATTAAATCCCATTCTACATCAAATCAGTTTAGTACATACAATGCCTTTAGCACAGTTATTAGTTATAAAGTGTGTATGTACACACCTGTTACCAACGATTGCCCTAAATCCCCAAAGAGTCAATCGGCCACACTAGATTTCTTGCTCCTATATTCGGCCAACCATGGAAGTTAGTGTCCTAGACCATTCGGCCAAACCAAATAAATCCAAGGAGTTAATATTCGAAACCCGAGACCTTACCTACACGTCCTTTGAATGCTAGCCACCACACACCAAGTGTTTTTGCTTCCCTACAATCGGCAACCACCCATATTAATAGCCTTCAGCTTTTCGATCACTAAAAATATAGTCTATTTAAGTAGATCCTTACCCCACTTACCAACCGATTGCTAACGAATGAAGGCTTGGTTTGAATACCTCAAATCCCGAGCACCTAGATAGAATCGGTTTCAACACACCGATTAGCCCAAATCATCGCAGTATTTCGCCCTTTCTTACTCATCCCAAATCGAGAGAACATAAGAGAGAAGAACAGAAGCATTCTGGCTAGAACACTTACCTTCTCAAATTGATTGCCAAAGAATATCCAAGAGATCTATACCCCTTTAACATTCGGCCAAAGTGCTTCAAAATAGGAGAAGGGAATTTCGACACACCAAAGGAGTATATTCGACTAGATGTAAAGAAAGAAATATGGGGGTTTCTGGTTTGAGAAGGGAAGAAAAGAAATAAGTGGGAGATGAGAGTGTAGGGATTCTGGCCAAAGAAAAGAGAAGAGGATCAATGGTTTTCAGTTTTGAGAGAATGAGAAAGGAGAAAAATCAAAGATGGAAGAGTAGAGAATTTCTGCTACTTGCAAATGGAGAAAAAGAAAAAATAAAGATGAATAGGTGCCTTAAGAAAATTCGGCACCCCTTCACCTAGTCTCCTTGCCAGTCCACTCCTCTTCAACAAGGAGTTCAAAATTCGACCACCTCCTAAAAATTCTCCCGCCACTAATTCAAACAAATTTAAATTAATCAAATGCCTATATTTTCTCTTTGCCAACTATTAAAGATTATTCACATAAAATCTAATTAAATCCTTAATAATATCCTTATTATCCTGAAGTGTTTAAATTGGGCATTTCTCTCTCTCTTTGCAGTCCAAAATAAAGAGCAAAAGGGGAGTTTCATAACTCGAACCTAGGCTCCCTTGCTCCCCTTGTGGCGTCAATTCCAGCTCCTAAGTGGCCTCCATTTTGCCACTTTTCCAAGGCCTTTTTAGTGACAAATTTCCCCTTACTTAACTTGTAACCCCTACTTACTAAGGCTCCTATCCTTAAAGCTTACAAATAAAATTTTTCTACTATCCGAGCCTACCCAAGATCCATGATTAAGCCTTATTACACACATCAACAACATCATAACAATCCAATCACAATAAAAAATAATTCAATCACAAATATCCCCAATTTTAGGATGTTACAGTAAGTCCCAGAAAACTACGGACCTCAGATACATTCTTCGGAGGTTTCTAATCTATAATAGCAGAATTCTGGCTTGGATCAACTCGTATTCCAGAAGCCGATACAATATGTCCCAGAAAACTGACTTCACACAACCAGAATTAACATTTACTGAATTTCGCATACAATTTCTTTTCTCTCAGAGTTTGCAACACGATTCTCAGATGTTCAGCATGTTCAGTTTCATTCCATGAATAAATCAAAATGTCGTATATGAATACAACAACAAATCGATCTAGGTATGGTCTGAAAGTTCTGTTCATCAAATCCATAAAAACAGCAGGAGCATTCGTTAGTCCGAAAGGCATAACTAAAAACTCATAATGCCCGTACCTTGTTCTGAAAGCAGTTTTTGGAATGTCTGAATCTTTCACTCTCAACTGATAGTAACCCGATCTCAGATCTATCTTTAACAATACGATAGCTCTTTTTGGCTGTTCAAACAAATCATCAATCCTAGGCAACGGATATTTATTCTTTATAGTCACTTTGTTCAACTGACGGTAATCAATGCACATTCTCATCGTGCCATCTTTCTCTTTCACAAATAGAACGGGAGCACCCCACGGTGAAAAACTCGGTCTCGCAAACCCTCTGTCAGTTAACTCTTGCAATTGTGACTTTAACTCTTTCAACTCGGTTGGTGCCATTCTATATGGAGCTATCAAAATAGGTGTTGTACCAGGCAACAGATCAATACCAAATTAAACTTCACGTATCGGAGGCAATCCCGGTAATTCTTCCCGAAATACATCAGAAAACTCATAAACAACTGGCACTGATTCAACTTTCTTTTCAGACACTTTCGAATCAATCACATAAGCAAAATAAGCTTCGTAACTCCTTTTCATATAACTCTGAGCTTTCAACACAGATATCACAGCATGCAATCCATTTAAATCATTCGACTCAATACGAACTATTTCACCATTCGACGACTCAAATCAATAGTCTTTCTTTTTGACACCTCACAACAAAGATCATGCAATGTCAACCAGTCCATACCCAGAATTATATCAAACTCATCAAACGGTAATAGCATCAGATCAGTTGGGAAACAGATATCTCAAAACATTAACGGACAGTTCTTGAATATTTTTTCAACCAGAACACTTTTACCTAAGGGGTTTGATACTTTTATAACAAACTCAGTAGACTCTACAGGCAAAGTCTTACTGGATACCAAACTCATGCATATATATGAATGAGTAGAACCAGGGTCTATCAATGCAATCACAGAAGTATCATAAAGTGTAAATGTACTAGTTAGAACATCAGGAGATGAAGCCTCCTCACGAGCTCGGATAGCATATGCTCTGGCAGGCGCTCTAGCTTCAGATCTTGTAACAGTATCTCTCGTATTTCTCTGACTACCACTGACATTTCTTGCATTTCGGGAAGGTCTACCTCTCGCTGGGATGTTATCAGATCTCAGATTCTGGGCAGTTTCTTGATCAACAGACTCTGGGCAATCACGAATGAAATGATCTAATAATCCACATTTGAAGCAAGCCCGAGCATTCAATCAATAACTTTCTGGATGCCTTTTACCACAATGCTTACACTCAGGTCATTCTGATCGAACATTTCCAACACTTGCTACTGAAGTTGCCAGAGTTTTGGAGATCATTTGTGATCTAGCTCGTTCTCTATTCAAATGTCCCACATTAACTCTTGAACGGCTTTGTTCATCTCTGAATTTCTTTGATGCAGACTGAAATGATCTACTCTGAAATCTCTTTCTCACATCTTTAGCTTCAAACTCAGCTTTCCTTTTATATTTCCCGAGGGCTTCGGCTTTGCACGCTCGATCAACAAGTACCACAGACTCTTTTATTTCCAGAATCCCAACAAGTAAACGGATGTCTTCGTTAAGACCATCTTAAAATATTTTACACATTATTGCCTTAGTGGATACACATTCACGAGCATATTGACTCAGTCTCACGAACTCTCGTTCGTATTCAGTAACAGACATACGGCCCTATTTTAAATCTAAAAATTCTTTCCGTTTCTGATCAATGAATCTCTCACTGATGTATTTCTTCCGAAACTCAATCTGAAAGAAATCCCATGTCACCCGTTCTTTCAGAACAACATAAATCAGAGTTTTCCACCACTAATAGGCCGTGTCTCGTAGCAAAGAAACAACAGACTTTATGCATTCCTCAGGACTCAGTGACATTTCATCAAATACCCGAATTGTGTTTTCTAACCAAAACTCAGCTTTCTCGGCATCGTCTTCATTTGTAGCCCTGAACTCTTCAGCCCCATACATATAGATTTTGTCAACCGGAGGCTTGTTCAACAGATTCAGATTTATAGTCGGAGGCATAGCGGATGTCTGAGGGTGATTAGGCAGGGGTGAATGTTGTGAGACAGCTGGGTTATTTCTAACAAATTGAGTGAACCACTCATTCATCATCTGGAAGAAAGCTTATTTAGCTTCTCCCTCTTGACCGCTCGTAGCCGATCTCAGATCAGATGGCGCTGTCCCTTGCGTGGGAGCAGACACATTGCTTTCTACATCGTCAACTACAGCTCTTTCGGGATCCATTACTATACGAAAGTCACATTTTACACGTTAGGATTCATCAAACTATCACAGTTCAAATATATGGCATATTGTAACAGGCTGGTTTAGACCCTAGTCGAAACAGTGGTTTGAGACCACAAATCCAAGGTTAGAATAATATTTTAATATTATTATTTTTTGAGTTTACCGTATGTGATTTAGCCTGTGTGAAATTTCTGTGTGAAGATTTTATTGATTGTGTGTTCAATTATGAAAAAGGACTTAATCGCATAAAATGTAAAAGCTGTGTGCTGATTATTAAAGTGCCTAATTGTTGTTTTCTTTATAAATTGGGGGTTTTATGTTGTAAATTGACCAAAGATAATGGTAGTGGATGACATTAAGATTAATATATATAGTTTATAAATATTTATTAATTATAAAAGTTAAAAATTTAAATTATAAGTTATAATATATTAAAATAAAACATAAGATAGTGGATGGTTGTTCATCCTTCACCGAAAATTTAAAGAAAAAGAAGAGAATAAGGGCTAGTTAGGTTCGGCACTTGAAAGCTTCAATTGGTAAGCATTTTATGTTTTATTTTTGATAATTTCTACGTTTTTGCAATCGTTGCTTTGTGCTCTACAAAACCCATGCTTAAATTTTGTGAATTGATGATGTTTTTGAAATGTGCCATTGATGAACATCTGAGTTCTTGGATGTTTGATGGTGGAATTTGGAAGATATGTGACGGATGAACATATTTTGTCTTTGAATTTTTAGTGAAGTTAAGAAATTTGGGCTAAATTGAGAAAAGTGTAAATTGAGGGACTAAAATGTGAAATGAATGAAATGTGTGGGCTTGTATTAGCATGGTAAGAATTCGGCTAAGTATATGTGATATGAAATTGTGTGTATTTGATGATTTTATGAAATAGGGACTAAAGTGTCGAATTGTGGAAATTTGAGGGCTATTTTGTAAAATGCCATGAATAAATGTGTGTGGATTAAATTGAATGAATTGGTGATTTAATGGACTGAATTTGAATGTGTATAGACCAAGAAAAGAGAGGTTCGGGTTGTGATCGAGGCAAAGACAAAGTGCTAGATTAATCGACCGTTTTGGGATTTCAACGTCCGAGGTAAGTTCAGATATAATACCAGTTGTTAAATTATATCTATGTGATGTGAATTGAATGAATATATATATACGTAATTATGAAATTAGAAATGCTATGTGCGAAATGGAAATAGATGGCACTAAGTGTGTGAAATTAGAAACGAGACAGAGATGACTAGCACTGTGTGTGCGAAAAGATAGAAGCTTCAACTTATTGTATTGGCACTGTGTGTGCGATACCGATATAAGTTCGGTTTATCATATTGGCACTAAGTGTGCGATGACAATTATGTTTTGGTTATGGAATCGGCATTAAGTGTGCGAACAAATCAAAGGAATAGCTAAGGTTGAACGAGAGGTAATATCGAGAAATTGAGTAGCATGGTGGATGAGTAACTATGTGCTGATAAAGGTACGTATTGAACCTCTGTGGTTGATGAGATTGTGTATGATTTCATAAATGGTTGAATTGGATTATTGGCTATGAATGATGATATGTATGAAACCTATGTGGTTGGTGAATTTGGATGTAGATGAATGGAATGCTATGTGAGGATTAGACATGGTTGAGTTTGTGTATCATAAGTAAATTATCTATGTGATGTTTTAATTTGTAGATTGATTCAATTTAATGAGTTAATTGTATTATGTCACGAACTTACTAAGCTTTGAAAGCTTACGCTGTGATTTATTTCTCTGCTTTGCAGTGTCAGTAAAGCTAGCTTGGATCCGGGAATCGTCAGCATCTCTATCACACTATCGGCAATCTATTTTGGTACTTTGGAAAAATGTATATAGTTGAATTATGGCATGTATAGGCTAGTAGTTCAGATATGTCTTGAAATGTTTAATCCTTGCCATGTGAGTTGGCTTGGAAGTTAAATGTTGTTGAACTTATGAATGAGTTATGAAAATGGTATATCTCATGAGGATATGGTTGAAGATAGTTCATGAATTTGGTATATGCATGTTTGAGTTGTATAATTGTCATTTTGAATAGCTTTAGTTGTAATGATAATAAGCATAGAAGTAAATGGATTAGTTTGAGAATGAGTAATGCATGAAATGGTATGATTGAAGGCATTTGTAAGTTTGAATTGGTATTGTATTGATGCTTGTAGGTATGAACCTATTGTGGATGGCAATTTGGCCTTGCATATGGCCTGTCTTGTCTACACGGTCATGGCACACGGGCGTGCCTAGTGACCGTGGGATAAAGTCAGTAGTTAGCTTAGTTGCACACAGCCATGGCACACAGCGTGTCTAGTGGCCGTGGGGACAAGTCAGTATACTTGCTCTGTTTTGGCACAGCCTGGACACATGGGGGTGTCTGGTGATCGTGTGAGGCAGACGGCCTGGTTGCATGGGGGTGTGACCTCAACAGACTTGGTGAATATTTGAAATTTTGAAAACATTCGTAAATGTTCGGTTTAGTCCCGACCCCTCTCTAGTATGTGTTAAAGATGTCGTGGGCCTCAATAAGGGACTATTTGATTATGTTTTGATGTGCTTTGATGATTATTGACTTTGTGTTTTGATTATGTTTTGATTATCTTAACCCTATTCCGGTGACGGTTTCGGGTTAGGGGTGTTACACATGTATAGCTAGACTCTGACATGGTACGTTAGTCTGAGAATCGACTAAACCGTAGCTCTGATACCAGCCAAATGTAACACCCCTAACCCGTATCCGTCGCCAGATTAGGGTTAAAGGTATTACCGGACGGATCAGAAACGTTTACAGACATTTCATAATACAAGTCATCGGTTTCAATCACTGTGTCCCTTAGATAGGTCACTGAGACCTTAAGCATGCTTTAGAGGAGGGTCAGGACTAAACCGAACACATACAAAAATTCTCAGAAATTTAAAACTTTTTGAACATTGCTGAGGTCACATGCCCGTGTAGTCAGGCCATGTGCCTCCCACGGCAACTAGACACACCTATGTGTCCTGGCCGTGCCAAACAGTGCATGTATACTGACTTACCCCCACGGCCACCAGGCACGCCCGTGTACCATGGGCGTGTACTCTTATGCTATATACTGACTTAATCCCACGGTTAATAGGCACGCCCATGTGCCACAACCCTGTCTGCTTAACAGGCCCTTTGCAAGGTCAATGTGCCACCTACACTTGGGTTTACCCTACAAGCTACATACCAATTCATTCCATGAACAAGTTAACAACCAAAAACATGTCAAATAATCAACAATTCTTCACAACCAAACTCATTATCATTCATGCCAATTTGCACAACTAGATCATGCATATACATAAGCATGGTTTAACCACATTTACCCTTCATAGAAACATTCTTTTGATCAAACATGCATACTCATAATACATTAATATGCTTACCATAACCTTGGCCATTTCAATAGCAAAATTGCCATACCAAACATGCATCATAAGTCATATTTACTCATGCATATCACCAACACATATCTAGCCACATCTCATGGCTACTTTTACACATTTCAAAGATAATTCAAGGTGACTAGCCTATACATGCCATATCTAGCTATATACACTTCCAAAAGATACCAAAAGGAGCAAAGGTAGTGTGATGACAATCCTCGACGGTCCCGAGCCTTCAGTATCTTTGACGATCTATAAAACAGAGAAAACACACACAGAGTAAGCTTTCAAAAGCTTAGTAAGCCATATACAAATAAATTTAGCATAAAATGAATATAACCATATTGGCACAATGACATTATTGATTCTCATAGCAAATTCATCACATATAGTCTTTGCCTCATTTGCTTAGCCATATCTTACCATATTTCTCAACTCAACTATCACATATACATAAAGCTCTTTCAAGCATAACTTCTCATATAATCTCATCATTTCATATACATAATCATCTTAGTAAGTTCATATAGACACTTACCTTTCATACACACTTAGTGTACATATCGAACGTACCTGAAATGGATATACTGATCACATAATCGTTTGTTTCTCAGACTTTCCCGTTGAACCGTTTGGAATCTAATAGGATACTCGGAGTGTTTGGAATGATCATACAATGCCAACGTCCCAGACGTGGTCTTACATGTAATCAGATATCGATGCCACTGTCCCAGACAGGGTCTTACACGAATCAAATACGATGCCGATGTCCCAGACATGGTCTTACACGTAAATCTCATATCGATGCCAACGTCCCAGACATGGCCTTACACGTAATCTCTTATCAATGCCAACATCCCAGACGCGGTCTTACACGAAATCTCGAATCAACGCCAACTTACCAGATGTGGTCTTACATGATATCACATAGCAGACACCTATGTCATGACATATACTATCCAATCTATTCCTAGGTTCAAACGGGACTTCTCGGACATTGACACTATGTCAATTCTATCTCAAAATTCATGTATACATCATCTCATATGCATTCACCATTATCAATAATCATATGGACATTCATAATTCAATACAGATACATTTATTTGTATATTGACTTACCTCGGATTCGGATATTCGTTCGGACTCAAATATTCGACTACTTTTGTTTTCCCGCGATCAAAGTCCAATTTCTTCAATTCTTGATCTATACATATTCAAATGTAATCCATTTATTCACTAATTCACTCAATTCAATCCAAAATCATATATTTAGGGCAATTTGCAATTTAGCCCTCACATTTGCACATTTTATCAATTTAGTCCATTTTTCTCAAAACATCAAATATACAAAATCACCATATACCCATGCTTAGCCGAATGCACATTTATCTCATACAAGTCCAAACATTTCATTTATTACACAATTTAGTCTCTCAAAATGCTATTTTCAGAATTTAGCCCTAATTAGCTAAATTCACCAAAAACTCAAATGCAAACTATGATATTCATATACATATTTTTCATATTTCACTATTAAACATCACAAATCACATGAGTTCATCAAATTCTCATTTCACAAACATCATAAATTCTCAAAATTGAAACATGGGTTTTGAAGCATTCGAAGCAACGATTACGAAAACATAGAAATTATCAAAACCGAAGCAAAACATACCTTGAATTTACATCAAAAGCTAGCCGAAACCTAGCTTCTTTTTCTTTTCTTATTCTTTGATACTTTCGGCCAAAAGATGATAGAAAATGTCTTAATTTCATGCTTTTATTTTATTATAATTTCTTTAATAAACAATTTCTAATTTTAACCTTATATAATAAAATTATAAAACATAATTTCCAAGGTCATTATAGGCCATAACCGTCCACTATCACTAATAATAGGCAAATTGCCTCATAAGGCCCTTATAAACAAAAGCCACATCAATTTGGCCAAAAATCAAATAGAAGACAACTTTTACTAATTATGCGATTTAACCAATTTCTCAAATTAAGCACACAAACGGACAAATTAACACACATAAATTTATCACATGCTTAATCACACACAGTACACACAAGAAATAATATTAAAATATTTACTGACTCGAATTTGTGGTCTCGAAATCACTGTTTCAACTAAGGTATAAATCGGACTGTTACACTGAATTTGTTGTTAAAGTTTCAAACCTCCTAGGCTAGTATGTTATGGTGGATAAAGTTGGTAATAACTGTTCATTAATTGTAAAGGGTTATTGTTTCTCGGTTGATTTGATGTTACTGCCTTTTGATGAATTTGATGTAATTTTAGGAATGGACTGGTTAACTTAACATGATGTGGTGGTGAATTGTAAATAGAAATACATTGTGTTGAAATGTCAGAATGGTGAATTGCTTCATATTGTAATCTCAGCTATATCAGCACAGAAATATATCAGAAAGGGGTATGATGCTTATCTTGCATATATGCAATATATTAAAGTATCTGAGTCGAAGATTAAGTCAGTGCCAGTTGTTTGTGAGTTTCCTGATGTGTTTCTGAAAGAATTACCCGGATTACCGCCAGTCAGAGAGGTGGAATTTTCTATAGATATTGTTCCCGGAACAACTCCAATATCAATAGCACCTTATAGAATGCCCCCAACAGAATTAAAAGAGTTGAAAGCACAGTTGCAAGAACTTACTGACAGGGGCTTTGCTCGACCTAGTCATTCACCTTGTGGTGGACCGGTTCTGTTTGTAAAGAAGAAAGATGGATCTCTGAGGTTATGTATTGATTACACATAGTTCAAAAAAGTCACAATAAAGAACAAGTATCCATTTCCTCGACTTGATGACCTGTTTGATCAGCTGAAAGGTGCCACTGTGTTCTCTAAAATAGATCTCCGTTCTGGATACTATCAGTTGCGAGTGAAAGACTTAGATGTACCGAAGACAACTTTCAGATTTAGGTATGGACACTATGAGTTCCTTGTGATGCCGTTTGGTTTGACGAATGCACCTGCAGTATTCATGGATTTAATGAACAGAATTTCCAGACCGTATTTAGACAGATTTGTGGTGGTGTTTATTGATGATATTTTGGTATATTCTCGAGATGAAAATGAACATGCTGATCATCTGAGAATTGTATTGTAAACTTTACGTGAGAAAAAATTATATGCCAAATTCAGTAAATGTGAATTTTTACTTCGGGAAGTCAGTTTCCTAGGGGATATAGTATCTGCTGAAGGCATTAGAGTGGACCCGAATAAAATTTCAGCTATTGTTAACTGGAAACCACAAAAAAATGTGTTTGAAGTCAGAAGTTTTTTGGGATTAGCCGATTATTATCGGAGGTTTGTAAAATGATTCTCAATGATAGCTTCTCCGATGACTCGTTTGTTACAAAAAGATGTGAAATTCGAGTTGTTTGATAAATGTCAACAGAGTTTTGATAGATTAAAGACCGTGTTGACTGAAACACCTATCTTAGTACAGCCTGAGTTGGGTAAAGAATTTGTAATTTATAGTGATGCATCCTTGAATGGTTTAGGTTGTGTATTGATGCAAGAAGGTAAAGTAATAGCTTATGCTTCTAGACAGCTAAAACCACATGAAAGAAATTACCCGATACATGATTTGGACTTAGCAGCTATTGTATTTGCACAGAAAATCTGGCGGCATTACTTGTTTGGTGAAATATGTCACATATTTACGGATCATAAGAGCTTGAAGTATCTAATGACACAGAAAGACTTGAATCTGAGACAGTGTAGATGGCTTGAGTTATTAAAAGATTATGACCTGGTTATTGACTATCATCCAAGAAAAGCCAATGTGGTTGCTGATGCTTTAAGCAGAAAATCATTGTTTTCTTTACGGGCAATGAATACCCAGTTATCATTACCATAGGATGGTTCAATCATAGCTGAATTAAAAGTTAAACCTACATTTCTACATCAGATCTGTAAAGCTCGGAAAGATGATGATGAACTAGAAGCTAAACAGGTACAGTGTGAGTTGAATTCTGATTTAGAATTTTAGATTGGGTCTGATGGTTGTCTGTTATTCAGAGGTAGTGTATGTGTATCAAAGAATTCAGAATTTGTACAGTAGATTTTGTATGAAGCTCACAATGGTACAATGTTTATTCATCCTGGTAGTAACAAGATATACAATGATTTGAAAAAAGATGTATTGGTGGCTGGGAATGAAACGTGATATTTCAGAATTTGTATCTAAATGTTTGATATGTTAGCATAAAAGCTGAACATCAGGTGCCTTCGGGGTTATTACAGCCAGTTACAATACCGGAATGGGAATAGGAAAGAATTACCATGGATTTTGTAACACCCTAACACGTATCCGTCACCGGACTAAGGCTAAGAGGTGTTACCGGAGATATCAGATCAAAACATAAACATTTCATTAACATAAACCTTCACAAACATTCCATAACGAAAAATACACATAGAGTCCCTTTAGAAGGTCTACGAGACCTTAAACATGCATTGGGAATGATTTGGGACTAAACCGAGCACATACAAATTTTTCCAAAAATTAAACATTTTTCAAAGTTACAGAGGTCACATGCCCGTGCGGGTAGGCCGTGTGCCTCACACGGCATTAGACACATCTGTGTGTCTAGGACGTGGAAAAATAGGGCATACATACTGACTTGTCCACACGGCCACAAGACACGCCCGTGTGCCAGACCGTGTGAAATTTTGGAGGTTACTGACTTGCTCACATAGCCAGTCACACGTCCGTGTGTCCAGCCCGTGTGGTTTCTTGACTTATTTCTAAATGCCACCTTGAGAGACACGGTCGAGACACACGCCTGTGTGCTCAACCGTGTGGGAAAATATAGGCCATTTGTAAGGCCAATTTGCCACCCAAAATTTGGGTCAAACCTACAAGCATCTAATAAACCCCAATTCATGTCGCAAAGACAACCCAAAACATATCAAATCATGCACAACTTGACCCTTAACAATATCATCATTTCCATATACAAAACCAACTCAAACATACGAATTCAAAGCATCAATTTCACATTAAAAACCTATGAATTTTACATCATTTTAATCCATATCAATTCATAGCATTTCTCATCATATCAATCTCCCAAAATCAATCATAAAACTTACAAATATTGACCATTTCATTTGGCCATTCATGAGCACATCAAAACATACCAACTTTTGCATCATATAGCATGAACTAAACTCATTCATAACCACATTCATTATCAAGCCATATCACATGGCTATATTTACATATTTGAAAACATAATCAAAGTTCTCTAGCCTATACATGCCATACTTCAATATGTACATTTTCAAAAGGTACCAAAATATAGTTCGATAGTATGGTGATGATCCTTGATGATCCCCGAGCTTTCCGTAGCTTTGATAATCTATAAAAGAATGAAAAAACATACACAGAGTAAGCTTTCATAGCTTAGTAAGTCATAAGTAAATAATGATCTGAAAAACATTAAATCAACTAGCCAAATCAAACAAACCTTAACCAAATGTATATTTATTATGCTTGCAAACTCAAACATTGTCACATTTACAATAGCATTATAACATCAATGGCCAAATGCACTTATACTCATAAGCACATATAAAAATCTCTTTTATCATATCTAATTCATATATTCATCTCAAACATATAATTACATTACTTTCATATTCATATAACATAGCACGTACCTGAACCTTTTAGTTCGTTTTTCACATTCGATCTTATCTCGATAATGCCCGTTGAACCATTCGAAATTAAAAAGGATACTCGGATAGTCGGAAATCTCGTACAATGCCAACGTCCCAGACGTGGCCTTACATGTAATCACATATCGATGCCACTATCCCAGATAGGGTCTTACATGAATCAAACACGATGCCGATGTCCCAGACATGGTCTTACACGTAAACACAAGTCGATGCCAACGTCCCAGACGTGGTCTTACACGAAAATACATATCGAAATCCTATGTCATGACATATGTATCCTAACTATTTGTAAGGTTCGTATGGGGCTTTCAGACGTCGTAACTCGATCAATTCAGGCTCGTAGACAATTCTTCCATACTTTTACCAATTCGGCATTCATATATATATACAAGTAATAATTCAATTTGGTACAAATAAAATATATAAAATCGAATTTAATAACATTTATTTACTTAGGTGCTTACCTCGGACGAAGACGGACGAACCGAGACAACTATTCGACAACTTTAGTTTTTCCCCGATCTAATTTCGATTTCCTCTTTTCTTGATATAAATTAATACAAACTTAACTTATTTAATCTCATATTCAATCAAATTCATCCAAAAACACATAAATTGGAAAATTACACTTTTACCTCTGACATTTCACTTTTTTCACAAATTAGTCCCTATTTCACAAAATACAAAATAAACATAATTTCATTACACAATAGCTTGGCTGAATATTCTCTAAGCTCATATAAGTCCACACATTTCATTTATTTCACATTTTAGTCCCTCAATTTATTATTTTCACAATTTAGCTCAAATTACTCAAATTCATCAAAAATCCAAAGACAAAATATATAAATCTATCACATATCTTTTATTTTCCATCATCAAACAACAAAAACCACAAGCTTTCAACAATGGTAAATCACAAAATCATCATAAAATTCAAAAATTGAGACATGGGCTTTATATATTACAAAGCAACTATATCAAAAACGTAAAAATTATTAAAAACCGAGCAAAACACATACCTTAATCAAAGAACATCAAGGTCGAACCTAACTTGCTTTCTTTTCTTTCTTTTTCTTTCCAATTTTCGGTGGAAAGATGAACATAATGCCTATTTTCACACTTTTATTTTATTATAAAACATATTAATACATAAATTACTATATTAGCCTTAATGAATTAATAAGAAAACCATATAATTAAAGCCCATAACTGTCCATCCCATGGTTTAATGGCCAAATTACAATATAAGGATTCCATATTTAATAAATCAAAGCAATTAAGCACTTTAACAAATAACAAGTCACTTTCGCATTTTATGCAATTAAGTCCTTTTTGCAAATTAAGCACACAAACGATAAAATTTAATCACGAAAATTTCACATATGTCAATTCACATACTAAAATCACAGAAAATAATATTAAAATATTTTTCTGACTTGGATTTGTGGTCTCAAAACCACTATTCCGACTAGGGTCTAAACCAGACTATTACAACTCTCCCCATTACGGATTTTCGTCCCCGAAAATCTTACCGGCGGATAGGTTCAGGTAACGTTCTCTCATAGCATTTTTTGGCTCCCACGTAGCTTCTTTAACCCTGTGTCGATGCCATAAGACTTTTACTAAAGAAATTTTCTTATTTCTCAATTCTTTCACTTTGTGATCTAAAATTCAGATCGGTTCTTCGTCGTATGTCATATCGGATCGAATCTCAATCTCAGACGGAGAAATTATATGCGATGGGTCAGATCGATATTGTCGAAGAATCGAAACATGAAATACATTATGGATCTTTTCTAACTCAGGTGGCAACAATAGTCTGTAAGAAATCGGCCCGATGCGCTATATAATCTCATACGACCCAATGAATCTTGGACTTAATTTACCTGTACGACCAAATCAGAGTATTTTCTTTCACGGTGAGACTTTCAAAAACACTTTATCCCCGATCTGAAATTCAATATCTTTTCGTTTCAAGTCTGCGTATGACTTCTGACGATCTAACGTGGCTTTAAGACTATCACGAATCACTTTCACTTTCTGTTCAGTCTCTTTGATCAAATCAACCCCGTGTATCTTATTCTCACTGAGTTTAGTCCAATATAAAGGTGTTCTACATTTGCGACCATACAAAGCCTAGTAAGGTGCCATTTAAATACTCGATTGAAAGCTATTATTATACGCAAATTCAATCAGTGGCAAGTATCGTTCCCACGCACCTTCAAACTCAAGAATGCAACATCTCAACATATCCTCGAGTATCTGAATAACTCGTTCGGACTGACCGTCTGTCTGCGGATGGAAAGCAGTGCTAAAGTGTAGTTTCGTACCTAGTGCATCTTGTAGTTTCTTCCAAAATCGCGATGTGAATCTCGGATCTCTATCCGAAACAATAGAAATAGGTACTCCGTGTAATCTCACAATCTGAGAAATGTACAACTTAGTAAGCGTATCAAGTGAATAATCTGTGCAAAATGAAATTAAATGAGCTGATTTAGTCAATCTATCCACAACAACTGATATTGCATCTTTCTTACTCGATGTCAAAGGTAAACCCGATACAAAATCCATCTTGACTCTGTCCCATTTCCACTCGGGTATCATAATTGGTTGAAGTAACCCAGACGGAAACTGATCCTTAGCTTTGACTTACAGACAGATCAAACATCTCGAAACAAAGTCAGAGATGTCTCGTTTCATACCATGCCACCAGTAAAGCTATTTCAAATCATTATACATTTTTGTACTTCCCGGTTGAACAGATAACTGACTGCTATGAGTTTCATTCAAAATCATTTGAATTAACTCTGAATTTCTCGGAACACACATTCGGTCTTTGAACCTCAAACAACCTTCAGTATCAACTCGGAACTCTGAAGCAATATTCGCATCACATTGAGCCCGTTTTGCTATCAATTAGTTATCAACTTTCTGAGCCTCACAAATCTGTTGAATAAATAATGATTTCGCTTTCACCTCAGCTACTATCGAACCATCATTGGATAGGGCCAACTGAGTATTCATCACACGGAGGGCAAACAATGATTTTCGACTCAAAGCATCAGCAACAACATTGGCTTTCCCCAAATGGTAGTCAATTATAAGCTCGTAATCTTTTAACAACTCTAACCATCTTCGCTGTTGTAAATTCAGATCTTTTTAAGTCATCAAATATTTTAGGCTTTTATGATCTAAATATACATGATATCTTTCACTGGATAGATAGTGACGCAAAATCTTCAAGGCGAATACAATCGCAGCCAACTCAAGGTCATGCGTCAGATAATTCTTTTCATGCAGTTTTAATTGTCTCGAGGCATAAGCTATAACTTTGCCTTCCTGCATCAATACATATCCAAGACCATTCGACGAAGCATCACTATATATCACAAATTCTTTACCGGATTCTAGCTGTACTAGCACTGGAGCTTCAGTCAATAAGGCTTTCAACTGTTCAAAACTTTTCTGACACTTTTCAGACCATTCAAATTTCACATCTTTCTGAAGCAATCTTGTCAGCGGAGTTGAAATCATCAAAAAGCCTTTTACGAACCACCGGTAATAACCAGTAAGTCCCAAAAAATTACGAACTTTAGACACATTTTTCGGAGGCTTCCACTCTAAAATAGCTGAAATCTTGCTCGGATCAACTCGTATACCGGATGCTGACACAATATGCCCCAAAAATCCAACTTCACGCAACCAGAACTCACATTTACTAAACTTTGCATACAATTGCTTATCACACAGAGTTTGTAGCACAATTCTCAAATGTTCAGCATGATCAATTTCATCACGCGATAAATCAAAATGTCGTCAATAAATACAACAACAAATCGATCTAAATACGGTCTAAAAATTCTATTCATCAAGTCCATAAAGACAGCAGGAGCATTTGTTAGTCCGAAAGGCATAACTAAAAATTCATAGTGCCCGTACCTTATTCTGAAAGCAGTTTTTGGAAGGTCAGAATCTTTTACTCGCAACTGATAATAACTTGATCTCAGATCTATCTTTGAAAACACAACAGCACCTTTCAACTAATCAAACAAATCATCGATTCTGGGTAGAGGATATTTCTTCTTAATAGTCACTTTGTTTAACTGACGGTAATCAATACACATTCTCATCGTGCCATCTTTCTTTTTCACAAACAAAACAGGAGCACCCCAAGGTGGGAAACTCGGTCGTGCAAATCCTCTATTAGTCAACTCTTGCTGCTGAGACTTTAATTCTTTCAATTCTGTTGGAGCTATTCTATACAGAGCTATTGAGATAGGGGTCGTCCCCGGCACTAAATCAATGCCAAACTCAACTTCTCATATCGGAGGTAATCCCGATAATTCTTCAGGAAACACATTAGGGAATTCACAAACCACAGGCACTGATTCAACTTTTTTTCTGCCACTTAAGTATCAATCACATACGCAAAATAAGCTTCACATCCCTTTTTCACATAATTCAGAGCTTTCATCGAAGATATTACAGTCGATAACCCATTTAAATCATTAGATTCGATCCGAATTATCTCATCATTCTGACATCTCAAAGCAATAGTCTTTCATTTACAGTTCACAATAGCATCATGAATTGTTAGCCAATCCTTACCAAGAATTATATCAAACTCGTCGAATGGCAACAACATCAAATTAGCCGGAAAACATGAATCTCAAATCATTAATGGGCAACTCTTACATACTTTATCAACCAAAACACACCTGCCTAAGGGGTTCGATACTCTAATCACAAACTCAGTAGACTCTACAGGCAAAGTCTTACTGGATACTAAAGTCTCACAAACATAAGAATGAGTCGAACCAGGATCAATCAATGCAACAACACTAGTATCATAGAGAGTGAAAGTATCGGTAATAACATCTGGGGATGAAGCCTCTTCACGAGCGCGAATAGCATAAGCTCTGGCAGGTGCGCGAGCCTCAGATCTAACAGCTGTGTCTTTAGTTCCTTTCTAACTTCTACTCACATTACCCATGTTTCTGGGTGGTCTACCTCGAGCTGACATGTTACTCGGTCTTGCATTCTGTACTGTGTTTTGCTTAGCTAACTCGGGCTTTCACGGATGAAATGATTTAATGATCCACATTTGAAACAGGCCCGATCATTCAATCTACAACTATCGGGATGTCGTTTACAACAATATTTGCACTCTGGTTGATTTGGTCTGGCGTTACCAACACTAGCTACTGAGGTAGCTTTCGAACTCACAGGTGGTCTGTCCCGATCAAATCTAGAATAACCTACAGTAGCCTTTGATCGGCTAAAATCATCCCTGAATTTCTTTGATGCTGACTGAAACGTCTTACTTGATGATCTCTTACAGAAATCTCTAGCTTCAAAATCAGCTTTTCTTTTCTCTTTCCCGAGCTCTTCAGCTTTGCATGCTCGCTCAACAAGTACAACGAACTCTTTTTTTTCAAGAATCCCAACTAACAGGTTGATGTCTTCATTCAATCCGTCTTTAAATCTTTTGCACATTATTACTTTAGTCGATACACATTCCCGGGCATATCTACTAAGCCTCACAAATTCCCGCTCATATTCTGTTACAGTCATACGACCCTGTTTCAACTCGAGGAATTCTTTGCGCTTTTGATCGATAAATCTCTGACTGATGTATTTCTTACGGAATTCAATCTGAAAGAACTCCCAGGTAACCTGTTCTTTTGGAACCACTAAAACCAATGTATTCTACCAGTGATACGCAGAATCTCGAAGCAATGATACAACACATTTAATACACTCGTCAGGGGTACAGGATAGTTCGTCAAACATAGTTCGTCAAACACACGGATCGTATTATCAAGCCAGAATTCAACTCACTTAGCATCATAAACAACAGTGGCTCTGAATTTTTCAGCCCCGTGTTTTCTAATTTTATCAACCAGTGGCTTATTCATTCGAACAGGATCAGTTACTTGTGGCATAATAGGTATTTGAAGAGGAATCAGTGGGGAAGAAGGTTGTGGAATAGCCGGATTCATACGAATATACTAAGAAAACAATTCATTCATCATTTGGTAAAAGGCTTGCTTAGCCTCTCCCTCTTGGTTAGTCGAAGTCGATCGAGATTCAGTCGGCGCTGTCCCTTGAGCGGGAGCAGGCGCTATACTTTCTACATCATCAGCTACGGCTCGATCGGGATCCAATTACTATACGAAAACACATTTCAATTGTTAGGAATCATCACACTATCGTAGTTTATAAATATGGCACGTATAACTAGACTCACACATGCTACGTTAGTCCTAGAATCGACTGAACCATAGCTCTGATACCAATAAATGTAACAACCCTAACCCGTATCCGTCGTTGAACTATGGTTAAGAGGTGTTACCGGACATATCAGATCAAAACATAAACATTTCATTAACATCAAACATTCACAAACATTCCATAACGAAAAATACACATAGAGTCCCTTTAGAAGGTCTACGAGACCTTAAACATGCATTGGGAAGGATTCGGGACTAAAGCAAGCACATACAATTTTTTCTAAAAATTAAACATTTTTCAAAGTTACATATGTCACATGCCCGTATGGGCAGGCCGTGTGCCTTACACGACATTAGACACATTCGTGTGTCTAGGCCGTGGCAAAACAGGGCATACATACTGACTTGTCCACACGACCACAAGACACGCCCGTGTACCAGACCGTGTGAAATTCTGGAGGTTACTAACTTGCTCACATGGCCAATCACACGCTCGTGTGTCCAGCCCGTGTGGCTTCCTGACTTATTTCTAAATGCCACCTTGAGAGACACGGTCGAGACACACACCCGTGTGCTCAACTGTGTGGGCAAATATAGGCCATTTGCAAGGCCAATTTGCCACCCAAAATTTGGGTCAAACCTACAAGCATCTAATAAACCCCAATTCATGTCCCAAAGGCAACCAAAAACATATCAAATCATGCACAACTTGACCCTTAACAATATCATCCTTTCCATATACAAATCCAACTCAAACATACCAATTCAAAGCATCAACTTCACATTAAAAACCTATGAATTTTACATCATTTTAATCCATATCAATTCATAGCATTTCTCATCATATCAATCTCCCAAAATCAATCATAAAACTTACTAATATTGACCATTTCATTTTGCCATTCATGAGGACATCAAAACATACCAACTTTTGCATCATATAGCATGAACTAAACTCATTCATAACCACATTCATTATCAAGCCATATCACATGGCTATATTTACATATTTCAAAACATAATCAAAGTTCTCTAGCCTATACATGCCATACTTCAATATGTACATTTTCAAAAGGTACCAAAATATAGTTCGATAGTGTGGTGATGATCCTCGATGATCCCTGAGCTTTCTGTAGCTTTGATAATCTATAAAACAATGAACAAACACACACATAGAGTAAGCTTTCATAGCTTAGTAAGTCATAAGCAAATAATGATCTAATAAACATTAAATCAACTAGCCAAATCAAACAAACCTTAACCAAATGTATATTTATTATGCTTGCAAACTCAAACATTGTCACATTTACAATAGCATTATAACATCAATGGCCGAATGCACATATACTCTTAAGCACATATAAAAATCTCTTTTATCATATCAAATTCATATATTCATCTCAAACATATAATTACCTTACTTTCATATTCATATAACATAGCATGTACCTGAACCTTTTAGTTCGTTTTTCACATTCGATCTTATCTCGATAATGCCCGTTGAACCATTCAGACTTAAAAAGGATACTCAGATAGTCCGAAATCTCGTACAATGCCAACGTCCCAGATGTGGTCTTACATGTAATCACATATTGATGCCACTGTCCCATACAGGGTCTTACATGAACTAAATACAGTGCCGATGTCCCAGACATGGTCTTACACGTAAACACAAGTCGATGCCAACGTCCCAGACATGGTCTTACACGAAAACACATATCGGAATCCTATGTCATGACATATGTATCCTAACTATTCCTAAGGTTCGTACGGGGCTTTCAAACGTCGTAACTCGATCAATTCAGGCTCGTACACAATTCTTCCATACTTTTACCAATTCGACATTCATATATATATACAAGTAATAATTCAATTTGGTACAAATAAAATATATACAATCGAATTTAACGACATTTATTTACTTATGAACTTACCTCGGACGAAGACGGACGAACCGAGACAACTATTCGACAACTTTAGTTTTTCCCCGATCTAATTCTGATTTCCTCTTTTCTTGATCTAAATTAATACAAATTTAACTTATTTAATCACATATTAAATCAAATTCATCCAAAAACACATAAATGGGCAAATTACACTTTTGCCCCTGACATTTCACATTTTTTACAAATTAGTCCCTATTTCACTAAATACAAAATAAACATAATTTCATTACACAATAGCTTGGTCGAATATTCACTAAGCTCATATAAGTCCACACATTTCATTTATTTTACATTTTAGTCCCTCAATTTATTATTTTCACAATTTAGCGCAAATTACTCAAATTCATCAAAAATCCAAAGACAAAATATATTAATCTATCACATATCTTTTATTTTCCATCATCAAACAACAAAAACCACAAGCTTTCAACAATGGCAAATCACAAAATCGTCATCAAATTCAAAAATTGAGACATGGGCTTTATATATTACAAAGCAACGATATAAAAAACGTAAAAATTATCAAAAACCGAGCAAAACACATACCTTAATCAAAGAACACCAAGGCCAAACCTAACTTGCTTTCTTTTATTTCTTTTTCTTTCCAATTTTCGGTGGAAAGATGAACATAATGCCTATTTTCATACTTTTATTTTATTATAAAACATATTTATACATAAATTACAATATTAGCCTTAATGAATTAATAAGAATACCATATAATTAAAGCCCATAACCGTCCATCCCATGGTTTAATGGCAAAATTACAATATAAGGATTCCATCTTTAATAAATCAAAGCAATAAATCACTTTAACAAATAACAAGTCACTTTCGCATATTATGCAATTAAGTCCTTTTTGTAAATTAAGCACACAAACGATCAAATTTAATCACGAAAATTTCACATATGCCAATTCACATACTAAAAACACAAAAAATAATATTAAAATATTTTTTGACTCTGATTTGTGGTCCCGAAACCACTATTCTGACTAGAGTCTAAACCGAACTGTTATAAATTTTGTATCTTGATTACCCTTATCTTTGAAAAAGAAAGATGCTATTTGGGTAATCGTTGATCGTCTAACAAAGTCTGCACACTTTATTCTGGTACGCATGGATTTCTCTTTGGATAGATTGGCTAAATTATATGTTTCTAAGATTGTTAGACTACATGGAGTGCCAGTCTCTATTATTTCAGACAAAGATCCTCGATTTACATCCCGATTCTGGAATAAGTTGTAAGAAGCTCTGGGTACACAGTTACATTTTAGTACTACATTTCATCCTTAGACTGACGGTCAATCAGAATGTATGATACATATTTTAGAAGATATCCTTCGGTGTTGCGTTTTAGAATTTGAAGGTAACTGGGAAAAATATTTACCTTTAGTTGAATTTGCATACAATAATAGTTATCAGTCCAGTATTAAAATGGCACCGTATGAGGCTTTGTATGGTCGTAAATGTAGAACTCCAATGTATTGGACAGAGCTTAGTGAGAAAAAGATACACGGAGTTGACTTAATCTGTGAAACGGAAGAAAGGGTAAAGGTGATTAAGGATAGTTTGAAAGCAACCTCTGATTGTCAAAAGTCTTATGCCGATCTTAAACGAAAAGAAATAGAATTTTAGGTTGGTGATAAGGTATTCTTAAAAGTATCAACTTAGAAGAAAGTTCTCTGGTTTGGCCGTAAAGGAAAATTTAGTCCACGATTCATCGGACCATATGAGATTACAGAACAAATCGGACCTGTTGCATACAGTCTGGCATTACCACCAGAACTCGACAGAATTCACAATGTTTTGCATGTGTCTATGTTACGACGGTATCGACCAGATCCCTCACATTCATTTCTCTGACAGAAGTTGAAATTTAGCCTGACATGACTTACAATGAGGAACCAATTAAAATCTTGGCACGTGATACGAAAGAGTTAAGAAACAAAAAAGTGGCTTTAGTAAAAGTTCTTTGGCAATGACATGGTACAGAAGAAGCTACCTGGGAACCGAAGGAAACTATGAGAAAGCAATACTCGAACCTTTTTACTGGTAAGATTTTCGAGGACGAAAATTTTTAAGGGGGAGAGTTGTAACAGCCCATTTTCAGTTAAATCGGAACAGTGGTTTCGGGACCACAAATCTGAGTCATAAAGAAAATTCATTTTAAAATTATTGCATGGTCTGCATTATGATAGGAATATTATATGAAAATTTTGATAATAAAATTTTACCGATTTCATGATTAATTATAGAAAGGACCAAATTGCATAAAAATGGAAAAAGTTGAATTCTAGTAGCTAGAAGGATTAAATAGCTATGGAATTCAAAACTTGAGGTCCTTATATGGTAATTAGACCATTAAGAAAAAGTTAGTAGATAGTTATGATGAATCATCCATGGAAAATAAGAAAAACAGAAAAGGACTAAATTGGAAAGTGGAAAAATTAATGGAACAGTGGTTTCGGGACCACAAATCTGAGTCATAAAGAAAATTTATTTTAAAATTATTGCATGGTCTGCATTATGATAGGAATATTATATGAAAATTTTGATAATAATTTTTTATCGATTTCATAATTAATTATAGAAAGGACCAAATTGCATAAAAATGCAAAAGTTGAATTCTAGTAGCTAGAAGGATTAAATAGCTATGGAATTCAAAACTTGAGGTCCTTATATGGTAATTAGACCATTAAGAAAAATTTAGTAGATAGTTATGATGAATCATCCATGGAAAATTAGAAAAAAAGAAAGGACTAAATTGGAAAGTGGAAAAATTAATGGAACAGTGGTTTCGGGACCACAAATCTGAGTCATAAAGAAAATTTATTTTAAAATTATTGCACGGTCTGCATTATAATAGGAATATTATATGAAAATTTTGATAATAAAATTTTACCGATTTCATAATTAATTATAGAAAGGACCAAATTGCATAAAAATGCAAAAGTTAAATTCTAGTAGCTAGAAGGATTAAATAGCTATGGAATTCAAAAATTGAGGTCCTTATATGGTAATTAGACCATTAAGAAAAAGTTAGTTGATAGTTATGATGAATCATCCATGGAAAATTAGAAAAAAAGAAAAGGACTAAATTGGAAAGTGGAAAATTTAATGGATGATAAATAATTAAATAGAAATATCATGTTAGTATTATCATCTTCTGATACGATCCGTCTCGGGGTGAGTCGAGTCGTATGTGAAGTTTCCCAATCGTCTACGAGGAGTAATTGAAAAGTTGTCTGGAAATAGGTAAAATAAGGTTAAAATTGCGGAAGCTGATCAGAAAGGTTAAGATTTGGATGGAAGATGGAGATAGGTTCGGTTAAGAAGCAAACAAGGAAGATGAATATAGTGGATGGACTTGGTTTTAATAGAAATAATCAAAAGGATATATATTAAGATAGTTGGTGGAGATGGATAGAAGAATTTAAACAAAGAATCGATTCAACACTAGGAAAGTGTCACCCCGGGTTCTATATTTGTTTAAGATGGAAAATGGAAGTCGATGATGGACCAAGACCCATTATCTATAAAGATAAGAACCTATGGTATAAATTGATGGATGAGAAACGACTGACGCCACAAGCAACGCTTGATAAGTCAGAATCGATACTCGTATGAAAGATAGAGAGGAGAAAATCTCACTCGAAGAACAAAGTTCATAAAATATATTCATGGATCAAAAGTTCTCCCTACAGTATGTGATTACATGTATATATAGTATCAAATGAAACTAGTTGAATGGTCACTTTTAATGAGGCTAATAATGATTTCAAATGAAGAGTCTCAACTTTTGGAATTCTAGCCATGCAACTCCCATCTTCAATGTGTTTAACTTTTCAATTAAATTGCTTGTCAAAATCCTTTGAATTTTCCATGATCAACCGAAAAGTCACCAACCAAATAAAGAGTCTCAACCTTTGAAATTCTTGGATCAATTAACTCCTCTCTTTAAGATGCTTTAATCAACTGACTCAATACCCTTGAATGCTTTGAAAATGTCTCTTGGTTTCTCCTTTGGCTAGCTGCATAGACTCCAAAAACTTAATGAAGTTTTTAAAGTATGAGTTGACCATTAAAGTAGCAAAAACGTTTGGAGTAGTGGAAGGGTGGCTACTGAAATTTAAAGGAAGTGTAATGCTCCTTTAAACTCTTTTTATTGATGTTTAAAGCCTCTTTTATATAACAGCCTCTTTTTTGTAACCGAAATCACTTGAAAAGCCACCTTATTGAAGGTGTAATGACCTTTAAATTTAATGGTTGTAAGCTGAAAAATCACCTGTAATTAACACATGTAACAGATATATATTAAACATATTTATTCATTGATTAAACCTAAAACAAAGTAACAACTAACTTAAATAAATGAACTAACACTTAAGCATCATTTATTCCCGCATAACTAGACTTAAATAAATGAACTAACACTTAAGCATCATTTATTCCAAACTAGTTTAATTAAGAAAAACATTATTAAATGAACTAGAAATAAAGACTTCAATTAATGTAGCAACTAGTTAATTTATGGAAGTAGAATTAAATTAACTTAAACTCATACTTCATTAAAACATCCTAGTAACTAGATTAATTAATAAGCCTCTTATTAAACACAACTTATTTAATTAAACTAAACACCTTTATTTAAAGCTAATATTTAATTTAAAAGTTTGTATTCAGCAAATTAAAAATGCATGAATTAAATCAAGCTAAACACAAACTAAATGAACTGAATGTGAACTTAAACCAATCTCAATGAGCTGAGATGAACTCATGTGAATTGAACCACATAGAAAAGGAGTTTAATTGAGCTGAAAATGAGCTGGAATCAGCTTTATTTTGCACTTTGGCCCCTCGAGCTTAGGCCACTCTCGATGGCGTCAGAAAGAGTCGAACCATGATGCAACCAGGATTGCATCATACCCCACCTCTTGAAAGCGATTTGTCCTCGAATCGAGCCGATGGTTCTCCCGAACAGAATTCCTTTTGATCGGCTTTCGATTGCATCATGCCCCCTCTTGAAAGTGATTTGTCCTCGAATCGAGCCGATGGTTCTCTCGAACAGAATTCCTTTTGATCGGCTTTCCTCGATCAAACAGGGAGAATGGTAATCGAGATACCTGTAAAATATAACCAAAAGTTAGCAAGAGTTGTGTCAAACAAACTTGCAATCGAAATTTGAACAAAACAAAATGAATAGATCGAATGCAAACGGGCATATTCGCATTAACATACAAAAGGAACAAAGCCTTATCAAATATTTGAATCTGAATTGGATAGGTTTCATGGTATGCATACAATTTGAATGGATTCCACAAATCAAAATCAACATGCGAGTAACACATCAAATGATAGATATGTTCATCACAAGTAGATTGATGAGAAAATGCATATGGCACTCGAAAGTGAACATCCAAATATTGCGTTGAACGACATATGTAATCACTCGCACATGAACAAAAATTATTAAACACAAGATTCCTTTTGTCAACAAGTAGACCATCATTAAACAGGATAGGACGTTCAAACATTTCATGATCTAAATAATGAAAATCAGCATCATGTGTTCTATCAACAACCGGAGAGAACAAAGTCATCTCAAAATTTTTACATGGATCACACATGTGACGCAATATGGATTCTTTCACACGAAAATTATCAAAATTATAAAATTCAAGAATCCTGTCATCATTCAACGAAACAGATAGATCAAAAACATGCAAAATAGAACGATTAATCATAACATGATCTAAATGTTTTATAAAAACTAGTTCATCAACTCAAAGCTCGTCACTTTTCAAAAAGATCACAAAGGTGTCAACAAGTTCAGAAGACTTACGTTTATAGTTAGAAAGAAAAAGATCAGTCTTACCGTGGTCAAGCAATACAAACCTTCTCTCTTTGGAAAGATAATGCAGTCTAGTCGAAGCTTCGTGGTTGGATTAGCCTTTTCCAAATGAAACGCAAACTTCATGGACAACCACAGAAATTGTTTAAGGAACGCATTAAAAGGGAAAACAAATTTTTCATACCTCGTTTCCTTATTCAAAAACCAAGTATAGAAATTATTCGTACAAACTTTAAGTTGCTGGTTTTTCCCACAAAATGAATCAAAACAAATTCCCGATTTAAAAACATGAGTTTGATTACTTATGTCAAAATGTAGCAACAGTTTCGATAAATCAAACACGTTAATCCAAAAGGAGTGGTGCATACTCAAAAACGTACAATCAAAACTCGTCACATGTTTCAAAATAAATTTGCACCAATTCATGGAATTTTCACAAGGCAGTAGTTGATGCACAAAATGATCAAAGAATTTATTTGTTTTTCGTGAGAACCCGTTATAATGCAAAATCAAATTTTTGGTTTGTCGATCGTAACGAACAACGTCAACCACATTCAAAGAATAGCAATCAATCAAATGAAAATAAGGGAAACTTTTTAAAACTAAGTCATTTTCAACAACGTTAAAACCTGATCGCCATGACTCAGTTGTTAAAAATTCCTTACCTCGCTTACCTTCGAACTCGTGTAGTTCGATTTCATCTTCAACCTTACCTATACTGATCATACGAAAGCGTCTTTCATCGGAAAGGTATTGAAGTTGAAGGTTATTGTTCGATATTTTGGGATCCTGAAAAGAAACACAACGAGGCAATTTCACATCTGGATTAGTAAACAAATTCCTCACTTTTCTTGTTCTTTTGCCTCTTTTTCTCTCATTTGTTTTTCAACATCACTCGTTTCTTTTACACTCTTTTATTTTTCTATTTCTATTTCTATTTCTTTTCCTTTTTCTTTTCTTTCGTATTCCTTTTCGATTTGATTACAACATGAAGGTGATACAAAAGAATCAAAAAGATGGATGTTTTGCTCAAAGAAAGAGAAAGTATTCTCGTTGATTTTTCGATCAATTTTTTGGGTACGTTCCTTCGTGCGTGATGTCTTTGAAGTGTACGAAGGATAACTCATTCTTCCTCGTTCGTTATCTCGAAGAGTCTCAAACTCAAAACTTTCTTCTCTTTGTCTCGACGACCTTGTTGGATGGGAATCCTGATATGAATCTCTTCTCGAATAGTCATCGGGAAGGTGTCTTCGTGATAGTCGTGACTCCATTTTCTGACTTGTTGGAGTTTGCTTTCATCGGGTTGTTGCTCGAGATTCTCGCTTGTCTTAAATTGGCTTAATCTTGCGGTCGAGCATGCTTTCCATTTCTTTCAACAAATATTGAAAATCAAACGTGAAAATCTCTTCTCGAGACATTATTATGTACTGAAAGATGTAATGTTAAAAAGAACAAAAATAGAAAATTTAAATACCTCACCACAAACCTCACTAAAATCACTCAGAAAGAAAAAGTAAATATTGAACACTCACACTCGTATTTCGCTCAATTTTGGCTTTTTCTTTAATGAGTCACTCGTGCCTTTTACCACTCGAATCCACCTCTCAAAATTCTGGAAGGTTGCCTTAGACTTATTAGCAACTTGTAGGTCGGCTTCAAGGGGTTAAAGCAAAGGATAATTCGTTTTAGGTAAAGGTAGGCTAAAAAAAATGTTAGGGATGGTGGCGTTGGGATTAAACAGATGGTACAGAATGATGGTTAAAAAATGCTTCTTGAAGGATCGGGGTGGAATGATAGTTTTGTTGTTCAGGACACGGAAGAGAAAAGATGAAAAAACAAAACTTGCATATACTTCAAGAACTTCACTTTTTTTTTTGACTTCTTTTTTTTTTTGAATTTTCATTTTTTTTCCTACTATGTCAAATACAATATGCTAAAATACAAGAAAATAAAATTACAACTTTTTTTTTCAAACTTTTTTTTTAAACTTACGAACTAACTTTTGGCTTCACGAACGTCTTCGAAAATCCTCATTTTGTAGCTCTGATACCAAATGATACAATCCGTCTTGGGGTGAGTCGAGTCGTATGTGAAGTTGCCCAATCGTCTACGAGGAGTAATTGAAAAGTTGTCTGGAAATAGGTGAAATAAGGTTAAAATTGCAGAAGCTGGTCAGAAAGGTTAAGATTTGGATGGAAGATGGAGATAGGTTCGGTTAGGAAGCAAACAAGGAAGATGAATATAGTGGATGGACTTGGTTTTCATAGAAATAATCAAAAGGATATATATTAAGATAGTTGGTGGAGATGGATAGAAGAATTTAAACAAAGAATCAATTCAACACTAGGAAAGTGTCACCCCAGGTTCTATATTTGTTTAAGATGGAAAATGGAAGTCGATGATGGACCAAGACCCGTTATCTATAAAGATAAGAATCTATGGTATAAATTGATGGATGAGAAACGACTGGCGCCACAAGCAACGCTTGAGAAGTCAGAATCGATACTCATACGAAAGATAGAGAGGAGAAAATCTCACTCGAAGAACAAAGTTCATAAAATATATTCAAGGATCAAAAGTTCTCCCTACAATATGTGATTACATGTATATATAGTATCAAATGAAACTAGTTGAATGGTCACTTTTAATGAGGCTAATAATGATTTCAAATGAAGAGTCTCAACTTTTAGAATTCTAGCCATGTAACTCCCATCTTCAATGTGTTTAACTTTTCAATTAAATTGCCTGTCAAAATCCTTTGAATTCTCCATGATCAACCGAAAAGTCACCAACCAAATAAAGAGTCTCAACGTTTGAAATTCTTGGATCAATTAACTCCTCTCTTTAAGATGCTTTAATCAGTTGATTCAATGCCCTTGAATGCTTTGAAAATGTCTCTTGGTTTCTCCTTTGGCTAGCTGAATATACTCCAAAAACTTAATGAAGTTTTTAAAGTATGAATTGACCATTAAAGTAGCAAAAACGTTTGGAGTAGTGGAAGGGTGGCTACTGAAATTTAAAGGAAGTGTAATGCTCCTTTAAACTCTTTTTATTGATGTTTAAAGCCTCTTTTTATAACAGCCCCCTCTTTTTGTAACCGAAATCACTTGAAAAGCCACCTTTTAAAGGTGTAACAGCCTTTAGATTTAATGATTGTAAGCTGAAAAATCACCTGCAATTAACACATGTAACTGACATATTAAACACATTTATTCATTGATTAAACCTAAAACAAAGTAACAACTAACTTAAATAAATGAACTAACACTTAAGCATAATTTATTCCAGCAACTAGTTTAATTAAGAAAAACATTATTAAATGAACAAGAAATAAAGACTTCAATTAATGCATCAACTAGTTAATTTATGGAAGCAGAATTAAATTAACTTAAACTCATACTTCATTAAAACATCCTGGTAACTAGATTAATTAATAAGCCTCTTATTAAACACAACTTTTTAATTAAACTAAACACCTTTATTTAAAGCTAATATTTAATTTAAAAGTTTGTATTCAGCAAATTAAAAATGCATGAATTAAATCAAGCTAAACACAAACTAAATGAACTGAATGTGAACTTAAACCAATCTCAATGAGCTGAGATGAACTCATGTGAACTGAACCACATAGAAAAGGAGTTTAATTGAGTTGAAAATGAGCTAGAATCAGCTTCATTTTGCACTTTGGCCCCTCGAGCTTAGGCCACTCTCGATGGCGTCGAAAAGAGTCGAACCATGATGCGACCAGGATCGCATCATCTTCTTCCCAAAAAAATACATGGAAACCCTAGGAAAGAGAAAACAAGCTTTCTTGGCTTAATTGGGTAAGTAATCTTGTCCTGTTTTTAGTAATTTTTATATTTCCGAGACCGTAATAGCTTAATCTATCTATTTTGGGATTAATTTGTAAAGATATCAAAGTATACAAAATTTATTCATGGATGTAAATGCTGAAATTTTGAAATTTATTGTAGAAAATGAAAGGTTGTTGATAGATAAATAACTTTTGTAAAGTGAATTTTCATGAAATTGCGATTTAGGGACTAAGTTGTAAAACTATAAAATTTATGGAAAATTTCTAATTTTTATGAAATATATGTGCTATAAATATTATATGTAAAAATCGGTTAGACTTGGAATAAGGATTAAATTTCTTGAATTTCTTTTTTCTAGCCTAGGGACGAAATTGTAATTTATGAAAAATATAGGGGCAAAATGGTAATTTTTCCCAGAATGTGAATTGAATTAAGTTGAGTATGAAATGGATTAAATTGATGTTAAATTCATTTATATAGATCCAGAAAAGTCAAATACAAAGTTAGATTGAGGAAAAGAAAAATTATCGGATTAGTAGATTTCTGTATACGAATAAGTGTTGAGGTAAGTTCGTGTAACTAAATTGTGTACATTTATATGTTTGAATTAAATATTGTATATGTGAATTGTATAATTACAATGTATATGAAATTGATTGAATTTTTGGTAATGCCCGATAAATGTTATGTTTCGTTTGAACAAATGAAAATCGATGGATACAAGTTTCCCGTATTGGTTGTGGTCTTGCATATGTTGCAGACACACCATAGCTCAAAAGAGCATCGCTTCCCATATAAGGTTCTTGCGAGCTTCCCATTATAGCTCTTTGAAGCATCCTGATAGGTTGTGATCCTACATTTGTTGTGGACACACCTTAGCTCTTATGAGCATCTCGATTATATGGCTCTTTGTGAGCTTTCAGATAGTGCTCGCTTGAACTTCCTGATTAATGGCTCTACGGAGCTTCCCGATATGGTTCCTTGTGAACTTCCTAATTATGGCTCTTATGAGTCTCCCGTTATATAGCCCGGATAAGCTTCCCAATAGGCTCTTTATGAGCTTCCCGAAATGGCTCTGTGTGAGCTTCCCATTACAAGGCTCGAGAGTGTGCTTCCCGATTATGTTCTCTAAAGAGTACCCCCGTATATGAATTGATGGATTAATGATAAGTACATCTTGTCTATACTACCTGGGTATCCATAGATATTTCAATGATTCAACGGACAAAACTCTTGATATGAGAAATTATGAGAACTAAATGAATTATATCTTAAATATCCTTGAAATACCTGGAAGCAGATGTATGATGAGCTCATCTCTATTTTCTTGATAAATATATAAAATTTCATGGCTAACTTGTTTGGTGTGAGCATGTGTTTAGGCAATTGGCCACATAGTTTTGGATGCATGTTTGTATGCTTACTTTAAATGAATATGATTGGTAAGTTAATTTCTTGTTATACGAACTTACTAACCATATGAAATGGTTACGCGATTTTTTTTTGTTTTATAGTGCTCGGAAGCTTGTAAAGGTTGGAATCGGTCGGAGCATCATCACACTATCCATCAGCCCATTTTGGTATAAATAGAAAACTTGTTTTGGTATAATGGCATGTATAAGTTAACTTGGCCAATGTTGACATGTAAATGGTTGTTTGTAATATAGCTATTGGAATGGCTAGTAATGGTATGTTTTGGTACATAGTTATAAGGCTATATTATGTTTAACATATATATGTATGTTATAGTTAAATTAAATTATGGTAAATTATATGCTTTCACAAAAAGGTAAATTTGGAAATGCATGAATGTATGTGCTAATATATCATACATAACTCTTGTATTTGGCTTGGTTAAGTTGTCTTGAATTGGTTGTTTAAAAGGCTTAAATGTTGATGTAGGTGCAAGGTGAAAAGGGTGAGAAATAAGGCTTGGAAAATAACCTTATTTTGTCCACACGGGTAGACACACGGGCGTGTGTCTTGACGGTGTGTGGCACACGGCCATGCGCACGGGCGTGTGGTTTGGTCGTGTGTCATCTGCATCTGAAAAATTGAGAAATAAAATGCTCAGAATTAGTCACACGGGCAGAGAAATTGGCGTGTGTCTCAGCCGTGTGTGATACACGGCCTCGCACATGGACGTGTGTCTTGGCTGTGTGAAACCTGCACCTAAATTTTGAAAATTAAATTTACCACATGACCCAACACACAGGCATGTGACTGGCTGTGTGACCTAAGTTATAGAGTTACACGGGTAAGGACATGGGTTGGGACACGACCATGTGCCTCACATCGAATGCCCACATGGCCTTTGACATGGGCGTGTCATTGGCCGTGTGAAGCACACGGCCTGGCCACACGGGTGTGTGTCCCCTGCATTTAAGAACAATTTTGAGATTTTGCGTGTAACACCCAAAACCCAACCTAGACGTTATGGTTGAATCTGGCGGTGTCACATTGGAGTGCTTTTAGAAAATTTGCTCTTGTTGATAAAAACCCGTAAGAAGGTTAAAGCCTCTTTGTTAAAGCTCAACTCATTCTAGCCATTTCTTATCCATTTTAAAAGGTCATTACTTTTAAAACACGGTTTGTTGCGGAAGCATTTCAACAGTATTGCGAAAATGTGATGTTTTGAAAATAGTTATCGTTTTAGAAAACCGTGTTCTACTTCTAACAGATATTAATCACAATAAATCAAATCCCAAATTAAAAGCTAGAAAATTATAGAGAGGCCTTATTACATAATTCAAAAACCCAGAATGAAATTTAATAGTAAATTAAAGCCAAATAAAAGAAAATAGGAGAAGTAGTGTGGCCATCTCGTAGTCCCTCGCAGCACCGATCTGCCTAACGCTGAGGATTACCTGTACAGTTAAAAGAAAGGGTGAGTTTACGAAAACTCAGTGTGTAATCCCTTAATATGCAGTCCGTCAGGTATGTAGAATGTAGCAACAGTCTGGGCCTGAGCCCATTACAGCAACAATTGGGCTTAGCCCATAACAGTATTAGTTGGGCCTTAGCCCATATCAGTACCAAATCCCATATGAACAATGCATGTTATCCCATCCAACCCTGGACATGCCTCCGTCCAACCCTGCACTTACTGTGGGGAATAAATCACCCACCCATCCCTACACTTACAATGCTAGCACCGGTTGCGGCACTAACCAAAATTCACAGCCAAGCTGCTAGTATCAGTATATGTGGCACAGCCACCAGTACGGTATTCTTCCTTCACAACAGTGTCCAAATCCCCATGCAATATGTCGTGTATGTAGAATGTCATGCACAAAATCAGTCATACAAATCAAAGACAAATCAGTCATTTACCCTCGAAGGGCAAAATAGCCATTTTACCCTTTAGGGGTATATCGGTCAATTTCATCGGATTAGGGTCTAGGCACGCTTACCAACCCAACAGAAGGTACATAGCCGTCTCGGACGACTCGTGTAACCTCAACATACATAACAGTGTAAATGGGCCAAAGCCCATTATGCGACCCATGTGGGCCCACACGCCCGTGTGGCCCACTAAGCCTAAAAATGACCACGGCCACGTGAACTACACAGCCCAGTCCAGCATTATCCATATTTTGTGGAATTTATTCGTGTGGGGCCCATTGGGCCCACACGGCCCATTCCAGCCCAACGTGGCCCAGAACGGCCTATGACCACAAGAACGCTCATGACAGCCTCCACAGTCAATCTGTAACACCCCAAACCTGGCCTAGAAGTTAGGCCCGAATCTGGCGTGTCACATTGAAGTGTTTTTGCAAAAACCTTGTTTTCATTGAAAACCCTTCTAGAGAAAAGTTAAGTAAAATCCAGTTTGCTTTCAAAACGAGGTGTAGCCAAAAACCATTTCCTTGTTACTAAGTAAAAATTTCCTTTGACAATGAAGCGTTCTTAAAACACAATTATTTTCAAAAACCTTGAAATACGTTTAAAAGAAATAAATCCAGGTTCCGTTTCAAAATTTCAATGCATAGTGAAAGTAATGGAATAATAACTAAAGGGAAAGCCTTATACAATCCGAGATAAATTAACTTAAAATCCAAAATTTAGCTATTAAGAAAACAAGTCTAATCATCTTGCTAGTTGGCCACCTCTGAGTCCCTCCATCCGTCGAACCGCCTACTGAGGATCACTTGAGAAAAATAAAAGAGGGAGTGAGTTTTCGAAAACTCAGTGTGTACGATCCTCGTCAAACAAATAGCATACATAACATATTGTTAACATAATAATATCATACATGCAATGTTGTGCAAACCCTCCCCAAATAATCCATCTGATACACTTCGTCTACGTCCAACCGAAGCACATCTATGGGGATTTCTAAATCGACCCACCCATCCGATACACTTCAAGGGTAGCCCGGTTGCGGTACTACCTAACATTGCAGCAAAGCTGCCAATCATATAATGGGCTAAAAAAGCCATCGGTGGTTCCACGGTCGTCAAGCAACCATGGGATCCTCATATACTTCCTCCGTTCCTTAATTCCCACCCCATATGCAACATAAACAGAATATCGTATGAATGCAACAATTGTACATGTAGCATCCATAAATCTTACAGTCAACACATAGGGGTATTTTGGTCATTTCACAAATCAAAGGTATTTCGATAATTTTACTTACCGGTGGTACTTCGGTAATTTTGTAAACCAAGGGTATTTCAGTAATTTTACCCTATAGGCGTATTTTCATAATTTCTTTCATCTCGGGTTTTAGTTATGAACTTTGGCCCATCAACAAGTCCTTGCAGCTAAAGTGAACAGACACTATGCACCAGGTAGGATCCCAGAAAAGAGGAGGTGGGCCACTAGGACCGCTTAAGTACCAAGCTCTCCCTAGATCCAATCCTAGACATGCATATCTCCATTGCCACACTCTAACCTAGCGACTTGTCCACAGACATGTTTGATTATTAACTTAAGTTTTATGCTATTTATGAATTTATCAGAACTAAACCTAAGAGTCCATTAAAAACCTAGCATGCATTTCTAAAATCCCATAAGGCCCACTAAGCCCAATCATGTCCATATAGCCCATTAAGCCCAATCATGTCCATATAGCCAATTAAGCCCAATCATATCCATATAGCCCATTAAGCCAAATCATGTCCATATTGCCCATTAAACCCAATCATGTTTATATAGCCCATTAGGCCTGATCTTAATCAAATCATACAACAATCCATACCAATCCATCATTCAATTTCACATATCACTCTTGCCGATTTGGGCCCACGAGCTCGGCAGGCCCATTTAGCCCCATCTAGCCTGGTCGGCCAAACAGTGGCCCGAGACCATGAGATCACTCTCTCGGCCCCAATAATTGTTTCGGTGTTCCCACACAAATGTTCACACGCTCGTGTGGTTGCCGGGACCAACCTTTCGGCTATTCAGCTTTTCGGCACTCCGGGTTTTCGGGATTTCGGCTTGTGCCAATTTGTCGTGTGTGAAGTGTATGTACACACCTGGTTAATGCGACGTGCTACACTATCCCCAGCCTTGAACATACAACAAATACCAATCTCTAATAAATCTCACACTTAACCACAATATTTACCCAAAAACTGAAGCCTTACCATAACCTTACCGTGTACCACCAGTTCTAGTAGCCCTTCCTTAGCTACTATTCACAAATATCCCCTAGATCTGCACCCACACATTTACTATCAAAAATCAAGTGACCCATATTCCACACAAGTCACCTCTATAAGCCACACTTACATTCGGCCTCTTACTAATCCACAATTGAGACGAGTACACTTACCACTTGCTAGCGATCCTTACCACGCTTGCGATCTTTGAACCCTACCCTTGCTAATACAGGGTTAACGACAAGAAAGAGTTAGATAGCCCTCCGACTTTTACGAAAACACACTAAAGGAAGTTGACTAAGTACTTACCGAATCCAACCTTTGATCCTGCAGCCTAGATAGTTACTGAATGAGATCCAGCTTTTAAAACTTGATTAAGAGTAGATAACATCAACTGATTTGTGATGGAGGAAAAACAACAAGGAATCGGCAAAAAGATAGGGCTATTCGATTATAAGGGAGTATTCTACTTTCAGAGAAATAAGAAGAACGCAACACCAATAGGGATTTCGGCAAAAAGGAATGATGGTTTTTTGGCAATGGAAGAAACATAATGAAGGGGAGAAAAGAAAAGTAATGGAAAACCAAAGGAACCTTTAAAAGGAATTCGGCACCCCCTTTTATAGCCAAAAGCCGAAACTACCTTCCCCCAAAGTCCCATTCGGCACCAACTCTTCCACATAACTCAACTCTTAATTTTTCTCCACGATAAGCTCCTACAATCTCTCCATGACCACTTCAAACTTCTCATCCATCAGACTTTCACTGCAACACAAACTCTAGCCATCCGACAGCAAAATAAATACCCCAACAAAATACCATGCCACTACTCGAACCTTGGACCTCTTCACTTGACAGTAACGCCACCTTATAGCTCCCCAAGTGGCGCCATCTTGCCACTGAACCACAGGCCCTATTGTGTCAGTTTTCTTCTTCATTTATTTAAAAGGCCTACTAACAGAAGTCACAATTCCCTTGAGGCTAAAACCAAAATTTTTACTATACCCTTACTTGATCCCAGGACATCTCCAACACCCCTGGACACTCCAAATTCATTAACCCTCAAAGCCCACATGCCAACTGTCATTTTATCGCTCACTTAAAAATTTTCTGAGACCCAAAGCCCAAAGCCCAAAGCCCAATAAGCCCAATTCTACTAGGCCCAAATTCGGGGCGTTACACAATCGTCATGTTTCGTGGACCTGAGTTATCACACGAGCGATCGCATGCTCGTGTGGCATCGTGTGCTATATTTTTAGTTTTTCGGTTTTTCGGCTCTTCGACTTTTACCGTTTTACAGTCTAATAAGTGTGTGTGTACACACCTGTTTACGAGAAGAGTGCAAATCTCCACGTACACCAACCTAGATTCAAACATGACCCAATGTTAGTCCTTTAATCGTTAGGGTAAAACACCCTCTTATTAACTCTTAATCCCCTATATGGTACATGCTACTTACCTTGACCGAATGATAAGCGGTTTATTTCACCAAGATCGCTGGTTGAAAATGATCGCACCCTTCTTGCCGATTTACTGCATTATTAACAGATCCCATTGAGATGGATTGATTATAAATGTGGCTTTAATCCATAAATATTAATCTTACAGAATCAAAGAGATAATCGGCTTTTATTCAGAAAGTAAGGCAATGCTTTTACCTTGATTGAAAAATAAGGGAAAAGGTTTCGATCGCTTTCCAAACAACTTGTACTCCCTAGAATACCATGAACACTACATCGCAAAGAAGGAACGAGAACCACAGTTAGAGCATATATGGAAAATAACTTTCTGCTTTTTAGAAAAAGATTAGAGGGAATAGATTTGAATGAAAAGAGGAAATATGAACACTTACTGACTTATTAGAAACACTTGCAGAATCGAAACAGAGAGGGACAGTACTGAGTTTTGGCCAAAGTAAGAATTACCCAGAGAAAAGAAGAAACCGAATCGAGGAGGGAAGGGAAGAACTTACGGCCACAACCTACTAAAATTCTAAAAAAGAGAAAGAATCACAAGAGAGAGGCAAAGGTGATGGGTTCGGCCGAAACAACAGTCAATAAGTAAAAGAGATGAAAAGGACAGTTAGCCACAGCTTGCAAAAAACAGAGAAGAAGGGGGTTTCAACAGAGGTTGGTGCAAAAGAAAGGAAAGGAATGGACTTGAAAAGACTTTGCTAGAACAACAGGAGCCGAACAAAAAAAAATGCACGAATGGTCAATTGAAATTTCGGCACTAGAGAGAAAAGGAAGAAACAGGAAATTAGAAGTTCCGAAAACCGGTGACAAAACTGACCAAAATGAGAGAAAAACCCCTCAGCCGAATTTCCTAGACTTCCTATACCATTCACCACAACCATCCCCACACACTTCAACCTCATTGTTTCTCTCCACAAATCTCTCCATAATCCTCTCCATAATTTGCTCCTAATATCCCTCCATGACCAGTTCAAACTCCTTCCAATAGTGTTTCAGTCAAACACCACCACCTCACCACACAGGTGACAAAAAATAACACTCTCTGTACAGCTCAAGATTCGAACCTTAGAACCCAAGGTTACTCTACACGCCACCTTGCCACTAAACCACAAGCTCTTTTTGTGTCACATTTCTACCACAATTATTCTTGAAGCCTACTCTCCAGAACCAAGGGCCTTATTCAATTAAAAATTAAAAATTTTGCTAAAGCCTTGGTTTGAATGCAGGACTTTCCAAGCATTCCCAAACACTCCAAACTCACTTAACTATTAAGGCAAGCAATCAATTGTGCCATTTTCTTGCACAACTAAATCCTTACGTCCAGTCTCATAACTGTTCCCTTGTTTCAATACCTATTTCTCCTAGGCCCAAAATTCAGGGCGTTACATTGCAAATTTTTTTATGTGATCTTGGTTTAGTCTCGACTCAATTCTAATATGTATTTTGGGCCTCGAGGACCCATATGAGGGAAATTATGACTGATTGTGATTGATTTTCGGAAATGAATAGTAAATGACATGAATTAATTGTAATTGAACTGTAAACTCTGGTAATGCTCCATAACCATGTTTCAGTTACAGATATGGGTTAGGGGTGTTACATTTCAAGTTAGCCGGAGTACCTGAAGATGCACTACGATTGAAGCTGCTCCCATGTTCGCTAAGGGACAGAGCTTGAGCCTGCTTGAACTCATTGCCACCAAATCTAATTTCCTCATGAAGTATTTTCCGCCCTAGCAAGAATGCTAAGTTGAGGAACGAGATCACTGCTTTCCAACAAATGGATGATGAGTCCTTGTATGAGGCATGGGAAAGGTACAAAGAATTATTACGAAAGTGCCCTCATCACGGAATCCCTCATTGCATCCAACTTGAGACATTCTATAATGGTCTAAATGTTCACACGAGGATGGTAGTGGACGCTTCTACTAATGGTGCTCTCCATTCTAAGTCATATAATGAGGCTTATGAAATCATCGAGAGGATTGCCAGTAACTATTGTAACAGTCCGGTTTAGACCCTAGTCAGAACAGTGGTTTTGAGACCACAAATTCGAGGTCGAAAAAATATTTTAAAAATATTTTTGGTGTTTACAGTATATGATTAAGCATGTGCGAAATTTCTGTGTGAAAATTTTATTGTTTGTGTGCTTAATTTGCAAAAAGGACTTAATCGCGTAAAATGCAAAAGCTGTGTGCTAATTGTTAAAGTGCTTAATTGTCATGGCTTTTTAAATGAGAAGTCCTTATGTTTTTATTAAGCCATAAATAGATTGTATGGACATAAATAGGTTTATAATTGATGATCAAATGGTTTAATGATAAAAGGTAAAATGGTAAAGTAAATACTAATGTATAATAAATAAAACATAATGTAATATTATCATCATTTTTACTCATTCCACCGAAAATAAAAAGGAAAGAAAATCCATGGATGTGTTTTAGGTTTCGGCTAGCATAAAGCTCAATCAAGGTATGTTTTGAGCTCGGTTTTTGATGATTTTTGCATTTTTGTGATCGTTGTTTCATGTTCTAGCTAGCCCATATCTTAATTTTTGAATTTGTTGGTTATTTTGAAAGATGCCATTGATGAATGTTTGAGCTTTTTGATATTTAATGGTGAAATATGAAATTTTGATGTTGGGTTAATATATTTTATTCTTGAATTTTTGATGAAATTGGCTATTTTGGGCTAAATTATGAAAATGAGAAATTATAGAACTAAAATGTGAAATAAATGAAATATGTGGTCTTGAATGAACATAAGGAAAATTCGGCTAGGCATATGTGATGTGAAATTATGTGTATTTGATGATTTTATGAAATAGGGACTAAAGTGTCGAAATGTGAAAATGTGAGGGTTATTTTTTAAAATGCCCTAAATATGTGTGTTTGGATTAAATTGAATGATTTGGTAAATGAATGAATTAATTTTGAATATGTATAGACAAAGAAAAGAGAGATCCGGATCGAGATCGAGGCAAAGATAAAGTGCTCGATTGATTGACTAGTCTTGGTATTACTACGTCTGAGGTAAGTTCGTTTATAATACAAATTGTTTAACTTATGCTCATGTCTTATATAATGAAAGATTATATGGTTGATGAATTATTTATGTTAAATGTGGATTGAGAGGTGTGTCACTAAGTGTGTGAAATAGAATTGATACAGTTGAGAATTGCACTGTGTGTGCAATATAAAGAAAGTGTCGACTACATCGATTGGCACTGTGTGTGCGATACCGAGTTAAATTGGGTTTAATGTAATGGCACTAAGTGTGCGATGATATTAAAGCTTCGGCTATAGAAGTTGGCACTAAGTGTGCGAGTAAAGTGATTGATTAATGCAGATTGAACAAAATGTGGTAATAAACATCGAGTAGCAAGAGTAATCATTAATTAAGTGTTGGCACAGGTATGTACGGAACCTATGTGGTTGATGATTTTGTAAATGGATAGATGGATGGTTAAGTGAGTTTTAAATATGGATGAAATTGTGTCTTATTGTGAATTGATCAATGTGATGGTATATTTTATATATTGAATTTGAACCATTGAGTTAAATGTATTATATTACGAACTTACTAAGCTCTTAAGCTTTCTGTGTGTAGTTTTCTCTGTTTTACAGTGTCTTTAAAGCTAGCTTGGATCTGGGGATCGTCAGCGACTCAATCACAGTATTGGCTATCTATTTTGGTACTTTTGAAAGATGTATATATTTGGTATATGGCATGTATAGGCTAGTGATTATGGCATGTTTTGAAGTGTATAAGCCTTTTCATGTGATTTGGCTTGGTGGTTTGATGGTTTGGAATATGTTTTGAACATGTGAAAAGAATGACTTATATGTGTCAGTGTATGTTTTATGTGAGTGATTATTATGGCATAAATTAGCAAGATGGAAATGGTATGTTTCATGATAGAATTGGTAAGGAATGAATACTGAATAGATTATAAGTTTTGGGATGTGAAATTGATATTGTAAATGGACTTATTTGAGTTGAATTTGAGCAGTGAAGTAAATGGTGTGGTTGATGATTATTTGGTGTAAACATTAGTATGTTTTGGTTGCCGTTTGAGGTATAAATGTATATGGATTGGTGATTGTAGGTGATTCCAAAGTGTGGATGGCAAATCGGCCTTGCAAATAATTGCCCACACGGTTGAGCACACGGGCGTGTGACTCGACCGTGTCACTCGAATTTGCAAATTGAAACAAGTCAGACTCAGCCACGGGCTGGTCACACGGGCGTGTGACTGGCCGTGTGGTGCAAGTCAGTGTCGACCACGGGTGAGGCACACGGGCGTGTCTCAGGTCGTGTGGACAAGTCAGTATGTATGCCCTGTTTTGCAACGGGTTGGACACAGGGGCGTGTCCAATGCCGTGTGAGGCACACGGCCTACCCACACGGGCGTGTAACCTCTATAGCTTTGAAAAATGCTTGGATTTTTCAGAAAATTTTGTATGTGTTTTGTTTAGTCTCGAACCCCTTCTAGCATGTGTTTAAGGTCTCGTAGACCAATTTAAAGGACTATATGTATATATCTTAATATGTTTGGACGATGATATACTTTGTGTTGTATAATGATTGTAAATGTTTCGAATTGTTAGGTAATGCCGCTTAACCCTATTCCGACGTCAGTTACGGGTTAGGAGTGTTACATTTTATTGGTATCAGAGCTACGGTTTAGTCAATTCTAGGACTAACGTAGCGCGTATGAGTCTAGCTATACATGCCATATATATAATTGCGATAGTGTGATGAATCCTGACAGTTAAAAATGTGTTTTCATATAGTAAATGGATCCCAATCGAGCAGTTGCTGATGATGTTGAGAGCAATGCACCTGCTCCCGCTCAAGGGACAGCGTCGGTCGAATCTAGGCCGATAGCTAGTAGCCATGAGAGAGAGGCTAAGCAAGCCTTCTTCCAAATGATGAGTGAGTGGTTTTCGGAGTTCGTTCGAACGAATCCGGCTACTCGACAACCTCCACCCCCACAAGTACTTGTAGTGCCACAAGTGACAGATCCAATCTGATTGAGTAAGCCTCCTGTAGATAAAATTTAAAAGTATGAGGCTGAAGAGTTTAGAGCTACGATTGATGATGATGCTGAACGAGCTGAGTTTTGGCTCGAGAATACAAATTGATTGTTTGATGAGATGTCATTGACTCCTGAAGAATGCTTAAAATGTGCTATTTCATTGTTGAGAGATACGGCATATAATTGGGGGAAAGCGTTGATATACGTGGTTCCGAGAGAGAGAATCACTTGGGATTTCTTTCAAGCTGAGTTTCGGAAGAAATACATTAGTCAACGATTTATAGACCAGAAATGTAAAGAGTTCCTAGAGCTGAAACAGGGTCGTATGTTAGTTACTGAGTACGAGCGAGAATTTGTGAGATTGAGCCAGTATGCACAAGAATGTGTTTCGACCGAAGTTACTATGTGTAAATGTTTCATTAAAGGGCTGAATGAAGACATTAAATTGTTGGTTGGAATACTTGATTTGAATGAATTTGTAGTGTTAGTTGAAAGAGTCTGCAAAGTTGAAGAACTGAGCAAAGAAAAGAAGAAAGCAGAATATGAAGCTAGAGATGAAAGAAAAAGATCGATGAGCAAGTCATATCAACCTCCATCAAAGAGATTCAAATATGCAAGCAATCATTCAAAAGTTTCGTTCGGACATTCGTTCAAATGTTTCGTTTGAACATTCGAGTAGAGATCGTGTGAGATAAAGTGTTGGTCCAAGAACTCAAATCCCAATTGAATCGAGTGCTGGAAGTGTCAAAAGCAACAAGCCTGAGTGTAGACAGTGTGGGAGACGACATGTTAGAGAATGTTGGGGCAAGTATAATAATAGAGCTTGCTATAAATGTGGATCACGAGATCACTTCATTCGAGATTTCCTAAAGTTAGCTGAGAAAGACAATGTACAGAGTGCGAGGCCGAGTAATATGACGACTAGGGGTAGACCACTCAGAAACACCATAAATGTGAGTGGATGTCAGAGAGGGACTACCGGTACAGCTGTGAGATCCAAGACGAGAGCACCTGCCCGAGCCTATGCTATTCGCGCTCGTGAAAAAACATCTTCTCCAGACGTCGTAACTGGTACTTTTACTCTATTTGATACTGATATGATTGCATTGATAGATCCAGGGTCTACTCATTCGTATGTATGCATGAACTTAGTATCTAGTAAGACTCTACCTGTTGATTCTATTGAATTTGTAATTAGAGTATCGAAACCCTTAGGCAAGTGTGTTTTGGTTGATAAAGTATGCAAGAACTGTCCGTTGATGTTTCGAGATATTTTTTTCTGGCTAATTTGATGCTGCTACCATTCGATGAATTTGATATACTTCTGGGTATGGATTGGCTCACTTTGCATAGTGCTATTGTGAATTGTAAATGAAAGAGTATTGATTTGAGAAGTCAGAATGGTGAGATAGTTTGAATTGAATCCAGTGATTTGGATGGGTTATCGGCTGTTGTATCTTCGATGAAAGCTTTGAATTATGTGAAAAAGGGTTACGAAGCCTATCTTGCGTATGTGATAGATACAAAAGTGACTGAAAAGTATGTTGAATCTGTACCTGTAGTTTGCGAGTTCCCAGATGTGTTTCCTGAAAAACTACTGGGATTACCTCTGATACGAGAAGTTGACTTTGGCATTGACTTACTGCCGGGAAAAACTCCTATTTCAATAGCTATGTATAGAATGGCACCGGTAGAATTGAAAGAGTTGAAGTCTCAGTTGCAAGAGTTGATAGATAGAGGATTTGCACGACCGAGTTTCTCGCCCTGGGTTGCTCCTGTGTTGTTTGTGAAAAAAAAGATTGAACTATGAGGATGTGTATTGATTATCGACAGTTGAACAAAATGACGATAAAGAATAAATATCCTCTACCGCGAATCAATGATTTGTTTGATCAGCTGAAAGGAGCTACAGTGTTTTCTAAGATAGATTTGAGATTAGGCTATTATCAGCTACGAGTTAAAGAATCAGATGTGCTGAAAACTGCTTTTAGAATGAGGTACGAACATTATGAATTCTTAGTTATGCCTTTTGGACTAACGAATGCTCCTGCAGTGTTTATGGATTTGATGAATCGGATATTCAGACCGTATTTGGATCGATTTGTTGTGGTGTTTATTGATGACATTCTGATTTATTCTTGTGATGAGACGCAACATGCCGAGCATTTGAGAATCATGTTAAAGACTCTGCGTGAAAAGCAATTGTATGCAAAGTTTAGCAAATGTGAGTTTTGGTTGCGTGAGGTGGGTTTTCTGGGACATATTGTATCAGCTGCGGGAATACGAGTTGATTCGAAAAAGATTTCAGTAATTTTAGAGTTGAAGCCTCCGAGAAATGTGTCTAAAGTCCGTAGTTTTCTGGGACTAGCAGGATATTATAGACGGTTTGTAAAAGGCTTCTCGATGATTGCGACTCCGTTGACGAAATTGCTACAGAAAGATGTTAAATTTGAGTGGTCAGAAAAGTATCAGCAGAGTTTTGAACAGTTGAAAGCATTGTTGACAGAGGCACCAGTGTTAGTCAAACCTGAAACTGGTAAAGAATTTATAGTTTACAGTGATGCATCGTTGAATGGTTTGGGCTGTGCGCTGATACAACATGGCAAAGTTATAGCTTATGCTTTGAGACAGTTAAAGCCGCATGAAAAGAACTATCCGACTCACGATCTTGAATTAGCTACGATTATATTTGCATTAAAGATTTGGCGTCATTATCTATTTGGTGAGAAATGTCACATTTATACTGATCACAAGAGTTTGAAATATCTGATGACTCAGAACGAATTAAATTTGAGATAGCGGAGATGCTTAGAATTACTAAAAGACTATGAATTAGTAATTGATTATCATCTGGGAAAAGCTAATGTTGTTGCTGACGCTTTGAGCCGAAAGTCTTTATGTACTTTGCGAGCAATGAGTACTCAAATAGATTTGTGTGATAATGATTCAGTTTTGGCTGAGTTGAAAGTGAGGCTGATGTTTATATGTCAGATTTGTGATGCCTAGAAAAGTGATAATGAGATGATGACAAAATGAGCTCAATGTGGTTTGAATTCTGATTCAGAATTTCGAGTGGATAATGATGATTTTTTTATATTCAAAGATCGGATTTGTGTTCCGAGGAATTCAGAGTTGATTCAGTTAATTTTGAACGAAGCTCACAATAGTCGTTTGGCTGTTCATCTAGGAAGTACAAAAATGTATAATGATCTGAAACAATTTTATTGTTGGTATGGTATGAAATGGGATATCTCAGAGTTTGTTTCGAAATGTTTAATATGTCAGCAAGTTAAAGCTGAACATCAGGTTCCATCCTGTTTGTTACAACCGATTATGATTCCTGAGTGGAAATGGGACAGAATCACGATGGACTTTGTGTCGGGACTACCTTTATCTCCGAGAAAGAAAGATGCAATCTGGGTGATAGTTGATAGATTGACGAAATCAGCTCATTTTGTTCCGGTGAGAACATATTATTCACTTCATAAGTTAGCCGAATTGTATATTTTTGAGATTGTGAGACTGCACGGGGTACCGTTATCTATTGTGTCTGATAGAGATCTGAGATTTACCTCGCGGTTTTGGAAGAAATTGCAAGAGGCTTTAGGCACAAAACTGCATTTGAGTACTGCATTTCATCTGCAAATGGATGGTCAATCCGAGCGGATCATTCAGATTCTTGAGGATATGTTGAGATGTTGTATTCTTGAATTTGAAAGTTTGTGAGAAAAGCATTTGCTGTTGATTGAATTCGCATACAATTATAGTTTTCAGTCTAGCATCAAAATGGCACCATAAGAGGCTCTTTACGGTCGAAAATGCCAAACTCCATTGTACTGGACTGAGCTCAGCGAGAATAAGATTCACGGGGTTGATTTAATCAAAGAGACCGAGCAGAAAGTAAAAGTGATTCGTGACAGCTTAAAAGCGGCTTCAGATTGTCAGAATTCCTATGCAGATTTGAAACAGAAAGATATTGAATTTGAGATCGGTGATAAAATGTTTTTGAAAGTGTCTCCATGGAAGAAAATACTCCGTTTTGGCAGAAAAGGCAAGTTAAGTCTGAGGTTCATCGGGCCGTATGAGATTATTGAACGAATTGGGCTGGTTGCTTATAAATTGTTGTTGCCACCTGAGTTAGAAATGATTTATAATGTGTTTCACGTATCGATGCTTCGACGATACAGATCTGATCCATCTCATGTGATTGCTCCTACTGAGGTCGAGATTCAGTCAGATTTATCGTATAGTGAAGAACCAATCCAAATTTTGGCACGAAATATTAAAGAGTTGAGAAACAAGAAAATTTCTTTAGTGAAAGTGTTGTGGCACAAACACGGAGTTGAAGAGGCTACGTGGGAACCTGAAGATGTTATGAGAGAGCAATATCCGAACCTATTCCCTGGTAAGATTTTTGGGGACGAAAATCCCTAAGGGGGGAGTTGTAATAGCCCGATTTAGACCCTAGTTGGAATAGTGGTTTTGAGACCACAAATTTGAGGTCGGAAAAATATTTTAAAATAATTTTTGATGTTTACAGTATATGATTAAGCATGTGTGAAATTTCTGTGTGAAAATTTTATTGTTTGTGTGCTTAATTTGCAAAAAGGACTTAATCAAATAAAATGCAAAAGCTGTGTGCTAACTGTTAAAGTGCTTAATTGTCAAGGCTTTTTAAATGAGAAGTCCTTATGTTGTTATTAAGCCATAAATAGATTGTATGAACATAAATAGGTTTATAATTGATGATCAAATGGTTTAATGATAAAGGGTAAAATGGTAAAGTAAATACTAATGTATAATAAATAAAACATAATGTAATATTATCATCATTTTTGCTCATTCCACCGAAAATAAAAAGGAAAGAAAAGCCATGGATGTGTTTTAGGTTTCGGCTAGCATAAAGCTCAATCAAGGTATGTTTTGAGCTCGGTTTTTGATGATTTTTACGTTTTTGTGATCGTTGCTTCGTGTTCTAGTTAGCCCATATCTTAATTTTTGAATTTGTTGGTGATTTTGAAACATGCCATTGATGAATGTTTGAGCTTTGTGATAGTTAATGGTGAAATATGAAAGTTTGATGTTGGGTTAATATATTTTGTTCTTGAATTTTTTATGAAATTGGCTATTTTGGGCTAAATGATGAAAATGAGAAATTAAAGGACTAAAATGTGAAATAAATGAAATATGTGGGCTTGAATGAACATAAGGAAAATTCGTCTAGGGATATGTGAGGTGAAATTATGTGTATTTGATGATTTTATGAAATAGGGACTAAAGTGTCGAAATGTGAAAATGTGAGGGCTATTTTGTAAAATGCCCTAAATATGTGTGTTTGGATTAAATTGAATGATTTGGTAAATGAATGAATTAATTTTAAATATGTATAGACAAAGAAAAGAGATATTCGGATCGAGATGGAGGCAAAGATAAAGTGCTCGATTGATTGACTAGTCTCGGTATTACTACGTCCGAGGTAAGTTCGTTTATAATACAAATTGTTTAACTTATGCTCATGTCTTATATAATGAAAGATTATATGGTTGATGAATTATTTAAGTTAAATGTGGATTGAGAGGTGTGGCACTAAGTGTGAGAAATAGAATTGATACAGTTGAGAATGGCACTGTATGTGCAAAATAAAGAAAGTGTCGACTACATTGATTGGCACTGTGTGTGCGATACCGAGTTAAATTGGGTTTAATGTAATGGCACTAAGTGTGCGATGATATTAAAGCTTCGGCTATAGAAGTTGGCACTAAGTGTGCGACTAAAGTGATTGATTAATGCAGATTGAACAAAATGTGGTAATAAACATCGAGTAGCAAGAGTAATCGTTAACTAATTGTTGGCACAGGTATGTACGGAACCTATGTGGTTGATGATTTTGTAGATGGATAGATGGATGGTTAAGTGAGTTTTGAATATGGATGAAATTGTGTCTTATTGTGAATTGATCTATGTGATGGTATATTTTATATATTGAATTTGAACCATTGAGTTAAATGTATTATATTACGAACTTACTAAGCTCTTAAGCTTACTGTGTATAGTTTTCTCTGTTTTACAGTGTCCTTAAAGCTAGCTCGGATCTGGGGATCGTCAGCGACTCAATCACACAATTGGCTATCTATTTTGGTACTTTTGAAAGATGTATATATTTGGTATATGGCATGTATAGGCTAGTGATTATGGCATGTTTTGAAGTGTATAAGCCTTGTCATGTGATTTGGCTTGGTGGTTTGATGGTTTGGAATATGTTTTGAACATGTGAAAAGTGTAACAGCCCAATTTAGGGGCTAGTCAGAATAGTGGTTTTGGAACCACTAATCCGAGGTCGGAGAAAATTATTTTCATGTTATTTTATGAGTTAGAGCATGATTATATAAGTGCATGAAAATTTTGGTGCTTTAATTTTAGCGATATCATGGTTAATCGCGAAAAACGACTTAATCGCATAAAGTGTGAAAGTTCCATTTTATTAGCTAAAGGTGCCTAATAGCCATAGAATCTTAATTGGAGGCCTTTAATGTGCAATTAGACCCTTAAAGATAAGGTGGTCGGCCATAGGAGAAAACATTGACAAAATTGGTCAAAGTAGTTGATATTAGGTAGACTAAATTGATGTTTTATATTAAAATAAAGAAAGAAAATATATCATATTTTCTCCTTCATTATTCCACCGAAATTTAACAGCAAATAGGGGTTTGAAAGCTTAAAAAAATTTAGCACACTCTCCTCCTTACAAGTAAGTGTTCTAGTGATCCTTTCTTGATAAAAAATGTACTTTTAGAACCCCTAAAGCTTAAGCTTTCTAAAGAGGGGACTATTTTGTAAAATGGTTGAAAGTTTAGAGTCTTTCCATGTGAGCTTTTAATTTGTTTGCTGCATTTTTATGGAAGAACATGAGTCTTAGTTGTTAGATGAACAACTTTTGTGAAAGGTGTTACCATGAAAACACCTAAAAGGACCTTTTTGTAAAGGTTGTAAAATGTGAGGTAAATGTGTGAAATAATGAGTTTTGATGGTTGCAATAAGAGAAATAAATGTTCAGCTAGGCTCGTTAAAGAAAGAATTTTGATTAGAATTGATTTCCGAGCCTAGGGGTAAAATGGTCATTTTGTGAAAGCCTAAGGGCAAAATAGTAATTTTGCCAAAGCACGATTATTGAAATGCATTAGCTAAGGTGATAATTAAATGATCTACTTTGTTATTATAGATCAAGAAGAACCAAGAATTTACCTCGACCGGAGAAAGAACAAAGTATCGGACTAGATCGACGATCTATCTTATTTTGAAATCGAGGTAAGTTTGTATGTGATAAATTCAACATTTTTGCTAGAATGTTTGAGAATGTTTGATATTATAATGATACATGATATTCTATGAAATTGAGTATTGGTGTTGAATGAGAAAGATGATAAAGGTTGAAATGTTGAAGTCCTAGTTGGACTATAATAAATGTGAGAATACTACCATCGAGACATGAGATGGTGTAACATCCCGATTTAGGGCCTAGTCGGAACAATGGTGTGAGACCACAATTCCGAAGTAGTAAAATGAGTTTTGAGGTTTAAGATATGTTTGCATGATAGTATGAAAGTTTCATGTAGAAATTTTATGAAATTGTCATTGAATGGTCCATTAGGACTAAATTGCAAAAGTTGCAAAATTTGAGATTCTAGAAGCTTTTAGTATGAAATAGCTTTGGAATATTAATTAGAAGTCCTTAAATAGCAATTTGCCCAATTTATATTTTTTGGACAAAAATGGACATGAGTTAGAAATTTTGAAGGTTTAGTGAGAAGGGCATTTTGGTCATTTATCAATAAAATGATTAAAAAGGGAAAAAGATGACAAAAATCTTATTCATCTTCTTCCCCTTGTGCCGAAAATTTGAGAGACTCCATAGCTAGGGTTCTTCAATTTTTGAAGCTTGCTAGTAAGTGCATCCTAGCCCCGTTTTTAATACTCTTTGTATTTTTGGAGTCCTCGTATTATGAATTGGCTATTTATAGCTATAAGTTAAGCTAGAATTCATGTTCATAAATCTACCATGTATGACATGCTTGTAAAATGATGTTTTATGAAAGATTATGAGAGTTTGATGTTAGATAAACATCTTTTCCTAAATGAATTTCATGAAAAATGCTAGTAAGGACTAGTTTGTAAAAGTTGTGAAATTTGTCATACATGATAGAAATAGTGAGAATTGATTGTTGCTATAGTTAAGAGAATGAATCAGCTAAGCATGAAGTTCACGAAAGTTGAATAAAAATCACTTCAGGAGCCTTGGGGCAAAAGTGAAATTATGAGAAAGTTTAGGGGCAAAATGGTAATTTTGCCGAAGTATGAGTTAAGAGTCAATTTAGTCAATGTGTGTATTAAATGAGCTAAGTTATTATTATAGATCAAGAAAAACGAAGCCCGGATCGAAACCGAGGCAAGAATAAAGTCGAGGACTAAATTGCATTTCTACATACATTTTGTACATTGAGGTAAGTTTGTATGATTTCTAAGCTTTATGATTAATATCATTGAATTGCTTAATATGATGTAGAATATATCTTAATTCCATGAGATTTTTGATGCTATGTTAAACAAAGAAATTAATGAGATTAAGTATGAGAAAGTCCCGATTGAAGTTGAATTACTTAGGATACTCGATCTATCACATGAGACAAGGAAGTCCGTATAAGACCAAGCCAAGGCATGGCATCGACAATCAAGCAAGTTATCATGTAAGACCTTGACAAGTCTTGGCATTGAAGAGTTATTTTGAGATGAAGACCCATATAAGCCCAAGCCAAGGCATGGCATTGGTGAGTCTCCATGTAAAGATGTCATGTAAGTCCAAGACAAGTCTTGGCATTGAAAAGCTATCATGAGATAGAGATCCCATGTAAGTCCAAGCCAAGGCATGGCATTGGTAAGTAACAAGGAAGATTTCATGTAAGTCCAAGCCAAGACTCGGCATTAACCCGTTCATGAGTAAAGATACCAAGTAAGACCATGTCAAGACATGGCAATTGTAAGTTCCCAATGGAACACACAAGGAAGACTTCGTATAAGTCCATGTCAAGACATGGCATCGACACCAAGTTGAGAGATCCCATGTAAGACCATATCTAGGGTATGGCGTTGGCATCGAGATATTTCTTAGATGAGATTCAGTATCCTCGGTTATTCATAGTAATTCATCGGGAAAAAGAGTAAAGAATAAATGAGAAAGCAAGAAAGTTAAGCAAGTAAAGCTATCATCAACGTATGCTAGTCAAAGTTAACTAAGAGTATTATTCAAGTTACGAATGATGAAGTTAAGATTATGCTTACCGTAACAAAGTATGCTAATCTATATGATTAAGTGATACAGGTACCTTGTTTACCTTACAAGCACGAGACTAGTAAGTACCATGATAAGTGTAAGAATCATTAAGAGTAAGTAAGCTCAAGCATGTGAATTTAGCAATGCCTTTGCTTATGATGAATGAGTATGTTAAGTATATATATATATATATGTTGTTATATGCATTATATGGAAACTTACTAAGCGAAATGCTTACGTCTTTAATTCTTCCTTTTCATGTAGTCCCGCCAAGCTAATCTCGTGGATCATCGTCGTCGGAGCTCGGAGCACACTACCAACCGCTATTTTTGTATAGCCAAGTTGTTTATATTAAGTATGGCATGTATAGGAAGCATTTCATTTTGAGTTATGTTTTAGAATTAGCCAAAGTGTTGGCTATCAAGCTTAGTATTCTTTTTTTGTATATGGCCAAAGAGATGGGTCATGAATGATTAAGTATGAATGTTTTTATCTATCAATGAAGTATGCATCCTTGTTCATGTTAGATGTAATACTTAAGTTATTGAATTGAGTATTGGATTGATCTTGATATCAGGGTGGCAATTGGCTTGGATAATAGCCTCTAGGTGCCCACACGGATAGACACACGGGCGTGTGACTAAGCCGTGTGTCCCCAGCACATTAGTGTTTTAAGTCAGAATAGACCACGGGCTAATCACACGGGCGTATGTTTAGACCGTGTGTGACACACAGTTAGCACATGGGCGTGTGCCCTGGCCGTGTAAAGTCTGCACCTTGCACTTGTAAATTGAATTGCCACACGGCTGAAGTACACGGGCGTGTGTATAGACCATGTGCATAAGTTAGAATGCCAAAGTTTAGCACACGGGCCAAAGCCACGGGCATGTCAAGGCCGTGTGAAATTAGTCAGAGTCGACCACGGGTGGAAGACACGGGCATGTCTTAGGGGTACACGGGCGTGTCCCAAGTCACATGGGCGTGTGACCCCTGTTTCGAGGAAAAGTTCCCGATTGAGTTCTGAAAGTTTCCGAATAGGTGTTTATGGCCTCGTAGGCCCATAAAACGTATATTTTGATTAAGAAAGAAAAGTTTCTATTTCGAAACAAAATTTTACAGCCCGTAAGTACATGTTTCCTTAAGTTGAAGTTTGGAAATGTCTCGTATCCAGTCTCAATCTCGGACTTGGGTATGGGGTGTTACATTTAGTGGTATTAGAGCTACGATTTAGTCGGTTCTAGGACTAACGTAGCACAAGCACGAGTCTAGCTATACATGCCATACGTAAGAATGTTTTTATAATGATAGTGTGACGACTCCTGACGACTTAAATTATGTTTATACATATAGTAAATGGATCCCGAAAGAGCTGTAGCGGATGACGTAGAAAGTAACGCGCCGGCTCCCGCTAAAGGGACAGTGCCTAACGAGAATGAGAATAGACCCACTACGGTGAGTCAGAGAGGAGGAGAAGAGGCTGGAGAAGCCTTCCTCCATATGATGAACACGTGGTATACGGAGTTCGTTCATACGAACTCGAATGTTCAAACCCCTCCACTCCCGCCTATTCCTCAACCTATCCCTGTAGCCCCTCAAGTAGTAGATGTGGTAAGAGGAGAGAAGCCTCCGGTTGATAGGATCAAGAAACATGGGGCAGAAGAATTTTTGGCTAAAAAGGATGATGATTCGGAAAAGGCCGAGTTTTGGTTAGAGAATACCATCAGGGTATTCAATGAATTGTCATGCACGTCTGAGGAATGCATGAAGTGTGTAGTCTCTCTTTTAAGAGATTCTGCTTACCAATGGTGGAACACCTTAGTGGCAGTGGTACCACGAGAAAAGATCACGTGTGGAGTTCTTTCAAGAAGAGTTCAGAAAGAAGTATATCAGTCAAAGATTTGTCGATCAGAAGAGAAAGGAATTTCTAGAACTGAAGCAAGGCAAGATGTCCATAACGGATTATGAGCGTAAGTTTGCACGACTCAGTAAATACGCTCGAGAGTGTGTATCCACCGAGGCCATCATGAGCAAGAGATTCGAAAATGGACTAAATGAAGACATTAAGTTGTTTGTTGCTTTCCTAGAGTTAAAAGAATTTGTTATTCTAGTAGAGTGGGCTTGTAAAGCCGAAGAGCTAGTAAAAGAGAAAAGAACATCTAAAATGGAGTCTCGTGACTCTAGAAAGAGACAGTGGGGTAAGTCATTCCAATCCTCATCCAAGAAGTTAAGAGATTTTTCCACTAGATCGGCTACTTCCACTAGGTTTTCAAGGAAAGACAAGAGTAAGCAGTATCCAAGAAATAAGGCGCAGACTACTTCAGTTGGTAGTGTGGGGAACATTCGATCAGATAGGCCTGAATGCCCACAGTGCGGCAGACATCATCTCGGAGAATGCTGAGCACATGAAAATGCCTGTTTCAAATGTGGTTCCCAATATCACTTTATAAAAGATTGCCCTGAGACGATGAAGGAAGAGAGAGCTCAAAACCCGAGATCTGGGAGTATGGTCGGAGGAAGACCGCAGAGGAACCCAGGAAATGGGGCAAGTGGGAGAGGTAACCCTAGAGAGTAGACCGCGAGACCCGAGGGTAGGGCGCCTGGGAGGACTTATGCCATTCGTGCTCGCGAAGAGGCATCTTCTCCAGATGTTATTACGGGTACCTTTTCCCTTCATGATATTAAAGTTATTGCTTTAATAGATCCCGGATCCACACACTCTTACATTTGTATGAAACTAGTATCTGGTATGAGTATGCCTATAGATTCTACAGAATTTGTGATTAAGGTGTCTAATCCTTTAGGTAAGAGTGTTTTAGTTAATGAAGTAAGTAAAGACTGTCCATTGATGATTAGAGGTCACTATTTTAAAGCAAACCTTATGTTGTTACCATTTGATGAGTTTGACCTCATTCTTGGTATGGACTGGTTGACCACCCATGATGTAATAGTAAATTGTGGGAAGAAATACATTGGGATGAGATGTGAGAATGGGGACACTCTCCATGTAGAATCAGACGAACAAGGTAGATCGCCGATAATGATTTCTCACACGACGGCACAAAAATACATAAGAAAAGGGTATGAGGCATATTTGGCCTTTGTGATGAATGATAGAGAAATAGAGTTAAAGATTGAGTTAGTACCGATAGTATGTGAGTACTTGGATGTTTTTCCCGAGGAATTACCAGGACTACCACCAGTTGGAGAGATTGAGTTCAGCATTGAGCTAGCTCCTGGTACTGTACCAATATCTATTACTCCTTACAGAATGGCTCCAACGAAGTTGAGAGAGTTGAAGTCACAGTTGCAAGACTTGACAGATAAAGGTTTTGCAAGATCAAGTTGTTCTCCATGGGGTGCTCCAGTTTTATTTGTGAAAAAGAAAGATGGCACCATGAGATTGTGCATATATTACTGTCAGCTTAATAAAGTGACAATAAAGAACAAGTACCCATTGCCAAGGATCTATGATTTGTTCGATCAATTGAAGAGGGCCACTGTGTTCTCTAAGATAGACTTGAGATCTGGGTACTACCAGTTGAGAGTAAATGATTAAAATGTATCCAAGACCGCTTTTCGAACGAGGTATGGGCATTATGAATTTTTAGTCATGCCCTTCAGATTGACCAATGCTCCTGCAGTATTCATGGACTTAATGAACCGCATCTTCAGGCCATACCTCGACAAGTTTGTAGTCATTTTTATCGACGACATATTGATTTATTCCCGAGATGGGAATGAGCATGCTGAGCATCTACGAACGGTTTTACAGACTCTACAAGAAAATCAGCTTTATGCCAAGTTCAGTAAAAGTGAATTTTGCTCAAGGAAGTAGGATTTCTGGGACATATTGTCTCGGGAGATGGAGTCCGAGTAGATCAAAGTAAGATTTCGGCCATAATGGACTGGAATCCACCGAGGAATATCTCTGAGATTAGAAGTTTTCTAGGCCTAGCTGGCTATTATAGACGATTCGTCAAGGGGTTTTCCATGATTGCAACTCCGATGAAGAAATTGTTATAGAAAAATGTGAAGTTTGAGTGGACAGAAAGATGCTAACAAAGTTTCAAGAAACTAAAGGTACTATTGACAGAAGCTCCGGTTTTAGTACAACCTGAGATAGGGAAAGAGTTCGTGATATAGAGCGATGCATCCTTAAACGGATTAGGCTGTGTACTTATGCAAGAAGGCAAAGTGATTGCTTATGCCTCAAGACAGCTAAAGCCCCATGAGAAGAATTATCCGACGCATGATTTAGAGTTGGCTGCCATAGTCTTCGCATTGAAGATTTGGAGACACCATTTATATGGTGAAAGATGTCAGATTTTCACCGATCACAAAAGTTTTAAGTACTTGATGACGCAGAAAGAGTTGAACTTAAGGCAACGGAGATGGTTAGAGTTGATAAAAGACTATGAGTTGATCATTGACTACCATCCCGAAAAGGCGAATGTGGTTGCTGACGCTTTGAGTAGAAAGTCCCTATATGCATTAAGGGCAATGAATTCGCGGATGACATTATCCGATGATAGTTGTATTCTAGCTAAGTTGAGAGCTAGACCAATGTTTCTCCAAGAGATCATTGAAGCTCATAAAGAAGATAGTGAATTGCAAGTCAAGAGAGCTCAGTGTGAGACAGATGTTGAGTTCGATTTCCAGATTAGTCCCAATAGAAGTTTGATGTTCAAAGATAGAACTTGTGTACTGAGAAAGGAGGAGCTTATTCAGAAAATTTTGCATGAGGTACATAACGGATGTTTATCTGTACATCCGGGTAGTACCAAGATGTATAATGACTTGAAGCAACGGTATTGGTGGCCAAGAATGAAGAAAGATATTTCAGAGTGTTTTTCCAAATGCATGATTTGTCAGCAAGTAAAGGCTGAATACTAAGTACCTTCGGGTTTGCTTTAACCCATTTCGATTCCCGAGTGGAAATGGGACCGTATCACCATGGATTTTGTAACGAGTTTACCGTTGTCACCAAGCAAGAAAGATGTTGTATGGGTTGTGGTTGACAGACTTACGAAGTCGGCCCATTTCATACCTGTACGAGTGGATTACTCACTCGACAAGTTGGAAAACTTGTATGTTTCAGAAATAGTAAGGCTACATGGAGTTCCTTTGTCAATCATATCGGATAGAGATCCGAGATTCACCTCCAGATTTTGGAAGAAGTTACAAGAGGCCTTGGGTACAAAATTGAGTTTTAGTACAGCTTTTCATCCTCAAACTGACTGTCAGTCAGAGAGGTTAATACAAGTACTCGAAGATATGCTCCGGTGTTGTATTCTTGAATTCCAAGGCAGTTGGGAAAAGTTTCTCCAATTAGTAGATTTTGCCTACAATAATAGTTTTCAGTTGAGCTTGAAGATGGCGCCCTATGAGGATTTATATGGGCGTAAGTGTCGAACGCCTTTATATTGGACTGAACTTGAGGAAAACTAGATTCACGGGGTTGATTTGGTTCGAGAAACCGAACAGAAGGTGAAAGTAATTCGAGAAAGTTTAAAGGCTGCTTCTGACAGACAAAAATCCTACTCGGATTTAAAAAGAAAAGAGATAGAGTATCAAGTCGGGGATAAAGTTTTCTTGAAAGTGTCACCATGGAGAAAGGTTCTCAGATTTGGCCGTAAAGGCAAGTCGAGTCCACGTTTTATCGGACCATACGAGATTACTGAGAGAGTTGGGCCGGTAACTTATCGATTGGCTTTGCCATCAGAGTTAGAAAAAATACATGATGTGTTTCACGTGTCCATGCTGCGACGCTACCGATCAGACCCTACACATATAATTGCCCCGTCAGAGATAGAGATTCATCCCGACATGACTTATGGTGAAGAACCAGTTAAGATTTTAGCTCGGGAGGTCAAACAGCTAAGAAATAGAAGTATTGCCCTAGTGAAAGTATTGTGGCAAAGATATGGGATAGATGAAGCTACGTGGGAACCAGAAGAGAGCATGAGAAACCAGTACCCAAACCTATTTGCTGGTAAGATTTTCGAGGAAGAAAATCCCTACGAGGGGGAGAATTGTAACATCCCAATTTAGGGCCTAGTCAGAACAGTGGTGCGAGACCACAAATCTGAAGTAGTAAAACGAGTTTTGAGGTTTAAGATATGTTTGCATGATAGTATGAAAGTTTCATGTAGAAATTTTATGAAATTGTCATTGAATGGTCCATTAGGACTAAATTGCAAAAGTTACAAAATTTGAGATTCTAGAAGCTTTTAGTATGAAATAGCTTTGGAATATTAATTAGAAGTCCTTAAATAGCAATTTTCCCAAATTATAATTTTTGGACAAAAATGGACATGAGTTAGAAATTTTGAAGGTTTAGTGAGAAGGGCATTTTGGTCATTTATCAATTAAATGATTAAAAAGGGAAAAAGATGACAAAAATCTTATTCATCTTCTTCCCCTTGTGCCGAAAATTTGAGAGACTCCATAGCTAGGGTTCTTCAATTTTTGAAGCTTGCTAGTAAGTGCATCCTAGCCCCGTTTTTAATATTCTTCGTATTTTTGGAGTCCTCAAATTATGAATTAAGTATTTATAGCTATAAGTTGAGCTAGAATTCATGTTCATAAATCTACCCATGTATGACATGCTTGTAAAATGATTTTTTATGAAAGATTATGAGAGTTTGATGTTAGATAAACAACTTTTCCTAAATGAATTTCATGAAAAATGCTAGTAAGGACTAGTTTGTAAAAGTTGAGAAATTTGTCATACATGATAGAAACAGTCAGAATTGACTATTACTATAGTTAAGAGAATGAATCAGCTAAGCATGAAGTTCACGAAAGTTGAATAAAAATCACTTTACGAGCCTTGGGGCAAAAGTGTAATTATGAGAAAGTTTAGGGGCAAAATGGTAATTTTTCCAAAGTATGAGTTAAGAGTCAATTTATTCAATGTGTGTATTAAATGAGCTAAATTATTATTATAGATCAAGAAAAATGAAGCCCGGATCGAAACCGAGGCAAGAACAAAGTCGAGGACTAAATTGCATTTCTACATACATTTTGTACATTGAGGTAAGTTTGTATGATTTTTAAGCTTTATGATTAATATCATTGAATTGCTTAATATGATATAGAATATATCTTAATTCCATGAGATTTTTGATGCTATGTTAAACAAAGAAATCAATGAGATTAAGTATGAGAAAGTCCCGATTGAAGTTGAATTACTTAGGATACTCGATCTATCACATGAGACAAGGAAGTCCGTATAAGACCAAGCCAACGCATGGCATCGGCAATCAAGCAAGTTATCATGTAATACCAAGACAAGTCTTGCCATTGAAGAGTTATTTTGAGATGAAGACCCATATAAGCCCAAGCCAAGGCATGGCATTGGTGAGTCTCCATGTAAAGATGTCATGTAAGTCCAAGACAAGTCTTGGCATTGAAAAGCTATCATGAGATAGAGATCCCATGTAAGTCCAAGCCAAGGCATGGCATTGGTGAGTAAAAAGGAAGATTTCATGTAAGTCCAAGCCAAGGCTCGGCATTAACCCGTTCATGAGTAAAGATACCAAGTAAGACCATGTTAAGACATGGCAATGGTAAGTTCCCAATGGAACACACAAGGAAGACTTCGTATAAGTCCTTGTCAAGACATGGCATTGACAACAAGTTGAGAGATCCCATGTAAGACCATATCTAGGGTATGGCGTTGGCATCGAGATATTTGTGAGATGAGATTCAGTATCCTCGGTTACTCTTAGTAATTCATCGGGCAAAAGAGTAAAGAATAAATGAGAAAGCAAGAAAGTTAAGCAAGTAAAGCTAGCATCAAAGTATGCTAGTCAAAGTTAACTAAGAGTATTATTCATGTTACGAATGATGAAGTTAAGATTATACTTACCGTAACAAAGTCTGCTAATCTATATGATTAAGTGATACAGGTACCTTATTTACCTTACAAGCACGAGACTAGTAAGTACCATGATAAGTGTAAGAATCATTCAGAGTAAGTAAGCTCAAGTATGTGAATTTAGCAATGCCTTTGCTTATGATGAATGAGTATGTTAAGTATATATATATACGTTGTTATATGCATTACATGCAAACTTACTAAGCGAAATTCTTACATCTTTAATTCTTCCTATTCATGTAGTCCCGCCAAGCTAATCTCGTGGATCATCGTCATCGGAGCTCGGATCACACTATCAATCACTATTTTGGTATAACCAAGTTGTTTATACTAAGTATGGCATGTATAGGAAGCATTTCATTTTGAGTTATGTTTTAGAATTAGCCAAAGTGTTAGCTATCAAGCTTAGTATTCTTTTTTTTTTTTGTATATGGCCAAAGATATGGGTCATGAATGATTAAGTATGTATGTTTTTATCTATCTATGAAGTATGCATCCTTGTTCATGTTAGATGTAATACTTGAGTTATTGAATTGAGTATTGGATTGATCTTGATATCAGGGTGGCAATTGGCTTGGAAAATAGCCTCTAGGTGCCCACACGGATAGACACACGGGCGTGTGTCTAAGCCGTGTGTCCCCTACACATTAGTTTTTTAAGTCAGAATAGACCACGGGCTAATCACACGACCGTATGTTTAGACCGTGTGTGACACACGGTTAGCACATGGGCGTGTGCCCTGGCCGTGTGAAGTCTACACCTTGCACTTGTAAATTGAATTGCCACACGGCTGAAGTACACGAGCGTGTGTATGGACCGTGTGGATAAGTCAGAATGCCAAAGTTTAGCATACTGGCCAAAGCCACGGGCATGTCAAGGCCGTGTAAAATTAGTCAGTGCCGACCACGGGTGGAAGACACATGCATGTCTTAGGGGTACACGGGCGTGTCCCAAGTCACATGGGCGTGTGACCCCTATTTCGAGGAAAAGTTCCCGATTGAGTTCTGAAAGATTCCGGATAGGTGTTTAAGGCCTCGTAGGCCCATGAAACGTATGTTTTGATTAAGAAAGAAAAGTTTCTGTTTTGAAACAAAATTTTATAGCCCGTAAGTACATGTTTCCTTAAGTTCAAGTATGGTAATGTCTCGTATCTAGTCTCAGTCTCGGACTTGGGTATGGGGTGTTACAGAAGGATAAGGTTCCGTGTAAGACCATGTCGGGGGCATCGCCTAGGAATCGAAGTGATATTTCGTATAAGACCATACCTGAGATATGGCTTCGGTAATGAATATGAGAATCGTATAAGACCATATCTAGGATATGGCATCGATACTTGAGGTGAGATTCCGTATAAGACCATATCCGGGATATGGCATCGGCACTCAAAGGTGACCCCATATAAGACCACGTATGGGATGTGGCATTGGCTTCGTGTTTATGTTAATGACGATGAATACTCGTCGTTGAGTATCCCTAGTTAATTAGTGGGATAAATAGATAAGCTTGGAAATAGAAATGAGATTAGTACTAAAATAATGTGATTGAGTGAGTACAGGTACCTATGAATAACTCACGACCAATGTTTATGATATGTGGCATGGTATATGCTAGATAAGAACGAGTACGAGTAAGTTGTGGCAAAGTGCTTATGACTTTGTGGGGTTATCTAATGCCATGAATTGATGTCATTATGAACTTATTGTTGCTATTTATTTCCATGCAAACTTACTAAGCTTTATGCTTACCACTCTCTTTTCCCTTTTTCCTTGTAGTATTACCAAGATTATTTGATAATCGTGGGACGTCGGAGTTCAGAAATCACACTATCGACATCTCTTTGGTATAACAAGTTAGACTTATTTTGAGTATGGCATGTATAGGACTTGGGTATTTTGTTATGTTATTTTGACAGCCAATGTGTTGGCTATTTACGTTATCAAAGTTATTTTGTAAATGGTAATTGGTATTGGACCAATACATGTCAAGTTATTATTATGCAATGGTGATGAAATTATGAAGATTATGCTTGTGTGGATACCTTGAATTGAGTTTTTGGAAGTGCCATATAGTCATAAAATGTGTTGAATTGATTCGGCATAAGTGTGGTCATTTGGTAGGGTGGAAAATGTCTTAGTAGATAGCCATATAATTATCCACACGGGTAGACACACAGGCGTCTGTCTAGGTCGCGTGTGACACACGGTCAGCCCCATGGGCGTGTAGAGAGGCCCTGTGTCCTCTTGCATGCTAGGTTTACAAGTCAGTATGCTTCGTAGTAAACACACAGGTAGAGACACGACCGTGTGTCTCAGCCGTGTGGGAGGCACGGCCATGGACATGGGCGTGTGCCCAGGCCGTGTGAAGTCTGTACCTAAAATTAGGAATTTAATTCGACACACGGTCTAAGGACACGGGCGTGTGCCTTGGCCGTGTGACTTTAGTGATGTGATGACGTCATAAACAGAATGCCAAGGTTTTTGGACACGGGCTGAGACACGGGCGTGTCGAGGCCGTGTGATCACACGGGCCAGGGACACGGGCATGTATCCGGCCGTGTGAAATAAGTAAGTGTCGACCACGGGTGAAGAACACGGGCATGCCTCAGAAGCACACAGGCGTGTCCCTTAGACAACACGGGCCTGTGGCCCCTGTTTAGGCAAAATTTTCTAAGTGTTTGAAAGTTTCCGATTTGGTCCCGAAACATCACGAGTATACGTGTAGGGTCTCGTAGACCCATAATAGGGAAGTTACCTTTGTAAACGAAAAAGTTTTAAGTTAGAATGAAATTTTATAGCCCAAAGTTGTAAGTTTAAGCAAGATAAGTTCGGCAATGCCTTGTATCCGGTTTCGGCATTGAATACGGGTAAGGGGTGTTACATTTAGTGGTATCAAAGATACGGTTTAGTCGGTTCTCGAGCTAACATAGCGTAAGTATGAGTCTAGCTATATATGCCATACGTAAGAGTATTTGTGTAATGATAGTGTGACGACTCCTGAAAGTTTGACTTGTATTTTTTTATAGTAATGGACCCTGATCGGACTATAGTTGATGATGCTGCGAGTAATGCACCGGCTCCCGCTCAAGGGACCGCGCCAGTAGATAGTAGACCCGAGACCTTGGGTCAGGGAGAAGAGGCTCGAGAAGCCTTTCTCCATATGATGAGGAATTGGTACACTGAGTACATTCGAGCAAATCCTAATACTCAACCCCCTCCACCTCCACCTATTCCTCAGCCCGCTCTTGTAGCTCCTCAAGTGGTTGAGGTAGTAAGAAGAGAAAGGCCTCCAGTTGATAAGATCCAGAAATAAGGAGCGGAGGAATTTTGGGCTAGTAAAGACGATGATCCGGAAAGGGCATAATTCTGGCTTGAGAATACCATTAGGGTATTCGACGAGTTGTCATGCATGCCTAAAGAGTGCATGAAGTGTGTAGTATCTCTCTTGAGAGATTCAACCTATCAGTGGTGGAACAACCTTGTGCCGGTGGCACCAAGGGAGAGGATAAATTGGGAATTCTTTGAAGAGGAGTTCCGAAAGAAATATGTTAGTCAAAGATTCATTGACCAGAAGAGGAAAGAGTTCTTAAAGCTAAAGTAGGGCCGAATGACGGTGACTGAATACGAACGCGAATTCGTAAGGCTTAGTAAGTATGCCCGGGAGTGCATGTCTATTGAGGCTATCATGTGCAAAAGGTTCGAGGACAGGTTAAATGAAGATATCCATTTATATGTTGGAGTCCTCGAACTAAAAGAATTTGTGGTGTTAGTAGATAGAGCCTGTAAGGCTGAGGAGTTGGCCAAAGAGAAAAGAAGAGCTGAGATTGAGTCTCGCGACTCGAGAAAGAGACAACTGAGTAAGTCATATCAATCCTCATCTAAGAAATCAAGGGATTTCAGTCCTCGATCAGCCACTTCGGCTGGGTTCTCAAACCAAAGTAAGGGCAAACAATTTGCGGGGTCTAGGGCTCAGACTACTTCGGTTGCTAGTGTTGGTAATGCCCGACCGAGTAGACCGGAATGTCCGCAGTGTGGCAGACGTCATTCTGGTGAGTGCCAAGTAAACGAGAAGGCTTGTTTCAAGTGTGGGTCTCTAGACCACTTTATCAGAGATTGCCCTAAGACGGGTGAGAAGGAGAAACCTCAGAATGCAAGACCGGGAAATACTGCTAGAGGAAGACCACCGAGAAACCCAGGAAATGAGATGAGTGGCAAGAAATCATCTAGAGAGCAGACTGCAAGAGTGGAGGGTAGAGCAGTAGCGAGAACATGTGCCATTCGTGCTCGCGAAGAGGCGTCCTCCCCTGACATGATCACGGGTACATTTTCTCTTTATGATACTTGTGTTATAGCTTTAATTGATCTGGGATCTACCCACTTGTATATTTGCATGAAATTAGTCTCTAGCATGAGCAGGCCTATAGAGTCTACTGAATTTGTAATAAGAGTGTCGAATCCCCTAGGCAAATGTGTATTGGTTGATAGAACATGCAAAGGTTGCCCTTTGATGATTAGGGGTCATTTTTTTCCTGCAAATCTCATGTTATTACCGTTTGATGAGTTCGATGTCATCATTGGGATGGATTGGTTAGTTACTCATGATGTGATTGTAAATTATGGAAAGAAATTTATTGAGTTAAAATGTGAAAGTGGGGATCTTATTCGTGTTGAATCAGATAAGCAAGAAAGATCACCAGTAGTGATATCATCCTTGTTGACTCAGAAGTATTTAACAAAGGGGTACGAAGCTTACCTTGCCATCGTAATGAATGCTAAAGAGACTCAGTTTAAAATTGAGTCGTTACCCATAGTGTGCGAATATCCGAATGTTTTCCCGGAGGAATTGCCGACGTTACCTCCGGTTAGGGAGATTGAATTTGGGATTGAGTTAGCTTCGGGTACTGCCCCCATTTCTATTGCTCTATATAGAATGGCTCCAACCAAGCTAAGAGAATTGAAAGAACAGTTGCAAGAACTAACGGATAAAGGCTTTGCAAGACCGAGTTTTTCTCAGTGGGGTGTTCCTGTATTTTTTGTGAAGAAGAAAGATGGTTCTATGAGGTTATGCATAGATTATTGGAAACTTAATAAGGTAACTTTGAAGAACAAGTACCCGTTGCCAAGAATCGATGATTTTTTTTGATCAATTGAAGGGAGCCACGGTGTTTTCCCAAATAGACTTAAGGTCTGGGTACTATCAGTTGAGAGTCAAGGACTTAGATGTTCCGAGAACTGCATTTCGGACGAGGTATGGCCACTACGAATTTTTTGTTATGCCTTTTGGTTTAACAAATGCCCCAGCCATTTTCATGGACTTGATGAATCGCATTTTTCGGCCATATTTGGATAAATTCGTCGTGGTCTTCATTGATGATATACCGATCTACTCTCGAGATGAAAACGAACATGCCGAGCATTTGAGAAAGGTTCTGCAAATTTTTAGAGATAAACAATTGTATGCCAAGTTTAGTAAAAGTGAATTTTGGCTTAAGGAAGTTGGATTTTTGGGACACATTATCTTGGGAGGTGGAATTAGAGTCGACCCGAGTAAGATTTCGGCAATTGTTGAATGGAAACCGCCAAAGAACGTAACCGAAGTGAGGAGTTTTCTAGGCCTAGCCGGCTATTATAGGCGTTTTGTCAAGGGGTTTTCCATGATAGTTACTCCGATGACGAGATTATTGCAAAAAGATGTGAAGTTTGATTGGAAAGAAAAGTGCCAACAGAGTTTTGAGAAACTAAAGGCACTGTTGACTGAGGCTCCTGTTTTGGTGCAACCTAAGCCCGGAAGAGAATTTGTGGTTTACAGATGAATGGGTTGGGTTGCGTACTTATGCAATAGGGCAAGGTGATTGCATATGCTTCTAGACAATTAAAGCCGCATGAGAAGAATTACCCGACCCATGATTTAGATTTGGCTGCCATTGTGTTTGCATTAAAGATATGGAGACACCATTTATATGGTGAAAGGTGTCGGATATTCACCGACCATAAAAGCCTAAAATATTTAATGACTCAAAAGGATTTGAATTTGAGACAACGAAGATAGTTAAAGTTAATCAAGGATTATGAGTTAGTGATTGACTACCATCTGGGAAAGGCAAACGTGGTCGCCGATGCTTTGAACAGAAAATCCTTGTTTGCACTGAGAGCCATGAATACACGGATGGCTTTGTCAGATGATGGTTCTATTCTAGCTGAGTTAAAGGCTAGACCATTGTTTCTCCAAGAGATTTGCGAAGCTCAAAAAGATGACAGCAACTTACAAGCCAAAAGAGTTCTAAGCGAGTCAAGTGTTGAGTCAGACTTTCGGGTAAGTCCTGACGGATGTTTGATATTTTGAGATAGGGTCTGTGTACCCAGAATTGATGAACTTATTCGAAAGATTTTGCATGAGGCACATAACAGATGTTTAACTGTGCACCCAGGCAGCACTAAGATGTACAATGATTTGGGGAAGTGGTATTGGTGGCCGAGTATGAAGGAAGACATTTCTGAGTTTGTATCGAGATGCCTAATTTGTCAACAAGTGAAGGCTGAACACCAAGTACCTTCGGGTCTACTTCAGCCTATTATGGTTCCCGAGTGGAAATGGGACCGCATTACTATGGACTACGTGACGGGTTTACCGTTGACTCAGAAAAAGAAATATGCTGTGTGGGTTATAGTCGATAGACTTATGAAGTCAGCCCATTTCATACCAGTACAAGTCGATTATTCTCTCGATAAGTTGGCGAATTTGTATGTGTAAAAAATAGTAATACTTCATGCTTTACCGTTGTCAATCATTTCAGATAGAGATCCGAGATTCACGTCACGATTTTGGAAAAAGTTGCAAGAGGCTTTGGGCACGAAATTGAGTTTCAGTACAGCTTTCCATCCACAAACCGATGGGCAGTCGGAGAGAGTGATACCGATACTTGTAGACATGCTTCGATGTACCGATACTTGTAGACATGCTTCGATGTTGTGTTTTGGAATTCCAAGGTAATTGGGAAAAATACTTACCGTTGGTGGAATTCGCTTACAACAATAGTTTTCAGTCAAGTTTGAAAATGTCACCTTATGAAGCATTGTATGGACGTAAATGCCGAACGCCCTTGTATTGGACAGAACTCAGAGAGAATCAGATTCATGAGGTTGATTTTGTCAGGGAAACCGAAGAGAAAGTAAAGGTGATACGTGACTGTGTGAAAGCGGCCTCAGATAGACAAAAGTCTTATTCGGATTTAAAACGGAAAGAAATTGAGTTCCAAGTAGGTGATAACGTATTTCTAAATGTATCACCATGGAGAAAAGTCCTCAGATTTGGCCAGAAAGGCAAATTGAGTCTTCATTTTATCGGACCTTATGAAGTTACCGAGAGGATAGGACCGGTAGCTTATCGTTTGGCTTTGCCACCTGAGCTAGAAAAGATTCACAATGTCTTCCACGTGTCCATGTTACGCGGATACCGTTTGGACCCTTCACATATGATTGTGTCATCAGAAATAGAGATTCAACCGGACAGGACTTATGGTGAAGAGCTGGTTAAGATTTTGGCACGAGAGGTCAAACAACTGAGAAACAAAGGTATAGCCCTTGTTAAAGTACTTTGGCAGAGAGATTGAATAGAAGAGGCTACATGGGAGCCTGAAAAGACTATGAGAAATCAATACCCCAGCCTTTTTACCGGTAAGATTTTCGAGGGCAAAAATCCTTAAGGGGAGAGAATTGTAACAGCTCGATTTAGGGGCTAGTCAAAATAGTGGTTTCGAAACCACTAATCTGAGGTCGGAGAAAATTATTTTCATGTTATTTTATGAGTTAGAGCATGATTATATAAGTGCATGAAAATTTTGGTGCTTTAATTTTAGCGATTTCATGCTTAATCGCGAAAAAGGACTAAATCGCATAAAGTGCGAAAGTTCCATTTTATTAGCTAAAGGTGCCTAATAGCCATAGAATGTTAATTGGAGGCCTTTAATGTGCAATTAGACCCTTAAAGATAGGGTGGCCGGCCATAGGAGACAAACATTGACAAAATTGGTCAAAGTAGTTGATATTAGGTAGACCAAATTGATATTTTATATTAAAATAAAGAAAAAAAAAGATATTATCTTTTCTCCTTAATTCTTCCACCAAAATTTAGCAGCAAATAGGGGTTTGAAAGCTTCAAAAATTTCTGCACACTCTCCTCCTTACAAGTAAGTGTTCTAGTGATCCTTTCTTAATAAAAATTAAACTTTTGGAACCTCTAAAGCTTAAGCTTTCTAAAGAGGGGACTATTTTGTAAAATGGTTTAAAGTTTAGAGTCTTGCCATGTGAGATTTTAAGTTGTTTATTGCATTTTTATGGAAGAATGATAAACCGTAAAAGTAATATATTTTAATCCCACATTTAGCATACTTTTGGATGATTTATCCCTTGATTTATGTAAAAAGGTGCTCTTAATCCTTTCTTTTCATGTTTTATACTCAGGAAAGCACCGGAGGATGGAAAGAACGAGAAACTGGATCAAAACGGACCAAATTGGGCCAAAGTGAAAATTGACACGGCCTGGAATTGAGCCAACACTGCAGTGTCTCCTTGCTAGACTAGAACACGGCCTGATCACGATTTACACAGGCGTGTCACCTCATTAAAAGTCTGAACACAGCCTAGAGACGATTCACACGGGCGTGTGCCATGGCCGTGTCCCTGTCGTGGAGAAGAGCAATTTCACTCGAAAAAGGATACTTAGGGGCAAAGAAACCTATTTCAAAAGCCTATATAAACACCCTAAGTATAACCTAGAAGAGGGCGGTGAGCTAGGCTAAGGAGTCGAGCCGAAAAGGTAAGATTTGTGGAAAACACTCGAAGATAGCCAGTTGATCCATCTCAAGAAGCCATAATTCTACTCAAGACGACGGATCTCTCCTTCAATTCCTTCAGGGGGTTTTAGGGATTTCTTATGTTTTGTTTTATCTTTTCTTTTGAGATGTTTTCTTTTATCGTTATGAACTAAACCCTTCAGACCTGAAGGGGATGAAACTTAGATGAATCTTGTTATCGTTTGCTGAACTATATGATAAATACTTGATTTGTTCTTAATTATGTGTTCTTAATTCTTGTGTTAATATTTCCGAGATATTGATTCAAGTTTGATGTGCTTAGGTGGAGGAGAAAAAGTCCCTGCTTAAGAGTAGATCTAGCATAATTAAGCGGAGTTGATCGCACGCCTAGAGATAGGGAAACGAGATTTTGCCTGACTAGGGTGAAACCTAATATGGGAGTCCATAGATCGAGTTAATGCAATTCTAGGGGTTTTAATTAGTAAGAGATTTCAATTAATCAACCTAGGGTTAGACGTTATTTGCTTCGAGAGAGGGTTTAATATACATTAGGGAGTCTTACAGATCAAGTCAAGTGAATAAATCGTCTGGTTCAGAGTTAGATAACAAGTGAAGTCTAGGCAGATTCTTCCTAAGGGTATCGCCTTAATCAACTGAGTTTTTCCAACAGTATTTTCCCAATTCATTCTTTTTGTCTTTGTGTCTTTAGCTTAGTTAGTTAAATTTAGATTAAATAACAACTTCACTTATTTTAGGCTAGATAATAAAAAGAAAGTTAGTATTAGTACTTTTGGTTCCTTTGGGTTCGACAATCCGGTCTTGCCTAAACTATACTACTGTTCGATAGGTGCACTTGCCTCAATCGTTGTTATAGTTAGCTCCAGGTTCGATCATTCTTTTTATAAATTTTTAAAACTCTGAAATCAACGATCAAGTTTTTGGCGCCGTTGCCGGGGAACCAAAATATTAAGAAAGCTCTATTTTTATTACTTTAGCCATTATTTTCCGCAATTTATTATTAATTTTATTTTTTTTTAACTTTGTTAAATTTTCTTTATTTCTTTTCCTAGTAGGTACCTCTAGTTTATGACTAGAAGGAACCCGAGAGGACCACTAGTATACGACAGTGATATTGAAGCTACCGCTTGCAGGAATCGCAGAGAAATTAGGCGAGCCCTAAATTACATAGAAAAAGAGCAAGAAGGCGGATCCAATCCCTACCAAAGGATGGACGAGAATAATCCACCACCACAAGATGTGGCGAAAAAATAATGCTCGCGTACTATGTATGATTATGCTAAACCTCATTTAACAGGAGCAGAATAAAGTATTGTTAGGCCTACTATAGCTGCTAATAATTTTGAATTAAAGCCTAACACTATACAAATGATTCAATAATTTGTTCAATTTGATGGTTTACTGGGATGAAGACCCAAATACTCAAATAGCTAATTTTTAGAGTTCGTGATACCTTCAAAATAAATGGTGTTTCGATGATGCCATCCGTCTTCTGTTATTTCTCTTTTCATTAAGGAATAAAGCCAAATGATGGTTAAACTTCGTTACCACGAGGGTCGATCACTACATGGGATCAAATGACCAAAAAATTTTTATTAAAATATTTCCCACCGCCAAAACGGCCAAATTACTAAATGATATCTCTTCTTTTGTGCGGATGGATTTAGAGACATTATACGACGCATGGGAGAGATACAAGGATCTCTTGAGAAGGTGTCCGCACCATGGTTTACCCTTGTGGCTCCAAGTCCAAACTTTCTATAATGGTGTAAACCCCTCAAGAGGCAACTAATTGATCCAGCCACCGGTGGAACCCTGAACAACAGAACTCCTGAAGCAACCTACGAGTTTATTGAAGAGATGTCACCAATAACTATCGCAAGGCGAGTTACAAGGACAAAACCAACAAAATCAGCCGGAGTTTTCAACCTCGTAGATAACCATGCTATCAACACAGGTAGAGATGATGAATAAAAAGCTTGATAGTTTGTGTTCTTCGCAGTACATCCAAGAATGCAATGCGACGCAAGTGAAACGTGGCGAATCCTCGAGTACCTACCCTACCAACCGGGCACAAGAAAGCGAACAGATGAACTATATAGGTAATAATTTCAGATCTAATAATAACTCTTATAGTAATACTTATAATCCAGATTGGAGGAACCACCCAAATTTTTCATGGGGAGGTCAAGGAAATCAAGGAATTCAAAGACAACAACCTCCTCAAAATTTCCAAAATCATCCCTATCCACAGGAAAAGAGGCCGAACCTTGAAGAGATGCTGACAAAATTCATGGCAGCCACAGATAACCGTCTCCAAGACACTGAGACCACCCTTAAGAATCAACAGGCATCAATCAAAGGGATCGAGAGCCAAGTTGGGGAACTTACTAAGTCAGTTGGACAACTTACTATGATAGTTTCTGAAATTTGATTAGAGATTTTTTCTAAAGGAACCGAACCGGTAAAGGTAGTTACACTGAGAAGTGGAAAGGAGTTAGTCGAACCAAAGAAAAAAATACCAAACGAAGATAACAAAGCAAAGGGTGAGGGAGTTGAGGATGTAAATCCAGTACGTAACGAAAGTAAACCACAAATCCCATATGCGGCAAAGTTGAAGAAAGACCGATTAGATGCCCAATACGGTAAATTTCTTGAACTTTTTAAACAAATACATATTAACCTACCATTTGTTGAAGCCATTTATCAGATGCCAACGTATGCAAAATTCTTAAAAGAACTCCTGACGAATAAAAGGAAGCTCGAAGAAATATCAACAGTGGAGCTTAATGAAGAATGTTCAGCCATCCCCCAAAACAAGTTACCAACCAAATTAAAAGACCCAGGAAGTTTTACTATTCCCTATTTAATTGGTAGTTTAAATATTAAGAAAGCATTAGCTGATCTATATGCCAGTATTAATTTAATGCCTTATAAAATGTTTAAACAACTAGATCTGGGGGAACCAAAACCCACTAGGATGAGTATTCAGTTAGCTGATAGATCTATTAAATATCCTAGAGGAGTTATCAAAGATGTCTTGGTAAAAATTGATAAATTTATTTTCCCTGTTGATTTTGTTGTGCTTGACATGGATGAGGACATTGAGGTTCCCTTAATTTTAGGGCGCCCTTTTTTAGCTACTGCTAGCGCTGTCATCGATATAGGTGACGGTAAACTTGCATTAAGGATAGGCGATGAGGAAATTATTTTTCAAATTTATGATGCCATGCGATATTCTAGAGAACAAGATGATTCCTGTTATTTTGTTGATACCACTGATCATATCATTCAACACTCATTACAGGAAATTATACATGATGACACGATGGAACTGTGCCTGACTCAAGAAGAGGGGGAAGAAGATGAAGTTGACGAGCTAAATTTGAATACATCTTCATCTAGACATACGAAAGAAGAGAGCATTAAAGTTAATGACGAACTAAAACAAAAACCCTCCATTGATGAGCCGCCCAAATTAGAATTAAAACAGTTGCCAAAACACTTAGAATATACATTCCTTGGGGACAATTCTACGCTACCGGTAATTAACTCTTCAGAATTAGAACCCAAGGAAAAAGAGGAGTTGATACAGGTACTAAGAGAACATAAAAGAGACATAGCTTGGAAAATCTCTGACATTAAGGGAATAAGCCCATCGTTTTGCACCCACAAAATTTTAATGGAAGTGGAATACAAGCCATGTGTGCAACCTCAAAGACGATTGAATCCCAACGTAAAACAAGTTGTGAAAGCTGAGGTAATTAAACTTCTAGATGCTGGAATAATTTATCCTATTTCTAACAACAATTGGGTAAGTCCTGTGCAGGTTGTTCCAAAGAAAGGAGGCATGATGGTGGTAGCCAACGAAAAGAATGAACTAATTCCCACTAGAACAGTCACAGGTTGGAGAGTTTGCATTGATTACAGGAAGCTGAATGACGCCACTAGAAAAGATCACTCTCCTTTACCCTTCATTGATCAAATGTTAGAAAGGTTATCTGGGCATATGTACTATTGCTTCCTAGATGGACTCTCCAGCTATTTCCAAATCCCAATAGCACCTGAAGATCAAGAGAAGACAACATTCACATGCCCATACGGTACGTTTGCTTATCATAGAATGCCTTTTGGATTATGTAATGCTTCTGCTACTTTTTAGCGCTGCATGTTGGCAATCTTTGACGAACTTGTAGAAGACATTATGGAGGTATTTATGGACGATTTCTCAGTATTCGGTAATTCTTTCCATCTTTGCCTTAAAATTTTAAAACGAGTTCTAATGAGATGTGAGGAAACAAACCTTGTTTTAAATTGGTAAAAATGCCACTTTATGGTACAAGAGGGAATTGTATTGGGACATAAAATTTCTAGTAAGGGAATCGAGGTAGATAAAGCAAAGGTCGAAACCATAGAAAAATTACCTCCTCCTAGCTCAGTTAAAGCCATTAGAAGCTTTTTAGGTCATGCATGATTTTATAGAAGATTTATTAAAGATTTTTTAAAATAGCTAAGCCTCTAACGAAATTGCTTGAAAAAGATAAACCTTTTAAGTTTGATTAGGAATGTTTAGATGCATTTAGTATCCTTAAAGAGAAGTTAATAAATGCCCCAATTATAATTGCCCCCGATTGGAATCTTCCTTTTGAACTAATGTGTGATGCAAGTGATTTTGCAGTAGGTGCAGTTTTAGGACAGCGAAGAGACAAGCACTTCCAACCGATCTATTACGCCAAAGAAGACATTAATAAATGCGCAAGAAGAAAATTATACCACCACCGAAAAGAATTACTAGTCGTGGTCTTTGCATTTGATAAATTCGCACAATATTTAGTATTATCTAAAGTTGTCGTTTACATCGACCACTCAGCTCTTCGTTATCTTTTAACTAAACCTCGATGCAAAACCTCGACTCATAAGATGGATTTTACTTTTACAGGAATTTGATTTGGAAATACAGGACAAGAAGGGAGCTGAAAACCTTGCAGCAGATCACCTCTCCAGGCTTGAGAACCCACATATTAAAGAGCTCGACGAAAGAGAGATAAACGACTCGTTCCATGAAGAACAACTCTTTTCTATAACCAACTTCGAGGTACCATTGCAGATATTGCGAATTATTTAGCGGCTAACATCTTACCAAAAAGGTTAACACATCATCAAAAGAAACGATTCTTTGCTGATGCGAAAAACTATTTTTGGGAAGATCCTTTTCTTTTTCGCATATGTGCAGATCAAGTAATTCGGAGATGCATTACAAGGGCGGAAGCAAGCAAAATCCTGGAACATTGCCATTCATGACCTTCAAGAGGACACTACAGTGGCATTAAGACAGCACATAAAATACTCGAATCAGGTTTTTATTAGCCCACTCTATTCAAAGATGCCAACAGGTATGTTGCTTCGTGTGATAAATGCCAAAGAACAGGTAATGCTTCTAAACGTGATGAAATGCCTCAAACATATATGCTATCATGTGAAATTTAATGTATGGGGCATTGATTTTATGGGTCCATTCCCTAGTTCATTTGGAAATAAATACATCCTAGTGGCAGTTGATTACATGTCAAAATGGGTGGAAGCTGAAGCTTTACCTACCAATGATGCTAGAGTAGTAGTTAAGTTTCTCAAGAAAATGTTCTCTCGATTTGGAACACCTAGAGCTATAATTAGTGATAGGGGCACTCATTTATGTAATACTCAATTTGACAAAGTCTTAAAAAAATATGGAGTACACCACAGGATAGCTACCCCATATCACCCTCAAACCAGTGGGCAAGTTGAAGTAGCAAACCGAGAACTTAAACGCATCCTAGAAAAAATAGTTAAATCAAACAGAAAAGATTGGGCAATAAAAGTAGATGACGCTTTATGGGCCTATAGAACAGCCTCTAAAACCCCTTTAGGAACATCCCCATACAAACTTGTCTACGGGAAAAGCTGTCATCTACCATTCGAGTTAGAACACAAAGCTTTTTGGGCTATAAAATTTTTAAATTATGATCTTAAAGCTGCAGGAAAGAAAAGAATGATGCAGATGAATGAGCTAAACGAATGGAGAGCTGATGCCTACGAGAACTCGAAGCTATACAAGGAGGCAACAAAGCGACGCCATGATGCTCGTCTAAAGAAATCCAAACAATTCGAAGTAGGGGACTTGGTCTTGCTATACAACTCAAGGCTTAAATTGTTTCCTCGGAAACTGAAATCAAGATGGTCAGGCCCATTCATGATTAAAACAATCTTTCCCTATGGCACAATCAAGGTAACTCATCCCACTCAAGGCACATTCAAGGTAAATGGTCATCGACTCAAAATCTATAATGGTGAAGATTTTAGGGATATGAGAGAGGAGCTTCAGCTCCGTGAACTTTCTTCTAGAAATGAAAACAGGGTAAGTCTAGCTTAAGACTTTAAACAAGCACTTCTCGGGAGGCAACCCGAGCACTAACCTCACTAACATTAGATTCTTAATTTTTAGCATTTAATCCCATATTAATTAATCCAATAAAGCACAGGTTTTAGACCACACGACCTTGTACACGGGCGTGCCCATGGTCGTGTGGAAGTCAGGGGACAAACCACGGGCATGCTAGTAGCCGTGCATGACAAAGAAGAATTTTTTTCCCAACACGGGCTGCGATAATAGTCCACGCCCGTGCCTACTTTCCGTGGACTATACTGACTTACCAAACATGAGCAAGACACGCCCGTGCTGAGCAACCGTGGACTATACTGACTTGTCGAACACGGGCTAAACACGCCCGTTCTAAACAACCATGTGAAAAAGAACACGGGTGTGGCACCTTGACCACGACCGTGGCCAAACACCCTGAACGCGCCCAAAATTCAAAATCACGAAAAACACGGGCTGATTAAAATTGAACACGGGCGTGGCCCCTGCCCGTGCTCTCACCCCTATTTAAAGAACTTAACCTCTCATCTTCCCCAAACCACAACCCTAAACCGATTCTCTCAACCCCCTCCTTCCCTAATCCGGCCACCATAAAATAAAATCACCCCCATTTTGACCCTCATAACCCCTCCACCTTCCCTCCTTTAAAATACACATACAAAACGTAGCCACGCTCGTGTTAACAGAGCCCACGCCCTCGCCACCGCCGTGCTACCCAGAATTTTACAGCACACGACCGTGCACCACCGTACACGCCCGTGCTCCGCCGTTCACATCGCCACACACCCAAAAAACACTGCTGGTCACTCTTCACTATTTCATTTTCATCTATTCTAACTATTGTTTGATTAAAATTGAATGTTATTTAGTTTCTTTTTACTTTTAGTATTATTTAGAATAATTTCTTGAATTTTAGAACTAATTTGATTACTAATTAGTCAATTTTGTCAATATAATTTCTCATGGTTGAAATGTTTTATTCAGCATTCAAATATTGCTGGGTACCGATCAAAATACTTGACATTATTTGGTAGACAATTATTTGAATATAAACTATATTCAGGTACAATGTCACCGTCACGAGCAAAGCGAACAGCAGCCGCCACTTCTAGGAAATGGAAGGGACCTGGCTCATCCTCCGCTAGCGCATCCTCCGAAGTGCACCACCGGTTCCTCCAATTTACCCAAGAGGCCCAAGAGGAACGGTACAAGACACTACGGGCGCGACCCCTCGGCACCGGTAGGTGCATTGATTGGGCCGCTTTAGAGCAGGTCGGTCTCGCAGATGATGTTCGAGCCCTGCTTACAACCGATCCATGGGATAAAATTTTCACTATCATCGAGCCCACGTACTTGGAACTTACCTTAGAATTCTACTCCACTTTTCAACTCTATACGGTGATGGCACAATATGATGATCCAGGTACGATACAATTTTATTTAGGAGGCACCGTACGATAATGGAATGTGCCACAATTTGGGGCCGCACTCGGACTTTACACAGATGACTTCGTAGCAGAACATGACCTCTCCAAGCTACACCGCCACATCCACCGTACCCCCGTCAGCTGTTGGTACAACTTAGCCCCCCACAAGGCCAACTACGACCCCAGTCGCTCCAAGGCGACGGCCCTGGTCCCGTCTCTGAGGTGCGTACACGCAAATTTGGCTCAGACTCTTACAGGACGACGCGAGAGCACTAGCATCGTAAACACTCACGACCTCTACTACTTGTGGTGCATGTCAAAAGGGCACGTCTTCGACCTAGCCTACTTCATAGCCCGTGCCATCCAGCACCAGACAGAGCTACATAGGAGGGGAATCCTATCGATGGGCCCATGCATCACACGTTTTGCTCGGTACTTCGGCCTCCTCAACACCGACAACCAGACCTTCTCTCTCACGCTAATTGGGCAGATGGTACCTCTAGGCATCCAAACTATGCTGCACATGAGGATGATCAAATATCGTCGTGGGACCAATCCTCCTAAATACCGATTAGCCCTCCCCATTGACGAGGAGGAGCCCGAGGACATTACTGATGATGTCCCACCAGCACAGGAGGCACCACTCCCGAGCCAGCATCCCTCCCATGCAGCAGCTTCACTTTTGGACATTTCTGCACGCCTTACTCGGGCCGAGCGAAGATCGTACTCGATAATTCAACGACACACACTCGACGTTTGACGGCATCGAGGCTACCCTCCAGCAGATTTGTCATCACTTCCACATTTCTTCACCGACACCACCGCAGGACCCAGCTGATGATGAGGACCTCTGAGTCCTTTTATTTTCCTTATTTTTAGTTTTCTTTTCTTTTTAGTTATTTCGTTATAATTTTTATTTGTCTTAATTTAAACTCTTTTGCCTTTTATGTTTCATACCTTTATTTTATTCATTGGCTATCTAACCTTAGAGTATTACTAACAAACACTTGTTTAATTCCGCCCCCGAGACATCTAACTGATGACTTCGCAGTTTCAATTATACACTCAAAAATAACGAACAAATCACTAGGAGTAACTCACTGCTACATAAGTCATCTGTCACCTCCGACTCAAGGAATCCATCCAAAATTCAAGAAGTGTCACTTCTCCTCTTCTCTTTTGGTTTAAGTATTACATGCTTATTTATCTATCTTTGTACATTGAGGGCAATGTACATCTTAAGTGTGGGGGGGTGAACAACCTAAAAAGGTGCCTAACTTTTTTCATTATTCTCAAATTCCTGAAATTAGGTGCCAAACTTTTTGCATTATTCTAAAATCCCTGAATTATGTCTTGTTTCTAAAGTAAGTTTCTCATATTATCATTAGAATGAAATTTCCATGATTTATGATTTTTATTGATATGTTTTAGATTAGTCATTGATAATTGTGCATTGATAATTAAATTCTAAGATACTAGAGAATCAAGCATGATAAGTCTATTTTTCAGAATTAAAAATTATTATTTTTAGGTTGTTAACCTGAATTTGAATATTACTTTGAAATTTGAAATTTACGAGGTTGATATCAAAATACCCATAATTTTTTGTGAGATTTTGAGCCTTATAAGAGCATATATCCTTTTTCATGCTCACTTTTTGATTATGAGTGTGTCAACATTGATTTGTTATTCTAGAACTTGCATCGATTATACATGTCGAGACCACACCTTTGATTTGATATACAGAAATGATAAAGGCACCTAGGATTTAACCCACCTACTCCACTAAAATTTTTTTTATTCATAATTAACCCCTAGTGAACCCCTTTTAATCCTAACAACCCTTTTTATTGACTCACCCACTAATATTAACTCAAAACCCTTTGTATTTGTTATCACCATTTTTCTTGACCACCATTTTTTGTCGAGATTTGATTTGATCAGTTGCCTAACTATGTTCTTTATTTCAGTTGTTAAAGTTCTTTATTATTACTTGATTTGTTCTTAAAAAACATCGAAGTATATTAAGTATTAGTATGATGAAAAGCGAGCTTAAACAATTGAAGTCTATTTATTGAAGAAGAAGCTCGTATTAATAGTTTCAAAGTTTCAATTCATGTAATTATTTATTTTTCAGTTCGTTGTTTCTAGTTAGGTAATTTTTTAGGTCGATCTCGATTCTAACCCTCTAATTCAGCCTTTATCCACACCTTAACCCAAGCCCCGTTACAACCCTTTCAAAGACCTTTTCATTTGTGCATCATCTCATATTACAGTGGTGGAGATTTGATTTTCATGCAAGCCTTTGGGATTAACTTTTCAGTTTGACATTTGAGTGCTTAATTCTCAACCTTAAACACTTGAGTGATTTGAGTGAATCTTTTGTGAGGATGTCAATCCTTGTAGGTTTTGGATCGAGAGGTAATTATTTAGATGAGGGGAAACACCTATGTTTTGTGCTACAAATGTATGACTTATATTGTTTGAATCTTTAGGACTCTTTGAGTTAAATTATCCATGTATAAATTATCTATGAATTATGATGAGACATTGTTGATAGGAGCATTAAATCATGGAAAGTTCATTTTAATTGTAAGTTGAGAATTTTGCTTGAGGACAAGCAAAATCTTAAGTGTGGGGGTATGTGATAAACCCTAAAAGTAACATATTTTAATCCCACATTTAGCATACTTTTGGATGATTTATCCCTTGATTAATGTAAAAAGGTGCTCTTAATCCTTTCTTTTCATGTTTTATACTCAGGAAAGCACCGGAGGATGGAAAGAACGAGAAACGGGCCCAAAACGGACCAAATTGGGCCAAAGTGAAAATCAACACGGCCTAAAATTGAGCCAACACGGTCGTGTCTCCTTGCTAGACTAGAACACGGCCTGATCACGATTTACACGGGCGTGTCACCTCATTAAAAGTCTGAACACGGCCTAAAGACGATTCACATGGGCGTGTGCCATGGCCGTGTCCCTGTCGTGGAGAAGAGCAATTTCACTCGGAAAAGGATACTTAGGGGCAAAGAAACCTATTTCAAAAGCCTATATAAACACCCTAAGTATAACCTAGAAGAGGGCGGTGAGCTAGGCCAAGAAGCCGAGCCGAAAAGGTCAGATTTGTGGGAAACACTCGAAGATAGCCAGTTGATCCATCTCAAGACGCCAGAATTCTACTCAAGACGGCGGATCTCTCCTTCAATTCCTTCAGGGGGTTTTAGGGATTTCTTATGTTTTATTTTATCTTTTCTTCTGAGATGTTTTCTTTTATCGTTATGAACTAAACCCTTCAGATACCTGAAGGGGATGAAACTTAGATGAATCTTATTATCGTTTGACTGAACTATATGATAAATACTTGATTTGTTCTTAATTATGTGTTCTTAATTCTTGTGTTAATATTTCCGGGATATTGATTCAAGTAAGATGTGATTAGGTGGAGGAGCAAAAGTCCCTGCTTAAGAGTAGATCTAGCATAATTAAGCGGAGTTGATCCCGCGCCTAGAGATAGTGTGACGATATTTTGCCGGATTAGGGTGAAACCTAATATGGGAGTCCATAGATCGAGTTAATGCAATTCTAGGGGTTTTAATTAGAAAGAGATTTCAATTAATTAACCTAGGGTTAGACATTATTCACTTCGAGAGAGGGTTTAATATACATTAGGGAGTCATACGGATCAAGTCAAGTGAATAAATCGTCTGGTTCAGAGTTAGATAACAAGTGAAGTCTAGGTGGATTCTTCCTAAGGGTATTATCTTAATCAACTGAGTTTTTCCAACAGTATTTCCCCAATTCATTCTTTTTGTCGTTGTGTCTTTGGCTTAGTTAGTTAAATTTAGATTAAATAACAACTTCACTTATTTTAGGCTAGATAATAAAAAGAAAGTTAGTATTAGTACTTTTGGTTCCTTTGGGTTCGACAATCCGGTCTTGCCTAAACTATACTACTGTTCGATAGGTGCACTTGCCTCAATCGTTGTTATAGTTAGTTCCAGGTTTGGTCATTCTTTTTATAAATTTTTAAAACTCTAAAATAAACGATCAAAGAACATGAGTCTTAGTTGTTATATGAACAACTTTTGTGAAAGGTGTTACCATCAAAACACCTAAAAGGACCTTTTTGTAAAGGTTGTAAAAAGTGAGGTAAATGTGTGAAATAATGAGTTTTGATGGTTGCCATACGAGAAATAAATGTTCACCTAGGCTCATTAAAGAAATAAATTTTATTAGAATTGATTTTTGAGCCTAGGGGTAAAATGGTCATTTTGTGAAAACCTAAGGGCAAAATATTAATTTTGCCAAAGCATGATTATTGAAATGCATTTGTTAAGGTGATAATTAAATGAGCTACTTTGTTATTATAGATCAAGAAGAACCAAGAATTTACCTCGACATGGGAAAGAACAAAGTATCGGACTAGATCGACGATCTAGCTTATTTTGAAATCGAGGTAAGTTTGTATGTGATAAATTCAACATTTATGCTAGAATGTTTTAGAATGTTTGATATTATAATGATACATGATATTCTATGAAATTGAGTATTGGTGTTGAATGAGAAAGATGATAAAGGTTGAAATGTTGAAGTCCCGGTTGGACTATAATAAATGTGAGAATACTACCATCGAGACATGAGATGGATAAGGTTCCGTGTAAGACCATGTTGGAGGCATGGCCTCGGCAACGAATTGAGACTCCGTATAAGACCATATCTGGGATATAGCTTCGGTAATGAATATGGGAATCGTATAAGACCATATCCGGGATATGGCATCGATACTTGAGGTGAGATTCTATATAAGACCATATCCGGGATATGGCATCGGCACTCAGAGGTGACCCCATATAAGACCACGTCTGGGATGTGGCATTGGCTTCGTGTTTATGTTAATGACGTTGAATACTCGTCTTTGAGTATCCCTAGTGAATTAGTGGGATAAATAGATAAGCTTGGAAATAGAAATGAGATTAGTACTAAAATAATGTGATTGAGTGAGTACAGGTACCCGTGAATAATTCACGAGGAATGTTTAAGATATGTGGCATGGTATATGCTAGATAAGAACGAGTACGAGTAAGTTGTTGCAAAGTGCTTATGACTTTGTGGGGTTATCTAATGCCATGAATTGATGTCATTCTGAACTTATTCTTGCTATTTATTTCCATGCAAACTTACTAAGCTTTATGCTTACCCCTCTCTTTTCCCTTTATCCTTGTAGTATTGCCAAGATAATTTGATAATCGTGGGACGTCGGAGTTCGAAAATCACACTATCGACATCTCTTTGGTATAACAAGTTAGACTTATTTTGAGTATGGCATGTATAGGACTTGGGTATTTTGTTATGTTATTCTGACAGCCAAAGTGTTAGCTATTTACGTTATCAAAGTTATTTTGTAAATGGTAATTGGTATTGGACCAATACTTGTCAAGTTACTATTATGCAATGGTGATGAAATTATGAAGTTTATGCTTGTGTGGATACCTTGAATTGAGTTTTTGGAAGTGCCATATAGTCATAAAATGTGTTGAATTGATTTAGCATAAGTGTGGTTGTTTGGTAGGGTGGCAAATGGCTTGGTAGATAGCCATATAATTGTCCACACGGGTAGACACACGTGCGTGTGTCTAGGCCGTGTGTGACACACGATCAGCCCCATGGGCGTGTGGAGAGGCCGTGTGTCCTCTTGCATGCTAGTTTTACAAGTCAGTATGCTCAGTAGTAAACACACGGGCAGAGACACGACCGTGCGTCTCTGCTGTGTGGGAGGCATGGCCATGGACATTGGCGTGTGCCCAGGCCGTGTGAAGTCTGCACCTAAAATTAGGAATTTAATTTGACACACGGTCTAAGGACACGGGCATTTGCCTTGGCCGTGTGACTTTAGTGATGTGATGACGTCATAAACAGAATGCCAAGGTTTTGGCACACGGGCGTGTCGAGGCCGTATGAGGCACACAGGCCAGGGACACGGGCGTGTGTCTGGCCGTGTGAAATAAGTCAGTGTCAACCACGGGTGAAGAACACAGGCATGCCTCAGAAGCAAACGGGCGTGTCCCTTAGACAACACGGGCGTGTGGCCCCTGTTTAGGCAAAATTTTCTAAGTGTTTGAAAGTTTTCGGTTTGGTCCCAAAACATCACGAGTATACGTATAGGGTCTCGTAGACCCGTAATAGGGAAGTTACCTTTGTAAATGAAAAAGTTTTAAGTTAGAACGAAATTTTATAGCCTAAAGTTGTAAGTTTAAGCAAGATAAGTTTGGTAATGCCTCGTATCCGGTTCCGGCGTTGAATACGGGTAAGGGGTGTTACAGAAAGAATGACTTATATGTGTATTTGTATGTTTTATGTGAGTGATCATTATGGCATAAATTAGCAATATGGAAATGGTATGTTTCATGATAGAATTGGTAAGGAATGAATATTGAATAGATTATAAGTTTTGGAATGTGAAATTGATATTGTATATGGACTTATTTGAGTTTAATTTGAGCATGGAAGTAAATGGTGTGGTTGATGATTATTTGGTGAATATATTAGTATGTTTTGGTTGCCATTTGAGGTATAAATGTATATGGATTGGTGATTGTAGGTGATTCCAAAGTGTGGATGGCAAATTGGCCTTGCAAATGGCCTATAATTGCCCACACGGTGGAGCACACGGGCATGTGGCTCAACCGTGTCATTTGAATTTGCAAATTGAAAAAAGTCAGACTCGACCACGGGCTGGACACACGGGAGTGTGACTGGCCGTGTGGTGCAAGTCAGTGTCGACCAGGGGTGAGGCACACGAGCGTGTCTCAGGCCATGTGGACAAGTCAGTATGTATGCCCTGTTTTGCCACGGGTTGGACACATGGGCGTGTCCGATGCCGTGTGAGGCACACGGCCTACCCACACGGGCGTGTTACCTCTGTAGCTTTTAAAAATGTTTGGATTTTTCAAAAAAATTTGTATGTGTTCGATATAGTCCCGAACCCCTTCTAGCATGTGTTTAAGGTCTCGTAGACCAATTTAAGGGACTATATGTATATATCTTAATATGTTTGGACGATGATATACTTTGTGTTGTACAATGATATTAAATGTTCCGAATTGTTAGGTAATGCCACTTAACCCTATTCCGGCGTCGGTTACGGGTTAGGGGTGTTACAACTATTATCAATGTCCAACCAATCGAGCAGCGTTAGGAAGATGAGTCACTGAATTACATGAAGTAGACGCTCTAACCTCACCCACATCTCAGGTATCCTCGATATCCTCAATGCTTTAAAATTTTACCACTAATGGTTTTATAGTTTTGAAGCACAATCATCGAATCAATTTGAAAATGTAGCCTATGTATATTATGTTGAAGGACATCTATTCGAAGAATGTCCAACGAACCCAGAATCCGTGTACTATAAGGGTAACCAAAACCAAAACCAAGGAAGGCAAGGACTACAATCCAATTCCTATAACCCATCGAGGTGAAACCACCCTAATTTCTCTTGGAGTAACCAAGGGGCTGGACCCTGTAACACATACGCCCAACCTAGACCAACCCAGGCACCTATTTTTACCCAACAAGTTCAGAAACAACCTCAAGCTGAACCATCCAATGGCTTAGAAAACTTGTTGAAGGCATACATAGCCAAGAATGATGCCTTAATCCAAAGCCAAGAAGCTACATTGAAAACCCTGGAAAACCAACTGGGCCATGTAACACCCCTAACCTATATTCAACACTGGAATAAGGTTACGGAGCATTATCGGACTTATTACACAAATAAACATACATTTCAACATACATTTTTTCATTTCCAATAAAAATCATTCATAATCAATCACATTGTCCCTAATACGAGCCTACGAGGCCCAAATCATGCATTCGGATTGGTTCAGGACTAAACCGAGAACCCAGGAATTTTTTGGAAAACTTAAATTTTTTTTCAAAATACAGGGGACACACGCCCGTGTGGCCTGGTCGGGTGTCTCACAATGCTAAAGACACGCCCGTGTCACAAGCCGTGTGGACATTCAAAATGGGATCACACGCTCGTGTGCCAAGCCGTGTGCTAGGCCGTGCCAAAACTGTAGGGTATACTGACTTATGCCACACGGCCAAGTCACATGCCCGTGTGCTAGGCCGTGTGGAGCATACTGACTTGTTTTTTAATTAAACACCAGGGGACACATGGCCGTATCACCTGACCGTGTGTCACACATAGCTGAGACACACGCCCATGTATCTGTCCGTGTGGACAAAAATAGGCTATTTTCCAAGCCATATTTCTCACCCAATCTTACATTTTCCTACACAAACCAAATGGCACATAACATGGAATAAATAGGCATTCCAACCAATCTCAATCAAGTCTAATTCAGGCTATTTCCATTCCAAGAACTATAATATTCATAACATCATACTTTGCCAATTCAAATCATACCAAATTCACATTCACAAATCACTTAACTAGTTAACTTCATATAAACAGTTCCTTACCTAAAATCACATGCATACTAAAACTTCAAATTTCAACCAAATGGTACTCAAATTACCAATTCATAATAGACATCACAAACCCATTACAAACCACATAACAAAAGGTCATTTGTACATATATATACATCACCAAATATACCAAAATAAGCCAAATCACATGGCTATACACATAACTAACCATTCATCAATTACAAGCCAAATCAAATGGCTAAATCCATTACTAACATATATACCAAAATGACCAAGACTCCTATACATGCCATATAACCAAATACATAAGTTCAAAATTACCAAAGTGATAGCTTGGTAGTGTGATGAGATCTCCGACGATTCTAAAATCCGAGCAAGCTTCGATATTCACTATAAACACGTTAAAGTAAACAGATTAAGCTATAAAGCTTAGTAAGCTCGTATAGTTAATAAGTAAAACTTACCATTCATTCATCATTTAAGTGATATAAACATAATATACTACAAGACCATTTAATCACAAAGTTAACATGTATTCATCTACATAATGATCATGAACTTACAATTCCATAGATTCAAAGCTCATATGATCTCTGTACATACTGGTAATGATACGTATTTATCTCACACCATTTTATATCTTCAATATACCCGTTAAACCATTTAGAATAATATCAGATACTTGGGAATCTCGCACCCTAAGTGCCAATACATAGCCGAAGCTATCTCAATCTCATATCTCATATAATGCTCACTCTCGAGCTATCAACAGGTCTGCTCACACAAGCTGACGGTCCTGACGTAGCTACACGGTGTTGCTCACACAAGCTGCCGAGAATCCGCAACACATGCCGGATAACTCAACCACCGATAGAACGTACGGACCAACACCCAAATCACATAACCCCTAATGACTTGTCATTTGTATCCTATTCTATTCCTAAGGTTCAACCGAGATTTCACATTGTCGAATCTTCATCGAACATATCCATAAGGTCGTATTCATAATGAATTCAATAATAAAGCATTTAAAACACAATTATATTAATGCTTATTAACATACGAACTTACCTTGATCGCAAAAACAACGAAATCGATCGACTAGTCCAATACTTTATTTTCCCTCGATCTAGATCTGAACCTCATTTTTCTTGATCTATATAATATCAAATATAACTTATTCAATTATCATTCTATTCAATTTAGCCCAAAAATCACATTATGGCAAAATTATACTTTTGCCCCTAATCTTTCAACATCTTTACAATTTAGTCCTTAGCTTATAAAAATACAAATTCATGCAGTTAAGTCCCAACCCATGCTAGCTGAATTTCCCTTATTATCATAGTAGCCCATATTTTTCATTATTTCACACATTTACCACACAATTTATCACATTTCTCAATTTAATCCCTAATTGGAAATTTTATCAGTAATCACTTTACAAATATAGTTTATCTAACAACAACCATACATTTTCTATCATCAAACATCAAAATACATACGTATTCATCAATGGAAAAACCCTAAACCTTTAACAGTTTTGCAAATTAGTCCTTGGGCTAGCTAGATTAAGTTACATCGACTCCAAAAACATAAAAATCATTAAAAACGGGACAAAAATCACTTACCAATCAAGCTTCAAAGTGACCGAACCCCAAGATGAACAAAAATGGTTTCTTTCCCTTTAATATTCGGTTGAGGATGATGACTAAAAAGATGATACTTGGTTTTATTTCATTTATTTAGTCTTTATTTATTAATTTACTATTATAATCTTTAATTAAAACATTAAAATTCACTTAAATGATGTCCATCGTTGTCCACTAACATTAAAAATGGACTAATTACAACATAAGGACCACCACTTTAGGGTTCTATAGCTATTAAACACCTTTAGCTAATAGAACTCAAGTTTTACACTTTACGCGATTTAGTCCTTTTATCAAATTAAGCATTCAAACGATAAAATTTCTTAATGAAATTTTCACACAATCATCTATCATGATGTCGACATTAAAATAATAATAAAATAATTATTTCGACCTCAGATTTGTGGTCCTAAAACCACTGTTCCAATTTGACTAAAACGGGTTGTTACAACTCTCCACCCCTTAGGAATTTTCGTCCTCGAAAACCTTACATGAAAATAGGTTAGGGTACTATTTTTTCATAGGTTCCTCTGATTCCCACGTAGCTTCTTCGATACCGTGACGTTGCCATAGAACCTTCACTAAAGCTATGCTTTTATTTCTAAACTCTTTAATCTCTCGAGTCAGAATTCTGATAGGTTATTCGTTATACGTCATATCAGGCTGAATTTCAATCTTTGTCAGAGAAATTACGTCTGATGGATCTGATCTATATCGACGTAACATTGACACAAGAAACACATTATGGATCTTTTCTAATTCTAACGGTAAAGCTAGTCAATATGCCACTGGCCCTATTCTCTCAATGATCTCATATGGCCCGATGAATCGTGGACTCAATTTCCCTTTGCGTCTAAAACAAATAATCTTCTTCTACGGAGATACTTTTAGAAATACTCTGTTGCCAATTTGAAATTCAATGTCTTTATGTTTTAAATCCCCATACGGTTTATGTCAATCTAAAGCTGCTTTCAAACTGTCACGGATTACTTTCACTATCTCTTCGATCTCTCTGATGAAATCAATCCTGTGAATCTTTTTCTCACTAAGCTCAATCCAGTACAACGGAGTTCGGCATTTGCGACCATATAGTGCTTCATACGGTGCCAACTTTATTCTTAGATGAAAACTGTTGCTATACGCGAATTCAACCAACAGTAAATACTTTTCCCAGTTGCCTTCAAACTCTAAAACACAACAATGAAGCATATCTTCGAGAATCAGTATCACTCTCTCGAATTGACCATCAGTTTGCGGATGAAATGCATTACTAAAGTGCAATCGCGTACCCAAAGCTTCTTGCAATTTCTTCCAAAATCGCGACGTAAACCTCGGATCTCTATCTGAAATGATAGAAACTGGTACACCGTGCAATCTAACAATCTCATAGATGTACAATTCAGCTAATCTCTCAAGTGAAAAATCTGTACGTACAGGAATGAAATGCGCGGATTTCGTCAGTCTATCAACAATAACCCAGACAACATCTTTCTTTTTCGGAGATAGGGGTAATCCTGATACGAAATCCATTGTAACTCTATCCCATTTCCACTCTGGTATCATCATCAGTTGTAATAGTCTTGAAGGCTCTTGATGTTTAGCTTTGACTTGTTGACAAACCAAGCATCTCGATACAAATTCTGAAATGTCTCGTCTCATGCCCAACCACCAGTACAACTATTTCAAATCGTTATACATTTCAGTACTCCCAGGATGAACAGATAAACAACCACTGTGTGCTTCGTGTAGAATTTTTTTAATAAGCTCGGGATTTTTTGGTACACAAATTCTACCTCTGAACATCAAACAATTATCAGATCCTATCTGATAGTCTGAATCAGCAGTCGACTCGCATTGTAATCTTTTAGCTTGCAATTCATTATCATACTTCTGAGCTTCACAAATTTGCTGAAGAAATAATGGTTTTCTACTCAGACCATCATCAGAAAAACTTAACCGTGTGTTCATCACTCGCAAAACAAATAAAGATTTTCTACTCAGAGCATCCGCGACTACATTCGCTTTCCCCAGATGATAATCAATTATTAATTCATAGTCTTTCAACATCTCGAGCCACCTTTTTTGTCGCAAATTCAAATCTTTCTGAGTCATTAGATACTTCAAGCTTTTATGGTCGGTAAAAATGTGGCACTTCTCACTGAATAAATGATGTCGCCAAATTTTCAATGCAAATACAATAGCGGCCAACTCTAGGTCGTGTGTCGGATAATTCTTTTCATGCGGTTTCAATTGTCTGGAAGCATAAGCTATCACTTTCCCTTCTTGCATCAAAACACATCCCAAACCATTTAATGATGTGTCACTAAAAATCATAAACTCTTTACCCGACTCAGGTTGAACTAGAACTGGTGCTTCAGTTAATAGTGCTTTCAACTTTTCAAATCTCTGTTGGCATTTCTCGGACCATTCAAACTTCACATCTTTCTGTAGCAATCGAGTCATCGGTGTAGCAATCATTGAAAATCCTTTTACAAAACACCGATATTAGCCAGCTAATCTTAGAAAACTTTTGACTTCGGATTCGTTTCTTGGTGGTTTCCAGTCAACAACTACTAAAATCTTACTTGGATCAACTCGTATACTTTTCGCTAAAATAATATGCCCCAAAAATTCAACCTCTCGGAGCCAAAACTCGCATTTGCTGAATTTAGCAAACAATTGCTTGTCTCTCAATGTTTGTAATACAATTCTCAAATGTTCAACATGCTTAGACTCATCTCGGGAATAGATCAGAATGTCATCAATGAATACAACAACAAATCTGTCCAAATACGGTCTAAAGATTCGATTCATCGAATCCATAAAAACTGCAGGAGCATTAGTTAATCCAAATGGCATAACAAGAAATTTATAATGCCCGTACCTTGTTCTGAATGCAGTTTTCGGCACATCCAAATCTTTAACTCTCAACTGATAATAACCAGATCCAATATAAATCTTCGAAAATACTGTTGCTCCTTTCAACTGATCGAACAAATCATCAATTCTCGGTAAAGGATACTTATTCTTAATCGTAACCTTATTGAGCTGACGATAGTTGATACATAGTCTCATCGATCCATCTTTCTTCTTTATAAACAGCACTGGTGCACCCCAGGACGAAAAACTAGGTCGCGCAAAACCTCTCTTTGTTAACTCTTGCAACTGAGCTTTGAACTCTTTCAATTCTGTCAGAGCCATTCTGTATGGAGCTATCGATATCAGTGATGTTCTCGGTACTAATTCAATAGCAAACTCAACCTCTCTGATCGGTGGCAAACCAGGTAACTCTTCTGGAAACACATTTGGATATTCACAAACCACTGGCACTGATTCAATCTTCGATTCAGACACTTTTGTATCCAATACATATGCAAGATAAGCTTTGCAACCATTTCTCACATATTTCTGAGCTAACATCGATGATATCACAACAGGCAGCCCACTCATATCATCGGATTCAATTCGAAGAATTTCACTATTCTGACATTTTAACTCAATAATCTTTCGTCTACAATTCACAACAGCATCATGCACAGTCAACCAATCCATACCCAAAATCACATCAAATTCATCAAATGATGAAAGCATCAAATCAGTCGGAAAACATTAACCCCGAGTCATCAAAGGACAATTCTTGCAAACTTTATCCACTAGGACATACTTGCCTAAGGGGTTCGATACTTTAATCACAAATTTGGTAGACTCAATAGGTAAACTCTTACTAGACACTAAATTCATACATATATATGAATGAGTCGATCCAGGATCAATCAAGGAAATTACATCAGTGTCATAGAGAGAAAATGTACTGGTGATAACATCTGGTGATGACGTATCTTTGCGAGCGCGAATAGCGTAAGCTCTAGCTAGTGCTCGAGCCTCGGATCTCACAGCAGAATCCTTTGTCGCTCCTTTGCTACTAGTCACATTACCCGTATTTTTAGGTGGTCTCCCTCTAGCAGCTGTGTTGCTCGGTCTTGCATTCTAAAATTTATCTTTCTCGGTTAAGTTAGGACAATCCCGAATAAAGTGATCTAGCGAGCAACATTTGAAACAAGCTTTGTTATTCATCCAGTAGTCTCAAAAATGTCGTCTTCCACACTGTTGACACTCGGGTTTGTTGGTTCAAACACTACCAACGCTCGATACTGAAGTGGCTTGAGATTTAGAACTCGCGTATGGCTTCCTACGATCTCTACTAGGATACCCCACTGAAGCATTCGAATGACTATACAAATCTCGTGATTTCTTTGACGAAGAGTGATAGGGTTTATTCATCGACCTCTTTCTCGAATCTCTAGCCTCAAAATAAGCTTTTCTCTTTTCTTTTCCAAGTTCCTCGGCTTTGCAAGTTCTTTCGACTAACACAACAAATTCCTTCAGTTCTAGAATCCCGACTAGAAGTCTAATGTCTTCGTTTAACCCATTTTCGAATCGCTTACACATAATTGCCTCAATGGAGACACATGCTCGAGCATATTTACGGAGTCTCACAAATTCTCTTTCGAACTCAATCACAGACATTCAATTCCAGAAACTCTTTGCGCTTTTGATCGATAAACCACTGACTGGTGTATTTCTTTCTGAACTCGATTTGAAAGAATTCCCACGTGACTCTTTCTCTCGGTACCACAGATATCAAAGTATTCCACCACTGATATGCAGTATCTCTCAGAAGTGATACAACACATTTAACACATTCACCTGGTGTGCAAAAAAGTTCATCAAATACCCAGATCGTATTCTTAATCCAAAACTCGGCTATCTCAGGATCATCATCAACTGTAGCTCTAAACTCTTCAACCCCGTATTTTTGAATTTTATCAACAGGCGGCTTATTTAAACGTAAAGTTTCCAAACCTTGAGGAGTTATGCGAACCGGTTGGGGAATAGGTGGGGGTGGAGGTTGCTGAGCAGCCGGATTAGTTTGGACAAACTCAGTGAACCACTCATTCATCATTTGGAAGAAGGCTTCTTTAGCCTCTCCTCCCTGACTACCCGATATAGGTCTCGACGCCGTATTCAATGCCATGTAACACCCCTAACCCGTATTCAATGCCGAAATAGGGTTACAGAGCATTATTGGACTTATTACACAAATAACCATACATTTCACATACATTTTCCATTTCCAATAAAAATAATTCATAATCAATAACATTGTCCCTAATACGAGTCTACGAGGCCTAATTCATGCATTCAGAGTGGCTTGGGTCTAAACTGATAACTTAGGAGTTTTTTGGAAAACTTAGAAAATTTTTCAAAATACAGGGGACACACGCCCGTGTAGCCCAGTCGTGTGTCTCACACGGCGAAAGACACACCTGTGTCACATGCCGTGTGGACATTCGAAATGGGATCACATGGCCGTGTCCTACCCCGTGTAACTCTCTGAGTGGGGTCACACATCCAACATACACGCCCGTGTGCCAGGCCATGTGCTAGGCGTGCCAAAACTGTAAGGGATACTGACTTATGTCACACAGCCAAGTCACACGCCCGTGTGCTGAGCCATGTGGAGCATACTAATTTGATTTCTTATTAAACACTAGGGGACTCATGGCCGTATCACCTGACCGTGTGTCACAAACGGCTGAGACACACGCTAGTGTCTCTACCCGTGTAGACAAAAATAGGCTATTTTCCAAGCCATATTTCTCACCCAATCTTGTATTTACCTACACAAACCAAATGGCACATAACATGGCATAAATAGGCATTCTAACCAATCTCAATCAAGTCTAATTCATGCTATTTCCATACCAAGAACTATAATGTTCATAACATCATACTTTGCCAATTCAAATCATACCAAATTCATATTCACAAATCTATTAACTAGTTAACTTCATATAAGCAGTTTCTTACCTAAAATCACATGCAGACCAAAACTTCAAATTTCAACAAAATGGTACTCAAATTACCAATTCATAATATACATCACATAGCCATTACCAACCACATAACAAAAGGTCATTTGCACATATATATACATCATCAAATATACTAAAATAAGACAAATCACATGGTATACATATAACTAACTGTTCATCAATTACAAGCCAAATCAAATGGCTAAATCCATTACTAACATATATACCAAAATGACCAAGACTCCTATACATGCCATATAACCAAATACATATATTCAAAAGTACCAAAGTGATAGCTTGGTAGTGTGATGAGATCTCTAACGATTCCTAAATCCGAGCAAGCTTCGATATTCACTATAAACACGAAAAAGTAAATAGAGTATGCTATAAGGCTTAGTAAACTCGTATAGCTAATAAGTAAAACTTACCATTCATTCATCATTTAAGTGATATAAACATAATATACAACAAGACCATTTAGTCACAAAGTTAACATGTATTCGTCTACATAATGATCATGAACTTACAATTTCATAGATTCAATGCTCATATGATTTTCGTATATACCTGTACTGATATGTATTTGTAACAACCCAAATATGGTAAAATCGGAACAGTGGTTTCGGGACCACAAATCCGAGCCGAAAATAAAATTTATTTTTATTTTATTATATGGACCGTATTATGTTAGAAAAGTCATGTGAAAATTTTGATACAAAAAATTTACCGATAATGTGTTTAATTACGGGATGGACTAAATCGCATAAAATACAAAAGTTGAATTCTAGTAGCTATAAGTATTAAATAGCTATGGAATTCAAAACTAGAGGTTCATATATGGTAATTGTACCATTAAAGAGAAGTATGTAGATGTTTTGGTATGACTCATCCATGGAAAAAAAAAATAAGGACTAAATTGGAAAGATGAAAAGTTATTAAATGATAATTTAATTAAATGAAAAAGAAAACAATTTCATATCATCTTCCCCAAATACTTCCATGGAAACCCTAAGAGAGAGGAAGAAGACTTGTCAAGCTTATTTGGGTAAGTAATCAAACCCCGTTTTTAATAATTTTGATATTTTTGAAACCTGGATAGCTTAATCTATCTATTTGGGGGATCAATTTGTAAAGTTATCAAAGTATGGAAAATGGGTTATGGATGCATATGCTGAAAATTATAAAATTATGGTAGAAAATGAAAGGTTGTTGATAGATAAACAACTTTTACAAAGTGATTTTTGATGAAAACATTATCTAGGGACTAAAATGCAAAGTTGTGAAATTTGATGAAAACTTATGAATTTTTATGGATACATGTGCTATAAATTTTTTCATGGGATTTTGGTTAGGCTTGGAATAGGGAGTAAATTGCACAAGTTTCATTTTCCAAGGCTAGGGACGAAATGGGAATTTATGGAAAAGTTAGGGGCAAAATGGCAATTTTGCCTAGGATGTAAATTGAGTCCAAATGTATATGAGATGTTTGAATTTGATGCTAAATTTACTCGTATAGATTCGGATAGACCAAATTCGGAGTTAGAATGAGGAAAAGAGGAAAATGCCGGATTAGTAGATGTTGGTACACGAACCTTTGTCGAGGTAAGTTCGTGTAACTAAATTTTGTTTAATTACATGCTTGCATGGATTGTGTTTATGTAAATTGTATAAATGTCATGAATATGTGAAATGATTACATATCCAATCAAGCCCAATAAATAAAAATGTTTAAATTAAATTATAATGCCCGATAGATAATAAAGAATAAACGATGAAAATGTTAATTTTATGCTTGGAATGTGATCATTTGAATTATATGGATGTTATAGATGTATAAAATAATCACATAATGGAAAATGCTTGAAAATGTTAAATCCCGTTTGAATAAATGAAAATCGATGGATAAATGTAATTTCCGAGATGAATGAGGTCCTGCATTTGTTGCAGAATGGATTGGGATCGAACGAGCAATCCTAATGACTTTATTACAGAAAGGATTTAGCTCGGATAGGTAATCCTAATATAAGTCCTCTCGAGCATATGTTATGGATTGGATTTAGCCCGGACGGGTAATCCAAGTCAAGCTCTCTAGAGCATATGTCATAAAAAGGATTTAGCCTGGACTGGTTATCCTGCTGTATACATGTGTGGCTCGAGAGTGTACACTCTGAAATTGTACCTTATGGGTACTATTGGACATGAATTGACGGATTCTGATTTGTACGCCTCGAGTGTACTACCTGTGTATCCATCGATATTTCAGATAAATTCTACGGGTAAATGTAACATCCCGGTTTAGGGCCTAGTCGGAATAGTGGTTCGAGCCAATAAATCTGAGGGTCATGAATGATTTTTTGAGGTTTATATTATGTATGCATGCTAGTGTGAAAATTTCATGAAGCAATTTTGTGAAATTGTGGTTGAATTGTCCAAAAGGACTAAATTGCAAAAGTTGCAAAATGTGTGTTTCTAGAAGCTATATGTGTGAAATAGCTTTAGATTATTAATTAGAGGTCCTTAAATAGTAATTTATCCAAATTCTAATTTTTGGACAAAAATGGGCATGGATGAGTCAAAATTTGAAGTTTATCAAAAAGGGCATTTTGGTCATTTATCAAATAAGTGATTAAATAGGTGAAAAGATGATAAAATTCACTCATCTTCTCCCCAAGTGCTAAAAATTAGAGAAGCCATTGTTAGGGCTCTTTCAATTTTTCAAGCTTGCTAGTAAGTGCTCTTAAGCCCGATTTTTTATATTCTTCGTATTTTTAAAGTCCTAGTAGCATGAGTAAGCTATTTTTAGCTATTTGGTGAGCTATTATGGATGTTCAAAAATGTACATATGTATGACATGCATGTATTTTGTTATTTTATGGAAGATTATGAAAGCTTGATGTAGTAGAAACATCTTTTGTTAAGTGATTTTCCATGAAAATGCATGTAGGGACTAGTTTGTGAAAAACTTTAGTTTGGTCTTACATGGGTGATTTAGTGAGATTTGATGAATGCTTTAGTTGAGTAAGTGGTTCGGCTAAGCATGAAAGAGTATAAAGTTGAATAAAAATCACTTTACGAGCCTTTGGGACTAAAGTGTAAATATTAGAAAGTTTAGGGGCAAAATAGTAATTTTGATAAAGTATGAGATGTGGGTCAATTTAGTCAATGTGTGTATTGAATAAGCTGAATTATTCTTTATAGATCAAGAAAGAAGAAGCCCGGATCGAAACCGAGGCAAAAGCAAGGTGGTGGACTAAATTGCATATTTCTATACTTTTGAGTATCGAGGTAAGTCTATGCATAAATAATGCATTCATACTTACAATTTGTTAATGTTAGCTAGTGTGTAGCATATTTGAGAACCTATGTGGGATGAATGTAGTAGAAAATGTGGAATGAGTGTATGATCGAGAATGATTAAGTAAGTAGACTTGTGCATGTGTTGTGATAATGCTAGATGGTGGGCTAAGTGTGATACCATCCTAATGCATATTGACAATGAGCTAGCTATGTGCGATGCTATTGTGAGGTATATCGTTTGGTGAGCTATGTGCTGAATCACTATGAATACCTTTGTGGTAGGCTAAGTGCGATACCACCTTATTAATCAATTGTGGTGTGCTAAGTGTGAAACCACTGAGATAATAGCTGTGTGGATTAACTGTGTGTATTAGCTGTGTGTAGTAGCTGTGTGGAGTAGTTATGTGGATAAACTATGTGGATAGTCTGTGTGGATAAGTTATGTGGATAAACTGTGTGGATGTATTACGAGAAATAATGATGTGTTGTATATTGTGTAAATGTGACATAGAATGCAGGGGTGCATTTTGATGGTTATGAGTATGCGACTCATGATGTGTTGGAAATATGGTAAGGGATAGAAAGAGTAAGCATAGTTGTGAATTACTTGTTGGTATAATGCTAATGGTTGCTTAGCCTATACTATGTTGCTTAATTGTTTATGTGTAAACTTACTAAGCTCAAAGCTTATTCTCTTTCTTTTCCCTTGTCTTATAGATTAAAAGCGTTGAATCAAGATACGAGGATCATCAGAAGATAGCCCACATATCAGCACACTTTGGTACATGAAACTTAATGTTTTGTATATGGCATGTATAGGGGCTAGACAAGTTAGTGGATTTTGTTGTAAATGGCTAAGATGTATTGGCCTTTAGAAAGATAGCTTATTTTCTATAATGCCATGGTTGTTGGCTATTACATTATATGAAAGAAAGATATAGTTTTCTATGTGAGAATGCACTTCAATTTGAGTTGATTATGATGGTGTTAGATGAGTACATATTGTGTATGTTAGAAGGGTGAAAAGAACTTGACGCTTAGTCTTGTTCTTGACCATGTGGATAGACACATAGGCGTGTCTCTAGGTAATGTGTGACACACGGCCAGCCCACGGGCTTGTGCTGTGGCCATGCGTCCCCTGCATGTTAACATAGTAAGTCAGGATTGTCACACGGGCCAGGGCCACGGGCGTGTCCAGACCGTGTGGATTTAGTCAGTGTCGACCACGGTTGGAAGGCACAGGCATGTAATAGGGTACACGGGCGTGTTCCCAAACCGCATGGGCGTGTGCCTTAACCGTGGAGCATTTGGCAGAATGCTTGGGTTTTTAGGCACGGTCTGGGGACATGGGCGTGTGTGCTCCTGTACGGGCGTGTCTAATCTTGCACGGGCGTGTGAGACCTGTATATAAGATAAAAATTTTAATGATAGTAAAAGTTCTGGATTAGTTTCGAGAGCCCTCGTGTGTATGAGTGAGGCCTCATAAGTCGAGAATGAGGTTATAGAGAGTAATGACATTGAGCCTAAATGCGGATTAAGTGGGTTGAGTTCGGTAACGCCTCGGGCCCGGTTCCCGGCATAGAACCCGGGTAAGGGGTGTTACATTTAGTGGTATCAGAGCTATGGTTTAGTCGATTCTAGGACTACCGTAGCGGGTGTAAGAGTCTAGCTATACATGCCATAAGTGTACGATGATAGTGTGGTGGTTTCTGATGATTTTAAATCTTATTTTATATAGAATATGGATTCCGATCCATTGACTGCTAATGAAGCAGCTAGTAATGTGCCGGCTCCTGCGCAAGGAACTGTGCCGGTGCAAAGTGGACCCGAGGCGAGGGGTCAAGGGGAAGAGGCACGAGAAGCCTTTCTCCATATGATGAGTGATTAGTACTCGGACTACGTTCTAGCGAACCCTAATGCTCAACCTCCTCCACCTCCTCCTCCTGTACCTCAGCCAAATCCAGTGGCTCCTCAAGGTATGGATGTAGTGAGGATATCGAAACCCCCGGTGGATAAGATTAGAAAGCACGGGGCTGAAGAGTTTAGGGCTAAGGTAGATGATGACCACGAGAGGCGAGTTACAGTTAGAGAACTCGATGAGGGTGTTCGATGAGCTCTCATGTACACCTGAGGAGAGTTTGAAGTGTACCGTATCGTTGCTGAGAGATTCGGCATACCATTGGTGGAAGACGCTGACGTTAGTGGTCCCAAAAGAGCGAGTGACGTGGGACTTCTTTCTGGAAGAGTTCCGGAAGAAGTATATAAGCCAGAGGTTTACTGACCGAAAAAGGAAAGAATTCCTTGAGCTGAAGCAAGGAAGGATGACAGTAGCTGAATACGAGCGTGAGTTTGTTAGGCTTAGAAAATACGCTCAAGAATGTGTGTCGACAGAGACCATCTTGTGCAAGAGATTCAAAGATGGGCTGGATGAGGATATCAAACTCCTAGTGGGCATTTTGGAGTTGAAAGAATTTGTGGTGCTAGTTGAGAGGGCAAGTAAGGCCGAGGAATTGAGTTCAGATAAGAGGAGGGCTGTGAGTGAAGCCCGAGATGCGAGAAAGAGACCGATGGGCAAGTCGTATCAAGCCCAATTGAAAAGATCCAAGGAAGTGAATCCTCGGACGTCAGCCTCAGTGGGATATTCGCATCGAGACTTGGACAATACTCGTCAGGGTTCGAGAGTCCGAGCCCCCTCGATGGAAAGTGCGGGCAATACAAAGAGTAAACCGGAGTGTCCAAGTTGTGGTAGGTATCACACCGGAGAGTGTTGGGGAAACGGTCGGAAATGTTACAAATGTGGTTCCCCTGACCATTTTATCTGTAACTGTCCCAAGAGGGATGATAAGGAAGAGAGACAAGAAGTGAGACCTAGTGATGTGTCTACGAGGGGTAGACCACCAAGGAACCCAAGAGGTGGGGCTAGTGGTAGAGGTGCGTCCAAGGACCCTGCTGTGAGACCAGAAGGTCGGGCACCTGCGAGGACGTATGCCATTCGCGCTCGCGAAGAGGCATCCTCCCCTGATGTGATAACGGGTACTTTTTCTCTCTTTGACACCCTTGTTATTGCTTTAATAGATCCAGGGTCTACTCACTCTTATATTTGTATGAGATTAGCATCTAGTTTGAGTATGACCGTTGAGCCTACGGACATAGTAGTTAAGGTGTCAAACCCGTTAGGAAAGCATGTGTTAGTGGACAAAGTGTGTAAGAATTGTCCTTTGTTGTTTGAGAATCATTATTTTCCGGCAAACCTTATGTTGTTGCCGTTTGATGAGTTCGATTTAATCCTAGGCATGGATTGGTTGACTACCCATAGTGTTTTAGTGAACTGTGGTAGTAAGTACATTGAATTGAAATGTGATAATGGAGATGTGGTTCGGGTTGAATCAGGTGGATCGGATAGTCTACCAGTGATGATTTCTTCCCTAGTGGCTGAGAAATGTTTGAGAAAAGGATGTGACTCCTATCTTACGTTCGTGTTGAACACTCGAGAGGTTGGGGTGGAGTTTAAAACAGTGCCAGTGGTACGTGAGTATCCAGATGTATTCCCGGAGGAGTTACCCGTATTACCTCCAGTGAGAGAGGTCGAGTTTGGAATCGAGTTGGTTCCGGGAATGGAACCTATTTCGATTGCCCCGTACAAAATGGCGCCTATAGAGTTGAAAGAACTGAAGGTTCAGTTACAAGAGTTGACAGATAAGGGTTTTGCAAGACCGAGCTACTCGCCTTGGGGAGCTCCGGTACTATTTGTAAAGAAGAAAGATTGGTCTATGAGGTTGTGTATAGTCTATAGACAGCTTAACAAAGTGACGGTTAAGAATAAGTATACTTTACCAAGGATTGATGATCTTTTCAATCAACTGAAGGGAGCTACAGTGTTCTCCAAGATAGACTTGAGGTCTGGTTATTATCAGCTCAGAGTGAAAGAGCAAGATGTGTTGAAAACTGCATTTCGGACAAGGTATGGCCATTATGAGTTTTTGGTTATGCCGTTTGGGTTAACGAATGCACCTGCAATTTTTATGGATCTGGTGAACCGTGTTTTCAAACCATATGTGGACAAGTTTGTGGTTGTCTTTATTGACGACATATTGATCTATTCTCAAGATGATAACGATCATGAAGAGCACTTGAGAATTGTCTTGCAAACTTTGAGATATAAGCAGTTGTATGCTAAGTTTAGCAAGAGTGAGTTTTGGCTTCGAGAGGTCGGATTCCTAGGACACATGGTGTCAGGTGATGGTGTCAGAGTTGACCCGAATAAGATATCGGCTGTTATGGATTGGAAACCGCCGAGGAACGTGTCAGAAATCAGAAGTTTCTTGGGATTAGCGGGATATTACAGACGTTTCGTAAAGGGGTTCTCTGTGATTGCTACCCCGATGACGAAGATATTGCATAAGGATGTCAAGTTTGAATGGACTGAGACATGTCAACAGAGCTTTGAGAGACTGAAAATAATGTTGACTGAGGCGCCGGTTTTAATTCAACTAGAATCGAAGAAGGAGTTTGTGGTTTATAGTGATGCATCGTTTAATGGTCTCGGTTGCGTGTTGATGCAAGAGGGTAAGGTAATCGCTTACGCCTCGAGGCAGTTAAAACCGCACGAGAAAAATTATCTGACTCACGATTTGGAGTGAGCTGCAATTGTTTTGGCGTTAAAGATTTGGCGACATTATTTGTATGGCGAAAAGTGCCGAATCTTTACGGATCATAAGAGTTTAAAGTATTTGATGGATCAGAAGGATCTGAATCTGAGATAGAGGCGGTGGTTTGAGTTGTTGAAAGACTATGAGTTAGTCATTGATTACCACCTGGGAAAAGCGAATGTGGTTGCGGATGCCTTAAGTAGGAAATCCCTGTATGCTCTAAGAGTTATGAGAGCGAGTTTAGCATTATCTAATGAAGGTGCTATTTTACCAGAGTTGAGAGCTAGGCCACTATTTGTTCAAAAAATATGTGAAGCTTAGAGAAATGATAGCGAGATGCAAGCTAAGATAGCTAAGTGCGGGTCGGAATGTGATTCCGATTTTTGAATGAATTTGAATGGTTGTCTGATGTATCGCGACAGAATTTGTGTTCCTAAAAATGAGGAGTTGATTCGAAATGTTTTGCATGAAGCCCACAGTGGGTGCTTGTCAGTACACCTGGGCAGTACGAAAATGTACAACGACTTGAGGAAGTTATATTGGTGGTCGGGTATGAAAAGAGATATTTCAGAGTTTGTGACTAAGTGTCTGATTTGCCAACAAGTGAAAGATGAGCATCAAGTGCCTTCGGGATTGCTTCAGCCAATGATGGTTCCCGAATGGAAGTGGGATCGAGTTACCATGGATTTTGTGACGGGGTTGCCGATGACTCCGAGAAAGAGATATGCTGTGTGGGTTGTTGTGGATAGATTAACGAAGTCGGCTCACTTTATTCCAGTACGCGTTGATTATTCACTGGATAAGTTAGCTGAGTTGTACGTGGCAGATATAGTGAGATTGCATGGTGTACCTGTGTCTATTATATCGGATAGAGATCCGAGGTTTACTTTGAGGTTTTTGAAGAAGTTGCAAGAAGCCATGGGTACGAGATTAAATTTCAGTACTGTGTTCCATCCGCAATCTGATGGTCAGTCTGAAAGGGTGATTCAAGTTATTGAAGATATGCTTCGATGCTGTGTGCTAGAATTCGAAGGTAGTTGGGAGAGATATCTACCTTTGGTCGAATTCTCCTATAACAACAGTTATCAGTCGAGTATACAGATGGCACCTTATGAGGCTTTGTATGGCTGCAAGTGTCAGACTTCTTTGTATTGGACCGAGCTTAGCGAGAAGCGGATCCATTGGGTCGATCTGATAAAAGAGATCGTAGAGAAAGTGAAAGTAATCCGTAATAGTCTGAAAGCTGCTTCGGACCGACAGAAGTCGTATGCGGATTTGAAAAGAAAAGAAATTGAGTTTGAAGTAGGCGACAAAGCATTTTTGAAAGTATCGCCGTGGAAAAAGATTATGAGATTTGGACAAAAGGAAATTGAGTCCAAGGTTCATAGAAATTTGTATGAGATTACGAGACGCATTGGGCACAGTAAGCTTACCGGTTGGCTTTGCCGGTAGAGTTAGAAAAGATTCATAACGTGTTCCATGTGTCGATGTTGCGACGGTATCGCTCCGATCCTTCATATGTGATTCCTTCAATGGAAATTGAGATAAGTCTGGATATGTCTTATGAAGCAGAGCCGATTAAGATCTTGGCTCGAGAAGTGAAACAGTTGAGAAATAAGAGCATAGCACTAGTGAAATTGAAAGTGTTATGGAAGAAACATGGCGTGGAAGAGGCTACGTGGGAAACAGAAGAAGCTATGAGAGAGCAACATCCAAACCTCTTTTCTGGTAAGATTTTTGGGGGCAAAAATCTCTAAAGGGGGGAGAGTTGTAACATCCCGGTTTAGGGCCTAGTCGGAATAGTGGTTTGAGACCACAAATCCAAGGGTCATGAATGAGGTTTTGAGGTTTATATTATGTATGCATGCTAGTGTGAAAATTTCATGAAGCAATTTTGTGAAATTGTGGTTGAATTGTCCAAAAGGACTAATTGCAAAAGTTTCAAAATGTGTGTTTCTAGAAGCTATATGAGTGAAATAGCTTTAGATTATTAATTAGAGGTCCTTAAATAGTAATTTATCAAAATTCTAATTTTTTGACAAAAATGGGCATGGATGAGTCAAAATTTGAAGTTTATCAAAAAGGGCATTTTGGTCATTTATCAAATAAGTGATTAAATAGTTGAAAAGATGATAAAAATTCACTCATCTTCTCCCCCAAGCTACCGAAAATTAGAGAAGCCATTGTTAGGGCTCTTTCAATTTTTCAAGCTTGCTAGTAAGTGCTCTTAAGCCCGATTTTTTATATTCTTCGTATTTTTGAAGTCCTAGTAGCATGAGTAAGCTATTTTTAGCTATTTGGTGAGCTATTATGGATGTTCAAAAATGTACATATGTATGACATGCATGTATTTTGTTGTTTTATGGAAGATTATGAAAGCTTGATGTAGTAGAAACATCTTTTGTTAAGTGATTTTCCATGAAAATGCATGTAGGGACTAGTTTGTGAAAAACTTTAGTTTGGTCATACATGTGTGATTTAGTGAGATTTGATGAATGCTTTAGTTGAGTAAGTGGTTCGACTAAGCATGAAAGAGTAGAAAGTTGAATAAAAATCACTTTACGAGCCTTTTGGACTAAAGTGTAAATATGAGAAAGTTTAGGGGCAAAATAGTAATTTTGCTAAAGTATGAGATGTGGGTCAATTTAGTCAATGTGTGTATTGAATAAGCTGAATTATTCATTATAGATCAAGAAAGATGAAGCCCGGATCGAAACCGAGGCAAAAGCTAGGTGGTGGACTAAATTGCATATTTCTATACTTTTGAGTATTGAGGTAAGTCTATGCATAAATAATGCATTCATACTTACAATTTGTTAATGTTAGCTAGTGTGTAGCATATTTGAGAACCTATGTGGGATGAATGTAGTAGAAAATGTGGAATGAGTGTATGATCGAGAATGATTAAGTAAGTAGACTTGTGCATGTGTTGTGATAATGCTAGATGGTGGGCTAAGTGCGATACCATCCTAATGCATATTGACGATGAGCTAGCTATGTGCGATGCTATCATGAGGTATATCATTTGGTGAGCTATGTGCTGAATCACTAAGAATACCTTTGTGGTAGGCTAAGTGCTATACCACCTTATTAATCAATTGTGGTGTGCTAAGTCCGAAACCACTAAGATAATAGCTGTGTGGATTAACTGTGTGTATTAGCTGTGTGTATTAGCTGTGTGGAGTAGTTATGTGGATAAACTGTATGGATAGTCTTTGTGGATAAGTTATGTGGATAAACTGTGTGGATGTATTACGAGAAATAATGATGTATTGTATATTGTGTAAATGTGACATAGAATGCAGGGGTGCATTTTGATGGTTATGAGTATGCGACTCATGATGTGTTGGAAATGTGGTAAGGGATAGAAAGAGTAAGCATAGTTGTGAATTACTTGTTGGTATAATGCTAATGGTTTCTTAGCTTATACTATGTTGCTTAATTGTTTATGTGTAAACTTACTAAGCTCAAAGCTTACTCTCTTTCTTTTCCCTTGTCTTATAGATTAAAAGCGTTGAATCGAGATACGAGGATCATCAGAAGATAGCCCACATATCAGCACACTTTGGTACATGAAATTTAATGTTTTGTATATGGCATGTATAGGGGCTAGACAAGTTAGTGGATTTCGTTGTAAATGGCTAAGATGTGTTGTCCTTTAGATGGATAGCTTATTTTGTATAATGCCATGGTTGTTGGCTATTACATTATATGAAAGAAAGATGTAGTTTTCTATATGAGAATTCACTTCAATTTGAGTTGATTATGATGGTGTTAGATGAGTATATGTTGTGTATGTTAGAAGGGTGAAAAGAACTTGACACTTAGTCTTGTTCTTGACCATGTGGATAGAGACACGGGCGTGTGTCTAGGCCATGTGTGACACACGGTCAGCCCACGGGCGTGTGCTGTGGCCGTGCGTCCCCTGCATGTTAACATAGTAAGTCAGGATTGTCACACGAGCCAGGGCCACGGGCGTGTCCAGACCGTGTGGATTTAGTCAGTGTCGACCATGGGTGGAAGGCACGGGCATGTAATAGGGTACACGGGCGTGTTCCCAAACCGCATGGGCGTGTGCCTTAACCGTGGGGCATTTGGCAGAATGCTTGGGTTTTTAGGCACGGTCTGGGGACATGGGTGTGTGTGCTCATGCAAGGGCGTGTCTAATCTTGCACGGGCGTGTGAGACCTGTATATAAGAGAAATTTTAAGGATCGTAAAAGTTTCGGATTAGTCTCGAGAGCCCTCGTGTGTATGTGTGAGGCCTTGTAAGTCGAGAATGAGGTTATAGAGAGTAATGACGTTGAGCCTAAGTGGCAATTAAGTGGGTTGAGTTCGGTAACGCCTCGAGCCCGGTTCCCGGCGTAGAACCCAAGTAAGGGGTGTTACAGTAAAAGTTCTTGACAAGAGAAGATATGAACAAGAAACGAGTTATTTCACATATCGGCCTAAAATACATGAAACTGTCGATACGTGATAAATGATATATGAAAATATGAAATGATAATATTGTAAATGGAATTTATTTGATGAGTATGTACATCCTTGATTATAGACTTGTACGCCTTGAGTGTATTAATTGTGACCTTGATATTCCGAGTAATATGGGTAAAGTTCTGATATGAAATGATATGAACTCGAGATGAACTATTATGAAATTATACTTGTAGTATAAAGAGATGATTTATACATATCAAATGAATACATGTTGTGGAAAGCATATGTGCATGGAAACTTGATTGTTGTTGAGCCCATATATGTTTTGATGTTATTATGAAGTATATGACTAACAAGGGAAATGAGGACATGTGTAGGGCTTGAGGTCAAATTGATTGAATTTGCCTTACATAATTACCTTAAAATAAAATGAATGGTAAGTTAAGTACCATGTTATACGAACTTACTAAGCATTTTATGCTTACTTAGTTTTATTTCCCTGTTTTAGAGTAAATTAGAAGCTCGGCGGAGATCACTCACACTATCCATCGGCCCATGTCGGTACAATATGGTAAATCAATTATTGTTGTAATGGCATGTATAGGTTATATTGGCCCTATTGGCATGTAAATGTAAATGATGCTTGTAGTCTAGCCATTGGAATGGCTAGTAATGGTTTGTTTTGACATATTTGTAATGTCATACTATGGTAGCTACATAAGTGTTAAGTAGTTGATCAAATTATGCCTAACATATGGACTAAGCCAATGCAAGATTATGAACATCTATGCATGTAATGGTATGCTATGTTGAATGATAGAGTTTGCTTAACTTGAATGCTTGAAATGGTTGGCATTTGGATGTGAGTTTAAGTGCAGGTCATTGGTGTGATTTTGGGTGAAAAATGAAGCTAGAAATAACATTATTTTGTCCACACGGGAAGACACACGGGCGTGTGTCTAGACCATGTGTGACACAGGGCCTGGTACATGGGCGTGTGTCTAGACCATGTTTGACACACAGCCTGGTACATGGGCGTGTGTCCCCTGCACTTTAATTTTGAGAAACAGAAAGCTCAGAGTTAAGAACACAGGCAGAGACACAGGCGTGTGTCTCAGGCGTGTGTGCTACACGGCCTAGAACACGGGCGTGTGTCTTGGCCGTGTGAAACCTGCACCTAATTTCAAAAGAATTAAATTAACCACACGGCCTAACAAACAGGCGTGTGGCATGGCCGTGTGCACAAGTCAGAGAGTTACACGGGGTAAGACACGGCCTGTAACACGGGCGTGTCCCTTGGACCACACGGGCGTGTGGCATGGCCGTGTGCACAAGTCAAAGAGTTACACGGGGTAAGACATGGCCCGTAACACGGGCGTGTACCTTAGACCACACGGGCGTGTGAGTCCTGTAACTTGGAAAAAAATTTGTAATCTCGCGAAAAATTCTTAGAGTTTCCGATTAAGTCCCGACTTGATTCTAATGCTCGTATTGGGCCATGAAGGTCAATTTAAGAGATGTTACGAATGATCTCAGTTAATTAATAGTGATTGACATGATTTATCTGTACATGTTTCTAAAAGTTTCGATAATGCTCTGTGACCTTGTTCTGGCAATGGATACGGGTTAGGGGTGTTACAGCATTTACCTCACACCATTTCATATCTTTGATATACACATTGAACCATTTGGAATAATATCGAATACTCAGGAATCTCGTACCCTAAGTGCCAATACATAGCCGAAGCTATCTCAATCTCATATCTCATATAATGCTCACTCTCGAGCTATCAACGGGTCTGCTCACACAAGCTGACGGTCATGACGTAGCTACATGGTGTTGTTCACACAAGCTGATGAGAACCCGCAACACATGCCGGATAACTCAGCCACCGGTAGGACGTACGGACAAGCACCCAAATCACAAAATCCCTAATGACATGTCATTTGTATCCTATTCTATTCCTAGGGTTCAACCGGGATTTCATGTAACACCCCTAACCCATTACCATTGCCGGTTTAGGGTTAAAGGCGTTACCGAACAGATCGGAAAATTTTACATACATTTCATAATAGAATTCAACCAATGAGATAGGTCAACGAGACCTTTAACGTGCTTTAGAATAGGGCCAGGACTAAACCGAACACATATGAAAATTCTCGGAAATTTAAAACTTTTTCAACACTGCAGAGGTCACATGCCCGTGCAGTCAGGCCGTGTGCCTCACACGGCTACCAGACACACCCATGTGTCCTGGCCGTGCCAAAACAGAGCATGTATACTGACTTATTCACACGGCCACTGGACACGCCCGTGTGCCATGACTGTGTAAAATTAGGCTAGCTACTGACTTATTCACATGGCCACAAGGCACGCCCGTGTGCCACAGCCGTGTAACCTGCCCGTGCACACTTCGAAGTGGCCCTTGAGCAACACGGCAGAGACACAGGCCCGTGTCCCTTGGCCGTGTATGCAAAATAGGCCATTTGCAAGGCCAAAAATGCCACCCACACTTGGGTCATACTTACAAACGCATACAAGCTTGTTTTCACACATAAATGACAACCCAATTCATGTCAAATGGTCAACATATCATCCTATCCAATTTCATTTCAAGTCATGCCAACCTACATACAAAATTGCACAACTAAAACACATATATAACCAAGCATGTTACATCCACATCTTACCTTTGATATAACCAATTCATTGACTAAATATATTCACTCATATTGCATCAATTGGCTTACCATAATCTTGACCATATCACTTGCCATCAAGCCATACTAAAACATGTATCATATACCATATTCACTCATGATTATTATCAACATTTACCTAGTCACCTCACATGGCTATTTACATCTCAAACATATACCAAATGACTAGCCTATACATGCCATATTTAGTTATATACACATTCAAAAGTACCAAAGTTGAGTTTGATAGTGTGGTGATGATCCTTGACGATACCCGAGACTTTCGTAGCTTTGATGACCTATAAAACAGAGTAAACACACACACAGAGTAAACTTTCCAAAAGCTTAGTAAGCCATATACAAATAAACTTAGCATATAAGCATTCAAAACATATAATCAATATGGATTCACTAGTAGCTATATTGCATAGCCATAATTCTTCTTGGCACATTTACTTAGCCATTCATATTTCAATATTGCATATCACCATGTACTTGTTGGATCATAGCTTGTCCATTCATGTAACACATTTACATTCTTTTATTCAGATACATAACTCAACTAGGCAAGTTTATGAATATAGTTACCTTCTTATACACACAATGTGTACATATCAAACGTACCTGAAACCGATATACAAATCACATAGTCGTTTGTTTCTCAGACTTGCCCATTGAACCGTTCGAAACTAAATAGGATACTCAGAGTGCTCGGAATAATCAAACAATGCCAACGTCCCAGACGTGGTCTTACATGTAATCAGATATCGATGCCATTTGTCCCGCATGGGTCTTACACGAATCAATACGATGCCAATGTCCCAGACATGGTCTTACACGTAAATCTCATATCAATGCCAACGTCCCAGACGTGGTCTTATACGAAATCTCAAATCAATGTCAACGTCCCAGACGTGGTCTTACATGATATCAAATATCGGACACCTATGTCATAACATATGCGTTCCTATCTATTCCTAGTTTTGTAACTCCCCGAATTTTGGGCCTAGATGAATTGGGCTTTGGGTCTCAGAAAATTTTTAAGTGAGCAAGAAAATGACAAATGACATGTTGGATTTAAGGTTTAATAAACTTGGAGTGTCTAGGAGTGTAACACCCCTAACCCGAGACCGTCGCCGAAACAGGGTTAAGAGGTATTACCTATCAATCAGAACATTTAACATCTAGAATTTACGATACAAAGTCAATCATTTTCAATCTCATTCAATTACATTCATGGTGTCCCTTATCGAGGTCTACGAGACCTAATTCACATGCTAAAGAGGGGTCGGGACTAAATTGAACACACACAGAAATTCTCGAACACTTAAATTTTTTTTTTCTAAGATTCAGGGGAGACACGCCCGTGGGAGGAGGCCGTGTGCCCTCCACGGCTACTAGACACCCCCGTGTGTCCATCCGTATCTATATACTGTCTAGTTCAACACGGTCACTAGGCACGCCCGTGTGCCCATCCGTGTCTATATACTGGCTATTTTAACACGGTCACTAGGCAAGCCTGTGTGCCATGGCCATGTATAACTAAGCTATATACTGCCAATTCACCCACGGTCTTAGGCACGCCCGTGTGCCTCAACCGTGTGACATTATAGGCCATTTTGCAAGGCCAACATGCCACCCACTTAGGTCAAACCTACAAGCAACACATACCAAAACATATCATGCACATAAGGCAACAAAAAACTTACCAATATGACTATCCAATCTATGCATTCAATTCCCATTCCAATATAACAAATTCAATACCAAAATCTATTTTGTCACAAGTATAATACATTCAATATCAAACATCATTCCTTCTCAATTTCACTAATCCCTACTAACATCTTACCAACACAAAATTTGCCATTCAATAGTCAATTTCTCAACCCACAAACCATGCCAAAATATGCATCACATATATTAAATTCATTCATGTTAAGACTAGCACATATCTAGCCACATCTCATGGCTACTTACAAACATCAAACATGATTCAATTGACCAGCCTATACATGCCATATTTAACTATATACATTGTTCCAAAATACCCCAAAATAGATTTGCCGATAGTGTGATCGAGATCTTGACGATCCTCGATCCGAGCAAGCTTTATCGACACTCGCAGCGCGAGAGAAATAAATCACACAATGAAGCTTTATAATGCTTAGTAAGTTCATAACATAATACATAATATCAACATGTCATCACATAGATTAATTTTACTATCACAAATAATACCATCCACAACCAATATGTTCAATTAACTCATTCACAACCACATTCATAGCTTCACCAACCACATAGATTCCGAGCGTACCTTAGCCAACACTTAGTTGTCAAATACTTTTGCTAATCAATAATCACGATTCATTTTGATCCACATTCATTTTTCCTCGATTCATTCGCACACTTAGTGCCTAAATAGTTAGCCGAAGCTTAATTAGCATCGTACACTTAGTACATCCATCTCAAACCGATCTTAAATCGGCATCGCACACACAGTGCCAACCACAAAGCTGAAGCTTATACTATTTCGCACACACAGTGTTGTTTATCCTAATCATGTTTTCGAATACGCACACTTAGTGCCATTTAACTCAATCTATCACATAGCATCCATTTTGTAATAATATCACACCACTTATTTCATAGCATTAAACATAGTTAAATACGAGTATTATGTCCGAACTTACCTCGAACGTTGAACTATCGATACGGTCGATTAATCGAGCACTTTATCTTTGCCTCGATCTCGACCCGAACCTCTTCTCTCTTGGTCTATACACATTTAAAATCAATCCATTCAATCATCATTTCATTCAATTTAGCCCACATACACACATTTAGGGCATTTTACATAATAGCCATCATATTTTCACATTTCGACACTTTAGTCCCTAGTTCACAAAATCATCAAATTCACCAAATTCCACCTAGCACAATCTTAGCTGAATTTTACAAATATCCAAACAAACCCACACATTTCATTTATTTCACATTTTAACCCTTCAATTTGCTATTTCTTCAATTTAGCCCTATTTAGCTAAATTCATCAAAAATTCATGAACAAAGTATATCCATCTAACTCATTTTTTCATTTAATACCATAAAACATCACAAAGCTCAACATAGCATCAATGGCATCTCACACAAACATCATTAATTCACAAAATTTCAACATGGGTTAGCTAGAGCACAAAGCAACGATTACAAAAACGTAGAAATTATCAAAAACGGATAAAAATCTAACCTTTAATGAAGATTGAATGTGCCTAAAATTAAAAAGGACAAAACTCGTTCTTCTTCCTTGAATTTTCGGTGATAGATGGATGAATAAAATCCACTATCATGCTTATTTCTTTCATTAACTATTAACATAATTATACATTTACCCATTTACCCTTTTAATAATCATATAAGACAAATATATATTATGGTTATCATGACATTCCACCATCCACTAACTTAAAATGGATTAATAACAACATAAGGCTTCTACCTTAAAAAGCCAACACTTATGTACTTATAAATCAGCACACAGCTTTTACACCTTATGCAATTAAGTCCTTTCTTTTAATTTGGCACACAAACGATCAAATTATCACACAGAATTTTCACACTGACTATGTCACATATCATTCACACAGAAAATATCATAAAAATATTTTTACGACCTCGGATTTGTGGTCTCGAACCACTGTTCTGACTAGGGTCTAAACCGGGATGTTACAACTCTCCCCCCCTTAGGGATTTTCGTCCCCAAAAATCTTACCAGTGAATAGGTGTGGATATTGCTCTCTCATTATGTTCTCAGACTCCCACGTCGCCTCTTCAACTCCGTGTTTTTGCCGTAAAACTTTCACTAAGGAAATTCTTTTGTTTCTCAATTCTTTAGTCTCTCGTGCCAAAATTCGGATCGGTTCTTCAGTATACGATAAGTCTGACTGAATCTCAACCTCAGTAGGAGCAATCACATGGGACGGGTCTGATCTGTATCGTCAAAGCATTAACACATGAAACACGTTATGAATCTTTTCTAACTCAGATGGCAATCTCAATCTATAAGCAACCGGCCCAACTCGTTCAGTAATCTCATACGGTCTGATGAACCTCGAACTCAGCTTGCCCTTTTGGCCAAATCGAAGTATTTTCTTCCACGGAGATACTTTCAAAAACACTTTATCACCGACCTCAATTTTGATATCTTTCCGTTTCAAATCTGCATAAGACTTCTGACGATCTGAGGCTGCTTTCAAACTATCACGAATCACTTTCACTTTCTGTTCAGTCTCTTTTATAAGATCAACTCCGTGAATCTTGTTCTCACTCAGTTCAGTCCAATACAATGGGGTTCAACACTTTCGACCATAAAGAGCTTCATATGGTGCCATTTTAATGCTAGATTAAAAATTGTTGTTATACGCGAACTCAATCAATGATAAATGCTTTTCCCACGCACTTTCAAATTCTAGTACACAACATCTCAGCATGTCTTCGAGAATCTGAATGATTCATTCGGATTGACCATCCGTTTGTGGATGAAAAGCAGTAATGAAATGCAAATTCGTGCCTAAAGCATCCTGCAATTTCTTCCAGAATTGCAAGGTAAATCTCGGATCTCTGTCAGACACAATAGATAGAGGTACCCCATGCAATCTCACGATCTCATCCATATATATTTTAGCAAATCTATCAAGTGAATAATCTATTCTCACTGGAATAAAGTGAGCTTATTTCGTCAATCTATCAACTATCACCCAGATTGCATCTTTCTTATTCGGAGATAAGGGCAACCCTGACACAAAGTCCATCGTAATTCTTTCCCATTTCCACTCAGGAATCATAATCGGTTGTAACAAACCAGACAGAACTTGATGTTCGGCTTTGACTTGCTGACAAACTAAACACTTCGACACAAATTCAGAAATGTCTCTTTTCATACCATGCCACCAATAGAACTGCTTCAAATCATTATACATTTTTGTACTCCCCGGATGTACAGTCAAATGACTATTGTGAGCTTCATTCAAAATCGTTTGAATCAACTCTGAATTTCTTGGAACACAAATCTGATCTCTGAATCTCAAACAATCATCACTATCAACTCGAAGTTCCGATACAGCATCTGAATCACACTGAACTCTTTTTTCCAACAACTCATTATCAATCTTCTGAGTATCACATATCTGCTGTACAAACATCGGCTTTACTTTCAATTCAGCTACCACCGCACTATCATCACACAGATCTATCTGATTACTCATAGCTCTCAAAGCGTATAACAATTTTTGGCTTAAGGCATCAGCTACAACATTAGCCTTACCCTGGTGGTAATCTATCACAAGTTCATAGTCTTTCAATAACTCTAACCATCTTCTCTGCCGCAAGTTCAAGTATTTCTGAGTCATCAAGTACTTTAAGCTCTTATGATCAGTATAGATGTGACATTTTTCCCTGAATAGATAGTGACGCCAAATCTTCAATGCGAACACAATCGCAGACAATTCAAGATCATGCGTTGGGTAGTTCCTTTCATGCGGTTTTAACTATCTTGAAGCGTAAGTAATGACTTTCCCTTCTTGCATCAGCACACAGCCCAAACCATTCAATGATGCATCACTGTAAACTATGAACTCTTTGCCTGATTCAGGTTGAATCAAAACTGGTGCTTCCGTTAACAACGCTTTCAGCTACTCAAAACTTTGCTGGCACTTTTCTGACCACTCGAACTAACATCTTTTTGTAACAACTTTGTCAATGGAGTCGCAATCATCGAGAAGCCTTTCACAAACCGTCTATAATATCCTGCTAATCCCAGAAAACTACGGACTTCAGACACATTCCTCGGAGGCTTCTATTCTAAAATAGCAGAGATTTTACTCGGGTCAACTTGTATCCCAGCAGCTGATACAATATGTCCCAAAAAACTGACCTCATGCAACCAAAATTCACATTTGCTAAACTTTGCATACAACTATTTTTCACGCAGAGTTTGTAGTACAATTCTCAAATGCTCAGCATGTTGCGTCTCATCTCGCGAATAGATCAAAATATCATCAATAAATACCACAATAAAGTGATCCAAATACGGTCTGAATATCCGATTCATCAGATCCATAAACACTGCAGGAGCATCGGTTAGTCCAAAAGGCATTACTAAGAATTCGTAATGTCCATACCTCGTTCTGAAAGCAGTTTTTGGCACATCAGATTCTTTAACTCTCAATTGATAGTAGCCTGATCTCAAATCTATCTTAGAAAATACTGTGGCTCCTCTCAGCTGATCAAACAAATCGCCAATACGAGGCAATGGATATTTGTTCTTTATCGTCACTTTGTTCAACTGTCGATAATCGATACACATTCTCATAGTCTCATATTTCTTTTTCACAAACAACACAGGAGCTCCCCAGGGTGAGAAACTCGGTCGTGCAAAGCCTCTGTCAGTCAATTCTTGCAATTGAGATTTTAACTCTTTCAATTTGGTTGGGGCCATTCTGTATGGAGCTATCGAAATAGGAGCAGTTCCCGGCACTAACTCAATACCAAGTTCCACCTCTCGAAGTGGAGGTAATCTTGGTAACTCTTCAGGAAAATACATCTGGAAATTCACAAACCACAGACACAGATTCAACTTTCTTTTCCGACACCTTTGTATCAATCACGTACGCCAAATAAGCTTCACAACCTTTTCTCACATAGTTCATAGCTTTCATCGCAGATATACAACACCGGTAATCCCTTCATATCACTCGGATTCGATTCGAACTAGCTCACCGCTCGACTTCTCAATTCAATACTCTTTCTTTTACAATTCACAATGGCATTATGCAGAGTAAGCCAATCCATACCCAGAATTATGTCATATTCATCAAAGGGACGCAACATCAAATTAACCGGAAAACATATATCACGAAACATCAATGGGAAATTCTTGCACACCTTATTTTACAAAACACATTTGCCAAAGGGATTTGATACTCTAATCATAATTTCAGTAGACTCAACAGGTAGAGTCTTATTCAATACTAATTTCATACACACATAGGAATGAGTTGACCCCGGATCTATCAATGCAATAACATCAATATCAAATAAAGTGAAAGTACCGGTGATAACGTCTGGAGATGATGCTTTCTCTCGTGCACGTATAGCATAGGCTCGGGCAGGTGCTCTCACTTCTGATCTCACAGCTGTGTCATTTGTCCATCTCTGACTTTCACTCACATTTTTGGTGCTTCTGGGTGGTCTACCCTAGTCATCACATTACTCGGTCTTTCATTCTCAACATTTTCTTCTTCGACCATCTTTGGGCAATCCCGAATAAAATGATCTCGGGATCTACATTTGTAACAAACTCTATTGTTGTACTTGCCCCAAAGACTCTCCCACATGTCGCCTTCCACACCGTCGCACTCAAAGCTTGTTACTCTTAACACCGGCAACACTCGATTCATTCGGAGCTTGAATTGTGTAGACCAAGACTTTGTTTCAAACGATCTCTACTTGGATGTCCAAATGAAGCATTTGAACTGCATTTGCATCTCTCAGTATCTCTTAGTAGAAGGTTGAAAAAATTTATTCATCGATCTCTTTCTTTCACCACGAGCTTACAATCGGCTTTCTTTTTTCCTTCATGAGCTCTTGACTTTACACGCTCTTTCAACTAACACAACAAATTCATTTATATCGAGTATCCCAACCACTAGCTTGATGTCTTCATTCAATCCCTCTATGAAACGTTTGCACATAGTAGCTTCGGTCGAGACACATTCTCTCGCATATTGACTCAATCTTACAAATTCTCGCTCGTACTCAAAATAGACAACCGACCCTGTTTCAATTCTAAAACTCTTACGCTTTCGATCAACGAAACGTTGGTCGATAAACTTCTTTCGAACTCACTTTGAAAGAAATCCCGTGTGATTCTCTCTCTGACCACGATATCAATGTTTTCCACTAGTTGTAAGCCGTGTCTCTTAACAAAGAAACTGCACACTTAATGCACTCATCAGGATTCAACGACATCTCATCGAATACTCTTATTGTATTCTCAAGCCAAAACTCGGCTCGCTCAGCATCATCATCAGATGTGGCCCTAAAGTCCTCAGCCCTGTATTTTCGAATCTTATCTACAGGTGGTTTATTTAATCTATTCGGATCTACAACCTGAGGTACAATCGGTACTTGCGGGGGTGGAGGTTGTGGAGTAGTTAGATTCGTTCGAACGAACTCCGTAAACCATTCACTCATCATATGGAAGAAGGCTTGCTTAGCCTCTCCTCCCTCACTACCTTCATTCGGCCTAGATGTGGCTGGCGCTGTCCCTTGAGTGGGAGCAGGCGCATTACTCTCTATGTCGTCAGCAATTGCTCGATCGGGATCCATTACTATAAGAAAACACATTTTCAACTGTCAGCATTCATCACACTATCGCAACTTCATATATGGCATGTATAGCTAGACCCGCACGCGCTACGTTAGTCCAAGAATCGACTAAACCGTAGCTCTGATACCAATAAAATGTAACACCCCTAACCCGAGACCGTTGCCAGAATAGGGTTAAGAGGTATTACCTATCAATCAGAACATTTAACATCTAGAATTTACGACACAAATTCAATCATTTTCAATCTCATTCAATTACAATCATGGTGTCCCTTATCGAGGTCTACGAGACCTAATTCACATGCTAAAGAGGGGTCGAGACTAAATTGAACACACACAGAAATTCTCGAACACTTAATTTTTTTTTCTAAGATTCAGGGGAGACACGCCCGTGGGAGGAGGCCGTGTGCCCTCCACGGCTACTAAACACCCCCGTGTGTCCATCCGTGTCTATGTACTGTCTATTTCAACACGGTCACTAGGCACGCCCGTGTCCCCATTCGTGTTTATATACTGGCTATTTTAACACGGTCACTAGGCACGCTTGTGTGCCATAGCCGTGTATAACTAAGCTACATACTACCAATTGACCCACGGTCTTAGGCACGCCCGTGTGCCTCAACCGTGTGACATTATAGGCCATTTTGCAAGGCCAACATGCCACCCACTTAGGTCAAACCTACAAGCAACACATACCAAAATATATCATGCACATAAGGCAACCAAAAACTTACCAATATGACAATCCAATCTTTGCATTCAATTCCAATTCCAATATAACAAATTCAATACCAAAATCTATTTCGTCACAAGTATAATACATTCAATATCAAACATCATTCCTTCTCAATTTCACTAATCCCTACTAACATCTTACCAACACAAAATTTGCCATTCAATAGTCAATTTCTCAACCCACAAACCATGCCAAAAGATGCATCACATATATCAAATTCATTCATGTTAAGACTAGCACATATCTAGCCACATCTCATGGCTACTTACAAACATCAAACATGATTCAAATGACCAGCCTATACATGGCATAATTAACTATATACATTGTTCCAAAATATCCCAAAATAGATTTGCCGATAGTGTGACTGAGATGCTGACAATCCCTTGATCCGAGCAAGTTTACTGACACTGCAAAGCAGAGAAACAAATCACACAGTAAGCTTTATAAAGCTTAGTAAGTTCATAACATAATACATAATATCAACATGTCATCACATAGATTAATTTTACTATCACAAATAATACCATCCACAACCAATATGTTCAATTAACTCATTCACAACCACATTCATAGCTTCACCAACCACATAGATTCCGAAAGCGCATAGCCAGCCAACACTTAGTTGTCAAATACTTTTGCTAATCAATAATCACGATTCATTTCGATCCATATTCGCTTTCTTCCTCGATTCATTCGAACACTTAGTGCCTAAATAGTTAGCCAAGCTTAATTAGCATCGCATACATTTAGTACATCCATCTCAAACTAATCTTAAATCGGCATCGCACACACAATTACCAACCACAAAGTCAAAGCTTATACTATTTCACACACACATGTGTTGTTTATCCTAATCATGTTTTCGAATACGCACACTTAGTGCCATTTAACTCAATCTATCACATAGCATCCATTTTGTAATAATATCACACCACTTATTTCATAGCATTAAACATAGTTAAATACGGGTATTATGTCCGAACTTACCTCGAACGTTGAACTATCGATACGGTCGATTAATCGAGCACTTTATCTTTGCCCCGATCTCGATCCAAACCTCTTCTCTCTTGGTCTATACACATTTAAAATCAATCCATTTAATCATCATTTCATTCAATTTAGCCCACATACAGACATTTAGGGCATTTTGCATAATAGCCCTCATATTTTCACATTTCGACACTTTAGTCCCTAGTTCACAAAATCATCAAATTCACCAAATTCCACCTAGCACAATCTTAGCCGAATTTTACTAATATCCAAACAAACCCACACATTTCAATTATTTCACATTTTAACCCTTCAATGTAACACCCCAAACCTGGCCCAAACGCTACGACCAGATCTGGTATGCTACGGGGTTTATTGTAAAAACTTTGCTTTAACGGTTTTGAAAATCTCATTTTCTTTACTTAGGCATTTGTTAAAAATAGGATATCTGATGAAAACCTTTGCTTTTTCTTCGAACGTGTTCGAAAAACCTATTTTATTACTTTTTATGTTTTAAGTCCTTGAACATAAATTTATAAACCGTAAACACTGCCAAATATAAAGCGATAACCTAAACCATAGGGCCTTATTACATAAATAGTTCCGAAATTAAAACTTAGAGAAAACCGAAAATAATTCATCAAAATAAATAAAATAGAACTTGATGGCCCCTCGAGTCCACCTCGGCTCCCCTTTCCACGATCTACTGCTCATCTGAAAAGTCAGGGAAAATAAAAGGGTGAGTCACCAAGACTCAGTGTGCAAATCCCGAAAACACATAGAAGGCTTGAGGCCCACAAACACATTATGGGCCTTGACCCATACACAATGGCAACAAAACATATGTATGCTATATGGCCCATCCCAGCCTAGAAATCCATCCTCTACACACCAGCCCGTACCAACCATCACACCTTGGGGATTTCTACAATCAACCCACCAACCGCTACACACCACATCGACAGACATGCTGCCTATTCCTAATAATCAGGAATGAATTTAACGTGGCTTAGCCACCGATCACTATTGTGACCTAACATTTCAATTCGTGGTTTAACCACCGATCACTAAGTGACCTATTATCATGCTCTTCCCCCTTAGTCATATTAATCCCATCCCATGCATACATTCATGCAAAATCAAACAATATACCACTTAAGGATTTACAATCTAGCACATTCATCGATACACATAGAGAAGTTTCTATGATCACATACCTGGCATCCATTGCCTACCCTTTTTGGGTAACACGACTGTTCATACAGCCTATTTTTCTGGCTTTTAGCCCATAACATATGTATATATACAGGTTAAGTAGTGTGATAGAGCTCTACACACCTGATTACGGTTAAGATGACACTTTCTATGTCGACACTATCATTAGCCGATACGACTGCTATCTGTCTACTATTCTGCTCCGAAGCTGGTCCACAACCCGACAGCCAATCCTGAATCGTCGACACCGCTCGTTTCTTGAACTTTGGGGCTGAGACCACAGATCCAACCCCTTCCTTTGATTTGCTGACATTCGAGTCCATGAATGACCTTGGTCAGAAGGTACTATGATGATTGCTTAACGAAACATTAGGTTAAGGCACGAATAACGAAAAAGAACCCGATTGATCAACTTAAGGAGAATCAAAATCCTTACCTTGAAATCTCAAAAATGATATGGTTCGAATGCTACCGATTTCTGGCTTAGAAACCTAGGCGACTAGATCTCCTTCAAATCCCGGAATGCCGCCAAAGAAAAAAACACGAGATCAGGGAAAACGTCAAACTAAGGATGGCCCTAACCACCACCTAGCCATTCGGCTATGGTCTCAAAACCGAAAAAGAAAGGAAACAGAAGAAATCGGCACTCACCTTTAACACCAACAAATTCGGCTTCTTCTAACAGAGGGGGTTCGGCTTTATGAAGAGATCAAATGGGGTTTATGATTTCGTCCTTTAGAAAGAAATAATCGAGGGGGAAGAACAATATCAAACGTAAAGAAGTGATAGGAACAGTATAAGAAGGATTTCGCCAAGGCTAGGGCAGATTTGGCTATGGCAGACAAGTGTGAAAAGAAAGAATGCTTAAGGGAATTTTCGTCTTTTGGCAGGAAAAGAGAAGAAGAAGAAAAAGAACCCTTAGTTGCTGAAATTAGAAGGAGAAAAGAAGAGAAGGAAAATAAAAATAAAACTATGCCCTAGGAAATAATGAAAATTCAAAGACCCCTTAGCCTTATCAAACCGATTTCTCCCCTTGTCCCTAGAGTCCAACTTTCGGCCACCACCTACTCTCAAATCCTTAACCCACGTTTTTCTCTTATCTTCATCATCCTATCTTCCGACTTAATCCACACTCACTCATGCAGTCCCCCACCAAAAACCACCTCTCACACTCCTCCCTTCATCAACCTCCTTATCCTCCATATTATCTACATTAACCCATTCATTAAATTTCCCTATTTTTAAGCCCTATTGCCGTCCAACTCGCTCCTCTTTTAAGTGCCGAAAATGGCACAAATACATGGGCCCCAAGCAGCCAAAAATTGAGCCTCTTCACCGCTAATGACGCCACCTTATAGCTCCTTTGGCGCCCCGCCATCGGACCACAAGCCCACTTTGTAATTTAACCCACGTATACCATCTTTTAAACCCTATAGTGTCCAAACAGAAAAATTTAACCAAGACCTCGGCTTTGATCCCGAGCCCATACTGGACCCCTAACACTCATACTAACATAACCACATACTAAACGAAAAGGCCCAATATTTCAAGATGATACAGTTCTACCCCCTTAAAGAAATTTCGACCTTGAATTAACTGGTCAGAAAAGATGAGGGTATTGCTGTCGCATCGCTTCTTCCGCTCCCAAGTAGCCTCAAAGACCGTGATGATTCCCCACGTAACCTTAACCAACGGAACCGTCTTTCTCCGCAATACTTTGACATCACGATCCAGGATTCCCACTGGCTCCTCTTCAAAGGATAAATCGGGTCTTACTTCGATTTCTTCCACTGGCACCACATGAGATGGATCCGAACGGTAACGTCTTAACATAGAGACGTGGAAAACATTGTGAATCTGACTTAGCTCAGAAGGTAGTTCTAGCTCATAAGCTACTGGTCCCACTCGTTTCAACACCCGATAAGGTCCGATAAATCTGGGACTTAATTTACCTTTCCGCCCGAACCTCAGTACTTTCTTCCATGGCGACACCTTCAAGAACACTTTGTCACCCACTGCAAATTCTATGTCCTTACGCTTCAGTCAAGATAGGACTTCGCCTCTGTCTCGACGCTTCCTTCAGTCGAGCCCGAATCACCTCAACCTTCTCCTCTATCTTGGTAACCAACTCCGGACCCAAAATTCGACGTTCTCCTAATTCCGTCCAACAGGTAGGTTACGACACCTCCGCCCGTACAATGCTTCATAGGGTACCATCTGAATACTTGACTGGTAGCTATTGTTGTACGCAAACTTCGCCAACGGTAAGAACTCTTCCCAACTACCCCTGAAGTCAATGACACATCCTCTCAACATGTCCTCTAAGATCTGGATTACCCGCCGCGGACTATCCATCGGTCTACGAGGATGAAACGCCGCCGTCTTGAAATCCAACCGTACTCCAACGCTTGATGCAATGCCTTCCAAAATCGTGAGGTGAACCTAGGGTCCTCGTCCGCTATGATTGATACTGGTACCCCATGCAACCTCACTACCTCCGCTATGTATAGCTTAGCCAATTTCTGCAGAGTAACCGACACGCATCGGTATGAAATGAGCAAACTTCGTCAAGCGGTCAACAATCACCTGCACCGAATCTTTCTTAGTAGGCGTGAGGGGTAGCCCACTAACAAAGTCCATTGTGATCCTTTACCACTTCCACTGTGAAATCTTCACCGGCTGCAACAACCCTGATGGTAACTGATGTTCTGCCTTTACCTACTGACAGGTCAAAGACTTCCCCACAATTTCGGTCACCTCTCGCTTCAAACCCGGCCACCAGAACTGATCTCGTAGATCTCGATACATCTTACTTCCTCTAGGGTGCATAGCGTATGGACTACCATGCGCTTCTTGCAAAATCTTATGCCTCAACTCAGGATATTTCGGCATACACACTCTCCCTTGAAAACATAATAGCCCTTCCTCGTTCACACCAAATTCTGTTGATCCTTCACTTGATCCTACCGGAAACTTGTCCTTTAGTAACTCGTCAGTCTACTATTTCTCCTTAACCTGACTGACCCAAGAGGGTTTCACTTGGAGTTCAGCTAATAAACTCCCATCATCATATGGACTAAGGTGAGCAACCATTGCTCTCAAGTCAGAGATTACTTTACGACTCAAGGCATCCGCCACCACGTTAGCTTTACCCGGATGGTACTCGATCGAGCAGTCATAGTCCTTTAGCAACTCGATCCACCTCCTTTGCCTTAGATTCAACTCCTTCTGGGTCAAAAGGTACTTTAGGCTCTTGTGATCGGTATAAATGACAGATTTCTCTTCGTATAGATAATGTCTCCAGATCTTCAGGGCAAAAACCACTGCCGCCAATTCCAAATCATGTGTGGGATATCTTGCTTCGTGCGGTCTCAACTGTCGAGATGCGTACGCCACAACCTTTCCACCTTACATCAACACGCATCCTAGTCCCGTGTGTGAAGCGTCACAGTAAATCACGAACTCCTTTCCAGCCTCCGGCTGAATCAACACCGGAGCCTCCGTTAAAATCCTTTTTAACTTCTCGAAACTCTCTTGCTGCTTATTAGACCAAACAAACGGAACCCCTTTCCGTAATAACTTAGTCAATGGTACCGCAATTAAAGAAAATCCCTCAACAAACCTTCTGTAATACCCGGCCAAACCAAGGAAACTCTGAATTTCTGGTACTGACTTAGGCGGCTTCCAATCCAACACCGCTTCAATCTTCCGAGGGTCAACCCTAATCCCCTCTGCCGACACAATGTGACCTAGAAAAGTAACTTTCCTTAGCCAAAATTTGCACTTACTGAATTTGGCATACAACTTCTTCTCCCTCAAAATCTGTAGAACCACTCGAAGATGTGAATCATGCTCCTCTTTCGATTTTGAATAAACCAGAATATCATCTATAAACACCACGACAAACCGATCCAAGTAGGGTTGAAATACTCGGTTCATCATATCCATAAACGTTGCTGGTGCATTAGTCAACCCAAACGGCATTACCATGAATTTGTAGTGACCATAGCGAGTCCTAAAAGCCGTCTTATGGATATCCGCCTCTTTGACCTTAAGTTGATGGTACCCTGACCTCAGATCTTTCTTTGAAAAGACTAAGGCTCCCTTCAACTGATCGAACAAGTCATCGATCCTTGGCAACGGGTACTTGTTCTTGATTGTCAATTTATTCAACTGACGATAGTCAATGCACATACGCATTGACCCATCCTTCTCCTTAACGAATAACACCGGCGCTCCTCAAGGTGACACACTCGGTCGAATAAACCCTCTATCCAGCAACTCCTGAATCTGTGCTTTCAATTCCACCAACTCCTTTGGCGCCATCCTATACGGAGCAATAGATACTGGCGCTGTTCCCGAAAAAAGATCGATACCAAACTCCACTTCACGATCCGGGGGTAATCCCGAGAGCTCTTCTTGGAAAACATCAAGAAATTCCTTCACCGTCCTAACATCTCCGACAGTTAGTTCCCTGGCTTCCAGAGCCCGAACAAACATTAGAATTGCCTCGCATCCTTTCCTCACCATCCTTTCTGTCCTTAAGGCAGACACCACATTCGACAAACAGTTCCCCCTTTCACCTATCACCAACACTTCACCACCCTTGAGAGTTTTTAACACCATACGCTTGGCTGCACTGTCCAAATTCGCTTGATACTTCACTAACCAATCCATTCCTAAGATCAAATCGAACTCCCCAAACGGCGGCTCCATCGAATCAGCCAAAAAGCTACCCCTTGAACTTCCAGGGGTACATCCTTATACGCTTTGTTCACCACTACGCTTTGTCCTAAAGGGCTCACTACACCATCTCCTAGAAGAAGTCTCATAATCTAAGTCCAAAGTCCCCGCTATAGCACTAGCAACATAAGAGTGCGTCGAACCAATATCAATCAAGGCGGTATAAGGCAAACCATAAATTAGAAACGTCACGGTTATGACATCCGGTGCATCGACCTCTTCTCGACGTCTAGCAAAGATAGACTAACCCCGGTGTCTCGCCTCGGTGTTTCGCCCCCTTAGCTTCGGTGCTCCACGGCCCCGACCAAAATCAAGTACCACCTTTGGTCGGACCACGACCTCTCTGTGGTCTGCCGACCACCTCTTCCCGATCAGTGCATTCCCTTGGCCCGTGGGCCTTCACCGCCTGTTCTTTGTGGATAGTTTCTAACTTGGTGGTCCGTAGATCCACACCTAAAGCACTTCCCACTGCCCGTCCAACACTCACCTACATGGAATTTACCACATCGAGCACACTTCTGTGTCTGACTAGCAGCAGCAGGTCTCTCCTCCCGTCTCGGCCCGTCTGACCTAGGCCTCTTCTGAGTACGCCTAGCTGCCCCTGACGATCAAAAATTCCTCTTACTTCCACCCCTATCTCTATCCTGATTTAGTTTCTCTGTCCGCTTCACCTCCTCAGCTATCTTAGCTTTTTCCACAAGCATAGCAAATTCCCTCTCCCGCTGTGGAGCTATCAATACACGCAAATCATCCCTCAGACCATCTTCAAATCGAACACAACGTTCATGGTCTGTGGCCACCATTCCTCGAGCATAACGGCTAAGGCGTAAGAATTCTGCTTCGTACGCAGCCACCAACCTACTTCCTTGCACCAAATTCAGAAATGCTCTACGCTGCGCAGCCACATAACTTGTCCCAATGTATTTACTCTAAAACACCGTTTTGAAGGAATCCCAAGTGATACGGTCAGCCATCGTACCATCCTTGACCGTAAGCCACCATTGGTAAGCTTCGTCCTGCAGGAGAGATACAACCCCTTTCAGTTTTTCCTCTTCCGTGAAATCCAGATCATCCATAATACGCTCAACCGCCTCCAGCCAGTACTCAGCTGTACTCGGGGCTATTCTAGAAATTCCCCTAAACACTTCTACCCCATTAGCTCTAAGTCGCTCCGACACAGATTTTTGGGCTCCTGTGCCCATGCCTGCCCCAGCAACCCTCTCTAAAACCCTTAACATCGCCTGGGATACCGCATCATCTCCGGCCGTCTGGTCCTGAAATTCCACCTCCGCAGCTGGTGGTACTGGCATCTCATTTCCAGACCCATAACCAAATCCTACTAGTTCAGACACAGCCATCCTACCCCTACCTCGGCCACACGCAGGACGTCCACGACCCTTTGTACTCATTCTACTGATTCGCGTTTATCTGATTAGAAATTTTATGAATTATTAACTTTTTCCACTAATTAACCGCGAACAATCTTATGGACAATAGTTTTAAGAGTAGTTCTTTCGACTTCAAAATTATATCTACGGGTTCCAGTCACAAGTTTATATTTTCTAGTTCCACATACATTCAACCAGCATACATCAACATACAAGTAGCATCCATGAACCCACATTCATCACATAAGGGTATTTTCGTCATTTCACTACCCAGGGGTATTTTCGTAGTTCTTTCTTACATGGTATTTTTCGTAATTACACAAAATAGGGTATCTTGGTGATTTTTCAAAATAGAGATATTTTGGTTCTTTTTCCTAAAGCAGGGGTATTTCGGGAGATTTAATTTTTGCAAACTGGGTACCTATTGTAGATCTAGGGGTTTTCGGGTAAATTTACAAAACATGGGTATTTTGGTAATTTTGCCAACCGGAGGTGTTTCGGTGATTTCACAAATTTTGATAGTTTTACAAATCTGGGGTATTCCAGGAAATTTTCACAAATCAAGTGTATTTCAGAAATTTTACAAACCTAGGGGATATTTTAGTAATTTGCGAAATAGGGTGGCTGGTCCCTTCCGGGTTTTAGTTATAAATTTTGGCCCGTCAACAAGTCCTCGTGGCTAAAGTGAACAGTCACTACGCACCAGGTAGGATTCCAGCGAAGAGGAGGTGAGTCACTAGGACTGCTTAAATACCAAGCTCTCTTTGAATCTAATCCTAGACATGCGCATGCCTGTTGCCACACCTTAACCTAGCGACTGGTTTGCGGACATGTTTAGTTAGATTAAGTTTTATGAATTTAAAGAATTGTTTGAACTAGGCCTAAAGTCCATAAATTCCTATCATACTAGTTTACGTCCATAATGCCCATCAACCCAGCATGCATATCACATCAAGAGTTAGAATACTTACCTGCGTGGATCGGGTGCCGGTAGACTCGAAGGCCATATCTCAACCAAAGCATTTTGACCAACTTCATAAACTACTACTGGACCCATTTCACAGCCCGAGTTTTGCAACTGGGCTCTGATACCAAAATGTAACACCCCAAACCCGGCCTAAACGCTACGACCAGATCTGATATGCTACGAGGTTTATTGTAAAAACTTTGCTTTAACGATTTTTGAAAATATCAGTTTCTTTACTTAGGCATTTGTTAAAAATAGGATATCTGATGAAAACCTTTGCTTTTTCTTTGAACGTGTTCGGAAAACCTATTTTATTACTTTTTATTTTTTAAGCCCTTGAACATAAATTTATAAACTGTAAACACTGTCAAATATAAAGCGATAACCTAAACCATAGGGCCTTATTACATAAATAGTTCCAAAATTAAAACTTAAAGAAAACCGAAAATAATTCATGAAAATAAATAAAATAGAACTTGATGGCCCCTCGAGTCTGCCTCGGCTCCCTTGTCCACGATCTACTGCTCATCTGAAAAGTCAGGGAAAATAAAAGGGTGAGTCACCAAGACTCAGTGTGCAAATCCCGAAAACACATAGAAGGCTTGAGGCCCACAAACACATTATGGGCCTTGGCCCATACACAATGGCAACAAAACATATGTATGCTACATGGCCCATCCCAGCCTAGAAATCCATCCTCTACACACCAGCCCGTACCAACCATCACACATTGGGGATTTCTACAATCAACCCACCAACCGCTACACACCACATCGACAGACATGCTGCCTATTCCTAATAATCAGGAATGAATTTAACGTGGCTTAGCCACCGATCACTATTGTGACCTAACATTTCAATTTATGGTTCAACCACCGATCACTAAGTGACCTATTATCATGCTCTTCCCTCTTAGTCATATTAATCCCATCCCATGCGTACATTCATGCAAAATCAAACAATATACCACTTAAGGATTTACAATCTAGCACATTCATCGATACACATAGAGAAGTTTCTATGATCACGTACCTGGCATCCATTGCCTACCCTTTTTGGGTAACACGACTGTTCATACAGCCTATTTTTTCGGCTTTTATCCCATAACATATGTATATATACAGGTTAAGTAGTGTGGTAGAGATCTATGTCGACACTATCATTAGCTGATACGACTGCTATCTGTCTACTATTCTGCTCCGAAGCCGGTCATAACCCGGCGGCCAATCCTGAACCGCCGACATCGCTCGTTTCTTAAACTTTGGGGCTGAGACCACAGATCCAACCTCTTCCTTTGATTTGCTGACATTCGAGTCCATGAATGACCTTGGTCAGAAGGTACTATGATGATTGCTTAACGAAACATTAGGTTAAGGCACGAATAACGAAAAAGAACCTGATTGATCAACTTAAGGAGAATCAAAATCCTTACCTTGAAATCCCAAAAATAATATGGTTCGAATGCTACCGATTTCTGGCTTAGAAACCTAGGCGACTAGATCTCTTTCAAATCCCAAAATGTCGCCAAAGAAAAAAACACGAGATCAGGGAAAACATCAAACTAAGGATGGCCCTAACCACCATCTGGCCATTCGGCTATGGTCTCAAAACCAAAAAAGAAAGGAAGTAGAAGAAATCGGCACTCACCTTTAACACCAATAGATTCGGCTTCTCCTAACAGAGGGGGTTCAGCTTTATGAAGAGATCAAATGGGGTTTATGATTTCGGCCTTTAGAAAGAACTAATCGAGGGGGAAGAACAATATCAAATGTAAAGAAGTGATAGGAACAGTATAAGAAGGATTTCGCCAAGGCTATGGTAGATTCGGCTATGGCAGACAAGTGTGAAAAGAAAGAATGCTTAAGGGAATTTTTAGCTTTTGGCAGGAAAAGAGAAGAAGAAGAAGAAGAACCCTTAGTTGCCGAAATTTGAAGGAGAAAAGAAGAGAAGGAAAATAAAAATAAAACTATGCCCTAGGAAATAATGAAAATTTGGCACCCCTTAGCCTTATCAAAATCGATTTCTCCCCCTTGTCCCTAGAGTCCAACTTTCGGCCACCACCTACTCTCAAATCCTTAACCCACGTTTTTCTCTTATCTTCATCATCCTATCTTCTAACTTAATCCACACTCACTCATGCAGAATCCCAGCCGAAACCACCTCTCACACTCCTCCCTTCATCAACCTCCTTATCCGCCATATTATCTACATTATCCCATTCATTAAATATCCCTATTTTTAAGCCCTATTGTCGTCCAAACTGCTCCTCTTTTAAGTGCCAAAAATGGCCCAAATACATGGGCCCAAAGCGGCCAAAAACTTGAGCCTCTTCACCTGCTAATGACGCCACCTTATAGCTCCTTTGCAGTGCCCCCCGCTACTGGACCACAAGCCCACTTTGTAATTTAACCCACAGATACCATCTTTCAAACCCTATAGTGTCCAAACAGAAAATTTAACCAAAACCTCGGCCCGATCCCGAGCCCATGCTGGACCCCTAACACTCATACTAACATAACCACATACTAAACGCAAAGGCCCAATATTTCAGGATGTTACATTCAATTTGCTATTTCTTCAATTTAGCCCTATTTAGCTAAAATCATCAAAAATTCATGAACAAAGTATATCCATCTAACTCATATCTTTCATTTAATACCATAAAACATCACAAAGCTCAACATAGCATCAATGGCATCTCACACAAACATCATTAATTCACAAAATTTCAACATGGGTTACCTAGAGCACAAAGCAACGATTACAAAAACATAGAAATTTTCAAAAATGGATAAAAATCTAACCTTGAATTAAGCTTGAATGTGCCGAAAATTAAAAAAGGACAAAACCCTTTCTTCTTCCTTGAATTTTTGGTGATAGATGGATGAATAAAATCCACTATCATGCTTATTTCTTTCATTAACTATTAACATAATTATAAATTTACCCTTTTACCCTTTTAATAATCATATAAGACAAATATATATTATGGTTATCATGACATTCCACCATCCACTAACTTAAAATGGATTAATAACAACATAAGGCTTCTACCTTAAAAAGCCAACAACACTTAAGTACTTGTAAATCAGCACACAGCTTTTACACCTTATGCAATTAAGTCCTTTCTTTTAATTTGGCACACAAACGATCAAATTATCACACAGAATTTTCACACCGACTACGTCACATATCATTCACACAGAAAATATCATAAAAATATTTTTACAACCTCAGATTTATGGTCTCGATCCACTATTCCAACTAGGGTCTAAGCTGGGATGTTACAAGGGGTGTTGAAGAAGTGCTGGGTTTGAACTTTGAGGAGAAGGAATTTTTAATTAATTATTAAAGAAACCAGGGCGGTGAGTAGTTGGGCTTTTAGATAAATATAGGGAAAGATGGCATCAAAGAGCCTTGTGGTGGAGTGGCTAAGTGACGCCACTTAGGGTATAGGAAGGTGGCGTTATGGGCCAGCAAGGAGATCCTAGGTTCGAATCCTAGCTTAGTATTTTTTTTAGAGTTTAATTTTTGCCTTCTAGAAGGTTGGAAGTGGTGCGATGATGGACTCTAAGGAGAGTGATCAGAAGATAAATTTTAGGAAAAGGATTGGGGAGTTATCGTGGAGAAAAATTAGAAGATGAGATGCGGAAGAGGTTGAGCCGAAATGGGAATTTGGGGATAGGAAATTTGGCTATAGGCTATAAATAGGTGTCAATTTTGGGGTTCTAGGCTAATGCCAAATTCTTTCTTTTTATTTTATTGAAAACTACTTTTCTCACCAAATACCTGAAAGCCGAAATCCCTTATTCTTCCACTTCTAATTTGAACTGATTTCTTCCCTTCCTTCTCATCAACCTCTTTTCTTTCCTTGGCTTCTAGTCTATTTCTTTTGTGCCGAATATTCTTGGTCCCTAAAGTCCAGTATTCCTTTTTGCCGATTCCTTGTTGTTTTTCCTCCATCACAAATCGATTGGTGTTATCTACTCTTAATCAAGTTTTAAAAGACGAATCTCGTTCAGTGACTACCTAGGCCGCAGGATCAAAGCTTGGATTCGGTAAGTACTTAGTCAACTTCCTTTAGTGTGTTTTGGTAAAAGCCGGAGGGCTATCTAACTCTTTCTTGTCGTTAACCCTGTATTAACAAGGGTAGGGTTCAAAGATCGCAAGCGTGGTAAGGATCGCTAGCAAGTGGTAAGTGTACTCGTCTCAATTGTGGATTAGTAAGTGGTCGAATGTAAGTGTGGCTTATAGAGGTGACTTGTGTGGAATATGAGTCACTTTATTTTTGATAGTATATGTGTGGGTGCAGATCTAGGGGATATTCGTGAATAGTAGCTAAGGAAGGGCTACTAGAACTGGTGGCACACGGTAAGGTTATGGTAAGGCTTCAGTTCTTTTGGGTAAATATTGTGGTTAAGTGGGTGATTGATTAGAGATTCGTATTGGTTGTAGGTTCAAGGTTAGGGATTGTGTAGCACGTCCCATTAACCAGGTGTGTACATACACTTCACAGACAAAAAATCAGAAAAAGCCGAAATCCCGTAAACCCGAAGTGCCAATAAGCCGGAAAGCCAAAAGGTTGGCACCGACAACCACACGAGCGTGTGAACATTTGTGTGGGAACACCGATACGATTACCGGGGCCAAGGGAGCTATCTTGTAACAGTCCGATTTGTACCCTAGTCGAAACAGTGGTTTTAGGACAACAAATCCGAGTCCGTATAATATTTTAATATTATATTCTATGCTGTTGATATATGACTAAGTATGTGGTAAATTTTCGTAAATTAATTTGTCCGTTTGTGTGTTTATTTTGACAAAATGATTGAATTGCATTAAATGTGAAAGTTGTTTGCTATTTGTTAAAGTACCAATGTGTTGTGGCTTTGTAAAGGTGAAGGCCTTATATGGCAATAAAGCCATTAATAAGATAATGGATGGTAAATGGTCGAATATACCCTTGTTGTCTAATGGTGTCAAATGTCTTTTAAATGGCTAAAAAGGTAAATAAATTATTAATATATTTTTAATGAAAGCAAAGATGAAAGTGTTCATCTTTTATTTTCTTTAGTTTTGACCGAAACTAGTAAGAAAAATAAAAGGTTTTAAAGCTTTGCATATTCGGCCATTTCAAGCTTGAATTAAGGTATGATTTTGAGTTGGTTTTTGATGATTTTTATGTTTTTGAGATTGTTGCTTAGTTTACTATCAAGCCCATGTATCAATTTTGTGTATTGATGATGTTTGTGTGATATGCCATTGATGATATGTTGAGCTTTGAGATGATTTAAGGTGTTAAATGAAAGATTTAAGATAGACGAACATGTTTTGTTCTTGGAATTTTGATGAATTTAGCTAATTATGGCTAAATTGAGAAAATGGTAACTTGAAGGACTAAATTGCAAATTTGATGGAAAATATGGGCTTGTATGATATGTATGAATATTCGGCTAAGCATGTGTATGTAATGATTTTCTGAATTTGATGTTTTGAGAAAAATGGACTAAATTGATAATTTGTGCAAATGTGAGGGTTAAATTGCAAATAGCCTTAAATGTGTGTCCTTGGACTGAATTGAATGAATTAGTGAATAAAAGAGTTAATTCTGAATATGTTTAGATCAAGAACCGAGGAAAACGGACTTAGAACGCTGGAAAGAAAAAGTAACCGAGTAGTCATTTTCGTTTCAATAAATCGAATCTGAGGTAAGTCATATTGCAAATAAGTGTAATCGTATTGAGTTGAGCATATTCATATGCTTGTAGTTAAAAATGAATACTTATGAAATGTTATGCAAATGAATTCTGAGATAAAGATCGACTGAGCGACAATGTCCGAAAAGTCCCGTATGAACCTAGGAATACATAGGTACATGTTCTGTTTATCATGTAAGACCACGTCTGGGATGTCGGCATTGATTTGAGATTTCGTGTATGACCACATCTGGGACGTTGGCATCGATATGATCTCTTCGTGTAAGACCACGTCTGGGACGTTGGCATCGATATTATCTGTACGAATAAGACCACATCTGGGACGTTGGCATCGATATTATCTTTATGTGTAAGACCATGTCTGGGACATCGACATCATTTTGATTGGTGTAAGACCCTGCCTGGGACAGTGGCATCGATATTTGAATGCATGTAAGACCTCGTCTGGGACGTTGGCATTGTACTATTATTCTGAGCTTTTTGGGTATCTTATTAGTTCCTAACGGTTCAACGGGCAAGTCTGTGATATGAATGGCTAAGTGAATTGTAAATCCGTTTCAGGTACGTTGTTTTATACACTAAGTGTGTATATAAGGTAAGTACCTATTTGATCATACTATGATGATTATGTATATTGGAATCACAATATGATATGTGAGAGTAAGCATGAATGAGCTATGTTTATATATGACTTTGAATTGATTAATGTGATAAATATGGTCAAGTACATAGACCAAAGTATATATGTGATAGTTGCTAAGTTTGTTTGTATTTATGACTTACTAAGCTTTTGGAAAGCTTACTTTGAGTGTGTGTTTTCTCTGTTTTATAGGTCGTTAAAGCTACTGAAGGCTCGGGACCGTCAAGGATCGTCATCACAATACTAAACTCATTTTTGGTACACTTTAGATATGTATATAGCTTGATATGGCATGTATAGGCTAGTATTTGATATGAGTTTGTTATATGAACTTAGCCATGGGATTTGGCTAGCTATGGGTTGAGAATTTTCTTGAATGTATGTGATAGATGAAGTATGTTTTTGGCATGGTTAGTTGATGCAAGAAATGGTCAAGTTTTGATTAAGCAAAGGAATGAATTATGCTTGTGATGAGATGAGTTTTAGCTTTGTAATTTTGATGGTTATTTTGGTATGATTTTGGTTGTCAAATAGGCATGAGATGTCTTGATGATTTTACTAGTAGGTCTGACCCATTGGGTGACATTTTGGCCTTGCAAATGGCCTATAATGTCACACGGTTGTGGCACACGGGCGTGCCTAGTGACCGTGGGGCTAAGTCAATAGCTAGCCTAATAGCACACGGCCAAGACACACGGGCGTGTCTAGTAGCCGTGTGAGAAAGTCAGTATATGGCGTAAGAGTACACGGCCTTAGAACACGGGTGCTGGGTGGCCGTGGGTGTAAAGTCAGATTCACCACGGCCAAGGCACACGGGCGTGCTTGGTGGCCGTGGATGTGAAGTCAGATTCGACCACGGCCAATGCACTTGGGAATGCTTGGTGGCCGTGGATGTGAGGACTGATTCGACCACGGGGAGGACACACGGGGATGTCCAGCAGCCGTGGGAGGCACACGGCTTGCCTACACGGGCGTGTAACCCTTGAAATTTAGAAAAGTTTTAAAATTTCAAGAATGTTTGTATGTGTTTCGGTTTAGTCCCGACTCTGTTTCTAAGCATGCTTAAGGTCTCGATGACCTACTTAAGGGACACGATGATTGAAATAGATGAACGGTTGTATGAATTTTTCTGTAAATGTTTCTGATCTGTCCGGTAACGCCTTTAACCCTAGTCCGGTGATGGATACGGGTTAGGGGTGTTACAATTGGTTGGTATCAGAGCTACGGTTTAGTCGATTCTCAGACTAGCGTAACGTGTCAGAGCCTAGCTATACATGCCATATTTCTGAATTGTGATAGTGTGATGAATCCTGACGTATAAATGTGATTTATGTATAGTAATGGATCCCAAAAGAGCCGTAGCTGACGACGTAGAAAGTAATGCACCTGCTCTCGCGCAAGGGACATCGCCCTATGATCCGAGACCCGTTACTAGCGGTCAAATGGAAGAAGCTAAACAAGCTTTCTTCCAGAGGATGAGTGAATGGTTCACTCAATTCGTAAAGAATAACCCGACTGTTTCACAACCCTCGCCCCTGGTTAAACCCCCTCAAACCTCAGTTGTGCCTCCGGTGATGGGTATAAATCTGTTGAACAAGCCTCCGGTAGACAAAATTCACAAATCTGAAATTTGAAGAATTCGTAGCTACTAATAATGATGATCTTTGAAAAGGCTAAATTCTGTTAGAAAATACGATCCGAGTATTCGATGAGATGTCTTTGACTCGGGAAGAATGCATAAAATGTGTTGTATCTTTGCTTGAGACGCGGGCTTATCGGTGGTGGAAAACTTTGATCTCTGTTGTTCCAAAGGAACGGTGACATGGGACTTCTTTCAGATTGAGTTCTGGAAGAAATATATCAGTGAGAGATTTGTTGATCAGAAACGAAAGGAATTTTTGGAATTAAAGCAAGGCCGTATGACTGTTGCGAAATATGAACGAGAGTTTGTCAGACTGAGTCAATATGCTCGGGAATGTTTATCATCTGAAGCAATAATGTGCAAAAGGTTCGAAGATGGGCTTAATGAAGACATCCGTTTATTAGTTGGGATTTTAGAGATAAAAGAGTTTGTTGTACTCATTGATCGAGCGTGCAAAGCTGAAGCACTCGGGAAAGATGAAAAGAAAGCCGAGTCTGAAGTTAGAGATATGAGAAAGAGATTTCAGAATAGATCGTTTCAGTCCAGTTCAAAGAAATTTAGAGATGATCAAAGATGTTCGAGAGGTAATATGGGATATTCGAATAGAAATTGAGATAGATCACAAATGAGTTTCAAAGCTCCAGCAACTTCAGTGGCAAGTGTTGGGAATGTACGATCCGAGAAACCAGAGTGTAAGCATTGTGGGAAAAGACATCCGAGAAGCTGTAGAATGAATGACAGAGCTTGTTTCAGATGGGGATCACTTAATCATTTTATCCGTGATTGCCCTGAGTCTGTCGAGCCTGAGAATGTTCAAAATTTGAGATATGATAATGCACTTGTGAGAGGTAGACCTTCGAAAAATGTAAGGAATGTCAGTAGTAGTAAGAGAACTATGAGAGAGACTGTTGCGTGATCTGAAGCTAGAGCGCCTGCCAGAGCGTATGCTATTCGAGCTCGTGAGGAAGCTTCTTCACCAAATGTTATAACGGGTACTTTTACACTTTATGATACTTCTGTGATTGCATTGATAGACCCTGGTTCTACGCATTCGTATATATGCATGAATTTAGTGTTCAAGAAGACTTTGCCTGTAGAGTCTTATTGAGTTTGTTATAAAAGTATCGAACCCCTTAGGTAAAAGTGTCCTGGTAGACAAAGTATGCAAGAACTGTCCATTAATGTTTCGAGATATTTGTTTCCCTGTTGATTGGATGCTTTTGCCATTTGATGAATTTGATATCATTCTGGGTATAGACTGGTTGTTTTCGCATGATGCTATTGTGAACTGTAAAAGAAAGACTATTGATTTGAGATGTCTGAATGATGAAATTGTACGGATTGAATCTAATGATTTGAATGGTTTGCCTACTGTGATATCTGTATTGAAAGCTCATAGTTATATGAAAAAGGGTTATGAAACATATTTTGCTTATGTGATTGATTCGAAAGTGTCTGAGAAGAAATTCGAATCAGTGCCTATTGTTTGTGTGTTTTCTGATGTATTCCTTGAAGAGTTACCGGGTTTGCCTCTGATTCGTGAAGTTGAGTGTAACATCCCGATTTAGGGCCTAGTTGGAATAGTGGTTTGAGACTACAAATCCGAGGGTCATGAATGAGTTTTTGAGGCTTATATTATGTATGCATGCTAGTGTGAAAGTTTCATGAAGCAATTTTATGAAATTGTGGTTGAATTGTCCAAAAGGACTAAATTGCAAAAGTTTCAAAATGTGTGTTTCTAGAAGCTATATGTGTGAAATAGCTTTAGATTATTAATTAGAGGTCCTTAAATAGCAATTTATCCAAATTCTAATTTTTGGACAAAAATGGGCATGGATGAGTTAAAATTGAAAGTTTATCAAAAAGGGCATTTTGGTCATTTATCAATTAAGTGATTAAAATAGGTGAAAAGATGATAGAAATTCATTCATCTTCTTCCCATAGCTGCCGAAAATTTGAGAAGCCATTGTTAGGGTTCTTTCAATTTTTCAAGCTTGCTAGTAAGTGCTCCTAAGCCCGGTTTTTGATATTCTTCGTATTTTTGAAGTCCCGGTAGCATGAGTAAGCTATTTATAGCTATTTGGTGAGCTATCATGGATGTTCAAAAATGTACATATGTATGACATGCATGTATTTTGATGTTTTATGGAAGAACATGAAGGCTTGATGTAGTAGAAACATCTTTTGCTAAGTGATTTTCCATGAAAATGCATGTAGGGACTTAGTTGTGAAAATCTTAAGTTTGGTCATACATGGGTGATTTAGTGAGATTTGATGAATGCTTTAGTTGAGTAAGTGGTTCGGCTAAGCATGAAAGAGTAGAATGTTGAATAAAAATCACTTTACGAGCTTTGGGACTAAAGTGTAAATATGAGAAAGTTTAGGGGTAAAATAGTAATTTTGCTAAAGTATGAGATGTGGGTCAATTTAGTCAATGTGTGTATTGAATAAGCTGATTTATTCATTATAGATCAAGAAAGACGAAGCCCGGATGGAAACCGAGGCAAAAGCAAGGTGGTGGACTAAATTGCACATTTCAATACTTTTGAGTATCGAGGTAAGTCTATGCATGAACAATGCATTCATACTTACAATTTGTAAATGCTAGCTAGGGTGTAGCATGAATGAGAATGAATGAGAATGATTGGGAACCTATGTGGTTCAAGTAGAATGAATGTAATATAGATGTGAATGGATGAATAATTAGGTAAATAGACTTGTGCATGTGTTGTGATAATGCTAGATGGTGGGCTAAGTGCGATACCATCCAAATGCATGTTGACGATGAGCTGGCTATGTGCGATGCTATCGTGAGGTATATCATCTAGTGAGCTATGTGCTGAATCACTACGAATACCATTGTGGTAGGCTAAGTGCGATACCACCTTATTAATCAAATGTGGTGTGCTAAGTGCGAAACCACCGAGATATTTGTCTTTGTGTGGATTGATTTGTGTGTATTAACTGTGTGGATGAGTAGTGTGGATTAGTTATGTAAACTAACTGTGTGGATGAGCTGTGTGGATAAGTTATGTGGATTGACTGTGTGGATGTATTATGATAAATAATGATGTGTTGTATATTACGTAAATGTGATATTTAATACAGGGGTGCATTTCAATGGTTATGAGCATGTGACTCATGATGTGTTGGAAATGTGGTAAGGGATAGAAATAGTAAGCATAGTTGTGAATTACTTGTTGGTATAATGGTAATAGTTGCTTAGCTTATACTATGTTTCTTATTTGTTTATGTGTAAACTTACTAAGCTCAAAGCTTACTCTCTTTCTTTTCCCTTGTCTTATAGATTAAAGCGTTGAATCGAGATACGAGGATCATCAGAAGATAGCCCACATATCATGGTACTTGAAACTTAATGTTTTGTATATAGCATGTATAGGGGCTAGATAAGTTAGTAAATTTTGTTGTAAATGGCTAAGATGTGTTGGCCTATGGATGGATAGCTTATTTTGTGTAATGCCATGGTTGTTGGCTATTACATTATATGAAAGAAAGATGTAGTTTTCTATGTGAGAATGTACTTCAATTTGAGTTGATTATGATGGTGTTAGATGAGTATATGTTGTGTATGTTAGAAGGGTGAAAAGAACTTGACACTTAGTCTTGTTCTTGACCATGTGGGTAGACACACGGGCATGTGTCTAGACCATTTGTGACACACGGTCAGCCTACGGGCGTGTGCTGTGGTCGTACGTCCTCTACATGTTAATATTTGGAAATGGAATAGACCACGGACTAGTCACACGGGCGTGTGCCTAGGGTGTGTGGGATTAGTCAGTGTTCACCACGGTTGGGGAGCACGGGCGTGCCATGGCCGTGGAGCAATTGGCAGAATACTCGAGTTTTTAGCACGACTAGGGAACATGGGCGTGTGTGTCCATGCACGGGCGTGTCTAATCTTGCACGGGCGTGTGAGACCTGTATATAAGAGAAAAAGTTTAAGGATCGTAAAAGTTCCAGATTAGTCTCGAGAGCCCTCGTGTGTATGAGTGAGGCCTCGTAAGTCGAGAATGAGGTTATATCGAGTAATGACATTGAGCCTAAGTGGCGATTAAGCGGTTTGAGTTCGGTAACACCTCGGGCCCGGTTCCCAGTGTAGAACCCGTGTAAGGGGTGTTACATTTAATGGTATCAGAGCTATGGTTTAGTCGGTTCTAGGACTACTGTAGCAGGTGTAAGAGTTTAGCTATACATGCCGTAAGTGTAGGATGATAGTGTGGTGGTTTCTGATGATTTTAAATCTTGTTTTATATAGACTATGGATTCCGATAAATTGACTGCTGATGAAGCAGCTAGTAATTTGACGGCTCCTGCGCAAGGAACCGTGCCGGTACAAAGTGGACCCGAGACGAGGGGTCAAGGGGAAGAGGCACGAGAAGCCTTTCTCCATATGATGAGTGATTGGTACTCGGACTACGTTCGAGCGAACCCTAACGCTCAACCTCCTCCACCTCCTCCTATACCTCAGCCAAATCCTGTGGCTCCCCAAGGTATGGATGTAGTGAGGATATCGAAACCCCCGGTGGATAAGATTAGGAAACACGGGGCTGAGGAGTTTAGAGCTAAGGTAGATGATGAACCAGAGAGGGCGGAGTTTTGGTTGGAGAACTTGATGAGGGTGTTCGATGAGCTCTCATGTACACCTGAGGAGAGTTTGAAATGTGCCGTATCGTTGCTAAGAGATTCGGCGTACCACTAGTGGAAGACGCTGACGTTAGTGGTCCCAAAAGAGCGGGTGACGTGGGACTTCTTTCTGGAAGAGTTTCGGAAGAACTATATAAGCCAGAGGTTTACTGACCGAAAAATGAAAGAATTTTTTGAGCTGAAGCAAAGAAGGATGATAGTAGCTGAGTACGAGCGTGAGTTTGTTAGGCTTAGCAAATACGCTCAAGAATGTGTGTCGACAGAGACCATCTTGTGCAAGAGGTTCGAAGATGGGCTGAATGAGGATATCAAACTCCTAGTTGGCATTTTGGAGTTGAAAGAATTCGTGATATTAGTTGAGAGGGCAAGTAAGGCCGAAGAGTTGAGTTCAGATAAGAGGAGGGCTGTGAGTGAAGCCCGAGATGCGAGAAAGAGACCGATGGGCAAGTCGTATCAAGCCCAGTCAAAAAGATCCAAGGAAGTGAATCCTCGGATGTCAGCCACAGTGGGGTATTCGCATCGAGACTTGGACAATACTCGTCAGGGTTCGAGAGTCCGAGCTCCCTCGATGGTAAGTGTGGGCAATACAAAGAGTAAACCGGAGTGTCCTAGTTGTGGTAGGTATCACACCGGAGAGTGCTGGGGAAACAGTTGGAAATTTTACAAATGTGGTTCTCCTGACCTTTTTATCCGTAACTGTCCCGAGAGGGATGATAAGGAAGAGAGGCAATAAGTGAGACCTAGTGATGTATCTACGAGGGGTAGACCACCAAGGAACCCAAGAGGTGGGGCTAGGGGTAGAGGTGCGTCTAGGGACTCTACTGTGAGACCAGAAGGTCAAGCACCTGCGAGGACGTACGCCATTCGCACTCGCGAAGAGGCATCCTCCCCTGATGTGATAACGGGTACTTTTTCTCTCTTTGACACCTCTGTTATTGCTTTAATAGATCCAGGGTCTGCTCACTCTTATATTCGCATGAGTTTAGCATCTAGTTTGAGTATGACCGTTGAGTCTACGGACATTGTGATTATGGTGTCAAATCCGTTAGGAAAGCAAGTGTTAGTGGACAAAGTCTGTAAGAATTGTCCTTTGTTGATTGAGAATCATTATTTTCCGGCAAACCTGATGTTGTTGCCGTTTGATGAGTTCGATTTAATTCTAGGCATGCATTGGTTGACTACCCATAGTGTTTTAGTGAACTGTTGTAGTAAGTACATTGAACTGAAATGTGAGAGTGGAGATGTAGTTCTAATTGAATCAGGTGGATCGGACAGTCTACCCGTGATGATTTCTTCCTTAGTGGCTGAGAAATATTTAAGAAAAGGGTGTGAGTCCAATCTTGCGTTTGTGTTGAATACTCAAGAGGTTGGAGTAGGGTTTGAAAGCAATGCGGTTGTATGTGAGTACCCGGATGTGTTTCGGAAGAGTTACCCGGATTACCTCCAGGTGAGAGAGAGGTCGAGTTTGGAATTGAGTTGGTTCCGAGGCGGCACCTATTTCGATTGCCCCATCATGAATGACACTGTAGAGTTGAAAGAACCGAAAGTTCAGATTACAAGAGTTGTGGATATAAGGGTTTTGCAAGATCGAGCTACTCGCCGTAGGGTGCTCGGTATTGTTTGTGAAGAAGAAAGATGGGTCTATGAGGTTGTGTATAGACTATAGACAATCTGAACAATGTGACGGTTAAGAATAAGTATCCTTTACTAAGGATTGATGATCTTTCGATCAAGCTCAAGAGAGCTACGATGTTCTCCAAGATAGACTTGAGGTCCAGTTATTATCATTTCAGTGAAAGAGCAAGATGTGTTGAAAACTGCATTTCGGACAAGGTATGGCCATTATGAGTTTTTGGTTATGCGTTTGGTTTGACGAATGCACCTGCAATTTTTATGGATCTGATGAACCGTATTTTTAGACCATATGTGGACAAGTTTGTGGTTGTCTTTATTGACGACATATTGATCTATTCTCGGGATAAGAATGATCATGAAGAGCACTTGAGAATTTTCTTGTAAACTTTCAGAGACAAGCAGTTGTATGCTAAGTTTAGCAAGAGTGAGTTTTGGCTCCGAGAGGTCGAATTCCTAGGACACATGGTGTCAGGTGATGGTGTCAGAGTTGACCCGAGTAAGATATCGGCTGTTATGGATTGGAAACCGCCGAGGAACGTGTCAAAAATTAGAAGTTTATTGGGATTAGCGGGATATTACAGCATTTCGTAAAGGGGTTCTCTGTGATTGCTACCCCGATGACGATGCTATTGCATAAGGATGTCAAGTTTGAATGGACTGAGACATGTCAATAGAGCTTCGAGAGACTGAAAACAATGTTGACTGAGGCACCAGTTTTGGTTCAACCAGAATTGGGGAAGGAGTTCGTGGTATATAGTGATGCGTCGTTTAATGGTGTCGGTTGCGTGTTGATGCAAGAGGGTAAGGTAGTCGCTTACGCCTCGAGGCAGTTAAAACCGCACGAGAAGAATTATCCGACTCATGATTTGGAGTTGGCTGCGATTGTGTTTGCGTTAAAGATTTGGCGACATTATTTGTATGGCAAAAAGTGCCGAATCTTTACGGATCACAAGAGTTTAAAGTATTTGATGGATCAGAAGGATCTAAATATGAGACAGAGACGGTGGCTTGAGTTGTTGAAAGACTATGAGTTAGTCATTGATTACCACTCGGGAAAAGCGAATGTGGTTGCGGATGCCTTGAGTAGGAAATCCCTGTACGCTCTAAGAGTTATGAGGGTGAGTTTAGCATTGTCTGAAGATGGTGCTATTTTGGAAGAGTTGAGAGCTAGGCTACTATTTGTTCAACAAATATGTGAGGCTCAGAGAAATGACAGCGAGATGCAAGCTAAGATAGCTAAGTGCGGATCAGAAAGTGATTCTGATTTTTGAGCGGATTTGAATGGTTATCTGATGTATCGTGATAGAATTTGTGTTCCTAAAAATGAGAAGTTGATTTGAAAGGTTTTGTATGAGGCCCACAATGGATGCTTGTCAGTACATCCGGGTAGTATGAAAATGTACAACGATTTGAGGAAGTTGTATTGGTGGCCGGTTATGAAAAGAGATATTTCAGAGTTTGTGACTAAGTGTCTAATTTGCCAACAAGTGAAAGCTGAGCATCAAGTGCCTTCGGGATTGCTTCAGCCAGTGATGGTTCCCGAATGGAAGTGGGATCGGGTTACCATGGATTTTTTGACGGGGTTGCCGACGACTCCGAGAAAGAGAGATGTTGTGTGGGTTGTTGTGGATAGATTGACGAAGTCGGCTCACTTTATTCCAGTACGTGTTGATTATTCACTGGATAAGTTAGCTGAGTTGTACGTGGCAGAGATAGTGAGATTGCATGCCGTACCTGTGTCTATTATATCGGATAGAGATCCGAGGTTTACTTTGAGATTTTGGAAGAAGTTGCAAGAGGCCATGGCTACGAGATTGAATTTTAGTACTGCGTTCCATCCGCAATCCGATGGTCAGTCTGAAAGAGTGATTCAAGTTCTTAAAGATATGCTTCGATGCTATGTGCTAGAATTCGAAGGTAGTTGGGAGAGATATCTACCTTTGGTCGAATTCACCTATAACAATAGTTATCAGTCGAGTATACAGATGGCATCGTATGAGGTTTTGTATGGCCGTAAGTGTCGAACTCTTTTGTATTGGACCGAGCTTAGCGAGAAATTGATCCATGGGGTCGATCTAGTAAAAGAGACCGAAGAGAAAGTGAAAGTAATCCGGAATAGTCTGAAAGCTGCTTCGGACCGACAGAAGTCATATGCGGATTTGAAAAGAAAAGAAATTGAGTTTGAGATAGGCGACAAAGTATTTTTGAAAGTATCGCCATGGAAGAAGATTATGAGATTTGGACAAAAAGGGAAATTGAGTCCAAGGTTCATAGGGCCATATGAGATTACAGACAGAATTGGGCCTGTAGCTTACCGGTTGGCTTTGCCGGTAGAGTTAGAAAAGATTCATAACGTGTTCCATGTGTCGATGTTGCGACAGTATCGCTCCGATCCTTCACATGTGATTCCTTCAACGAAAATTGAGATAAAACCAGACATGTCTTATGAAGAGGAGTCGATTAAGATCTTGGCTCGAGAAGTGAAACAGTTGAGAAATAAGAGCATAGCACTAGTGAAAGTGTTATGGCAGAAACATGGTGTGGAAGAGGCTACGTGGGAAACGGAAGAAGCTATGAGAGAGCAACATCCAAACCTCTTTACTGGTAGATTTTCGGGGACAAAAATCTCTAAAGGTGGGGAGAGTTGTAACATCCAGGTTTAGGGCCTAGTCGGAATAATGGTTCGAGACCACAAATCCGAGGGTCATGAATGAGTTTTTGAGGCTTATATTATGTATGCATGCTAGTGTGAAAGTTTCATGAAGCAATTTTGTGAAATTGTGGTTGAATTGTCCAAAAGGACTAAATTGCAAAAGTTGCAAAATATGTGTTTCTAGAAGCTATATGTGTGAAATAGCTTTAGATTATTAATTAAAGGTCCTTAAATAGAAATTTATCCAAATTCTAATTTTTTTGACAAAAATGGGTATGGATGAGTTAAAATTGAAAGTTTATCAAAAAGGGCATTTTGGTCATTTATCAATTAAGTGATTAAAATAGGTGAAAAGATGATAGAAATTCATTCATATTCTTCCCATAGCTGCCGAAAATTTGAGAAGCCATTGTTAGGGTTCTTTCAATTTTTCAAGCTTGCTAGTAAGTGCTCCTAAGCCCGGTTTTTGATATTCTTCGTATTTTTGAAGTCCCGGTAGCATGAGTAAGCTATTTATAGCTATTTGGTGAGCTATCATGGATGTTCAAAAATGTACATATGTATGACATGCATGTATTTTGATGTTTTATGGAAGAACATGAAGGCTTGATGTAGTAGAAACATCTTTTGCTAAGTGATTTTCCATGAAAATGCATGTAGGGACTTAGTTGTGAAAATCTTAAGTTTGGTCATACATGGGTGATTTAGTGAGATTTGATGAATGCTTTAGTTGAGTAAGTGGTTCGGCTAAGCATGAAAGAGTAGAATGTTGAATAAAAATCACTTTACGAGCCTTTGGGACTAAACTGTAATGAGAAAGTTTAGGGGCAAAATAGTAATTTTGCTAAAGTATGAGATGTGGGTCAATTTAGTCAATGTGTGTATTGAATAAGCTGATATATTCATTATAGATCAAGAAAGACGAAGCCCGGATTGAAACCGAGGTAAAAGCAAGGTGGTGGACTAAATTGCACATTTCAATACTTTTGAGTATCGAGGTAAGTCTATGCATGAACAATGCATTCATACTTACAATTTGTAAATGCTAGCTAGGGTGTAGCATGAATGAGAATGAATGAGAATGATTGGGAACCTATGTGGTTCAAGTAGAATGAATGTAATATAGATGTGAATGGATGAATAATTGGGTAAATAGACTTGTGCATGTGTTGTGATAATGCTAGATGGTGGGCTAAGTGCGATACCATCCAAATGCATGTTGACGATGAGCTGGCTATGTGCGATGCTATCATGAGGTATATCATCTAGTGAGCTATGTGCTGAATCACTACGAATACCATTGTGGTAGGCTAAGTGCGATACCACCTTATTAATCAAATGTGGTGTGCTAAGTGCGAAACCACCGAGATATTTGCTGTGTGGATTGACTGTGTGTATTAACTGTGTGGATGAGTAGTGTGGATTAGTTATGTAAACTAACTGTGTGGATGAGCTGTGTGGATAAGTTATGTGGATTGACTGTGTGGATGTATTACGATAAATAATGATGTGTTGTATATTACGTAAATGTGATATTGAATGCAGGGGTGCATTTCAATGGTTATGAGTATGTGACTCATGATGTGTTGGAAATGTGGTAAGGGATAGAAAGAGTAAGCATAGTTGTGAATTAGTTGTTGGTATAATGCTAATAGTTGCTTAGCTTATACTATGTTGCTTATTTGTTTATGTGTAAACTTACTAAGCTTAAAGCTTACTCTCTTTCTTTTCCCTTGTCTTATAGATTAAAGCGTTGAATCGAGATACGAGGATCATCAGAAGATAGCCCACATATCAGCACACTTTGGTACATGAAACTTAATGTTTTGTATATAGCATGTATAGGTGCTAGATAAGTTAGTAAATTTTGTTGTAAATGGCTAAGATGTGTTGGCCTATAGATGGATAGCTTATTTTGTATAATGCCATGGTTGTTGGCTATTACATTATATGAAAGAAAGATGTAGTTTTCTATGTGAGAATGTACTTCAATTTGAGTTGATTATGATGGTGTTAGATGAGTATATGTTGTGTATGTTAGAAGGGTGAAAAGAACTTGACACTTAGTCTTGTTCTTGACCATGTGGGTAGACACACGGGCATGTGTCTAGACCATGTGTGACACACGGTCAGCCCACGGGCGTGTGCTGTGGCCGTGCGTCCTCTGCATGTTAATATTTGAAAATAGAATAGACCACGGACTAGTTACACGGGCGTGTGCCTAGGGCGTGTGGGATTAGTCAGTGTTCACCACGGTTGGGGAGCATGGGCGTGCCATGGCCGTGGGGCAATTGGCAGAATACTCGAGTTTTTAGCATGGCTAGGGAACATGGGCGTTTGTGTCCATGCACAGGCGTGTCTAATCTTGCACGGGCGTGTGAGACTTGTATATAAGAGAAAAAGTTTAAGGATCGTAAAAGTTCCGGATTAGTCTCGAGAGCCCTCGTGTGTATAAGTGAGGCCTCGTAAGTCGAGAATGAGGTTATATCAAGTAATGACGTTTAGCCTAAGTGGCGATTAAGCAGTTTGAGTTCGGTAATGCCTCGGGCCTGGTTCCCGGCGTAGAACCTGGGTAAGGGGTGTTACATTGAGTTTGGTATTGAGTTGTTACCTGGTACTATACCTATTTTGATAGCTCCGTATAGAATGGAACCAACAGAGTTGAAAGAGTTAAAGTCACAGTTGCAAGAATTGACCGATAGAGGGTTTGCTAGACCGTTTCTACCTTGGGGTGCTCTGTTACGCTTGTGAAAAGAAAGATGGCACGATGAGAATGTGCATCGATTATCGTCAGTTGAATAAAGTGACCATAAAGAACAAATATCCGTTGCCCAGGATTGGAGATTTATTCGATCAATTAAAAGGAGCTACTGTATTTTCCAAGATTGATCTGAGATCGGGATATTATCAGTTTAGAGTGAAAGATTCAGATATTCTGAAAATTGCCTTCAGAACGAGGTACAGCCATTATGAGTTTCTAGTTATGCCATTTGGACTAACCAATGCTCCTGCTATTTTTATGGATTTGATAAACAGCATTTTCAGACCGTATCTAGATCGATTTGTTGTTGTATTCATTGATGACATTTTGATTTATTCACGTGATGAGACTGAACATGCTGAGCATTTGAGAATTGTATTGCAAACTCTGAGAGAAAAGCAATTGTATGCGAAATTCAGCAAATGTGAATTCTGGTTACATGAGGTTAGTTTTCTGGGGCATATTTTGTCAGCTTCTGGGATTTGAGTTGATCCGAGCAAGATTTATGCTATTCTGGATTGGAAACCTCTGAAAAATGTATCTGAAGTCCGTAGCTTTCTGGCCCTAGCTGGTTATTACCGTTGATTTGTGAAAGGATTTTCAGTGATAGCTACTCCGTTGACTAGATTGCTTCAGAAAGATGTTAGATTTGAATGGTCTGATAAATGTCAAAGAAGCTTTGATCAGTTGAAAACTCTGTTAACTGAAGCTCCATTTTTGGTACAGCCAGAATCAGGTAAAGAATTTGTTATATACAGTGATGCTTCCTTAAACGGTCTGGGATGTGTTTTGATGCAGGAAGGAAAAGTTGTAGCTTATGCTTCGAGACAATTGAAGCCTCATGAAAAGAACTATCCGACACACGATCTCGAGCTAGTTGCGATTGTGTTTGCACTAAAGATTCTTTTGTGTCGAATATTCTTGGTCCCTAAAGTCCAGTATTCCTTTTTGCCGATTCCTTGTTGTTTTTCCACCATCACAAATCGATTGCTGTTATCTGCTCTTAATCAAGTTTTAAAAGCCGGATCTTGTTCAGTGACTATTTAGGCCGCAGGATCAAAGGTTGGACTCGGTATGTACTTAGTTAACTTCGTTTAGTGTGTTTTGGTAAAAGTCGGAGGGCTATCTAACTCTTTCTTGTCGTTAACCCTGTATTAACAAGGGTAGGGTTCAAAGATCGCAAGCGTGGTAAGGATCGCTAGCAAGTGGTAAGTCTACTCGTCTCAATTGTGGATTAGTAAGTGGCCGAATGTAAGTGTGGCTTATAGAGGTGACTTGTGTGGAATATGAGTCACTTGATTTTTGATAGTATATGTGTGGGTGCAGATCTAGGGGATATTCGTGAATAGTAGCTAAGGAAGGGCTACTAGAACTGGTGGCACACAGTAAGGTTATGGTAAGGCTTCGGTTCTTTTGGGTAAATATTGTAGTTAAGTGGATGATTGATTGGAGATTGGTATTGGTTGTAGGCTCAAGGCTAGGGATAGTGTAGCACGTCCCATTAACCAGGTGTGTACATACACTTCACACACGACAAATCGGCAAAAGCCAAAATCCCGAAAACCCGGAGTGCCGATAAGCCGAAAAGTCGAAAGGTTGGCGCTGGCAACCACACGAGCATGCGAACATTTGTGTGGGAACACCGATACGATTACCGGGGCCAAGAGAGTGATCTCATGGTCTCGTGCCACTGTTTGGCCGACCGGGCCAGACGGGGCTAAATGGGCCTGCCGAGCTCGTGGGCCCAAATCGGCAAGAGTTGATATGTGAAATTGAATGATGGATTGATATGGATGGTTGTATGATTTGATTATCATTGGGCTTAATTGGCTATATGGACATGATTGGGCTTTGTGGGCCTTATGGGATTTTAGAAATGCATGCTAGGGTTTAATGGACTCTAGGCCTAGTTCTGATAAATTCTTAAATAGCATAAAACTTATTTTTAATAATCAAACATGTCTGTGGACAAGTCGCTAGGTTAGAGTGTGGCAATGGACATGTGCATGCCTAGGATTGGATATAGGGAGAGCTTGGTACTTAAGCGGTCCTAGTGACCCACCTCCTCTTCTCTGGAATCCTACCTGGTGCATAGTGTCTGTTCACTTTAGCCGTAAGGACTTGTTGATGGGCCAAAGTTCGTAACTAAAACCCGAGATAAAAGAAATTACGAAAATACCCCTGTAGGGTAGAATTACGAAAATACCCCTGTAGGGTAGATTTACTAAAATACCCCTGGGTAGTGAAATGACTAAAATACCCCTAGGTGCTTAATGTGTGAAAATGTGTATGTTGCATTCATGAGATATATGTTGCACTTGGGTGGGTTTGATGATACGGAGGAAGATATGTGAGGATTTCATAGCCACTTAACGACCGTGGATCCACCGGCGGCTTTAAGCTCATTATATGTTTAGCAGCCTTGCTGCAACGTTTGAGTAGTGCTGCTGTTGGTGCTATCTTTGGAGTGTAGGGATGGGTGGGTTGATATTTATATCCCCACAGGCGTGTAGGGTTGGAAGGGAAATGGACTGCAGGGTTGGATTTGGGATGGGAGCATTGCATTCATGTGATACTAATGTGATATGAGGTGTAACACCCCTTAACCCGTCTTCGTCACCGAATTAGGGTTATAAGGCGTTACCAACAAAACACAGCTTAGAAGTAATATTTCATAAGTTCGATACCAAACATATCACTTTTATACAAGCGCATTTTAAAACCAAAACATTCATGAGTCGTATTAAATTATTACCAAACTTATCATATACTCTACCATTTTGATTCAATACAAGATCAGGCACATAAACTATGATAATTTTAAGCATCTTGAACACATATAACAATTAAAAATTCACTTATTACGAATGATCTAATAGCATAATTAAAATATGCACATTCAACCAATAAATTAACTACCTATTAGGTTATATAAGAAACCTTTATTTCATTATACTTAAGAAATTATGCCATCCACCACATCATATCCATTAACAAATCAAATACACATATGCACTTTGAAAACTGAAACAAATGGTCAAATATCATAACCAAATCATATATAGCTTATATCCATTTCTCATTTTACAATCACACCCAAACCGTACCTTAAATGCAATTCCCAAATAAATTATTTACAAAGTTGAATACCCTTAACATTTCCATTACTTAAAATTTACCTAGACCAACCATCTCAAGAATACAACCATGAAGCATACTTTACAACAATTCGAATCATGACCTAATACATATAAAGATTTACATTCAAATGAAATTCAACCATTAACCTAAATGCCAAAATACATGACTAAAGTAACTCAAACATTAGTATTATAAACAAGCAATTATATCGAATGCATATTACATATACTTGACTAAAAGAAACAGACCATAGCCGAATTATTGAAACCAAACACACCATGCACATAGCCAAGAACAAATAAAACCAAACTTAAAAAAAATGATCAAGCCATTTTCGCATGGCTATATATATATATATGTAAACCGAACATCATTCAAACATTTAACTAGCCTATACATGCCTTTGATTCAAAAACTAGCTTGAAAGTACCAAAAGGGATGATAGTGTGGTTGACTTCACCAACGATCCTCTGAGCCCGTGAATTTGATCAAAATCTATAAAATGCAGACAATGAACACATACAGAGTAAGCTTACTAGCTTAGTAAGTCTCAAGCAAATGTTAATATAACAATCAAACACTTAAACCTTTTAATCTTTAGGCTTATGGCATTGAATATATATACATTACAATATGTGAATTTAAACATGGCTGAATACTATCAAATTATTAACCTAAGTATTTGCACTTTATTACCATAAACATGTAACTCATCGAAACACAAAAATATATTACATGCAATCTCATACTCCAAGTCATATGAGTACAACATTCATATAAACCTCATTAACTTATTTATACACATATACAATCACACTCCAAATCTTTTCACCCTTAACATTTCTACTTGTAGCCGAATCTCGAAAATAGTACATTTAAACTCAATTTCTATTATATAATGTTCATACACATCAATAGTAAGCTCAATAGCACATAACTAAATTCTTATCGTATTATCTTAACTCAAATAGTATTATAACAACTTACCTTACTCCTTGTAAATATAAAAGGGCTTATACTTGCCTGAGCTTTTAGCTTGATACATTAACTATGTTTCACCTTGTATGATTCATGATTTCTCCAATTATAATACATCACCGGCATCAAGCCTGCTAGGCATCAAAGCCTGAAATATACACCGGCACTAAGCCTGCTAGACCAAAGGTCTGAAATTCAATCACCGGCATTTAGCCTGCTAGGCAATAAGCCCAAAACATTTCACCGGCACAAGGCTTGCTAGGCATCAAAGCCCGATACAAATCACCGGCACAAGGCCTGCGAGGCAATAAGCCCGATATTTATTTTACCAAACCAACTCATTCACATTACACAATAACAAGATCACAAATATCACATATAATTCATATCACTTCATTTAATGAACTCAAATACTTCGATTACATATCATTGCTAAACTACTTCCACACATTCGGCTTAATCATATTTCAATCCACAAGTTCATAATTCAAAATGTATACTAGGTTATAGTCGATACTGATGATATTAACTTGCTTAAAGACTTACCTCGACTATCGACGACAAATGTAAGACCAGGCTATTCGTTAACCTTTGCCTTTCCCCGGTCCAAATCCGTTTTTCTTTGTTCTTGATCTAAACACATTAAAATTTAGCTCATTCAAGCACATTTCATCTCAATTTAGTCCCAAAACACATAAACGGGCAAATTACCATTTTACCCCTAATGTTTCACATTTTTACAATTTTTTCCTATTTGCACAAAACACAAAATACACAAAATTTCTCTACATAACCTAAGGGACGAATGTTCATAGGGACTATACAAGTCCATTTATTTCATTTATTTAGCATTTTAGCCCCTCAAAAATTTATTCTTTGTAATTTAGCCCAAAATACACAAATTCACTAAAATTTCCAACACAAAACATGCTAATCTTTAACATAACTTTAGTATAAAATCATCAAACATCAAAAACCATAAGAACATGACAATGGCCAAACATCAAGCTTGCTCAAATTTAAAAATTCTAGCATGGGTCAACTAATGTTCGAAACAACGGTCTCAAAAACGTAAAAATCGACAAAAACCTAGCTAAAATTCATACCTAATTAACTTGAACAAGGCCGAATGTTTTGAAGCTTTTCTTTCTTCCTCCCTTGCTAACTTTCGGCCAAAAAAGATGAACTATGGCTTCTTATTTTATTATAATTAACATATATATCAATATTTATCTAATTACATATTTGGCCATTATTAAAGCATAACCAAATTTTATATTTTAAGGTTAGTTTTGTCCATGACCGGCCACTAACTCTTAAAATGGGCTAATTGCCCTTTTATCACCTCATTTAAAGGAGCCATTATCAATTTAACACATTTCACTTTAATATGCAACTTTTACAGTTTATGCGATTAAATCCTTTTTCTAAATTAAACACACAAACAATCAAATTTTCCTACGAAACTTTCACACACATTAATTCACATATAACAAACACCGAAAATAATATTAAAAAATTTTTCGGACTCAGATTCGTGGTCCCGAAACCACTGTTCCGATTAGGGTCAAATTCAGACTGTTACAACTCTCCCCCCTTCGGGATTTTCGTCCTCGAAAATCTTACCGTTAAACAAAGTCGGATATTGTTGCCTCATTGAATCCTCAGGCTCCCACGTAGCCTCTTCAACTCCGTGCTAATTCCATAGCACTTTCACTAACAGAATTTTCTTGTTTCTCAACTCTTTCATTTCCCGAGCTAAAATACGGATTGGTTCTTCCTCATACGTCATGTCGGATCGGATTTCAATCTCGGACGGAACGATCACATGTGACGGATCTGATCTATATCTACGAAGCGTCGAAATGTGAAATACGTTGTGTATCTTTTCTAATTCAGAGGGCAACTTTAATTTATAAGCAACAGGCCCAATACGTTCGATGATCTCGTATGGTCCGATGAATCTCGGACTTAGTTTGCCTTTTCGACCAAATCAGAGTACTTTCTTCCACGGAAAAACTTTCAAGAATACTCGGTCTCCGACCTGGAACTCAATGCCTTTACGTTTTCAATCAGCGTATGAATTTTGACTATCCGAGGCAGCTTTCAAACTATCTCTTATTATAGTCAGTTTCTGCTCCGTCTCTTTAATTAAATCAACCCCGTGTATCTTATTTTCACTGAGCTCGGTCTAGTACAACGGTGTACGACACTTGCGGCCATATAGAGCTTCATAAGGTGCCTTTTTGATACTAGATTGAAAACTGTTATTATAAGTAAATTCAATCAAAGGTAAGTATCTTTCCCACGTACCTTCAAACTCAAGGACGCAACATCTCAACATGTCCTCAAGTATCTCGAATGGTTCGTTCAGATCGACCGCCTGTCATGGATGAAAAGTCATGCTAAAGTGGAGTTTAGTACCTAAAGCATCTTGCAACTTCTTCCAAAACCGCGATGTGAATCTCGGATCTCTGTCAGAAACAATGGAACTCGACACACCATGTAATCTTACAATTTGAGATATATACAACTCAGCAAGTTTATCAAGCAAATAATCATGACGAAACCAAGCACAAAGTGAGTGATTTGGTCGATTTATCCACTATAACCCGCATCGCATCTTTCTTGCTCAGTGTCGAAGGCAAACCGGATACAAAATCCATAGTGATTCTATCCCATTTCCATTCAGGTATCATGATCGGCTGAAGTAACCCAGAAGGCACTTGATGCTCGGCTTTTACTTGCTGACAAATTAAACACTTTGAAACAAATTCAGATATATCCCGTTTCATGCCAGGCCACCAATATAAATGTTTCAAATCATTATACATTTTTGTGCTACCCGGATGTACCGATAGTCGACTATTATGAGCCTCATTCAAAATCATCTGAATCAAATCCACATTCCTCGGAAAACATATTCGGCCTTTGAAGTTCAAACAATCATTTGCATCAATTCGAAACTCTGACTCTGCATCATTTTCACACTGAACTCGTCTAGCAATCATATCTTTGTCAATTTTATGTGCATCACAAATTTGCTGAATAAACATCGGTCTTGCTTTCATCTAGGCTATGATCGAACCATCACTAGACATAGCCATATGTGTGTTCAACGCACGAAGAGCAAACAATGATTTTCGACTTAAGGCATCCGCAACCATGTTAGCTTTCCCCGGATGGTAGTCAATCACTTATTCATAGTCCTTCAACAGCTCTAACCATCTACGTTGTCTCAAGTTCAAATCTTTCTGAGTCATCAAGTACTTCAGACTTTTGTGATCTGAACAAACATGACATTTCTCACCGAATAAGTAATGACGCCAAATTTTCAATGCGAAAACAATGGCTGCTAATTCCAGATCATGAGTTGGATAATTTCTTTCATGAGGCTTCAATTGTCTCGAAGCATAGGCTATGACTTTGCCTTACTGCATCAAAACGCAACCCAAACCATTTAAAGAAGCATCACTATAAACAATAAATTCTTTACCCGATTCAGGCTGAGCTAATACTGGAGCTTCGGTCAAAAAGGCTTTCAACTGATCAAAACTTTTCTAACACTTTTTCGACCACTCGAACTTGACATCTTTCTGTAGTAGCTTTGTCAAAGGTGTAGCTATCATGGAAAAACCTTTGACGAATCGTCTGTAGTATCCCGCAAGTCCCAGAAAGCTTCAAATTTCAGAAACATTCTTTGGTGGCTTCCAATCAAGTATAGCCGATATTTTGTTCGGATCAACCCGAATACCTGATGCTGAAACGACGTGACCGAAAAGGCTAACTTCCTTCATCCAAAATTCACACTTACTAAACTTTGCATACAACTGTTGATCTCGCAAAGTTTGTAGCACCAATCTCAAATGCTCGACATGTTCAGTTTCATCTCTGGAGTAGATCAGGATATCGTCTATAAACACTACCACAAACCGATCCAAATACTGTCTAAACACTTGATTCATCAAATCCATAAAAACAACAGGTGCATTAGTAAGTCCAAAAGGCATGACTAGGAACTCAAAATGTCCGTACCTCGTTCGGAATGCAGTCTTTGGCACATCGGAATCTCTGGCTCGCAACTGATAATAACCCGATCTCAAATCTATCTTCGAAAACACTGAAGCCCCTTTCAACTGATCAAACAAGTCATCAATCCGAGGCAACGGGTATTTATTCTTTATAGTCACCTTATTCAGCTGCTGATAATCAATACACATTTGCATAGTTCCATCTTTCTTTTTCACAAATAGAATGGTGCACCCCAAGGAGAAAAGCTCGGTGGCTGCAAAGCCCCTATCTGTCAACTCTTGCAATCAGCTTTCAACTCTTTCAATTCGATGAGGTGCCATCCGATACGGAGCTATCGAAATCGGAGTCGTCCCCGGTACTAATTCAATACCAAACTCTATCTCTTGAACTAGGGGTAAACCCGGCAATTCTTCAGGGAACACCTCTTGGTATTCATATACAACTGGTACGGATTCAATCTGCTTTTCGGACACTTTATTATCCAACACATAAGCCAAGTAAGCTTCACATCCTTTTCTCACAAACTTACGAGCTAACATCGAGGATATTACTGCCGGTAACCCATTCAAGTCATTAGATTCAATCCGGATGATCTCACTGCTTCGACATCTCAAATTAATAATCTTTCTTTTGCAATTCACCATCGCATCATGCAAAGTTAACTATCCATTCCCAAAATTATATCGAACTCGTCGAAAGGCAACAACATTAAATCAGTTGGAAAGCAGGAATCCCGAATCATCAACGGGCAACCTTTACAGACTTTATCAACGAAAACACATCTACCCAAAGGGTTGGACACACGGATCACAAACTCAGTAGACTCAACAGGCAGAGTCTTACTAGATACTAGAGTTTCACACACATATGAATGAGTCGAACCAGGATCAATCAATGCAATCACAGTAGTATCATAAAGTGTGAAAGTACCGGTAATGACATCTGGGGAAGAAGCATCCTCTCTGGCTCGTATAGCATAAGCTCTAGCTGGTGCTCGAGCCTCTGATCGAACTGCAGTGTCCTTCGTCCCTCTCTGACTGCCACCTACATTGCCTGAATGTCTGGCTAGTCTGCTTCGTGCTAACGTGTTGCTCAGTTTAGTGTTCTGAACCGTATTTTGGTCGGCTAGCATCGGGCACTCTCGAATAAAATGGTCCGACGATCGACATTTAAAGCAGGACCGACCATGGAATCTACAACTCCCAGAATGCCATTTTCCATAATGCTTGCACTCAGCCTGGTTCTGCTGAACATTACCAACACTAGCCATCGAAGTGGCTCGGGAACTCACTGGAGGTCGATCTCATCTAGACAGGTCTAAAGTAGCTTTATGTCGGCCGAAGTCATCTTTGAACTTCTTAAACGTTGAATGGAAAGTCTTACTCGATGATCTTTTTCGAGTGTCTCTAGCTTCTATTTCAGCCTTTCTTTTCTCTTTCCCAAGCTCTTCAGCTTTGCAAGCTCGTTCGACAAGTACTACGAACTCTTTGATCTCAAGAATGCCCACAAGCAACTTTATGTCTTCATTCAGACCGTCTTCAAATCTTTTGCACATAATGGCTTCAGTTGATACACACTCTCGGGCATATCAGCTCAATCTGACAAACTTTCGCTCATATTCCGTTACAGTCATATGACCCTATTTTAGTTCCAAAAATTATTTTCGTTTCTGATCGATGAATCTCTGACTGATATATTTCTTACGGAACTCGATCCGGAAGAAATCCCAAGTCACTTCTTCTTTCGGAACCACTGTTACTAGTGTATTCCACCAGTGATATGCAATGTCCCGAAGTAGAGATATAGCACACTTCAGGCATTCATCTGGAGTACAGGATAGCTCATCAAGTACCCCGAATAGTGTTATCGAGCCACATCTCAGCTCGTTCTGCGTCGTCATTATCATTAGCTTTGAATTTTTCGGCCCCATATTTCCTGATTTTATCAACAGGAGGCCTACTAGATCTCATAGGAGGTGCTGAAGGTACCGGAGTTGGATTATTTGGGGGTGGAGGTTGTTGTATAGCCGGGTTGGTCTGAATGAACTGGTAAACCAATCATTCATCATCTGGTAGAAGGCTTGCTTAGCCTCCCCCTCATGGCTACCCGAGACAGGTCGAGAGTCTCACCGTCTTGACCGCGTGCGATCAAAGTGCTACACTCTCTACATCATCCGCTACGGCTCTGTCAAGATCCATTTACTATATAAAACACAGTTTGAAATGTCAGAAGTCACCACACTATCGTTTATATAATTAAGGCATGTATAGCTAGACTCACACGCACTACGGTAGTCCTAGAATCGACTAAACCGTAGCTTTGATACCAATCAAATGTAACACCCCTTAACCCGCCTTTGTCGCTGAATTAGGGTTATGAGGCGTTACCAACAAAACACAGCTTAGAACTAATATTTCATAAGTTGGATATCAAACATATCACTTTTATACAAGCGCATTTTAAAACCAAAACATTCATGAGTCGTATTAAATTATTACCAAACTTATCATATACTCTACCATTTTGATTCAATACAAGATCAGACACATAAACTATGATAATTTTAAGCATCTTGAACACATATAACAATTAATAATTCACTTATTACGAATGATCTAATAGCATAATTAAAATATGCACATTCAACCAATAAATTAACTACCTATTAGGTTATATAAGAAACCTTTATTTCATTATACTTATGTAATTATGCCATCCACCACATCATATCCATTAACAAACCAAATACACATTTGCACTTTGAAAACTGAAACAAATGGTCGAATATCATAACCGAATCATATATAGCTTATATCCATTTCTCATTTTACAATCACACCCAAACCGTACCTTAAATGCAATTCCCAAATAAATTATTTACAAAGTTGAATACCCTTAACATTTCCATTACTTAAAATTTACCTAGACCAACCATCTCAAGAATACAACCATGAAGCATACTTTACAACAATTCGAATCATGACCTAATACATATAAAGATTTACATTCAAATAAAATTCAACCATTAACCTAAATGCCAAAATACATGACTAAAGTAACTCAAACATTAGTATTATAAACAAGCAATTATATCGAATGCATATTACATATACTTGACTAAAAGAAACAGACCATAGCCGAATTATTGAAACCAAACACACCATGCACATAGCCAAGAACAAATAAAACCAAACTTAAACAAAATGATCAAGCCATTTTTGCATGGCTATATATATATATATATGTAAACCGAACATCATTCAAACATTTAACTAGCCTATACATGCCTTTGATTCAAAAACTAGCTTGAAAGTACCAAAAAGGGATGATAGTGTGGTTGACTTCACCAACGATCCTCTGAGCCCGTAACTTGATCAAAATCTATAAAACAGAATAATGAACACATACAGAGTAAGCTTACTAGCTTAGTAAGTCTCAAGCAAATGTTAATATAACAATCAAACACTTAAACCTTTTAGTCTTTAGGCTTATGGCATTGAATATATATACATTACAATATGTGAATTTAAACATGGCCGAATACTATCAAATTATTAACCTAAGTATTTGCACTTTATTACCATAAACATGTAACTCATCGAAACACAAAAATATATTACATGTAATCGCATACTCCAAGTCATATGAGTACAAAATTCATATCAACCTCATTAACTTATTTATACACATATAAAATCACACTCCAAATCTTTTCACCCTTAACATTTCTACTTGTAGCCGAATCTCCAAAATAGTACATTTAAACTCAATTTCTATTATATAATGTTCATACACATCAATAGTAAGCTCAATAGCACATAACTAAATTCTTATCATATTATCTTAACTCAAATAGTATTATACCAACTTACCTTACTCCTTGTAAGTATAAAAGGGCTTATACTTACCTGAGCTTTTAGCTCGATACATTAACTATGTTTCACCTTGTATGATTCATGATTTCTCCAATTAATATACATCACCGGCATCAAGCCTGCTAGGCATCAAAGCCTGAAATATACACCGACATTAAGCCTGCTAGACCAAAGGTCTGAAATTCAATCACCGGCATTTAGCCTGCTAGGCAATAAGCCCGAAACATTTCACCGGCACAAGGCCTGCTAGGCAATACGCCCGATATTTATTTTACCAAACCAACTCATTCACATTACACAATAACAAGATCACAAATATCACATATAATTCATATCACTTCATTTAATGAACTCAAATACTTCGATTACATATCATTGCTAAAATACTTCCACACATTCGGCTTAATCATATTTCAATCCACAAGTTCATAATTCAACATGTATACTAGGTTATAGTCGATACTGATGATATTAACTTGCTTAAAGACTTACCTCGACTATCGACGGACAGCGAAGACCAGCTATTCGTTAACCTTTGCCTTTCCCCTATCCAAATCTGTTTTTCTTTGTTCTTGATCTAAACACATTAAAATTTAGCTCATTCAAGCACATTTCATCTCAATTTAGTCCCAAAACACATAAACGGGCAAATTACCATTTTACCCCTAATGTTTCACATTTTTACAATTTTGTCCTATTTGCACAAAACACAAAATACATAAAATTTCTCTACATCACCTAAGGGCCGAATGTTCATAGGGACTATACAAGTCCATTTATTTCATTTATTTAGCATTTTAGCCCCTCAAAAATTTATTCTTTGTAATTTAGCCCAAAATACACAAATTCACTAAAATTTCCAACACAAAACATGCTAATCTTTAACATAACTTTAATAGAAAATCATCAAACATCAAAAACCACAAGAACATGACAATGGCTGAACATCAAGCATGCTCAAATTTAAAAATTCTAGCATGGGTCAACTAATGTTCGAAACAACGGTCTCAAAAACATAAAATTCAACAAAAACCGAGCTAAAATTCATACCTAATTAAGCTTGAACAAGGCCGAATGTTTTGAAGCTTTTCTTTCTTCCTCCCTTGCTAACTTTCGGCCAAAAAAGATGAACTATGGCTTCTTATTTTATTATAATCAACATATATATCAATATTTATCTAATTACATATTTGGCCATTATTAAAACATAACCAAATTTTATATTTTAAGGTTAGTTTTGTCCATGACCGGCCACTAACTCTTAAAATGGGCTAATTGCCCTTTTAACACCTCATTTAAAGAAGCCATTATCAATTTAACACATTTCACTTTAATATGCAACTTTTACAGTTTATGCGATTAAATCCTTTTTCTAAATTAAACACACAAACAATCAAATTTTCCTACCAAACTTTCACACACATTAATTCACATATAACAAACACTGAAAATAATATTAAAATTTTTTCCAAACTCAGATTCGTGGTCCCGAAACCATCGTTTCGATTAGGGTCAAATTCAGACTGTTACATGAGGTCATTGTGGGCTAAGGCCCAAGACCACCGATTTTGATAGGGCTTAGGCCCAATGTGATAATTGCATGTTGGTTGGATTACCTAGGGTCGTACACACTAAGTTTCGAAACTCACATCCTTTTATTTAATGGTTCAGGTGACTCTTAGTAAACGACTCGACATGGAGGAGGACTCAGAGGTGGCCACACTGCAAACTACTTAGAAGTTTTTAATTAGTTTTGTAACATCTCGATTCAGGGCCTAGTCGGAATAGTGGTGCGAGACCACAAACCCAAGTCAGTAAAATTGAGTTCTTAAGGTTTAAGACATGTTTGCATCATAGTACTAAAGTTCCATGTAGAAATTTTATGAAATTAACATGGAATGATAAAAAAGGACTAAATTGCAAAAGTTGCAAAATATGAGTTTCTAGAAGCTTTTTGTATGAAATAGCTTTAGAATATTAATTATGAGTCCTTAAATAGCAATTTTCCCAAATTATAATTTTTGGACAAAAATGGACATGAGTTAGTAAAATAGAAAATTTTAAAGAGAATGGCATTTTGGTCATTAGCCTAATAAGTGATTAAAATAGGAAAAAGATGATAAAAATCTATTCATCTTCTTCCTCTTGTGCCGAAAATTTGGAGACTCCATAGCTAGGGTTCTTCATTTTTTCAAGCTTGCTAGTAAGTTCATCTCAGCCCCGTTTTTAATATTCTTCGTATTTTTTAAGTTCTCGTATATTGAATTAGCTATTTTTAGCTATAAAGTGAGCTAAGATGCATGTTCAAAAATCTACCCATGAATGGTATGCTTGTTAAAGGATGTTTTATGGAAGTTTATGAGAGTTTGATGTTAGATAAACATCTTTTTCTAAGTGAATTTCATGAAAAATGAGCATATGGACTAGTTTGTAAAAGTTTTGAAATTAGTCATACCTATTAGAAATAATGAGAATTGATAATGGCTGTAGTAGAGAAAATGAATCAGCTAAGCATGTAGTCTAACAAAGTTGAATGAAAATTATTTTTCGAGCCTTGGGGCAAAAGTGCAAATATGAGAAAGCATAGGGGCAAAATAGTAATTTTGCCCAAGTATGAGTAAAGGGTCAATTTAGTCAATGTGAATATTAAATGATCTATTTATGACTATAGATCAAGAAAAACGAAGCCCGAATCGAAACCGAGGCAAGAACAAGGTCGAGGACTAAATTGCATACCTACCTACATTTTGTATATTGAGGTAAGTTTGTATGATTTCAAAGCTTTATGATTTATATCATTGAATTGCTTAGTATAATGTAAAATGTTATTATGAAAATGTTTAATTTTATGTTAAACAAAGAAATTAATGAAACCAAGCATGAGAAAGCCCCGATTTAAGTTGAATAGCTTAGGATACTCGATCTACCACATGAAACAAGAAAGTCTGTATAAGACCAAGCCGAGGCATGGCATCGGCAAGCAAGTAAGATATCATGTAAGTTATCATGTAAGTCCAAGGCAAGCATGGCATTGAATGAGTTATCATGTATGTCCAAGGCAAGCTTGGCATTGAGTAAGTTATCATGTAAGTCCAAGGCAAGCTTGGCATTGAATGAGTTATCATGTAAGTCCAAGGCAAGCTTGGCATTGAGTAAGATATCATGTAAGTCCAAGGAAAGGTTGGCATTGAGTAAGTTGTCATGTAAGTCCAAGGCAAGCTTGGCATTGAACAAGTTATCATGTAAGACCAAGGCAAGCTTGGCATTGAAAAGTTATCAAGAGAAAGAGATCCCATATAAGTCCAAGTTAAGGCATGGCATTGGTGAGAACAAGAAAGACTTCGTATAAGTCCATGTTAAGTCATGGCCTCGAAATTTAGATGAGATTTAGTATCCTCGGTTATTCATATAAATTCATCGGGCAAACGAGTTTAGCTCCAAAGAGATAACAAGAAAGCTAAGTAAGTAAAGTTATTATCAAGTGAAAACGAGTATTATTCATGTTATGAATGATAAATTAGAGATTATGATTATTATGTAAATGTATGCTTATCAATGTGATCAAGTGATACAGGTACATTGTTTACCTCACAAGTATGAGACTAGTAAGTATCATGAGATATGTAAGAATCAAGTATGAGCAAGTAAGCTTTATAGCTGAAATTATGATACCATTGTTTATGTAAAATGGGTTAAATTAAGCAAGTATGTTGTTATGTGCATTATATGCAAACTTACTAAGCTAAATGCTTACGTCTTTTATTCTTTCTTTCCATGTAGTTCCGCCAAGCTAATCTCGTGGATCATTGTCATCGGAGCTCGGAGCACACTATCAATCGCTATGTTGGTATAGCCAAGTTGTTTACATTAAGTATGGCATGTATAGGAAACATTTCATTTTGAGTATATGTCTTAGAAAGGGCAAAAGTATGGGTACATCAAGTTTATTATTCTTTTGTAAATGGCTAAGTGATTGGCCAAGTTTGACTAAGTATGTATGTTATTAATATCAATGAAGCATGTTATATTGTTCATGAAAGATGTAATAATTGAGTTGTTGAATTGAGCTTGAGTTTGGTCTAAATTTCAGGATGGCAATTGGCTTGGTAAATAGCCTCTAAGTGCCCAAACGGTTAGACACACGGGCGTGTGTCTAGGCCGTGCATAAACTGCACCTTATTCTTATAAGTAAGAATTGGCCACGGACTAATCCCACGGCCGTATGTTAAGGCCGTGCATGACACATGGTTAGAACATGGGCGTGTGCCCGGTCATGTGAAATAAGTCAGTATATCAAGATGTAGTACACGGTCTAAGTCCACGGGCGTGCCATGGCCGTATGTTATAAGTAAGAATGCTAAGGTTTTTCACACGGGCTAGGACCACGGGCGTGCCATGGCCGTGTGAAATTTGGCAGTAAGCTCAAGTTTTAAGCACGGTTGGGAGACATGGGCGTGTCTCAGGGTTACACGGGCGTGTCCCAACTCACATGGGTGTGTGACCCCTGTTTCAATGAAAAGTTTTCGATTAAGTTACGAAAGTTTACGGACATGAGTTTAAGGCCTCGTAGGCCCATGAAAAGTACAAGTTGATTAAGAAAGAGAATTTCTTATTTCAGAACGAAATTTTATAGCCCGTAAGTACATGATTAAGCAAGTTCAAGCATAGTAATGTCTCGTATTTGGTCTAAGCCTCGGACTCGGGTATGGGGTGTTACAAGTTTCGAATGACTTTATTTTAATTACTTTATTTTCATTGGGATGTAATAAGGCCTTGTATCTCCAATTTGACATTACATTTGGGTTTTATTATTGTTTCAACTGTCGAATTATTAAACTTAAATCAATTTTTAAAGTTTAACATGGTTTTCGAAATAACTATAACATATGGACGTTTTCTTAAAACATGACCTTTCTTCATAACTTAACAAGTTGCATAGATTTTAGGGTTTCTAAATCTTAAACTTAAGTTTTTAACTAAACAAAGTCATTTCGGAATTCTCCCTTTGATGTGACATCACCGGATTTGGCCATAACGTCTGGTCGGGTCTGGGGGTGTTATTGTGGACAAGTCGCTGGGTTAGAGTGTGGCAATGGACGTGGACGTGGAGCACCGGGCGGAGGTGCAGGTCATACTGAGGCGAGCCAGCCAGCTTTGGTTTATGCTACTCGTTGCCAGGAAGATGGGGATGCTCAAATGTTATAACGGGTATGTTTTGTGTGGATACGATATTTTAGGTATAGAAACTGTATGTGTGCAATGTCTATCTACTCCAGTAAGTAGGTTTTCTTTTTTTTGGTAAGTGTAAGAGGGTTCAATTAGAGTTAAAGTTTGTTAGTGTTATTAAAATCAGAGTGCGCAGCGAAAGCATAGTGGTGTGACTTGAGCGGTGCGATTAATAGTTAGTTGGAAATTTTGAGGACGAAATTTGTTTAAGGGGGGTAGAGTTGTAACGCCCCGAATTTTGGGCCTAGATGAATTGGGCTTTGGGTCTCAGAAAATTTTTAAGTGAGCAAGAAAATGAAAAATGACATGTTGGCTTTAAGGTTTAATAAACTTGGAGTGTCTAGGTGTAACACCCCGTACCTGAGACTGATGCTAGGGCTGGATACGAGACATTACCATACTTGGATTCACTTAAACATTCTCTTATAGGTGGAAAAATTTCGTTCCAACATAAAAACTTCTCTTTCTTAGTCTAATCATACATTTCATGGGCCTACAAGGCCTTAGGCACATAACTGATAACTTTCGGAACTTAATCAAAAACTTATCTTTGAAGCAGGGTTCACATGCCCATGTGACTTAGAACACGCCCGTGTACCCTTAGACATGCTCATGTCTACAAACTGTGGGGAGTTACTGACTATATTCACACGACCGTGCATGATTAGACACGCCCGTGTATAGACACACACGCCCATGTCCCTAGTTCGTGCCTCAGGCATTCTGCCAATTTACCCACGGCCAAGGCACACTCGTGCTTCCCAACCGTGGTCGACACTGACTGAATCCACACGACCTGAACACGCCCGTGTCCTAACCGTGTGTTATACACGGCTCAAACAAACGGCCGTGGGATATGATCATGGTATATCCTGACTCATAACATTATGGTGCAGGGTACACACGGCCTAGACACACGCCCGTGCGTCTAACCGTATGGGCACTTAAAGGCTATTTACCAAGCCATTTGCCACCCTGAAATCAAGATCAACTCAAACTCAATTCAATGCATCTCATAGACAATACTACATACTTCATTGACTTCAATAAACATACATACATAGACAATTTTGGCCAATCACCTAGCCAAATACTAAAGAACAATAAAAGAGGCATACACTTCATTAATTTCATCTTCATTGAAAAACAAAGAGTTTGCCAAATATTTGCCTAGCTCAAGAAATCATTTACAAAATGACTTACGGTCAACACTTTAACTAACAATTACAACTTGACAAAATACCCAAGTCCTATACATGTCATATTCAAAACAAGTCTAAAATTGTTATACCAAAGTGTTGTTGATAGTGTGATCTCTGAATCCCTGCGTCTACGATCTTCGAGTTATCTTGGTAATACTATAAGAAAGAAGGGCAATGAAAAGGGGTAAGCAATAAGCTTAGTAAGTTGCATGATAATAATTAGAAATCATACTCCTCATAAAAGAATAATTCATCCATAGTATTAGATAATTATATACAAACCAGGACCTCTTGACAATCCTTACTTACAATCGCCCATATCTAACGTTTATCGTAACACATATAGAGCCAATTTCTCATGACTCATTCAATAACACTTGTATTCATTCATATCTCTACGATAAGTATAAGGTCAATATCACATTCTCTAAGTGGTCTTATGTGAAGTCTCCTCTAGATACCAATGCCCTGTCCCGGGCATGGTCTTGTAGAGAATTACCTCTATGTGCTAATGCCATATCCCGGATATGGTCTTACGTCAGCTCTTGTCCCAACGCCGATGCCATGTTCCAAACATGGTCTTACACTGGCACTCATAATGTGGCCGATGCCATGTCCCAGACACGGTCTTACACTGGCACTCACATTGGATGATAGTATTTTTCGAATACCTCATGGTCCATTAGAACTTCAATATCACATTCATATAAACTTTTCAATTTATTGAAGTATCATGCATCAATAAGACATCAAGTATTCTCAATTATGCTAATACAATATTGTATTAAAAATCACACACAACTTACCTCGTTTCCAAAATGAGCTAGTTCTTCGGTTTAGTCCACGATTTTGTCCTTTCCCCGATCAAGGTGAATTCTCGTCTACTCTTGCTCTATAATAGCAAATTAGCTCATTTTAATCATTACATTAACATAAGCATCTCAATAATTATGCTTAGGTAAAATTACCATTTTACCCCTAGATTTTGGCAAAATGACCATTTTGCCCCTAGGCTCGGAAATTAATCCTAATCACATTTTTATCCTCCACAAGCCTAGGAAAACATTTAATGCTCTTAAAGCTATCATCAAAAATCAATATTCTACATACTTACTACAAAAGTTATAACCTTTTCATTAAGGTCCAATTTTGTGTTTTCATGCTAACACCCTTTTTAAAAGTTGTTCATCTAGTAACTAAAACTCAAGTCCTTCCATAAAAATGCAGCAAATAACTAAGGTAGCTCTCATGGTAGAACTCTAAACCTTTCACAACATTGCACAATAGTCCCCTCATTTGAAAGCTTAAGCTTTAGGGGTCTCAAAAGTACAATTATTCTCAAGAAAAGTTCACTAGAACACTTACTTGAGTAGATGAGAGCTTGCTGAAAATTTTGAAGGTTTCTACCCCTTCTATGCTGCTAATTTTCGTTGGAAGATGATAGGGGAAAAGATGATATCTTTTCTCTCCTTATTTTATTATTACAAGTCAAATTAGTCCACCTACTACTACTAACTTTGACTAAAATTGAAAATCTTGTCTCCCATGATTTCTTATGGCCGGGCAAGCCTCTTCCAAAGGCTAAATTGCCTTTTAAAGACCCCCAATTAACAAATCATGGCCATATGGTACTTTTAGCATGTAGAATGGAACTTTCGCACTTTATGCGATTTAGTCCTTTTTTTTGCAATTAAACATGAAATCGCTAAAATTAAAGTACCAAAATTGTCATGTTCATATGCTATTATGTTCTAACTCATAATATATCATGAAAATAATTTTCTCCAATCTTGGATTAGTGATCTCGAGATCACTATTCCGACTAGCCCCTAAATCGGACTGTTACACTAGGGGTGTTGGAGAAGTGCTGGGTTCGAACTTTGAGGAGAAGGAATTTTTAATTAATTATTAAAGAAACCAGGACGGTGAGTAGTTGGGCTTTTAGATAAAAATAGGGAAAGATGGCATCAAAGAGCCTTGTGGTGGAGTGGATAAGTGACGCCACTTAGGGTATAGGAAGGTGGCGTTATGGGCCAGCAAGGAGATCCTAGGTTCGAATCCTAGCTTAGTATTTTTTTTTTTGGAGTTTAATTTTGGCCTTCTAGAAGGTTGGAAGTGGTGTGATGATGGACTCTAAAAAGAGTGATCAAAATAGAAAATTTAGGAAAAGGATTGGGGAGTTATCGTGGAGAAAAATTAGGAGATGTGATGAGGAAGAGGTTGAGCCAAATTGGGATTTGGGGATAGGAAATTCGACTATAGGCTATAAACAGGTGTCGATTTTGGGGTTCTAGGCTAATGCAAAATTCTTTCTTTTTATTTTACAGAAAACTACTTTTCTCTCCAAATACCTGAAAGCCAAAATCCCTTATTCTTCCTCTTCTATTTTGCACTGATTTCTTCCCTTCCTTCTCATCAAACTCTTTTCTTTCCTTGGCTTCTAGTCTATTTCTTTTGTGCCAAATATTATTGGTCCCTAAAGTCCAGTATTCCTTTTTGCCGATTCCTTGTTGTTTTTCCACCATCACAAATCGGTTGTTGTTATCTACTCTTAATCAAGTTTTAAAAGCCGGATCTCGTTCAGTGACTATCTAGGCCGCAGGATCAAAGGTTGGATTCGGTAAGTACTTAGTCAACTTCCTTTAGTGTGTTTTGGTAAAAGCCGGAGGGCTATCTAACTCTTTCTTATCGTTAACCCTGTATTAACAATGGTAGGGTTCAAAGATCGCAAGCGTGGTAAGGATGCTAGCAAGTGGTAAGTGTACTCATCTCAATTGTGGATTAGTAAGTGGCCGAATGTAAGTGTGGCTTATAGAGGTGACTTGTGTGGAATACGAGTCACTTGACTTTTGATATTATATGTGTTGGTGCAGATCTAGGGGATATTCGTGAATAGTAGCTAAGGAAGGGCTACTAGAACTGGTGGCACACGGTAAGGTTATTGTAACACCCCATACCCGAGTTCGAGACTAAGACTGGATACGAGACATTACCATGCTTGAACTCACTTAAACATGTACTTACGGGCTATAAAATTTTGTTCCAGATTAAAAACTTCTCTTTCTTAGTCAAATCAGACATTTCATAGGCCTACGAGGCCTCAGACTTACGTCCCAAAACTTTCATAACTCATCTGGAAACTTTCTCTCGAAACAGGGGTCACACGTCCGTGTGACTTGGGACACGCTCGTGCACCCCTAAAACATGCCCGTGTCTTTCACCCGTGGTGGATACTAGCCTTGGCATTCTGACTTATTCACACAGTCTATACACACGCTCGTGTGCATTAGCCATGTGACAATTCAATTACTAAGTGTGAAGTGCGGACTTCACACACCCGAAACACGCCCATGTGCTAACTAACGTGGTGGTGCACGGCCTAAACACACGCCGCAGTGTTATTAGCCCGTGGTCTATCCCGACTTAAAACACTAATGTGCGGGGACACACGGCTTAGACACACGCCTGCGTGTGTCCATCCGTGTGGGCACTTAGAGGCTATTTACCAAGCCAATCGCCACCACAAATCAAGACCAAACCCATGCTCAATTCAGCAACTCAAGTATTACATCTAACATGAACAAGGATGCATACTTCATTGATAAATTAAAACATACGTACATAACCATTCATGACTCATCTCTTTGGACATATACAAAAAGAATACTAAGCTTGATAACCAACACTTTGGCTAATTTTAAAACATAACTCAAAATGAAATGCTTCCTATAAATGCCATACTTAATATAAACACTTGGCTATACCAAAATATCGATTGATAGTGTGCTCCGAGCTTCGATGACGATGATCCACGAGATTAGCTTGGCGGGACTACATGGAAAGAAAGAATAAAGGACGTAAGCATTTAGCTTAGTAAGTTTGCATGTAATTCTCGTAGCAATATATTTGCTTAACATTAACCATTCATCATAAACAATGGCATTATGAATCTCAAGTATTTAAGCTTACTTACTCTTACTGATTCTTACATATCTCATGGTACTTACTATTCTTATGCTCGTACGGTAAACAATATACATGTATCACTTGATCACATAGATCAGTATACTTTACTATGATAAGTACAATCTCAACTTCATCATTCATATCATGAATAATACTCTTAACTAGCATAACTTGATAATAACTTTACTTAACTTTCTTACTATATCATTTGAGCTTTACTCTCTTACCCGATGAATTTCTATGAATAACCAAGGATACTGAATCTCATCCCACATAACTCGATGCCAAAGCCATATCCTCGATATGGTCTTACATGGGATCTCTCATCTTGGTATTGATGCCATGTCTTGACATGGACTTACTCAAAGTCTTCCTTGTGTGTTCCCTTGGGAACTTACCATTGCCATGTCTTGACATGGTCTTACTTGGTATCTTTACTCATCAACTGGTCAATGCCGAGCCTTGGCTTGGACTTACATGAAATCTTTCTTGTTACTCACCAATGCCATGCCTTGGCTTGGACTTACATGAAATCTCTATCTCTTTATAACTTTTCAATGCCAAGACTTGTCTTGGACTTACATGATAACTTTGCTTAGAGACTCACCAATGCCATGCCTTGGCTTGGGCTTATATGGGTCTTCATCTCATAATAACTCTTCAATTCCAAGACTTGTCTTGGTCTTACATGATAACTTGCTTGATTGCCGATGCCATGCCTTGGCTTGGTCTTATACGGACTTTCTCATTTCATGTGATAGATCGAGTATCCTAAGTAATTCAACTTCAATCGATACTTTCTCATGCTTAATCTCATTATCTTCTTTGTTTATCATAACATCAAACATTTTCATGGTAATATTGTACATTATGCTAAGCAGTTCAATGATATAAATCATAAAGCTTAGAAATCATACAAACTTACCTCAATATACAAAATGTATGTAGATATGCAATTTAGTCCTCGACTTTGTTCTTGCCTCGGTTTCGATCCGGGCTTCGTTTTTCTTGATCTATAATAATAATTAGATCATTTAATACTCACATTGACTAAATTGACTTTTAACTCATACTTTGGCAAAAATACTATTTTGCCCCTAAACTTTCTCTTATTTGCACTTTTGCCCCTAGGCTCGTAAAATGATTCTCATTTAACTTTCTTAAACATCATGCTTAGCTGATTCATTTTCTCTACTATAACAATCATCAATTCTCACTATTTCTAATAGGTATGACCAATTTCATAACTATTACAAATTAGTCCATACTATCATTTTTCATGAAATTCACTAAGGAAAAGATGTTTATCTAACATCAAACTCTCATAAACTTCCATAAAATATCATTTTACATGCATGATACACATGGGTAGATTTTTGAACATGCTTTTTAGCTCATCTTATAGCTAAAAATAGCTAATTCATAATACGAGGACTCCAAAAATACAAAGAATATTAAAAACGAGGCTAGGATGACTTACTTGCAAGCTTCAAAAATTTGAAGAACCCTAGCTATGGATTCTTCCAATTTTCGGTACAAGGAAGAAGATGAATTAAATTTTTATCATCTTTTTCCTATTTTAATCATTTAATTGGTTAATGACCAAAATGCCCTTCTCTTTAAAAATTTACAAATTACTAACTCATGTCCATTTTTGTCCAAAACTTATAATTTGGGCAAATTTCTATTTAAGGACTTCTAATTTATATTCTAAAGCTATTTCATACAAAAAGCTTCTAGAAACTCATATTTTGCAACTTTTGTAATTTAGTCCTATTTGATCATTCCATGTCAATTTCACAAAATTTCTACATGGAACTTTAATACTATCATGCAAACATGTCATAAACCTTAAGAACTCAATTTACTAACTCAAATTTGTGGTCTCGCACCACTATTCAGACTAGGCCCTGAATCGGGATGTTACAATTCCCCCCTCTTAGGAATTTTCGTACTCAAAAATCTTACCAGCAAACAGGTTTGGGTACTGGTTTCTCATGCTCTCTTCTGGTTCCCACGTAGCTTCTTCTATTCCATGTCTTTGCCACAATACTTTTACCAGGGCAATACTTTTATTCCTTAGCTGCTTGACTTCTCGAGCTAAAACCTTAATTGGTTCTTCACCATAAGTCATGTCGGGATGAATCTCTATCTCTGATGGGGTAATTACATGTGATGGATTGATCGGTAGCGTCTCAACATTGACACGTGAAACACATCGTGAATCTTTTCTAGCTCTGATGGCAAAGCCAATCGATAAGCTACCGGCCCAACTCTTTCAGTAATCTCGTATGGTCCGATAAAACATGGACTCAACTTGCCTTTACGACCAAATCTGAGAACCTTTCTCCATGGTGACACTTTCAAGAAAACTTTATCCCCGACTTGGTACTCTATCTCTTTCCTTCTTAAATTTGAATAGGATTTTTATCTGCCTGAAGCAGCTTTTAAACTTTCTCGTATCACTTTCACTTTCCCCTCAGTTTCTCTAACCAAATCAACCCCGTGAATTTGGTTTTCCTTGAGTTCAGTCCAATATAGAGGCGTTCGGCACTTACGCCCATATAAAGCCTCATAAGGCGCCATCTTTAAACTCGACTGAAAACTATTATTGTAGGCAAATTCTACCAATGGGAGAAACTTTTCCCAACTGCCTCAAAATTCAAGAATACAACATCTGAGCATATCCTCGAGTACTTGAATTAACCTCTCCGACTGACCGTCAGTTTGAGGATGAAAAGCGGTACTAAAGTTCAACTTTGTACCCAAGGCCTCTTGTAACTTCTTCCAAAATCTGGATGTAAACCTCGAATCTCTATCCGAGATGATTGACTACGGAACATCGTGAAGCCTTACTATTTCTGAAACGTACAAGTTTGCCAACTTGTCTAGTGAGTAATCAACTCGTATAGGTATAAAATGGGCTGACTTTGTAAGTCTATCAACCACGACCCATACAGCATCTTTCTTGCTCAGAGACAACGGTAAACCTGTTACAAAATCCATAGTAATACGGTCCCATTTCCACTCCGGAACCAAAATAGGTTGAAGCAAACCCGAAGGTACTTGGTGTTCAGCCTTTACTTGCTGACAAATCAAGCATATGGAAATGAACTCTGAAATATCTTTCTTTATTCTCGACCACCAATATTATTGCTTCAAGTCATTATACATCTTGGTACCACCCGGATGTACAGATAAACATCCGTTATGGGCTTCACACAAAATTCGCTGAATAAGCTCTTCTTTTCTCAGTACACAAACTCTATCTTTGAACATCAGACTTCAATTGGGACTAATCAAGAAATCAGACTCAACATCTGTCTCGCACTGAGCTTTCTTTACTTGCAATCCACTATCTTCTTTTTGAGCTCCAATGATCTCTTGGAGGAAAATTGGTCTAGCTCTCAACTCAGCTAGAATAGAACCATCATCGGATAAAGTCATCCGTGAATTCATTGCCCTTAATGCAAATAGGGACTTTCTACTCAAAGCATCGATGACCACAGTCGCCTTGCCGGGATGGTAGTCAATGACCAATTCATAGTCTTTTATCAACTCTAACCATCTCCACTGCCATAAGTTCAACTCTTTCTGCATCATCAAGTACTTCAAACTTTTGTGATCGGTGAAGATCCTACATCTCTCACCATATAGGTGGTGTCTCCATATCTTCAATGCGAAGACTATGGCAGCCAACTCTAGATCGTGGGTCGGATAATTCTTCTCATGTGGCTTCAACTGTCTTGAGGCGTAAGCAATCACTTTGCCCTCTTGCATAAGTACACAGCCTAATCCATTTAAGGATGCATCACTGTAAATCACAAATTCTTTCCCTGTCTCAGGTTGTAATAAACTGGAGCTTCTGTCAACATCGCTTTCAATTTCTCGAAACTTTGTTGGCATCTTTCTGTCCACTCAAACTTCACATTTTTCTGTAACAATTTAGTCATCGGGGTTGCAATCATAGAAAACCCCTTGACGAATCGTCTATAATAGCCAGCTAGGTCTAGAAAACTTCTAACCTCAGAGACATTTCTCGGTGGATTCCAGTCCATTATGGCCGAAATCTTACTTGGATCTAATCAGACTCCATCTCCCGAGACAATATGTCCCAGAAATCCTACTTCCTTGAGCCAAAATTCACTTTTACTGAACTTGGCATATAATTGATTTTCTTGAAGAGCCTGTAAAATTGTCCGTAAGTTCTCAGCATGCTCATTCTCATCTCGGGAATAAATCAGTATGTTGTCAATGAAAACGACTACAAACTTGTCGAGGTATGGTCTTAAAATGCAGTTCATTAAGTCCATGAATACCGCAGGAGCATTGGTCAAACCAAAGGGCATGACTAAAAATTCATAATGCCCATACCTTGTTCGAAAAGTTGTCTTGGACACATCCGATTCCTTTACTCTCACCGGTAGTACCCGATCTCAAGTCTATCTTAGAGAACACAGTGGCTCCCTTCAATTGATCGAACAAATCATCGATCCTTGGCAATGGGTACTTGTTCTTTACTGTCACTTTATTAAGTTGACGGTAATCTATGCACAATCTCATGGTGCCATCTTTCTTTTTCACAAATAAAACTGGAGCACCCCATGGAGAAAAACTTGATCTCGCAAAACCTTTATCTGTCAACTCTTGCAACTGTGACTTCAACTCTCTCAACTCCGTTGGAGCCATTCTGTAAGGAGTAATAGATATTAGTACAGTATCAGGAGCTAGCTCAATGCTGAACTCAACCTCTCTAACTGGTGGTAGTCCTGGTAATTCTTCGGGAAAAACATCCACGTACTCAAACACTCTCGGTACTGACTCAATCTTTAACTCTGTTTCTCTATCATTCATCACAAAGGCTAAATATGCCTCATACCCTTTTCTTATGTATCTCTGTGCCGTCATATGAGAAATCATTGCCGGTGACCTACCTTGTTCATCTGATTTTACATGGAGAATGTTCCCATTCTCACATTTCATCTCAATGTACTTTTTCCCACAATTTACTATTACATCATGGGCAGTCAACCAGTCCATACCAAGAATGATGTCAAACTCATCAAATGGTAGCAACATAAGATTTGCTTTAAAGTAATGACCTCTAATCATTAATGGACAATCTTTACATACTTCATCAACTAACACACTCTTGCCTAAAGGATTAGACACCTTGATCGTAAATTTTGTAGAATCTATAGGCATATTCATACTGGATACTAGTTTCATACAAATGTAAGAGTGTGTGGATCCGGGATCTATTAAAGCAATAACTTTGATATCATAAAGATAAAAGGTACCCGTAATAACATCAAGAGAAGATGCCTCTTCGCGAGCGCGAATGGCATAAGTCATTCCAGGTGCCCTACCCTCGGGTCTCGCAGCCTGCTCTCTAGGGTTACCTCTTCCACTTGCCCCACTTCCTAGGTTCCTCTACGATCTTCCTCTGACCACACTCCCGAATCTCGGGTTCTGAGCTCTATCTTCTTTCATTGTCCCTGGACAATCTTTTATGTAGTGGTCCTGGGAAACATGCATTTTCATGTGCTCGACATTCACCAAGATAACGTCTACCACACTATGGGCATTCGGGTCTATCCGATCGGATGTTCCCCACACTAGCAACTGAGGTCGTCTGTGCCTTACTTCCTGAATACTGCTTACTCTTGTCCTTCCTTCAAAACCCAGTGGAAGTAGCCGATCGGGTGGAGAAATCTCTTGACTTCTTGGATGAGGATTGGATTGACTTATTCCACTGTCTCTTTTTAGAGTCACGAGACTCTACTTTAGATTTTCTCTTTTCCTTTACTAGTTCTTCGGCTTTACAAGCCCTCTCTACTAGCACAACGAATTCATTTAATTCTAGGACAGCAACAAATAATTTGATGTCCTCATTTAGCCCATCTTCAAATCTCTTACTCATGATGGCCTCGGTGGACACGCATTCTCGAGCGTATTTGCTGAGCCGTACAAACTCACGCTCAAAATCAGTCACAGACATCTTGCCTTGCTTTAACTCTAGAAATTCTTTTCTTTTCTGGTCCACGAACCTTTGACTGATATACTTTTTCTTGAACTCTTCTTGGAAAAATTCCCATTTGATCTTTTCCCTCGGTACCACCGACACAAGGGTGTTCTACCATTGGTAAGCAGAATCTCTTAAAAGAGAGACTACACACTTCATGCATTCCTCAGGTGTGCATGACAACTCATTAAATACCCTGATAGTATTTTCTATCCAGAACTCAGCCTTTTCCAGATCATCATCTTTTCTAGCCCAGAATTCTTCTACCCCATGTTCCCTAATCCTATCAACCGGAGGCTTCTCTCCTCTTACCACCTCTACTACTTGAGGGGCTACTGGGATAGGTTGAGGAATAGGTGAGGGTGGAGGGGGTTGTGCATTCGGGTTCGTATGAACGAACTCCGTATACCATATGTTCATCATGTGGAGGAAGGGTTCTCTAGCCTCTTCTCCTCCTTCTTGACTCACCGTAGTGGGTCTATTCTCATTCTTGTTCGGCACCGTCCCTTCAGCGGGATCCGGCGCATTACTTTCTACGTCATCCGCCATAGCTCTATCGGGATCCATTTACTAAATGTATAAACATAATTTAAGTCATCAGGAGTCATCACACTATCATTATAAAAATATTCTTACGTATGGCATGTATAGCTAGACTCGTGCTCGTGCTACACTAGTCCTAGAATCGACTAAACCGTAGCTCTGATACCACTAAATGTAACACCCCATACCCGAGTCTGAGACTAAGACTGGATACGAGACATTACCATGCTTGAACTCACTTAAACATGTACTTACGGGCTATAAAATTTCGTCTCGAATTAAAAACTTCTCTTTCTTATTCAAATCAGACATTTCATGGGCCTACGAGGCCTCAGACTTACGTCCCAAAACTTTCGAAACTCATCTGGAAACTTTCTCTCGAAACAGGGGTCACACGTCCATGTGACTTGGGACACGCCCGTGCACCCCTAAAACATGCTCGTGTCTTTCACCTGTGGTGGATACTGGCAAATTACACACGGCCTGGACACGCCCATGGCCCTGGCCCATGTACCAAACCTTGACATTCTGACTTATTCACACGGTCTATACACACGCCCGTGTGCTTTAGCCGTGTGACAATTCATTTACTAAGTGTAAAGTGCAGACTTCACACTCCCAGGGCACACGCCCATGTGCTAACCGTGTGGTACAGACGGCCTAAACAAACGGCCGTGTTATTAGCCCATGGTCTATCCTGACTTAAAACACTAATGTGCAGGGGACACACGGCTTAGACACACGCTCGTGTGTCCATCCGTCTGGGCACTTGTAGGCTATTTACCAAGCCAACTGCCACCCTGAAATCAAGACCAAATCCATGCTCAATTCAGCAACTCAAGTATTACATCTAACATGAACAAGGATGCATACTTCATTGATAGATTAAAACATACGTACATAATCATTCATGACTCATCTCTTTGGCCATATACAAAAAGAATACTAAGCTTGATAACCAACACTTTGGCTAATTTTAAAACATAACTCATAATGAAATGCTTCCTATAAATGCCATACTTAATATAAACACTTGGCTATACCAAAATATCGATTGATAGTTTGCTCCGAGCTCCGATGACGATGATCCATGAGATTAGCTAGGCAGAACTACATGGAAAGAAAGAATAAAGGACGTAAGCATTTAGCTTAGTAAGTTTGCATGTAATTCTCGTAGCAATATATTTGCTTAACATTAACCATTCATCATAAACAATGGAATTATGAATCTCAAGTATTTAAGCTTACTTACTCTTACTGATTCTTACAAATCTCATGGTACTCACTATTCTCATGCTCATTTGCAAACAATATACCAGTATCACTTGATCACATAGATCAAGATACTTTACTATGATAAGTATAATCTCAACTTCATCATTCATATCATGAATAATACTCTTAACTAGCATAACTTGATAATAACTTTACTTACATAACTTTCTTACTATATCATTTGAGCTTTACTCTCTTGCCTGATGAATTTCTACGAATAACCGAGGATACTGAATCTCATCCCACATAACTCGATGCCAAAGCCATATCCTCGATATGGTCTTACATGGGATCTCTCATCTTGGTATTGATGCCATGTCTTGACATGGACTTACTCAAAGTCTTCCTTGTGTGTTCCCTTGGGAACTTACCATTGCCATGTCTTGACATGGTCTTACTTGGTATCTTTACTCATGAACCGGTCAACACCGAGCCTTGGCTTGGACTTACATGAAATATTTCTTGTTACTAACCGAAGCCATGCCTTGGCTTGGACTTACATGAAATATCTATCTCTTTATAACTTTTCAATGCCAAGACTTGTCTTGGACTTACATGATAACTTTGCTTGGAGACTCACTAATGCCATGCCTTGGCTTGGGCTTATCTGGATCTTCATCTCATTATAACTCTTCAATGCCAAGACTTGTCTTGGTCTTACATGATAACTTGCTTGATTACCGATGCCATGCCTTGGCTTGGTCTTATACGGACTTTCTCATTTCATGTGATAGATCGAGTATCCTAGGTAATTCAACTTCAATCGGGACTTTCTCATGCTTAATCTCATTATCTTCTTTGTTTATCATAACATCAAACATTTTCATGGTAATATTGTACATTATGCTAAGCAGTTCAATGATATAAATAATAAAGCTTAGAAATCATACAAACTTACCTCAATATACAAAATGTATGTAGATATGCAATTTAGTCCTCGACTTTGTTCTTGCCTCGGTTTCGATCCGGGCTTCGTTTTTCTTGATCTATAATAATAATTAGAACATTTAATACTCACATTGACTAAATTGACTCTTAACTCATACTTTGGCAAAATTACTATTTTGCCCTTAAACTTTCTCTTATTTGCACTTTTGCCCCTAGGCTCGTAAAATAATTCTCATTTAACTTTATTAAACATCATGCTTAGCTGATTCATTTTCTCTACTATAACAATCATCAATTCTCATTATTTCTAATAGGTATGACCAATTTCATAACTATTACAAATAAGTCCATACTATCATTTTTCATGAAATTCACTAAGGAAAAGATGTTTATCTAACATCAAACTCTCATAAACTTCCATAAAAAATCTTTTTACAGGCATGATACACATGGGTAGATTTTTGAACTTGCTTCTTAGCTCATCTTATAGCTAAAAATAGCTAATTCATAATACGAGGACTCCAAAAATACGATGAATATTAAAAATGGGGCTAGGATGACTTACTTGCAAGCTTCAAAAATTTGAAGAACCCTAGCTATGGAGTCTTCCAATTTTTGGCACAAGGAAGAAGATGAATGAAATTTTTATCATCTTTTTCCTATTTTAATCATTTAATTGTTAAATGGCCAAAATGCCCTTCTTTTTAAAAATTTACAAATTACTAACTCATGTCCATTTTTGACCAAAACTTATAATTTGGGCAAATTGCTATTTAAGGACTTCTAATTTATATTCTAAAGCTATTTCATACAAAAAGCTTCTAGAAACTCATATTTTTGCAACTTTTGCAATTTAGTCCTATTTGATCATTCCATGTCAATTTCACAAAATTTCTACATGGAACTTTAATACTATCATGCAAACATGTCATAAACCTTAAGAACTCAATTTACTAACTCAGATTTGTGGTCTCGCACCACTATTCCGACTAGGCCCTAAATCGGGATGTTATAGTTATGGTAAGGCTTCGGTTCTTTTGGGTAAATATTATGGTTAAGTGGGTGATTGATTGGAGATTGGTATTGGTTGTAGGTTCAATGCTGGGGATAGTGTAGCACGTCCCATTAACCAGGTGTGTGCATACACTTCACACACGACAAATCGACAAAAGCCAAAATCCCGAAAACCCAGAGTGCCGATAAGCCGAAAAGCTGAAAGGTTGGCACCGGCAACCACACGAGCGTGCGAACATTTGTGTGGGAACACCAATATGATTATCGGGGCCAAGAGAGTGATCTCATGGTCTCGGGCCACTGTTTGGCTGACCGGGCCAGACGGGGCTAAATTGGCCTGCCGAGCTCGTGGGCCCAAATCGGCAAGAGTTGATATGTGAAATTGAATGATGGATTGATATGGATGGTTGTATGATTTGATTATGAGTGGGCTTAATGGGCTATTTGGACATGATTGGGCTTAGTGGGCCTTATGGGATTTTAGAAATGCATGCTAGGGTTTAATGGACTCTAGGCCTAGTTCTGATAAATTCTTAAATAGCATAAAACTTATTTTTAATAATCAAACATGTCTGTGGACAAGTCATTAGGTTAGAGTGTGGAAATGGACATGTGCATGTCTAGGATTGGATCTAGGGAGAGCTTGGTACTTAAGCGGTCCTAGTGACCCACCTCCTCTTCACTGGAATCCTACCTGGTGCATAGTGTCTGTTCACTTTAGCCGCAAGGACTTGTTGATGGGCCAAAGTTCATAACTAAAACCCGAGATGAAAGAAATTGCGAAAATACCCCTGTAGGGTAGAATTACGAAAATACCCTTGTAGGGTAGATTTACTAAAATACCCCTGGGTAGTGAAATGACGAAAATACCCCTAGGTGCTTAATGTGTGAAAATGTGTTTGTTCCATTCATGAGATATATGTTGCACTTGGGTGGGTTTGATGATATGGAGGAAGATATTTGAGGATTGCATAGTCGCTAGACTATCGTGGATCCACCGGTGGCTTTAAGCCCATTAAATCTTTAGCAGCCTTGCTACAACGTTTGAGTAGTGCCGCTGTTGGTGCTACCTTCGGAGTGTAGGGATGGGTGGGTTGATATTTATATCCCCACAGGAGTGTAGGGTTGGAAGGGAAATGGAGTGCAGGGTTGGATTTGGGATGGGAGCATTGCATTCATGTGATACTGATATGATATGAGGTCATTGTGGGCTAAAGCCCAAGACCACCGATTTCGATAGGGCTTAGGCCCAATGTGATAATTGCATTTTGGTTTGATTACCAAGGGTCGTACACACTGAGTTTCGAAACTCACACCCTTTTACTTAATGTTTCAGGTGACTCTCAGTAAACGGCTCGATGTGGAGGATGACTCGGAGGGGGCCACACTGCAAACTACTTAGAAGTTTTTAATTAGTTTCGATTGACTTTATTTTAATTACTTTATTTTCATAGGGATGTAATAAGGCCTTGTATCTCCAATTTGACTTTACATTTGGGTTTTATTATTGTTTCAACTGCCGAATTATTAAACTTAAATCAATTTTTAAAGTTTAACATGGTTTTCGAAATAACTATAACATATGGACGTTTTCTTAAACCATGAGCTTTCTTCATAACTTAACAAGTTGCATAGATTTTGGGGTTTCTAAATCTTAAACTTATGTTTTTAACTAAACAAATTCGTTTCGAAATTCTCCCTTTGATGTGACATCACCAGATTCGGCCATAACGTCTCGGCCGGGTCTGGGGGTGTTACAAGGTTCACACGAGACTTCTCGGATTTTAACAACTTGTCGACTTATGGATACACTCGAATTTCATATACATTCGACCTCAGTGGATATTCATAGAAATTTACATTTCATATATGTACGATAATTCAATTCAAATACATTTATTTGTATATCGACTTACCTCGGATTCGGATAGTTGATCAGATTCGATTATTCGACTACTTTCGCTTTCCCGCGATCTAAGTCCGATTTCTTTGGTTGTTGATCTATACATATTTGAATTTAATCCATTTATTCACTAATTCATTCAATTCAATCCAAGAACACATATTTAGGGCAATTCGCAAATTAACCCTCACATTTTCACATTTGGACATTTTTGTCCTTAATTCACAAAATCACAAAATACATAAAATTATCATATACCCATGCTTAGCCGAATACACACTATACTCATATCAATCCATGCATTTCATTTATTTCACAAATTAGTCCTTCAAAATATTATTTTCACAATTTAGCCCTAATTAGCTAAATTCACAAAAAATCAAGAACAAAACATGTTCATTAAACACATATATTTCATTTAACACCAAAACTCATCACAAATCTCACCATTTCATCAATGGCACATCTCATAAACATCATCAATTCTTCAAATTACAACATGGGCTTGATAGTAGACTAAGCAACAATCTCAAAAACATAAAAATCATTAAAAACCAAAGTCAAAACATACCTTAATTATGCAATTCTATGGCCGAACCCTAACTTGGATTTTCTTTTCTTTTCCTTTCTTCAATTTCGGCACTCAAAAGATGATAATGGCCATCTAATATGTTTGTTTTATTATAACATATATAATTAATCCATTTACCAAATTAACCTTTTAATAATAATATAATATATCACATAATAGTTGGTTAAAATGTCCATCCACCGTCCACTATCAATAAAAATAGGCTAATTGCCTTTTAAGGGCTTCACATTTAAAAGCCATATCAAATAGGTGTCTTTTCATAAAGCATGCAAATTTGCATTCAATGCAATTTAATCCTGTAACATCCCGGTTTAGGGCCTAGTCAGAATAATGGTGTGAGACCACAAATTCGAGGGTTATAAATGAGTTTTTGAGGTTTATGCCTTGTATGCATGCTAGTGTGAAAGTTTCATGAAGCAATTTTATGAAATTAGGGTTGAATTATCCAAAAGGACTAAATTGCAAAAGTTGCAAAATGTGTGTTTCTAGAAGCTATATGTGTGAAATAGCTTTAGATTATTAATTAGAGGTCCTTAAATAGAAATTTATCCAAATTCTAATATTTGGACAAAATTGGGCATGGATGAGTTAAAATTTGAAGTTTATCAAAAAGGGCATTTTGGTCATTTAGTTATTAAATGATTAAATAGGTGAAAAGATGACAAAAATTCACTCATCTTCTCCCCCAAGCTGCTGAAAATTCCAATAGCCATTGTTAGGGCTCTTTCAATTTTTCAAGCTTGCTAGTAAGTGCTCCTAAGCCCGGTTTTTGATATTATTCGTATTTTTGAAGTCCTAGTAGCATGAGTAAGCTATTTTTAGCTATTTGATGGGCTATAAAGGATGTTCAAAAATGTGGTCATCTATGACATGCATGAATTTTGTTGTTTTATGGAAGATTATGAAAGCTTGATGTAGTAGAAACATCTTTTGTGAAGTGATTTTCCATGAAAATGCATGTAGGGACTTGATTGTGAAAATCTTAAGTTTGGTCATACATGTGTGTTTTAGTGAGAATTGATGATAGATTTAGTTGAATAAGTGGTTCGGCTAAGCATGAAATGCTAGAAAGTTGAATAAAAATCACTTTATGAGCCTTTGGGACTAAAGTGTAAATATGAGAAAGTTTAGGGGCAAAATAGTAATTTTGCTAAAGTATGAGATGTGGGTCAATTTAGTCAATGTATGTATTGAATAAGCTGATTTATTCATTATAGATCAAGAAAGACGAAGCCCGGATCGAAACTGAGGCAAAAGCAATGTGGTGGACTAAATTGCATATTTCTATACTTTTAAGTATCGAGGTAAGTCTATGCATAAACAATGCATTCATACTTACAATTTGTTTATGGTAGCTAGTGTGCAGCTTGTTCGAGATTGATTGAGAACCTATGTGGTCCAAGTAGAATGAATGTAGTAGAATTGTGAATGGATGTTTAATTGAGTAAGTAGACATGTGAATGTGTAGTGATAATGCTAGATGGTAGGCTAAGTGCGATACCATCCTAATGCATATTGACGATGAGCAGGCTATGTGCGATGCTATCATGAGGTATATCATTTAGTGGGCTAAGTGAGAAACCCCTATGAATACCTTTGTGTTAGGCTAAGTGCGATACCACCTTATTAATCGATTATGGTGTGCTAAGTGCGAAACCACCGAGACATTTGCTGTTTGGGTTAACTGTGTGGATTAGCCATGTGATTGCATTATTGAGTAAAATAGCTGTGTGGATGTATTATTAAGTTAATTAGCTGTGTGGATGAATTATTGAGAAATAATGATGTCTTGTATATTGTGTAAATGTGACATTGAATGCAGGGGTGCATTTTGATGGTTATGAGTATGTGACTCATGATGTGTTGGAAGTGTGGTAAGGGTTAGAAAGAGTAAGCATAGTTGTTCATTACCTTTGGTAGTATAATGCTAATTGTTGTTTAGCTTATACTATGATGCTTAATTGTTTATGTGTAAACTTACTATGCTCAAAGCTTACTCCTTTTCTTTTCCCTTGTCTTATAGAGTAAAAGTGTTGAATCGAGATACGGGGATCAATTGAAAGATTGCCCACACTATCAGCACACTTTGGTACATGAGACTTAATATTTTGTATATGGCATGTATGGGGACTAGACAAGTTAGTGAATTTTGTTGTAAATGGCTAAGATGTGTTGGCCTTTAGATGGATAGCTTATTTTGTATAATGCCATGGTTGTTGGCTATTACATTATATGAAAGAAAGATGTAGTTTTCTATGTGAGATTGCACTTCAAATTGAGTTGATTATGATTGTGTTAGATGAGTATATGTTGTGTATGCTAGAGGGGTGGAAAGAACTTGGCACATAGCTTTGTTCTTGTCCATGTGGATAGACACACGGGCGTGTGTCTAGGCCATGTGTGACACACGGCCAGCCCACGGGCGTGTGACTCAGCCGTGTGTCCCCTGCATATTAGTATTTCAAATCAGAATAGACCACGGACTAGCCACACGGGCGTGTGTCTAGGGCGTGTGGGATTAATCAGCATTGGCCACGGGCTACCTACACGGGCGTGTGTCTAGACTCTAGGCCGTGTTAAAGTAGTTAGTGTGCACCACGGGTGGTAAGCACGGGCGTGTGCCTTGGCCATGGGGCATTAGCAGAATGCTGGGTTTTTAGGCACGGTTTGGGGACATGGGCGTGTGTGTCCATGCACGGGCGTGTCTAATCTTGCACGGGCGTGTGAGACCTGTATAAAAGAGAAAAATTTTAAGATTGGAAAAAGTTTCGGTTTAGTCTCGAGAGCCCTCGTGTGTATGAGTGAGGCCTCATAAGTCGAGAATGAGGTTGTTGAGATGACTTCAGAGAGTAGTTACGACGAGCCTAAGTGGCGATCAAGTGGTTTGAGTTCGGTAACGCCTCAAGCCCGGTTCCGGCGTAGAACCCGGGTAAGGGGTGTTACATTTAGTGGTATCAGAACTATGGTTTAGTTGGTTCTAGGACTACCGTAGCAGTTGTAAGAGTCTAGCTATACATGCCATAAGTGTACAATGATAGTGTGGTGGTTTATGATGATTTTAAATCTTGTTTTATATAGAATATGGATTCCGATTCATTGACTGCTGATGAAGCAGCTAGTAATGTGCCGGCTCCTGCGCAAGGAACCGCGCCCGTTGAGAGTGGACCCGAGGTTAAGGGTCAAGGGGAAGAGGCACGGGAAGCCTTTCTCCAGATGATGAGCAATTGGTACTTGGATTATGTTCGAGCGAACCCTAATGCTCAACCTCCTCCACCTCCTCCTCTTATACCTCAGCCAAATCCAGTGCTCCTCAAGGTATGGATGTAGTGAGGATATCGAAACCCCCGGTGGATAAGATTAGGAAGCACGGGGCTGAGGAGTTTAGAGCTAAGGTAGATGATGACCCAGAGAGGGCGGAGTTCTGGTTGGAGAACTTGGTGAGGGTGTTCGATGAACTCTTATGTATGCCTGAAGAGAGTTTGAAGTATGCCGTATCATTGCTGAGAGATTCGGCATACCATTGGTGGAAGACGTTGACGCTAGTTGTCCCGAGGGAGCGGGTGACGTGGGACTTCTTTCTGGAAGAGTTCCGGAAGAAGTATATAAGCCAGAGGTTTACTGATCAAAAAAGGAAGGAATTCCTTGAGTTGAAACAAGGAAGAATGACAGTGGCGGAATATGAGCGTGAGTTTGTTAGGCTTAGCAAATACGCTCAAGAATGTGTATCGACTGAGACCATCTTGTGTAAGAGGTTCGAAGATGGGCTGAATGAGGACATCAAACTTCTAGTGGGCATTTTGGAGTTCAAAGAATTTGTGGTATTAGTTGAGAGGGCAAGTAAGGCCGAAGAGCTGAGTTCAGAAAAGAGGAGGGCTGTGAGTGAAGCCCGAGATGCTAGAATGAGGCCAATGGGCAAGTCATACCAAGCCCAGTCGAAAAGATCCAAGGAAGTGAATTCTCGGACGATAGCACCAGTGGGTTATTCGCATCGAGACTTGGGAAATACTTGCTCTGGTTCGAGAGTCCAAGCTCCCTCGATGGAAAGTGTGGGCAATACAAAGAGTAAACCGGAGTGTCCAAGTTGTGGCAGGTATCACACCGGAGAGTTTTGGGGAAATATTCAAAAATGTTATAAGTGTGGTTCCCTTGACCACTTTATCTGTAACTGTCCCGAGAGGGATGATAAGGAAGAGAGGCAAGAGCTGAGACCTAGTGATGTGTCTACGAGGGGTAGACCACCAAGGAACCCAAGAAGTGGGGCTAGTGGTAGAGGTGTGCCCAGAGATTCTGCTGTGAGACCAGAGGGTCGGGCACCTACGAGGACGTATGCCATTCGCGCTCGCGAAGAGGCATCCTCCCCTGATGTGATAACGGGTACTTTTTCCCTCTATGACACCTTCGTTATTGCTTTAATAGATCCAGGGTCTTCTCATTCTTTTATTTGCATGAGATTAGCATCTAGTTTGAGTATGACCGTTGAGTCTACGGACATAGTGGTTAAGGTGTCAAACCCGTTAGGAAAGCATGTGTTAATGGACAGAGTGTGTAAGAATTGTCCTTTATTGATTGAGAATCATTGTTTTCTAGCAGACCTTATGTTGTTGCCGTTTGATGAGTTTGATTTCCAAAGCTCCAGCAACTTCGATGGCTAGTGTTGGAAACATCCGATCCGAATGACCTGAATGTAAGCACTGTGGTAAAAGACATCCAGGTAGTTGTAGATTGAATGATCGTGCTTGTTTCAGATGTGGATCGTTAGATCATTTCATTCGAGATTGCCCAGAGTCTGTTGAGTAAGAGATTGTTCATAATTCGAGATCTGATAATGTTTTAACGAGAGGTAGACCTTCCCGAAATGCAAGAAATGTCAATGGTGGTCAAAGAACTATGAAAGACACTGTTGCGAGATCTGAAGCTAGAGCGCCTACCAGAGCATATGCCATCCAAGCTCGTGAGGAAGCTTCATCTCTGGATGTTATAACGGGTACATTTACTCTTTATGATACTTCTGTGATTGCATTGATACACCCAGGTTCTACACATTCGTATATATGCATGAACTTAGTATCCAGTAAGACTTTGCCTGTAGAGTCTATGAATTTGTTATTAGAGTATCGAACCCCTTAGGTAAAAGTGTCCTGGTTGATAAAGTATGCAAAAACTGTCCATTGATGTTCCGAGACATCTGTTTTCCGGCTGATCTGATGCTATTACCTTTTGATGAGTTCGATATAATTTTGGGTATGGACTGGTTGGCGTTGCATGATGCTGTTGTGAATTGCAAAAGAAAGATTATTAATTTGAGATGTCAGAATGATGAAATAGTTTGGGTTGAGTCTAATGATTTTAATGGGTTACCTGTTGTGATATCTGTGTTAAAAGCTCAGAATTATTTGAGAAAAGGTTATGAAGCTTATTTTGCTTATGTGATTGACTCAAAAGTGACTGAAAAGAAAGTTGAATCAGTGCCAATGGTTTATGAATTCCCTAATGTATTTCCTGAAGAATTACCGGGATTACCTCTGATACGTGAAGTTGAATTTGGTATTTATTTGTATCCGAGAACAACTCCTATTTCGATAGCTCCGTATAGAATGGCACCAATAGAGTTGAAAGAGTTAAAGTCACAATTGTAAGAGTTAACTGACAGAGGGTTCGCAAGACTGAGTTTCTTACCTTGGGGTGCTCCTGTTCTGTTTGTGAAAAAAAAAGATGGCACGATGAGAATGTGTATTGATTATCGTCAGTTAAACAAGGTGACTATAAAGAACAAATATCCTCTGCCCAGAATTGATGATTTGTAACACCCCAAACCCGGCCTAGAAGTTAGGCCCAAATCTGGTGTATCACATTGAATAGTCTTTTTGAAAACTACGCGTTCATTGAAAACCCTTCTTACAATTTAAAACTTTCTGCCTTTAAAACCTCAGATTTTGTTTGCTTAGTTTCAAAGCGTGGTTTATTAAAAGTCATTCTCTTGTAAAACATTATTATCTTTAAAACCTTGCTTGTTGCGGAAAATTAATTTAAAACAGTTGCGGAAGCATGATATTTTGAAAAACAGTAGTTAATTTGGAAAACCATGTTCTACTTCTAGCAATTATAAAACCACAACAAAAAACCTACAACTTCACTTACAAGGCCTTATTACAAAAATTAAAACCCAAACTAGATTCTCAAAAATATAGTCCAAAGTATAAAGAAACTGTAAACGTGTGGCCATCTCCGAGTCCCTCAGAGCACCGATCCTCCTAAAGCTGGGGATTACCTGCACAGTTAAAAACGGGGTGAGTTTACGAAAACTCAGTGTGTAATCCCCTATTACGGTCATGGTCTGGGCCCAAGCCCTATTCGGTAACAATCAGGGCCTAAGCCCTATTCGGTAATAATCAGGGCCTAAGCACTAAATCATATCAATGCAAAACATGCATGTACCCCAATCCTGTACAGCCATCTCTCCACCCGTACCAACCAATCTCTCCATGTGGGGACCATGTCGACCCACCCAGCCAAACTCTCCAATGGTGCAGCCTAGCTACTAGTATTTATGCGGCTTTAAGCATTCAGTAATGGTCTAATAATTGGCACATAGCCATCGGTAACTGTATTATGTTTGGCACATAGCCATCAGCGACGGTAATATAATCGGCACACAGCCTTGGGTAAATATGATCGACACAGAGTCGTCAATATACATGTTAGGCACATAGCCATGGGTAAATACGATTGGCACAAAGCCATAATCAAGATGGCACAGAGCCATGTTTAGGTTGGCATAGAGCCATAATCAGATTACGCGACAATGCCACTATAACGGTAAATGTGGCGATGCCACTATAACGGTAAATGTGGCGATGCCACTATAACGGTACTTCCACCAAATCATAAAACCCAACCCAATGCAATATGACATGTATGCAGTGTATCACAATCATTACACGTGTATGCAAAATGGCCATGCTCAGTAACAGACATTTACACACATATTGAAAACATATCATCCATATAATCCAAGTCAAATCAATTAAAACACAGTCATACATTCATAGTTAGATCAATCATAGTCCTAATCAGTCAGTTACCCGCAAGGGAAAAATAGTCATTTTACCCTATAAGGGTATTTCAGTAATCCTACCCTACAGGGGTATTTCGGTAATCCTACCATAAAGGGGTATTTCGGTAATTCTACCCTACAGGGGTATTTCGGTAATTCTACCCTACAGGGGTATTTCAGTAATTCTACCCTACAGGGGTATTTCACAAATCAAGGGTATTTTGGTAATTTTACAAATCAAGGGTATTTCGGTAATTTTGCAAATTAGGGTACTTTGGTAATTTTACAAACCGAGGGTATTTCGGTAATTGTACAAACCGGGGGTACTTCGGTAATTTTACAAGTCGAGGATGTTTCAGTAATTTTGTAAACCGAGGGCATTTCAGTAATTTTGTAAACCAATGGTATTTCAGTAATTTTGTAAACAAAGGGTATTTCAGTAATTTTGTAAACCAATGGTATTTCAGTAATTCTATAAACCAAGGGTATTTCAGTAATTCTGTAAACCAAGGGTATTTTAAATAGAGATAACGATGCGAATGGGCCTAGGGCCCATTCTAAGCCCAAATGGGCCCAGACACTCGTGTGGCCTATTTAACCCAAATCTAGCCACAGATATGAGATTCACATAGTCCAGTCCAATATCTACTACACAATCATACAATTTATTCTTATGGGCCCACGGGCCCATTGGGCCCACATGGCTCCTTTCGGCCCAAACAGCCTAAACCTACAAGAACACTCATGATGGCCTCAACTATCGCGTCGAAGCTCCCAGACGTGCGTTCGCACGCTCGTATGGCTACCATCGCCGTGTCACCGGCATTTCGGCATTTGCCGCTCTACAGTTAAAGTAGTGCGAAATACACACCTGATAGGAATCTAAAGTTAATCCACGCTATGAACACTGTTCTGCGCAGAAGCCAACAATGATCGCACCCTTGACCCCTAAGGGGTGTGTCGATCAACTTCGGTCACCACCACCGCGACACAACGGCATACATATCAACGAATGATCCAATGCCTAGCCCAAACGAGCACGCCACAAAGTGAAAGGGATAAGCCAAGGAAGGTATGCCTACTCTCCTCATGGTTTGCTCTATTTAAAGCCAGCTTCTCGCCTATCCTCATGCTGGCTTCCCGATGTGGGATCCCTCCTTCAGCAGAGTTTAAATCCAACACAAACTTTGGCCGTCTAATCTGCAAAATAAACACTCCCTTACTTGACATGATACTCGAACCCTTGCCCTCTCCTATGCTCCAGACGCTACATGCCACCACAACACAAGCTCCTTTTGTGACTTAGAACATGTGCAACTAAATATAAGCCTATGGGCCAAAGTCTAAATTCATTTAAAAGAAAAACAAAATAAATTGCAAGCGCAAAGACTTGAACCTTGGACCCCTTGCTTCCTCTATGGCATCGCTTCCTTGTCTCCCATGTGGCGCCATTTGCCACTAGACCACAACTCATTTTGTGTCTTTTTTTCCCACAATTTATTCTTATAGCCTACTTACTTACCCCTAGGGCTTTATTCACCTAAAACCAAAATTTTTCCTAAAGCCCAGGTTTGAACCCAAGACTTCATGGAAGCCCCCTAACCTTGAAAAATCACTCACCTAATAGGTCCAACTTGCATTAGTGTCGTTCTATTGTTCTCAAAAATTTTAAACGCTCCCATGCCCAAGGCCTAATAGGCCCAATTCTGCTAGGCCCAAATTTGGGGCATTACAATTCTACCCTACTTAAAGAAATTTCGTCCTCGAAATTTCCAACTCTTAGAACAGTCGCACAACCCAACTACACAACCGCACTTTCGCTGTGCACTCTATTTCCAAAACCTTACCTCTTACGCACACCCAAAATACCTATTCACTAGAGCAGATAGATATCATACAAATACAATTTCCATATCAACAACATCACACATAATAAATACAAAATCTAAATTTAAGCATCACATTACAGTCTAATATCTACAATAATCACATTGTTTCCTATTGCATAACAGTAGACAACGATATTCAGAAAACTTACGGATTCGGCGCCGGAGACTCGGTGAACCACACTTTCAGAAAACGATCAATACAACATTTCAGAACTTCAAATATTTTCAAGCCTTTTTGAAACAACACTTCCAGAAATACAATTTTGAAAACCCAATCCACAGCAGAGTTTTGCAACTAGGCTTTGATACCATTAAATGTAACACCCCAAACCCGGCCTAGAAGTTAGGCCAAAATCTGGCGTGTCACATTGAATAGTCTTTTTGAAAACTACGCATTCATTGAAAACCCTTCTTACAATTTAAAACTTTCTGCCTTTAAAACCTCAGATTTCATTTGCTTAGTTTCAAAATGTGGTTTATTAAAAGTCATTCTCTTGTAAAACATTAATATCTTTAAAACCTTGCTTGTTGCGGAAACTTAATTTAAAACAGTTGCCGAAGCATGATATTTTGAAAAATAGTAGTTAATTTGGAAAACCATGTTCTACTTCTAGCAATTATAAAACCATACCAAAAAACCCACAACTTCACTAACAAGGCCTTATTACAAAAATTAAAACCCAAACTAGATTCTCAAAAATTTAGTCCAAAGTATAAAGAAACTGTAGACGTGTGGCCATCTCCGAGTCCCTCACAGCACCGATCCTTCTAAACTTGGGGATTACCTGCACAGTTAAAAATGGGGTGAGTTTATGAAAACTCAGTGTGTAATCTCCTATTACGGTCAACAATCTGGGCCTAAGCCCTATTCGGTAACAATTTGGGCCTAAGCCCTATTCGGTAAAAATCTAGGCCTAAGCCCTATTCGGTAGCAATTTGGGCCTAAGCCCTATTCGGTAACAATCTGGGCCTAAACACTAAATCATATCAATGCAAAACATGCATGTACCCCAACCCTGTCCAGCCAACTCTTCACCCGTACCAACCAATCTCTCCATGTAGGGACCTTGCCGACCGACCCAGCCAAACTCTCCAATGGTGTAGCCTAACTGCTAGTATTTATACAGCTTTAAGCCTTCAGTAACGGTCTCATAATTGGCGAATAGCCATCGGTAACTGTATTATGTTTGGCACATAGCCATCAGCGACAGTAATATAATCGGCACACAGCCTTGGATAAATATGATCGACACAGAGTCGTCAATATATATGTTAGGCACATAGCCACGGGTAAATACGATTGGCACAAAGCCATAATCAAGATGGCACAGAGCCATAATCAGATTACACGGTAATGCCACTATAACGGTAAATGTGGCGATGCCACTATAACGGTAAATGTGGCGATGCCACTATAACGGAAAATGTGGTGATGCCACTATAACGGTACTTCCTCCAAATCATAAAACCCAACCCAATGCAATATGACATGTATGCAGTGTATCACAATCATTACACGTGTATGAAAATGGCCATGCTCAATAACAGTCATTTACACACATATTGAAAACATATCAGCCAAATAACCCCAGTCAAATCAATTAAAACACAGTCATACATTCACAGTTAGATCAATCATAGTCCTAATTAGTTAGTTACCTGCAAGGGCAAAATAGTCATTTTACCCTATAGGGGTATTTCGGTAATCCTACCCTACAGGGGTATTTCAGTTATCCTACCCTATAGGAGTATTTCGGTAATTCTACCCTACAGGGGTATTTTAGTAATTCTACCCTACAGGGGTATTTCATAAATCAGGGGTATTTTGGTATTTTACAAATCGAGGGTATTTCGGTAATTTTGCAAATTAGGGGTACTTTGGTAATTTTGCAAACCAAGGGTATTTCGGTAATTGTACAAACCGGGGGTACTTCAGTAATTTTACAAGTCGAGGGTATTTCGGTAATTGTACAAACCAGGGGTACTTCAGTAATTTTACAAGTCGAGGGTGTTTCAGTAATTTTGTAAACCAAGGGTATTTTAGTAATTTTGTAAACCAAGGGTATTTCAATAATTTTGTAAACCAAGGGTATTTCAGTAATTTTTTAAACCAATGGTATTCTAAACAGAGATAACGATGCGAATGGGCCTAGGGCCCATTCTCGGCCCAAATGGGCCCACACGCTCGTGTGGCCCATTTAGCCCAAATCTAGCCACAGATATGAGATTCACATAGTCCAGTCCAATATCTATTACACAATCATACAATTTATTCATATGGGCCCACGGGCCCATTGGGCCCATATGGCCCCTTTCAGCCCAAACAGCCTAAACCCACAAGAACGCTCATGATGGCCTCAACTATTGCGTCCAAGCTCTCACACGTGCGCTCGCACGCTCGTGTGGCTACCATCGTCGTGTGACCGGCATTTCGGCATTTGCCGCTCTATAGTTAGAGTAGTGCAAAATACACACCTGATAGGAATCTAAAGTTAATCTGCGCTCTGAACACTGTTCTGCACAGAAGCCAACAATGATCGCACCCTCGACCCCCAAGGGGTGTGTCGATCAACTTCGGTCACCACCACCGTGACCCAACAGCATACAGATCAACGAATTATCCAACGCCTAGCCTAAACGAGCACGCCACAAAGCGAAAGGGATAAGCCAAGGAAGGTATGCCTACTCTCCTCATGGTTTGCTCTATTTAAAGCCAGCTTCTTGCCTATCCTCATGTGAGCTTCCCGATGTGGGATCCCTCCTTCAGCAGAGTTTAAATCCAACACAAACTCTGGCCGTCCAATCCGCAAAATAAACACTCCCTTACTTGACATGAGATTCGAACCCTTGTCCTCTCCTATGCTCCAGACGCTACATGCCACCACAACACAAGCTCCTTTTGTGACTTAGACCATGCGGCCTAAAAGTTAGGCCCAAATCTGGCGTGTCACATTGAATAGTCTTTTTGAAAACTACGCGTTCATTGAAAATCCTTCTTACAATTTAAAACTTTCTGCCTTTAAAACCTCAGATTTCGTTAGCCTAGTTTCAAAACGTGGGTTATTAAAAGTCATTCTCTTGTATAACATTATTTTCTTTAATACCTTGCTTGTTGCGGAAACTTAATTTAAAACAGTTACGGAAGCATGATATTTTGAAAAACAGTAGTTAATTTGGAAAACCATGTTCTACTTCTAGTAATTATAAAACCATAACAAAAAACCCACAACTTCACTTACAAGGCCTTATTACAAAAATTATAACCCAAACTAGATTCTCAAAAATATAGTCCAAAGTATAAAGAAACTGTAGACGTGTGGCCATCTTCGAGTCCCTCACAGCACCGATCCTCCTAAAGCTAGGGATTACTTGCACAGTTAAAAACGGGGTAAGTTTACGAAAAATCAGTGTGTAATCCCCTATTACGGTCATGTTCTGGGCCCAAGCCCTATTCGGTAACAATCTAGGCCTAAGCCCTATTTGGTAACAATCTGGGCCTAAGCTCTATTTTGTAACAATCTGGGCCTAAGCCCTATTCAGTAACAATCTGGGCTTAGGCCCTATTCGGTAACAATCTGGGCCTAAGCCCTAAATCATATCAATGCAAAACATGCATGAACCCCAACCCTGTCCAGCCAACTCTCCATCCGTACCAACCAATCTCTCCATGTGGGGACCATGTCGACCCACCCAGCCAAACTCTCCAATGGTGCAGCCTATCTGCTAGTATTTATGCAGCTTTAAGCCTTCAGGAACGGTCTTACAATTAACACATAGCCATCGGTAACTGTATTATGTTTGGCACATAGCCATCAGCGACGGTAATATAATCGGCCACAGCCTTGGGTAAATATGATCGACACAGAGTCGTCAATATATATGTTAGGCACATAGCCACGGGTAAATACGATTGGCACAAAGCCATAATCAAGATGGCACAGAGCCATAATCAGATTACGCGGTAATGCCACTATAACGGTAAATGTGGCAATGCCACTATAACGGTAAATGCGGCGATGCCACTATAATGGTAAATGTGGCGATGCCACTATAGCGATACTTCCTCCAAATCATAAAACCCAACCCAATGCAATATGACATATGTATCACAATCATTACACGTGTATGCAAAATGGCCATGCTCAACAACAGTCATTTACACACATATTGAAAACATATCAGCCATATAATCCCAGTCAAATCAATTAAAACACAGTCATACATTCGCAGTTAGATCAATCATAGTCCTAATCAGTCAGTTACCCGCAAGGGCAAAATAGTCATTTTACCCTATAAGGGTATTTCGGTAATCCTACCCTACAGGGGTATTTCAGTAATCCTACCCTATAGGGGTATTTCAGTAATTCTACCCTACAGGGGTATTTCAGTAATTCTACCCTACATGGGTATTTCATAAATTAGGGGTATTTTGGTAATTTTACAAATCGAAGGTATTTTGGTAATTTTGCAAATTAGGGGTACTTTGGTAATTTTGTAAACCGAGGGTATTTCGGTAATTGTATAAACCGGGGGTACTTCAATAATTTTACAAGTCGAGGGTGTTTCAGTAATTTTATAAACTGAGTGTATTTCAGTAATTTTGTAAACCAAGGGTATTTCAGTAATTTTGTAAACCAAGGTTATTTCAGTAATTCTGTAAACCAAGGGTATTTCAGTAATTTTGTAAACCGATGGTATTTTCAACAGAGATAACGATGTGAATGGGCCTAGGGCCCATTCTCGGCCTAAATGGGCCCACACGCTCGTGTGGCCCATTTAGCCCAAATCTTGCCACAGATATGAGATTCACATAGTCCAGTCCAATATCTACTACACAATCATACAATTTATTCATATGGGCCCACGGGCCCATTGGGCCCAGATGGCCCCTTTCAGCCCAAACAGCCTAAACCCACAAGAACTCTCATGATGGCCTCAACTATCGCGTCGAAATTCCCACACGTACGCTCGCACGCTCGTGTGGCTACCATCGCCGTGTGACCGGCATTTCGGCATTTGCCGCTCTACAGTTAGAGTAGTGCGAAATACACACCTGATAGGAATCTAAAGTTAATCCGCGCTCTGAACACTGTTCTATGCAGAAGCGAACAATGATCGCACCCTTGACCCCCAAGGGGTGTGTCGATCAACTTCGGTCACCACCACCGCGACCTAACGGCATACAGATCAACAAATTATCCAACGCCTAGCCCAAACGAGCATGCCACAAAGCGAAAGAGAAAAGCCAAGGAAGGTATGCCTACTCTGCTCATGGTTTGCTCTATTTAAAGCCAGCTTCTTCCCTATCCTCATGCGAGCTTCCCGATGCGGGATCCCTCCTTCAGCAGAGTTTAAATCCAACACAAACTCTGGCCGTCCAATCCACAAAATAAACACTCCCTTACTTGACATGAGATTCGAACCCTTGCCCTCTCCTATACTCCATACGCTACATGCCACCACAAGACAAGCTCCTTTAGTGACTTAGAACATGCGGCCTAGAAGTTAGGCCCAAATCTGGCGTGTCACATTGAATAGTCTTTTTGAAAACTACGCGTTCATTGAAAACTCTCCTTACAATTTAAAACTTTCTGCCTTTAAAACCTCATATTTCGATTGCTTAGTTTCAAAACGTGGTTTATTAAAAGTCATTCTCTTGTAAAACATAATTTTCTTTAGTACCTTGCTTGTTGCGGAAACTTAATTTAAAATAGTTACGGAAGCATGATATTTTGAAAAACAATAGTTAATTTGGAAAACCATGTTCTACTTCTAGTAATTATAAAACCATAACAAAAAACCCACAACTTCACTTACAAGGCCTTATTACAAAAATTATAACCCAAACTAGATTCTCAAAAATATAGTCCAAAGTATAAAGAAACTGTAGACGTGTGGCCATCTTCGAGTCCCTCACAGCACCAATCCTCCTAAAGCTAGGGATTACCTGCACAGTTAAAAACGAGGTAAGTTTACGAAAACTCAGTGTGTTATCCCCTATTACAGTCATGGTCTGGGCCCAAGCCCTATTCGGTAACAATCTAGGCCTAAGCCCTATTTGGTAACAATCTGGCCCTAAGCTCTATTCGGTAACAATCTGGGCCTAAGCCCTATTTAGTAACAATCTGGGCCTAGGCCCTATTCGGTAACAATCTGGGCCTAAGCCCTAAATCATATCAATGCAAAACATGCATGAACCCTAACCCTGTCCAGCCAACTCTCCATCCGTACCAACCAATCTCTCCATGTCGGGACCATCTCGACCCACCCAGCCAAACTCTCCAATGGTGCAGCCTAGCTGCTAGTATTTATGCGGCTTTAAGCCTTCAGGAACGGTCTTATAATGAACTCATAGCCATCGGTAACTGTATTATGTTTGGCACATAGCCATCAGCGACGGTAATATAATCGGCACACAGCCTTGGGTAAATATGATCGACACAGAGTCGTCAATATATATGTTAGGCACATAGCCACGGGTAAATACGATTGGCACAAAGCCATAATCAAGATGGCACAGAGCCATAATCAGATTACGCGGTAATGCCACTATAACGGTAAATGTGGCGATGCCACTATAACGGTAAATGTGGCGATGCCACTATAACGGCAAATGTGGCGATGCCACTATAGCGATACTTCCTCCAAATCATAAAACCCAACCCAATGCAATATGACATATGTATCACAATCATTACACGTGTATGCAAAATGGCCATGCTCAACAACAGTCATTTACACACATATTGAAAACATATCAGCCATATAATCCCAGTCAAATCAATTAAAACACAGTCATACATTCATAGTTAGATCAATCATAGTCCTAATCAGTCAGTTACCCGCAAGGGCAAAATAGTCATTTTACCCTATAAGGGTATTTCGGTAATCCTACCCTACAGGGGTATTTCAGTAATCCTACCCTATAGGGGTATTTCAGTAATTCTACCCTATAGGGGTATTTCAGTAATTCTACCCTACATGGGTATTTCATAAATTAGGGGTATTTTGGTAATTTTACAAATCGAAGGTATTTCGGTAATTTTGCAAATTAGGGGTACTTTGGTAATTTCACAAACCGAGGGTATTTCAGTAATTGTACAAACCGGGGGTACTTCAGTAATTTTACAAGTCAAAGGTGTTTCAGTAATTTTGTAAACCGAGGGTATTTCAGTAATTTTGTAAACCAAGGGTATTTCAGTAATTTTGTAAACCAAGGTTATTTCAGTAATTTTGTAAACCAAGGGTATTTCAGTAATTTTGTAAACCGATGGTATTTTCAACAGAGATAACGATGTGAATGGGGCCTAGGGCCCATTCTCGGCCCAAATGGGCCCACACGCTCGTGTGGCCCATTTAGCCCAAATCTAGCCACAGATACGAGATTCACATAGTCCAGTCCAATATCTACTACACAATCATACAATTTATTCATATGGGCCCACGGGCCCATTGGGCCCACATGGCTCTTTCGGCCCAAACAGCCTAAACCCACAAGAACTCTCATGATGGCCTCAACTATCGCGTCGAAGCTCCCACACGTGCGCTCGCACGCTCGTGTGGCTACCATCGCCGTGTGACCGGCATTTCGGCATTTGCCGCTCTACAATTAGAGTAGTGCGAAATACACACCTGATAGGAATCTAAAGTTAATCCGCGCTCAACACTGCTTACAAGCAAGCGAACAATGATCGCACCCTTGACCCCCAAGGGGTGTGTCGATCAACTTCGGTCACCACCACCGCGAGCTAACGGCATACAGATCAACAAATTATCCAACGCCTAGCCCAAACGAGCACGCCACAAAGCGAAAGAGATAAGCCAAGGAAGGTATGCCTACTCTCCTCATGGTTTGCTCTATTTAAAGCCAGCTTCTTGCCTATCCTCATGCGAGCTTCCCGATGTGGGATCCCTCCTTCAGCAGAGTTTAAATCCAACACAAACTCTGGCCGTCCAATCCACAAAATAAACACTCCCTTACTTGACATGAGATTCGGACCCTTGCCCTCTCCTATACTCCATACGCTACATGCCACCACAAGACAAGCTCCTTTTGTGACTTAGAACATGCGGCCTAGAAGTTAGGCCCAAATCTGGCGTGTCACATTGAATAGTCTTTTTGAAAACTACGCGTTCATTGAAAACTCTCCTTACAATTTAAAACTTTTGCCTTTAAAACCTCATATTTCGATTGCTTAGTTTCAAAACGTGGTTTATTAAAAGTCATTCTCTTGTAAAACATTATTTTCTTTAGTACCTTGCTTGTTGCGGAAACTTAATTTAAAACAGTTATGGAAGCATGATATTTTGAAAAACAGTAGTTAATTTGGAAAACCATGTTCTACTTCTAGTAATTATAAAACCATAACAAAAAACCCACAACTTCACTTACAAGGCCTTATTACAAAAATTATAACCCAAACTAGATTCTCAAAAATATAGTCCAAAGTATAAAGAAACTGTATACGTGTGGCCATCTCCGAGTCTCTGACAGCATCGATCCTCCTAAAGTTAGGGATTACCTGCGCAGTTAAAAACGAGGTAAGTTTACGAAAACTCAGTGTGTAATCCCCTATTACGGTCATGGTCTGGGCCCAAGCCCTATTCGGTAACAGTCTGGGCCTAAGCCCTATTCGGTAACAATCTGGGCCTAAGCTCTATTCGGTAACAATCTGGGCCTAAGCCCTATTCAGTAACAATCTGGGCCTAGGCCCTATTCGGTAACAATCTGGTCCTAAGCCCTAAATCATATCAATGCAAAACATGCATGTACCCCAACCCTGTCCAGCCAACTCTCCACCCGTACCAACCAATCTCTCCATGTGGGGACCATGTCGACCCACCCAGCCAAACTCTCTAATGGTGCAGCCTAGCTGCTAGTATTTATGCTGCCTTCAGTAATGGTCTCATAACTGGCACATAGCCATCGATAACTATATTGTGTTTGGCACATAGCCATCAGCGGCGGTAATATAATCGGCACACAGCCTTGGGTAAATATGATCAACACAGAGTCGTCAATATATATGTTAGGCACATAGCCACGGGTAAATACGATTGACACAAAGCCATAATCAAGATGGCACAGAGCCATGTTTAGGTTGGCACAGAGCCATAATCAGATTACGCGGCAATGCCACTATAACGGTAAATGTGGCGATGCCACTATAACGGTAAATGTGGCGATGCCACTATAATGGTAAATGTGGCGATGGCACTATAACGGTACTTCCTCCAAATCGTAAAACCCAACCCAATGCAATATGACATGTATGCAGTGTATCACAATCATTACACGTGTATGCAAAATGGCCATGCTCAGTAACAGTGATTTACACACATATTGAAAACATATCAGCCATATAATCCCAGTCAAATCAATTAAAACACAGTCATACATTCACAGTTAGATCAATCATAGTCCTAATCAGTCAGTTACCCGCAAGGGCAAAATAGTCATTTTACCCTATAAGGGTATTTCGGTAATCCTACCCTACAGGGTTATTTTGGTAATCCTACCCTACAGGGGAATTTTGGTAATTCTACCCTACAGGGGTATTTCGATAATTCTACCCTATAGGGGTATTTCGGTTGTTCTACCATACAGGGGTATTTCGGTAATTCTACCCTACAGGGGTATTTCACAAATCAGGGGTATTTTGGTAATTTTACAATTTAGGGGTATTTCGGTAATTTTGCAAATTAGGGGTACTTTGGTAATTTCACAAACCGAGGGTATTTCGGTAATTGTACAAACTGGGGGTACTTCGGTAATTTTACAAGTCGAGGGTGTTTCAGTAATTTTGTAAATCGAGGGTATTTCAGTAATTTTATAAACAAAGGATATTTCAGTAATTTTGTAAACCAAGGGTATTTCAGTAATTTTGTAAACCAAGGGTATTTCAGTAATTTTGTAAATGAAGGGTATTTCAGTAATTCTGTAAAACAAGGGTATTTTAGTAATTCTGTAAACCAAGGGTATTCTAAACAGAGATAACGATGCAAATGGGCCTAGGGCCCATTATCGGCCTAAATGGGCCCACACGCTCGTGTGGCCCATTGAGCCCAAATCTAGCCATAGATATGAGATTCACATAGTCCAGTCCAATATCTACTACACAATCATACAATTTATTCATATGGGCCCACGGGCCCATTGGGCCCACATGGCCCCTTTCGGCCCAAACGGCCTAAACCCACAAGAACACTCATATTGGCCTCAACTATCGCGTCGAAGCTCCCACACGTGCGCTCGCACGCTCGTGTGGCTACCATCGCCGTGTGACCGGCATTTCGGCATTTGTCGCTCTACAGTTAGAGTAGTGCGAAATACACACCTGATAGGAATCTGAAGTTAATCCGTGCTCTGAACATTGTTCTACGCAGAAGCCAACAATGATCGCACCTAGACCCCCAAGGGGTGTGTCGATCAACTTCGGTCACCACCACCGCGACCCAACGGCATGCAGATCAACGAATGATCCAACGCCTAGCCCAAAAGAGCACGCCACAAAGCGAAAGGGATAAGCCAAGGAAGGTATGCCTACTCTCCTCATGGTTTACTCTATTTAAAGCCAGCTTCTTGCCTATCCTTATGCTAGCTTCCCGATGTGGGATCCCACCTTCAGCAGAGTTTAAATCCAACACAAACTCTCGCCATCCAATCCGCAAAATAAACACTCCCTTACTTGACATGAGATTCGAACCCTTGCCCTCTCCTATGCTCCAGACGCTACTTGCCACCACAACACAAGCTCGTTTTGTGACTTAGAACATGCGCAACTAAATATAAGCCTACGGGCCAAAGTCTAAGTTTATTTAAAAGAAAAACAAAATGAATTGCAAGTGCCAAGACTTGAACCTTGGACCCCTTGCTTCCTCTATGGCGTCACTTCCTTGTCTCCCATGTGGCGCCATTTGCCACTAGACCACAACTCCTTTTGTGTCTTTTTTTCCCACAATTTTTTCTTAAAGCCTACTTACTTATCCCTAGGGCTTTATTCACCTAAAACCAAAATTTTTCCTAAAGCCCAGGTTTGAACCCAAGACTTCATGGAAGCCCCCTAACCTTCCAAAATCACTCACCTAATAGGTCCAACTTGCATTAGTGTTGTTCTCTTGTTCTCAAAAATTTTAAACGCTCCCATGCCCAAGGCCCAATAGGCCCAATTCTACTAGGCCCAAATTTGGGGCGTTACATGATTTGTTCGATCAGCTGAAAGGAGCCACTGTGTTTTTATAGACAGATTTGAGATCGAAATACTACCAGTTATGAGTAAAAGATTCAGACATTCCAAAAACTGCTTTCAGGATGAGGTACGGGCATTATGAGTTTTTAGTTATGCCTTCCGGACTAACAAATGCTCCTACCACTTTTATGGATTTGATGAACAGAATTTTCAGACCGTACTTAGATCAATTTGTTGTTGTATTCATTGATGACATCTTGATTTATTCACGTGACGAGATTGAGCATGCTGAGCATCTGAGAATTGTTTTGCAAACTCTGCAAGATAAGCAATTGTATGCATAGTTCAGTAAATGTGAATTTTGGTTGCGAGAAGTTGGTTTTCTGGGACATATTGTATCAGCCTCTGGAATACGAGTTGATCCGAGTAAGATTTCTGCTATTTTGGAATTGAAACCTCCGAAGAATGTATCTGAAGTCTTTAATTTTCTAGGACTAGTTGGTTATTATCGTCGATTTGTAAAAGGATTTTTGTTGACTAGTTTGCTTCAGAAAGATGTGAGATTTGAATTGTCCGATAAATGTCAGAAAAGCTTTGATCAGTTGAAAACTCTATTAATCGAAGCTCCAGTTTTGGTACAACCAGAATCGGGTAAAGAATTTGTGATTTATAGTGATGCTTCATTGAATGGTCTGGGGTGTGTTCTGATGCAGGAAGGCAAAGTTATAGCTTATGCTTCAAGACAAATAAAGCCGCATGAAAAGAACTATCCGACACATGATCTTGAACTAGCTGCGATTGTGTTTGCGTTAAAGATTTGGCGCCATTATCTTTTCGGTGAGAAATGTCACATGTTTTTAGATCATAAAAGTTTAAAGTATTTGATGACTCAGAAATACTTGAATTTGTGATAGAGAAGATGGTTAGAGTTGTTGAAAGACTATGAGTTTGTGATAGATTATCATCCGGGTAAAGCAAATGTTGTTGCTGATGCATTGAGTCGGAAGTCACTGTTTGCATTATGTGCTATGAATACTCATTTGGACTTGCTTGATGATGGTTCAGTTTTGGCTGAGTTGAAAGTGAAACCGTTGTTTTTATAGCAAATATGTGATGCTCAGAAAGTTGATAATGAAATGCCAATGAAATGAGCTCAATGTAATTCGAATTTCGATTCTGAGTTTCGAGTTGATGATGATGATTGCTTGAGATTTCGAGGTTGATTATGTGTTCCGAGAAATCCAGAGTTAATCCAGTTAATTTTGAATGAAGCTCATAATAGTCGCCTATCTGTTCATCCGGGTAGTACAAAGATGTATTATCATTTGAAGCAACACTATTGGTGGTCTGGTATGAAAAGAGATATCTCTGACTTTGTATCGAAATGTTTAGTCTGTCAGCAAGTTAAAGCTGAACATCAGGTTCCATCTGGTTTGCTACAACCGATTCTAATTCCCAAATGGAAATGGGATAGAGTGACGATGGACTTTGTTTCTGGATTACCATTGACTCCGAGAAAGAAAGATGCAATTTGGGTCGTAGTTGATCGATTGACGAAATATGTCCATTTTATTTCGGTATGATCTGATTACTCACTTGATAAGTTAGCTGAGCTTTATATTTCTAATATTGTGAGATTGCACGGAGTGCCATTGTCTATTATGTCTGATAGAGATTCGAGATTTACATCGAGATTCTGGAAGAAGTTGCAAGAAGCATTAGGTACAAAATTACATTTCAGTACAATTTTTCATCCGCAAACGGATGGCCAGTCCGAACGGATTATTTAGATTCTCGAGGATATGTTGAGATGTTGCATCCTTGAGTTTGATGGGTCGTGGGAATAATATCTGCCATTGATTGAATTTGCGTATAATAATAGCTTTCAGTCAAGCATCAAAATGGCACCTTATGAAGCTTTGTACGGATGCAAATGTCGAACACCTTTGTACTGGTCAGAACTCAGTGAAAATAAGATACACGGGGTTGATTTGATAAAAGACACTGAACAGAAAGTGAAAGTAATCCGTGATAGTCTGAAAGCAGCGTCTGATCGTCAGAAGTCCTATGTAGACTTGAAAAGAAAAGACATTGAATTTGAAATCGGTGATAAAGTATTTTTAAAAGTATCTCCGTGGAAGAAAGTACTCAGATTCGGACGTAAAGGCAAGTTGAGTCCAAGGTTCATCAGACCGTATGAAATTATCGAGTGTGTTGGACCTGTAGCATATAGATTGTTGTTTCCACCTGAGTTGGAAAAGATTCATAATGTATTTCACATGTCAATGCTTCGTCGGTACAGATCCGATCCATCACATGTGATCTCTCCGTCTGAGATTGAAATCCGATCTTATATGACTTATGAAGAAGAACTGATCTGTATCTTAGCTCGTGAAGTGAAAGAATTGAGAAATAAGAAAATTTCATTAGTAAAAGTACTGTGGCATCGACACGGAGTTGAAGAGGCTACGTGGGAGCCTGAAGATGCAATGAGACAACAATATCCGAATCTGTTTAAAGGTAAGATTTTCGGGGACGAAAATCCCTAAGGGGGGAGATTTCTAACAGTCCAGTTTAGACCTTAGTCGGAATAGTGGTTTCGGGACCAAAAATCTGAGTCTGAAAAATATTTTAATATTATTTTTTGTGCCTATGATATGTGATTAAGCATGTGTGAAATTTCTGTGAATTAATTTGGTCATTTATATGCTTAATTTTAAAAAATGACTAAATTGCATAAAAGGTAAAGTGGCTTTCTAATTGAATAAGTGCCGAATTGTTATTGTTTCTATTATGAGAAGTCCTTAAGAGTTTATTATGCCATTAATATGTTAATGGACATTAATGACCAACCATTATATGTGTTATTATATGTTAATTAAAAAGGATAAATAGGTAAATTGGTTTTTAAGTTATATTAAATAAAAGCAAACATTAAAAGATGATGATTATCATCTTCTTTTGCCGTAAGTGAAGGAAGAAAGGCTAGGTCTTTGCATTTTCAATATTCGACACTAATTTAGCTTGATTCAAGGTATGTTTTGTTTCGGTTTTTGATAATTTCTACGTTTTTGTAATCATTGCTTTGTGTTCTTCAAAACCCATGCTTCAATTTTGTGAATTGATGAAGATTATGAAAAGTGCCATTGATGAACACATGAGTTTTGTGATGTTTGAAGATGAATTATGAAAGATATGTGATAGATTAACATAGTTTGTCTTTGGATTTTTGATGAATTTGAGTAATTTGGACATAATTGAAAAAATAATATTTTGAGGGACTAAAATGTGAAATAAATGAAATGTATGGACTTATATGAGCATGGGTAATATTCGGCCTAAGCATGGCGTGTGCAAATTTTGTGTATTTTGTGAGTTTGTGAAATAAGGACTAAAATGTCAAAATGTGAAAATATGAGGGCTAATTTGTAAATTTCCCTAAATGTGTGTTTTTGGATTGAATTGAATGAATTAGTGAATAAATGAGTTAAATTTGAATATGTATAGATCATGAACCGAAGAAAACAGACTTAGATCGTGGGAAATCGAAAGTAATTGAGTAGCCGAGTTCGTTTCTGTTTATCCGAATCTGAGGTAAGTCGATATACAAATGAATGCATTTGAATTGATTTATTTATATATGTTCATATGAAAATTTAGAATGATGAATGTATATGAGATGATGAGTACATGAAATCCGAGATAGTATCGACATGATGTCAATATCCAAAAAAAGGCCCCGTACGAACCTAGGAATAGATAGGATTACATATGTCATGACATAGGTGTCCGATATGTGATATCATGTAAGACCACGTCTGGGACGTTGGCATCGATTTGAGATTTACGTGTAAGACCATGTCTGGGACATTGGCATCGTATTGATTTGTGTAAGACCCTGTCTGGGACAGTGACATCGATATCTGGTTACATGTAAGACCACGTCTGGGACATTGGCATTGTACGACTATTCTGAGCATTCTGAGTATCCTATTTGATTCTGAATGGTTCAACGGGCAAATCTGAGAAATGAAAGTCTACGTGAAATGTATAAACGAATCAGGTACGTTTGAATTGTACACTAAGTAAGTGTATGAAAAGTAAGTGTTTATATGAACTTACCTAGATGAGATATGTGAATAGATTTGATAAGGTAAAATGTGTTATACGTGTGAATGAGCTATGATCTAAAGAAGTACATGGTGAAAAATATGTTGGTAAGTAAATGGCTAGATAAATGAGCCAAGAAGAATCATGAATGTGCAAATGAACTAGTAGTAAACTCATATTTGTTATGAATAAATGAATGCCTATATGTTAAGTTTATTTGTATATGGCTTACTAAACTTTTGAAAGCTTACTATGTGTGTGTTTGTTTTGTTTTATAGATCGTCAAAGCTACTGAAAGGCTCGGGGATCGTCGAGGATCGTCATCACACTACTCAGTCTTATTTTTGGTACCTTTTGAAAGTGTATATATATAAAGTATGGCATGTATAGGCTAGTCACTTTGAATTATGTTTGTGATATGTACATAGCCATGTGATATGGCTAGTTAATGATATGTTATGAATAAGTAGATAAGCTATGTTATGTGTTTTGTTAAAGTTTGAGCATATGGTAATATTGATCTATGTTTTTGTGATGAAAAGTTGGTATAATATTGATGGAGAGATGCCATAATGAATTGGTAAGTTTATGGGTGAATATTACTTAGATATACTTGTGATTTGGTTAAATTATATGGCATATAATATGTTGTGATGAAATGTACTTGAATGAGTTGAGAAGGATGACCATTTGGTATGTTTTTGGTTGCCAATTGTGTTTGGTATGATGCTTGTAGGTGTTTGTATGAATGACCCAAAGTGTGGGTGGCATTTTGGCCTTGCAAATGGCCTATATTTGCCCACACGATTGAGCACACGGGCGTGTGGCTCGACCGTGTCCCTCGTGGTGGTATTTCAAAACAAGTCAGACTCGACCACGGGCTAAACACACGGGCGTGTGACTAGCCGTGTGGTGCAAGTCAGGCTCGACCAGGGGTGAAGCACACGGGCGTGTCCACGGCCGTGTGGACAAGTCTGTATGTATGCCCTTTTTTACATGGCTTAGACACACGGGCGTGTCTAAGTCCGTGGGAGGCACACAGCCTGCCCACACGGGCGCGTGACCTCTGTAACTTTAAAAAAAATTAAAATTTCCAAGAATTTTTGTATGTGGTCGGTTTAGTCCCGGCCCCTTTCAAAAGAATAATTAAGGTCTCGTAGACCTATTTCAGGGACACTTGGATTGGATTCTTTGCATTATATTATGAAATGTCTATAAAATGTTCTGATTCGTCCGGTAACGCCTTTAACCCTAAACCAACGATGGTTACGGATTAGGGGTGTTACAGTATAGACCAAGAAATGAGAGATTCGGATCAAGATCGAGGCAAAGACAAAGTACTAGATTGATCGGCTAGTTTTGGTATTTCAACATCCGAGGTAAGTTCAGATATAATACGAAATATTTAATTCATTTTTACGTGTTATGAAATGTGTGAATTTGTGAATATTGAATTAGAAATGCTATATGTGAGGAATTGAGAAATGTGGCACTATGTGTGCGATATAGAATTTATACGGTAATGAATTGCACTGTGTGTGCCAAATAGAGACAGTATCCACTATACTGATTGGCACTGTGTGTGCAATATCGAATCAAGTTCGGTTTGATATAGATGCACTAAGTGTGCGATGTTACTTATACTTCAGCTATGATTTGGGCACTAAGTGTGCGATTGAATTGAAGAGATAACGAAGGTTGGTCGAAATGAAGTATTGGGTATTGAGTAGTATGTGTGATCGATAACTAAGTGTTGGCTAAGGTACGTATGGAACCTACGTGATTGATGAAATCATAAATGGATTTATGGATGATTAATCGAGCATACTAGCTATGGATGGTATGATATATATATATGATTGTGAATTTATCTATGTGATGGATTGTCTTTGTATATTGTAATTGTATCATTGAATTAAGTGTATTATATTACGAACTTACTAAGCTTTAGAGCTTACTGTGTGAAGTTTTCTCTGTTTTACAGTGTTTTAAGCTAGCTCAGATCCGGGGGTCGTCAGCGACTTAATCACACTATCGGCTATCTATTTCGGTACTTTTGAAAGATGTATATATTTGGTATATGGCATGTATAGGCTAGTGGTTATGGTATGTTTTATAATGTTTGGACCTTGCCATGTGATATGGCTTGGAAGTTGAGTGTTGATGGTTTATATGTGAAGTTAGGAAATGATGAATGTGGTATGAAATAGTGAAATCTGAAATGGTATATTTCATGCTTGAATTGGTTGATAAGAATGGTATTTTAAGTGTGAACTTGTAGTATGAATTACATGATCCTAGGCTAAATAATTTGAGTTGTGAAAATGGTGTTTTGGATGGACTTATTTGAGTAGAAATTGAGTATGTAAGTAAATGATGTAGTTGATGTCGGTTTGATGTTTGTATTGGTATATTTTGGTTGCATTTGAGACAAAAATTGGTAATGGTTTGATGTCTATAGATGATATCAAAGTGTGGTTGTTAATTTGGCCTTGAAAATGGCCTATAATTGCCCACACGGTTGAGCACACGGGCATGTGGCTCGACCGTGTCCTTCGAGGTTGTGTTTCAACACAAGACAGACTCGACCACTGGCTGGACACACGGGTGTGTGACTGGCCGTGCGGTGCAAGTCAGTGTCGACCACCGGTGAGGCACACGGGCATATTTCAGGCCGTGTGGACAAGTCAGTGTGTATGCCCTGTTTTGCCACGGCTGGGACGCACGGGCGTGTCCGAGGCCGTGTGAGGCACACGGCCTACCCACACGGGCGTGTGACCTTTGCAACTTAGAAAAATGTTTGAATTTCAGAAATTTCCGTATGTTTTCGGTTTAGTCCCGACCCCTTTCTAACATGTGTTTTAGGTCTTGTAGACCTCAACAAGGGACTATATGTTTATATTTGGATACGTTTGATTGATGTTTAACTTTTTTGTTGTGGAATGAATTTAAATGTTCCGAAATGATCGGTAATGCCTCTTAACCCTATTCTGGTGACGGTTTCGGGTTTGGGGTGTTACATCAAGTTTTACACTTTACGCGATTTAGTCATTTTTATCAAATTAAGCATTCAAACGATAAAATTTCTTAATGAAATTTTCACACAATCATACTATCATGATGTCGACATTAAAAAATAATAAAATATTTATTTTGACCTCAGATTTGTGGTCCCAAAACCACTGTTCCAATTTGACTAAAAACGGGCTGTTATAGGCCAGCTTGCAACTGAACTCAGAAACTGACCACAAGGTGCTTTACCTAGTGATACGGAGAATCTAGGGAATCCGGGGTAGGAGCATTGTAAAGATTTGACATTGAGAAGCGGAAAGACATTAGAGCCCAACACTGTCGAAGTCGAAAATGAGCCAGTTGATTCTCAAGACTCAGAAGAAGTTCAACCGAGTGTTGAAATCTCAATTTCACTGGAACTTGAATATGCAAAACCCTATAAGGTAACTTCTGAACCAACTAATTATGATAAACTAACAACTTCTTTAGATGCAGAATTGCCACAGAAGACAAATCAACCAATTCTAGTAAAGAAGCCTCCACCACCCTACCCTCAAAGACTTCAGAAGCAGAAGCAGCAAGTTTAATTCAAGAAGTTCCTAGACGTACTCAAGCAACTTCATATCAACATCTTGTTTGTTGAAGCACTTGAACAAATTCCGAACTACGTCAAATTCATGAAGGATATCTTGTAACACCCCTTACCCGAAACCCTTGCCGGAATCGAGTACGTGGCATTACAAGACTTGACTATTAACTCGGGGTGTAAGATTTTAAAGCTGTCCAACTGCGTCATGCTGACTAAATCGACCATAACTCGAGTTTCAAAACTTTAAATTTAGATCCATAAATTTTCCTTGAAACTAGACTCACATAACTTTTCACCATAATTTTCCCAGAATTTTTCATGTGGCCAATTAGTACAGTTTATTCATCAAAATTACCCTTATACACTGCTTGACAATTCTGACCTGTCTCTACAAAAATACAGTTATATCATTACACAAATTTCCTATAATGTTCTTGTTTATACCAATGAAAAATAGACTCATTAAGGGTTCTATACATATAGACCATTCTTCTTAATTATTTTTGTACAATTTTTGACAATTTTTCTAAAACATAACAGTGACTCCCGAATTCGTTCAGGGCAGGTCTCACTGGAACTTAATTATCTCATAATATATAAATCTTTTGCCTACCCTGTTTCTTTCATGTAAAAATAGACACAATGGGATTTAATTACATATCTCATTCACCTTCTAATTCAATATACCCTATTTTTGGTGATTTTTCTAACTCACATCACTGCTGCTACTACAAGCTGTTTTGTTGCATTTTATGAAAGACTAGCTTCTAACCGAACCTACCTACATCCCTAATTCAAGGATTCATTTCATATACAAACATTTCCTTAACAAAAACGATTAAACTTTGATTAAGAATGCATAAACATTGCCATCATGAACCAACGTACACATCAAGACACAACAGCGTACTTAACTAAAAATTTAGCCATATTCGCATGGCTATTATAAACAAGGTCAAACATCATATGTTTCTAAAACTTCATCTAGCCTATACATGCCTTCTAATTCGTAACCAAAATTCAAAATACCAAAGGAAGGCGATAGTGTGGTTGACTTCTTGAAGATCCTTTACGAGCCCGCGACGTGACCAAAATCTATAAAACAAAGGAGAACATTTCACATAATTAAACTTACTAGCTTAGTAAGTCCTAACTCATGATAATAAAACATTTAATTATTTACGAAATGAAAGCAATCAACTTATGGCATTTCACATAGGCAATTAAGTAAATTATTTATACAAAGCCAGATACTAGTAATTCATTAACCCAAGTAAATTAGGAATCATTTCCTTCAACCTACATTTCTTTGTAGTTCATATAAGCATATCGCATGAAAATCTCCTTTCTTAACATTTAAACTTGAAAACCAATTGTTCCATAATAGCACATTCTAAGCTCGAATTCCATTATATTACATCCATCAATATTAACTTCAACACATATAACATAATTCTCATAATATTAATTTGACCCAAGTAATATTAAGCATAGCATACCTTACATGCTTACCTCGAACCGTATACTCAATAAATTAGCTTTAAGTTGTCTTGACCAAAGATTCAATTTCTCTTTTATAAATTACATCACCGGCATCAAGCCTGCTAGGCGTAAAAGCCTGAAAAGTAACACCGGCACAAGGCCTACTAGGCGTAAAGCCCGATAAATAACACCGGCACAAGGCCTGCTAGGCATAAAAGCCTGAAAAGTAACACCGGCACAAGGCCTGCTAGGCATAAAGCCCGATTTTGTCACCGGCACAAGGCACATAGGCATAAAGCCCGATTTTGTCACCGGCACGAGGCCTGCTAGGCTCGAAGCCCGAATGTCAGAATAATTTTACATGCTTTTCACATTTCACTATCACATATCGAACCATATGCATTTATTCACATTGCATAAAATATATTTGAAATCAATCCAATCCATCATCATCACATTCGGCCAACTCATGGTTTTACACCAAACTTATACAAATTCTATCATTCATTAGATTTGTAATTAACCTTTAAACATAAGGTAGCTCAAGAACTTACTTATACACCTTGCATTAACCAAAATAAATTCACTTCAATACTATACATTCACATTCGGCTATATCATGAATTTATACTCTAAATTTCCACAATTCATCATTCACTAAGTTCATAATTAATTTATTGACATATTTTAGCTAAAGGACTTACCTCGGTTGTCGATAGTCCGTGCGAATCGGCTATTCGAGAACCTTCGTCTTCCCCTGTCTAATTCTGTTTTTTTCTTTGCTCTTGATCTAAAACACATTAGAATTTAGCTCATTTAATCGCATTTCATCTCAATTTAGTCCCAAAACACACAAATGGGCAATTTACTATTTTGCCCCTAATGTTTCCCATTTTACAAATTGGTCCAATTTACACAAAACTCAAAATATGCAAAATTTTCTAACACCATGGCTAGGCCGAATTTTCCCCATAACCATGGGTGTCCATGCATTTCATCTATTTAACATTTTAATTTTTCACAAATTTATTCTTTTCAATTTAGCCCTATATACTCAAAATCACCAAAAACTCCAATACAAAACTTGTAAATCCTTAACATACCTTTAATCTAGAACCATTAAACATCAAAATTATCTAAACATGTTAATGGCCAATCTTATATACATGGTATTTTCAAAAATTTAGACATGGGTGGATAATATACTGAAACAACGATCTCAAAAACGTAAAATTATCAAAACCAAAAACCGACCATACCTCAATCAAGCTCCTTATCTTGCCGAAAATCAAGCTTCAACAATGGAGTTTCTACTTTCTACATTCGGCCAAGAAGAAGAGAACAAGGTATGTTCTCTTTCTCCCCACTTGTTTTTATTATTTAATGATAAAACAAACACATATTATTAACATTATTTTAACACATTAATATAACTATATAATAAACTAAATTAACATATAATTTGGACTTATAAAGGCCCATTGCCGTCCCTTAATATGGTTAATGGGCTAATTGCCCTTTTGGTACACCCACTTAAAAAGCCACAATCAATTTAGTACTCCTCACTTTAGCATGCAACTTTTGCACTTTTCTCGATTAAATCCTTTTTATCAAATTGAGCACTTAAACGACTAATTTTTTTTCTACGAAACTTTCACACTCACTAAATCACATATAATAAACACAAAATATAATATTAAAATATTTCTCAGGCTCGGATTCGTGGTCCCGAAACCACCGTTCCGATTTGGGTCAAAATTGGTCTGTTACATATCTTGTCAAAAAAACAAAGACTTGGAGAATTTGAGACGGTAGCCCTAACAAAGGAATGTAGTGCATGTCTTCAAGACAAACTACCACCAAATTTGAAGGATCCTGGATGTTTTAACATACCTTGCAACATTAGACCAACATATTGTGGTAAGGCACTATGTGATCTGGGTGCGAGTATCAACCTGATGCCCATCTTGGGGATAGGTGAAGTTAGATCTACTACGGTTACACTTAAATTAGCAGATCAATTTTTAGCACATCTAGAAGGAAAAATCGAGGATGTATTGGTACGTGTAGACAAATTTATTTTTCCTGCCGACTTTGTTATTCTAGACTTTGAAGCAGACAAAGAAGTGCCAATCATCCTAGGAAGGCCTTTCCTAGCAACTGGAAGGACCCTTATTGATGTCCAGAAGGGCGAGCTTACTATGCGTGTTTAGGACGATCAGGTAACATTTAATGTTTTTAAGTCTATGAGATTTCCTAACACAATTAGTGATTGTTCTGTAGTGTCCGATTTAGAATAATTAATCATGGAAAAGGAACTCAACTATGTTGAGGACCCATTGGAGCAAATTTTGACATTAGACCCTCCAAATGATGAAGAGGAGGATGAACATTTAGCTTTGCTAGAAGCTAATCAAAGGGGATTTAATTTGCAATCCCGTTTTGAATCTTTGGAGTTAGAGAATAGGAATTATGCCCAACCAAAAGTGTCAATCGAGGAGCCACCTGAATTAGAACTGAAGGTACTTCCCTCACATAAAATATGTTTATTTAGGTAACGCTTCTACTTTGCCTGTGATTGTTTCAGCAAAATTAACCGTTAAGCAAGAAGAGAAACTCGTCCTAGTATTGAAACAATTCAAGAAGGTTATCAGATGGACATAGCATATATTTGCGGCATTAGTCCGTCTATATGCATGCACAATATCATCCTAGAAGATGGCGAGAAAGGGACGATTGATGGACAAAGAAGACTGAACCCCATCATGAAGGACGTGGTAAAGAAAGAAATCATCAAGTGGTTAGACACGGGTATAATTTACCCCATCTCAGATATTTCATGGATAAGTTCGGTCCAGTGCGTGCCAAAGAAAGGAGGTATTATGATCATTGAGAATGAGAATAATGAGTTGATACCGACTAGAACGGTTACGGGATAGAGAATTTGCATCGATTACCGGAAGCTGAACAAGGAGACTAGGAAAGATCACTTTCCTTTGCCGTTTTTGGACCAGATGCTAGATAGACTCGCCGGGCAAGACTATTACTATTTTCTCGATGGATACTTGAGGTATAATCAGATTACAGTAGCACCAGAAGATCAACACAAGACAACATTCACTTGCCGGTACGGTACATTCGCATTTAGACGCATGCCATTTGGTTTATGTAATGCACCTGCTACATTTCGAAGATGTATGATGTCTATTTTTACTGATATGGTTGAGAAATACTTGGAAGTCTTTATGGATGATTTTTCAGTATTCCGAGATACTTATGATGATTGTCTAGCCAATCTAGCCAAAGTACTAAGGTGATATGAAGAAACAAACCTCGTACTCAACTAGGAAAAGTGCCATTTCATGGTACGAGAAGGTATTTTTCTAGGGCATCGGATAACAAGACATGAAATCGAGGTAGATAAAGCAAAGGTAGATAATATTAACAAACTCCCACCTCCAACATCTGTAAAGAGTGTTAGGAGCTTTTTGGGCCACGCTAGTTTCTATCAAAGATTTATCAATGACTTCTCCAAAATTGCTAGACCCTTATGCAAATTATTGGAGAAGGACACGACGTTCAAATTTGATGAGGAGTATTTAATAGCTTTCAAAGATTTGAAGAGTTAGTTAGTTTCGACACCCATAATCCTCACACCAGACTAGGATTTGCCATTTGAATTGATGTGTGACGCAAGTGACTTCGTGATAGGAGCTGTCATGGGCAAGCGAAGGAACAAAGTTTTTCATCCCATCTACTACACAAGTCAAACTTTGACAGGAGCTCAACTGAATTATACAGTAATAGAGAAAGAGTTACTTGCTATTGTGTTTGCTTTTGACAAGTTTTTATCTTATCTTGTAGGTACCAAAGTGACTGTCTATACAAACCACTTGGTAATTAAGTATTTACTTGCCAAGAAAGACGCTAAGCAAAGACTGATCCGATGGGCACTTCTACTTCCAGAGTTCGATCTAGAAATTCAAGATTGAAAGGGAGTAGAAAACCAAGTAGCAGACCACTTGTCCAGATTGGAGCCGCAAGAAGGGAATTCTCCACTTATACCCATTCAGGAGACATTTCCATATGAACACATACTGAAGGTAAATCATGTCCATAATACCCCTTAGTTTCCTGATATTTCAAACTATTTAGCTTGTGATTGGATGCCGATTGATAAGACGTATCATCAAAAGAAAAGTTCCTTCACGATGTGAAGTACTATTTCTGGGAAGAACCATACTTGTTTAAAAAGTGTGCAGATCAAATGATCAGGAGATGAAACACCCCAAACCCGGCCAACGAGCCCAGACCGGATCTGGTATGTTCCTCGAGTAAAACGTTTTAATTTCATGTTTATTACCTTGGAAAATTTGGGGTGGTTTTATAAAAATACCGAGTTGTTTTGGGGTTAATCTTTAATTCAAAAATCGTTTGTGTTTAGGTGTCTAAACATTTAAAATTTATTTTTAAGAAAAGTTGCTCAAACTTTAAATTGATAAAATTTGTATCATACTAAATAATTAAAATGCATGCATAAACAGTTTTCTACTAGTGGCCTTATTACATCAAAGGAAACCCGAAATAAATCCAAAATACTTGAAAATAGAAAGTCCAAAATAAAATAAATTCTGTGCTGAGCATGGCCACCACGGAGCTCCTGCCGACCCGGTCCGTTACTGAGTGTCACCTGAAAAATATCCCACAACGGGGTGAGTCAAACAGACTCAGTGTGTATAGCCAACACTAAATCCCAACGATTTAGGCATAACAATTCATACATATACAAATAGCAATTGAATATAATGATGCAATCCCGAACCCAAACCTAGATAACCATCCGCTACACATGACCCGTACCAACCATCACACCGTGGGGATTACTAAATCGACCCACCCATCTGCTACACATCATCGAAGGCAGTCGCTGCAGACGAAGTGCTCATCGCCCTTATATATTGTGGCATAGCCACCGAATAATATATTTTGTGACATAAGTCACCACATTCAAATTATGTGACCGAAGTCACCACATTCGGATATTGTGACCGAAGTCACCACATTCATATATTGGGGTATAAAACCACCAATCACTTCCCCTTTCATAATCACCCATATGCCCCATGTCATACAAATATGCATAAACCATCTCATATTCCTTATTCACATTCTTATAGTTTCACATATGCGCCATAACAGGTCATATTATACTCATAGTAGGAGTGGGTAAACGTACCTGAGTACTTTGTACCATTGCATGGTACCTTAGCCATATCTTTCACATTCTTATTAACACATGCATTAAAACATTACCATAAATCTATTAAGAGATAGTGTGGGGTACACACCTGGTTTACTTAACGAGTTCACTGAAATCCCAAAAATCCCAATCTAATACTCTAGATCCTCAGTTCCTACATTCGGCCATCCTTAAGCATGTTAGCAACAAGCCATTCGGCTAGATAATCAAATCCCGAAGGATTATTGCAACTAAAATCCTTACCTTGCTGCCGATTTGATTACTAATCAAATCCCGAAACTCTGTGATATTCCCTCTTGCAATCGGCTAGACACAAATTCCCTTAACTAGTTAGTTTTCGGCTTTTGAATAAATAAGAAATAGATCTAAGTCACTAAATAGGGCCTTGGCCGAATATCACATGCACTTACCTTGTGGATCTAAATCCCGAAGTATCACTTGTCCTTGGTCTCTGTCGAAATCCCTACAAGCACTATGTCAGATCCAATTCCAACATTTGAATACATAGCCTTCGGCTTAATCTCTCACCTTACTTACCTTAGATCTCAAATCCCGAATGATCTCCCTAGAAGTCGGCTACTATGGAAATCTCGAAAGATCTTTCCATGTTTCGACCAAGAACAAAAATAGATTAATCCTTAAGTTTCGACTAAAAGAAAAGAATTGAAAATCGAATAACAACCAATCTTACCCTTAATACTGTAGTCGACTGTATTCCTGCCTGACACCACCTGAGAGATTCGGCTATAGCTAGCTGTTGATCAACAATTTTTCGTCTTTTAGGGTTTAATGGACAATCGGCTAGGGGTTATTGGTATATTCGGCTTTTGATTGAGTTTGCAAAAGAAGAAGAAGATTGCTGATGGAGATTCGGCTAGAACACAGGGTATTTTGGCTTTGACAAAATAAAAGAGAAGAGAGGATATTTGCTAGAGAATTCAGCAGAGGAACAAAAGAGAAAATAAAAGAATTAAGAATGGCCTCACTTCCCCCTTTTTGCCGAAATTACTCCACCTAGAGTCCCCTATTCGGCCAACTCCTCCTCTTACTATCAAATCCCTTGTTATTCTCCTATTTTTCCTCTTCCTTGCACAATCAAAATAATTTAAAATAAATCATCAATTATCCCTTACTTTAGCCGAAATTTTAAAAGGATTAGACCACATTTTAAACTCATCCCCTAGTGCCCCATTGCATTCCACTCTTTGCTCAATCTTGCAGCAAAATAAAACTCTCCTATTTGCTTCCCTTGCAGCTCAAACCTAGGCCTCTCTGACACTCCTTGTGGCGTCACTTACAGAGGCTTTAAGTGGCGCCTCCAAGACACTTAAACAAGCCCATTTTTGTGTCATATTTCCCCTACTAATTTTCTTAAGGCCTATCAAGCTTAGCTCCTCTTTAAAACTTTAAAATACAATATTTTCTAAGGCATTCACCTACACTCTTAAGTTCTCAAAATTCATAAAACATATTTATAATGCACATAGGCATGCTACTTCACATAATTAAGCAATAATGCACAAGCCATAACTCCCGGATATTACAGGAGATGTGTGGCAGAAGATGAAGTACATAGGATTTTATATCATTGCCACTCAGCTTCAAGTGGGGGACACTTTGGAGGTACACGTACTACGACCAAAGTATTGCAAGACGGATTCTTTTGGCCAACACTATTTAAAGACGCGTATGCTTATGTAAGGAGTTGTGATCAGTGTCAAAGGGTTGGAAACGTCACAAATAGAAATGACATTCCTCGAACAAACATCATTGAGGTATAATTATTCGATGTTTGGGGTATTTAATTTCTCGATCCTTTCCCTCCGTCTTTTTGTCACAAGTACATATTGGTAGCAATACACTACGTGTCTAAGTGGGTTGAGGCTGAGGCATATCCGACGAACGATGCTAAGGTTATGATGAAGCTTTTGCAGAAGCATGTGTTCACAAGGTTTGGAACCCCAAGAGCCATCATCAGTGATGAAGGGTCCCATTTTCTGAACAAGTGGTTGAAATGGTTGCTCGACAAACATGGAGTGAAACACAAGGTTGCCACAGCTTACCACCTGCAGACAAATAGGCAAGCTGAACTGGCAAACAAAGAGATCAAAGGCATACTCAAGAAGGTAGTTTGCCCGAACCGACGAGATTGGTCCAAAAGATATGATGATGCTTTATGGGCCTACAGGACAGCATACAAGACACCTTTAGGGATGTTACCCTATAGGTTGGTCTTTGAGAAAGCCTGTCATTTTCCCTTGGAGTTAGAACACAAAGCTTACTGGGCTCTCCAACAACTCAACTTGGATCTTAAGCTTACTAAAGAGAAACGGATGCTCCAACTCAATGAGCTAGAAGAGTTCCGAATGTTCTCATACGAGAATGGCAAATTACTCAAGGAAAGACTTAAGAGATGGCATGACAAACACATTCGGGTTCGAGAATTTGAAGCACGTTAGCAAGTCTTGTTATTCAATTCCAGATTAAGGTTCTTTCTAGGTAAATTAAAATCACGTTGGTCCGGTCCATTTACGATACACCATGTTTATCCATATGGAGTTGTCGAACTTCAGAGTAAGGGAGGTAATTTTCGAGTCAATGCTCAGCGCTTAAAACATTACTGGGGAGATAAAATTGAACGGGATAAAATCCCGTTCATTTTATTAGATATTTAATTTTACTTGTCTTTCTTTTTAAATAAATGATTTAGGGCATATTTTCGGGACTACTATGTTTAAATAAATTCTGTCTAGGAGATCGAAACTTAAGCGGGACCGCTTGTGACCACTCCAATCTTCCCTAGGAATTGATATTAACATAATCTTCCGAGAAATTATTCCTTAAATGGCAAAATAAATTTTTAGTTCTCAAATCAAAGGGTCAATTTTGATCCAAGTTTTAAATTGCAACTCAATTTCAAATTTTCTTTAAGTCTAGGTACTTAATTGAACTATTTTCAAAAGTTGGTAGCTCTTTTTGTAAATATTAAAAATTAGATTCTCTTTTTGTAAATATTTTCAAAAGGCATCTAGCATAAATGTTTTTAATTTAATTTAATAAATAAGATAATAATCTGGTATCAAAGCCAAGGAGGAGCAGGTATTTCTAAGTGTTGAAAATATTCAATTTGTTTTCTATATTTCCGAGTTCTGGTTTAATTGTCTTCATTAATGTATTATTATTTTGCTGAGTATTGATACACAGTCCAGTTAGCCATGGGTTAGGTGTGTCAAGGACAAAGTATCCTTGTAGGTAACTATAATAATCCAGAAATCCTGATAGTAGAACCCCCTTGTAGGAAACAAGAAAAAAAAAGAATGTTTCCCTTCCTTAGAAGAACAAATTCTTCTGCAAGTTTTGTTTCCAATCAATCCCAAGAGTCCGACCAAACCTCAAACAACACTGTTAATGAACAAGAAGAACATTGTGAAAATATTCCCCAAAGATTTGATAATTGGACTCTTCCAAGAGTTCCAACAAACCAAGTTTACAAGAAAATAACTTTTAAAAATTTAAATTCTTTTTGCAGTTACGTTATAAAAACAAAAGAAAGGAGTTTATCTATTCAAAAAGAAAATGAAACAATCCAATTATTAGATAAAGTCGTCATTAATAAACTCAAATAACAAAAATACAAATATGTCCATTTTGGACTAGTCCAAGTTGGTATCAAACCTCTTAGTGTTGAAGCCACTAAAAATACCTCAATTTTAATTGTCTTAAGTGATACGAACTTGTTTCGGTGATGATTCGAGTCGTATTAGTTGCCCGATCGAGAAATTGAGTAAGTTTGAATCGTTATAAGAAAAGGCTGAAAACAGATAGAAGATAGGTTCAAACAAAGGTTCAAAGAATGTTTAGGAAAGGAATGGATAGGCTTAGCTAAGGCAAAGTCTGAACCAACAATATAGAGATTATTGACCCAAGACTTATAAGCACTTAGATGGATAAGAAAAGTGAAATCAACAAATAAACCTTGACCCACTATCTAACGAGTTAGGAACCTAAGGTATAATGAACGCCACACTTGAAGTGATAAGTTCAGATAACAAAGGAAAGAAATGACGCCACAAGCCTAACTTGATAAGTCAGATCAATCCAAAAGAGAACAAGGAGATTTGAATTCTCACAAGTTTCAATTGATTCATAAAATTGGCAAAAAGTTGTCTACCCAAAACAATGTTTTCTTACAAACTATTTATAGGTATTATTATGACTATTCAAATGCATATTTGTGACCTTTCACCTCCAGAAATTAACTAAGGTTTTTAACAAGCTTTAATTTCATTTTTAAGTCATGTAGGAAAGCTAATAGTCATGTCTCTTCACTTGATTCTGGTGTAGATGAAAAGGCATGTCTATTCACTTTATTGTTGACTTAATGAACCCTTAACGTGTTGTTTGGTGTCCCTTCATCTCCCTTAAATTGAATGTCAAAAGACTTGTGCATTCATCTATTTAATTGGATCCTTATCTAGCTTTGAATGCTTTAAAACTGAACAGATTTAAAGAGACACTCTTGGACCATTTGAACAGCCACCATGATGATCTTTGAAGGCTTGAAAAACGTCCAAACTTGAAGAGTCAATTAGCCATATGAATAGTCACCTATAAGGTAGATAATTAACCATTAAAGACACTCATAAGAATCAGCACACAATAAACACTCATACACAAATTTATTAATGAACATGCAGCTCCAATCACCTTATTTAAAATGAAAATAAACACACTTTAATTTATGCAGTAAAAAGTAACAACCAAATTAAATAATATACTTATATAAATAAACTCAAACATATTTAATAACTAAGATGCTTAAATGCATGGTTTAAGATGTAAACTAAATGAACAAATGAGTTACTTAATGCATGACTTAATTTAATGATGCAAACTTAACTAACATGAGAGTTAAATAATGCATGACTTTATTAAATGCAGAACACATAATGCATGTCATAATTAAAAGATGTAGATCAATAATGCAAGACATTAATTAAAGATGCATTTAATAAACAAGACATAATTAAAGACTCATATTATAATAACTAAAGTAACTAAAATAAATAAATCAAAGTCCTTATTCCAGCAACCAAATTAACAAACTAAAATTAAAATCTTCATTTTGCACTTGGGCCCCTCGAGTTTGGGCAAATCTCGGTGGCATCGAGTTGTGTCGTAACATGATGCGGGCAGGATCGCATCATTAAGAGACCAAAGACTTATCATGTTTAATGACTCATTATTAGGAACTATAGAAACAAGCCTATGTACTGGCCCAATACATTTTAATTGTTATCCAAATTTTATGGTTTCTTTAACTGACAAACATATTTTACAATCATTGACCCTCCAAATACATACCCATAACTACAAAATGTTTCCTGGTTCGGAAGTACTAAATTTAGTCTATAGACTCCACTTCAAAGCTATGTATTTTGTAGTTAATACCAAGGCTCTACTTCAAAGCCCAAGGATAACCCCTCTTAATAGAAATAGATACTTCAAGATCTCATACCATAATCCCAAGAACAATATAATGCATGAAATAAACCTTCCTGATAGGTGGAAACTTTAGGGTGCTACAGACCCTGTGGCACCAAATCCAATAAGAAACACTTCATTAAGTGAAATTTCACAATACTAAGATGGCATAGTTGAATTAATATTCAACAGGCCACGAAGAATGCCTCCAAGACATTCCTTCGAAATAGGAAGTACCAGCACAGCTTTTAGGAGGTTAAATTTAGAAGAAGAGTCAAATCCAGAAACACAAACGGCGGATTTTAGGATAGCTAGAGCCTCTGTCTCTTCTATCCCAACAACATTTAGAACCAATTTACAAGTAATAGATAATTCCTCAAATATAGCTCAACCTATCTATGCGAGACAGGAAGAGAGTCCCCAAAATTCACCTAATATGTCACCAACATATTCATCAATGACTAATAATGCAAGACAAGGAGAAAATTCAGAAATATTTGTTTTAGAAAAACTTTTGAGATAAATAAGGAATGGTGTAGAAAACACTTCTATTCCAACAAAAATAAGCAAAAAAGAGAAGATTACTTTAAAAATTATAATGATAAAAAAGAAAGCATTCTTCAAGAATATTATGAATACCCATAAAATTCATATAAAATTCTTTGAATGGTTTGAAGAATAGTACTCAGAATCTGTTAATACAATAAAACATAATACTAGATGACAGACTAATAAAGGAGAAGTTGAATCTCAACATCCCCCTTTAATGGAGGTTCAATATCTTCACAAAAATACTGGAATAAAAGCAAATCCTTTAAGAATGAGAGCTCCTGATGTAGGAGAACAAATCCCATCAAAAGATATTAAAATGATAGTAGAACAAAACAACTATACAAATATTAGTCTTCATACAATAGGAAAACAATTATATTATATTAAGAATTTGGTAGAAAGTCAACCGATTAGGAAATAACAAGTAAAAGAGGTAACAGAAAAAAGTTCTAAAGAACCAATATTTACACCTTATGAGATTCCAAAACCTTTCCAAAATTCCAAAAATGGTTTCTTAACAGAAATCCAAAATAGACTTAATCCTTTGGAAAGTTACAAGTCTGAGTTAATTGCACCTGATACCCTAATGCAAGCCCAACATTCAGTAAATACATTACACCAATCCTCCCAATCTGACTCTGACTAGTCAGATGAACAACAAATTAACAAGATGGCTTGGAAAGAACCAAAAAGATTATATTATCCAAAAACCACTACACCTGATCTTAATATAGAAGAAAAACCCGTTTTCCAGAATAAATACAATGCTAATACAATTTATGAATGGAATATAGATGGAATGTCTGAATACAATATTCTTAGTTTATTACAACAAATTTCAATAGTTTCAAAAGTTTATAAAACCCAAAACCAAAATGGATTAATCAGTGATCATGCTATAGCCAATCTTTTAGTTGTTGGATTTACAGGTCAATTAAAAGGATTGTGGGACCATGCACTTACTAAAACCCAACAAGAAGAAATCTTAAAAGCAATAAAATAAGATGATCAAGGAAGAATTATTTTGGATGAACAAGGAAGAGAAATCCAAGATGCAGTAGCAACTTTAATTTTCTCAATCTCTAAACACTTTATAGGAGATCCTTCTCATCTTAAAGATAGAAATTCATAATTATTATCAAATTTAAAATGCAAAAAATTAGCCAATTTTAAATGGTGTATGTAACACCCCTTACCCATGTTCGAAGCCGGAACCGAATACGAGGAATTACTTAACTCAACTTGCTTAAACATGATGTTTTGGGCTATAAATTTTTGTTTCGTCTCAAAAACTTTCCATTTAAACCCATAACATACTCATCCTAGGCCTACGAGGCCTTAAACATACTTCCGAAAGGTTTCAGGAATTAATCGGAAACTTTTACGCACTTAGAAAAATATTGCCTAAACAGGGGCCACACGCCTGTTGCTGCTCAAGGACACGCCCGCAGTGCCTCGAGACATGCCCGTGCTCCTCGCCCGTGGTCGACACTGACTTAATACACACGGCCGGACACACGCCCGTGTCCCTGACCCATGTCCCTCACACGGCCTCGACACGCCCGTGTCTTAGCCCATGTGCCAAAACCTTGGCATTCTATTTATGACGTCATTATCTCACTATGGTCACACGGCCAAGGCACACACCCGTGTCCTCAGACCGTGTGTCGAATTAAACTCCTAACTTCAGGTGCAGACTTGACACGGCCTGGGCACACGCCCATGTTCTTGGTCATGCCTCCCACACGGCTGAGACACACGGCCGTGTCTCTGCCTATGTGTTTACTACTGAGCATACTGACTTGCAACTCAAGCATGGAACGGGACACATGGCCGAGCACCACGCCGATTGGGGCTGACCGTGTGTCACACACATCCTATACACACGCCTGTGTGTCTGCCCGTGTGGACAATTATATGGCTATCTACCAAGCCAATTGCCACCCTAGCAAGAAATCACACTCATACCAAAACAATTCAATATTCAAGATGACCATATTGTACCTCTAAGAACTCAAAAGAATCAAGACATCCACAAAAACATACACTTCATGAAATTCATCTTCATTGAATATATGGACATATCAAGTATAGGCCAACCTCCCATGACCTTTTACAAAATAAATTGAACAACTAGAATAGCCAACACATTTGGCTTACAAATATGACATGACAAAAATACCAAGTCCTATACATGCCATACTCAAAATGAATCTAGTGGGCTATACCTAATAGTAGTCGATAGTGTGATATCCAACTCTGACGTCTGCGATTTCTCGAGCTATCTTGGCAATACTACAAGGAAGAGAGAAATGAGAGGGGTAAGCAATAAGCTTAGTAAGTTTGCATGGAATTAAATAGCAACCATAAACTCATAAAGATACCCATCCATGACATTAAATAACCATACACAATGTCATAGGCTCTTTACCATAGCTTACTCGTATTTGCCCTTATCTAGCACTTACCACGCCACATAATGTAAATGTTCCTCGTGAATTATTCACGCATAACTGTTTTCACTCAATCACATAACTTTAAATACCAATCTCAATTCTATATTTACTGCTAGATTATTTAATCCCAATAATTTGCTAGGGACACTCAAAGATGCATATTCATTACCACTATCATGAACCCGAAGCCAATGCCACATCCCAGATGCGGTCTTACATGGGATTACCTTTGATTACAGATGCCATATCCCGGATATGGTCTTATACGGAACCTCACCTCAAGTATCGATGCCATATCCCAGATACGGTCTTATACGATTCTTATATTCAATACTGAAGCCATATCCCAAATATGGTCTTATACGGAATTTCAATTTGGTGCCGAAGCCATGTCCCCGACATGATCTTACACGGGACCTTATCTATCTTATGTCTTGATAAACCGTAATATATACGTATTTCAATCCCACATTTAGCATACTTTTTGGATGATTTATCCTTTGAATTGTGGAATTTGATGCTCATAATCCTTTAATTTCATGTTTTATACTTAAGGAAGCATCGGAGGATAAAAGGAACGAGAAAAGGGCCGAAAATGGAGCAAATGGGCTTACCTTAGAGACTCACACGGCCTGGACTATCACCCACGGCCGTGCGTTTTGAGTAACAACTGAGACACGGCCTAGAACATCAAGACACGGCCAGATCACACGGCCATGTGTGCCAAACAGGATCAACCACGGCAAAGGGAGTCGACCACGGGTGTGTCACACGGGCGTGTCCCTGTTTTAACTAAGATGAGTTTCATTCGGAATGGGATATTTGTTGGCCAAGAAAGACATTCTGAATCCTTTATAAACGCCCTAAGTATAACCTAAAAAGTGGTCTTTGATCGAGAGCGAAGCCAGAGAGGGCTGAACTCAGGGAATTACTCTAAGAAAGCAAGTTGATCCATCTCAGAAGCTGGAATCACATTCAAGACGGAATATCTTCCCCTTCAATTTTCTTCAAGGGGTTTTAGGGGTTTTCTTATGTTTTGTTATTTATCTTCTTCTGAGATGTATTCTTTTATAATTATGAACTAAACCCCTCAAATACCTGAGGGGGATGAAACCTAAGACGGATCTTGTTATTGTTTTCTGAACTATATGATAAATACTTGATTTGTTCTTAATTATGTGTTCTTAATTCTTGTTTTAATATTTCAGGATATTGATTCAAGTATAAATATGCTTAGGCAGTGGAGCAAAAGTCCCTGTTTAAGAGTAGATCTAGCATAATTAAGCGGAGTTGATCGCAACCCTAGAGATAGGATGACGAAAATTTATCAGATTAGGGTCAAACCTAATATGGGAGTCCATAGATCGAGTTAATGCAACACGAGGGGTTTTAATTAGAAAGAGGTTTCAATTAATCAACCTAGGGTTAGACGTTAGTAGCCTCGAAAGAGGTATTACTATAAATTAGGGAATCCTACGGATCAAGTCAAGTGAATAAATCGTCTGGTTCAGAGTTAAATAACAAGTGAAGTCTAGGTGGATTCTTCCTTGGGTATTGTCTTAATCAAATGGTTTTTCCCAAAAGTATTTTCCCAATTCACTCACTTTGTCTTAGCATCCTTAGTTTAGTAATTAGTTAGATAAACATCAATTCTCTTAATACTTAGGCTAAATAATAAAAAGATAGTAACTACTAGTACTCTTGGTTCCTTTGGGTTAGACATTCCGGTCTTGCCACTAAGCTATACTACTGTTCGATAGGTGCGCTTGCCTCAATCATTGTGATAGTTAGTTTCTAGGCTCGATCATTCATTATATAAATATTAAAACTCTCAGACACGATCAAGTTTTTGGCGTCGTTGACGGGGAACTAAGGTATTAGGAACACTTTATTTTTATTACTTTAGCCATTCCATTTATTTGCACTTTTTTTATTATTTATTTTAACTTTGCTAATTTTTCTTTTTCCTTGCTTCTGGCAGGTATTCTAGTTTATGACTGTAAGAAACCCGACAGGACCTCTACTTTACGATAGTGATATAGAAGGAACCGTTCATAGAAACCGAAGGGAGATTAGGCGAAGCCTACAATACACACAAGAAGAGTAAGAGGACGATACTAATAACACGGAAGAGATGGCAGATCCCCAGAATAATCCACTTCCTCATGTGGTTGCCGAAAATCATGCTCCTCATACTATGTATGATTATGCTAAACCTAATTTAACAGGAACTGAATCAAGTATTGTTAGACCCGCTGTCGCTGCAAATAAATTTGAACTAAAACCTAACACTATACAGATGATACAACAGTTTGTTCAGTTTGATGGTTTGCAGGACGAGGATCCTAACACACACTTAGCAAATTTTTTGGAATTATGCGATACATTTAAAATTAATGGCGTTTCTAATGATGCCCTTCGCCTTCGGTTATTTCCCTTTTCTTTAAGGAATAAAGCCAAACAGTGGTTGAATTCTCTTCCACGAGGATCAATCACTACATGGGAACAAATGACCGAAAATTTCTGTTAAAATATTTTCTGCCAGCTAAAACGGCTAAATTAAGGAATGATATCTCTTCTTTTGTGCAGATGTATTTAGAGACACTTTACAATGCATGGGAGAGATACAAGAATTTATTGAGAAGGTGCCCTCATCATGGGTTACCATTATGGCTACAGGTTCAAACCTTCTATAACGGTGTGAACCTCTCAACTAGGTAGCTTATTGATGCATCTGCCGGTGGAACCTTACATAACAAAACACCTGAGGCTGCTTATGAATTCATTGAAGAGATGTCACTGAATAATTATCAGTGGCAAGTTATGAGAACAAAACCAACGAAAGCTGCCAGTGTTTTCAACCTCGACGCAGTAACCATGCTATCAAATCAGGTAGAACTTTTAAGTAAGAAAATTGATAGTTTGTGTGGTTCTTCGCAGGTACATCCAGTGATACAGTGCGATACAAATGGAGGAGGGTCAAACAATACAGAATACCCACCCTACAACCTTGGCGTAGAAAGCGAGCAGATGAACTATATGGGTAATAATTTTAGATCTCAAAATAACCCCTATAGTAACAATTATAATCCAGGTTGGAGGAACCACCCAAACTTCTCATGGGGTGGTCAAGGAAATCAAAGACAACAACCCCCTCTAGGCTTTCAACAGCAACCCTATCCACAAGAGAAAAAGCCAAACCATGAGAGGATGCTGGAAAATTTCATCTCGACATCAGAGACTCATTTTCAAAATACCGAAAGGCACTAAAAACTCAACAAGAATCACTTCAAAGGATTGAGAATCAAATCGGACAGCTAGTCAAGTTAGTCTCCGAAAAGCAACCAGGTAATCCACCTAACTCAAGAGAGCATGTGAAAGCAGTTACACTAAGGAGTGGAAAGGAGTTGGTTGAAACTGAAAGGAAGATGCCAAAAGAAATTACTAAAGAAAAAGAAGAGGAAGTGAATGAGAATGTAACGCTGGCACCTAAAGAACCACCAATTCCATATCCAGCACAGTTAAAGAAAGACCGCATGGACGCACAATTCGGTAAGTTTCTTGAACTCTTTAAACAATTACATATTAACCTACCTTTTGTTGAAGCCATTTCGGAGATGCCTACATACGCAAAATTTCTAAAGGAACTCTTAACTAATAAAAGGAAGCTTGAAGAACTGTCAACTGTGGAGCTTAACGAGGAATGCTCAGCTATTCTCCAGAATAAGTTGCCAACCAAATTAAAAGATCCAGGAAGTTTTACTATTCCTTGTTTAATTGGTAGTTAAAATATTGAGAAAGCATTAGCTGACTTAGGTGCCAGTATTAATTTAATGCCTTATAAAATGTTCAAACACCTCGGTCTTGGGGAACCAAAACCCACTAGGATGGGTATCCAACTAGCCGATAGGTCTATTAAATACCCTAGGGGAATTATTGAAGACGTTTTAGTTAAAGTTGATAAATTCATATTCCCTGTTGACTTTGTTGTGCTTGACATGGATGAGGATGTTTAAGTACCTTTAATTTTAGGACGTCTATTTCTAGCCACTGCTAGGGCCAATATTGATGTAGGTAATGGTAAGCTTGCGCTTAGGGTAGGTGACGAGGAAATTATCTTTAAAATCTATGATGCTATGCGATACTCTAAAGAGCAAGATGATTCCTGTTATTTTATTGACTCTATTGATCATTTTATTCAAGACTCTTTTCAGGAAATAATACATAAAGACACGTTGGAACTATGTCTTGTTCAAGGCGATGAGGCAGATGATGATGCGGATGAGTTAGGGGAAACAAAAATCGAAATAAATCCCAATAGCCTCTCCCTAAGACAGAAAGAGTATAAGGGCATTGAAATAGACGACGAATCTAAACAAAGACCCTCTATTGAAGAACCCCCCAAATTGGAATTAAAACAGTTACCAACACACTTAGAGTACGCATTCCTTGGGAGCAATTCTACACTACCGGTAATTATTTCTTCATACCTAGAACCCAATGAGAAAGAAGAGTTACTACAGGTATTAAAAGAGCATAAAAGAGCCATAGCCTGTAAAATCTCTGACATAAAAGGGATAAGCCCATCATTTTGCACCCACAAAATCTTAATGGAAGATGAATATAAACCATGTGTGCAACCTCAAAGACGATTAAATCCCAATATGAAGGAAGTTGTCAAAACCAAGGTAATTAAACTTCTAGATGCTGGAATTATTTATCCTATTTCTGATAGTTCTTGGGTAAGTCCTGCGCAGGTTGTTCCAAAGAAAGGAGGCATGACTGTCAAAGCTAATGAAAAGAATGAATTAATTCCAACAAGAACAGTCACAGGTTGGAGAGTTTGTATCGACTATAGGAAATTGAACGATGCCACAAGAAAATACCACTTCCCTTTACCCTTTATTGATCAAATGCCAGAAAGATTATTTGGGCATATGTACTACTGCTTCCTAGACGGACTCTCTGGCTACTTTCAAATCCCCATAGCTCCTGAGGATCAATAAAAGACAACATTCAGATGTCCATACGGTACGTTTGCTTATCGAAGAATGCCTTTTGGATTATGTAACGCTCATGCCACTTTTCAGCGCTGCATGCTATCCATCTTTGACGAACTTGTGGAAGATATCATGGAGGTATTTATGGACGAGTTTTTGGTATTTGGTAATTCGTTCTACCTTTGCCTTAAAAATTTAAAACGAGTTTTAATGAGATGTGAGGAAATAAACCTTGTGCTTAATTGGGAAAAGTGTCACTTCATGGTTCCAGAAGGGATTGTGTTAGGTCATAAAATTTCTAGTAAAGGGATTGAGGTCGATAAAGTAAAAATTGAAACCATAGAAAAATTACCTCCTCCTAGTTCAGTTAAGGCTATTAGAAGTTTTCTAGGACATGCCGGTTTCTATAGAAGATTTATTAAGGATTTTTCTAAAATAGCTAAGCCTTTGACGAAATTACTAGAAAAAGATGTAAATTTTGATCAGGAATGTTTAGATGCATTTAATACTCTAAAAACTAAATTAACAAATGCCCCAATTATTATTGTACTTGATTGGAATTTACCCTTTGAACTAATGTGTGATGCGAGTGATTTTGTAGTAGGTGCAGTTTTGGGTCAGCGAAGAGACAAGCATTTCCAACCGATCTATTACGCTAGCAAGACACTGACGACCGCATAAGAGAATTACACCACCACAGAAAAAGAATTGCTAGCTGTGGTTTTTGCATTTGATAAATTTAGACAATATTTAATATTATCTAAAGTCGTCGTTTACACTGACCATTCAGCCCTTCGTTATCTTTTCACGAAATCTGATGAAAAACCTAGACTCATAAGATGGATTTTACTTTTACAGGAATTTGATTTGGAAATTCAGGACAAGAAAGGAGCTGAAAACATGGCGGCAAACCATCTTTCTAGACTTGAAAATCCACATCTTAAAGAACTTGATGAAAGTGAGATTAATGATTTGTTTCCTGAAGAACAACTTTTGGCTATGTCCGACGCCGAGGTACCCTGGTTTGCAGATATCGCAAATTATTTAGCTGCTAACGTCTTACCAAAAGGGTTGATATATCAGCAAAAGAAAAAATTCTTTACTGATGTGAAAAAATATTTTTGGGAGGACCCTTTTCCTTTTCGTATATGTGCAGATCAAGTAATTCGTAGATGTGTCGCGAAGGAAGAAGCAAGCAAAATCCTAGAACATTGTCATTCAGGACCAACAGGAGGACATTACAGTGGGACGAAAACAGCACATAAAATACTCAAATCAGGTTTTTATTGGCCCACTCTGTTCAAGGACGCTAACAGGTATGTTAATTCATGTGATAAATGTCAGAGAACAGGTAATATCTCTAAACGCGATGAAATGCCTCAAACATATATGCTATCATGTGAAATATTTGATGTATAGGGCATCAATTTTATGGGTCCATTTCCTAGCTCATTTCGGAATAAATACATCCTCGTAGCGGTTGACTACATGTCAAAATGGGTGGAAGCTCAAGCTTTACCAACTAATGATACAAGAGTGGTAGTGCGATTTCTCAAGAAACTTTTCTCTCGATTAGGAACACCTAGAGCAATTATTAGTGATAGGGGTACTCATTTTTGTAACACTCAATTCGAGAAAATCTTAAAGAAATATGGAGTACACCACAGTACAAGTACCCCTTATCACCCTCAAACCAGTGGACAAGTCGAAGTATCCAATAGAGAACTTAAATGTATCCTAGAAAAAACTGTAGAATCAAACAGGAAAGATTGGGCAGCAAAAGTTGACGACGCTTTATGGGCTTATAGAACCACCTTTAAAACTCCCATAGGAACATCCCCATACAAACTTCTTTACGGGAAGAGCTGTCATTTACCATTTGAACTCGAACATAAAGCATTTTGGGCTATAAAATTTCTAAACTACGACCTTAAACTTGTAGGCGAGAAAGGATTGATGCAGTTGAACGAGCTTGATGAGTGACGAGCAAAAGCCTACGAGAGCTCACGATTATACAAAGAAGCAACAAAGTGACGCCATAATGCTCGTCTAAAGCGACCTAAACAATTCGAAGTTGGAGATCTCGTGTTACTTTATAATTCAAGACTCAAATTATTCCCTGGAAAGCTGAAATCAAGATGGTCAGGTCCATTCGTAATCAAAATTATTTTCCCCTACGGCACAATCGAGGTAACTCATCTGACTTATGGCACTTTCAAGGTAAACGGTCAGCGACTAAAAATTTATAATGGTGAAGATTTTAGGGATATAAGAGAGGAGCTTCAGCTCCGTGAACCTTCATATAAAAATGAAAACAGGGTAAGTCTAGCTTAAGACTTTAAACGAGCGCTTCTCGGGAGGCAACCCGAGAACTAACCTCATCAACATTCTTAATTCTATTTGTAGCATCTAACCAAGAACTAACTAATTTCATAAGCGCAGGATTTCCTTCCCACACGGCCTAGAACACGGGCTTGGCCATGGCCGTGTGGACACCACGAGGAATCATATGGGCGTAGCGGAGACCGTGTGGGCCAAGGAAGAGAAAAAATTTCCCAACACGGGCTACGGTAAAACACCACGACCGTGCGATGAGGTCGTGGCTGAAACTGAGTAAACGACACAGGCTGTAATTAAAGAGGACACGGCCGTGCGATATAGCCGTGGTCGATACTGAGTAAACGACACGGGCGTGAGACACGCCCGTGCCTATAGGGCGTGGTCGACACTGATTAACTCAACACGGGCGTACTATCGGTTACACGGGCGTGGGAGAAGCGAACAAAATATCGGATGACTGTGCGATACAGCCGTGTGAGCCAACACACCCAGGTAACACGGGCTAGGACACAACTCAGACGCGCGTAAACTCAAAATTCTCAAAACAAACGGACTAAAAATGAACCACACGGGCATGTTACACGCCCGTGTGCCCTTATTTCTATATAAACCCCTCACTATTCATCATCTTTTTTCCCAAATTAGTTTCCCCAAACCCTAGCCGTTTTCCTTTCTCCCCTACTAAGTCCTGCCACCACCATCAACACCCCTCGTCTGCTCCCTTCCTCCCTTTTCCTCATTCCCTTCTCTATTTTCCCTTCTTCCTCTCCACGTAAACCAGACCACGCCCGTGTGAGTATAACACGCCCGCGCACCACCACCACGCCCGTGCTCTGACCACCGCCTTAACCGCGCCACTTCCCTCAATAATATCCACCGGTTCACCCTTCTCCACTATTGTTTGCTTATTTCTTTAAACATTTTCATTATTTTCCAGTTTATTATTTGTTTCATTGTTCCTATTTCATGATTTAGATTTTTATGATTCTCTTAGTCTTTGCTCTACTTAGTTTAATTCTATTCTGATATTTATTCATAGTTTTAACATTCCTTGATGACTTACTTAAGAAACTATTTAGAAGTATTAGGAAGTGCAATCTTGGCTGGCAATAATACTTGAATCATTGAGTACTATTTATTCTACAGGAACATAATGTCATCCTCCCGAGGCAAGAAAACTGCAGTCCCTGTTTCAAAAAAATGAAAGGGACTCGGTTCATCATCGACACGCGCATCTGCCGAAGTACGACACCCATTCTTACAGTTTCCTCCGGGATCCCAGGAGGACCTTTTTTAGATACTTTGCACGTGACCCCTCGACATAGGGAGGCGCATTGATTGTACCGCATTAGAGCAGGTCCAACTAGCTGACGACGTCCGGGCCCTCCTGACTATCGACCCATGGGGGCAATTCTTCGAGATCATTGAGCCCACATACCTAGATCTCACTTTGGAGCTCTGTTCCACATTCCACCTCCAGACGGTGATGACAAACTACGATGACCCCGGCACAGTCCAATTCCATCTTGTAGGCATTATACGTGAACTAAGTGTCCCACAGTTCGGGGTCGCCTTGGGGCTCTACACTGACGAATTCATGGCGAAAAATGATCTCGAGACACTCTATCGCCACATCCATAACTCCCCTTCTAGATGTTAGAATAACATAGCCCCCGCTTCGGCCTCCTATGACCCTAGTCGCTCCAAGGCGATAGCTCTTGCCCCATCTCTGAGGTACTTACACGCCATTTTAGCTCATACATTGACGGGTAGGCGGGATAGCACCGGCGTCGTCAACACTCACGACGCCTACTTCCTATGGTGCATGGCGAACGGGCACGTCTTTGATTTAGCCTACTTTATAGCTCGTGCCATTCAACATTAGATGGAGCAGCATAGGAGGGGGTCATCTCCATGGGTCCCTACATTACACGTCTGGCTCGGTATTTTGGGCTCCTCAACACCGCTGCTCAATCCTCCTCACTCACACTGATAGCACAGATGCCCCCACAAGGCATCCAGACGATGATCCACATGAAGATGATTGAGCACCGTCGTGGGTTCGATCCTCCCCAGTATCACCTAGTGCAAACCACCGAGCAAGATGAACCAGAGGACATTACTGATGATGTTCCACCACAGCATGAGGAGCCATCTTCGGCACCACACCCCCCTCGCCGACCAGTTCATGCGGCCGCTTCAATATCTGACATCTCTGAGCGCCTCACTCGGTTCGAGCAGTACTGTACTCAGCAATTCACCGACACCACTCGAAGATTTGACGGCATTGAGGTGACTCTTCAGCAGATTTGTCATCACTTTCACATATCGCCGCCTCCACCACCTCGCAACCCAACAGATGACGAGGTCCTTTGAGTCCTTTTATTTTCTTTATTATTATTATTTTATTATTTTTATTTCTATTTTTATATTTATTTTTATTTTTATTTTTATTCTAGTTTATTTTCTTTTATAATTAAACTTTTTACCGCTTTTATTTTAAAACTTTCATTAGTAAAATTGAATTCCCTTTATCAATGGCTGTCTAACTCTGACAACATTCATTAACTAGTACTCCCTAAAAGTTCACTAATGACTTCGCAGTTTAGAAAGGTTCACGGTACCACTCAAGTAACGAACACACCACCTTCACCTATGCCTAGTCATCATGTTCATCATTGATCATCCTCCAAGGATTTCATCCATAATTCAGGAAGTTTCACCTCTCTCCCTCTCTTATGAATTTCTTACTAATCATTATCTATTTTTGTTCATTGAGGACAATGTACGTCTTAAGTGTGGGGGGGTCAACTATAGTAGAATCCCTGAATTATATCTTGTTCTTATATAATTTTCTCATATTACTATTAGAATGAAATTTCTTTTGATTTATGATTTTTGTTGATATGTTTTGGATTAAGTCATAGTTAATTATGCAGTGATGATTTAAACTTTAGGAGAATAGAGAATCAAGCATGATGAGTTTATTTTCAAAATTAAAAAAAATTGCTAGGTTGTCCACCTGAATCTAATTATTACCTTGAAGTTTGAAATTTACAAAGTTGACATCAAAAGCCCATAATAATTTTTGTGAGATCTTGAGCCTTTTAGAGCATACATTCTTTTCTTGCTCACTTTATTGATTCTGAGTATGTCAACATTGATTTGTTATTCTAGAACTTGCTTCGATTATACATGTCAAGACCACACCTATGATTTGATATACTGAGATGATAAAGGCACCTAGGTTTTAACCCGCTTACTCCATAAAATGCCTACCTTCATAATTAACCCCTAGTGAACCCCTATTGAGACTAACAAACCATTTCTTGACTCACCCATTAATATTAACCCAAAACCCACTTTGTATTTCTTATCGCCATTTCTCTTGACTACCCTTATATCGAGATTTGATTTGATCGGTTACTTAACTATTTCCTTTATTTCAGTTATCAAATTCTATATTATTGTACTTAATGATTTGTTCTTAAAAAAAATTATTAGGAATCTATTCATTATTACTTCTTTGTTATTGGAGCTTAAGCAGTTAATTTTATAATTTGAGAAGAAGCTCATGTTATTAGTATCAAGTTTCCAATTGATGTAATTATTTAAGATTTAGTTACTCTTCTAGTTAGGTAATTTTTCAATTCAGTCTCGATACTAACCCTCTAATTTAGCCTTTATCCACACCTTTAACCCAAGCCCCGTTATAACCCATAAAAGACCTTTTGATTTGTGTATCATATCATTTTATAGTGGTGGAGATTTGATTTTCTTGCAAGCCTATGGGATTAACTTTTCATGTTCGACTCTTGAGTGCTTATTTTTTAACCTTAAACACTTTGAGTGATTTGAGTGAACCTTTAGTGAGGATGTCAATTTTTGTCGATTTTGAATTAAAGGTAATTATTTAGGTAAGGGGAAACACCTATTTTTCGTACTATAAAAACTATGACTTTGATTGTTTGAATCTTTAGGAACCTTCTGGTTAAATTATCAATGTATGAATTACCTATGGATCATGATGAAACATTATTGATGAAGATTATGAATTAAGGGGAGTTAATTTTAATTGTGAGTTGAGAATTTTGCTTGAGGACAAGCAAATGCTTAAGTGTGGGGGTATTTGATAAACCGTAATATATACATATTTTAATCCCACATTTAGCATACTTTTTGGATGATTTATCCTTTGAATTGTGGAATTTGATGCTCTTAATCCTTTAATTTCATGTTTTATACTTAAGGAAGCATCGAAGGATAAAAGGAATGAGAAAAGGGCCGAAAACAGAGCAAATGGGCTTACCTTAGAGACTCACACGGCCTGACTATCACCCACGGTTGTGCGTTTCGAGTAACAATCGAGACACGGCCTAGAACATTGACACACGGCCAGATCACACAGCCATGTGTGCCAAACAGGATCGACCACGGCCAAGGGAGTCGACCACGGGTGTGTCACACGGGCGTGTCCCTATTTTAACTAAGATGAGTTTCATTCGGAATGGGATATGTAACATCCCCAAACCCGGCCTATTCACTACGACCGAATCTGGTTATGTTAGTGAAAATATGCTTCTTTACTTAGAATTTAAAACATGAAAGTTTATTATCTTCGGTAAAGTCATGTCCATTTAAAATTATTCAATAATATAAGCTTGGGATGAATTAAAACTTTATTATAATTTACTATAATATAACTCTTTTGTAAAAATATTGCTAAATACGTTATAACCTTTAACAACTATAAATAGCGTACTTTAATCAAAAGTGACCCTTATTACATCAAATAAATAAACCAAGTACTTAAAATGCTTGAAATAAAAATAATCAAAACGCCAACTTCGCATGAAAATCTGTTTCGCATGGGCCACCTTGTATCCACTCCAACCCGCCCACTAATCATGACTCTCCCGCGATGATTAAAAGTTGGGTGAGTCATACTGCACTCGATCAGTGTAAGTTAACCACCGAATCCACCCACATGCTAGCCACATAATATCCCGGTTATCAAATGCAACAAGTAATGTATATATCATTTTAATCATTTACTACAATGCTGGCTTGGCCCATATTCAAATCACATCACATACCGGGCTTGGCCCATTTCTCAATAACCACATATCATCCGGGCTTGGCCCATTTCTACGTATGTTCCCAAAACATACCTATCCACATGTCATATTGGGCTTGGCCCATTTCCGTATTATTACAAAAATAATGCAACATGATTCCCAACCCAACCTAGGGTCCATCCGCTACACACCCCCTTATCCAACCTACCACACACCGTGGGACTATCGAGTCACCCTCTCCTTTTCCCTCCAAAAAGGCAACCAATGCCATCCACGATGTAGCGTATAGCTAACATCAAACCACGATGGAGCACACAAAGCAATCCATCAAGCCACGATATGGCATGAAGCCCATATCAATCAAGGTAACCACGCGAACTAAATCGCAAAGATCCACAACGCGACCTCGATCGGTAGCCAATCCACGATGTAGCACAAAGTCGACATCAACCACGTACTCAAGTACACACCGTACCTTCTTTTCATAAACCCACCCATGCACATGTAACATAATATAATGCGAGGATGATGCATGTGCATGCTATTCACAATCATAGGCATACTTACATATTAAAAATCAATCATCACATATTAGCCAATTTGCTACTAACTCCGTCATCATCATACCCTTTAGGGGTATATATGGCACACTCCTTACTGCACTTGTTAGTAAAACATATAACACATAAAACCCGGAAACAAGTGGGTTAGTTACACACCTTATTACTAGGAGTTCTAGACTCGCTCCTCGACACTATCGTCTCAGCGAAACTACGGCTTTACGCTAACGTTTCTTGCTTTGTTGGCCCACACCCTCGGTGGCCAATCTCGAACAATGAACGGATCTCTTCTTGAACTTTGGGATGGGGACTTTCCCTTGCCCACCTTGACTGGTACTCAACCCACGTCCATCGTAATCACTTAATTAGAACCCTTTGGTTAAACACCATAATACAAAATCTCAAGCGAACAACTATAATTTAACTACTTACCAAACGATCTTAAATCTCAAAGGCTCCTCTGTACTTTTGTCGACTTGCCCCTTGATGAGTCCAAACAATTCAAGACCTTCCTTTAGACTCCTTGGCGCTGGCTACAAGCTCACGAATGTCGACAAACACTACACCTCACCAGCTTCGGCTTCAAACTTGATAAAGTAAAAGAGAGATGGAGGGCTAAGGATTTCGCTATCAAGGGCTAAAAGAAAATAAAAGAAATACTTGGCTACAAGGCCAAAGGAGAAATCGGCACACCAAGAGGGAGAGGCAAAAGACTTGATGAACAACTAGCACTCTACCCTCCCTATTTATAGCATTCGCCAACCCCCTTGAAGTCTCCAAAATTTGGCCAACACCTCACTAATTTAATTCCACTTGAACACTTCACTAATAATCCAATAATAATTCTTTTAATCTTCATAATATCCTTGATTATCTCCTATAATAATCCTAAAAAACTCATATTATCCTTAATATTAACCAAATAAAAATCCAATAATAATGCTCATATTATCCCATTATTATTAATAAATAATAATAATAATAATAATAATAATTCCACTTAATCTAATTAATAATAAAAATAATAATAAAAACATAATCCTTATCAAAATCAAAGTCTTCTAGCCAGTCCAACACTTCCTAAAATTGCTGCCAAAAGCATCAAAAATTCAAACTCCAAAATGCGCTTCCTTGGCTCGAACTCGGGACCAAGTCGCTGCTCCTTTCCCCAGCGCCCAGGCCACTCGGTCACCTGATTTCTATGCTAGAAACCCCAAATTTTATTTTAAACCCTTTCTAATCGAGCCCATAACCAACAAAAATAAGAACGCTTAATCGCAGCCTCCAGCGCCGAACCCGCGCTTTGCTCTCCTCCAGCTTAAGTGCGCGCGCTAGCCATTCCACCAGCCCATCTTCCTTGTCCGAATCCTCGCTATATACCTTTAAGGCCTTACAAAGCCCAACGCCCAAACGAAAAAATAAAACGCCAAATGCTTCGCAGCCCTCGAAACCGCGACCGCACAAAGCCCTTCTCAAGTAGCGCCTTAGCCACTCCGCCCACCGCCTTTCATGTCCATAAGCCACACCATTTAATTTTTAAACCTCTTCCTACGCCAGCCCATAACCGCATATAAAATAAAACACCAAAATGCCGCTTCTACCACTCGAACCAGCGCCCTCACCTCCTCCAAAGCGCCTAAGTGGCGCACGGGGCACCACTTTGCCAATGCCTTTCTTGTGCCTTAAACTCTGAATTTTATTTTAAGGCCTTTCTACCCTATTTCCCTCTTATTACCCTAAAATTTAAAAATTTTCTAAGGCATCCCTTGCCTTCTAAGGTTCTCCAAACCCCTAAAAATTCTCCCAACATGACCATAGCCTACTAAACACTCCTGTTATGCCCCCAAACGCATAACCCCTAAATCGTGGTGTTACAATTCTACCCTCCTTAAAAATAATTTCGTCCTCTCGAAATTACTTTACTAACTAACGTCCATACAACCTATCTTACCACCATACGCTTATGCCACAGACTCGATCTTACTAAGGCTATCGTGACCTACACAATCTCTAAATTCGCTCAAAATTCAAACACCTTTCTTAGCAACACAGAAAGGCTAAATCGTAATCAACAAAGTAATTAAAGCAAAGGAGCTTACCTAATATCACATCCTTGGTTGACTCTGACTAGAACCATTCCTTCCATGACTTGAACCACGACCCCTCGTCGCTTGAGGACAATTCTTAACTAAATGTGCCTTAGATCCGCACCGAAAGCATTCTTTACTATTTCCCCAACACTCTCCTGTGTGAGGTCTTCCACATCGAACACAAGAACGATTCCGATCCATTGGTACAAGTACACTTACAGGGTTCTCGGTCCTTGGTCTTTTCTGGACATTACCAAGCGATACTGACGGTCCAATATTTCTCTTATTCTCACTCCTATTCTTTTCTCGCTTTTCTCTTATAGTCTTCTTAACCTCTTCAACGATCCGAGCTTTCTCTACTAGCACCGCGAAGTCTCTCTCTCTCTGTGAGCAATCACCATTCAAGTTCATCTCGCAATCCGCTCTTCAAACCGACGCACCTCTCATAATCGAGTGGCCACAATTCCTTTGGCATCTTGACTAAGTCGCACGAATTCCGCCGTACTCGGCTATCGACTTACTTCCTTGTATTAGATTTAGAAACGCTTTCCTTTGCGAGTCCAAATAATCGGCTCCTACGTGCTTTCCTTCAAACTTAACCTTAAAGAAGTCCCAATCCCTGCCGATCTGTTTGGTACACTTTGCTTGACGGTGAGCCACCAACGATAAGCTTCGCGCTAAGCAACGAAACAACACCCTTCGACTTTTCTTCATTGGTGCAGTCCAAATCGTCCATGATTCTTTCGATCGCTTCTAGCCAATACTCCGCTACGTTCGGAGCTACTCCAGATATTCCTCTAAAGATCTCAGCTCCGTTCAATCTAAGCCTTTCCGACACCGACTTTTGAGTTCCATTTCCTCTACTAGCTCCTGCTACACGTTCTAAAATTCGTAACATGGCCCGCGATACTGCGTCATCTTCTCCTGTCTGGTCTTGCCCTTCTACGTCCACAGTTGGCGGCACTTCACTTTCTGACTCATGGCCAGTCCCTACGGGTTCCGAAGCTGCCATTCTACCTCTACCGTGTCTCCTAGAACTCATCTCTATCGTCGCAATTAATCTGATTAAGGAGTTTTATGCATTAGTATTTGTTCCACTGTTTAACCGCGAACAATTTTATGAAAAGAATGGTATTTTAAAGTAGTTCTTTCGAGCAATCAAGTTTCCTTCCCTACCCAGGGGTAATTTCGTCATTTTCCTACAGGGTATTTTTATTTATTTTAAAACCAAGAATTTTTTTAAAACAGCAAGGCTAATCCCTTTCGGGTTTTAATATTTGGTTTAGCCTATGAACAAGTCCTCTTGGTTAAGGTGAACCGTAGCTACGCACCAGGTAGGATTCCAGCGAAGAGGAGGTGAGTCACTAGGACTGCTTAAGTACCAAGCTCTTCCGGATCCACTCCTAGACATGCGCACAATGGTTACCACACCTTAACTCGGCGACTTAATCACAGGTTTGTTTAGTAGCTTTAAGTTTTATGCATATGTTTGAGTAGACTAGTCCTAGGATTCAACAGATCCTAGTTCACTAATCTACGAGCCCAACTAAGCCCATAACAATTCACATATCAAATTACTTAACAAGTCTGAAGTACTTACCTGGTGGACTCGGGTTGAAGGTACAGGTGCCATGCCAGAATAACCTGAAAATAATTTCCTAAAAGCCCATATTTTTTTTTTAAAAAAAAAGCCCATTTTGAAACGTTTTTGGGCCCAAAACCCTCAAAGCCGAGTTTTGAACCGGGCTCGATATTAAATCAGTAACATCCCCAAACCCGCCTATTCACTACGAATCGAATCTGGTTATGTTAGTGAAAATATGCTTCTTTACTTAGAATTTAAAACATGAAAGTTTATTATCTTCGGTAAAGTCATGTCCATTTAAAATTATTCAATAATATAAGCTTGGGATGAATTAAAACTTTATTATAATTTACTATAATATAACTCTTTTGTAAAAATATTGCTAAATACGTTATAACCTTTAACAACTATAAATAGCGTACTTTAATCAAAAGTGACCCTTATTACATCAAATAAATAAACCAAGTACTTAAAATGCTTGAAATAAAAATAATCAAAACGTCAACTTCTGCATGAAAATCTGTTTCTGCATGGGCCACCTTGTATCCACTCCAACCCGTCCACTAATCATGACTCTCCTGCGATGATTAAAAAGTTGGGTGAGTCATACAGACTCAGTGTGTAAGTTAACCACTGGAATCCACCCACATGCTAGCCACATAATATCCCAGTTATCAAATGCAACAAGTAATGTATATATCATTTTAATCATTTACCACAATCTGGGCTTGGCCCATATTCAAATCACATCACATACTGGGCTTGGCCCATTTCTCAATAACCACATATCATCTGGGCTTGGCCCATTTCTACGTATGTTCCCAAAACATACCTATCCACATGTCATATTGGGCTTGGCCCATTTCCGTATTATTACAAAAATAATGCAACATGATTCCCAACCCAACCTAGGGTCCATCCGCTACACACCCCCTTATCCAGCCTACCACACACCAGGGGACTATCGAGTCACCCTCTCCTTTTCCCTCCAAAAAGGCAACCAATGCCATCCACGATGTAGCGTATAGCTAACATCAAACCACGATGGAGCACACAAAGAATCCATCAAGCCACGATATGGCATGAAGCCCATATCAATCAAGGTAACCACGCGAACTAAATCGCAAAGATCCACAACGCGACCTCAGTCAGCGCCAATCCACGATGTAGCACAAAGCTGACATCAACCACGTACTCGAAGTACACCCGTACCTTCTTTTCATAAACCCACCCATGCACATGTAACATAATATAATGCGAGGATGATGCATGTGCATGCTATTCACAATCATAGGCATACTTACATATTAAAAATCAATCATCACATATTAGCCAATTTGCTACTAACCTGGTCATCATCATACCCTTTAGGGGTATATATGGCACACTCCTTACTGCACTTGTTAGTAAAACATATAACACATAAAACCCGGAAACAGTGGGTTAGTTACACACCTTATTACTAGGAGTTCTAGACTCTCGTTCCTCGACACTATCGTCTAGCGAAACTACGGCTTTCTGCCTAACGTTTCTTGCTGTTGGCCCACACCCTGGTGGCCAATCTCGAACAGCAAAAACGGATCTCTTCTTGAACTTTGGGATGGGGACTTTCCCTTGCCCACCTTGACTGGTACTCGAACCCACGTCCATCGTAATCACTTAATTAGAACCCTTTGGTTAAACACCATAATACAAAATCTCAAGCGAACAACTATAATTTAACTACTTACCGAAACGATCTTAAATCTCAAAGGCTCCTCTGTACTTTTGTCGACTTGCCCCTTGATGAGTCCAAACAATTCAAGACCTTCCTTTAGACTCCTTGGCGCTGGCTACAAGCTCTGAATGTCGACAGCACTACACCTCACCAGTTCGGCTTCAAACTTGATAAAGTAAAAGAGAGATGGAGGGCTAAGGATTTCGGCTATCAAGGGCTAAAAGAAAATAAAAGAAATACTTGGCTACAAGGCCAAAGGAGAAATCGGCACACCAAGAGGGAGAGGCAAAAGACTTGATGAACAACTAGCACTCTACCCTCCCCTATTTATAGCATTCGGCCAACCCCCCTTGAAGTCTCCAAAATTTGGCCAACACCTCACTAATTTAATTCCACTTGAACACTTCACTAATAATCCAATAATAATTCTTTTAATCTTCATAATATCCTTGATTATCTCCTATAATAATCCTAAAAACTCATATTATCCTCCTAATATTAACCAAATAAAAATCCAATAATAATGCTCATATTATCCCATTATTATTAATAAATAATAATAATAATAATAATAATAATAATTCCACTTAATCTAATTAATAATAAAAAATAATAATAAAAACATAATCCTTATCAAAATCAAAGTCTTCTAGCCGTCCAACACTTCCTAAAATTGCTGCCAAAAAGCATCAAAAATTCAAACTCCAAAATGCACTTCTTCCTTGGCTCGAACTCGGGACCAAGCCGCTGCTCCTTTCCCCCAGCCCCAGTGCCACTTTCGGTCACTGATTTCTATGCTAGAAACCCCAAAGATTTTATTTTAAACCCTTTCTAATCGAGCCCATAACCAACAAAAATAAGAACGCTAATCTGCAGCTCAGTGCGCTCGAACCCGCGCCTTTGCTCTCCTCCAGTAGCTTAAGTGCAAGCGCTAGCCATTCCACCAGCCCATCTTCCTTGTCCGAATCCTCGCTATATACCTTTAAGGCCTTACAAAGCCCAACGCCCAAACGAAAAATAAAACGCCAAATGCTTCGCAGCCCTCAAAACGCGACTGCACAAAGCCCCTTCTCAAGTAGCGCCTTAGCCACTCCGCCCACCGCGCCTTTCATGTCCATAAGCCACACCATTTAATTTTTAAACCCTTCCTACGCCAAATTTCATAACCGCATATAAAATAAAACACCAAAATGCCGCTTCTACCACTCGAACCAGCGCCCTCACCCTCCTCCAGCGCCTAAGTGGCGCACGGGCACCACTTTGCCAATGCCTTTCTTGTGCCTTAAACTCCACAATTTTATTTTAAGGCCTTTCTACCCTATTTCCCTCTTATTACCCTAAAATTTAAAAATTTTCTAAGGCATCCCTTGCCTTCTAAGGTTCTCCAAAACCCCTAAAAATTCTCCCAACATGACCATAGCCTACTAAACACTCGGGTTATGCCCCCAAACGCATAACCCCTAAATCAGGGTGTTACAGGATACTTGTGGGCAAAGAAAGACATTCCGAAGCCTATATAAATGCCCTAAGTATAACCTAAAAAGTGGTATTTGATCGGGGGCGAAGCCAGAGAGGGCTGAACTCAGGGAATTACTCCAAGAAAGCCAGTTGATCCATCTCAGAAGTCGAAATCACATTCAAGACGGAAGATCTTCCCTTTAATTTCCTTTAGGGGGTTTTAGGGTTTTTCTTATGTTTTATTATTTATCTTCTTCTGAGATGTATTCTTTTACAATTATGAACTAAACCCCTCAAATACCTGAGGGGGATGAAACCTAAGACGGATCTTGTTATTGTTTTCTGAACTATATGATAAATACTTGTTTTGTTCTTAATTATGTGTTCTTAATTCTTGTTTTAATATTTCAGGATATTGATTAAAGTATTGATGTGCTTAGCAAAGGAGCAAAAGTCCCCGCTTAAGAGTAGATCTAGCATAATTAAGCGGAGTTGATCGCAACCCTAGAGATAGGATGACGAAAATCACTGGATTAGGGTCAAACCTAATATGGGAGTCCATAGATCGAGTTAATGCAACACTAGGGGTTTTAATTAGAAAGAGATTTCAATTAATCAACCAAGGGTTAGACGTTAGTAGCCTCAAAAGAGGTATTAATATAAATTAGGGAATCCTACGGATCAAGTCAAGTGAATAAATTGTCTGGTTCAGAGTTAAATAACAAGTGAAGTCTCGGTGGATTCTTCCTCGGGTATTGTCTTAATCAACTGGTTTTTCCCAAAAGTATTTTCCCAATTCACTCTTTTTATCTTAGCATCCTTAGTTTAGTAATTAGTTAGATAAACATCAATTCTCTTAATACTTAGGCTGAATAATAAAAAGATAGTAACTACTAGTACTCTTGGTTCCTTTGGGTTTGACATTCCGGTCTTGCCATTAAGCTATACTACTGTTCGATAGGTGCGCTTGCCTCAATCGTGGTGATAGTTAGTTTCTAGGCTCGATCATTCATTATATAAATATTAAAACTCTCAGACACGATCATGTATCGATAATAATATACTCACATTCTTTTTGGAGGGAAATATACTCACATTCATTAAAGTCCAACCGGGACTTCAACATTTCAATTTCTTAGAATATCGAACATCAATATAATGTCAAACATTCCCAAAAAATACGAGCATAAATGTTGAATTTATCACATACAAACTTACCTCGATTTCAAAATAAGCTAGATCGTCGATCTAGTCCGAGACTTTATTCTTTCCCCGGTCGAGGTTGATTCTTGGTTCTTCTTGCTCTATAATAGCAAATTAGCTCGTTTCAATCATCACATTAATAAAAGCATTTTAATAATCATGCTTTGGCAAAATTACTATTTTGCCCTTACACTTTGGCAAAATGACCACTTTACCCCTAGGCTCGGAAATCAATTCAAATCAAATTTCTACCTTTAATGAGCATAGGTGAACATTTATTTCTCTTATGGCTATCATAAAAACCCAACATTTCACACATTTACTACCAATTTTACAGCCTTTACAAAAAGGTTCATTTAGGTGTTTTCATGGCAACACCTTTCACAAAAGTTGTTCATCTAACAACTAAGACTAATTTTCTTCCATAAAAATGCAGCAAATCACATACAAGCTCTCATGGAAAAACCCTAAAATTTTCACCATATTGCAAATTAGTCCCCTCTTTAGAAAGCTTAAGCTCTAGGGGTTCTAAAAGTACAACTATCATCAAGACAAACTATTAAAATCACTTACTTGAATGAAGAAGAGCTTGCTAAAATTTTGAGCTTTCAAAACCACTATTTTGCTTGCTATTTTTGGTGGTGAAGAAGAAAGAAAAAGATGATATCTTTTCTTTCTTTATTTTATTCTATTTTTCAATTTAATCCACCAACTATACCCACTTTGACCAATTTTTGACTTCTTTGTCCCCCCTATGGCCGGTCAACCTTCATTTAAGGGGTTAATTTCCTTTTAAAGACCTCCAATTAACATTCTATAGCTATTTGGCACCCTTAGCTTATAAAATGGAATTTTTGCACTTTATGCGATTTAGTCCTTTTTCGCGATTAAGCAAGAAATCGCTAAAATTAAAATACCAAAATTTTCATGTACTAATATAATCATGCTCTGACTCATAAAATATCATGAAAAATAATTTTCTCTAACCTCGGATTAGTGGTTCCGAACCACTGTTCTGGCTAGCCCCTAAATCGGGCTGTTACAATTCTCCCCCCTTAAGGATTTTTGTCCCAGAAAATCTTACCGGCGAAAAGGTTGGGATATTGGTTTCTCATAGCTTCTTCTGGCTCCCATGTAGCCTCTTCTATTCCATGTCTCTGCCATAGCAATTTAGCAAGAGCTATACTATTATTTCTTAACTGTTTGACCTCTCGTGCAAAGATCTTAACCGGCTTTTCACCATAAATCAAGTCCGGTTGAATTTCTACCTCTGTTGGTACTATTACATGTGTAGGGTCCGAACGGTTTAGACGCAACCTGATTATGTGGAAGACATCGTGAATCTTTTCCAGTCCGGGTGGTAAAGCTAAACGATAAGCTACCGGTCCTATCCTCTCGGTAGCTTCATAAGGTCCGATAAAATGCAGACTTAATTTGCCTTTCCGGCCAAATCTGAGGACCTTCCTCCATGGTGATACTTTTAGAAATACTTTATCACCAACTTGGAATTCAATCTTTTTCCTTTTTAAATCCGAATAGGATTTTTGTCTATCTGAGGCTGCTTTTAGACACTCGCGTATCACCATTACTTTCTTTTCAGTTTCCCTGATCAAGTCGACCCCACGTATCTGTTTCTCTCTGAGTTCTGACCAATACAAGTGCGTTCGACACTTACGCCCACACAATGCCTCATAAGGCGCCATTTTCAAACTTGACTGAAAACTGTTGTTGTAGGCGAATTCCACCAACGGTAAGTATTTCTCCCAATTACCTTGGAATTCCAAAACACAACATCGAAGCATGTCTTCGAGTATCTGTATTACTCTTTCCAACTGCCCATCGGTTTGTGGATGGAAAGCTGTACTAAAGCTTAATTTTGTGCCCAAGGCCCCTTGTAACTTCTTCCAAAACCGTGACGTAAATCTCGGGTCTCTATCTGAAATAATCACAACGGTATCCCATGAAGTCTTACTATCTCTGACATGTACAAATATGCCAATTTATCAAGCGAGTAATCGACTTGCACTGGTATGAAATGGGCCTACTTCGTGAGTCTATCGACTACGACCCACACAGCATCTTTCTTTTTGGGCGTCAACGGTAAACCCATCACGAAGTCCATAGTAATACGATCCCATTTCCACTCGGGAACCATAATGGGCTGAAGTAGACCCGAAGGTACTTGGTGTTCAGCCTTCACTTGTGGGAAAATTAGGCATCTCGACATGAACTCAGAAATGTCTTTTTTTGTACAGGGCCACCAATACCACTTCCTCAAATCATTGTACATCTTCGTGTTGCATGGGTACACAGTTAAGCATCCGCTATGTGCTTCATACAAAATCTTACGAACAAGTTCATTATTTCTGGGTACACAGACCCTATCTCAATACGTCAAACATCCATCAGGGCTTACCCGAAAGTCTGACTCAACATTTGACTCACATAGAACTCTTTTGGCTTGTAAGTTGTTGTCCTCTTTCTGAGCTTCACAAATCTCTTGAAGAAATAATGGTCTAGCCCTCAGCTCGGCTAGAATAGAACCATCATCCCACAAAACCATCTGATTATTCATGGCTCTTAACGCAAACAATACTTTTCTGCTCAAAGCATCGGTGACTACGTTCGTCTTCCCCGAATGGTAGTCAATCACTAACTCATAATTCTTAATCAGCTCTAACCACCTTTGTTGCCTCAAATTCAATTCCTTTTGAGTCATCAAATATTTTAGGCTTTTATGGTCAGTAAATATCCGACTTTGCCATACAAATGGTGTCTCCAAATCTTCAATGGGAACACAATTGCAACCAACTCTAAGTCATGGGTCGGGTAATTCTTCTCGTACGGCTTTAATTGTCTAGAGGCGTATGCAATCACCTTACCCTCTTGCATAAGTACACAACCCAATACATTCAAGGATGCATAATTGTAAACCACAAATTCTCTTCCCGGCTCAGGTTGTACCAAAATAGGAGCCTCGGTCAACAACACCTTTAGTTTCTCAAAACTCTGTTGAGACTTTTCTGTCCAATCAAACTTTACATCTTTTTGTAAAAGTCTCGTCATTGGGGTAGCTATCATTGAAAACCCTTGAAAAAACGCCTATAATAGCCGTCAGGCCTAGAAAACTTCTTACTTCAGTTATGTTCCTCGGCAGTTTCCAATCAATAATTGCTGAAATCTTACTCGAGTAGACTCTAATCCCATCTCCGAAGACAACGTGCCCCAAAAATCCTACTTCCTTAAGCCAAAATTCACTCTTGCTAAACCTGGTATACAATTGTTTTTCTCTCAAAATTTGTAGAACCATACTCAAATGCTCGGCATGTTCGTTCTCATCTCTAGAGTAGATCAGTATATCATCGATGAAGACCACGAAAAATTTATCCAAGTATGGCCGAAAAATGCGATTCATCAGGTCCATGAAAACGGCAGGGGAATTTGTTAGACCAAAAGGCATGACCAAAAATTCATAGTGGCCATACCTAGTCCTAAATGCGGTTTTCGGTACATCCGAGTCCTTGACTCTCAGATGATAGTACCCTGACCTCAAATCTATCTTGGAAAATATTGTGGCTCCCTTCAATTGATCAAATAAATCATCGGTTCTCGGCAACAGGTACTTGTTCTTCACAGTTACCTTGTTAAGTTGCCGACAATCTATGCATAATCTCATAGAACCATCTTTCTTCTTCACGAATAAAATGGGAGCACCGCACGGAGAAAAACTCTGTCTTGCGAAACCTTTATCTGTTAGTTCTTGCAACTGTGCTTTCAACTCTTTTAGCTCGGTTGGAGCCATTCTATATGGAGCAATAGAAATGGGGGAGGTAACCGGAGCTAGCTCAATCCTAAATTTGATCTCTCTAGCTGGAGGTAACCCTGGCAATTCCTCCGAGAAAACATCTGAATACTCGTATACTATGTGTACCGACTCAATTTTTGAACTCATCCTCTTTAGTATTCATCACAAAGGCAAGGTAAGCTTCATACCCCTTTCTTAAATACTTTTGAGTCAACAAGGATGATATTACTACTGGTGATCTGTCGTGCTCGTCTGATTCAACACGAATAAAATTCCCATTTTCACATTTCAACTCAATAAACTTCTTTCCACAATTTACGATTACATCATGAGTAACTAACCAATCCATCCCAAGGATGACATCAAACTCATCAAACGGTAATAACATAAGATCAACAGGAAAGCAATGACCCCTAATCGTCAAAGGGCAACCTTTGCATACTCTATCAACCAACACATACTTACCTAGGGGATTACAGACTCTTTTTACAAATTCAGTAGACTTTATAGGCATGCTCATGCTAGAGACTAATTTTATGCATATATATGAGTGGGTAGATCCCAGATCAATTAAAGCTATAACACGAGTATCATAAAGAGAAAATGTACCCGTGATTACGTCAGGGGAAGATGCCTCTTCACGAGCACGAATGGCATATGTTCTCGCCGGTGCTCCACCCTTGACTCTTGCAGTCTGCTCTCTAGATGGATTCTTGCTACTCATCTCATTTCTCGGGTTTCTCTGTGGTCTTCCTCTAGCAGCGCTTCACGGTCTTGCATTCTGAGACTTCTCTTTTTCGCCCATCTCGGGGCAATCTCTGATAAAATGGTCTAAAGACCCACATCTGAAACAAGCCTTCTCATTCGCTTGGCACTCACCAGAATGATGCCTTCCACACTGCGGGCATTCTGGTCTACTCGGTCGAACGTTGCCCACACTAGCAACTGATGTGGTCTGCACTTTAGACCCCGAAAACTATTTGCCCTTACTTCGGTTTGAAAACCCGACCAAAGTAGATGGTCGAGTAGCAAAATCCATCGATTTCTTAGATCAAGATTGGAGTGACTTATTCATCTGTCTTTTCCTCGAGTCACGAGACTCAATCTCAGCTCTTCTTTTCTATTTAGCCAACTCTTCCTCCTTACAGGCTCTATCTACCAACACTACAAATTCTTTTAGTTCAAAAACTCCGACGTATAAACGGATATCCTCATTTAGCCCATCCTCAAATCTCTTACACATGATAGCCTCAGTAGACACACACTCTCGGGAACACTTGCTAAGTCTTACGAACTCCCGTTCGTATTTGGTCACCGTCATTCGGCCTTGCTTTAATTCCAAGAACTCTTTTCTCTTATGGTTGATGAATCTCTGGCTGATATACTTCTTCCGGAATTCGTCTTGGAAGAATTCCCAGCGAACTCTCTCCCTTGGTACCGCCAACACAAGGGTGTTCCACCACCGATAAGCCGAATCTCTCAAGAGAGATACCAAACACTTTAGGCACTCCTCATATGTGCATGACAATTCAACGAATACCCTGATGGTATTCTCGAGCCAAAATTTCGTTCTTTCTGGATCATCATCCTTACTAGCCCAGAATTCCTCGGCTCTTTGTTTCCAGATCTTATCAACTGGAGACCTTTCTCTTCTCACTACCTCAACCACTTAAGGAGCTACCGGAGCGGGTTGAGGAATAGGTGGGGGTGGAGGGGGTTGAGCATTAGGATTTACTCGAACGTACTCAGTATACCAGTTGCTCATCATATGGAGAAAGGCTTCTTGGGCCTCTTCTCCCTGACCCAAGGTCTCAGGTCGACTATCTGCTGGCGCGGTCCCTTGAGCGGGAGCCGGCGCATTACTCGCAGCGTCATCGGCTGCAGTTCGGTTTGGATCAGAATCCATGTACTATATAAAAACACAATTTAAAACGTCAGGAGCCATCACACTATCATTACTCAATTACTCTTACATATGGCATGTATAGCTAAACTCATACTTACGCCACGTTAGTCCGAGAATCGACTAAACCGTAGCTCTGATACCACTAAATGTAACACCCATTACCTGTGTTCGAAGCCGGAACCGAATACGAGGCATTACCTAACTCAACTTGCTTAAACATGACGTTTCGGGCTATAAATTTATGTTTCGTCACAAAAACTTTCCATTTAAACCCATAACATACTCATCCTATGCCTAAGAGGCCTTAAACATACTTCCAGAAGGTTTCAGGAATTAATCGAAAACTTTTACGCACTTAGAAAATCTTGCCTAAACAGGGGCCACACGCCCGTTTTGCTTAAGGGACACGCCCGTGTGCCCCTGAGACATGCTCGTGGTCCTCGCCCATGGTCGACACTAACTTAATACACACGGCGGGACACACGCCTGTGTCCCTGGCCCGTGTTCCTCACACGTACTCGACACGCCCGTGTCTTGGTCCATGTGCCAAAACCTTGGCATTCTGTTTATGACGTCATCATCTCACTATGGTCACACGGCCAAGGCACACGCCCGTGTCCTCAGACCGTGTGTCGAATTAAATTCCTAACTTCAGGTGCAGACTTCACACGGCCTGGGCACACGTCACTTGCCACTCTACCACACTCCTCTTTGTGCAAACAACTACAAGCAATTACACATAAGACCTGCCTCAGCTAGCTCTCCCCTGTAGAGTGCCCAACAAGCAAAATTTTCTAAAGTTCTAGCTCAAACCCGAGCCTCCCCAGGACCCCCAAACATACCAAAATAACATGCTAAACAAACCAAACACCTCAATTAGCATAAAATGCAGAACCCCTAATTCTAGGATGTTACAGTTCTACCCCCTTAAAGAAATTTCGGCCTCAAAATTTACCTGATTAAAAGAGGTGAGGGTATTACTATCGAATCACATCCTCTGGCTCCCACGTAGCTTCTTCTGAACCATGATTCTGCCATAGAACTTTAACCAATGGAACTGTCTTCCTTCTTAACACTTTAACATCTCGGTCTAAGATCTGAGCGGGTTCTTCTTCAAAGGACAAATCAGGTCTTACTTCAGTTTCTTCCACCGGAACTATGTGAGATGGATCCGAATGATATCGCCTTAACATTGAAACATGAAATACATCATGTATCCGATTCAACTTTGGTGGTAACTCGAGCTGATAAGCTACCGGTCCCACACGTTTCAACACACGATAAGGCCCGATGAACCTAGGGCTCAACTTGCCATTCCGTCCAAACCTTAAAACCTTCTTCCAAGGCGAAACTTTTAGGAAAACCTGATCACCCACTGAGAACTCTATTTCCTTATGCTTCAGATCCGCATACGATTTCTGCCTGTCGAAAGCTTCCTTCAACCGAGTCCGAATCAGCTTAACCTTTTCCTCTGTCTCAGCAACCAAATTCGGACCTAACAACTGTCGCTCACCAAACTCTATCCAGCAGGTAGGAGTGCGACACTTACGACCATACAACGCTTCGTAAGGTGCCATCTAGATACTGGATTGATAGCTATTGTTGTACACAAATTCTGCCAACGGTAAGAAATCCTCCCAATTACCCCTGAAGTCAATAACACAGCCCCTTAACATATCTTTTAGAATCTGAATTACCCTCTCTGACTGGCCATCAGTCTGTGGAAGAAACGCTGTGCTGAAATCTAGTCTTGTACCCAATGCTTGATGCAACGCTTTCCAGAACAGCGATGTAAACCTGAGGTCTCTGTCTGATATGATAGACACTGGTACCCCATGTAATCTCACAATCTCCGCTACATACAGTTTGGCCAACTTCTGTAATGAGTAATCAACACGAACCGGTATGAAGTGAGCGGACTTCGTTAACCGATCGACAATCACCCACACCGAATCTTTTCTAGAAGGCGTAAGAGGAAGCCCACTAACAAAGTCCATAGTTATCCTCTCCCACTTCCAGAGTGGAATTTTCACTGGCTGTAGCAACCCCAAAGGCAACTGATGTTCTGCTTTCACCTGCTGACAAGTCAAGCACTTGCTCACAAACTCGGTAACTTCTCGCTTCAAACCTGGCCACCAAAACTGTTTACGCAAATCTCGATACATTTTGCTTCCACCGGGATGCATAGCGTATGGACTACTATGCGCTTCTTGCAGAATATTCTGTCTTAACTCGAAATCCTTCGGCATACAAGCCTTTCTACGAAAGCACAATACTCCTTCACTGTTCAAACTAAAGTCTTCTGTCTTACCACTTTCCACTTGCTGAAATCTAAGACTTAACGATCCATCTGATAACTGTCTCTCTTTAACCTGGCTTAAGGTTTCACTTGCAGTTCAGCTAACACACTCCCATCATCATATAAATTGAGATGAGCAAACATTGCCCTAAAATCACATATCACCTTACGGCTCAACGCATCCGCCACTACGTTAGCTTTACCTGGGTGATACTCAATCGAGCAATCGTAGTCTTTCAACAATTCAATCCACCTCCGTTGCCTTAAATTCAACTCCTTCTGGGTAAGGAGATATTTCAGGCTCTTATGGTCAGTGTAGATAACCGACTTCTCACCATACAAGTAGTGCCTCCAAATCTTCAAAGCAAACACTACTGCAGCTAACTCCAGATCATGCATAGGATAGTTTACTTCATGAGGCCTCAATTGCCTAGACGCATATGCCACCACTTTTCCCTCTTGCATCAACACACATCCTAACCCTGTGTGCGACGCATCACAATAGACGACAAACTCTTTCCCGGCCTCAGGTTGAATCAACACCGGTGCCTCCGTAAAAATCTTTTTCAATTTCTCAAAGCTTTCCTGCTGCTTATCTGACCAGACAAACGGTACCCCTTTTCGTAATAACTTGATTAACGGTGCAGCTATTAACGAGAATCCCTCAACAAACCTTCTGTAGTACCCAGCTAACCCAAGAAAACTCTGAATTTATGCTATTGACTTCAGTGGTTTCCAATCCAAAACAGCTTCAATCTTTCGGGGATCGACTCTAATCCCCTCGGCAGCCACAACATGCCCCAGAAAAGTAACTTCCCTCAACCAAAATTCACACTTGCTGAATTTGGCATACAGTTGCCTCTCTCTCAAAATTTGTAGAACAATCCAAAGATGCGAATCATGCTCCTCCTCCGACCTTGAATAAACCAAGATATCATCTATGAACACTACGACAAATCGATCCAAATAGGGTTGGAATACACGGTTCATCATATCCATAAACGCAGCTGGTGCATTTGTCAACCTGAACGGCATCACTAAGAACTCGTAATGACCATAACGAGTTCAAAAAGAAGTCTTATGAATATCTGCCTCCTTGAAATTAAGCTGATGATAACCTGACCTCAAGTCTATCTTCGAGAAGACCAAAGCGCCTCGCAACTGATCGAACAGATTGTCTATCCTTGGCAATGGGTACTTGTTCTTAATCGTCAACTTGTTCAATTGCCTATAATCAATACACATCCGCATCGACCCATCCTTTTTCTTGACAAATAACACCGGTGCTCCCCACGGAGACACACTTGGTCGAATAAAACCACGGTTCGACAATTCCTGAATCTGAGCTTTAAGTTCCACCAACTTCTTCCGCGCCATTCTATATGGAGCAATGGACACCGGAGCTGTTCTAGGAAGAAGATCAATACCGAACTCTACCTCACGATCTGGAGGTAACCCTAGATGCTCTTCTAGAAAGACGTCCGAGAACTCTTCACTGTCCTAACATCTCTTACAGACAACTCATTGGCTTCGAACACACTGACGAAAGCTAGGAAAGCCTCACACCCTTTTCTCACCATCCGTTCAGCTTTTAGAGCAGACACTACGTTGGACAGGTAATTCCTTCTCTCACCTATCACCAACACCTCCTTATCCTCAAGAGTCTTCAGTATCATGCGCTTAGTAGCACAGTCCAAGTTTGCTCGATACTTAACTAACCAGTCCATGCCTAATATCAAATCGAATTCGCCAAATGACAACTCCATCAAATCAGCCGGGAAAACTATCCCTTGAACTTCTAAAGGCACATTCCTAAAGAGTTTGTTCACCACTACAGATTGTCCTAAAGGGCTAATCACAGTCATTTCCCTAGGAGCAACTTCAGATTCTATGTTCAATGTTCCAGACATATTATAGCAACATACGAATGTGTAGACCCAATATCTATCAGTGCTGTAAAGGGAAAACCAAAAATAAAGAACGTACCCGTTATAACGTCCGGTGCATCGCCATCCTCTCAACGTCTAGCTGCATAAACCAACCCAGCCGTCTCATCTCAGTATTCCCAAAGACTCTCCGCCTGTGCTCCACGCCTCGACCATAACCATTTCCTCCTCCGGCGCACTACCACGACCTCTCGGTGGTTGCTGCCCACCTCTTCCAGGCTGATAACCCTGACCTACTGGTCGTGCCCTGTTTGACTCTTGTGAACAATCCTTTACCCGATGTTCTTCAGATCCACACCTATAACATCCTTTACTCCAACACTCCCTTGAATGGAATCTACCACATCTAGCACACTACTGAGTCCGAGCAACAGCAACAGGCTTCACCACTCGACTTGGCCCATCAAACCTAGGCCTCTTCTGGAAACCCTCAGCAGAACCTGACGACCCAAAATTTCTTTTATTCCTACCCCTATCCTTATCTAGATGCTGCCACCCAGATCGCTTCACCTCTTCGGCTATCTTAGCATTCTCAACCAGAACAGTAAACTCTCTTTCCCATTGCGGAGCTATCAGTATTCGTAACTCGTCCCTCAGACCATCCTCAAATCAGGCACAACGCTCGTGATCTGTTGCAACAATACCCCGGGCATATCGACTTAGTCGTAAAAATTTTGCCTCATATTCAGCCACTGACTTATTTCCCGGGACCAAATTGAGAAATGCCCTCCTTTGAGCGTCCACATAACTTGCTCCAATGTACTTTCCCTGGGACGCTGACTTGAAGAAGTCCCAGGTAATACGATCCGCTGACGTACCATCTCTAACCGTGAGCCACCACTGGTACGCTTCATCTCGAAGAAGAGACACAACTCATTTCAACTTTTCCTCCGCAGTACAATCAAGATCGTCCATGATCTGTTCCACCGCTTTCAACCAATACCAAGCCACACTAGGAGCTACCCCAGAAATGCCCCTAAACATCTCAGCCCCATTAGCTCGAAGTCGCTCAGAAATAGATTTTCGAGCCACTAACCCCGTGCTCGCACTAGCAACCCGCTCCAGAACACGCAACATAGCCTGAGACACAGCATCGTCTCTTCCAATTTGGTCCTAAAATCCCGCCTCTGCAATTGGTGATGCTGGCACTTCACCTTCCGGCCCATGCCCTGATTCTGAGGGTTCAGCTTCAACACCTCGGCCTCTACCACGGTCGCGCATACCACGTCCACATCCTCTAGCGTTCATATCTACAATTTCGTCTTAATTTGATTAAAATTTTATGAGTTAGTATTTCTTCAACTGTTTATTACTGGACAGTCTTATGGAAATAGCATTAGAAGTAGTTTTCGCACGACCTATTTCTAAAGGTCCCAGTTCTAAAGTTACATTTCTTAGAACTATCTATCACAATATTTCATACGATTTCAAGTAATAACCAAAACACTTACAGTGCAGTTGGGTGCCGGAGACTCGGGGGCCATGCTTCCAGAAAATATGTATTTTCAAAACCATTTTTTTAACCTCTTGAACCTCATAACCCACAGCCGAGTTTTGCAACCTAGGCTCTGATACCATAATTGTAACACCAAAAACCCGGTCAATATGTTACGACCAAATCTGGTATGTTACAGAAAATACAGTTCTGAAATTCTTTTAACGGAGCATCGTAATTTGAGAAAAAACTTTTTGTTTAGTGATTCCCTTTTAAGGTTAATTTAAAGATTCTGTTCGAGAATATCTTACCAACTTCTTATTAAAATAACTAAGAGTTGGAAACAGTTTATATTTGTAAAAGCCGATCTTAGGGAAATTTGAAATGTGACATTGAAAACCATGTAGCGGTTTCAATAAAATCTCCAAATTAATTAGCCATTCATATGTCATCTTTTGTTAACACCATTTTAGGAAAATATTGATTTATGTTTCTATTTAAAAAAAAACCCATGTTCGATAAGTCATAAAAAGTGTGATAACAGTGTAAATGCGAATCCCAAATTTAGAGTTATAGTGGCCTTATTACATAATTAAAATCCCAAAATTTAAGAGTAATAATAAATAAGAACTAAAAGTTTACGTGGAAAACAATGCATGGCCACCTCGAAGTCCGCCTTGGCTCCCAAAACCGTAATCTACGAATTACCTGCAAAATTAAGCAAAGGGGTGAGTCATCGAGACTCAGTGTGTAAAACCCCTTTTAACGCAATCTGGGCTCTAAGCCCATAGATGCACATTAGGCCTTATCCCACACAATATAGCATATTAAACATGTATGCAATGCAGCCCAACCCAACCTAGTTTTCCATCCTCTAGGTCTCCTGAATCAGCCAAACACCCGTGGCATTATGCCACCGTGGTTCTAGACCACCGTGGTCCCAGACCACTCGTGAAAAAGTCACATGATATATAATCGTGGGGCCAACCCACCGTGGTTCTAGACCACCGTGACGATCTCTAAATAATATACGTGGGGCCAACCCACTGTGGTCTCAGACCACCGAGACAAGTCACTGATATATGTATACGTGGTTTCAAACCACCGTGGTCCTAGACCACGTGACATTAGTCACTAAATAAATACGTGGGGCTAGCCCACCGTGGTTCCAGACCACCGTGACAGAATCACATAATCACACTTCCCCTTTTTAATCATTTCTCACAAGCCCATGCAACATATTGTCATACTGTGATGAATGTAACATACTTTCAGTGTATAACATATAATTAATTAAAACATACAATAATCTGTAAGTGACATAATAGCGTAACTTACCCGGTGTCTCCAACCTTACCCACAAGGGTATCTCGACTATCTAAATAGTCGTTTCAGATTTCAGCCAACACAAACATTAACATAGATTAATAAGGTGAAGTGTGAGCGTTACACACCTGATTACGCGTAAAACTAGACTCTCTATGTCGACGCTCTCACTAGCAGGGATAACAGTGATTTGTCTATCCCAGGCAGACGTCAGCTCTCTACCACAGCCCGGTGGAAAGTCTCGAACCACCGACACCGCATGTCTTTTAAACTTAGGGGCAGAGGCTACTAGTCCACTCCCCTCCTTAATTTGACTGGCACTTGCATCCATGAAGAGATTTGATCAGTACTCAGAGTGAAACGTCGCTTATCTAACAAGAGAATTGATTAAGGCAGACCATAACCAATAAGGAGTATAATAGCCAAGAATCGAAAAGAAGTGACCCTTACCTTGGTAAACGATGAACCACACAATCACTGATTCTCCCCCGAATCAAAGATGAGTCGCGAGAGAAGCAAAGATTCGGCCTAACAGTCAAGAATAGGCCTTGAGCATTCGGCTTAAAAGAAGTCTTTAAAGAAGATAATAAGGTATTGCACGAAGTTACCTTGTGTTGAAACGGATGGTGAAAAGCCAAAGCAGATTCGGCAGGAAAGTAACCCTTCACACCCTAGGCTACTCAAACAGCATTGATTCGAGATGAAAAGAAGAAACAAAGATTCGGTTAGTGAAGATGGAGATAGAGGAGTTTAGAGAAGAAAAGAGAAAGAAATTGAAAGAAACAGAAGGAGAGGGAGATTCGGCTCTTGCGACAAGAGAGAAAAGAAACATACCTTCAACAGTCGAGAAGCAGGGTGAAACTGATTCACTTGGAATTAAAGGGACTACTCAATGGAAAAAATGCAAGGTTTCGGCTAAAGAAGAAGAAGCAGATGAGGAGAGAGTTTCGGCCAATAGAAACAAAGAAAGAAAAAGAAAAGAAGAAATGCCCGAACCGTGACCACTTTCGGCTAGAGTCAAAAGAGCAAAAGAGATGAATAGCAACAAAGATAATTTTGGCATAGAGAAAATAGGTAAACCAAAGAGAGAAAAAGAGAGCTCAAGAAGGCTTGCAAAAATCGGCACTCACTCCCCCTTAATGATCGAATATGCACCAAAAGAAATGAGAGAAATGCCTAAGACCTATGGAATTTTCGGCACACTCACCTCTCCTAGCACTAAACCAAAATTTTCCCCTCTTCAAGCTCCCCACATTCGGCCAACACCTCCACCAACACCAAATCCCTTGATTTGCTCCTACTTTAACTCTCCAACACCCATTTGAATTGGTTTGACCAATTCAAACTCCACCAACTCCTCATGACCACTCATTTCAAATGCTTTGACTCCTTCAACAACCACCAAGGAGAGTCCCAGCCGAAAGCCAACACTCCACCACCTTGAGCATAAAAAATATAGCGCCACTTGCTGCAGAGGAGACTCGAACTCCTTCCCTCCTACCGCTCCCTTGTGACGCCACTCCCTTGCACCATAAGTGGCATCACTTGCCACTCTACCACACTCCTCTTTGTGCAAACAACTACAAGCAATTACACATAAGACCTGCCTCAGCTAGCTCTCCCCTTCAGAGTGCCCAACAAGCAAAATTTTCTAAAGTTCCAGCTCAAACCCGAGCCTCCCCAGGACCTCCAAATATACCAAAATAACATGGTAAACAAACCAAACACCTCAATTAGCATAAAATGCAGAACCCCTAATTCTAGGATGTTACATTGCTTGCTATTTTTGGTGGTGAAGAAGAGAGAAAAAGATGATATCTTTTCTTTCTTTATTTTATTCTATTTATCAATTTAATCCACCAACAACACCCACTTTGACCAATTTTTAACTTCTTTGTCCCCCCTATGGCCGGTCAACCTTCATTTAAGGGGTTAATTGCCTTTTAAAGACCTCCAATTAACATTCTATAGCTATTTGGCACCCATAGATTATAAAATGGAATTTTCGCACTTTATGCGATTTAGTCCTTTTTCGTGATTAAGCAAGAAATCGCTAAAATTAAAATACCAAAATTTTCATGTACTAATATAATCATGCTCCGACTCATAAAATATCATGAAAAATAATTTTCTCTAACCTCGGATTAGTTTTTTTGAACCACTGTTCCGGCTAGCCCCTAAATCGGGCTGTTACAGTATAAAGATGTCTTTATGATTAGAGTTATGCAAAGATCTGATAACCAACAACCATTTTGGAAAGAAAAGTTTCTTGCAGGACTTCCTACTTTACTAGGAGAAAAAGTTAGAAATCAAATAAGAGAAAATTACAGAGGTATTATTCCATATGAAAAACTTACATATGGTCAACTAATTTCTAACACCCCAAACCCGGTCAAAACGCTACGACCGAATCTGGTATGTCAATAGGAAGAAAACATTTTTGAAAACTGAGTTATCGTCTTGGATTGGAAAGAAAACCTTTGAATTTATAAAACCTTTGAATTTATAAAAACAAAATTTGTATTGCGTGACCAGTTGAACCATTTTGAGACTTAGTTTGAAAAGTTGCGTTGCTTGTTATTAATACTCGATTGCTAATTACCCGATTGTAAAATCTTGAAAATCCCGAAATTATTTAAGTTTTGAAAACATCCATTTCATAATTTATTAGGCATGCCTTAACGATCAAAACAAAATTAAAGGAAATTAACAGAATAAATAAATCCAAGTTAAAATTTAGATGGCCTTATTACATTACCAAAATCTAACTTAAAGTAAAATAAATCTGAAATAACTATTTAAAATAAAAACCGAAATATCGTGCATGGCCACCTCGAGTCCACCTCAGCTCCATATCCACGATCTAAGGATTACCTGCAAAAAAAATAATGGAAGGGGAGAGTCGCCGAGACTCAGTGTGTAAATCCCCGTCCAATAGATTTTAGGCTCTCACACAGATTCATATGCAAAATATGTATGTCATGCAATCCAACCAATCTAGATATCCACCCACATCTCCTGTGTCTACCCAACATTTGTGGCACCTAGCCACTGGTGGTACCTAACCACTGGTGGTTCCAAACCACTGGTGACAAAAGTCACAAATAATCATATGTGGGGCCAACCCACTCGTGGTACCTAACCACTGGTGACAATCCCTAATATCAATATGTGGGGCCAACCCACTGTGCTACCAAACCACTGGGACGAGTCACAGAAATAAATATATGTGGTACCTAACCACTGGTGGTTCCAAACCACTGAGACTTAGTCACAAAATGATGATATGTGGGGCCAACCCACTTGTGGTACCTAACCACTGGTGACAGTCTGAAAGATCATATTTTCTCCCTCTTCTCATCATGCCCCAATTGCATGTACACGCATTACGTTATGGTATGATCATACTTAACGATTTAAATAACATGGCACATTCAGGTTTCAATATATGCAATTAACGTTAGCAACCATAATAGACTTACCCGGAGTCCTCGCTTTTACCCACAAGGGTAACTTAGTGATCCCGTCCAACCATTAGGCCAAGCAGCCATTCAACTTTGGCATGAAAACCCGAAAGAGAGATAACGAAATAAGAGAAATCGCTCCTTACCTTAACTCAACAGATTCGATCAACACCTAGGAAGAATCGGAACCACACCACCCTAGAGAAGATTCGGAAAAGGCTAAGGTAGAAGAGAATCAGATAGGAAAGCCGAAAATAGCAATAAAGATCTTCAAATGGAGGCTTAGGAGTTTCGGCTTTTAGGGAAAAATTGAATAGGGAAGGGGAGTTTGAGGTTTCAGTTTTGAGAATAAACAAATAGAGAAGGGAAACGATGAGAAACAAACTTCGGCTCCTAGGGAGATTGAGAGAAAACACAAGAGAGAATAGCTAGGAGATTCGGCTTTGAAGAAAGAAAGTATGGGCAAAAGGTATTCGACTCTTGCAAGAAATTAGAGATGAGAAGAGAGTTAGGGAGTTTCGGCCCCAAGAAGAAATTGAGAGAAGAGAGAAAAACCAAAATGAAAGGAGGGTTCGGCTTTGATGTTATTGGCAAAGGAAATAAACAAAGATGATGAGTAGAGAGCAACGTAGGTTTCGGCCAAACACCAAAAAGTAGAAAAGAAGAAGAGGCTTAGGGGACAATTCGGTTTAGGCACCAAGAAAATGAGAGGAAAAAGGCCCTAGGGGCTCCCTATGTAGCCGAATATTCAACACCCCCTAAGGCTATCACCAACAATCGGTCACCCCTAAGCTAACACCCAAAAACTGAATGCTCAACCGCACCTAACACCTTCACCATTCGGCTAACCCTTCACACCCTTCAATCCCTTCTTTTCCTCCTTAATTCCCTCTCCTCCACTCATTCAAACAAGTTTGAATGATTCAAACTCCTAAAATTCCTCTCCACCATCTGTTCAAAACTTTTGACTCAATCCACTCTCCCCTTTCCAAGCATCCCAGCCGAACTCCACCTCTTCTCCCCTTGACGCCAAAAAGAGTTCTCAAAATGAGAACAACGCGACTTGAACCTGCTCCCTCCAGCTCCCTTGTGGCGTCACCTACCTTACCCTTAAGTGGCGCCTCCTTGCCACTTTGCTAAGGCACTTCTTTTGTGTCATCCAACACAAACAATATCCCTTAAGACCCAACTCAGCTAGCTTCCCCTAAAAGTGCTCAAGAAGCAAATTTTCACCAAGACTCCGGCTTACCCCTAACTCATTCCTGGACCCTAAAGTACCCTAAACTAGCATGCCAAACCTAGTATTCCCATACAAACACATAAAATGCAAAGACCCTGATTCAGGATGTTACAGTTCTACCCCTTTAAAATAATTTTGGTCTCGAAATTACCTGGTCAAAAGAGTTGAGGGTATTGCTGCCGCATAACCCCCTCTGGCTCCCACGTGGCTTCTTCAGATCCATGATTCCACCATAACACCTTTACCAAAGGAACTAATTTTCTACACAATACTTTGACATCCCGATCCAAGATCTGCACTGGTTCCTCCTCAAAAGACAAATCTGGGCTTACTTCAATTTCTTCTACTGGCACAACATGAGACGGATCCGAACGATAACGTCTAAGCATCGAAACATGGAATACGTCAAGGATCTAACTCAACCCTGAAGGTAACTCGAGCTGATAAGCTATTGGTCCCACACGCTTCAACACTCGATAAGGCCCGATAAACCTGGGGCTCAACTTGCCCTTCCGACCAAACCTTAGCACCTTCTTCCACGGTGACACCTTCAAGAAAACCTTGTCACCCACTGCAAATTCTATATCTTTCCGTTTAAGATCAGCATAGGACTTATGCCTTTCCGAAGCGTCCTTCAAACAAGTTCGAATCAGCTTAACCTTATCCTCTGTTTCAGCCACCAACTCTGGACCCAACAATTGATGCTCACCCAACTCTGTCCAACACGTAGGGGTATGACACTTCTGCCCATATAGCGCTTCATACGGTGCCATCTGAATACTCGACTGGTAGCTATTGTTATACGCGAATTCCGCCAACGGTAGAAATTCTTCCCAACTACCTCTGAAGTCTAAGACACAGCCCCTCAACGTATCCTCTAGAATCTGAATTACCCTCTCCGACTGCCCATCAGACTGTGGATGAAATGCTCTAATTAAATCCAACTTTGTACCCAAAGCCTGATGCAACGCCTTCCAAAATCTTAACGTAAATCTAGGGTCTCTGTCTGAAATGATCGACACTGGCACCCCATGCAACCTTACAATCTCCGCTATATATAATCCAACAAACTTCTAAAGGGAGTAATCCACACGCACAGGTATGAAATGAGCAGACTTTGTCACACGGTCAACAATCACCCAAACCGAGTCCTTCTTAGTAAGCGTGAGGCGTAGCCCACTGACAAAATCCATCGTAATCCTTTCCCATTTCCACTGCGGAATCTTCACCGGTTGCAACAATCCCGAAGGTAACTGATGTTCTGCCTTTACCTGCTGACACGTCAAACACCTACCCGCAAATTCAGTTACCTCTCGCTTTAGACCTGGCCACCAAAGCTACTCCCGCAAATCCCGGTACATCTTACTACCTCCAAGATGCATAGCGTATGGACTGCTATGTGCTTCCTGAAGAATCTTCTGCCTTAACTCCACATCTTTTGGCATGCAAACCTTCCCCTGGAAACATAACACTCCATCGCTGTTCAAGCTATACCCCTCTAATCCCCCATTCTACACTTGCAAACATCGAGCGCCCAAGACATCATCTGATAGTTGTTTCTCTTTAACCTGATGCAGCCATGTCGGCTTCACTTGCAGTTCTGCTATCAGACTTCCGTCATCATACAGACTAAGGTGGGCAAACATTTCTCTTAAGTCTGATACTACCTTACGGCTCAACGCGTCTGCCACCACGTTAGCCTTACCCGGATGGTACTCAATCGAGCAGTCATAATCCTTCAACAACTCAATCCACTCATTGCCTTTAAATTCAACTCCTTCTGAGTAAGGAGGTATCTCAAACTCTTATGATCCGTGTAAACAATAGACTTCTCCCCATACAAGTAATGTCTCCAAATTTTCAGGGCGAAAACCACTGCCGCCAACTCCAGATCATGCGTCGGATAATTCACTTCGTGAGGCCTCAACTATTGAGAAGCATACGCTACTACTTTCCCCTCTTGCATCAGCACACATCCTAACCCTGTATGCGACGCATCACAATAAACCGTAAACTCCTTCCCTGCTTCAGGCTGAATCAATACCGGACCTTCCGTCAAAATCCTCTTTAACTTCTCACAACTTTCTTATTGTTTGTCTGACCACACAAACGGAACCCCTTTCCTTAGCAACTTGGTTAACGGTGCTGTAATCAAAGAAAACCCTTCCACAAACCTTCTGTAATACCCTGCTAAACCCAGAAAACTTCGAATCTCTGCCACGCACTTAGGTGGTTTCGGTCCTAACACAGCCTTCAATCTTTCGAGGGTCAACTCTAATCCCCTCAGCTGACACAACATGACCCAAAAAGGTAACTTCCCTTAGCCAGAACTCGCACTTACTAAACTTTGCGAATAACTACTTTTCCCTCAGAATTTGCAAAACCACACGAAGATGTGCATCATGCTCCTCCTCGGACTTCGAGTACACTAGAATATCGTCTATAAACACTACGACAAACCGATCAAAATACGGTTGAAAAACCCGATTCATCATATCCATAAACGTTGCTGGTGCGTTGGTCAATCCAAACGACATCACCAAGAATTCGTAGTGACCATAACGAGTACGAAACGCCGTCTTATGAATATCCGCCTCCTTGACCTTAAGCTGGTGATACCCCGACCTCAAATCTATCTTGGAGAAGACTGATGCTCCCTTAAGTTGGTCGAACAGGTCGTCTATCCTCGGCAACGGATACTTATTCTTAATCGTTAACTTATTCAGCTGACGGTAGTCTATACACATTTGCATCGATCCATCCTTCTTCTTAACAAAGAGCACGGGTGCCCCCCAAGGCGACACACTCGGCTGGATAAAACCCCGGTCTAACAACTCCTGAATCTGTGCTTTCAGCTCCACTAACTCCTTTGGCGCCATTCTATATGGGACAATAGACACTGGCGCTATTCCGGGTAGAAGGTCAATACCAAACTCAACCTCGCGATCTAGAGGCACTCCTGGCAGCTCTTCTGGGAAAACGTTAGAAAATTCCTTTACCATTCGGACATCCCCCATAGTTGATTCCTTAACCTCCAAAGCACAAACATACGCCACAAACGCCTTACATCCTTTCCTCACCATTTTCTCGACCTTCAAAGTGGATACCACATTAGATAGGTAGTTCCTTCTCTCACCTATCACCACCACCTCTTCATCCTCGACAGTTCTCAACACCACGCACTTGGCTGCACAGTCTAAACTTGCTTGATATTTTACTAACCAATACATACCTAAGATCAAATCAAACTCCCTAAATGCCAGTTCCATCAGATCAGCCGGAAACACTACCCCTTGCAGTTCTAGGGGTACATCCTTATACAGTTTGTTCACTACCACAGAGTGTCCTAGAGGGCTAACTACAGTCATCTCCCTAGAAGAAGTCTCATAGGCTAGGTTCAGAGTTCCCGCTATAATACTAGCAACATAAGAGTGCGTCGAACCAATATCAATCAAGGCGTATAAGGTAACCCATAAATTAAGAACGTCATCGGTTATCACGTGCGTGCGTCGCCCTCCTCTCGACGCCTAGCCGCATAGACTAACCGGCCGTCTTGCATCTGTACTCCCAAAGACTCTCGCGCGGTGCTCCACGGCCCGCGTCGTTACCATTACCACCTCTGGCCGGACCACGACCCTCTGCGGTTGCGACCATCTCTTCGAATTGTGCACATCCTTGACCTCGATCGTGTCCTAACCGCCTCCGCGACAATCCCTAATCCGATGATCCATTGACCCACACTCAAGCACCCTGCACTTACTGTCCAACACTCACTCGAATGAAACTTTCCGCATCGAGCACACCGTGGTGGCCATCGAGCGAAGAAAGAGCCACGCTCGACTCGACCAGCCAAATCTAGCCCTTTTATCGAAAACCTCCAGCAGACCACTCGATGGCCCAAAACTCCTTTTATTCTATTTCGCCCCGATTCTGCTTTCTCGATCGCTTCACCTCTCGGCTATCTTGGCCTTTTCCACAAGAACGGCAAATTCTCTCTCTCACTGTGGAGCAATCAACACCCGTAGCTCATCTCTCAGCCCGTCCTCAAACCTAACACAGTGCTCATGGTCCGTAGCCACAACACCCAGGGCATAACGACTTAACCGTAAGAATTTTGCCTCATATTCGGACACCGACTTACTCGCCTGAACCAAATTCAAAAACGCCTTACGCTGCGCATCCACATAACTGGACTCGACGTACTTCCTCTGATATGCCGCTTTGAAGAAATCCTAGGTGATATCCTCGGCCATCGCACCGCCCCCGACCGTGAGCCACCACCGATAGGATTCGTCCCAAGAAGAGACACGATCCTTTCAACTTCTCCTCACCGTGAAGTCAAGATCATCCATTATGCGCCGATCGCCTCTAACGATGATTCAATTTGCGTTAGGGGCTACACCAAACGCCCTAAATACCTCCGCTCCATTAGCTCAAGTCGTTCGCATACGATTTCCAAGCCCTCGTACCCACGCCGCTCCAAAGAACTCTCTCCAAGACCAGTAGCATCGGCCGAGACATCGCATCATCTCCACCCGCTTGATCCTCGAAACTCTGCGCCCACAGCTGGCGGTGGCGGCACCTCATTCTCTGACCCATGGCCGACCCTACTGGTTCCGATACAGTAATCCTACCCCTACCACGACCACGCACATTATGCCCACGTCCTCGAGTGCTCATGTCTAACGTTCACGATTTAATCTGATTTTAAGAATTTTATGAGTTAGCTTTCTTCCCACTGTTTATTACGGCACAATCTTATGAGTATATTATCAGAGTAGTTGTTCTCGCAAATGCACACAGTCCTATAGGCTTCAGTCTCTAAGGTAAATTTCCTAATACTAGCATTCATATCACAAAACATTTAAATCATACAATCAGCAATTAGAAGACTTACCGTCATGGATCGGGGCCGGAGACTCAGGTGCCATGCTTCCCAAAACATGTATTTCATCAAAACCATTTTGCAAACCCTCAATTGTAAAATAATTTAGGCTTTATACCCACAGCCGAGCTTTTGAACCTAGGCTCTGATACCACAATTGTAACACCCCAAACCCGGTCAAAATGCTACGACCGAATCTGGCATGTTACAGGGAAGAAAACATTTTTTAAAATCGAGTTATCGTCTTGGATTGGAAAGAAAACCTTTGAATTTATAAAAATAGAGTTTCTATTGCGTGACCAGTTGAACCATTTTGAGACTTAGTTTGAAAAGTTGCGTTGCTTGTTATTAATACTCGATTGCTAATTACCCGATTGTAAAATCTAGAAAATCCCAAAATTATTTAAGTTTTGAAAACATCCATTTCATAATTTATTAGGCATGCCTTAATGATCAAAACAAAATTAAAGGAAATTAACAGAATAAATAAATCCAAGTTAAAATTTAGATGGCCTTATTACATTACCAAAATCTAACTTAAAGTAAAATAAATCTGAAATAACTATTTAAAATAAAAACTGAAATATCGTGCATGGCCACCTCGAGTCTACCTCAGCTCCATATCCACGATCTAAGGATTACTTGTAAAAAAATAACGGAAGGGGTGAGTCGCCTAGACTTAGTGTGTAAATCCCCGTCCAATAGATTTTAGGCTCTCAGACAGATTCATATGCAAAATATATATGTCATGCAACCCAACCAACCTAGATATCCATCCGCATCTCCTGTGTCTACCCAACATTTGTGGCACCTAGCCACTGGTGGTACCTAACCACTGGTGGTTCCAAACCACTGGTGACAAAAGTCACAAATAATCATATGTGGGGCCAACCCACTCGTGGTACCTAACCACCGTGACAATCCCTTATATCGTTATGTGGGGCCAACCCACTGCTACCAAACCACCGGGACGAGTCACGAGAAATAAATATATGTGGTACCTAACCACTGGTGGTTCCAAACCACTGAGACTTAGTCACAAAATGATGATATGTGGGGCCAACCCACTTGTGGTACCTAACCACTGGTGACAGTCTGAAAGATCATATTTTCTCCCTCTTCTCATCATGCCCCAATTGCATGTACACGCATTACGTTATGGTATGATCATACTTAACGATTTAAATAACATGGCACATTCAGGTTTCAATATATGCAATTAACGTTAGCAACCATAATAGACTTACCCGGAGTCCTCGCTTTTACCCACAAGGGTAACTTAGTGATCCCTACCATCACTTCGGCTTTTGGCAATACACAGATAATAACATATTTAACATATAAAGTGTGTAAGAGTTACACACTTGATAACGCGTAACACAATACTTTCTATGTCGACACTCTCGTTGACAGGCACTACCCTTATCTGCCTACTACTCTGCTCAGAAGTCGACCCACAACCCGGTGGCCAATCCCGAACTGCTGACACTGCTCGCTTCTTAAACTTAGGGGCTGGGTTTACAGGTCCAACCCCTCCAATCGCTTGGCTGACATTTAAGTCCATGAACAAACCTTGGTCACTAGACCGGATTAAAGCAGTGAAATCGAATCATAAGAAATTAACACTCAATGCTAAGACCCTTACCTAAATCGACAAATCCTGAGGCTTTAGGCTTGATTCATAAGCCAAACGAATCCGGGAGATCTCCAAAAGAATGTGACACCACTTCCACCTATATTCGACCGAGTATCCAACCATTAGGCCAAGTAGCCATTCGGCTTTGGCATGAAAACCCAAAAGAGAGATAACGAAATAAGAGAAATTGCCCCTTACCTTAACTCAACAGATTCGATCAACACCTAGGAAGAATCGGCACCACACCACCCTAGAGAAGATTTGGCAAAGGCTAAGGTAGAAGAGAATCAGATAGAAAAGCCGAAAATAGCAATAAAGATATTCAAATGGAGGCTTAGGAGTTTCAGCTTTTAGGGAAAATGGAATAGGGAATGGGAGTTTGAGGTTTCAGTTTTGAGAATAAACAAATAGAGAAGGGAAACGATGAGAAATAAACTTCGGCTCCTAGGGAGATTGAGAGAAAACACAAGAGAGAATAGCTAGGAGATTTGACTTTGGAGAAAGAAAGTATGGGCAAGAGGTATTCGGCTCTTGCAAGAAATTGGAGATGAGAAGAGAGTTGGGGAGTTTCGACCCCAAGAAGAAATTGAGAGAAGAGAGAAAAACAAAAATGAAAGGAGGGTTCGGCTTTGATGTTATTGGCAAAGGAAATAAACAAAGATGATGAGTAGAGAGCAATGTAGGTTTCGACCAAACACCAAAAGTTAGAAAAGAAGAAGAGGCTTAGGGGACAATTCGGTTTAGGCATCAAGAAAATGAGAGGAAAAAGGCCTTAGATGTAACAACCCAAACCCGGCCCAAACACTATGGCCGAATCTAGTTGCTACAGTGGAAAATATTTTGGAAAACACTTTTGGAAAGTAAAAATTCTTAGTTGCCGAAAACCTTTTCAATTGATTGTTTTGTTAAACCTTACTTAGAATTTATTTAAAATTAATTCAACCAAGTTATTATAAAATATCGAGTGTGCCCGATGGCACGATGAAAACATTTTCGTGATAATTTGGGAAAACATGTGACTTTAATTTAATATTGATAATCATAGTTTAAAACAATTATTCGACATATGAAAAATAACAAAAAAAAAAATAAAATATCAGGAGGCCTTATTACATCCAAATAAACTAAAAATCGGAAATAAAATTTATCATAACTAAAATTAAAGTTCATTTAATTTAAATCCACCGCATGGCCACCTCGAGTCAACCCGGCTCCACATCCGCGATCTACATGTCACCTGAAAAATGTAAAGGAGAAGGTGAGTCACCAAGACTCAGTATGTAACCCTTCCCCCGTTTTAAAGACATTTCCATACACAACATATAACAATTAATATGCAGAATATTATGTACCCCCAACCTAGCCAACCAAACGCCACTGTCTACCCCGCTGTGGTACCAAACCACTGGTGGTGCCAAACCACTGGTGACATGTAGTCACGATGTGTTACCAAAACACGGTGTCCGTGAGACACGAATCGATTGATGGGGCCAACCCATCGTGTGATACCAAATCACCGGCGATTTATCCCATATCTCAAGTGGGGCCAACCCACGGTGGTGTTAACCACGGGGACGAGTCGCTATGAGGTGCCAAACCTCCGGAGGTACCAAACCTCTGGTGACCGTAGTCACGGTGTATTACCAAAACATCGGTGCCCGTCGGCACGATTAATACCCCCTCCACTCATCAATCCCACATCGTCACATATGTATATGTTTCATGTCATCACATACTTAAATCTCATGTATCAATACATCATGCTTCCCAAAAGCATCGAATAACAAATTCATATTAATGTGTACTTACTCTGATCACCATCTATACCGATATGGTATATTATCCAATGCTACATAAAATCAAGATAGCATTCACAACAATCAACACATTAACAAGTTATACGTGTGTATGTACACACTGTCTACCACCGAATCGTCTAAATCCCGAAAAGAGATGTCGGCCACCAAGATCTACTGGTCCCTATGTTCGGCCACAATAGTGTTAGTGATATGGGCCATTTGACCAAACCAAATAATTTGAAAGGGGTTCCTTGTGAACCCGAATCCTTACCTTCACACCTTTGGATACTAATCGCAACACCAAACTCCCGAATCTGCTTCTGATTCCATGAATCGGCAATCAATAAGTTAGTAGCCTTTGGCTTAAACGAATACCAGATAACTAACTAAAGTAGATTTTACCATCACTTACCAAATATTAAATACTAGAGACCGGGCCTGAGTCGACTGCTTTACTTCCCTGAGTACCTAACAGAAATCGGTTACTACTCGTTTAGAAGACTTAACCATTGCTTTGAAATCGGCACCTTTCCTTGTAAAAAGTCGATGAAAAAGAAAGAAAAGGGGAGATAGAAATTCGCCATCACTTACCTTATCACCCGATTGATAACAAAGAATCAAGAGATCTATGTTCCTTCCAATATTCGGCCAAAATACAATAGAATAGAGGAAGGGAGTTTCGACAAACTCATTGGGTTGTATTCGGCCAAGGGAGAAAGAAAATAATGGGAAAGAAAGGTGCTAGGAATTTCGGCTTGAAGGGGTTTGAGGAATGGAGAAAATACAAGAGGAACAAAGGAGGGTTTAGGGATTTCGGCACTTAGCAAAATGACAAAAGGAAAAGCAAGGGGGTCAATCGATGCTTTTATAGGCATTCGGCACCCCCTTCAAGCTTGCAGTCCACTCCTTCCAACAAGGAGTTCAAATTCTAATCAACCTCCCCAATTACTCCAAGCCACCCATTTGAATTAAAACAAATTAATTTGAATTAATCCCCATTAATCAATTAATAATCTTAATAATCAAAATAATATCCCTCTTTATCTCTTATTATCTAAAAAAATCTAATTAAAAGAAAAGCTCATATTATCCTTTAATAAGAAGAATTTAAAGAGAGAAAACTCTCCACTTGTGCCGTCCCAACCATAATGCAAAAGAGGGATTGTTGTGACTCGAACCAAGGTTCTCCCTTGCTCCTTGGTGGCGTCACTTGTAGTCCTCTAAGTGGCCTCACTTTTGCCACTTTACCAAGGGCTTTTTAGTGTTCAAAATTCCTTCATTTATTCTTATAACACCCTTCTGCTAAGGCTCCCTGCCTTTAAAGTTCAAGATGAAATTTTCTACTAAACCGAGCCTACTCAAGACCCTTAATTAACCTTTATTATTCCATAAATAATATCACAGTGGTTCAAACATAAGGAAAAAAATTAATTCCAAATAGCCCCATCTTTGGGATGTTACAGTTCTACCCCCCTTAAAATAAATTTCGTCCTCGAAATTACCTAGCTAAAACAGATGGGGGTATTGGTGCCGTATCACATCCTCAGATTACCACGTAGCTTCTTCCACACCATGGTTCCGCCAAAGCACTTTCACTAAGGGCACTGACTTCCTACGTAGAACCTTCACATCTCGATCTAAGATCTGAACCGGTTCTTCTTCAAAAGATAAATCCGAGTTCACCTCAATCTCGCGCATCGCACAACGCGGCGAAGGATCTCGATCGATACTGCCTCAAAGATCGACACATGAAATACGCCATGGATCTCGATTCGATTCTGCCGCAACTCTAGCTGATAAGCTACCGGTCCTACTCGCTTTACAATCAGATATGGCCCGATGAACCTTGGGCTTAACTTCCTTTTCGTCCCAAATCTCAACACCTTTTTCCAAGGCGACACTTTCGTAAAGACCTTGTCTCCCACAAAGATACTCCATTTCCTTGCGTTTGAGATCGGCATAAGACTTCGCCTATCTAATGCTTCCTTGAGACGAGACCGAATCACCTTGACTTTGTCTTCGCCTCTGTACCACTCGGACCTAACTTGTCGTTCCCCCAACTCCGCCCAACATGTAGGAGTACGGCATTTTCGTCCATATAGGGCTTCATATGGAGCCATCTCAATACTAAACTTGATAACTATTGTTATAAGCGAATTCCGCTAATGGTAGGTACTCTTCCCAACTACCACTAAAATCCAAGACACAACCTCTTAACATGTCTTCTAAGATCTCAGATCACCCTTTCCGATCGTCCGCCGATCGTGGATGGAAAGCCGTCTTCAAATCTAACCGTGTACCCAAAGCTTAATGCAACGCTTTCCGAACCTTGACGTGAATCTGGGATCCCTATCCGAGATAATCGATCATCGCACACCATGCAACCTCACTATTTCACCCACATACAACTTCGCCAGCTTCTGGAGTGAGTAATCCATTCTCACCGGCATGAAGTGAGCTGATTTAGTCGAGCGATCCACAATTACCCAAATCGCATCCTTCTTGTTGGGCGTAAGGGGTAGCCCACTAACGAAATCCATGGTGATCCTCTCCCATTTCCATTGAGGAATCTTTACGGTTGAAGTAGTCCCGATGGTAATCGATGTTCACCTTAACTCTGGCGGCATGTCGACACTTTCCTACGAACTCGGTTATCTCACGCTCAACCCCGCCACTAATCAAGCTGCAAATCTCCATACATCTTGCTTCCTCCCGGATGCATAGCATATGGGCTGCTATGTGCATCATGGAGAATTTTCCGCCTCAACTCTTCATCCTTCGCATGCATGCTCGCCCTGAAAACATAGCACTCCATCACTAGACGCACTGCACTACTTCCAAACCACCATCCCGAACTTGTACCCTCTTAGCGTTCAAGCCTTCATCCACTAACCGCTTTTCCTTAATCTCTCAATCCATGTTGGCTTAACTTGGAGTTCCGCCAAAAGACTCCCATCATCATATAGACTCAACCGAGCGAACATTGCTCTTAAGTCCGTCACAACCTTCCGGCTCAACGCGTCGGCTACCACGTTAGCCTTACCGGATGGTACTCGATTGAACAATCGTAGTCCTTTAGTAGTTCAATCCACCGACGCTGCCTCGTATTCGGATCCTTCGAGTCGGAAGATACCTCAAGCTTTTGTGATCCGTGTAGACTATCGACTTCTCCCCATACGGTAATGTCTCCATATCTTGAGCAAAGACGCATCGCCGCTAACTCCAAGTCGTATGCGTTGGGTAGTTAACCTCATGCGGTCTTAATCGACGTGATGCATAGGCTACTACCTTCCCATCTGCATCAACACACATCCCAAACCAAGTGTGAGATGCATCACAATAGATCGTGAATAACTTTCCCGCTTCAGTCGTACCAAACCGAGCTTCCGTCAAAATTTTCCTTAGCTTATCAAAGCTTCCTTGCGCTTCTTCTCGTCCATACAAATGGAACACCTTTCCTTAGTAACTTAGTTAACGGCGCTGCTATTAGAGAGAATCCTTCCACGAATCTCCGATAGTACCCGCTAAACCCGTAAAACTTCGTATTTCACCCACCGACCTAGGTGGTTTCCAATCCAATCTTGCTTCAATCTTGCGAGGGTCTACTCTAATTCCTTCACTGATACTACATGACCTAAGAAAGCCACCTCCATAAGCCAAAATTCGCACTTCTTCGAATTTGGCGATAATCGCTTTTCCTCAACACTTGTAGGACTACTCGCAAATGCTTGTCATGCTCCTCCTCCGTCCTTGAGTAAACCAATATGTCGCCAATGAACACCACGATGAATTGGTCCAAGTATCGTTGAAATACCCTATTCATTAAGTCCATAAATGCCGCGGTGCATTGGTCAACCCAAATGGCATCACTAAGAACTCGTAATGCCCATACCGAGTTCGAATGCCGCCTTATGAACATCAGCCTCCTTCACTCTTAATTGATGATAACCTGACCTAAGGTCAATCTTTGAGAATACCGACGCACCCTTCAGTTGGTCAAACAAATCAACGATCCGAGGCAACGGGTACTTGTTTTTGATCGTTAACTTGTTTAACGACGGTGAGTCGATGCACATCCGCATAGAACCGTCCTTCTTCTTGACAATCAACACAGGTGCTCCCCACAGAGATATGCTTGGTCGAATAAACCCTCTATCCAAGAGCTCCTGAATTTGAGCCTTTAACTCCACCAATTCCTTTGGTGCCATTCGGTATGGTGCTATAGACACAAAGCCGTTCGGGTAGCAAGTCTATACCGAATTCAACTTCCGATCCGAGGCAAACCCGGAAGCTCTTCTGGAAACACATCAGCGAATTCCCCAACCGTTCGAACCTTTCCAACTACTGACTCCTTAGCTTCCAAAGCACAGATTCGAACCAAATACGCCTCACAACCCTTCTTGACCATCTTTTCAGCCTTCAAGGCAGACACTACGTTGGATAGGTAATTCCTCCTATCACCTATCATAACTACTTCATCACCTTCCGCCGTCTTAAGAACCATGCGCTTAGTCGCGCAATCCAAATTCGCCGATACTTAACCAAATCGTCCATTCCAAGGATCAAATCGAACTCCCCAAGCGGTAGTTCCATCGGATCGACCACAAATACTACCCCTTGGAGTTCTAGGGTGCGTCTCTATAAAGTTTGTCTACCACTACAGAGTGACCTAAAGGGCTAACTACGGTCATCTCCTAGAAGCGCTTTCAAAGTTTAGGTCCATAGTTCCTACCACACTACTAGCAATGTACGAGTGCGTCGAACCCACATCAATTAATGCAACATAAGGAAGATCAAAATTAAAAACATACCGGGCTTATGACATCCGGTGCGTCACCCTCCTCGCGACGCCTCACACAGAAACTAAGCCAGTGCCTAGCCTTTGTGTTGCTGAAACCTCTCGCCTCGAGTTCCACGACCTCGGTTAGGACCGTTGTTTCTCTCTGCCATTACCACGACCCTCCGTGGTCCCACATTTCTATCCCGAGTACGATTACGCCTCCGCCGATTCTTAGCTAGTTTCCGGGGACAATCTCGACACGATGCTCCAAAGACCCACACTCAAAACATCCTCTATCACCGGTCCAACAACCTCCCCAATGGGTCTTTCCACAAATGTTACTACACCGAGTCGGCCTCTGATTAGTAGTCGTGGGCCTTGCCACCGATTTGGCCCACTAGACCTAGCCTTTTTTCTCGACACTACCACCGGATCCAAATGACCCAAATCCTCTCTTACGATTACTCCTATTATAATTTTGCCTCACAGCCTCCTTGATCCCTTCGCCACCTTGGCCTTCTCCACTAGGGATGAGAACTCGCGGACCAAGGCCGCGGGCAATCAAGAACCTCAAATCATCTCGAGTCCGTCCCTCAAAGCGGACACGCTCTCATGCTCGTAAGACACGATGCCTCTAGCATACCTACTCACCTTAAAAACTCCGCCTCATACTCCGACAACGACTTAGTTCCTTGCACTAATCCTGCAAAAGCCTTTCTCTGCTGGCGTCGGTGTAGCCGGGTACCCACATACTTCTTCCGATAGGTGGTTTTGAAATACTCCCAAGTCGGATCATCTGCTGTAGCCCTGCTCTCGAACCGTAAGCCACCACCGATACGCTTCATCCTTTAGAAGCGACACCGCCTTTCAACTTTTTCTTCCTCGGTCAAAGTCAAGATCATCCATGATCCTTTCAATTGACTCTAGCCAAAGATTCTCACAGCACTGGGGTGCCACTCCCGACACACCCTAATACCTCCGCTCAGTTAGATCGAGTCGCCGGGATAGATTTCCGAGCTCCCAAATTTCCACCAGCCCCAACCACCATCTCCAAGACTCGCAAAACAGCTTGCGATACCGCCTCACCACCGGTCTGATCCTGCTCCTCAGCTCTAAAAGTAGGAGGTGGTGGTGGCGGTGGTACCTCATTTTTAGAACCTTGTCCCGACCTGACGGGTTCAGACACCGTCATCCTACCCCTACCGCGTCCACGGTGTCCACGTCCTCTAGAACTCATTCTATCTACCGCGCTTTTAATCTGATTAAGAAAAATTTTATGCGTTAGCATTTGTTCCACTTTCTTATTCACGAAGAAATTTTATGGATAGAGTTTTAATCAGAGATTCTTTCGAGCAAACAAGGTTTCAGTTTCCTATCCTAGTTCGCACAAAGAAGTTCATGCATCCATTCCTTAATACTTTCCATACCTATTCGCTCATCGGACATTTCTGCCCATTTCTAACCCAGGGGTATTTTCGTCTTTTTCCGCAGGGTATTTTCGTAATTTTCCAGAACCAAAATATTTTGCTGATGATTTCCAAAGCTAAGTTGTTGAATATTTGTAAAATAGTTGAAATTTTTGAGCAAAACCATTGAACTGATATTTTATGAACCGAGGGCATTTTAGTAATTTTACCCCCTAAGGGCATTTACGTAATTTTCCACCATCAAGTTTTTCGAGAAAAAGCGTCGTAAAAATAATGTTCTCGGATTTGAAAAAGTTATTGCACAAGTTTTGAAAACATTAGGGTTTGTTGTTTCATTCTTTTTCGAAAACATGGCTAATTCCCTTTTCGGGTTTTAATCATTGTGTTTAGCCTATGGCCGAGCCCTCCTGGGTCGTGGGTGAACCAAAGCTACGCACCAGGCAGTCGAGTGAAGAGGAGGTGGGTCACGCGGACCGCTTAAATACCAAGCTCTCACCGAACCTTTCTAGACATGCGCACGCAGAGGTTACCACACCACCGAGCCCTCCGAGTTAGGGTGAGCCAGAGGTTACGCACTGCAGGATACCTGCGAAGAGGAGGTGAGTCACGAGGACTGCTTAAATACCAGTGCTCTTCCGATCCACTCCTAGACATGCGTCATGGGGTTACCACACCCTAGCTCATTGACTAAGTCATAGGTTGGTTTAGTTCCTTAAGTCTTATGATGTGTTTGAGTAATCTAATCCTAGGGTTCAAGTTCCTATAAGTCTATCTACATTCCATGCTTTCTACCCTTCTACGAATATAATTCACAAAGAGGTTTCATGTACTTACAGGCGGATCGGTGCCGAGACTCGGGCCATGCTGTTCAAAAACCAAAAATCATTCCATAAGGCCTACCAAAACATTTTTGGGCCTTAGGCCCCCACAACCGAGCTTTGAACTTGGCTCGATACCAATTTTGTAACAACCCAAACCCGCCCAAACACTATGGCCGAATCTAGTTGCTACAATGGAAAATATTTTGGAAAACACTTTTGGAAAGTAAAAATTCTTAGTTGCCAAAACCTTTTCAATTGATTGTTTTGTTAAACCTTACTTAGAATTTATTTAAAATTAATTCAACCAAGTTATTATAAAATATCGAGTGTGCCCGATGGCACGATGATGAAAACATTTTCGTGATAATTTGGGAAAACATGTGACTTTAATTTAATATTGATAATCATAGTTTAAAACAATTATTCGACATATGAAAAATAACAAAAAAATAAAATATCAGAGGCCTTATTACATCCAAATAAACTAAAAACCGGAAATAAAATTTATCATAACTAAAATTAAAGTTCATTTAATTTAAATCCACCGCATGGCCACCTCGAGTCAACCCACTCCACATCCGCGATCTACATGTCACCTGAAAAATGTAAAGGAGAAGGTGAGTCACCAAGACTCGATATGTAACCCTTCCCCGTTTTAAAGACCTTTCCATACACAACATATAACAATTAATATGCAATAATATTATGTACCCCAACCTAGCCAACCAAACGCCATCGCTTCTACCCCACCGTGGTACCAAAAACCACCGGTGGTGCCAAACCACCGTGACATGTAGTCACGATGTGTTACCAAAACACCGGTGTCCGTGAGACACGAATCGATTGATGGGGCCAACCCATCGTGTGATACCAAATCACCGCGATTTATCCCATATTTCAAGTGGGGCCAACCCCACGGTGGTGTTAACCACGGGGACGAGTCGCTATGAGGTGCCAAACCTCCGGAGGTACCAAACCTCTGGTGACCGTAGTCACGGTGTATTACCAAAACACTTGGTGCCCGCCGGCACGATTAATCTGCCCCCTCCACTCATCAATCCCACATCGGTCACATATGTATATGTTTCATGTCATCACATACTTAAATCTCATGTATCAATACATCATGCTTCCCAAAAGCATCGAATAACAAATTCATATTAATGTGTACTTACTCGAATCACCATCTATACCGATATGGTATATTATCCAATGCTACATAAAATCAAGATAGCATTCACAACAATCAACACATTAACAAGTTATACGTGTGTATGTACACACATGTCACCACCGAATCGTCTAAATCCCGAAAAGAGATGTCGGCCACCTAGATCTCTCGGTCCCTATGTTCGGCCACAATAGTGTTAGTGATATGGGCCATTTGACCAAACCAAATAATTTGAAAGGGTTCCTTGTGAACCCGAATCCTTACCTTCACACCTTTGGATACTAATCGCAACACCAAACTCCCGACCGCTTCGATTCCATGAATCTAAAATCAATAAGTTAGTAGCCTTTGGCTTAAACGAATACCAGATAACTAACTAAAGTAGATTTTACCATCACTTACCAAATATTAAATACTAGAGACCGGGCCTGAGTCGACTGCTTTACTTCCCTGAGTACCTAACAGAAATCGGTTACTACTCGTTTAGAAGACTTAACCATTGCCGAAATCGGCACCTTTCCTTGTAAAAAGTCGACAGAAAAAGAAAGAAAAGGGGAGATAGAAATTCGGCCATCACTTACCTTATCACCCGATTGATAACAAAGAATCTGAAGAGATCTATGTTCCTTCCAATATTCGGCCAAAATACAATAGAATAGAGTAAGGGAGTTTCGGCAAACTACTGGGTTGTATTCGGCCAAGGGGAGAAAGAAAATAATGGGAAAGAAAGGTGCTAGGAATTTCGGCTTGAAGGGGTTTGAGGGAATGGAGAAAATACAAGAGGAACAAAGGAGGGTTTAGGGATTTCGGCACTTAGCAAAAATGACAAAAGGAAAAGCAAGGGGGTCAACTGATGCTTTTATAGGCATTCGGCACCCCCCCTTCAAGCTTGCCGTCCACTCCTTCCAACAAGGAGTTCAAATTCTAATCAACCTCCCCAATTACTCCAAGCCACCCATTTGAATTAAAACAAATTAATTTGAATTAATCCCCATTAATCAATTAATAATCTTAATAATCAAAATAATATCCCTCTTTATCTCTTATTATCTAAAAAAAAATCTAATTAAAAGAAAAGCTCATATTATCCTTTAATAAGAAGAATTTAAAGAGAGAAAAACTCTCCACTTGTGCCGTCCAACCATAATGCAAAAGAGGGATTGTTGTGACTCAACCAAGGTTCTCCCTTGCTCCTTGGTGGCGTCACTTGTAGTCCTCTAAGTGGCCTCACTTTTGCCACTTTACCAAGGGCTTTTTAGTGTTCAAAATTCCTTCATTTATTCTTATAACACCCTTCTGCTAAGGCTCCCTGCCTTTAAAGTTCAAGATGAAATTTTCTACTAAACCGAGCCTACTCAAGACCCTTAATTAACCTTTATTATTCCATAAATAATATCACAGTGGTTCAAACATAAGGAAAAAAATTTAATTCCAAATAGCCCCATCTTTGGGATGTTACATTAGAGGCTCCCTATAAAGCCGAATATTCAACACCCCCCTAAGGCTATCACCAACAATCGGTCACCCCTAAGCTAACACCCAAAAACTGAATGCTCAACCCCACCTAGCACCTTCAACATTTGGCTAACCCTTCACACCCTTCAATCCCTTCTTTTCCTCCTTAATTCCCTCTCCTCCACTCATTCAAACAAGTTTGAATGATTCAAACTCCTAAAATTCCTCTCCACCATCTATTCAAAACTTTTGACTCAATCCACTCTCCCCTTTCCAAGCATCCCAGCCGAACTCCACCTCTGCTCCCCTTGACGCCAAAAAGAGTTCTCAAAATGAGAATAACGCGACTTGAACCTGCTCCCTCCAGCTCCCTTGTGGCGTCACCTACCTTACCCTTAAGTGGCGCCTCCTTGCCACTTTGCTAAGGCACTTTTTTTGTGCCATCCAACACAAACAATATCCCTTAAGACCCAACTCAGCTAGCTTCCCCTAAAAGTGCTCAAAAAGCAAATTTTCACCAAGACTCCGGCTTACCCCTAACTTATTCCTGGACCCTAAAGTACCCTAAAATAGCATGTCAAACCTAGTATTCCCATACAAACACATAAAATGCAAAGGCCCTAATTCAGGATGTTACATAATTAGTTTCACCCAAAAAGAAGGATTAAAAATTTGTCAAGATTTAAAATTACAAAAAAAAAAAAAAAATAAGAAAGAAAGATATTAATGTAGAAAGGAATTAGGATCATTCTGCCACCAATTTGACATTAGGAATGAACCTTCTTCTTCAAAAACATGTTGCCTTGTAAAACCCAAAAATAGGAGAAAGAATATTTCAGAATACTATAAAAAAACCCATATATAGAAAATACAGAAAAGAAAAGAAACAACAAAAAACAGAAAACAAAATAAATAAAACAATAAAATGTTATAGATGTGTAAAACCAAGACACATCTTAAAATATTGCAAAATTTAAAGAAAATTTAATAATTTAAATCTAGATGAAGAAATAGAACAAAATTTAAATAAGATTCTCTTAGAAACAACTTCTTCTGAAAATGGTACATCTACCAAAACAGATGAAGTACAAATAGATGAATTACATACAACATCCCAATCTTCTGATGATGAAAATGAACCCTTAATCAATATGTTAACCAAAGACCAAGAATTTATGATTGAAGTTATTGATAAAATTCAAGACCTATAACTTAAAATAGAATACCTTTTGAAATTAAAATCCTCATTAAAAGATAAACCAGAAAAAGAAAAAGAAATTATTTCTAGTCAATCACAAATGTATAATATACAAGATATATTATTTAATAAATATGAAAAAATAAAACCCAAACAAATTAAAAATTCTGAATTACAGTTAGAAATAAAACAAATTAAATTAGAACTTTCTCAGCTTAAAATGGAACAACAAGAAATTAAAAAACAAATGCAAACCTTAAAACATGAAATCCCAGAAAATAATTCGTCAGAAACTGAACCCAAACCTGAATAAAATACACAGGAATATATGATGGTTCTAACTGAAGTATCTATCCAAAGATATTTAATAAAAATAAATATTGTCATAAATAATGAATTTCAATTAGAAACAATAGCCCTTTTTGATACAGGAGCAGACCAAAACTATATTAGAGAAGGGATAATTCCAACAAAATATTATAACAAAACATCAGAATCTCTTAAAGCTTCAAATGGTAAAAAACTAAAAATTACTTACAAAATTCCCAATGCAGAAATATGCAACAAAGGTATAAAATATCAAACATGTTTTTTAATGGTAAAAGATATTATCCAATACGTCATATTAGGAACCCCATTCATATCCTTACTCAAACCATATAAAGTAATAAATAATTCTATCTTCACCAAAGTTTTAAACACTAAAGTAGAATTTCCTTTTGTAGAAAAACCAAAAATAAGAAATCTCAACTTATTAAAATCTTTATCCACCCATAATGGGCAAATCAATAATTTAATTAATTATAAACGGAAACAAATCTCTTTTCTAAAAGAAGAAATATGTTTTAAAAGATTGACTGAACAATTAGAAAAAATAGAAGTACAAAAAAGGATAAATCAAATCAAAGAAGAAATAGAATCAACAATTTGTTCTGACATTCCTAATGCTTTTTGGAATAGGAAAAAACACGAAGTAACATTACCATATGAAAATAATTTTGATGAAAGACAAATACCCACAAAAGAAATGCCAATACAAATGAACAAAGAAATGGAAGAATTTTGTAAAAAAGAAATACAGGATCTTCTTAATAAAAGTTTAATTAGGAAAAGCAGTTCTCCTTTGAGTTGTTCAGCATTTTGTGTAATAAAAAATGCAGAACTCGAAAGAGAAACGCCAAAATTATTAATTAATTACAAACCTCTCAAAGCCTTTAAATGGATTAGGTACCCAATACCAAATAAGAAAGATTTGTTACAGAAACTTTGTAATGAAAATATTTTCTTAAAATTTGACATTAAATATGGATTTTGGCAAATCCAAATAAAAGAAGAAGAAAGATATAAAACGGCATTTACTGTACCATTTGGACAATATGAATGGAATATAATGCCTTTTGGATTAAAAAATGCTCCATCCAAATTTCGAAGAATAATGAATGATATTTTTTACCAATATTCTCAATTCACAATAGTATACATCGATAATGTATTAATGTTTTCAGAAAATTTAGATAAACACTTCAAACATTTATCCATCTTTATAAAAGTCATAAAAAATAATGGTTTAGTAGTTTCTAAATCCAAGATAAGTTTGTTCCAAACCAAAGTAAGGTTTTTAGGTCATTACATTACCCAGGGAACCATTACCCCAATAGAAAGGTCCATAGAATTTGCTAGCAAATTCCCAGACCAAATCCTTGATAAAGTCCAATTACAAAGATTCTTAGGAAGCCTTAATTATGTCATAGACTTTTATCCAGGTCTTAGCAAATTATGTAAACCATTATATGATAGGCTCAAAAAGAATCCACAACGTTGGACAAATGACCACACCAATATTATCACCCAAATTAAAAAACAAATCACTAAGCTTCCTTGTTTATATTTAGCTTATCCAAATGCCCCCAAGATTGTAGAAACATATGCTTCTGAAATAGGATACGATGGGATCCTAAAACAAGTTAAAGGGGGAAAAGAGCAAATAGTCCAGTTTACTTCCAGACACTGGAATCCAACTCAGCAAAATTATAGTACTATTAAAAAAGAAATTTTATCAATTGTTTAATGCGTTACAAAATTCCAAAGTGATTTATTGAATAAAAAATTTCTTTTACGAATTGATTGCAAATCAGCAAAATAAGTTTTACAAAAAGATGTTCAAAATATTATCTCAAAACAGATTTTTGCAAGATGGCAGACAATTTTGAGCATATTTGATTTTGATATTGAATACATCAAAGGAGAAACTAATTCTTTGCCTGATTTTCTCACCAGAGAATTTCTTCAAAAATGCCACCCAAACTCCGAGACAAAGGAAAAGGAAAAATAAGAGAGTCATCCAAAACTCAAATTTCCTCAAAACCAATTAAGTCAAGGTATGAAATTTGCCATGAAGAAGAAAATGAGAGATCATCATCCTCATCAAAATTCCCCAAAAATACAATCGTTCAAGATGCACAAGATCCAAATGAAATTGGTTCTCAAATAAAAAAAATGGATTGAGTCCCTTTCTCAATCTCCAAAAGTGGCATTGGCCTTTTCTCAAATGAAATAGGAAACTCCTCTCAAGCAAATTTCTGGTGACGCAGCAAAGATTTCAAAAAATAAAGTGATTGTTTTACACAAACCAAAATCTCTCAAAAATATTTTAAAAGAGACATTTCTCCAAGATGTTTTTCCAAAAGAAATAGCAGTGTCTTCACAGACTACTACAGAAAAATCCTCACAATATTTTCCAAAAATATATTTTGAAAAAATTCTTGTTATGGAGGAAGAATTTTCAGAAAGACTTGCACATATACTTGCAAAGGAACTTTTCAACGAAAAGAATTTCAAGCCATTGGATTCTCAAAAACCCTAGCAGTATTATGAAAACATACTGGTTCAAACTGTATCAGTACTATTCAAACACTACACAGACCTAAAAGATCCAAATTTTATTACCCATTCAACAGCCCAATTATTAAAAATTCTTCGACCAAGGGATTGGAGTGAAAACTCAAATTCTCCAAAGAAATTTCCAGCCAAATTTACCACCAAAATTGACCAGCACCCATATTTCACATATTGGGATTACCAAATGGCATGGTACAACTCATTAATGAACAACAAACATATGTGACATTCTTGGCTCTTATATTTCAAATACAGTACCCAATTCAAATTCCCAAATTGGTTCCAAGAATGGTGGAATTGGTATGGACCATCATCCTTCGAGATCCTACCAGAAAAAAATCAAAATTTATTTCCCAAATACTTTGACAAATTTCAACATGAACCAGACCAAAAACAAATTTACAAAACAATCCATTTTTTCTCAAAATTATGATTTTCTTGGATTGTTTCTTGGAATTATTCCTATGAGCAAGATCAATGTACTGGAATTCCACTATTAGTTCGAAACTACAGAACTAAATGGTGGGACAAGTTTAATGATGAAAAATATGATTCAAAATATTTGGATAATTTTTTCAACAAGAATCCGAGATTATGTAAGTCCGCAACGCCAGATCAAACCAGAGAAAAATTCCTTCAAGCAAAATCGACAGCTAGTGCGATGTTAGCTCAAGCCAAGACCAAGAAGGAATACAAAAAACTCATGGCTGAAATGCTCAGCTCAATGGATTCTGAATCCGAAGATGAGAAATCTTCAGGTCTTTAATCAAAATGGTGGATCTTGCAGACGATACCACCTCAGAAACCATTACCAGGACCAAGAAAAAATGATGCAAAAGAAAGAAATGAATGAAGAGGAACAAGAAATATTCTCTGGCATAAACAGTAAATATTTCCTAGCAAGAACAGTAAGATTTTCTGGCACATAAATAGTGAATATTCTCTATAGTTTGTATTTTTGTAACCAGGAATATATTCTCTAAAAAGTTTCAATTATGTAATGATGTAAGGGATTGAATTTCTCGATTCAAATGATGTAAAGAGACAATAGCCCTCTATAAAAGGCTATCAAATTTAGAATGAAGGGCACGACTTGAAATATCCATTTCAGATATCAAAACTCGTTTCTCTAAATGTTAAAGTTTCTCCAAATTTTTAAGTTTTCAAAATTTAAGTTTTAAATTATTTTCTTTTTCAAGATTTAATCAAATTTTAATTTCAACTTAAAAAGTACGTTTAACATATAGAAATTCATTATTTCTGGCTCTGATACCAAATTTTAATTTTAGAATCAGGAAGGTATTAAGGTTTTTTCTAACTTAGAAATATTTTTCGTGGCCTATTGAATATTAATTCAACTGTGCCATCTTGGTGTTGAGAAATTTCACTTAATGAAGTGTTTCTTATTGGAGTTGGCGCCACAGGGTCTGTAGCACCCTCAAGTTTCCACCTATCAGGAAGGTTTATTTCAAGCCATTGTATTGTTCTTGGGATTGTGGTATAAGATCTTGAAGTATTTGTTTCTATTAAGAGGGTTTCTCCTTTTGGGCTTTGAAGTAAAGCCTTAGTATTAACTACAGAATACATAGCTTTGAAGTGGAGTCTATAGACTAAAGTTAGTACTTCTGAACCAGGAAGCATTTTGTAGATATGGGTATGTATTTGGAGGGTCAAAGATTGTAAAATATTTTTGTCAGTTAAAGAAACCATAAATATTGGATAACAATTAAAATGTATTGGGCCAGTATATAGGCTTGTTTCTATAGGTCCTAATAATAAGTCATTAAACTTGATGTGTCTTTGGTCTCTTAAGACAATTAAAATTGAGGTATTTTTAATGGCTTCAACACAAAGAGGTTTGACACCAACTTGGACTAGTCCAAAATGGACATATTTGTATTTTTGTTCTTTGAGTTTATTAATGACAACTTTATCTAATATTGGATTGTTCCATTTTCTTTTTTAATAGGTAAACTCCTTTCTTTTTTTTTTATAACGTAACTGCAAAAAGCATTTAAATTTTCAAAAGTTGTTTTCTTGTAAACTTGGTTTGTTGGAACTCTTGGAATAGTCCAATTATCAAACCTTTGGAGAATATTTTCATAATGTTCTTATTTTTCATTAACAGTGTTATTTGATGTAATGACCCAAAAATATAGGGTCTTTAATTTTTCATGTCTTGACACAAATACTTGTTTGCCTCTGTGATTGAGTGATTTTGGTGTGTTTTGGGGATTTTTGGAAGCCTGGGTTCAAGTATGGCCTTTGGAAAAAATTTGATTTTTTTCTCTTTTGGGAAACCTAGATGTTAGCTTGAAAGGCTTATAATAAATTGTGTTAGTTTTAAGACACAAGTGATCCTGTGTTGTGGTGGCAAGTGGTGTGTTGGCTATTCATGAGGGAGTGGGTTCGAATCCCATGGCATGCAAAGATGGGATTTTATTTTATGTCTCTGTGGCGGGAGAGATAGATCTTGATTCAAACTCTGCAGAGGTGGTTGGAGACTTGGTCATCAAGTTTGAATAAGTTTGAACGGGGGGTGTGGAGTGAATCAAGGAGCAAACAGTGGAGATTTTTAGTGAATTTGAATGAAAAGGGAGTCATGGCCGAATAGGGGAGCTTGAGTAGGGGATTTCAACTAAGGGGAATCTCATTTGTGCATTTTCGACAACTTTGTGAGAGGGTAGAAACCAAAAATCCTTTTTGCCCTTTCGGGTTTTCTTTTTGTGCATTTTGGATTTACTTCTTTTGTGGCATCTCGTGCAACATTTCTGACCATCCGAGTCTTTTTCTTTTCATCTTTATTCTCAACTGCTGCCCACTCTTTTCTAAAGCATAAACATCAAGTGCCCAATTCTTATTGTAACACTCCAAACTCGGCCTAGAAGTTAGGCCCGAATCTGGTGTGTCACATTGAAGTGTTTTTCAAAAACCTTGTTTTCATTAAAAACCCTTCTTGTTTAAAAGTTTAAGTAGACTCTTAGTTACGTTAGTTTATTTTAAAATGTGGTACATTGAAAAATTATTAATTTTATTCCCAAAATATCTTTTTAGTTGCGGAAGCAAATTTTGAAATAAATTGATTTACGAAAAAGATTAAGTCGCGAAACCATTTTGAAAATGTTGCGAAAACGTAGTGTTGTTTAAAAACAATTAACATTTTGGAAAATCGTGATTTACTTCTAACGAATATATTTCAAACATAATTAAAACCAAAAGTTAAAATCCAAAAACTTAAAGAGGCCTTATTAAAAAAATTAAAACCGAAAATAGAATCTAAAGCATAAATGAAATCCAAAGGTAGTCGTGTGGCCATCTTCGAGTCCCTAGCAGCACCAATCCTCCTAAAGATGTGGATTACCTGCACAGTTAAAAATGGGGTGAGTTTGCGAAAACTCAGTGTGTAATCCCCTTCTAACTAAAATAGTTAGTAAAATGCATGTAAATCATAATTAGTCCGGGCCGGAGCCCACCACATGAATGAACAATGCAATGTGGGTCTAAGCCTAGTACAATTTCACTTGGTCTCACCCTATCGTAATCAATTGCGCCTAGCCCATTCTCCATATCGATAATGATTGGGCCTAGCCCATATCGAGAATCAATTCCATATGCATAATGTGTGATGCATGCTAACCCATCCCATCCAACCTTGCACTTGCCTCCGTCTAACCCTGCACTACCTGCGGGGAATAAATCACCCACGCCATCCCTACACTCCCAATGTTAGCACCGGTTGCGGTACTAACCAAAATCCCAGCAAATCTTCTAGTATATATATATGGCTCTAAGCCTTCAGTAGCGGTATTATAATTGGCACAAAGTCATCAGTAACTGTATTATGTTTGGCACATAGCCATCAGCGACGATAATATAATCAGCACACAGCCTTGGGTAAATATGATCGACACAGAGTCGTCATTATATATGTTAGGCAGATAGCCACGGGTAAATACGATTGGCAGAAAGCCATAATCAAGATGGCACAGAGCCATAGTCAGATTACGCGGCTTTAAGCTGTCCGTCGGTCCATAGTCGTCATGCGACCCGTACAACCTTAACATATCAATACTGGATCCACAGTTGTCATGTGACCCGTGCGACCCTATCAGAACTTCCTCCGTATCAAAGTCCCAACCCCATGCAGTATGTCATGTATGCGAAATGTTATGCCCATAAACAATCATACATACACAGCCACAACAGTCAATTATCGTCAAATCAGTCCAATCGTACCTCAAGTGAGTCAATTACCCTCGAGGGGCAAAACGATCATTTTACCCTTATAAGGGTATTACGATAATCCTACCGTACAGAGGTATTTAAGTAATTCTACCTTACAGGGGTATTTCGGTAATTTTACAAATCAAGGGTATTTCGGTAATTTCACAAATTGAGGGTGTTTCGGTAATTTCATAAATCGGGGGATTTCAGTAATTTTACAAATTGTGGGTGTTCCGATAATCTTGTAAATCAGGGGTATTTTGGTAATTTTGCAATCTGAGTGTATTTTGGTAATTTTGCAAATCAGGGGTATTTCGGTAGTTTTGCAAATCGGGGGTATTTCGGTGATTTTCCAAACTGAGGGTATTTTGATAATTTTGCAAATTAAGGGTACTTTGGTACTTTCGCAAACCGAGGGTATTTTCGGTAATTTTTACAAACTGGGGGTACTGCAGTAATTTTACAAGTCGAGGGTGTTTCAGTAATTTTGTAAACCAAGGGTATTTCAGTAATTTTGTAAACCAAGGGTATTTCAGTAATTCTGTAAACCAAGGGTATTTCAGTAATTTTGTAAACCAAGGGTATTTCAGTAATTTTGTAAACCAAGGTATTCTAAACAGAGATAACGATGTGAATGGGCCCTACCCAAATGGGCCCACACGCTCGTGTGGCCCATTTAGCCCAAATCTAGCTACAGATATGAGATTCACATAGAACACTCCAATATCTACTACACAATTATACAATTTATTCATATGGGCCCACGGTCCCATTGGGCCCACTTGGCCCAAGGCAGCCTAAACCCATGAGAACACTCATGGGGGCCTCAACTATCGCGTCGAAGCTCTCACATGTGCTCTCGTACGCTCGTGTGGCTACCATCATTGTGTGACCGGTATTTCGGCATTTGCCGCTCTACAGCTAGAGTAGTGCGAAATACACACCTGATAGGGATCTAGAGTTAATCCGCGCTCTGAACACTCCTATGCCCAAACGCCAACCAAGGTATGCTTACTCTCCTCATAGATCGCTCTATTTAAAGCCAGCTTCCCGCCTACTCCCATGCTAGCTTCCCGATGTGGGATCCTTCCATCAATCCTCCAAAACCGTCCCAACTGCAAAATAAATATCCCTTTTTGCTTGCAATGGGATTCGAACCCTTGCCCTCTCCTATGCTCCAGACGCTACATGCCACCACAACACAAGCTCCTTTTGTGATTTAAAACATTTGCAAATATTTATAAAACCTATGTGCTAGTGTCCAGATTCTTATAAGAGCCAAAAATTAAAGAAATTCTGTAAGAGCCGAGATTTGAACCCAAGCTCCCTTACACCCTTAATGACGCCACAACCACTAGGCCACATGCTTCCTTGTATCATTTTTTTATCAAAATAATTTAAAAGGCCTACATCCAAGCATCCAGGGTTTTATTCACTTAAAACCAAAATTTTTGCTAGAGCCTGTGTTTGAACCAGGGACTTTTCCAACACTTCTCAGGACCCTTAACCACTTGAGCAGACATTTTATTGTGTTATATCCTTGCACAGTTAAATACCTATTTGCAACCTCCTTACGGATCCATACTCAAGGCCCAATACTTCTAGGCCCAAATTCAGGGCGTTACACTGATCATTCTTTTGAAGTCTTTCTGTCATCTCTTCTCTAATCATTTTCTGCTATAGTCGACCCTCTTTTACTTCCATCTTTTCCTTTTTTTTCAAACTTCATTTTTCCCTTCTCTGTTAGGCCGAATCTTCTTATTCTCTCCCTCTCAAATCTCTTTGTTCTCCGTGGTTAGGGACAAACCTTCTTGACTGACTACTGCCGAAATACGTTTGGTTATCGATATTGATAAGGGGTTACTACAACCAGTTTATTATTTCGTTCTTAGTAAAGATTTCTTTTGACTCTATTAGCAAGCTTCAGCTTTCTCTTTTTATTTTCTCCCGGGGGCCAAATGTTTGGTTGTTTCTAACAACTTTTGTTATGCCTAATCATGTTAGGAGTGGAAAATCGCCATTGATCAGCAGGGAGGCGCTAGATCTGTTAGTTCTAGCAATGTGAGTGGTTGTGGTTTAAGCAAATAAAAGTGGTGGATTAAGAGTATGCATTAACCGTGTGTTGTGTTGGTTATAGGTTGTGTGCTCCAGATTATTCGCACTCTTCACTGTTACAATCAGGTGTGTAATGATATGCAAAGATTCGATAATCGGTGAATGTACCAAAGTATGTAATGGTTACATCGCTGAGATCGTAGATCACCTAAATGCCGGCGGCGGAATATGGCGTATGATGCCACACGAGCGTGCGATCGTGCGTGTGATAAACCGAGCCCATGAACAGGGGCGCTAGACTGTAGAAGCCACCACGAGCATTCTCGTGGGCTTAGGTTGTAGTGGACCTCGTTGAGCCGAGATGGGCCATGTGGGCCCAATGGGCTCATGGGCCCCACATGGGTAAAATTCACGATAGTGACAAATAATGGGTTGGGCTACGAAGTTCGCATAGCCGTGACTAAAATTGGGCTGAATGGGCCAGACGAGCTGTGGGCCCACTTGGGCTGAATAGTGGGATTTGGGCCCATTTACACTGTTTTGGCCATGTAGGTTATTTGAGTCGTTCGAGATGACTGCAGACCCTCTGAAGGGTCGTCAGCGCGCTTGAGACCCTAAAAGTAGTTAAATGACCAAAATACCCTTGTAGGGTAGAATTACTGAAATACCCTTGTAGGGTAGAATTACCAAACTACCCCTGAGGGGTGAAAATTACCGTTTTACCCCTAACCGTCGAAAAGACCATTATACCCCTAGTGGTAGTTTAAGTGATGTGTGTACGATATGTATATGACTTGTTATGATTATGACATACTGCATGCACGTAATATTTATGACACGAAATTCTGCATTGGGGTTGGGATTCTGATTCGGAGTAAGTACTGTATTAGTGGCTCTGCCACGTTTTTACTGTTCTAGTGGCTTTGCCACGTATTCTGATTCTAGTGGCTTGGCCACATTTACTGTTACTAGCAGCTTTGCTGCGTTACTGTTAGTAGCTATGCTGCGATATTGGTGTGTTGGCTGGGTGGGTCGACTTAGTCCCCACATGGTGTGTTGGTTGGTACGGGTGGTTTGTTGGCTGGATTGGGTTGGGTTGCATCTCTGTTCTTCACTGTTATTACTTTGGGCTTAGACCCACTCTGTTACTGTATAGGGCTAAAGCCCAGACTGATCTGTTACTGTATAGGGCTTAGGCCCAGTCTATTTCTACATGCACCGATTGTTATTCGACTGATAGGGGATTACACACTGAGTTTTCGCAAACTCACCCTTTTCTTTTAACTGTACAGGTAATCCCCAGCCTTAGATGATTTGGAGCTGTGAGGGACTCGGAAATAGCCACATGTTCCCGAGTATTTTAATTTAGACCTAGTTTTAAATATTTTATTTCTGGGTTAATATTTATGTAATAAGGCCATTTGAGGGATTTAACTTTTATTTGGGTTTTAACTTCTTACTTCAACCTGCTAGATTAGAAAACACGTGTTTTCAAAATAATAACTATTTTCAAAGAAAATCACGCATTTCAAATCTTAAAGTTTACGATTAAGAAAGCTTCCGCGATTTTCAGTTCAGATTAATAAACTTGTAACAAACAATTGGCCTACATGTTTTTACAACTTCAACGCATTCAATAGCAATTATCTTAAAAAGAGATTTAAGGCTTTGTCATGAACTTTCATCGACAAGACCGATTTTTAAATCAACAGTTCGATGTGACACGTCAGATCCGGTAGTAACGTCTAGGTCGAGTTTGGGGTGTTACATTTAGTGGTATCAGAGCGGAGTTGCAAAACTCGGCTGTGGAATGGGTTCTTGAAAATTTTTCTGAAATCTTCTAAATTTTAGTTTTGGAAAGTAAAAGGTTGTTACTGAAAGTGTGGCACACCGAGTCTCCAGTGCCAAATCTTTAAGTTCTCGACCTTTCGCTTCTATTAGATCTTGAAATGTTATCTTTGAGAAACTACTATAGATAGTAGTGCTATGCTCAAACTCTTTTGTTAGGGTAAACTGAGACTGTAGAAGACTAAAAACGGTAGTGAGATATCTTGATCTGCGAAAATAAAATTTTTAACATTGATTGTCATAAAACATCCGTTAATAATTATTGGAATTATAATCTGATACATAAAACTCTTAAAACAGATAAATACGCTATATCGATATGAGCACAAGAGGTCGCGGAAGGGGTACACGTGGCCACGATAGAGGCCGAGGAGGTGCTAGGGATGGGTCTTCAGCGTCGGGCCATATGCCTGCTAGGGAGGCACCAGCCTCACTAGTAACTGAGACAGGGTCTCATGATCGAGCTGCATGGGATGATGCTTTATCCCAAGAGATGCTCCGTGTTTTAGAAAGGGTTGCTGGAGCAAGTACTGGGTCAGTGGGCTAAGGGTCCATTTCTGAGGGACTCTGGTCTAATGGAGTAGAAATCTTCAGGGGTGTTTCTGGTGTAGCCCCGAATGTAGCAGAGTATTGGTTAGAGGCTACCGAGCGGATAATGGATGACCTCGACTGTACGGTGGAATAGAAATTAAAGGGAGCAGTGTCCTTACTGCGAGACGAGGCATATAAGTGGTGGCTCACTGTAAGAGAGGGTACACAGGCCGACCGTTTGACGTGGGATTTCTTCAAGACGGCCTTTCAAGGGAAGTATGTGGGCGCAAGTTATGTGGACGCCCGAAGGAAAGAATTTCTGAGTCTGACCCAGGGGGATAAGACAGTGGTAGTATATGAGGCAGAATTTTTACGGTTGAGTCGTTATGCTCGCAAAATAGTCGCAACTGAGTATGAACGTTGTGTACGGTTCGAGGATGGCCTCTGGGATGAGTTACGTGTGCTGATAGCTCCGCAGAGGGAGCGAGACTTTGCTGCCCTTGTTGAGAAAGAAAACATTACTAAGGATGTGAAGCGCTCAGAGCGCCAGAACCGTGAAAAAGATAGGGGCAGAAATAAGAGGGATTTTTGGCCCTCAAGTTCTTTTGGTGGGCCTAAGAAGAAACCCAGATTTGATGGGCCAGTCCGAACAGTTCCTGTTACTATGGTTAGACCGCAGCCTTGCGCAGATTGTGGGAGAGCTCACCAAGGTGAGTGCTGGAAACAAACTGGGTCGTGTTTTAGATGTGGGTCCATGGATCATCAGGTCAAGAACTGTACCCAGAGGCCTATTCAGATGCAAGCCGCAGGTCAGGGCCATGTTCAGCTAGGGAGAGGTGGTCAGCAGCCACTGAGAGGCCGTGGTCAGGCCAGAGGAGGAAATAGTTTGGGACGAGGTCGTGGAGCACCGGGCAGAGGTACTGGTAACACGGAGGCGAGACAACCAGGTTTGGTATATGCTACTTATCGCCGAGAGGATGGTGACGCCCCGAATGTCATAACTGGTACGTTCCTAATTTATCATGTACCATACACAACTTTAATTGACATTGGGTCTAAATACTCGTATGTTGCATGCACTGTGTCTGGGACGTTGGGTTTTCAGTTTGAAATTAGTGATAGAGAGATGACTGTGTTAAGTCCACTGGGATAGTCGGTTAGAGTGAATAAGTTATTTAGAGACATACCCCTAGAGGTCCAATGGGTTGTCTTTTTGGCAGATTTGATGGAACTGCCGTTTAGCGAATTCAATCTGATATTGGGCGTAGATTGGGTAGTGAAACACCGTGCAAATTTGGATTGCGCTGCTAAGAGTATGGTGTTGAAGTCTTCTGAGGGGGAGGAGGTGGTCGTGTTAGGGGAGCGAAGAGATTATCTGTCTAATGTAATCTCAGTATTAAAGGCTGAGAAACTGGTTTACAAGGGTTGCGAGACGTTTTTAGCTTATGTCAGTAGTTTTGATTCTAAGGGTCCTTCTGTTGGAGATGTCAGAACTGTTAAGGAGTTTCCGGATGTATTTTCAGAAGAGCTTCCTGGGTTGCCTCCAAACCGTGAGGTCAAATTTGGTATTGAGCTCATATCGAGAACAGCTCCTGTGTCCATTGCCCCTTACAGGATGGCATCGAGTGAGCTGGTAGAGTTAAAGGCTCAAATTCAAGAGCTACTGGACCGAGGATTCATTCAGTCGAGTGTGTCTCCATGGGGAGCACCAGTGTTATTCGTGAAGAAGAAGGATGGATCCATGCGCATGTGCATCGATTATCGTCAACTGAACAAACTGACGATTAAGAACAAGTACCCTTTTTCGAGGATATATGATCTGTTTGACCAACTATGAGGAGCTTCAGTTTTCTCCAAGATAGATCTCTAATCTGGGTACCATCAGCTAAAGGTTAAGGAGGCGACTGTGTATAAGATTACGTTTAGGACTCGTTATGGTCACTATGAGTTCCTAGTAATGCCGTTTGGGCTGGCGAATGCACCAGCTGCTTTCATGGATCTGCTTTCATGGATCAAGTGCCTAATTCTGATCATTCTTTTGAAGTCTTTCTCTCATCTCTTCTCTAATCGTTTTCTGCTATAGCCGACCCTCTTTTACTTCCACCTTTTCCATTTTTTTCAAACTTTGTTTTTCCCTTCTCTGTTAGGCCGAATCTTCTTATTCTCTCCCTCTCAAATCTCTTTGTTCTCTGTGGTTAGGGATGAACCTTCTTGGCTGACTATTGCCGAAATACGCTTGGTTATTGATATTGGTAAGGGGTTACTATAACTAGTTTATTATTTTGTTCTTAGTAAAGATTTCATTTGACTCTATTAGCAAGCTTCGGCTTTCTCTTTTTATTTTCTCCTGTGGGCCGAATATTTGGTTGTTTCTAAAAACTTTTGTTATGCCAAATCATGTTAGGAGGGGGAAATCGCCCTTAATCAGCAGGGAGGCGCTAGTATCTGTTAGTTCTAGCAATGTGAGTGGTTGTGGTTTAAGCAAATAAAAGTGGTGGATTAAGAGTATGCATTAACCGTGTGTTGTGTTGGTTATAGGTTGTGTGCTCCAGATTATTCGCACTCTTCGTTGTTACAATCAGGTGTGTAATCGTATACAGCATTCAAAAATCGGCTGAACAGCCGAAAGTATGTAATGGTTACACTGCTAAGATTGTAGATCGGCTAAATGTCAAAAAGCCGAAAATATGGCGTATGATGCCACACGAGCGTGCGATCGTGCGTGTGGTAAACCGAGCCCATGAACATGGGCGCTAGACTGTAGAAGCCACCACGAGTGTTCTCGTGGGCTTAGGTCGTAATGGACCTCGTTGGGCCGAGATGGGCCATATGGGCCCAATGGGCTCATGGGCCCCACATGGGTAAAATTCACGATAGTGACAAATATTGGATTGGGCTGCGAAGTTTGCATAGTCGTGATTGAAATTGGGCTGAATGGGCCACACGAGCGTGTGGGCCCACTTGGGCCGAATAGTGGGCTTTGGGCCCATTTACACTATTTTGTCCATATAGGTTATCTGAGTCGTTCGAGACGACTGCAGACCCTTTGAAGGGTCGTCATCAGTGCCGAGACCCCAAAAGTAGTTAAATGACTGAAATACCCTTTTAGGGTAGAATTACTAAAATACCCTTGTAGGGTAGAATTACCGAAATACCCTTGTAGGGTAGATTTACCGAAATACCCATGAGGGGTAAAAACTACCGTTTTACCCCTAACCGTCGAAAAGACCATTATACCCCTAGTGGTAGTTTAAGTGATGTGTGTACGATATGTATATGACTTATTATGATTATGACATACTGCATGCACGTAATATTTATGACACGACATTCAGCATTGGGGTTGGGATTCTGATTCGGATGAAGTACTGTACTAGTGGCTCTGCCACATTTTTACTGTTCTAGTGGCTTGGCCACGTTTCATCGTTACTAGCACTTTCTTTGCGTTCATATCGCTAGCGCTATGCTATGATATTGGTGTGTTGGCTGGGTGGGTCGACTTAGTCCCAACATGGTGTGTTGGTTGGTACGGGTGGTGTGTTGGCTGGATTGGGTTGGGTTGCATCTCTGCTCGCATCATATTACTTTGGGCTTAGACCCACTCTGTATCAGATAGGGCTAAAGCCCGCATCGATTCATCAGATAGGGCTTAGGCCCAGTCTGTTTCTGCATGCACCGATTGTTATTCGACTGATAGGGGATTACACACTGAGTTTTCGCAAACTCACCTTCTTCTTTCAACTGTACAGGTAATCCCCAGCCTTATATGATTTGGAGCTGCAAGGGACTCAAAAATGGCCACATGTTTGCGAGTATTTTAATTTACACCTAGTTTTTAATATTTTATTTCTGGGTTAATATTTATGTAATAAGGCCATTTGAGGGATTTAACTTTTATTTGGGTTTTAACTTCTTACTTCAACTTGCTAGATTAGGAAACACGGGCTTTCAAAATAATAACTATTTTCAAAGAAAATCACTCATTTCAAATCTTAAAGTTTATGATTAGGAAAGCTTCTGCGGTTTTCAGTTCAGATTAATAAACTTGTAACAAACAATTGGCCTACATGTTTTTACAACTTCAACGCTTTCAATAGCAATTATCTTAAAAAGGGATTTAAGACTTAGTCGCGAACTTTCATCGACAAGACCGGTTTTCAAATCAACACTTCGATGTGACACGTTAGATCCGGTCGTAACGTCTAGGCCGGGTTTTGGGTGTTACATTTGAGGTTTAGTTGGACTCTTGGGATTGATTGGAAACAAAGCTCGAAGAATAATTTGTTCTTCTAAGGAAGGGAAACATTCTTTGTTTTCTTATTTACTACAAGTGGGTTCTACTATCAGGATTTCTAGATTATTATAGTTGCCTACAGGGATACTTTGTCCTTGACATGCCTAACTCATGGCTAACTGGACTGTGTATCAATACTCAGCAAAATAATAATACATCAATGAAGATAGTTAAACCAGAACTCAGAAATATAGAAAACAAATTGAATATTTTCAGAACTTAGAAATACTTGCTCCTCATTGGCTCTAATACCAGATTATCCCGAAGATCTCAATATTAATTCAGATTTAGAATTTGAAACTTATATAACATAACTGATTTTCAAACGTATAGATATAATTATATATTAATGATTATCAACTTTGCATAGAATTAAGATTAGTTTAAATTTGATCATATTTTATTTAATAAGTATTTATCTTTAATAAATTAAAAGAAAATAATAATTTAATATGCATTATATTTAATTATTAATTGTTGTTAACTTTATGTAGAATTAGAACTTGGAATATCTTAATTATTAATTTGTCCTAAGAATTCTAATTAAACTCCTACTCCTTTCACTATAAATTTCACCCACCTTTGCCATTTTTTTTCACTCATCCCTCCATCAATCCTAGCATCCATAACCCACCAAGTACCAAATCACTTAGTGCCAAACCCTCTAACCACAACACCATCCAGCTCCGCACGTCACCCTCACACATAGCAGCAGCCCCATTCGGCCAGTAGCCCACGCACGCACCCAGCAGCTCCCACGCATACCGTGCGCGCCAACAGCCTACTCCTTGTCACCGCTCCTGCACACGTCCAGCTCCAGCAGCTCGTCAGGCCTGCTCGACACACCTGCTTACTACCCACTTCCCTGTATCTGCGCGGCACACGAATGCCCTGCTACTCATGCAAGGATCCGGCCGACAGTGCTGCCTACTGCCCGCGCATCTGCTCACACCGCTCATTGCTACTCGCTCCAATACCTTTGCCTATCGCACCACATCATCAAGACACCTTACAACTATCCCTAAACCAACCCCTTTTACTTTATATTTATTTGCTTTGAGTTCTTAATTTTTTTAAAAAGGTGGTAAGACAAATTTTTGTCCTAAATTTTTATTTTATTTAATTATTTAATTTTCCAATTTATTGAATTATTAATATTTTATACTAATTATTTTTTTGAGAAAATATTTCTTTCCATCCTATGTTCAGGTTAATCGTGCCTCACAAGAGAACTCGTGCCTCTATCAAAATTGACGAATCACAAAATAAATTCCACTGTGAAGAAGCCAAAGCGAGGTACGAAAGTGTTTTCAAGAATCAACAGATACACCCAGAAAAAGGCTTTATGCTAAACGAAAGCACCTATATTGATTTCATGGCGCGCATTTGAAAAATTGCTGAAGCTCTCAATTGGGAGTTATTTTGTGAGAAAAGACCTAGTGTAGTTGAGGAATTAGTTCGTGAATTTGATGCAAATTTGACCTCAAGCGAATTGACAGAAGTTTCTGTTCGTGGAATCAAGGTACCAATAACCTCAAAAACTATTAATGAATTCTTTGAATTACCTTATTTCGAAGACGACGAATATTCTTCCTTGATGAGAAATATTGAGTCTAAAAATCTGCAAGAAATTCTCAAGGAACTTACAGTTCCAGGTTCTAAATGGACTGTGTCAAAGCAAGGAATTCACACTTGTCGCAGAGAATATTTGACACCACTAGCGAAGGTATGGTTCTATTTCATTCGATTCAACCTTATGCCCATTTCACATGGGACTACAATATCATTAGAACGAATGTTCTTATTATACTTGATTTTAACTGGAAAGACCAATGATGTGGGAAAAATCATCATGAGAGAAATGCGAAATTGTGCCGCTAGACGTTCTGGCCCAGCTTACTTTCCCTTTACGATAACAATTTTGTGCTTGAAAGCTAAAATTCTTGCAAACGTAAAGAAGATAGGTTATATCCAGTGCATAATCACAGATTGGGACCTCTACCGAATAGCTGGAGACTCTGTTCTACAGCAACGAGTTGAAGAGAGAAAGGATCCTGAAGAAGAAGAAGGAGAAAATGATCCCACAGAGATCGAACCAATGCAGTCAGCTGAAATCCTTAATAAGGCAGAACCAATGGAACCAGTAACCAAACCTAATGTCGCAACTTCAATGTTCAAGACTCAATCGCCTAGCCCAGATCTTTGAGATGAGCTGTCAAAATTAATGGACATCATGCAACATATGCAGTGGCAGCAACAAGCTTACTAGAGATATTCAAAAATACCGGATGAATCAATGGGAAGTGCTCTTACGAAAATATACAATGACCCATTTATTTTTGTGCCTGAGTTTCTAGATTTCATATTTGAACCATGGAGTCCACTATAAGCGATTCATGCAAAAACAAAGATGATGGAACAAAAGATGAGTCGAATTCGGAGGGATCTGCAAATAAATAAAAAAGAAGGATATTGACTTTATTTTACTTCCGTTCTTAGGTTATTTAATAGGATTAGGTTTTATTAGGAATTTTTATTTTCTCATAATAAAACAAGAGGTGGAAATCATAAATAAAAATGAACAAGTTGCAAAGTACAAAGTATGGCAATAGATATATACATGTCTAGGATTGGATCTAGAGAGAGCTTGGTACTTAAGAAGTCAAATTGACTCACCTCCTCTTTTCTAGAATCCTACTAGGTGTATAGTATCTATTCACTTTTAACAATGAGGACAGTGTTCATCTTAAGTAGGGGGACCAAAAAATTGAAATTATTTCCTCTCAGAATAAATTTTTCTTTCAATTATGATTAGGTTATATTTTGTTCAAAAAATTGAAATTTTGTTAAGTATGCTAAACTTCAGTATGAATAAAGTTCAATTATTTCAATAATTGTTATGTTAACTGAAATATGACTGTAACACCCCTAACCCGTATCCGTTGCCAGATTAGGGTTATGAAGCATTACTGAACGAAACACAGCTCAGAACAGACATTCATTTCTTTTCATGCTTCGTAAATTAACCACATCAAAACACTTATCCTATTCAAATTTCGAACCTTAATACACCTATAATCATATCATTTGCATATTAAAAATTTGTTTCATTCATATATCATTACATAACATATATCGAGCATATATCAAAATAAATGTTTCAAAAGCTGATTACCAAGCATATTACTTTAATACATGTGCTTATTAAACCAATATATATATACATCTTTTCTCATCACAAGTTATGCGCATAAAACCATATCAATTTGAACCAACTTCGAATTATTAATGATAAATCAAATCATGCCTAATATATAAGTATATTTGCCACCACAAACAGAACCCAAGTAGCCAAGACTCAAACGATGACATCATAAACATATCAAATGCGCTTGGTCTATATCTATTAAAAGAACAAATGCACAATCGATTCATTAAACAAGTATTCGGTACACAAACTAATTTTCTTATGTTCAAACCAAAACAATCATATAATATACATTCTGTCATTCATGAAAACATCCAATACATAACATATTTATATTTTTATGATATTTACCATACCACATACTTATTATTATGAGACCAAAGGCTTAGCCGAATATACAAATACACCTTATTGCAATTTTAAACCAACCCAAAAAGATCAACTAATCAAGCATAAGGCATATGCATACTAATCCAATACAAAATAAATCAAAATATCCATTATACCATCAATTATAAATTCATCGTCTATACCATTATAGAACCAATCACTAGATCAACCACATATACAATTTGAACCTTATACCAATCTTATTTATTTCATTTTCGTTTTATAACATTCAAAACATATACTTTCAAGCCTTTATATACCTAACCTAATTGGTCAAATAGCATAGCCGAACATACAATACATATACACATATATATATACTAATCTTCCCAGTTCATAACAAAGTTATCCTGTAGTTTATGGATACATGGAACATAAATCCAAGACTTGTCCATCCGATATCATATTATTCAAGCCGAGACGCATGTTCATTCTCACACAAAAACTATACCATAAAATGTACTTCCAAATAAGTTAATTTCATAACCGAATAACCTTAATACCATTCACTACTCAATACCTACTTATAAACCAATCACTTCAAGTATATAAACCATAAATCATACTTTAAAACAATTTAAATCACAATCGAATACAAATAAATATTAACCATCACATAAAACTCATTCATTAACGATACCTAATTCTCTTGAATTAAATTATATCAAACCACCATGGAAACTCATACCAAGCATATCACACATATATATCATGACCAAATTTCATAAACTTAAACATCATATTTAGCCATTTTTGCATGGCTTAATAATTACAACTTCAAGACTAACCAAAACAAATACTAGGCTATACATGCCATAGGTTCGAAAATTCAAGCTTTAAAGGTACCAAAATATCGATCGATAGTGTGACGAATTTCTCTGACGATCCCCGAGCTCGTACCAACTTCCAAAATCTATAAAACAAAGAGTAAACATAGACACAGTAAGCTTTCGCAGCTTAGTAAGTCTTAAGCATTGAAACATTTAAATATAAACTAAAATTTATCAATTCAAGCAAAAATAAATCATTAACAACTTATGCATATTACCAACTTAATATCATATATCAAGACATATATGTTTTGTATTAATTCCACTTTGGTTGAATACTCAAATAGCTAACCATCACTTTCCTCAATACATATACATTCAAAAGGCTGAAGACATATATGTTCAAATATGCAATCTCATAATTCATATTTCACATGAACTCATACCATCAATTCAAGTATGCAACTTACCTTAATTTCATAACATAGTATGAAAACATACCTGAGCAATTTTAACTTGATTTACACTTGATTTTAATTTATCATTGCCCGTTGAACCATTCGGAATTAAAAAGGATAATCGGATAGTTACAAAGCTCGTACAATGCCAACGTCCCAGACGTGGTCTTACATGTAATCATATATCGATGCCTTTGTCCCAGATAGGGTCTTACACGAATCAAATACGATGCCAATGTCCCAGACATGGTCTTACACGTAAAAACAAGTCGATGCCAATGTCCCAGACGTGGTCTTACACGAAAACACATATCGGAAATCCTATGTCATGACATATGTATCCTAGCTATTCCTAAGGTTCATACGGGACTTTCAGACATCAAATCTCGATCGAATCGAACTCGTAACTTAGCTCCCAAGCTTAATTACATTCGGCAATACATATATATATTCATAAAATACAAATTCATCATATAACATTTATATAATTTCAATTTTAACAACGTGAAATGATTATAGACTTACCTCGAAAATCGACGGACGAAATAAACGACTATTCATTTATTTTTTATTTCCCCCGATCCAAATCCGTTTTCTTTGGTTCTTAATCTAAACATATTCAAATTAAACTTATTTAAACACCATTCTATTCAATTTAGTTAACACATAAATGGGAAAATTACCATTTTACCCCTGACATTTTACAATTTTTGCAATTTAGTCCCTATTGCATAAAACACAAAACATGCAAAATTTGCACACACCATGCTTAGGCCGAATGTTACCCATGCTCATAAAAGTCCATACATTTCATTTATTTCACATTTTAGTCCCTCAATTTTTTATTTTTACAATTTAGTCCTAACTACTCAAAATCATCAAAATTTCCAATACAAAACATGTTAATTCAAAACATATCTTTCATAATCTATCTGTAACATCCTAAAAATATTAGAGTATCATCTTGTTATTTGTGTTAGCTCGGATATGATTGTTATTGTGTGCTTAGTATATTTGTGTGAAGGCTTGGAAATATTAGCTAAGCTAGAATAATTTTTAGTGTGGAAAATTTAGTGAAGTGAATTAAGTGAGCTTGACACTTAATATAATTTAAGTGGTAAATTAAAGCACATGAGGAGTTAGTGGCATAGTGGATAAGGAGCTTGAAAGGTTGCTTGAGGGAAGTGGTTCGAGTAGCATGGAAAGCATATTGAGGATTTTATTTTTGTACATCCTAGCATTAAGTGTCGGTCAACTATACATATGGATAAGATGGACAACTTTCTTTTTATGACATGAAGACTTAAGGTTATGGTAAGCATGAAATAAGGGATAGAATTGCTAGATTTTGGGGATAAAATTCCTTCAACTTTGGGAATGTAGAGGATTTCAAGGCTTGGCTTAAGGAAGATGTTTTGGAAACTATTCCAAGGCCTTTAGTGCATGTATGTGGACTGGCATGTATGGCTAGGGGTGGCCGAATATTGATAGGAGGTTTGGGGAAGGATAGTTGGCCAACTTTAGCATTTGTGCACCTTTTGGCATTTGTTTCTTTTCTCTCCAAAAACTCCTTCTTTGGCCGAATGTACCTAGGCATTTTTGTGCAAATTTGCTTTGGATTTTAGCTCTTATTTTTGTGTTGAACCAAATACCATTCTCTTTCTCTCATTTTTCCTTTTGAAACCGAAACTACATTTGAACTTTGTGCATTTTTGTGCACTTTTCTTCTTTGGTAAAATAGGTGTTGGCCGAATCTCTTAATCCCATTTTATCTCTTTTCTTTCTTTTGAATATTGTTCAAAATCACAACATTTCTTTTACTTTCTTCTTGGCCGAATCTCTTTCTTCCCCTTTCCCCTTGATTTTTCTTTCATTAGTTGCTAAAGCCGAATCATCCTTCTCCCCTTTTCATTTTTTTTTCTCTTTTTCTTTTCTTCTTTGCCATACTAATTCTTCATCTCTTTTGAGCCGAATATCAATTGTTTTCTTTCAAAATCATAGCCGAAACTCTCATATCCTATTTGATTTGTCTTGGTCTAATTTCTTCAAGGGTAAGACTTCATTTGGTTTTCTTCAATCGGTTTTGGAAGATAGGTAAGTGTTATGGCCGTTTTTCCTTAGTCTTTTTATTATTTCTATGTTGTTCCTCTTGTGGACAAAGGCCGAATTTTGGGCAATTGTTGCAAGGTTCTAATCATTCTTAGAAATCGATTTCTTTTAGGCTCATCGAGACGTTGGAAGCAATCAATCTAAGCCTCGTTTCTTTGTCAAATCATTTTGGGTAAGCTTTAGGTAAGACTTGGTATTTCAAGTGATAACTCATTGGGATTTAGTAGTATGGCCGAATGGCCTTTGTTTATAATTTAAATATTGGCCGATTGTAGGACAAGGTGATCTAGTGCGGTAGATCGGGTCTTCGGATTTTAGTACTTGCGGTAGTGAAAGGTGTGTATCTTACACACTTTATAACTTGGTTTATATATATATATATATGTGTGTGTTAAATAACTATTCAAGTTGTTAAAGCCGAAACTATGAGATATTGATATGATACCTTGATGGGTATGAGCAAGGATACGGGTAAGTCCGTTTCGATATGATATTGCTATATGTTGTTTAATATCACGATCTACGATATGTATTGGTTATATGTTCATATCAAAGTATATTGACATGATTTGTTTATCTATTGCATTGGTATAGGCAATATGAGAGGAGGGGGAAGATTGATATTCGTGTCTTCTGACACCGGAGGTTTGGCACCTCCAAAGATTTGGTATCACATTTGTGTCTTTGGGACACCGGAGGTTTGGCACCTCATAGCGACTCGTCCCCGTGGATTAACACCACCGTGGGTTGGCCCCACTTTTGAGATATGGGATTGTCGCCAGTGATTTGGTATCACACGTGGGTTGGCCCCACAACTTGATTATTCGTGACTTTGGTCACCAGTGATTTTGTATCACATTTGTGTCTTTGGGACACCAGAGGTTTGGCACCTCATAGCGACTCGTCCCTATGGATTAACACCACCGTGGGTTGGCCCCACTTTTGAGATATGGGATTGTCGCCAGTGATTTGGTATCACAAGTGGGTTGGCCCCACAACTTGATTATTTGTGACTTTGGTCACCAGTGGTTTGGCACCACCAGTGGTTTGGTACCACACGGGGTAGAAAAGGAGTTTTGGATGGCTAGGTTGGGTGCATTATATACATATATATTTGTTGGTTATAATTTTTGTAAGTATGTGGCATTTATCCGGGAGAGGGAATATGCACTGAGTCTTGGTGACTCACCTTCTCCCTTACTTTTTCAGGTAATTCGTAAATTCGCGGATGAGGAGCCGGATGAACTCGAGGAGGCCATGCAATGAAATTTGGTTTTACATGAACTTCCATTTGGGTACTTGATTTTAATTTGGTTTTCATTTTATGGGTTTGTAATAAGGCCTCTTTAATTATGTTTTTGGATTATTTATATGCTTTGGATTTGTTTTAGGAATAACTTGCAAATTACATGATTGATTTAATGATATGTGATCAAAGTTTTCTAAAATACAAAGCGCGATGGTTTTTAAAATGTTACCATCGGGTAACCTAAATAAATTGATAATTTTTAACAACTTAAGTATTTTCGATAACTCAGTCTATTTTACAAAACTTAAGTTTCCAAATTTCTATTAGATACGATTTTCAACCTAATTGCTTTAGTTTCTCTTTAATTTATAAATGGTTTACTTAATCTAAGTCATGACTAAGTTTTAAAAATCTATTTACAGAATTGCAAAGTAAAATATTAGTTTTCAACTTAATTTTTTTACGAATTTAGAATAATAAAAAGTTTTTCACTAAAATTTAATCGGTAACTCGTTTTTCCTCAAAACGTTTTCCCAGTGACATACCAAATTCGGTCGTATGCGTATTGACCGAGTTTGGGGTGTTACAAATTGTATCGAGCTAAGTTCAAAAGCTCTCACTGTGGGGCCCGGGCCCAAAATGTTTTAAAGTATGGTTTTAAAATGATTTTGTTGAAAATTGTATGGTTGGAAAGGCATGGCCCCGAGTCTCCGACATCAATCCATACACAGTAAGTACATCAAATCATGTTGATTTTGATGATATGATATGATGATGTTGGCATGATCAGTATAGTAGTAGGAACTACTCTAGAGACCCAAACTATAGGTTGAATGTACTGCCAAAACAACTTCTTATTAAAATTATTCATAAAACGTGTTTTAAAGAAAGTGGAATAATGACTAATGCATAACGCTTTTAAATTAGATAAGTCGAGACTTTAGACATGAGTACTCGTGGTCGAGGTCGTATTACTCGTGGGCGTGGTCGGGGTAGGATGGTCGTGTCTGAGCCAGTGAGGTCTGGTCAAGGATCCGATAATGAGGTACCACCACCCCCACCACCAGCGGTTGGAGTTGAGCATCGAGATCAAACGGGGATGACGCAGTGTCTCGAGCGATCTTTGCGAGTCCTTGAGAGGGTAGCCGGAATAGGTGGAGGCGCGGGAGTTCGAATCAGTGCCGGCGACTCCGAGCCAATGGAGCCGAGGTATTTCGAGGTGTTTCGGTGTGGCTCCCGATCTGCAGAGTATTGGTTAGAGGCGGCGGAACGAATCATGGATGACTTGGATCCGAGTCTTGAGGAAAAGCGAAAGGGATTGTATCGCTTCTTGAGATGAGTCATATCGGTGGTGGCTCACGGTGCGGAATAGTGTTGCGGCGAGGATCTTACTTGGGATTATTTTAAGGCAAATCGTGATCGGAAAAAATATGTTGGGTCGAGTTACATTGATGCACAAAGCGTAAGGCATTTCGAGTTTGGTCCAAGGTAATAAGTCCAGTATTAGAATATGAGGCGAAATTTTTAAGATTGAGCCGTATCTTTGGAGGTATCGTGGCTTCGAGCACGAGCGATGTGTCCGGTTCAAGATGGATTGAGGGACGAGTGAGATTGCTGATTGCTCCACATCGAGTGAGAGTTTGCTGCGCTAGTTGAAAAGACTAAGATAGCCGAAGGGATAAAGGAATCGATAAGGCGAGGCACAGCAAGAAGAATAAACATAAGAGAGGTTTTGGATCATCCGGTCAGCCGATAATTCTCGAGAAGAGGGTTAGGCGAGTGGGCGAATCAATCTGGGAGGCACATTCATCGCTAATGTGACCGGCCGATTATGTAATCGATGTGGAAAATCTCATTGGGGTGAACGTTGGACCGGAGGAAAGGATGTTTTGAGTGTGGCTCATTGGATCATCGTGTGAGGGATTGTCCACGTAAGCTAGCCGAGAATCGGTCGAGGTCAAGGTCGTGCTCGGTTCGAAATGAGGGACCGTCACCACGAGAGGTCGTGGTAATGGTAGAGGAGGTAATGGTTCGGTCGAGGCCGCGGAGCATCTGGCGAGAGTGCCGGCAACACCGAGGCAAGACACCGGTTTGGTGTATGCAATGAGACGTTGAGAGGAGGCGGCCGACCGGACATTATAACCGGTACGTTCTTAATCTTTGGTGTACCATATACGGCTTTGATAGATGTGGGTTTGACACTTTCGTATGTTGCTAGTAGTATAGTAGAGACTATGAATCTAGACTCTGAGATTACTTCTAGGAAGATGACAATACTTAGCCCTCTGGGTCACTCTATAGAAGTAAATAAGCTGTATAGAGATGTACCCCTAGAACTCCAAGGGGTAATGTTTGTAGCTGATCTGATGGAACTGCCGTTTGAGGAGTTCGATTTGATTCTTGGGATGGACTGGTTGGTCAAGTATCAAGCAAGTTTGGATTGCGCTGCTAAGCGCATGGTTTTGAAGACAGCTGAGGGCAAAGAGGTGGTTATGATAGGTAATAGAAGAGATTATCTATCCAACGTGGTATCTGCGTTGAAAGCTGTGAAGTTGGTCAAGAAGGGTTGTGAGGCATTTGTGGTTCATGTGTGTGCGTTGGAGGCTAAGGAGTCTACTGTGGGGAATGTCCGAACGGTAAAGGAATATGTTGACGTATTTCCAGAAGAACTTCCGGGATTGCCTCCGGATCGTGAAGTTGAATTTGGTATAGATCTGTTACCCGGAACTGCGCCAGTGTCTATTGCTCCGTATAGGATGGCACCGAAGGAATTAGGGGAATTGAAGGCTCAAATTCAAGAGTTGTTGGATCGAGGTTTCATCCGACCAAGTGTTTCGCCATGAGGAGCGCCGGTACTTTTTGTCAAGAAGAAAGATGGTACGATGCGGATGTGTATAGACTACCGCCAGTTGAATAAGTTGACGATCAAAAACAAGTATCCTTTACCGAGGATATATGACTTGTTTGATCAGCTTAAGGGGGTAGCGGTTTTCTCCAAGATTGATTTAAGGTCTGGATATCATCAGTTGAAGGTGAAAGAGGCTGATATCCATAAGACGGCATTTCGCACTCGGTATGGGCACTACGAGTTTCTGGTAATGCCATTTGGGTTGACTAACATGCCGGCAGCATTCATAGACATGATGAATCGGGTATTCCAGCAGTTTTTGGATCAGTTTGTCGTAGTATTTATAGACGATATTTTGGTATACTCAAAGTCAGAGGAGGAGCATGATGCGCATTTGCGAGTAGTGTTGCAGATTTTGAGTGAAAAGCAGCTTTATGCAAAATTTAGTAAGTGCGAGTTTTGGCTTAGGGAGGTGACTTTCTTGGGTCACGTAGTATCAGCTGAGGGGATTAGAGTGGATCCTCGGAAGATTGAGGCAGTGTTGGATTGGAAGCCGCCTAAGTCAGTGGCTGAGATTCGGAGTTTCCTATGTCTGGCGGGGTATTACCGAAGATTTGTGGAAGGATTTTCTTTGATAGCAGCACCTATGACTAAGTTATTGAGGAAAGGAATTCCATTAGTGTGGACCGAGAAGCGACAAGGAAGTTTTGACAAGTTGAAGAAGATTCTAATCAAGCTCGGTTTTGATTCAACTTTGAGGCGAGCAAGGAATTCACGGTTCATCGTGATGCATCACATACCGGTTTGGGATGTGTGCCGATGCAGAAGGGAAGGTAGTGGCTTATGCATCTCGGCAGATTGAGACCACATGAAGTTAACTATCCAACGCATGACTTGGAATTAGCTGCGATGGTTTTTGCTTTGAAGATTTGGAGACACTATTTGTATGGAGAGAAGTCGATAGTCTACACGGATCACAAGAGTCTTAAGTATCTTTTGACTCGTAAGGATTTGAACTTAAGGCGTAGATGGATTGAGTTGTTAAAGGACTACGACTGCTCGATTGAGTATCATCCGTGCAAGGCTAATGTGGTGGCGCACGCGTTGAGCCGTAAGGTTATAATCGACTTAAGATTGATGTTTGCTCGTCTTAGCTTATATGATGATGGGAGTCTTTTGGCTGAATTGCAAGTCAAGCCGACTTGGTTAGAGCGGATCAAGGAGAAACATTAGAGGATGATGGTTTGAATGATCGGAGGTTGCGGGTTGAACGGAGGTTTAGAGGATTATAGTTTGTCCAGTGATGGAGTATTGTGTTTTAAAGGAAGAGCTTGTATGCCAAAGGATGTTGAGTTGAGACAAAGGATTCTTCGGGACACACATAGCAGCCCATGCACTATGCATCCTGGAGGTAGCAAGATGTATCGGGATTTAAGAGAGCGATTTTGGTGGCAGTGTCAGGCGGGAGGTAAATCGAGTTTGTGGGTAAATGTCGGCGTGTCGGCAGGTCAAGCGAGAACATCGATTCCGAATCTGCAGGTTACTTCAAAGGTGAAGATTCCACGATGGAAGTGGGAAAGGATCACTATGGACTTTGTCGATGGATTACCCCTTACGCTAAGTAAGAAGGACTCGATTTGGGTGATTATGGATCGTCCGACTAAGTCGACTCATTTTATTCCTGGTAAGGGTGGATTATTCGCCGTGAAGTTAGCTAAGTTGTATGTGGCGGAAATAGTGAGGTTGCACGGTGTACTAGTGTCGATCATCTCGCATGAGGTCCTAGATTTACGTCGAGGTTTTGGAGAGCGTTACATCGGGCTTTGGGTACGCTGGTTGGATTTTAGTCTCGCATTTCATCCACAAATCGACGGGCGATCGGAAAGAGTTATATAGATTTTAGAGGATATGTTGAGAGGTTGTGTATTAGACTTCAGAGGCAGCTGGGAAGAGTTTTTACCATTAGCAGAGTTCGCATACAACAATAGTTATCAATCAACCATTAAGATGGCACCATATGAGGCGTTGTATGGTAGGAGGTGTCGCACACCTACATGTTGGACAGAGTTGGATGAGCGTCAGATGTTAGGACCAGAGTTGGTTGCAGAGACTGAGGATAAGGTTAAGACGATTCAGGCTCGTTTGAAGGAAGCTTCAGATAGGCAGAAGTCATATGCTGATCTCAAGCGGAGGGATATAGAGTTTGCCGTGGGTGACAAGGTTTTTCTGAAGGTCTCGCCATGGAAGAAAGTGTTAAGATTTGGGAGAAAAGGCAAGTTAAGTCCAAGGTTTATTGGGTCGTATAAGGTGTTGAGACGAGTGGGACCAGTAGCCTATCAGCTCGAGTTGCCATCAGAGTTGAGCCAGATTCACGATGTGTTCCATGTCTCCATGCTTAGACGCTATCGTTCTGATCCATCGCATGTTGTGGCAGTAGAGGAAATAGAGGTGAGTCCAAATCTGACGGTAGAAGAAGAACCTCTGCAGATTCTAGATCGAGATGTGAAAGTTTTGCGTAGGAAGTCCGTTCCTTTAGTGAAGGTTTTATGGAGGAATCATGGCGTGGAAGAAGCTACGTGGGAACCGGAGGATGCGATGATGAGCGCGTGATACCCTCAACTCTTTTGATCGGGTAATTTCGAGGACGAAATTTTCTTAAGGGGGTAGAATTGTAACATCCTAAAAATATTAGAGTATCATCTTGTTATTTGTGTTAGCTCGGATATGATTGTTATTGTGTGCTTAGTATATTTGTGTGAAGGCTTGGAAATATTAGCTAAGCTAGAATAATTTTTAGTGTGGAAAATTTAGTGAAGTGAATTAAGTGAGCTTGACACTTAAGATAATTTAAGGGCACGTTTGGTTCGCTGTAATGGAATAGAGCTGTAATGGAATAGAAGTGTAATGGAATAGAGGTGTAATGTAATAGAGTCAGTAATAAGTAATTCAACCTGTTTGGTTGAATGGAATGGAATAGAGTCATTATAGAATTCTTGTGTTTGGTTGAATGGAATGATGTTGTAATAGCATAAGGAAAAGAACTAAAATGACCAGAATACCCTTAGCAGAATTTTTGTTAGGTAGATGATTATTTTTATTGTTATTAAATTTTAATAAGGTTATTATTGAAAATAATTTAATAAAAATAATAAATAATTTAATCATATTTTAACATAATTATTATTAAATTTAATTTAATAACATGCTTAATATAATTATTATTATATGAATTAAAAAATCTTAATATATAATACTATAAAAATATATATAATTTATTTTATTATTTTTAAACTGCAATACATATATGTGCTAAAATATCATTATTGAAACAAATAATTTAATTACTTTACAAAAAAATATATTAGAAGTAATTAATTAACTTGAGAATTATATTTCACATCCAAGCATAATATTCATATATTAACAAAAAGTTACATGATTTCATTAGTTTATATGTCATAATCCATATGTTTTAAAATTTTACAACATCAAAAAGTTACAACATTGTAATGACATTCTATCATGTCATTGTACCATTCAAATATTACAAACACAAAAAGATACCAAAATATAATATATACTTTTACTTAATATCTTTTACTTAATAATATTATATAATTTAATAATATACTTATATAATAAGTATATATACATGTATTTTACAAATATATGTATATTAGTATCACACATGTCATATATACCATACATTTGTCTTAATTTAATTTATTCATCACATAATATCAATTTAATAATAATAAATACATTAAATATTTACTTAAATAATAAGTAAATGCATACATGTATTACAAATGTATGTACAATATTTATTACACATGTATTTTATTTTTACCATACACTTGTCTTTCTTTTATTTATTTAATAATAATTAATTTAAAACCTTAAACATAAAAAAAATCCAATAATTAAGATTTTATCTAAGTTTGCCGTCACATCTATAAAAATTGGCTTAATTGTCATTTTGGTCCTTTTTATTTTCTTTTAATCTACAACTAAACTTTCACACTTTATTCAATTTAATCTTTTTCTCCTAATTATCCTTAATTTAAGCTAATTCACTTTATTAAACTTTAATTAACCAGTCACTTAACTTCGTAAATATTTTTAATAGATATTTACATATTCATTTTTCAAACGGAGAGACCAAAATACACTTTTTCGATGACCGTAAAATTCGGTCATTACAATTATAACACATGATGAATCAAAGGAAAATAGATTACCATTCAACAAGTCTAGTACGATACAAAAAATAATTCAAACACCACCAAAGTGTCATAAACTAGATACATGAAATAACATAAACAACGTAACATTTACTATTTTTACCTAAACCTAACTAATTTCTAGATGCTTGCCATTCATTGAACATTCGGTTGGCTAGTTCCATCCTCCAAGTAGCCCATGCATCCGATGGATGAATATTTGCGATATTTGGTTCATCATCATCTATCACATTACTAGGTAATCTTTCTTCCAACTCCGCTTCAATAGGATCAATACTCATATAGGTTCTAATAAAATTATGGAGCAAACAACATGCAATAATGATTCTATTGTGCACCCTCATAGGATAAAATGATGGACTCCTAAGTATTCCCCATCTAAGTTTTAATAACCCAAAACATCTTTCAATAACATTACTGCTGGCTGAAGCATGTTTCATATTGAAAAATTCTTCCGAGTACTTGGTTGGTAACCACGACGCCACTCATTCAAATGATATCTTTGTCCTCTAAATGGCGCAAGAAATCCCTCACGATTTGTGTATCCAATCAACTAGATAATAACGACCTATAAAAGAAACTATTTGCAAAGGTTAATTTCCCATAAAAGTATGATCTTAAAAATTAATTCAAATTCCTATAATTTTGCACTTTACCATGCGGAACTTTTAGTCCATGTCTCCTACTAATAGCATCTCGAAGAACTCGTCCATCAACAAAAAGAACCTTCCCAACCAGGGAAGAACATAAACAAAATGCATATCGGTGTACAAACACCTAACATATTTGTTGCTATGTCGACTTTTTCGCGTTCGATATCTAGATTTATCAACTTCACGGAACCCTAATCTTGATGTGGGTTACATCTCTAAAACACCTAAGCAATTCTACATCACATGTATAAAACCTCGAGTTAAGATACTATATTTAAATGTAAAAGGATTAGATTATGTACGAGCTATATATAGTATTCACTCCAATACCTTGAACCATTTCCACCTTGGAGTGCAGTAGAATTAGCTGTAATTGGCTCTGCCTTTTTAAATAACACACCTTGTAAGCGTATGACAGCATTTAAAACATTGTGAAATGATCTGCTAACGGTTTCCCCAGACCTATTAAAGTGATGCTTGATAACTCTATTTTTAAGGTGATGAGAAATGATATGTAAAAACATTGCCACTTGCTCATCAACAAGCATGTTCCTTGACGACTTCAATCCCCCTAAAGTTTGTAACATCTCACATAGTTTAAAAAAGGTAATTCTATTCATCCTAACTTGTTCAATACAAGTCTCGTCACTAGCATATACAAGTCTCGTCACATAATCTCGTTGTGCATAAAAATCTAAAATATAGGATCTAATCCTTGGTCTATAAGTATGTAGGCTATGGATGGCACCTAATGCAACTAAGAACCAACTCGCAACAGTACACATTTGCAACCATATTGTAACAGCAAGACCAATTCTTTTACGCCTCACACTTTGTCCTATCAAAGGCAGACGAGCCATAACTGCAATATATTAAAGTTTCAATTTCTTCAAATCATAGTAAAAGGGTCACATTTCTTCAATACTAATTTCAATAACTGTAAAACAAAATCAAAGAATATAATTGCCATATAACTTACAGTGTTTCAGTGAATACAAGATGCTCAACTCTGTAACTCCAAAATTCTTTGGATTCACAAACTCTGTAACTCCAAAATTCTTTGCTGCATAGTTAAAGCATAAAGCAAGCATTCAGAAGAAGAAATTAAAAGCCTACTTGTTCCTCCTCTTTTGTATAGTTAAAGCATAAAGCAAGCATTCAGAAGAAGAAATTGGGACACAAATTAAATCTACCTCCATTAGTTTTAGAAATTGGTTTTCCAGCATTTATCAATGCGGTTTTTATTCAAATTTTCTCAAAAATAGGAGGACACCATAAGTATTTTTTGTCAAAATTATATATCCTTGAAAATATTCATTACGAGTCTCATTCGAATTTGATTAAAAATCTATTGTTCTATTGGCTCTTAACATTTTACTAAATACGTTCTTACCATATAACAAGTAACTCCATCATCTATGATCTACCATATATATAATTAATAAGAAAGAACTGATTTTAGATCAAGAAACATGTTTCATCTTGTAGAAGAAACAAATTATTTGAAGCAAAAAGTAGCGAATCGGAAGACATGCAAATCTATTCAAATAATTTAATGTTGTCCTAACTCTCACTAGTTTCAAAAGCCAATAGGCATAAAGAAGTATTTTTTTCTTAATTCCATGAGTTCGTGAAATTTGGAATGACTATTGGTACTAAAATCATATCCATGCCAATCGCTAAAAATTGCACTAAGGATTGACAGATTCGTTTCAAGAAGATCAAAACATTCAATGGCTATTGAAGGAAAAAGCTATATGGAGATAATTAGAAATAGATTAATATAATACCAAGCTAAAACATACCGTCCCAAATATTACAAACACAAAAGGGGAAGAGCCATTGCAAGCGGTGATCTTGCTAACTTTGCAATAGTCTAATATTGCGGTTGTAATGTCTCATATTTTTTTCTACCCTAATATTCAATGAAAGCTCATATCAATCCAGTTTCATATACATGTACGAAATAGTTCTTGAAAAGCAATGCAGGATACAAATATCACAAAATTCATCAATGAGATAAGCGTGGATACCGAATATTTGCAATTTTTATATACCAAATCCATTATTGATCATGCAACACGCCTTAGAACTAGCAAAACATAAACTAAAATTTCAAGTTAACTAGCGGTACATAAACTTATGGGACCGTCCCAAGTTTGGGTGTCCTAATTTTGCAAAAGCTCAAGTGGTGTTGTATCTCAGTATCGTATTATGCATATCCGTGCTTCCTGAAATAAACTAAAAGTCTGCAGATAATTCTTCTATCTGTGTTCACAAATAAACCTGCAATTCTACATGCGTTTCAAAAGTAAAGGAACATAAAAAGCGGGATAAATTCCCGAAATTCGAGAGAAAATATAACTTAATAAAATATCAAAGAATTGTAATGAACATTAACTAAATCCATGTTTACAATCGGACAAAAAAAACATTTTGTTATGTCAAAAGAAAACCAGAGTCCAAAGCCTAAAAATTATAGGTGTTTCTAAAACAACCAAATACAATGAAACAAAATAGACTAAACAGAGAACATAGTATTAGATCAAACATAGTTCATTGGAAACAGTGACAACATCTTTGCAATTTCAAGAAGGATAAAAAAAGGTCAATAATAATAAGCATATACGAAACAAAGGAAAACGATGAAACCAACATCCAAGGTGATTTGCAATCTTTAGCAAAAAAAAAAAAAAAAAAACAAATTTTGATTTTCAAAGTCAGATGATCTGTGCAAAATGGATAAAATTACCAAAGCATCAACCTTCTGAATTTCCAAAATGACAACAGTTTTAATTTATCCAAAACAAAAATCAATCAAAAGTTGCCATATATTCAAGCTCCAAATTAAACAATATAAATAATATAAAACATTCACTTTCTGCAACAAAACTAGCAGGCAAAATCCTTTGATATAAGAACCAAAGCTCACTTTCCAGAACACACAGGCACACACATATATATTGGATATACATTCGCTCCATTACAGGCAAGGAAACACAATCCATTTGCAAGCCTAAAAAACCAACTCAAAATTTTGCATAAAAAAGACAGTCAAGAAATAAGCAGATAGGTTTTAGCTCTTACACGACAAGGGCACAAGAATAAAAGCATGAAATTTGCAGGCAGGGGAATTGAACTTTATTTCAAGTTTTGCAGTAACAAAATGGCTAATTTCCCATTTCCACTATAACTTCATCCCTGAATGTATTAAATATCATGCATGATGAAACAATAAGAACAAAAAATTGGTTCATAAAACCCGTAGTAAAACAACACATCATGATCATAATATACATAAGCTTTTCTAATAATTACCACATCAGTAAAGTCAAATTCCATAAATCCAAAATAAATAAATAAGTAAGACTAGTGGCTTTAATCCTCATAAAAACAAAAACCCAGAAAAAATAAAGCAGCAAAAACCAGCGTTCACTATATATAAGATACAAAACCTTGATCAAATCCCATTATTGAAGCAATCAAACAAGGTACAAACCCAATTCAAAAGTCATCACTTTTATATGTCTAAAATCAAACTAAACCGACCTTAAAATTTTTCTAGAAATGACTATCCAAAGATCATGAAAAGTCGTCACCTTTACATGTCTCTTACAAACAAACTAAATCAACCCCAAATAACACGATGAATGTCAAGAAAGCGACAAACGATGAGAGCGGATGATGGGGAAATAAGAAGGAAAAAGGAAATAAGATGAAGGGAAATAAGAAGGAAAAAAGGGAAACGCAGATATAAGACGAAAGCTAAGTACCCAGACTTCAATTCTAGACGAATCAATCAAAAATCAAATACCCAAAACAAATTAACAACAAAAGAGTTAAGAAAAGAGAAATCAGTCGCCGGAAGCACTTGCCTGAAACAGTAAATCGGGAGAGGGTGGAGCAGGTGGAGCCTTGTGGGGTGGCTTTGCTGGTAGCTTCTGTTTGCTCTTGCTTTTAGAGCTCTGGGTTGGGAGGGTAAAAATTGGAAAGGAATAGCTAAACGGTGGTTTGAGAAGGGAATAGAAATCCCCCAAAAATCAGCGAATTTTTCGCATACACACGTAATGGAATAAGCCCGTAATAGGCATTCCATTGAACCAAACGGGGGATTAAGGTGGGCCCATGGAATAGGGGTGTAATGACATAGCCATTACACCCAACCAAACATACCGTAAGTGTTAAATTAAAGCACATGAGGAGTTAGTGGCATAGTGGATAAGGAGCTTGAAAGGTTGCTTGAGGGAAGTGGTTCGAGTAGCATGGAAAGCATATTGAGGATTTTATTTTTTTACATCCTAGCATTAAGTGTCGGTCAACTATACATATGGATAAGATGGACAACTTTCTTTTTATGACAAGAAGACTTAAGGTTATGGTAAGCATGAAATAAGGGATAGAATTGCTAGATTTTGGGGATAAAATTCCTTCAACTTTGGGAATGTAGAGGATTTCAAGGCTTGGCTTAAGGAAGATGTTTTGGAAACTATTCCAAGGCCTTTAGTGCATGTATGTGGACGGCATGTATGGCTAGGGGGTGGCCGAATATTGATAGGAGGTTTGGGGAAGGATAGTTGGCCAACTTTAGCATTTGTGCACCTTTTGGCATTTGTTTCTTTTCTCTCCAAAAACTCCTTCTTTGGTCGAATGTACCTAGGTATTTTTGTGCAAATTTGCTTTGGATTTTAGCTCTCATTTTTTTGTTGAACCAAATACCATTCTCTTTCTCTCATTTTTCCTTTTGAAACCGAAACTACATTTGAACTTTGTGCATTTTTGTGCACTTTTCTTCTTTGGTAAAATAGGTGTTGGCCAAATCTCTTAATCCCATTTTCTCTCTTTTCTTTCTTTTGAATATTGTTCAAAATCACAACATTTCTTTTACTTTCTTCTTGGCCGAATCTCTTTCTTCCCTTTTCCCCTTGATGTTTCTTTCATTAGTTGCTAAAGCCGAATCATCCTTCTTCCCTTTTCATTTTTTTTCTCTTTTTCTTTTCTTCTTTGCCATACTAATTCTTCATCTCTTTTGAGCCGAATATCAATTGTTTTCTTTCAAAATCATAGCCGAAACTCTCATATCCTATTTGATTTGTCTTGGTCGAATTTCTTCAAGGGTAGGACTTCATTTGGTTTTCTTCAATCGGTTTTGGAAGATAGGTAAGTGTTATGGCCGTTTTTTCGTAGTCTTTTTATTGTTTCTATGTTGTTCCTCTTGTGGACAAAGGCCGAATTTTGGGCAATTGTTGCAAGGTTCTAATCATTCTTAGAAATCGATTTCTTTTAGGCTCCTCGGGACGTTGGAAGCAATCAATCTAAGCCTCGTTTCTTTGTCAAATCGTTTTGGGTAAGCTTTAGGTAAGACTTGGTATTTCAAGTGATAACTCATTGGGATTTAGTAGTATGGCCGAATGGCCTTTGTTTATAATTTAAATATTGGCCGATTGTAGGACAAGGTGATCTAGTGCGGTAGATCGGGTCTTCGGATTTTAGTACTTGCGGTAGTGAAAGGTGTGTATCTTACACACTTTATAACTTGGTTTATATATATATATATGTGTGTGTTAAATAACTATTTAAGTTGTTAAAGCCGAAACTATGAGATATTGATATGATACCTTGATGGGTATGAGCAAGGATACGGGTAAGTCCGTTTCGATATGATGTTGCTATATGTTGTTTAATATCACGATCTACGATATGTATTGGTTATATGTTCATATCAAAGTATATTGACATGATTTGTTTATCTATTGCATTGGTATGGGCAATATGAGAGGAGGGGGAAGATTGATATTCGTGTCTTCGGACACCGAGAGGTTTGGCACCTCTAGTGATTTGGTATCACATTTGTGTCTTTGGGACACCGGAGGTTTGGCACCTCATAGCGACTTCGTCCTGTGGATTAACACCACCGTGGGTTGGCCCCACTTTTGAGATATGGGATTGTCGCCAGTGATTTGGTATCACACGTGGGTTGGCCCCACAACTTGATTATTCGTGACTTTGGTCACCAGTGATTTGGTATCACATTTTTGTCTTTGGGACACCAGAGGTTTGGCACCTCATAGCGACTCGTCCCTGTGGATTAACACCACCGTGGGTTGGCCCCACTTTTGAGATATGGGATTGTCGCCAGTGATTTGGTATCACAAGTGGGTTGGCCCCACAACTTGATTATTTGTGACTTTGGTCACCAGTGGTTTGGCACCACCAGTGGTTTGGTACCACACGGGGTAGAAAAGGAGTTTTGGATGGCTAGGTTGGGTGCATTATATACATATATATTGCTTGGTTATAATTTTTGTAAGTATGTGGCATTTACCTGGGAGAGGGAATATGCACTGAGTCTTGGTGACTCACCTTCTCCCTTACTTTTTCAGGTAATTCGTAAATTCGCGGATGAGGAGCTGGATGAACTCGAGGAGGCCATGCAATGAAATTTGGTTTTACATGAACTTCCATTTGGGTACTTGATTTTAATTTGGTTTTCATTTTATGGGTTTGTAATAAGGCCTCTTTAATTATGTTTTTGGATTATTTACATGCTTTGGATTTGTTTTAGGAATAACTTGCAAATTACATGATTGATTTAATGATATGTGATCAAAGTTTTCTAAAATACAAAGCGCGATGGTTTTTAAAACGTTACCATCGGGTAACCTAAATAAATTGATAATTTTTAACAACTTAAGTATTTTCGATAACTCAAACTATTTTACAAAACTTAAGTTTCCAAATTTCTATTAGATACGATTTTCAACCTAATTGCTTTAGTTTCTCTTTAATTTATAAATGGTTTACGAATCTAAGCTGCGACTAAGTTTTAAAAATCTATTTACGGAATTGCAAAGTAAAATATCAGTTTTCAACTTAATTTTTTTTTTACGAATTTAGAATAATAAAAAGTTTTTCACTAAAATTTAATCGGTAACTCGTTTTTCCTCAAAACGTTTTTCCCTGTGACATACCAAATTCGGTCGTGGCGTATTGACTGGGTTTGGGGTGTTACACTATCATCTAACAACAAAAATCACATGAATTCATCAATGGCTCAACTCAAAATATTCATCAAAATAAAAAATTAAAGCATGGGTTTTATACATTTCATAGCATCGATCTCAAAAACGTAAAAATTATCAAAAACCGAACAAAAACTAACCTTGAATAAAGCTAGTGTAATATCCCGGGTTAGGGGCTGTTTTGTGGTTGCATGATATTGCATGTCTTAGTGTGCTGTGTTGTTATTTCGGTGTTTTAGGGGCTTAATTGTAGCCTAGGAGTGTGCCTGAGTGAATGGGAAAATTTTGGTTTTTGGGTGTCAAGTCAGGGGAGCTGTTGGAGCTAGGGTATAAGGGTTTTCTTTGGTATTTTATTGCACAAGTGAAGAGCTGGCAGAATGGCAAGGGAGGAGCTTGGCGTGGCGTCATCCACATGTGAGGGAGGTCCAGAGTTCAAGCAGCAGAGTCCCCTTTTTGTCACTTATTTTGGACGGCATAGGAGGGAGGAGTTGTGGGTGATTTAAACTCCACCTTGGACTTGGTCAAGTGGTGACTTGGATGGTGGAGAGCAAAGTGTGGAGGAGGACTTGGTCCACTCATTTCAAATGAGTGAATGGGAGCTTTTGGGGGGATTGTGGCCGAAATTTAGGGGAGTTGGAGGGGGGAAGTGACGGCTTAGTGTGGGAGAGGGGAAGGCCGAATATGCCTTTGCATCTTTGGAGTATTTTTCGGTCATTTCTGGTAAGCTAAAGTCCTCTCTTTTGTCAAAAAAAAAAACAAACCAATTTCCTTTGTAGAAATTCTCTCATTGTTGTTCTTTCTTTCATCTATTGGAACCGAAACTCAAGCCTCTAAAAAAAACACTTCCTTTTCCCATTTCTTCTTTTGTAAACCGAAATTCTTCTTCTCTCAAAAGCAAGCCGAAACTTTCCAAGTAAATTCCTCCATCTTTCCTTCGTGAAGTCAAAGCCTAGTTGCCGAATTTGTTTTATTTTTCTTCAAACTCCTTGATAGCCGAATGTGCTCATTCATCACTTTTTCTTTTCAATTGTGTAAGCGAAACCTATATCCCTTCTTCTCACATTTTCTTCCTCTTTCTTTAATTGTACAAAGCCGAAAGTAGGGGTGTTAAGCACTCAAGCCGAACCCTTCTCATCTGTTGGCCGATTCCTTCTCATCTCTTAAACCATTTTCCTCTGTTGTACTTACGAGTTTTAAGCGGAATACCTCCCTTCTCTTAGTGTTTTGGTTGGCGAATTCTTTCCTTCTTTTGATCAAGGTGTTGGCCGAATCTATCCCCTCTTTTAGTGGTTGTCTTGGCCGAGTATCGGTGGTGTTTGGAGGCCTTCCTTCCATCGGTTGGAATTGGTAAGTCCTTGGCCGAATGGTCATCTCCTTTCTCTCCTTATACTTTGTCAAGGTTGGTTGATTAAGGGCCGAATATGGTCATCTTTGGAAGGATTCTAATCTCTTTGTTATAGGGTCTTTGGAGTGTGAAAGCAAGCAAGGGAATCGTTATTCTTTTGTTAATCGATTGCCGATAGCTAAGGAGAATCATTGGGTGATTCGGTTTGGTAGGAAACCAAATCATCTTAAAAGGTAAGGGTTCGATATTAACCCCTTTGGTTTATTGTTGATGGCCGAATGTCATAGATGCCTAACCCCTAATGTTTGGCCGATTGTAGGATCTAGTAATCGAGGACTTAGATCGTTTTCGTTGGATTCTAGACTCGTATTTACCAGTGTGTAAACTAACACACTACGTTTAGTAATATGATTGATAACTTTGTGTGATGATTAATGAAACAGTGATGATTGATATGATACCTAATGGGTATGATTCTAGACTTCGGGTAAGTCGATTATTATTATTATGAGTTTCTTGATGATCTATATGATACCATGGTGTGTGGATATATGTGACATGGGATATGAGATTAGACATATTAGCATGATATGCATGATTATATGATATGCATGATTACATGAGTGTGGTATGTTGATGGGTGATATGAGTGGAGGAGCGGTGATATTTTGTCTTGTGAGCACCAGTGTTTTAGTAACACAACCTTGTGACTTTGGGTCACGGTGCTTTATTAGCACATTTGTGTCTTTGGGACACCGAGGTTGGGCACCTCATTGCGACTTGTCCTCGTGGTTAACACCACCGTGGGTTGGCCCCACTTTGAGATATGGGATCGTCTGCGCTGGTGATTGGGTATCACACGATGGGTTGGCCCCATCATTCGATTATCGTGACTACGGTCACCGGTGCTTTGGTAGCACATTGTGTCTTTGGGACACGGAGGTTTGGCACCTCATTGCGACTTGTCCACATGGTTTGACCACCGTGGGTTGGCCCCACTTGAGATATGGGATCGTCTGCGCTAGTGATTTGGTATCACCACGATGGGTTGGCCCCATCATTGGATTTGTGACTACGGTCACGGTGCTTTGGTAGCACAATTGTGTCTTTGGGACACCAGTGGTTTGGTACCACATTGACGGATATTGTGTCTTTGGGACACCAGTGTTTTGGTAACACATTGTGACTATATGTCACCAGTGGTTTGGTACCACACGGGGTAGAAAAGGCGATATGGATGGTTAGGATCGGGTTGCATTAATTATGTTGCTATGTATGGTGTGTGTTAGCATGTTGTTTCTTCGGGAGCGGGATTTACACACTGAGTCACTCGACTCACCCTCTCCTTTGACATTTCAGGGTGACTCGTGAGACGGACATGGGCCGGGATGGACTCGGGGTGCTCATGCCATGCTCAACAAAGTTTTTCTCCAACTCTATCATTTGGGTACTTTAGTTTAATTACTGCTTGTTGGGTTTTAATTTGGATTTGTAAAAGGCCTTTAAATTATGTTTTTGATGGGTATGTTTTAATTAGATTCTCAACACCTTAACGAATAACTTGGCATGAAATTTTACTAAAACTTGGAAAGACAACGTTTTCAAAACTATATTGCGATGTGTTTAAACTATACCATCGGGTATCTCGCTATGTTTCGTTATTCAATAAACTCAAATGATTTTTAAATCAAACTCGATTTGCTACTAAGTCTAAAAGGGTTCAAAATGGCACTAAGAAACTACTCAAGTCCTAAGTGAAATCAACTCGTTTTAACTTGGACTTGGATAAGTTTTCAAAAATCTAATCAAATAAGCCTTCACAAGCTTTCCTCAAATTCACTATGTTTTCACCCCACTTCTAAACGAAAAAAAAAAATCTGATCACTCAAAGACGTTCTTCCCCGTAACATACCAGATTCGGGCGTGGTGTCTTGTCCGAGTTTGGGGTGTTGGCCGAATCTATCCCCTCTTCTAGTGGTTGTCTTGGCCGAGTATCAGTGGTGTTTGGAGGCCTTCCTTCCATCGGTTGGAATTGGTAAGTCCTTGGCCGAATGGTCATCTCCTTTCTCTCCTTATACTTTGTCAAGGTTGGTTGATTAAGGGCCGAATATGGTCATGCTGGAAGGATTCTAATCTCTTTGTTATAGGGTCTTTGGAGTGTGAAAGCAAGCAAGGGAATCGTTATTCTTTTGTTAATCGATTGCCGATAGCTAAGGAGAATCATTGGGTGATTCGGTTTGGTAGGAAACCAAATCATCTTAAAAGGTAAGGGTTCGATATTAACCCCTTTGGTTTATTGTTGATGGCCGAATGTCATAGATGCCTAACCCCTAATGTTTGGCCGATTGTAGGATCTAGTAATCGAGGGACTTAGATCGTTTCGTTGGATTCTAGACTCGTATTTACCAGTGTGTAAACTAACACACTTCTTTTAGTAATATGATTGATAACTTTGTGTGATGATTAATGAAACAGTGATGATTGATATGATACCTAATGGGTATGATTCTAGACTTCGGGTAAGTCGGTATTATTATTATGAGTTTCATGATGATCTATATGATACCATGGTGTGTGGATATATGTGACATGGGATATGAGATTAGTCATATTAGCATGATATGCATGATTATATGATATGCATGATTACATGAGTGTGGTATGTTGATGGGTGATATGAGTGGAGGGAGCGGTGATATTTTGTCTTTGTGAGCACCGATGTTTTAGTAACACAACCTTGTGACTTTGGGTCACGGTGCTTTGGTAGCACATTTGTGTCTTTGGGACACCGAGGTTGGGCACCTCATTGCGACTTGTCCTGTGGTTAACACCACGATGGGTTGGCCCCACTTTGAGATATGGGATCGTCTGCTGGTGATTGGGTATCACCACGATGGGTTGGCCCCATCATTCGATTATCGTGACTACGGTCACCGGTGCTTTGGTAGCACATTGTGTCTTTGGGACACCAGAGGTTTGGCACCTCATTGCGACTTGTCCCCGTGGTTTGACCACCGTGGGTTGGCCCCACTTGAGATATGGGATCGTCGCTAGTGATTTGGTATCACACGATGGGTTGGCCCCATCATTGGATTTGTGACTACGGTCACGGTGCTTTAGTAGCACAATTGTGTCTTTGGGACACCAAAGTGGTTTGGTACCACATTGACGGATATTGTGTCTTTGGGACACCGGTGTTTTGGTAACACATTGTGACTATATGTCACCAAAGTGGTTTGGTACCACACGGTAGAAAAGCGATATGGATGGTTAGGATCGGGTTGCATTAATTATGTTGCTATGTATGGTGTGTGTTAGCATGTTGTTTCTTCGGGAGCGGGATTTACACACTGAGTCACTCGACTCACCCTCTCCTTTGACATTTCAGGTGACTCGTAGACGCGGACATGGAGCCGGGATGGACTCGGGGTGCTCATGCCATGCTCAACAAAGTTTTTCTCCAACTCTATCATTTGGGTACTTTAGTTTAATTACTGCTTGTTGGGTTTTAATTTGGATTTGTAAAAGGCCTTTAAATTATGTTTTTGATGGGTATGTTTTAATTAGATTCTCAACCTGCTTAACGAATAACTTGGCATGAAATTTTACTAAAACTTGGAAAGACAACGTTTTCAAAACTATATTGCGATGTGTTTAAACTATACCATCGGGTATCTCGCTATGTTTCGTTATTCAATAAACTCAAATGATTTTTAAATCAAACTCGATTTGCTACTAAGTCTAAAAGGGTTCAAAATGGCACTAAGAAACTACTCGAAGTCCTAAGTGAAATCAACTCGTTTTAACTTCAGACTTGGATAAGTTTTCAAAAATCTAATCAAATAAGCCTTCACAAGCTTTCCTCAAATTCACTATGTTTTCACCCCACTTCTAAACGAAAAAAAAAATCTGATCACTCAAAGACGTTCTTCCCCGTAACATACCAGATTCGGGCGTGGTGTCTTGTCCGAGTTTGGGGTGTTACAATTGTGGTACCAGAGCCAAGTTCAAAAGCTCGGCTATGGGCCTGAGGCCCAAAATGTTTTCAAAAGGTTGTTTTGTTAGTTTTAATTCTTAAAGTATGGTTTGAAAGGCATGGCACCGAGTCTCCGGCACCAGTTCGCCCAGGTAAGTACCCTTACTATTGCTTGTGAATTGATTGGATGTGATGTGATTTGATGATAGCAATAGTATACTACCTTAGAGATTGAAACTGATAGGATTTTGTGAACTCGCGAGAACAAATCCTCCTAAGTATTCATAAGACTTGCTTTTAAACAAGTGGAATAAATACTGATGCATAAAAATTCTTAACCAGATACGTAGAAAGATTAGTCATGAGCGCTAGAGGTGGGCGTGGTCGTGGGCGAGGTCGTGGTAGGATTACGATTTACGAGCCCGTAGGATCCGGTCGGGTTCGAAAAAATGAGATACCGGATTCCGCCACCAGTGGAGGTGGTGAGTTCCAAGATCGACCGGGGGGCGGCGCGATGTCACGAGCGATCTTTGCGAGTGTTGGAAAGAGTAGGCGGTGTTGGTGGTAATGCAGAGTTAGGAAATGCATTTCTGGCGACTTCGGGCCAATGGGGCGAATTCTTCCGAGTGTTTACGGTGTTGCTCAAAGACGGCTGAATATTGGTTGGAGGCAAGCGAGCGGATCATGGACGATCTGGACCGACAGTGAAGAGAAGGCGAAGGGCATCGTATCACTTCTCGGGATGAGTCATATCGGTGGTGGCTCACGGTTCGAGACAGTGTGGCGGCGGAGGATCTAACATGGGATTATTTCTGTGGTCATATCAAAAGAAGTACATCGGAGCTAGTTATATTGACTCCCAGTGGAAGGCTTTTACGAGGCTTGTTCGGGAGTAAATCATTTGCCGAAATGCAGGTGAGTTCCTGAAGCTAAGTAGGTATGCCGAGGGCATTGTGGCCACCGAGCATGAGAGGTGTGTTCGTTTCGAGGATGGTCTGAGGACGACTTGAGGTCACTGATTGCTCCTCAGCGGGAGCGCGAGTTTGCTGTCTTAGTTGAGAAGGCTAAGGTAGCCGAGGGTGTTAAGGAGTCAGTGAGACAGGGTATGGACCGAAATAGACATAAAAGGAGCTTTGGGTCTTCTGGGTCATCGGGTAATCCGCGAGAAGAGGCGGGCCGAGTGGGCGAAACCAGCTGCTAGGTTTGTTCTTTGCTAGGCGAGGACCGCCGCAGATGTGATCGATGTGGGAAATCTCATTGGGGTGGTTCTTTGGACCGGAGGAAAAGGTTGCTTTGAGTGTGGTTCACTGGAGCACCGTGTGAGGGACTGTCCGCGTAGGTTGGCGAGGATTCGATCGAGAGTCGGGCCGTGTCGTTCAGAGGTAGTGGACCGCCACCGCAGAGGGCCGTGGTAATGGCGAGAGGTGGTAATGGTTCAGTCGGGGCCGTGGAGCACCGGCGCGAGGTGCGAGTAGCTCGATGCTAGACGGCTGGATTAGTGTATCTTTGCGAGGCGCCGAGAGGAGGGCGACGCCCGGGCGTCATAACCGATGCGTTTTTGATTTTTGGTTCTCCTTATCTTTGCTTTAATTGATGTGGGTTCTACGCACTCTTATGTTGCCAGTAGTATAGTAGAGACAATGGATTTAGACTCTGAGATATCTTCTAGGCAGATGACTGTGATTAGCCCTCTAGGTCACTCTGTAGTAGTAGATAAACTGTTTAGAGAGGTACCCCTAGAACTCCAAGGGGTAGTGTTTCTGTCTTTGATCTGATGGAACTGCCGTTTGGGGAGTTCGATCTGATTCTTGGGATGGATTGGTTGGTCAAGTATCAGGCGAGGTTGGATTGCGCGGCCAAGCGCATGGTTCTTAAGACGGTTGAGGGTGATGAGGTGGCTATGATAGGTAATAGGAGGGATTACTTATCAAATGTGGTATCTGCTCTGCCGAAGGCGGAGAAGATGGTCGGGAAGAGGCATGAAGCGTATGTAGTTCATGTGTATGCCTTGGAGGTTAAAGAGTCCGCGGTTGAGAAGGTTCGCATCTGTTAAGGAATTTCTTGATGTGTTTCTGAGGAGCTTAGGGCTTGCCGCCAGATCGAGAGGTAGAGTTCGGGATTGATCTGTTATTGCAATCTGCGCCAATGTCTATTGCTCCGTATAGGATGGCGCCAAAGGAGTTGGTAGAGCTTAAGGCTCGGATCCGTGGAGTTATTGGATAGAGGTTTCATTAGGCCTAGTGTTTCGCCGTAAGTGCTGGTACTACTTTTGTCAAGAAGAAAGATGGCTCGATGCGGATGTGTATAGACTACCGCTTGATTGAACAAGTGACGATTAAAAACAAGTATCCGTTGCCACGGATAGATGATTTGTTTGATCACCAAGAAGTGTCTTTGCGGTATTCTCGAAGATCGACTTGAGGTGCAGGTATCACCGCTTAAAGGTTAAGAGGGTGATATCCATAAAACAGCGTTTCGGACTCGGTATGGGCACTCACGAATTTACGTAATGCCATTCGGGTTGACTAACGCACGCCAGCGGCGTTATGGACATGATGAATAGGGTGTTTCAGCGATGATCTGGATCGGTTAAGTCGTGGTTTTCATAGACGACATCTTGGTGTACTCAGGGCGACGAGGAAGAGCATGATAAGCATTTGCGAGTGGTGTTGCGATTTTGAGGGAAAAGCGGCTCTATGCTAAGTTTAGTAAGTGCGAGTTACGGCTTAGAGAAGTGACTTTCTTGGGTCATGTAGTGTCGGTGAGGAATTCGAGTAGATCCTCGTAAGATTGAGGCGCTTTTGGATTGGAAGCCGCCTAAGTCGGTGGTGAGATTCGAGTTTTCTGGTTTGGCCGGATACTCTACGGAGGTTTGTTGAGGGTTTCTCGTTGATAGCGTGTAGATGACCAAGTTCTTGAGGAAAGAAGTTCCGTTTGTATGGACCGGAAGCAGCAGAAAGCTTCGACAAGTTAAAGAAGATTTTGACCGAGGCTCGGTTCTAATTCAACTTTGAGGTGGTAAGGAATTCACGATCTATTGCGACGCATCACATACGGGCTTGGGTTGTGTCTTTGATGCAAGAAGGTAAGGTTGTAACTTACGCTTCTCGGCACCGAGGCCACATGAGGTCAACTATCCGACGCATGACTTGGAGCTAGCGGTGTGGTCTTCGCTTTAAAGATTTGGAGGCACTACTTGTACGAGAAAGATCGATAGTCTACACAGATCACAAGAGTCAAGTATCTCTGCGACTCGGAAGGATTTGAATTTGAGGCGCGCAGATGGGTCGAGTTCTTTGAAAGATTACGATCGTTCGATTGAGTATCATCCGGGCAAGGCTAACGTGGTGGTGACGCGTTGAGCCGCAAGGTTGTTTCGGACTTAAGAGCGATGTTTGCCCATTTGAGTTTGTATGACGATGGAAGTATTCAGCGAGTTGCGAGTTAAGCCTACTTGGGTTGAGCGGTCGAGAAAACAGTTATTGGATGAGGTTACGAGTGCGCGAAGGTTGCGAGTGCGGGGCGGTGGCTTGGATGGTTACACTGTCTAGTGACGAGGTTCGTGTTTTCGTGGTAAGGCTTGTATGCCTAAAGATATTGAGTGAGGCGAGAAGATTCTTCGTGATGCACATAGCGATCCTCATGCTATGCATCCCGGAGGTAGCAAGATGTATAGGGATCTTAGAGAGCGATTTTGGTGGCTTTGGCTTGAAGAAGGAGGTGACAGAGTTTGTTGGGAAGTGTTTGACTTGTCGGCCAGTCAAGGCTGAACATCGATTGCCGTCGGGTTTGCTTCACCCGTGAAGATTCCTCGATGGAAGTGGGAAAGGATAACCATGGATTTCGTCGGGTGGGTTACCGCTTCGCCAAGCAAGAAAGATTCGATTTGGGTAGTGGTGGATCGATGACTAAATCACTCACTTTATCCCGGTGAGGGTTGACTACTCACTTGAGAGGCTAGCGAAGTCGTATGTTTCGAGAGATAGTGAGGTTGCACGGCGTGCGGTTTGATAATCTCGGATAGGGATCCTAGATTCACGCGTCAAGGTTCTGGAAAGCACCGCATCAAGCTCGCGGGTACTCGTTTGGATTTCAAAGACGGCTTTTCACCCGCGATCGGCGGTCAATCGAAAAGGGTCATTCGGATCTTAGAGGATATCTTTGAGAGGTTGTGTCCTGGATTTGAGGTAGTTGGGAGGAGTTTCTACCATTAGCTGAGTTTGCCTACAACAACAGATACTGCGAGCATCAAGATGGCACCGTATGAGGCGTTGTATGGTAGGAAATGTCGCTCACCTACGTGTTGGGCGGAGTTAGGTGAACGTCGGTTGTTGGGACCCGAGTTGGTTCTTTGAGACCGAAGACAAGGTTAAGGCGATTCAGATCTAGATTGAAGGAAGCTTGGACCGGCGAGAAGTCTTATGCCGATCTTAAGCGAAGAGATATAGAGTTCGCTGTGGGGGATCGAGTTTTCCTGAAGGTATCGCCTTGGAAGAAGGTGTTGAGGTTCGGGAAGAAAGGCAAGCTAAGTCCGAGGTTCATTGGGCCGTATAAGGTATTGAGGCGAGTAGGACCAGTGGCGTATCAGCTGGAGTTGCCAGCAGAGCTTAGTCAGATCCATGACGTTTTTCACGTTTCGATGCTCCGGCGCTATCGATCAGATCCGTCACATGTGGTAGCGGTGGAAGAGATCGAGGTAAATCCAGACTTGACTATGGAAGAGGAACCTGTGCAGATTCTTGAGCGGGATGTGAAGGTTCTGCGTAGGAAGTCTGTGCCTTTGGTTAAGGTACTTTGGCGGAATCATGGCGTGGAAGAAGCCACGTGGGAACCCGAGGATACGATGAGACAAAGAGCATTACCGCAACTCTTTTGACCGGTAAATTTCGTGGTCGAAATTATTTTTAAGGGGGTAGAAGCTGTAATATCCCTGTTAGGGGCTGTTTTTGTGGTTGCATGATATTGCATGTCTTAGTGTCTTTGTGTTGTTATTTCGGTGTTTTAGGGGCTTAATTGTAGCCTAGGAGTGTGCACTGAGTGAATGGGAAAATTTTGGTTTTGGGTGTCAAGTCGGGGAGCCATTGGAGCTAGGGTATAAGGGTTTTCTTTGGTATTTTATTGCACAAGTGAAGAGTGGCGGAATGGCAAGGGAGGAGCTTGGCGTGGCGTCATCCACATGTGAGGGAGGTCCAGAGTTCAAGCAGCAGAGTCCCCTTTTGTCACTTATTTTGGACGGCATAGGAGGGAGGAGGAGTTGTGGGTGATTTAAACTCCACCTTGGACTTGGTCAAGTGGTGACTTGGATGGTGGAGAGCAAAGTGTGGAGGAGGACTTGGTCCACTCATTTCAAATGAGTGAATGGGAGCTTTTGGGGGATTGTGGCGAAATTTAGGGAGTTGGAGGGGGAAGTGACGGCTTAGTGTGGGAGAGGGGAAGGCCGAATATGCCTTTGCATCTTTGGAGTATTTTTCATCATTTACGTAAGCTAAAGTCCTCTCTTTTTGTCAAAAAAAAAAACAAACCAATTTCCTTTGTAGAAATTCTCTCATTGTTGTTCTTTCTTTCATCTATTGGAACCAAACTCAAGCCTCTAAAAAAACACTTCCTTTTCCCATTTCTTCTTTTGTAAACCAAATTCTTCTTCTCTCAAAAGCAAGCCAAAACTTTCCAAGTAAATTCCTCCATCTTTCCTTCGTGAAGTCAAAGCCTAGTTGCCGAATTTGTTTTATTTTTCTTCAAACTCCTTGATAGCCGAATGTGCTCATTCATCACTTTTTCTTTTTCAATTGTGTGCCAAAACCTATATCCCTTCTTCTCACATTTTCTTCCTCTTTCTTTAATTGTACAAAGCCGAAAGTAGGGTGTTAAGCACTCAAGCCGAACCCTTCTCATCTGTTGGCCGATTCCTTCTCATCTCTTAAACCATTTTCCTCTGTTGTACTTCTGAGTTTTAAGCGGAATACCTCCCTTCTCTTAGTGTTTTGGTTGGCTGAATTCTTTCCTTCTTTTGATCAAGGTGTTGGCCGAATCTATCCCCTCTTCTAGTGGTTGTCTTGGCCGAGTATCAGTGGTGTTTGGAGGCCTTCCTTCCATCGGTTGGAATTGGTAAGTCCTTGGCCGAATGGTCATCTCCTTTCTCTCCTTATACTTTGTCAAGGTTGGTTGATTAAGGGCCGAATATGGTCATGCTGGAAGGATTCTAATCTCTTTGTTATAGGGTCTTTGGAGTGTGAAAGCAAGCAAGGGAATCGTTATTCTTTTGTTAATCGATTGCCGATAGCTAAGGAGAATCATTGGGTGATTCGGATTTGGTAGGAAACCAAATCATCTTAAAAGGTAAGGGTTCGATATTAACCCCTTTGGTTTATTGTTGATGGCCGAATGTCATAGATGCCTAACCCCTAATGTTTGGCCGATTGTAGGATCTAGTAATCGAGGGACTTAGATCGTTTTCGTTGGATTCTAGACTCGTATTTACCAGGTGTGTAAACTAACACACTTCTGTTTAGTAATATGATTGATAACCTGTGTGATGATTAATGAAACAGTGATGATTGATATGATACCCTAATGGGTATGATTCTAGACTCGGGTAAGTCAGTATTATTATTATGAGTTTACTGATGATCTATATGATACCATGGCTGTGGATATATGTGACATGGGATATGAGATTAGACATATTAGCATGATATGCATGATTATATGATATGCATGATTACATGAGTGTGGTATGTTGATGGGTGATATGAGTGGAGGGAGCAGTGATATTTTGTGCTGACGAGCACCAGTGTTTTGGTAACACAACCTTGTGACTTTGGGTCACCAGTGCTTTGGTAGCACATTTGTGTCTTTGGGACACCAGAGGTTGGGCACCTCATTGCGACTTGTCCCTGTGGTTAACACCACCGTGGGTTGGCCCCACTTTGAGATATGGGATCGTCTGCTAGTGATTGGGTATCACACGATGGGTTGGCCCCATCATTCGATTATCGTGACTACGGTCACCAGTGCTTTGGTAGCACATTGTGTCTTTGGGACACCAGAGGTTTGGCACCTCATTGCGACTTGTCCCTGTGGTTTGACCACCGTGGGTTGGCCCCACTTGAGATATGGGATCGTCTGCTAGTGATTTGGTATCACACGATGGGTTGGCCCCATCATTGGATTTGTGACTACGGTCACCAGTGCTTTGGTAGCACAATTGTGTCTTTGGGACACCAGTGGTTTGGTACCACATTGACGGATATTGTGTCTTTGGGACACCAGTGTTTTGGTAACACATTGTGACTATATGTCACCAGTGGTTTGGTACCACACGGGGTAGAAAAGGCGATATGGATGGTTAGGATCGGGTTGCATTAATTATGTTGCTATGTATGGTGTGTGTTAGCATGTTGTTTCTTCGGGAGCGGGATTTACACACTGAGTCACTCGACTCACCCTCTCCTTTGACATTTCAGGTGACTCGTAGACGCGGACATGGAGCCGGGATGGACTCGGGGTGCTCATGCCATGCTCAACAAAGTTTTTCTCCAACTCTATCATTTGGGTACTTTAGTTTAATTACTGCTTGTTGGGTTTTAATTTGGATTTGTAAAAGGCCTTTAAATTATGTTTTTGTTGGGTATGTTTTAATTAGATTCTCAACCTGCTTAACGAATAACTTGGCATGAAATTTTACTAAAACTTGGAAAGACAACGTTTTCAAAACTATATTGCGATGTGTTTAAACTATACCATCGGGTATCTCGCTATGTTTCGTTATTCAATAAACTCAAATGATTTTTAAATCAAACTCGATTTGCTACTAAGTCTAAAAGGGTTCAAAATGGCACTAAGAAACTACTCGAAGTCCTAAGTGAAATCAACTCGTTTTAACTTCAGACTTGGATAAGTTTTCAAAAATCTAATCAAATAAGCCTTCACAAGCTTTCCTCAAATTCACTATGTTTTCACCCCACTTCTAAACGAAAAAAAAATCTGATCACTCAAAGACGTTCTTCCCCGTAACATACCAGATTCGGGCGTGGTGTCTTGTCCGAGTTTGGGGTGTTACAGCTAGATAGGTGCCGAAATGTTAAAAGCTTTTCTACTTTCTTGTTCTTTTCTTTTTTCGGTGAACAAGATGAACATGGCTTTTAAATTTTATGTTTGTTTTATTGTAATAACTTTATAATATATTATTTATTATTTTAACCTTTATAATTAATATAAAAACTATATAATATAAACATAATGTTGTCCATTCATTAATTAAATGGCATAATTGCAACATAAAACCTCCTTATTAAAAGAACAACCACTATTCGGCCCTTCTAAAAATAACCACTAAATTTTCATTTTATGCGTTTTAATCCTTTTATTTAATCAGACACTCAAACGACAAAATTAAAGCACGAAAATTTCACACAATTAAATTCACACATAATAAAAACAGAATATAATTTTAAAATATTTTTCTAACTCAGATTCGTGGTTCCGAAACCACCGTTCCGAATAGGGTCTAAATCGGGCTGTTACAACTCTCCCCCTTAGGGATTTTTGTCCCCGAAAATCTTATCGGCGATTAGGTTCGGATAAAGCTCTTTTATTGTATCCTCTGACTCCCAGGTTGCTTCCTCAATTCTGTGTTTATGCCGCAGTACCTTAACTAACGGAATTTTCTTATTTTGCAATTCTTTAATCTCGCGAGCCAGAATGGGAATCATGTCATATTGGGCTTAATCTCAATCTCGATCGGACTAATCACATGTGAAGGGTCAGATCGATATCTACGAAACACCAAAACAAGGAATACATTGTGGATCTTTTCTAGCTCAGGTGGTAAGAACAACCTGTAAGCAATCGGCTCGATACGCTCTATAATCTCATACGGCCCAATATATCTTGGACTTAACTTGCCTTTACGACCAAATATAAGTATATTCTTCCACAGCGATACTTTCAAAAACACTTTATCTCCAATCTGAAACTCAATATCCTTACGTTTTACATCTGCGTATGACTTTTGACGATCTAATGCAGCTTTCAAACTATCGCGAATCACTTTCACTTTATGTTCAGTCTCTTTGATCAAATCGACCCCGTGTATCTTACTTTCACTGAGCTCAGTCCAATACAAAGATGTTCGGCATTTACGACCGTACAAAGCCTCATAAGGTGCAATTTTGATACTCCATTGAAAGCTATTATTATACGTAAATTCAATCAAAGGTAAATATCATTCACACGTACCTTCAAACTCGAGAATGCAACATCTCAACATATCCTCAAGTATCTGAATGATTCATTCAGACTGACCATCTGTTTGCAGATGGAAAGCTGTGCTGAAATGTAATTTCGTACCTAGCGCGTCTTGTAATTTCTTTCAAAACCGCAATGTAAAATCTCATATCTCTATCTGAGACAATAGAAATAGGCACACCGTGTAATATCACAATCTGAGAAACATATAATTCAAATGACTTATCGGCGAATAATCAAGATTGAACTGAATAAAGTGAACCGATTTAGTCAATCTATCCACAATAACCCAGATTGCATCTTTCTTGCTCGGTGTCAACGGTAAACCAAATACAAAATCCATCGTGACTCTGTCCCATTTCTACTCAGGTATCATGATCGGTTGAAGTAATCTAGAAGGTACCTGATGTTCGGCTTTTACTTGCTGACAGACTAAACATTTCGAAACAATGTCAAAAATGTCTCGTTTCATACCATGCCACCAGTAAAGCTGTTTCAGAACATTATACATTTTTGTACTACTCGGATGAACAGATAATCAACTACTATGAGCTTCGTTCAAAATCATCTAGATCAACTCTGAATTTCTCGGAACACATATTTGGTTTCTAAACCTAAAATAACCATCAGTATCAACTCGAAACTCGGATTCAACATTCGATTCACATTGAGCTCGCTTTGCTAACAAATCATTATCAACTTTCTGAGCATCACAAATTTGTTGAACAAATAATGGTCTTGCTTTTAATTCAGCTATTATCGAAGCATCATCAGACATAGTCATATACGCATTCATTGCACGTAAAGCAAACAGTGATTTTTGGCTTAAAGCATCAGCAACAACATTAGCCTTTCCAGGATGATAGTCAATCACAAGCTCGTAGTCTTTTAACAACTATAACCATCGACGTTGTCTCAAATTCAGATCTTTCTGAGTCATCAAATACTTCAGGCTTTTCTGATCAGAATAAACATGACATTTCTCACAAAACAGATAGTGGCGCCAAATCTTTAATGCAAACACAATAGCTGCCAATTCCAGATCGTGTGTCGGATAGTTCTTTTCGTGCGGCTTTAATTGTCTCGAGGCATAAGCTATGACTTTGCCTTCCTGCATTAAAACACAGCCCAGACCACTCAAAGATGCATCACTATAAATGATAAATTCTTTACCCGATTCTGGCTAAACTAGCACTGTAGCTTCAGTCAACATGGTTTTCAATTGATCAAAACTTTTCTGGCACTTTTCTGACTACTCGAACATAACATCTTTCTAAAGTAGTCGCGTCATCAGAGTTGCAATCATAGAGAAACCTTTTACAAACCATCTATAGTAACTAGCTAGACCCAGAAAGCTTCGAACCTCATATACATTTTTAGGAGGTTTCCAATCAAGTATAGCTGAAATTTTACTAGGATCAACCTGAATACTCGATGATGATACAACATGGCCCAGAAAACTGACTTCGCGTAACCAGAACTCACATTTGCTGAACTTTGCATATAATTGTTTATCTCGCAAAGTCTGTAACACAAGTCTCAGATGTTCAGCATGCTCGGTTTCATCACGGGAGTAGATCAAAATGTCATCTATGAATACTACCACAAACCGATCCAGATCATCATCTCAAGATCGATTCATCAAATCCATGAAAACAAAGAGTGCATTAGTAAGTCTGAAAGGCATAACCAGAAACTCATAGTGTTTGTACCTCGTTCGGAAAGCAGTCTTTGGCACATCAGAGTCTTTAACTCGCAACTGATAGTAGCCTGATCTCAAATCTATTTTTGAAAACACAGTAGCCCCTTTCAACTGATCAAACAAATCATCAATCCGTGGCAACGGATACTTATTCTTTATAGTCACCTTATTGAGCTGTCTGTAATCGATACACATTCTCATAGTTCCGTCTTTCTTTTTCACAAATAAAACTGGTGCACCCCAGGGAGAGAAACTCAGTCACGCAAAACCTCTATCTATCAACTCTTGCAACTGAGCTTTCAATTCTTTTAATTCCGTAGGTGCCATTCTGTACGGAGCTATCGATATCGGAGTCGTCCCCGGTACTAATTCAATACCAAATTCAACTTCTCGTATAGGTGGCAAACCCAATAATTCTTCAGGAATCACATCCGGATACTCGCAAACAACAGTTACTGATTCAATCTTTCTTTTGGTTACTTTACTATCAAGCACCTATGCAAAGTAAGCTTCGCAACCTTTTCTTACATATTTCTGAGCTAACATCGAAGATATCACTGCTGGTAAACCATTCAGATCATTAGATTTAATCCTAATAATCTCATCATTCTGGCACCGTAAATCAATAGTCTTTCTTTTGCAGTTTACGACAGCATCATGCATAGTCAACCAATCCATACCCAAAATTATGTTGAACTCATCAAATGGCAAGAACATCAAATTAGCTGAGAAGCACGAATCTCGAATCATCAGGGGACAATTCTTACACACTTTATCAACCATAAAACTCCGGCCCAAGGGGTTCGATACTTTAATGACAAACTCAATAGACTCAACCGGCAAAGTCTTACTGAATACTAAAGTCTCACACAGATAAGAATGAGTCGAACCAGGATCAATCAATGCAACAACACTAGTATCATAGAGAGTGAAAGTACCAGTAATAACATCTGGGGATGAAGCCTCCTCCCGAGCACGAATAGCATAAGCTCTGGCAGGTGCGCGAGCCTCAGATCTAACCGCTGTGTCTTTAGTTCCTTTCTGACCACTACTCACAATACCCGTGTTCCTGGGTGGTCTACCTCGAGCTGACATGTTGCTAGGTCTCGCATTCTGTACGGTATTTTGCTCCGCTAACTCTGGGCACTCACGAATGAAATGATCCATTAATCCACATTTAAAACAGGCCCGATCAATTAATCTACAGCTGCCGGGATGTCGTTTACCATAGTGTTTGCACTCAAGCTGATTCGATATGACATTACCAACACTAGCTACTGAGGTAGCTCTCGAAATCACAGGTGGTCTATCCCGATCACGTCTAGAATAACCCGCAGTAGCCTTTGAACGGTTAAAATCATCTCTGGATCTCTTTGATACTGACTGAAATGTCTTACTCAATGATCTCTTAAGGGAATCTCTGGCTTCAAAATCAGCTTTTATTTTCTCTTTCCCGAGCTCTTCGGCTTTGCATGCTCGCTCGACAAGTACAACTAACAGTTTAATATCTTTGTTCAGCCCATCTTCAAATCTTTTACACATTATGGCTTCGGTGGAAACACACTCTCGGGCATACGGACTGAGTCTCACGAATTTCCGCTCATACTCTGTCACAGTCATCCGACCCTGTTTCAACTCAAGAAATTCTTTGAGTTTCTGGTCGATAAATCTCTGGCTGATGCATTTCTTACGGAACTCAGTCTGAAAGAATTCCCAGGTCACTCGCTCTTTCGGAACCACCGATACTAGCGTATTCCACCAGCAATATGCGGTGTACCATAACAAAGATACAACACATTTTAAGCACTCGACGGGGGTACAAGATAGCTCATCAAGCACACGGATAGTATTATCGAGCCAGAACTCAGCTCGCTCAGCATCATCATCATCAGTGGCTCTGAATTCCTCAGCCCCGTATTTTCTGACTTTATCAATCGGTGGCTTGTTCAATCACACCGGATCAGTAACTTGCGGCATTGCAGGTATTTGAGGGGGAATCAGTGGGGTCGGAGGTTGTGGAACAACCGGATTCATCCGGATATACTGAGTAAACCAATCGTTCATCATTTGGTAAAAGGCTTGTTTAGCCTCTCCCTCTTGGTTACTCGAAGTCGGTTGAGAATCAAACGGCACTATCCCTTGAGCGGGAGCGGGCACTATACTCTCGACATCATCAGCTACGGCTTGATCGGGATCCATTTACTATACGAAAACACATTTTCAAATGTTAGGAATCATCACACTATCGCAGTATAAAATATGGCATGTATAGCTAGACTCGTACGCGCTACGTTACTCCTAGAATCGACTAAACCGTAGCTCTGATACCAATAAAATGTAACACCCTAAACCCGTATCTATCGCCAGATTAGGGTTATGAAGTATTACTGAACGAAACATAGCTCAGAACAGACATTCATTTCTTTTCATGCTTCGTATATTAACCACATCAAAGCACTTATCCTATTCAAATTTCGAACTTTAATACACCTATAATCATATCATTCGCATATTAAAAATTTGTTTCATTAATATATCATTACATAACATATGACGAGCATATATCAAAGCAAATGTTTCATAAGCTGATTACCAAGCATATTACTTAAATACATGTGCTTATTAAACCAATATATATATATATATATACATCTTTTCTTATCACAAGTTATACGCATAAAACCATATCAATTTGAACCAACTCAGAATTATTAATGATAAATCAAATCATGCCTAATATATAAGTATATTTGCCACCACAAACAGAACCCAAGAAGCCAAGACTCAAACAATCACATCATAAATATATCAAATGCGCTTGGTCTATATCTATTAAAAGAACAAATGCACAATCGATTCATTAAACAAGTATTCGGTACACAAACTAATTTTCTTATGTTCAAACCAAAAAAATCATATAATATACATTCTGTCATTCATGAAAACATCCAATACATAACATATTTATATTTTTATGATATTTACCATAACACATACTTATTATTATGAGACCAAAGCCTTAGCCGAATATACAAATACACCATATTGCAATTTTAAACCAACCCAAAAAGATCAACTAATCAAGCTTAAGGCATATGCATACTAATCCAATACAAAATAAATCAAAATATCCATTATACCATCCATTATAAATTCATCGTCTATACCATTACAGAACCAATCACTAGATCAACCACATATACAACTTGAACCTTATACCAAACTTATTTATTTCATTTTCGTTTTATAACATTCAAAACATATACTTTCATGCCTTTATATACCTAACCTAATTTGTCAAATAGCATAGTCGAACATACAATACATATACACACATATATATATATATACTAATCTTCCCAGTTCATAACAAAGTTATCCTGTACTTTATAGATACATGGAACATAAATCCAAGACTTGTCCATCCGATATCATATTATTCAAGCCGAGACGCATGTTCATTCTCTCACACAAACTATACCATAAAATGTACTTCCAAATAAGTTAATTTCACAACCGAATAACCTTAATACCATTCACTACTCAATACCTACTTATAAACCAGTCACTTCAAGTATATAAACCATAAATCATACTTTAAAAAAATTTAAATCACAATCGAATACACATAAATATTAACCATCACATAAAACTCATTCATTAACCATACCTAATTCTCTTGAATTAAATTATATCAAACCAACATGGCAACTCATACCAAGCATAACAAACATATATATCATGACCAAATTTCATAAACTTAAACATCATATTTAGCCATTTTCGCATGGCTTAATAATTACAACTTCAAGACTAACCAAAACAAATACTAGACTATACATGCCATAGCTTTGAAAATTCAAGCTTTAAAGGTACCAAAATAGCGATCGATAGTGTGACGGATTTCTCTGACGATCCCCGAGCTCGTACCAACTTCCAAAATCTATAAAACGAAGAGTAAACATACACACAGTAAGCTTTCGCAGCTTAGTAAGTCTTAAGCATTGAAACATTTAAATGTAAACTAAAATTTATCAATTCAAACAAAAATAAATCATTAACAACTTATGCACATTACCAACTTAATATCATATATCAAGACATATATGTTTTGTATTAATTCCACTTTGGTTGAATACTCAAATAAACATTAGTATAGCTAACCATCACTTTCATCAATACATATAAATTAAAAAGGCCGAATACATATATGTTCAAATATGCAATCTCATAATTCATATTTCACATGAACTCATACCATCAATTCAAGTATGCAACTTACCTTAATTTCATAACATAGTATGAAAACATACCTGAGCAATTTTAACTTGATTTACACTTGATTTTAATTTATCATTGCCCGTTGAACCATTTAGAATTAAAAAGGATACTCAGATAGTTAGAAAGCTCGTACAATGCCAACGTCCCAGACGTGGTCTTACATGTAATCATATATCGATGCCTTTGTCCCAGACAGGGTTTTACACGAATCAAATACGATGCCAATGTCCCAGACATGGTCTTACACGTAAAAACAAGTCGATGCCAATGTCCCAGACGTGGTCTTACATGAAAACACATACCGGAAATCCTATGTCATGACATATGTATCCTAGCTATTCCTAAGGTTCATACGGGACTTTCAGACATCAAATCTCGATTGAATCGAACTCGTAACTTAGCTCCCAAGCTTAATTACATTCGGCAATACATATATATATTCATAAAATACAAATTCATCATATAACATTTATATAATTTCAATTTTAACAACGTGAAATGATTATAGACTTACCTCGAAAATCGACGGATGGAATAAACGACTATTCGTTTATTTTTTATTTCCTCCGATCCAAATTCGTTTTCTTTGGTTCTTGATCTAAACATATTCAAATTAAACTTATTTAAGCACCATTCTATTCAATTTAGTCTAAAAACACATAAATTGGCAAATTACCATTTTGCCCCTGACATTTTACACTTTTTGCAATTTAGTCCCTATTGCATAAATCACAAAACATGCAAAATTTGCACACACCATGCTTAGGCCGAATGTTACCCATACTTATACAAGTCCATACATTTCATTTATTTCAAATTTTAGTCCCTCAATTTATTATTTTTACAATTTAGTCCTAATTACTCAAAATCATCAAAATTTCCAATACAAAACATGTTAATTCAAAACATATCTTTCATAATCTATCATCTAATAATAAAAATCACATGAATTCATCAATGGATCAACTCAAAATATTCATCAAAATAAAAAATTAAAGCATGGGTTTGGTACATTTCATAGCAACGATCTCAAAAACGTAAAAATTATCAAAAACCGAACAAAAACTAACCTTGAATCAAGCTAGATAGGTGCCGAAATGTTCAAAGCTTTTCTACTTTCTTTTTATTTTCTCTTTTCGGTGAACAAGATGAACATGGCTTTTAAATTTTATGTTTGTTTTATTATAATAACTTTATAATATATTATTTATTATTTTAACCTTTATAATTAATATAAAAACTATATAATATAAACATAATGCCATCCATTCATTAATTCAATGGAATAATTGCAACATAAAACCTCCTTATTAAAAGAACAACCACTATTCGGCCATTCTAAAAATAACCACTAAATTTTTATTTTACGCGTTTTAATCCTTTTATTTAATCGGACACTCAAATGACAAAATTAAAGCATGAAAATTTCACATAGTTAAATTCACACATAATAAACACAGAATATAATTTTAAAATATTTTTCTAACTCGGATTTGTGGTTCTGAAACCACCATTCCAAATAGGGTCTAAATCGGGCTATTACAATGACATAAATGTATTTTTAATAAATCATGCAAATCATACCATAAAATTTTTAGTTCCGTAGGAAAGTTAGGCATGCATGAAAGTTTATGTCTCTAGAATTGACTTTGTAGTTTCTTGAGGCAAAATCCTAGGAAGCATGGAATGTTGAAAATGATTTAGGCAACTTTTGTTTGGACCGTTTGAGCCTTTCAAGCCAACCTTGATGAATTTTTATCCTTTGAAACCAAACTTTGAGACTATATGACCTAATTTTATTTGAACCTTTGCAATATTTAGCCATCACTTTTCTCTTAATTATCTTTAAATTATCCCAAACACTAGACTCAATACTATTCAGAATATTCTTTGAAACAAGTTTGGGGGAGTTGAAAAGAAGTATCAAATGCTCAAAAAATTTGTATTACATAAAGTAAAATACTCGTGAAAAAAAAAGAGAGAAAAAAAAAGAAAGCATATGTACTCGAAAGAAATAGATGTATAAAAGAGCATGTAAAAGCAAAATAAGTTGGTGTATTGAAGGTAATTATTTCGAAGGTTCGATTCAAGCCGAGTTTAAAGTTTTTAGCCTAAATTTATCTATCTTTTACATACCTCTAGCCTAGCCATGTTACAACCTTTTTAAAGACCTATTGATTCAAGTTTCTATGCTATCTACGTTAGTGGAGAGAAATTGCTATGTTTAACATATGAAGGCATAAGTTAAACTTAATGATTGTAGCTTAATCTTGAATAAGGGAGTAAAATCAAATTGGTAAGGATTTAACATGTCTTTATTTGGAATCATTTAGTCTGTTTTTGCTATCATAAGAATGATTGAGATTAATTTGAATGATAAGTATACTTAAGTAGCGTAAATCTCAAAATTCTTGTTCTTGAGCATAAGTATACTAAAATCATAATTTTGGGAAGATTGTTGTTCTGAAGGAATTTTTCAAAGGTGTTTTCGAGAAATTCTTTTCAAATTTGTGCATTACTCGGGATGAGCAATGAATTAAGTTGGGGGTGTGGAAACATGAAAATATACACAATTTTTCATGCACTTTTTAATGCAAATTCATGAAATTTCGGTAAAATTCGTGTCGAAGGATAAATAATAATTATAAAATAATTAAATTTCACTCAAATTATGAACATGTTGAATTTTAATTAATTTTATATCAAATTTCGATTATTTTTTATTATTTTTTATAGATTTGCACAAAGGGCAAAAAATGGCTCGACAGACACTACTATAAGCGCAAAACCGAGAAGCAATTTTGAAGCATCAAGGAGAATTAATTTTTCAGCCTAAGACGGTCCAAATTATGTGTATTAATTCATAATATAATTAATTTTAATTTTAATACAATTTAATTTGGGTTAAATAAATTATTGTTAATTAATTATGAAAAGGGGCCCAGTTGTGCTGAACCGAGAAAACTGATCCAACCGAGCACTAGGCAGTCCAAAACTGTCCCAAATGCTGACCCAATCAGCTTTCTTGGCTTACTATTTGGCTTGCAAAATGGCCCTTGAAGACTCCTTCAAATTGCATTCAAACCCCTCCACTATTTATGCCTTTCTAGATTTGCCCCTACCTTAAAATAACATGTTTGAAATCTTCAAACATGCCACATGTGTGGATGGCCATGGGGGAGTCTTTGGCTGCTGATTTTGGCTATTTTTATCAGACTTCTAAACCTATAAATACCCCCCTTTTTTGCTCACTTCAAACACATCTCAATTCTTCTCATCTCTTCACTTCTCTCTCATTTTTCTCTCTTCATTCTCTTCCATTGTTCTTCATTTTATTCCCCTATTCTCTTGCCGATTTCACCTCTTGAAAAAGAGTCATTAGACCACCATTTGGATCAGCATTCGAGTGTTCATGGAAGCCTCGATTCAACAAGAACAAGTGGAGAAGGAGGAGCAGAGCAAACTAGTCAAGCCTCGGAGAAACACTTGATTTGATTCTTGTTCCTTATCCTTTTAATTTTATTGTTGTTGTTATGAACATGTCTATGAATATTTGTGATGTTGATATGTTTAATTTAATTAATATGTCTTAAATTTAATTCGTGTTAGGTTGATTGCATTTCATCTACTTGAGTTATTAAAATTGTGTTTGTGTTGTTATAGTCCTCGGTAAGATGTTTGATTAAGTAAAACCATGACTAAGTTATTCTTGCATTATAATTGTAAGATAACTAATGAATTAATTATTTAAACATATTGAAATTGTAATTAATTGACACGATACTTAATAAGTGCATGTTTAATCATCTAAGGTAGCTGAGGGTTAAATTAGCAACGGTATCTAATGATACATTAGCCTTGCATAACTTGCAAGATTATTGTGATTGAATTGTTTCAAGGTAGAAATGCATTGTTACTTCACGTAATATTTTATGTGCTTATGAGATTGAATTAATTGTTTGAATTGGCATAGAGATATGTACAAGAGATTATTTTAATTTCATAAGTATGTATGTGCATTAACACATTTGCTTATTAAAATTTGTTTAATCGGTTGAATTGACATAGAGATATAGTCAAGAGATAAACGGATTTTGGTAGGTAAGTATGTTCATAAGTTAGAAAATTACCGAGTTGCCATGAATTTATTCGTAAAAACATAAACATGAGCTTAATAATTCTAAGTTAAGAAATGTAATTAATCTAGCACAATTATGTCATCTTGATTAAAATCATCTTTTGAAATCATGCATTGGAACTTTTATTTTATTTTTATTTATTTTATTTAGTTAAAAATCTATTTTTTTAATCACCTCTTCAAATCAAAATATTTTTCTTCACCAAAGTGTTTTAAATTGCATTCATAAATAATTATTTTCACAGTCCCTGTGGGTACGATAACTCGACATTTACTTGTCACTTTATTACTTGTTGCGATTGTGTACACTTGCACATTTCCATCGTTCCACCTGGCACACGACCAACCACATGCCCGTGTGGGGCACACGACCTACTTGAATTGCTCGTGTAATTACACACACCCATGTGCTCCACACTGCCGACCACAAGCCTATGTGGTGCACACTGTCGTGTAACGTAGTGCAGTTTTCAAAACAACAACTATTCTTTTTTGTTTTTTCTGAGTTCTAGACGAGTTTTTGAGTTAATTTCACACACCTGATGATAATTCTGATAACCCACACAAATAGCCATATCCTACATACGATATTAAATCACATCGATTAACAACTAAGTATCGATACCGAAATAAGTATATGAGACAAAACTAATTAACGAATAGCCCTTAACTTCGATGTTTGGTCACTTACCCTTGCAAATAACATCCCTGTAACATCCTGAATTTTTGGGCCTATGCGTTTAATGGGTGGATATGTTTAATGTGTTAATTTAAGTGTTAGGGGTCCAAATTGGGCTCAGGCTTAGGTAGAGGCCTTGATTAAAATTATCTGTTTGGGCATTATAGGGTTTAAAAGGTAGTATCTATGTTTAAAATACCAAAGTGGGCTTGTGGCCCAATCTTAGGAGGTGACGCCACACAGGGTAGTAAGGGGCCCAAATTTAAGTTTTATGGAGCCCAATTCTTTTAATTTAAGTTAGCTAAATTTTGGGCATTAGGATTAGGTGGAGTGGATGGCAACAAGGCTAAAATTTAGGGGTTTTAATGTTTAAAATATGTGGATAATAAGCAGATAAAGGCTATTATTTAGGAATTTATTTTATGTGGATAATAAGCAGATAAAGGCTAAAATTTAGGGATTTTAATGATTAAAATATGTGGATAATATGCTGATAAAGGAGGGAGGAGTTTGAAACACCCCAAACTCGGCCCACGAGCCCTGACCGGATCTGGTATGTTCCTCGAGTAAAATGTTTAAATTTCATGTTTATTACTTCGAAAAATTTGGGGTGGTTTTATAAAAATACCGAGTTGTTTTGGGGTTTAATCTTTAATTCTAAAATCGTTTGTGTTTAGGTGTCTAAACATTTAAAATTTATCTTTAAGAAAAATTGCTTAGACTTTAAGTTGATAAAATTAAGTATCATACTAAATAATTAAAATGCATGCATAAATGATTTCATACTAGTGGCCTTATTACATCAAAGAAAACCCGAAATAAATCCAAAATACTTGAAAATAGAAAGTCCAAAATAAAATAATTTCTGTGCTGAGCATGGCCACCCCTGAGCTCCTGCCGACCCGGTCCATCACTGAGTGTCACCTGAAAAGATATCCCACAACGGGGTGAGTCAAACAGACTCAGTGTGTACAGTCAACACTAAATCCCAACGATTTAGGCATAACAATTCATACATGTACAAATAGCAATTAAATATAATGATGCAATCCCGAACCCAAACCTAGATGCCATCCGCTACACATCACCCGTACCAACCATCACACCGTGGGGATTACTAAATCGACCCACCCATCTGCTACACATCATCGAAGGCTGTCGCTGCAGACAACTAGTACATCGCCCTTATAAATTCGTGGCATGGCCACCAGATAATATATTTTGTGACATAAGTCACCACATTCAGTTATTGTGACATGAGTCACCACATTCGGATTATGTGACCGAAGTCACCACATTCAGATATTGGGGTATAAAACCACCAATCACTTCCCCTTCCATAATCACCCATATGCCCCATGTCATACAAATCATGCAATTATCATGGCTTAGGCCTTATTTCACATTCTTATCAATGTTCACATACATGCCATATTCCACATGTTCATAACATTTATTAACATGATGCTAAGATTACGTACCTGAGTACTTTGTACCATTGCATGGTACCTTAGCCCACTTTTCATATTATTATTAACACATATATTAAAAGAATACCGTAAATCAATCAAGATTCAGTGTGGGGTACACACCTGATATACTTATCGTTTTCACTGAAATCCCAAAAATCCCGATCTAACTCTTTAGATCCTTAATTCCTACATTTAGTCAATCGCTTAATGCTTAGCAAAAGCCTATTCGGCTATATGATCAAATCTCGAAGGATTATTGCAACCAAAATCCTTACCTTGCTGCCGATTTGATTACTAATCAAATCCTGAAACTCTGTGATATTCCCTCTTGCAATCGGCTAGACACCAATTCCCTTAACTAGTTAGTTTTCGGCTTTTGAATAACTAAGAAACAGATCTAAGTCACTAAATAGGACCTTGGCCGAATATCACATGCACTTACCTTGTGGATCTAAATATCCCGAAATAGCTACTTGATTATGGTATCTGCCGAAATCCCCATAGACATGTGTTAGATCCAGAACTAACATTTAATCACAATACATGGCCTTTGGCCGAAAACCACATGACTTACCTTAAATCCCGAATGATCCTTGCTTGAAGTCGACAATAGGCAAATCCCGAAACCTTTTTCATAGTTTCGGCCAAAGAACAATAGTAGAGATTAGATCTTAGATTTCGACAAGCCTAAAAGGAAAAGAATGGAAACCCAATTTGATCTTACCCCTACTGAAGAAATCGACAACACCCTTGTCTGTCACCACAGAAGATTTGGCTTTGGGATTCAATGAATAATCGACTAGGATTTAGCAAGTACTTAGTTTCGGCTTTTATGAATCTTGTGAGAAGAAGGAGAGAAGGGTCGAGCAATTCGGCAATGGTGATAATCTTTGAAGAAGAAAAAGATGGAGAAGTCGGCTAGGCTTTCTTGAGTTTTCGGCTTTCGGCAAAATAAAAGAGAAGAGAAGTGTTGCTAAAGAATTCGGCAGAGGGAAAAAGAGAAGAAAAGAATGAAGAATGGCCACCCTTTTCCCCTTTTTGCCGAAATTACTCTACCTAGAGCCCCCTATTCGGCCAACTCTCCCTATTCTGATAACTTTGTCTCTCACCTTTTTCAAATTAATAAAAATAATCCAACATTTATCCCCTATCTTAATTAATTATCACCATTTATCTCTTAAAAATATTAAAAGGATTAAAGCTCCTAAAATTTAGCCTTAGTGCCGTCCCTTGCTGCTCATTTCTGCTGCAAAATAAAACCTTTATTTTGCTTCCCTTGTAACTCGATCCTTGGCCCTGCACTCCTGCTTCTGGCATCACTCACTGGGCTTTAAGTGGCGCCTCCTTGCCACTTTTCCAAGCCCATTTCTGTGTCATATTTCCCCTACAATTTCTCTTAAGGCTACTCTGCCTAGCTTCCTCTTTTGAATTTAAAATCTAATAATTTCTAAAGCATTTACTACACTCTAGGGTTCATAAAAATTCATAAAACACATTTAACACACACATAGACATGCTCTCACATTTATTTAAGCACAAATGCATAAACCCAAAATCCAGGATGTTACAGTTCTACCCCCCTTAAAATAATTTCGTCCTCGAAATTACCTGGCTGAAATAAGTGAGGGTATTGCTGTCGCATTGCTTCTTCCGACTCCCACGAAGATTCTTCCGATCCATGATTGCGCCATAACACTTTGACTAAAGGAACTAACTTCCTTCGTAGCACTTTCACATCTCGTTCCAAAATCTGAATCGGCTCTTCCTCGTAGGACAAATCTGGTCTTAGCTCCACCTCCTCAACTGGTACTACATGAGATGGATCCGATTGATAACGATGTAACATAGAAACATGGAATACGTCGTGCATCTGCTTCAACTCCGAAGGCAACTCTAACTGGTATGCCACTGGTCCAACTCGCTTCAATACCCGATAAGGTCCTATAAACCTTGGACTTAACTTCCCTTTGTGACTAAATCTCATCACCTTCTTCCAAGGCGAAACTTTAAGAAACACTTGATCCCCCACATCAAATTCTATCTCCTTACGCTTAAGATCTGCGTACGACTTCTGCCTGTCAGATGCTTCCTTTAATCGTGCCCGAATTACCTCAACCTTCTCCTCGGATTCTGCCACGATCTCTGGCCCCAAAACCTGACGTTCCCCTAATTTCGTCCAACACGTAGGAGTGCGACACTTCCGTCCATACAATGCTTCATATGGTGCCATCCGAATACTGGCTTGATAGCTGTTGTTGTATGCAAATTCCGCTAACGGCAAATATTCTTCCCAACTTCCTCTGAAGTCTATCACACAGCCCCTCAACATATCCTCTAGCACTTGGATTACTCATTCGGACTGTCCGTCCGATTGTGGATGAAAAGCCATAGTGAAATCCAATCTGGTGCCTAAAGCTTGATGTAGTGCTTTCCAGAACCGAGACGTAAACCTTGGATCCCTATCCGAGATAATCGACACCGGCACTCCATGCAACCTCACAATTTCCGCCACATACAACTTCGCCAACTTCTGCAAAGAATAATCAACTCTTACTGGGATGAAATGCGCGGACTTTGTCAATCGGTCCACTATCACCCATACCGAGTCCTTCTTAGTAGGCGTAAGGGGAAGCCCACTAACGAAGTCCATGGTGATTCTCTCCCACTTCCACTGCGGAATCTTTATCGGCTGAAGCAATCCTGACGGAACTTGGTGTTCAGCCTTAACTTGCTGACACGTCAAGCATTTCCCTACAAATTCGGTAACTTCCCGCTTAAGACCAGGCCACCAAAACTGTTCCCTTAGATCTCTATACAACTTACTACCTCCAGGATGCATAGCATAGGGGCTACTATGCAATTCCTGAAGAATTCTCCGTCTTAACTCCTCGTTCTTTGGCATACAGACCTTACCCTTGAAACACAATACTCCCTCGTCATTAATACTATAATCTTCCAACTCTCCACTCTGCACTTGCCGTAGCTTAGCATTTAGATCATCATCCATTAACTGACTTTCCTTCACCTCATTCAACCATGTCGGTTTGACTTGCAACTCTGCCAATAAACTTCCATCATCATACAAGCTAAGATGTGCAAACATTGCCCTCAGATCCGACACTACTTTCCGAATTAGGGCATCTGCCACTACATTTGCCTTGCCCGGATGATACTCTATGGAATACTCATAATCCTTCAGTAATTCCACCCACCTTCGCTGTCTCAAGTTCAACTCCTTCTGAGTCAGCAGATACTTAAGGCTCTTGTGGTCCGTGTAGATCACTGACTTTTCTCCATATAAATAATGCCTCCATACCTTAAGAGCAAAGACCACCGCCGCCAATTCCAAATCATGCGTCGGGTAGTTAACCTCATGTGGCCTTAATTGCCGAGACGCATAAGCGACTACCTTCCCATCTTGCATCAATACGCATCCCAATCCTGTGTGAGAAGCGTCACAGTACACCACAAAGTCCTTTCCTGCCTCCGGTTGAATCAAGACCGGAGCTTCAGTCAAAACCCTCTTAAGCTTCTCAAAGCTCTCCTGTTGCTTATCTGTCCAAACGAAAGGTACCTCCTTCCTCAACAGCTTTGTCAAAGGTGTGGCTATTGATGAAAATCCTTCCACAAACCTTCTGTAGTAACCTGCCAATCCCAAGAAACTTCGAATCTCAGCCACAGACTTAGGTGGTTTCCAATTCAGCACTGCCTCAATCTTCCTAGGGTCCACCCTTATTCCTTCAGCAGACACCACATGCCCTAAGAATGCAACCTCCTTAAGCCAAAACTCGCACTTGCTGAATTTGGCATATAGCATCTTCTCCCTTAAGACTTGCAACACTTTCCGGAGATGCTCATCATGTTCTTCCTCAGACTTTGAGTATACTAGGATATCGTCTATGAACACAACGACGAACCTATCCAAGTAAGGTTGAAAAACTCGGTTCATCATATCCATGAACGCGGCTGGGGCGTTCGTCAATCCAAACGGCATTACTACGAACTCATAGTGCCCATATCTTGTTCAGAAAGCCGTCTTATGGACATCCACCTCCTTGACCTTAAGCTGATGATACCCAGACCTTAGATCTATCTTTGAAAACACCGGCTCCCTTAAGCTGATCGAACAAGTCGTCTATCCTCGGCAACGGGTACTTGTTCTTGATGGTCAGCTTATTCAGCTGACGATAATCTATGCACATGCGCATAGTTTCGTCCTTCTTCTTCACGAACAAGACCGGTGCTCCCCATGGAGACACACTGGGTCGAATAAACCCACGATCAAGCAACTCTTGAATTTGAGCCTTGAGCTCAACCAATTCCTTCGGTGCCATTCTATACGGAGCGATTGACATAGGAGCTATTCCCGGTAGCAAGTCAATTCCGAACTCCACCTCCCTATCAGGGGGTATTCCAGGTAATTCCTCCGGAAAGACATCCACAAATTCCCTTACTGTTCTAACCCCTTCAACACTTGTTTCCTTAGTGTCCAAGGCACTGACCCACATCAGAAAAGCCGGACATCCTTTCTTTACCATCTTCTCCGCCTTAAGAGCGGATACTACATTCGACAAATAGTTTCGTCTTTCGCCCATCACCACAACTTCCTTATCGTCGGGAGTTCTCAACGACATGCGTTTAGCGGCGCAATCCACATTCGCACGATACTTCACTAACCAATCCATGGTTAAGATTAGATCAAATTCCCCGAATGGTAGTTCCACTAAGTCAGCTGGGAACTGCGTCCCTTGAACTCATTTCTACGACCGCGCTTTAATCTGTTTTAAGGAATTTTATGCATTAGTCTTTTGTTCCACTGATTATCCGCGAAGAAATTTTATGAAAAGAAGTTTAATAGCAGTTCTTTCGATCATTTCAAAGTTTCAAGTCTTCTATACTAATTTAGAGAAGCACATTCATTCAACACACATTCATCATTCAAACATTTTCGTCTTATTCCTATCCCAGGGGTATTTTCGTCATTTCACCTACAGTGGGTATTTTGGTAATAAATCGGGTCAATTTAAAAATTTGTAAATCGTGGGTAATTTCGTAAATTTTCTAATTCGTGGTTCCTTAGTGATTTTATGAAATAAGGGTATTTCAAAGAATTTTGAAATCTGGGGTATTTCTTGGAATTTTTGAAATCGGGGTATTTTGAAATTTTGAAATCTGGGGTATTTCGTAAATTTTTTTCAAACTAGGGTGGCTGGTCCCTTTCGGGTTTTAATTATAGGGTTTAGCCCATCAACGAGTCCTCATAACTAGGGTGAATAGTCACCACGCACTGTAGGATTCCAAATAAGAGGAGGTGAGTCGCTAGGGCGCTTAAATACCAAGCTCTCCCTGAATCCACTCCTAGGCATGCGTCGCCTATTGCCACACCCTAACTCGACTAAGGTGAACAGTCACTACGCACCAGGTAGGATTCCAGTGAAGAGGAGGTGAGTCACTAGGACTGCTTAAATACCAGGCTCTTCCGGATCCAATCCTAGACATGCGTATGTCTGTTACCACACCCTAGTCTTGTGGCTCGTTCACGGGTTTGTTTAGTGAAATTAAGTCTTATGAAAATTTAAGAAGTGGTTTAAACTAAGCCTATAGTCCATCAGAGTCTATTTAACTGGTCTACGTCCCATAAAGCCCATAAAGCCCACATGTATGCCACACAATGGTTTAGGGTACTTACCTGGCGGACTTGGGCCGGACACGCAGGTGCCATGCCGAGCTAACAGATCTGTTATCCTTTAAAGAAAGCCCATTTTTAGAAAACATTTTGAGCCCAAAAACCCCAGAGCCAAGTTTTGAACCGGGCTCTGATACCAAACTGAAACACCCCAAACCCGGCCCACGAGCCCTGACCGGATCTGGTATGTTCCTCGAGTAAAACGTTTAAATTTCATGTTTATTACTTCGGAAAATTTGGGGTGGTTTTATAAAAATACCGAGTTGTTTTGGGGTTTAATTTTTAATTCTAAAATCGTTTGTGTTTAGGTGTCTAAACATTTAAAATTTATCTTTAAGAAAAATTGCTTAGACTTTAAGTTGATAAAATTCGTATCATACTAAATAATTAAAATGCATGCATAAACAGTTTCATACTAGTGGCCTTATTACATCAAAGAAAACCCGAAATAAATCCAAAATACTTGAAAATAGAAAGTCCAAAATAAAATAATTTCTGTGCTGAGCATGGCCACCCCTGAGCTCCTGCCGACCCGGTCCATCACTGAGTGTCACCTGAAAAGATATCCCACAACGGGGTGAGTCAAACAGACTCAGTGTGTACAGTCAACACTAAATCCCAACGATTTAGGCATAACAATTCATACAGTGTGGGGTACACACCTGATATACTTATCGTTTTCACTGAAATCCCAAAAATCCCGATCTAACTCTTTAGATCCTTAATTCCTACATTTAGTCAATCGCTTAATGCTTAGCAAAAGCCTATTCGGCTATATGATCAAATCTCGAAGGATTATTGCAACCAAAATCCTTACCTTGCTGCCGATTTGATTACTAATCAAATCCTGAAACTCTGTTATATTCCCTCTTGCAATCGGCTAGACACCAATTCCCTTGACTAGTTAGTTTTCGGCTTTTGAATAACTAAGAAACAGATCTAAGTCACTAAATAGGACCTTGGCCGAATATCACATGCACTTACCTTGTGGATCTAAATATCCCAAAATAGCTACTTGATTATGGTATCTACCGAATTCCCCATAGACATGTGTTACATCCAAAACTAACATTTAATCACAATACATGGCCTTTGGCCGAAAACCACATGACTTACCTTAAATCCCGAATGATCCTTGCTTGAAGTCGACAATAGGCAAATCCCGAAACCTTTTTCATAGTTTCGGCCAAAGAACAATAGTAGAGATTAGATCTTAGATTTCGACAAGCCTAAAAGAAAAAGAATGGAAACCCAATTTGATCTTACCCCTACTGAAGAAATCGACAACACCCTTGTCTGTCACCACAGAAGATTCGGCTTTGGGATTCAATGAACAATCGGCTAGGATCTAGCAAGTACTTAGTTTCGGCTTTTATGAATCTTGTGAGAAGAAGGAGAGAAGGGTTGAGCAATTTGGCAATGGTGATAATCTTTGAAGAAGAAAAAGATGGAGAAGTCGGCTAGGCTTTCTTGAGTTTTCGGCTTTCAGCAAAATAAAAGAGAAGAGAAGTGTTGCTAAAGAATTCGACAGAGGGAAAAAAGAGAAGAAAAGAATGAAGAATGGCCACCCTTTTCCCCTTTTTGCCAAAATTACTCTACCCAGAGCCCCCTATTCGGCCAACTCTCCCTATTCTGATAACTTTATCTCTTACCTTTTTCAAATTAATAAAAATAATCCAACATTTATCCCCTATCTTAATTAATTATCACCATTTATCTCTTAAAAATATTAAAAGGATTAAAGCTCCTAAAATTTAGCCTTAGTGCCGTCCCTTGCTCATTTTTCTCACTGCAAAAATAAAACCTTTATTTTGCTTCCCTTGTAACTCGATCCTTGGCCCTGCACTCCTGCTTGTGGCGTCACTCAATGGGCTTTAAGTGGCGCCTCCTTGCCACTTTTCCAAGCCCATTTGTGTGTCATATTTCCCCTACAATTTCTCTTAAGGCTACTCTGCCTAGCTTCCTGTAACATCCCAAAAACGGGGCTATTTTATTCTTCTTATGTATGAACTGCTGAGTCATTATTTATGGAATAATAATGGTCAATTTAAGGCTTTGTGTTGGCTCGATTTGGTAGGAAATTTTAGTTTTAACTTTTAAAAGAAGGAGCCTTGGTAAGTGGTGTTATAAGAATAAGTGTGGGTAATTTAACACTAAAAGCCCTTGGTAAAGTGGCAAAAGAAGCCCACTTAAGAGCTACATGTGACGCCACCAAGGAGCAAGGGAGAGCTTGTGTTCGAGTCACAAAATCCTCCTCTTTTGTTTTTATTTGGACGGCACAAGGGGGAGAGTTTTTCTCCTTCAAACTCTTTTTAGGTGTAATTATTAAGGGATAATTTAAGCATTTTAATTAGTTTTAATTTGCTTAAACCTTTTGATAATACAAGAGATATGATAATTGCATCAAGGATATTATTTAAATTAAAAGGGATTATTAGGTGATTAATTCAAAATTATTTGAATTAAATTAAATGGGTGGCTTGGAGCAAAAATAGGTGATGGTCGAATTTCAAACTCCTTGGTGGAGTAGTGTGGACTGCAAGGGTGCTTGGTGGCTATAAATTCGTGAGTTGATCTCCTTGTTTCTCTTTTTTTCAAATTTTTGCTAAGTGCCAAATCCCTAGCCCTCTTTTGCTCTTGCGTTTTCACCATTCTCTCAAGCTCTTTAGCCGAAACTTCCTCCTCCCCTATTAACTCTCTCGCCGAATATACCATTGGGAGTGCCGATTTCTTCATAGCCGAATTTCCCTCTTCATATTCCAAGACTTGGCCGAATAGCAAGCAGGAGTAATCTCCTCTAGACTCTCCTTCAATCGGCTCATAAGGTGGTAAGTGATCTTGGCCGAATGTCCATCCTCCCTTTTCTCTTTTCTCACGATTTCTTTTACAGGAGAGGTGCCGATTTCGGCAATGGCTTCTAAAACGGTTAGTAACCGATTTCTTATAGGTATTCAGTGAAGTAAAACAATGACTCACACTGATCTCTAGTGTTCAATTTCGGTAAGTGGTGGTAAGATCAATCTCCTTATTCTCGCGATTTGTTTAAAAGCCAGAAGGTTATTGGTTTACTTGCTAATCAATGGTGGTGATGAGCGATTCGAGTATCAAGTACGGTAGATAATAGCAAAGAGTGTTAAGGTAAGATCTCGGGTTCACAAGGAACCCTCCCAAATAAGTTAATTAGGCCGAATAGGCCATAAGACTAATCCATAGTTTTGGCCGAATATAGGAACAAGTGGATCTTGGGAGGCCGATTTCTTTAATCTTCTGGATTAGACTCCTCGTTGGTGACAGTGTGTACATACACACTTATAATAGTTAATAACGTGTATTAAGTGTATGTTATGTGTAAATCACTTTACGTAGATATGGCATTAGTACCTTAATGGTACAAGCGAGGATCCCTGTAAGTCTCTATTCGTATGAGATTGATAATATGCTTTTGGGAAGCATGGATTATTTGATACATGTGATATATGTATGTTCTGTTATTAACCGCTTGACATGGGTTGATGAGAGGAGGGGGCAAGTTGATATCGTCTTTGACGAGCACCGTGCTTTGGTAGCACACTCGTGACTACGGCCACCGAGGTTTGGTACCTCCAGAGGTTTGGTACCTCATAGCGACTTGTCCCCGTGGTTAACACCACCGTGGGTTGGCCCCACTTGAGATATGGGATCGCCTCGCCGCGGTGATTTGGTATCACACGATGGGTTGGCCCCATCACCCGATTTGTGTCTCACGGACACCAAAGCTTTGGTAGCACATTGTGACTATATGTCACCAAAGTGGTTTGGCACCACCAGTGTTTTGGTAACACATCGTGACTACGGTCACCAAGTGGTTTGGTACCACGTGGGGTAGACGAAGGTGTTTGGTTGGCTAGGTTGGGTACATGGTACTTTGCTTAATTAACTGTTATATGTTGTGTATGAAATGTTGTATCAACCGGGGAAGGGTTACATATCGAGTCTTGGTGACTCACCTTCTCCTTTAACATTTTTCGTGTGACTCGTAGATGGCGGTTGAGGAGCGGTGGGACTCGAGGCGGCCATGCAAAGGATTTTAATTTACAGAACTTTAAATTTGTTTAATTTTATTTTGGGTTGTAATAAGGCCTCCATAAACTATAGTTGCATTATATTTTTTTTTATTGTTGGATATTTACTTAAAACTATATCATTAAATTGAATTAAATCACATGTTTTCTTAAGTTAACACGAAAAAGTTTAATCGTGCCATCGGGTACACTTGAAACTGGTAGAACAATTGGACTTAATTAAAATTCCAAATTAATCTAAGGGTAGCTTAGACAAGATAACTCATAAACGAGAAGTTTTCAATATAAAACTTAAATGGGTTTCAAATGGTGTTCACAAGGTTTTACTTCGTAATAACTCGAGTTCGGGTCGTAATGTTTGGGCCGGGTTTGGGTTGTTACTGACTGGTATCGAGCCAGTTCAAAGCTCTACTGTGTGGCCCAAGGCCCAAAAATGTTTTTGGTAGGCCTTATGGTATGATTTCTGGGTTTTTAAGCAGCATGGCCCGAGTCTCCGGCACCGATCCGCCCAGGTAAGTACATCTAAACCTTTCTGTGAATTATATTCTGTAGAAGGGTAGGAAGCATGGAACGTAGATAGACTTATAGGACTTGGACCCTAAGGTTAGATTACTCAAACACAACGAAGCATAAGACTTAAGGAACTAAACCAACCTATGACTTAGTCAATGAGGTAGGGTGTGGTAACCCCTGTACGCATGTCTAGGATTGGATCCGGAAGAGCTTGGTATTTAAGCAGTCCTCGTGACTCACCTCCTCTTCGCAGGTATCCTACCTGGTGCGTAGCTTCGGTTCACCCTAACTCAGAAGGTTCAGTGGTGTGGTAACCTCTGTGCGCATGTCTAGAAAGGTTCAGTGAGAGCTTGGTATTTAAGCGGTCCGCGTGACCCACCTCCTCTTCACTTGAATTCTGCCTGGTGCGTAGCTTTGGTTCACCCTGACCAGGAGGGCTCGGTCATAGGCTAAACACAATGATTAAAACCCGAAAAAGGGAATCAGCCATGTTTTCGAAAAAGAAGGAAACAACAAGCCCTAATGTTTTCAAAACTTGTCCAATAAACCCTAGAACACTACGTATACAATGTTTTTCTCGGAAAACTTGATTTATTACAGAAATACCCTTAGTAGTAAAATTACCAAAATGCCCCTGACCCATAAAATATTAATTCGACGGTTTTGCTTAAAATCTCAACTATGTTACAAATATCAAGTAGCTTAGCTTTGGAAATCATCAGTAAAATATTTTGGTCCTGGAAAATTACGAAAATACCCCTGTAGGAAAAAGACGAAAAATACCCACAGGTTAGAAATGGCGCGAAATGTCCGATGAGTGAATAGGTATGGAAAGTATTACGGAATGGATGCATGAACTTCTTTGTGTGAACTAGGATAGGAAACTGAAACATTGTTTGCTCGAAAGAATCTCTGATTAAACCTCATCCATAAAACTTCTTCGCGAGTAATAAAGTGAAACAAATGCTAACGCATAAAATTTCTCTTAATCGAGTTAAAAGCGCGGTAGATAGAATGAGTTCTAGAGGACGTGGGCGCCGTGGACGTGGTAGGGGTAGGATGACGTTGTCTGAACCCGTCAGGTCAGGACAAGGTTCAGAAAATGAGGTACCACCGCCACCACCACCTCCTACTTTTAGAGCTGAGGAGCCGGAGCAGCCCGGTGGCGAGTCGGTATCGCAAGCCGTGTTCTGCGAGTCTTGGAGATGGTGGTCGGGGCTGGTGGAAATGTTGGAGCTCGGAAATCTGTCCCCGAGCGACTCGATCTAACGGAGCGGAGGTATTCCGAGGTGTGTCGAGAGTGGCACCCAGTCAATGGAATATTGGCTAGAGTCGATCAAAGGATCATGGATGACCTTGACTTTGATCAAGAAGAGAAGCCGAAAGGGGCGATGTGTCGCTTCTAAAGGATGAAGCGTGACGGTGGTGGCTTACCGTCGAGATGGGGCTACAAACCGATGATTTGACTTGGGAGTATTTCGTAACCGCCTATCGTAAAAAAAGTATGTGGGCATTAGCTACACTACGCGCTGCAGAGAAAGGCTTTTCTCGGGATTAGTTCAAGGAACTAAGTCCGTGTCGAGTATGAGGCGAATTTCTAAGGTGAGTAGATATGCGAGAGGCATCGTGGCTACTCTTGAGCATGTATGTCCGCTTTGAGGACGGACTCGAGATGACTTAAGGTTACCGATTGCCCCACAAAGAGTTCGTGAGTTCTCATCTCTAGTGGAGAAGGCTAAGGTAGCCGAAGGAATCAAGGAGGCTGTGAGGCAGAACTATAGTAAGAACAGTCAGAAGAGAAGTTTTGGGTCAGCTGGGTCAAGTGGAAGTGCTCAGAAAAAGGGTAGGCCAAGTGGGCCCAATCAGGCAGCAAGGCCCACAACTGCTAATCAAAGGCCGACTCAGTGCAATCGTTGTGGAAAGACCCATTGGGGAGGTTGTTGGACCGGCGATAAAGGATGTTTTGAGTGTGGGTCTTTGGAGCATCGCGTCAGAGATTGTCCCCAAAAACTAGCTAAGAAGCAGCCAGAAGGGCAGAGCCGTGCACAGGATAGAAATGTAGGACCACAGAGGGGTCGTGGTAATGGTAGAGGAAACAACGGTCCTAACCGAGGTCGTGGAACTCAAGGCAGAGGTTCAGGCAACACAGAGGCTAGGCAGCCTGGCTTAGTTTACGCAGCGAGGTGTCGCGAAGAAGGTGACGCACCGGATGTCATAACCGGTACGTTTCTAATTTTCGGCTTTCCTTATGTTGCATTGATTGATGTGGGTTCGACGCACTCGTACATTGCTAGTAGTGTGGTAGGAACTATGGACCTAGACTCTGAAACTGCTTCTAGGGAGATGACTGTAGTTAGCCCCTTAGGTCACTCCGTAGTCGTAAATAGACTTTATAGAGGCGTACCCCTAGAACTCCAAGGGGTAGTATTTGTAGCTGATCTAATGGAACTACCGTTTGGGGAGTTCGATTTGATCCTTGGTATGGATTGGTTGATTAAGTACCAAGCAAGGTTGGACTGCGCGGCCAAGCGCATGGTTCTTAAGACGGCGGAAGGTGATGAAGTGGTTATGATAGGAGATAGGAGGAATTATCTATCCAACGTAGTGACTGCCTTGAAGGCTAAAAGAATGGTCAAGAAGGGTTGTGAGGCGTATTTGGTTCAAATCTGTGCTTTGGAAGCTAAGGAGTTGGTAGTTGAAAAGGTCCGAACGGTTGGGGAATTTGCTGATGTGTTCCCAGAAGAACTTCCGGGTTTGCCTCCGGATCGAGAAGTCGAATTCGGTATAGACTTGCTACCCGAACGGCACTGTGTCCATAGCACCATACCGAATGGCACCAAAGGAATTGGTGGAGCTAAAGGCTCAAATTCGTGGACCTTTTGGAAAGGGGGTTAATAGGACCAACATTATTTCGGTGGGAGCACCTGTGTTGTTTGTCAAGAAGAAGGACGGTTCTATGAGCATCGACTACCGCCGCTTAAATAAGTTAACGATCAAGAACAAGTATCCGCTGCCTCGGATTGACGACTTGTTTGATCAATCAAGGTGCCTCGGTGTTTTCAAGATAGACCTTAGGTCAGGATATCATCAACTTAAGGTAAAGGAGGCTGATGTTCACAAAACGGCATTCCGAACTCGGTATGGGCATTTCGAGTTCTTGGTGATGCCATTCGGGTTGACTAATGCGCCGGCGGTATTCATGGACTTGATGAACAGAGTATTCCAAAGAAGATTTGGACCGGTTCGTCGTGGTGTTCATAGACGACATATTGGTTTACTCAAAGACAGAAGAGGAGCATGACAAGCATTTACGGATAGTTCTGCAAGTATTGGAGTGGGAACCACCTAGGACGGTGGCTGAAATACGAAGCTTTCTGGGTTTAGCGAGATACTATCGGAGATTCGTGGAAGGATTCTCTCTAATAGCAACACATGACTAAGTTGCTAAGGAAGGGTGTCCCATTTGTATGGACGGAAAAGCAGCAAGAAAGCTTTGATAAGCTAAGGAAGATTTTGACTAAGCTCGGTTTTGGTGCGACTGAGGCGGCAGAAAGTTATTCACGATCTATTGTGATGCATCTCACACCGGCTTGGGATGTGTGTTGATGCAGGATGGGAAGGTAGTAGCCTATGCATCCCGTCAATTAAGATCGCATGAGGTTAACTACCCAACTCACGACTTAGAGTTAGCAGCGGTCGTCTTTGCAATCAAGATATGGAGACATTACCGTATGGAGAGAAGTCGATGGTCTACACGGATCACAAAAGCTTGAGGTATCTCCCGACTCGTAAGGATCTCAATCGAGACAGCGTCGATGGATTGAACTACTAAAGGACTACGATTGTTCAATCGAGTACCATCCGGTAAGGCTAATGTGGTAGCCGACGCATTGAGCCTAAGGTGGTGACGGACTTGAGAGCAATGTTCGCTCGGTTAAGTCTCAGTATGATGATGGGAGTCTTTTGGCGTAACTTCAAGTAAAGCCGACTTGGATTAAGGAGATTAAAGAAAAGCGAAGCAATGGATGAAGGCTTGAGCTCTAAGAGGGTACAAGTTCAAGACGGTGGTTTGGAAGGGTACATCTGTCTATTGATGGAGTGCTTTGTTTTCAAGGACGAGTATGTATGCCAAAAGATACAGATTTAAGGCGAGAAAATTCTCCAAGATGCACATAGCAGCCCATACGCTATGCATCCCGGAGGAAGCAAAATGTATGGAGACTTGCGGAAAACAGCTTTTGGTGGCCGGGTTGAAGCGTGAGATAACGGAGTTCGTAGGGAAGTGTCCGACGTGTCGCCAGTTTAAGGCCGAACATCGGTCACCATCGGGACTACTTCAACCGATAAAGATCCTCGGTGGAAATGGGAGAGGATCACCATGGATTTTGTTAGTGGGCTACCCCTTACGCCCACCAAGAAGGATGCATCCAGGTAATTGTGGATCGCCTAACTAAGTCGACTCACTTCATGTGCGGTGAGAATGGATTACTCACTCCGAAGTTAGCGAAGCTATATGTGGGTGAAATAGTGAGGTTGCATGGCGTGCCAGTGTCGATTATCTCGGATAGGGACCCCAGATTCACGTCAAGGTTTTGGAAAGCGTTGCATCAAGCTTTGGGTACACGGTTAGATTTCAGTACGGCTTTCCATCCACAGTCTGACGGACAGTCGGAAAGGGTGATACAGATTTTGGAAGACATGTTAAGAGGCTGTGTCTTGGATTTTAGTGGTAGTTGGGAGGAGTACCTACCATTAGCGGAATTCGCTTATAACAATAGTTATCAAACGAGTATTCAAATGGCTCCATATGAGGCCCTATATGGACGGAAGTGTCGTACTCCTACATGTTGGACGGAGTTGGGAGAAAGACAAGTTTTGGGTCCAGAGTTGGTAACCGAGACGGAAGACAAAGTCAAGGTGATTCGGTCTCGTCTCAAGGAAGCATCGGATAGGCAGAAGTCTTATGCCGATCTCAAACGCAAGGAAGTGGAGTATGCTGTGGGAGACAAAGTCTTTCTGAAAGTGTCGCCTTGGAAAAAGGTGTTGAGATTTGGACGGAAAGGGAAGTTGAGCCCAAGGTTCATTGGGCCATATCTTTGTTGTGAAAACGAATAGGACCAAGATGGCTTATCACTAGAGTTGCCGCTGGTAAATCGAGTCGATTCATGACGTATTCCATGTATCAATGCCTTTGAGATTCGGTATCGGTCGATCCTTCGCACGTTGTGCCGATGAGCAGAGATTGAGGTGAACACGGATTTATCTTTTGAGGAAGAACCGATTCAGATTGTAGATCGAGATGTGAAAGTTCTACGAAGGAAGGCAGTGCCTTTAGTAAAAGTGTTATGGCGAAACCACGGAGTGGAAGAAGCTACGTGGGAGCCCGAGGAAGTGATGCGGCAAAGAATACCCTCACCTCTTTTGATCAAGGAATTTCGAGGACGAAATTTATTTTAAGGGGGGTAAAACTGTAACATCCCAAAAACGGGGCTATTTTATTCTTCTTATGTATGAACTGCTGAGTCATTATTTATGGAATAATAATGGTCAATTTAAGGCTTTGTGTTGGCTCGATTTGGTAGGAAATTTTAGTTTTTAACTTTTAAAAGAAGGGAGCCTTGGTAAGTGGTGTTATAAGAATAAGTGTGGGTAATTTAACACTAAAAAGCCCTTGGTAAAGTGGCAAAAAGAAGCCCACTTAAGAGCTACATGTGACGCCACCAAGGAGCAAGGGAGAGCTTGTGTTCGAGTCACAAAATCCTCCTCTTTTTGTTTTTATTTGGACGGCACAAGGGGGGAGAGTTTTTCTCCCTTCAAACTCTTTTTAGGTGTAATTATTAAGGGATAATTTAAGCATTTTAATTAGTTTTAATTTGCTTAAACCTTTTGATAATACAAGAGATATGATAATTGCATCAAGGATATTATTTAAATTAAAAGGGATTATTAGGTGATTAATTCAAAATTATTTGAATTAAATTAAATGGGTGGCTTGGAGCAAAAATAGGTGATGGCCGAATTTCAAACTCCTTGGTGGAGTAGTGTGGACGGCAAGGGTGCTTGGTGGCTATAAATTCGTGAGTTGATCTCCTTGTTTCTCTTTTTTTTTCAAATTTTTGCTAAGTGCCGAAATCCCTAGCCCTCTTTTTGCTCTTGCGCTTTCACCATTCTCTCAAGCTCTTTAGCCGAAACTTCCTCCTCCCCTATTAACTCTCTCTCGCCGAATATACCATTGGGAGTGCCGATTTCTTCATAGCCGAATTTCCCTCTTCATATTCCAAGACTTGGCCGAATAGCAAGCAGTGAGTAATCTCCTCTAGACTCTCCTTCAATCGGCTCATAAGGTGGTAAGTGATCTTGGCCGAATGTCCATCCTCCCTTTTCTCTCTTTCCTTCGATTTCTTTTACCAGGAGAGGTGCCGATTTCGGCAATGGCTTCTAAAACGGTTAGTAACCGATTTCTTATAGGTATTCAGGGAAGTAAAACAGTCGACTCACAGCCTGATCTCTAGTGTTCAATTTCGGTAAGTGGTGGTAAGATCAATCTCCTTATTCTGGCGATTTGTTTAAAAGCCGAAGGTTATTGGTTTACTTGCTAATCAATGGTGGCTGATGAGCAGATTCGAGTATCAAGTACGGTAGATAATAGCAAAGAGTGTTAAGGTAAGATCTCGGGTTCACAAGGAACCCCTCCCAAATAAGTTAATTAGGCCGAATAGGCCATAAGACTAATCCATAGTTTTGGCCGAATATAGGAACAAGTGGATCTTGGGAGGCCGATTTCTTTAATCTTCGGGATTAGACTCCTCGTTGGTGACAGGTGTGTACATACACACTTATAATAGTTAATAACGTGTATTAAGTGTATGTTATGTGTAAATCTGCTTTACGTAGATATGGCATTAGTACCTTAATGGTACAAGCGAGGATCCCGGTAAGTCTCTATTCGTATGAGATTGATAATATGCTTTTGGGAAGCATGGATTATTTGATACATGTGATATATGTATGTTCTGTTATTAACTGCTTGACATGGGTTGATGAGAGGAGGGGGCGGTGATATCGTCTTCGACGAGCACCGGTGCTTTGGTAGCACATCGTGACTACGGCCACCGGAGGTTTGGTACCTCCAGGGTTTGGTACCTCATAGCGACTTGTCCCCGTGGTTAACACCACCGTGGGTTGGCCCCACTTGAGATATGGGATCGTCGCGCGGTGATTTGGTATCACACGATGGGTGGGCCCCATCACCCGATTTGTGTCTACGGACACCGGTGCTTTGGTAGCACATTGTGACTATATGTCACCAGTGGTTTGGCACCACCAGTGTTTTGGTAACACATCGTGACTACGGTCACCAAAGTGGTTTGGTACCACGTGGGGTAGGCGAAGGTGTTTGGTTGGCTAGGTTGGGTACATGGTACTTTGCTTAATTAATCATTATATGTTGTGTATGAAATGTTGTATCAACCGGGGAAGGGTTACATATCGAGTCTTGGTGACTCACCTTCTCCTTTAACATTTTTCGTGTGACTCGTAGATGGCGGTTGAGGAGCCGGTGGGGACTCGAGGCGGCCATGCAAAGGATTTTAATTTACAGAACTTTAAATTTGTTTAATTTTATTTTGGGTTGTAATAAGGCCTCCATAAACTATAGTTGCATTATATATATTTTTTTTTATTGTTGGATATTTACTTAAAACTATATCATTAAATTGAATTAAATCACATGTTTTCTTAAGTTAACACGAAAAAGTTTAATCGTGCCATCGGGTACACTTGAAACTGGTAGGACAATTGGACTTAATTAAAATTCCAAATTAATCTAAGGGTAGCTTAGACAAGATAACCGCAAACGAGAAGTTTTCAATATAAAACTTAAATGGGTTTCGAAATGGTGTTCACAAGGTTTTACTTCGTAATAACTCAGATTCGGTCGTAATGTTTGGGCCGGGTTTGGGTTGTTACACTTCCTCTTTTGAATTTAAAATCTAATAATTTCTAAAGCATTCACTACACTCTAGGGTTCACAAAAATTCATAAAACACATTTAACACACACATAGACATGCTCTCACATTTATTTAAGCACAAATGCAAAAACCCAAAATCCAGGATGTTACAGAGTTAGAGATAATTAAGTCTCTTTTAGATGAGCTAGTAGATTAAGATAAAGGAGAAAAGATAGGATTTATCTGCAAGGTTAGGTAAGTGCCGAAATTTCTATAAATAGGGGGAATATCTCTTCAATTCTGTCATTTGGGTTTTTCTCTCATTCTTTTCTCTTCTTCTCTGAGTAAAAGCCGAAAACTCCTAAAGTTCCATCTTCTTCTTCATTCTCTGCAAAAGTCGAAATCTCTAAGCCTATTCCCTCATCTTTACTTTGATTCAAAAGCTGAAACTCTTTCCATTCTTTTTCTTCCTAGCCGAAATCTTCAAGTCTCTTCCTTGTTTTCTTTTCTTCTTCTCTTTTCCTGTCAGAAATCGAAACTCCTCACTCAAGTATTTTAAAAGCCAAAGACACATCAGCCTTCTCTTGTTCATACTTTTCCGGGATTTTCCTAAAAGCCGAAATCCCTAGATCTCATCTCCTGTGATTGCCGAATTACTTCCTTTGTGCCAAATCAAGGGAAATTTAGTGGAGTCAATCGCATAGATCTCTAAGTTATAGAATCGTGTTACTTTCGGGATTTCAAGGTAAGGGATCTATTAGTTTTAACGTGTAATTTGGGATTTATTAGCCTTGGCCGATTGTTGAAGGGGCTAAATCTTTGTGTGTTTTTCCGCTTTTGAGCAAGGCTTTACATTGAGGATAATAGATCCGGATAGCAAGGACATCGACTAAGAATATTGGATTTCGCGATATCGTGTGTGTAATACTTCCCACCATCTAGATCTGATTATTAATGTATGCTCATAAGTTTATATGTTGTGATAAATACCGATATCTCGATTTAATGTTGGAAACCCGAAAAGGGTGAAGCAAATCACCAGGTCAGTGAATGTTTGACTTTATATGATAAAAGCATATTGATTTTATGACTGCATGGGTTGGGTTGATGAAAGGAGGAAGTTATACGTTATATGTGTAGCGGTTTATACCGTGATCTCATTATATGTTGTAGTGGCTAATGCCGTGATCTCATTATAAGGGCTTCGCCATCATATGTTGATGAGCGAAGATGACCGCCATCTTGGCGTGTAGCGGTGTGGGTCGATTGTAGAAATCCCCAATGGTGTGAATGGATGGTACGGGGCGTGTAGTAGATGGAAACCTAGGCAAATGGGTTGGGCCTTGCATATTATTTGTTATTTCTTTTTTTATAAATGGAATTATTAATTGCTTTATGGGCCTAAGGCCAAAATCTAGTGGTGCATGAGGGTTGCACATGCTTTGAGTCTCGCGACTCACCCTATTAATTAACCTTTCAGTGTGATACCTAGTGCTTCGGACCGGCCGGAGGAACGCAAGGTGGCCATGCAAAAGACCAACTGGATCCAAAAAAAAGTCTCAAGTTAATACTTTATATTTTTAATTAATGGATTTTAAATCTCGTTGTAATAAGGCTATGGGCCACTAGTTTATGTTTTGTTTTATTTTGGGCTTTAATTACTTTTAGTTATTTAAATTCTTATTGAACTAATGTATCTATTTAAATTTGGGTTTTTAATTTATAAAGGCATATTTTATTTAAACTATCAACTATTAAATTTCTCTCGAATAAGAAGATAAACTTTAGAAAAATATTTTTCTGAAAATACGACATGTTCTTCCAAAATTTTTCTTGGTGACATACCAGATCCGGTCGTGGTGTTTGGGCCGGGTTTGGGGTGTTACAATCCCTAAACCATACTTAGCTTGCTAGTAATTTCTCTGCTCCACAATAATCGCCTAACAAATTGACAAAAACTTATTAAAACCAATTCAATCCAAACAGTCAACTCACCCACTTACCCCCTCACGAAAAGAAAACAATACTAAATATATACTAAATGAGTACTAACACTTACTCGAAATAGAACAAAAAATCAACGAAGAATTGACAACACGAATAGACAGAGAATCGTAAAGAAAACAAAAACGAATAAGAGGGTTACAACAAAGAATATGTAACACCCCTTACCCGTATTCAACGCCGGAATAGGGGACGAGGCATTACTAGACTTATACGCAAACAATCAAACCACATCAAAACCTGACTTTCTATTCCCAATTAAAACTTTTGATAGCACATCTTAAACAAGCCTACAAGGCCTAATTCATGGTTTAGGAATGGTTCGGAATCAAATCGAATTCCTTTGAAGCTCTCCAGAAGACCTTAGAAAATTTTCTCCAAATAGTCCACACGCCCGTGTGGAGGGAGAGGCACGCCCGTGTCACATATCACACACCCGTGGTCGACACTGACTAGCATCACACGGCCTGTCACACGCCCGTGTGGCTGGCCCGTGGTCGCCTCTGACTTGCATCACACAGCCAATCACACGCCTGTGTCTTTCGACCGTGTGACGAATTAAATTCCAAATTCAAAGCGCACTTCACATGGCTCGTGCACGCGCCATGTCCTGGCCGTGCCTTCCACACACCGAGACACATGGCCGTGTCTCGCGCCTGTGTTTACTCTGAGAGCTTATCGACTTGTAAAACTAACATGCAGGGGACACACGGCCTAGCCACACACCCATGGGGCTGACCGTGTGTCATACACGGCCTAGACACATGCCCGTGTGCCTACCCGTGTGGACAAGAACAAGGCTATTTGCCAAGCTCTTTTTATCACCCTTGCTCATACAAACATAAGTCACATTCGAATATCAACCCATTCATACATGTCTTAACCAAGCAACCCAATCATGTACCACACACACACTCATGAATACCCTCGTCCTTTCATAGATTAGCATTAATGAGCCATCAACTATGGCAATATACAAAAGAGTTCATCTCAAAAAGAGCGAATACACTTGGCCAAAACAACAAAACATTTTACTAAGCATAGCTCCTATACATGCCATACTCAAAGTACTAAGTCTAAATGTACCGAGATGAGTCGATAGTGTGGGTGATCTTCCGATTATCTTCGAATCCCGAACTAGCTCTTTGACTCTATAAAACAAGGGAAAAGAAAGGGAGTAAGCTTTAAGCTTAGTAAGTTTACGTGTAAATAATAAACATCATAACATGTGCTAATCAATAAATAGCATTACATACTAAGCAACAAAAATCCACATTCCATAGTCATGCTTACTCATTTCATCTCTTACCACATTCCAACCATATAATAAGCATAATGCTCACATTTAATAGCTTACATTCCCTGCACTTATCACCACAAGGTCACATGAAACAAACACTTAAACAATTTCTCAATGAACCCTCGAAATAATACCATACACTCGATGGTTCCGCACATAGCCCACCATCAATCTATATTTAGGGTGGTACCGCACATAGCCCACCAAGAGTATTTATGGTGGTATCGCACATAGCCCACCAAATGATAATATAAATGATGGTATCGCACACAGCCTATCGTGAATGATTAGTAAGGTGGTGTCGCACTTAGCCCACTATTAAGAATATTTACGGTGGTATCGCACATAGCCCACCATTAATCTATAATTAGACTAACACGGATATTACTCAATATCTATTGAATACAATGCATCTCAATCATAAATAATTTCATTCATACAATGCACCATTTAATAGCAACGTGTATACTGAAAATGAATCGTTTACACATAAACTTACCTCGGTGCAAAATGTGTTAATTGGCGGTTCAGTCCGTAACCTTGCCTTTTCCTCGGTCAAGATTGTTTCTGCGCTCTTCTTGATCTATAATAATGAAATTCACTCATTCAATCACTTTATAAATCATAATACATCAAAATCTCTACTTAGGTAAAAATGACCATTTTGCCCTTACACTGTAGCAAAATTACGATTTTGCCCCTAGGCTCGTAAATCATTTTTCATCACATTTTTTCATTAAACCAGCCTAGAACATTTATTCCTCTTACAACAACTTACAAAACCATTTATTTCATGCATTTATTACACAATTTCCATCTTTACAAATAAGTCCTATTTAGGTGCTTTCATGATAACACCTTTCACAAAAGTTGTTTCTCATCTCACTAACATTCATTTTCTTCCATAAAATCTCAGCAAACAACATAAACTCTCTCATGGAAAGTCCCAAAACTTTCAATCATTTTTCCAAATAGTCCCCTCATTAGCTAGCTTAAGCTTTGGGGACTCCAAAAGTACAAAAATTATCAAATAAAACTACCAAAATCACTTACTTGTAGAGAAGAAGAGTTGTTGAAATTTCAAGCTTCAAAACCCTTACTCTTGTTAGTAATTTCGGTGGAAGAGGAAAGATGAATAGTGAAAGATGATAGCTTCTTTTATTCATCTTCTTTTATTCATTTTTATCACCTAATTTCACCAAATGTTGACAAAAAATAAATGCTCTTGTCTCCCTTGTCTACATGGCCGGCCAACACACTTATAATGGCCTAATTGCACTTTAAGGACCTCCAATTTCATATTATATGGCTATTAGACACCTCCACCTTGTATAATGGAACTTTCACACTTTATACGATTTAGTCCTTTTTCATAATTAAGCATACAATTGCTAAAATTAAAGCATCAAAATTTTCATATAACCATATATTTATGCCATAACACATAAAATAATATTAAAATAATTTTCCTCAACCTCAGATTAGTGGTCCCGAAACCACATTCTGACTAGCCCCTAAATCGGGCTGTTACAACTCTCCCCCTTTAGAGATTTTCGTCCCTGAAAATCTTACCAGTAAAAAGGTTTGGGTAATGCGCTCTCATGGCTTCTTCCGGTTCCAACGTAGCCTCTTTCACATCGTGTTTTACCATAACACTTTTACTAAAGCTATGGTCTTATTCCTCAACTGTTTAACCTTTCGAGCCAATATCTTAATTGTTTCCTCCTCATAAGTCATGTCCGGTCGTATCTCAACTTCTGTTGGAGGAATCACATGTGAAGGATCGAAACGATATCACTGCAACATTGATATATGAAACACATTGTGTATTCTCTCTAATTCTACTGGCAAAGCCAACCGTTTTGCTACTGGCCCAATCCTTTCAATAGCCTCATACGGTCTTATGAATCGTGGACTCAATTTGCCCTTTTGACCAAATCTCAATATTTTCTTCCATGGGGATACTTTTAGAAGTACTTTGTCACCCACTTGAAACTCGATTTCTTTCCTTTTTAAATTCGCATATGACTTTTGTCGGTCCGAAGCAGCTTTTAGACTATAACGGATCACCTTCACTTTCTCCTCGGTCTCTTTAACTAGATCGACCCCATGAATTTCTTTCTCACTAAGCTCGGTCCAATACAAGGGAGTCCGACACTTGCGACCATATAAAGCCTCGTACGGTGCCATCCATATACTCGACTGGTAACTGTTGTTGTAGGAAAATTTGACCAAATGTAGGTATCTTTCCCAACTACCTTCAAATTCTAACACATAGCATCGGAGCATATCTTCAAGAATTTGAATCACTCTTTCAGATTGGCCATCAGTTTGAGGATGGAACGCGGTATTAAAATTCAGTCTCGTACCCAAGGCTTTCTGCAACTTCTTCCAAAATCTCGAAGTAAATCTCAGATCTCTATTCGAGATAATAGATATAGGCACCCCATGCAATCTCACCACCTTAGCAATATACAACTCGGCCAACTTATCAAGTGAGTAATCCACACGTATCGGTATAAAGTGAGCCGACTTTGTTAATCTATCAACAATGACCCATATAGCATCTTTCTTTCTTGGAGTCATAGGCAACCCCGTTACGAAATCCACGGTGATTTGATCCCATTTCCACTCGGGAACCATCACCGGTTGATGTAATCCTGAGGGCACTTGGTGCTCGACTTTCACTTGTTGACAAACTAAACATTTCGTAACAAACTCAGAGATGTCTCTTTTCATGCCTGGCCCCCAATACAATTTCTTCAAATCATTGTACATTTTTGTGCTGCCCGAGTGTACTGATAAACGACCACTGTGTGCTTCATGTAAAATTTTTTGGATTAACTCGTCATCCTTTGGCACACAAATCCTGTCATGAAACATCAAACAACTATCTGAACTAACCCGAAAATCAGAGTCATCTCCCGATTCGTACTGAGCTCTCTTAACTTGTATCTCACTATCATTCTTTTGAGCTTCACATATCTGCTGAATAAATAATGGTCTAGCCCTCAACTCAGCCAATATAGCACCGTCATCAGACAACGCTAAGCTCGTACTCATAGCTCTCAAAGCATATAGGGATTTTCTGCTCAAGGCATCCGCAACCACATTCACTTTCCCCGGATGGTAATCGATTACTAACTCGTAATCGTTTAATAATTCAAGCCACCACCATTGTCGCAAATTCAAATCTTTTTGGTTCATTAAGTACTTCAAACTCTTGTGATCGGTGAAGATTCGACACTTCTTTCCATATAAATAATGACGCCAAATGTTCAAAGCAAAGACAATTGCAGCCAACTCAAAATCATGTGTCAGAAAATTCTTCTCATGCGGTTTTAATTGTCTCGAGGCGTAAGCTACTACCTTACCCTCTTGCATCAACACACAGCCGAGACCATTTAATGACGAATCACTGTAGACTATGAACTCTTTCCTCGACTCAGGTTGTACGAAAACCGTCGCCTCAGTCAACAATGCTTTCAATCTCTCGAAACTTTGTTGGCATTTCTCAGTCCATTCAAACTTAACTTCTTTTTGCAACAGTTTTGTCATCGGGGTAGCAATCATGGAAAACCCTTTGAAAAACCGTCTGTAGTACCCCGCCAAACCCAAAAAGCTCCTAATCTCAGACACATTCCTTGGCGGTTTCCACTCCACAATAGCCAAGATCTTACTCGGTCAACTCTTATACCGTCACCCGACACAATGTGTCCTAAAAATCTGACCTCTCGAAGCCAAAAGTCGCTCTTGTTGAATTTAGCATATAACTGCTTGTCTCTTAAAGTCTGTAAAATGATTCTCAAATGCTCTGCATGCTCACTCTCATCTCGAGAATAAATTAGTATGTCATCAATAAAAACAACCACAAATTTATCCAAATACGGTCGGAAGACATGATTCATTAAATCCATGAAAATCGCAGGAGCATTCGTTAAATCAAATGGCATGGCAAGAAATTCATAATGGCCATACCTCATCCAAAATGCAGTTTTCGGCACATCTTGCTCCTTAACCCTCAACTGGTAATAGCCAGACCTTAGGTCTATCTTGGAGAACACCATAACTCCCTTCAGTTGGTCAAATAAATCATCTATCCTTGGTAAAGGATACTTATTCTTCACTGTCACCTTGTTGAGCTGTTTATAGTCTATGCATAATCTCATCGACCCGTCTTTCTTCTTCACAAATAGTACCGGAGCACCCCACGGTGAATAGCTCGGTCTTGCAAAACCCTTGTCTGTTAACTCTTGCAACTGAACTTTCAATTGTTTCAACTCCAGTGGTGCCATCGTATACGAAACAACCGAAATAGGTGCTGTACCCGAAACTAATTCAATCCCAAACTCGACCTCTCTAACTGGAGGTAATCCGGTAACTCTTCCAGAAATACATCTGAATACTCACATACCACCGGCACTGATTCAATCTTTACCTTTTATTTCTTGAACATTCAACACAAAGGCAAGATAGGACTCATATCCCTTCCTCAAGTATCTCTCAGCTACCATAGATGAAATTATCACAAGCAAACTATCTGACCTACCTGATTCAACCCGAATAACATCTCCATTTTCACATTTCAATTCAATAAATTTACTACCACAATTCATTAAAACACTATGAGTAGTCAACCAATCCATACCAAGAGTCAAGTCAATTTCATCAAACGGCAACAACATAAGATTTGCTGGAAAACAATGACCTCTAATTGTCAAAGGACATTTCCTACACACCTTGTCAACTAGCACATGTTTGCCTAACGGGTTTGACACCTTTACTACAAATTCTGTAGACTCAACAATCATACTCATTCTAGATGCCAATCTCATGCAAATGTAAGAATGGGTAGACCTCGGATCAATCAAAGCAATAACAGAGGTATCATGCAGAGAAAAAGTACTCGTTATCACATCTGGAGATGATGCCTTTTCGTGAGCGCGAATGGCATAAGTCCTTGCAGGTGCTCGACCCTCCGGTCTCACAGAAGAATCTCGAGGCGCACCTCTGCTACTAGTCCCTCCTCCCGAGTTCTTTTGTGATCTACCCCTCGAAGTCACATTGCTTGATCTTATATCTTGCTTCTTTTCCTTGTCATCTCTCTCAGGAAAATTCCAGATGAAATGATCGGGTGAACCACACTTGTAACAGTTTCGGTTGTTACCCCAACACTCCCCAGTGTGTTACATACCACAGTTTGGACATTTCAGTTTATTTACTTTGGATTGCCTACGCTTGCCATCGAGGTGGTTTGCACTCTCGAGCCCGAGTATGTATTACCCCGATCTCGATGTGAATATCCAACTGATGCAGTCGTCCGAGGGTTTATTTCTTTGGACCTCTTTGATTGAGCTTGATACGATTTACTCATTGGCCTCTTTCTTGCATCTCGGGCCTCGCTCATGGCTTTTCTCTTTTCCTTATTCAGCTCTTCGGCTTTGCATGCTCTATCAAAAAACACCATAAATTCTTTCAGTTCCAAAATCCCAACTAAAAGTTTGATATCCTCATTCAATCCATATTCAAACCTCTTGCACAAGATAGCTTCTGTGGACACGCACTTTTGTGCATATTTGCTGAGCCTAACAAACTCGCGCTCATACTCGACCACAGTCATTTTACCTTGCTTCAACTCGAGGAACTCTTTCCATTTCTGATCCACAAATCTCTGACTTATGTACTTCTTTCGGAACTCTTCCAAAAATAAGTCCCAAGTCACTCTCTCCCTTGGAACCACTGACGTCAACGTCTTCCACCATCGATATGTCGAGTCCTTTAACAATGACACGACACATTTCAAGCTCTCCTCAGGCGTGCAGGAGAGTTCATCAAATACTCAGATTGAGTTCTCAAGCTAGAACTCCGCCCTCTGGGGTCATCATCTATGTTAGCCCTAAATTCCTCGGCCCCTTGCTTCCGAATCTTATCTAACGGGGGTTTGGTCACTCTCACCAAATCTATACCTTGAGGAGCCACAGGAACTGGCTGAGGTATAGGAGGAGGTGGAGGAGGTTGGGCATTAGGGTTTGCTCGTACATACTCCGTGTACCAATTACTTATCATCTGGAGAAGGGCTTCCCGAGCCTCTTCTCCTTGACCCATAGTCTCGGGTCTACTCTCTATAGGTGCAGTCCCTTGCGCGGGAGCCAGCGCGTTACTAGTAGCATCATCAGCAGCCGCTCGATCGGGATCAATTTACTAAATAAAAATAAGGTTTAGAATTGTTAGAAGTCACCACACTATCAATATACGTTTATGGCATGTATAGCTAGACTCTTACACACACTACGGTAGTCCGAGAACTGACTAAACCATAGCTCTGATACTGCTAAATGTAACACCCCTTACTCGTATTCAATGTCAGAATACGGGACGAAGCATTACTATACTTATACGCATACAATCAAGCCACATCAAAACCTAACTTTCTATTCCCAATTAAAACTTTTGATAGCACATCTTAAACAAGCCTAGAAGGCCTAATTCATGGTTTAGGAATGGTTCGAAATCAAATCGAATTCCTTTGAAGCTCTCCGGAAGACCTTAGAAAATTTTCTCCAAATAATCCACATGCCCGTGTGGAGGGAGGGGCACGCCCGTGTCACATATCACACGCCCGTGTTCGACACCCGTGGTCGACACTGACTAGCATCACACGGCCTGTCACACGCCCGTGTGGTTAGCCCGTGGTCGCCTCTGACTTGCATCACACGGCCAATCACACACCCGTGTCCTTCGATCGTGTGACGAATTAAATTCCAAATTCAGGTGCAGATTTCACACGGCCTGCGCACACGCCCATGTCCCTGGCCGTGCCTTCCACACGACTGAGACACACGGCTGTGTCTCTGCCTGTGTGTTTAACACAGAGCTTACTGACTTGTAAAACTAACATGCATGGGACACATGGCCTAGCCACACACCCATGGGACTGACCGTGTGTCACGCACGGCCTAGACACACACCCGTGTGCCTACCCGTGTGGACAAGAACCAGGCTATTTGCCAAGCTCTTTTTATCACCCTCGCTCATACAAACATAAGTCACATTAAAATATCAACCCATTCATATATGTCTTAACCAAGCAACCCAATCATGTACCACACACACACTCATGAATACCCTTGTCCTTTCATAGATTAGCATTAATGAGCCATCAACTATGGCAATATACAAAAGAGTTCATCTCAAAAAGAGCCAATACACTTGGCCAAAACAACAAAACATTTCACTAAGCCTAGCCCCTATACATGCCATACTCAAAATGCTAAGCCTAAATGTAACGAGATGAGTCGATAGTGTGGGTGATCTTCTGATTATCTTCGAATCCTGAACTAGCTCTTTAACTCTATAAAACAAGGGAAAAGAAAGGGAGTAAGCTTTAAGCTTAGTAAGTTTACGTGTAAATAATAAACATAATAACATGTGCTAATCAATAAATAACATTACATACTAAGCAAGAAAAATCCACATTCCATAGTCATGCTTACTCATTTCATCTCTTACCACATTCCAACCATATAATAAGCATAATGTTCACATTTAATAGCTTACATTCCCTGCACTTATCACCACAAGGTCACATTAAACAAACACTTAAATAGTTTCTCAATAAACCCTCGAAATAATACCATACACTCGGTGGTTTCGCACATAGCCCACCATCAATCTATATTTAGGGTGGTATCACACATAGCCCACCAACAAGAGTATTTGTGGTGGTATCGCACATAGCCAACAAAATGATAATATAAATGATGGTATCATACACATCCCATCGTGAATGATTAGTAAGGTGATGTCGCAGTTAGCCCACCATTAAAAATATTTACGGTGGTATCGCATATAGCCCACCATTAATCTATAATTAGACTAACAAGGAGATTACTCAATATCTATTGAATACAATCCATCTCAATCATAAATAATTTCATTCATACAACGCACTATATAATAGCAACGTGTATACTCAAAATGGATCGTTTACACTTAAACTTACCTCGGTGCAAAATGTGTTAATTGGCGGTTTAGTCCGTAACCTTACGTTTTCCTCGGTCAAGGTTGTTTCTGCGCTCTTCTTGATCTATAATAATGAAATTAACTCATTCAATCACTTTATAAATCATAATACATCAAAATCTCTACTTAGGCAAAAATGACCATTTTGCCCTTACACTATGGCAAAATTATGATTTTGCCCCTAGGCTCGTAAATCATTTTTCATCACATTTTCTCATTAAACCAGCCTAGCTGAACATTTATTCCTCTTACAACAACAGACAAAACCATTTATTTTATGCATTTATTGAACAATTTCCATCTTTACAAATAAGTCCTATTTAGGTGCTTTCATGATAACACCTTTCACAAAAGTTGTTTCTCATCTCACTAACATTCCTTTTCTTCCATAAAAAATCAGCAAACAACATAAAATCTCTCATGGGAAGTCCCTAAACTTTCAATCATTTTTCCAAATAGTCCCCTCATTAGCTAGCTTAAGCTTTGGGGACTCCAAACGTACAAAAATTATCAAATATAACCACCAAAATCACTTACTTGTAGAGAAGAAGAGTTGCTGAAATTTCAAGCTTTAAAACACTTACTCTTGTTAGTAATTTCGGTGGAAGAGGAAAGATGAATAGTGAAAGATGATAGCTTCTTTTATTCATCTTATTTTATTCATTTTTATCACCTAATTTCACCAAATGTTGACCAAAAATAAATGCTCTGGTCTCCCTTGTCTACTTGGCCGGCCAACATACTTATAATGGCCTAATTGCACTTTAAGGACCTCCAATTTCATATTCTATGGCTATTAGACACCTCCACCTTGTATAATGGAACTTTCAAACTTTATGCGATTTAGTCCTTTTTCACAATTAAGCATACAATTGCTAAAATTAAAGCATCAAAATTTTCATATAACCATATATTTATGCCATAACACATAAAATAATATGAAAATAATTTTCCTCAACCTCGGATTAGTGGTCCCGAAACCACCATTTCGACTAGCCCTTAAATCGGGTTGTAACAGAATAGAGGTGATTAGTAAGCATGTGAGAAAAATCTAAAAGAAAACAGTAGGGGAAATTTGAAATAGAGGGAAAAATTAAAAAACTATGGAAACAAAAGAAAAGAGAAACAAAAATGAAAAACATCAAAGCTACGGTCAAAGTGAATGAAAAAATTGGGAAAGAGAGAGAAAAAGAGTGGGACAAATTCTAGGGGATAATCTTTCCTTTTCTTTGGTTTTAAAAATTACCCACTAACTCCTATAATTAACCAAATCTGATTCCTTTCTTCGAATTTAAAACAAAAATATTTTTTCTAGTTTACATACGTAAGAATTCAAACTCAAGACCAAAGGGTAAGTTGAAGCCTTACCACTGAACCAACAAGCTCATTCTTGACATTAGTTAAGCGAAAATTACATAGAAGTTGGGTCTTCAAACTCAGAGGTTGAAACATAAATTAACATAAATTTAAGGAAAGGGATTTAAACACAATACCTCACACACAAAAACACATCTTTTAACCACTGAACCAAAACAAATTACTTGACATAATTTTCGTAACCTTAATTCAGAATAGGACGTGCCCACTCTTGGTTTCACTAACCCAATTTCTTTTAACCTAGTTTTTCAGATGTGACAATTCATTTTAGTCCTTATATCCTAAATACTAATATTTTTCTATATTTAACATTGAATTAAAATCAAGTTTCATATTCTTTCATTAAGGACCTTGTATTTTTAATCTATAGCATAATTTCTTAACACCTTTTAATTTATAGTCCTTAGTGTCACAAAGTTAACTATTAAGCTTAGTTAAATTTCTAATTAATTTCATCACTTTTCACTACTTTCTAACTTAATCCTGACATGCTAAACTCCATACCTCAAATTTTAATAAAAATCAAGCTCAATTTCAAGAAAAACCTACTAATGATAACTTCACATGTACTTAATGACTTAATAATCTAAAGATTGGGTTAGTTTAATTAATATTTTTAAAGAAATGGCTTGATTACCTTGATGAATTGATGGCCGGAAGTTAGGTAAAGAAACTTGAATTTTTCTTCTTTTAATTGCTATAGGTAGTTTAAAAAGAAGAGAAATAAAATGTTTTGTTCTCTCCTACTCACACTTATATATAAAGTTAAGTTAATGATGTGATTACTTTTAACTAATTTAAAATTTTAACCTTTAACATGCTTAATTTATTAGTTAACCTTTCTTTATGAAAAATAAGTGGATGAACTTCAAAATTCACTAATTCATTACACATTAATGGTTAAATAACCATTTGGTCCTTTGGTTAATTGTTGATTGGGACCTCAAGCAAGTTCTAAATTAAAACTAAACAACAATTGAACTATTATAGTTTAGTCCCTATACTATAATTAATGATTTTCTTGGGTTCAATTATTTAATTATTCTTAATATATTTTCAATTTAAGCATATAAATTTTTGTATTCATGATTTCACTAACTCGGTTTACGAAACTGAGTTTTGAAACTACAGTTTTTGGCATCGTCTAAAATAATATCATTACAAGAACAAACAAACTGAAACTTTTGATAAATTCAAAGAATTTCGAGTGAAAATGGATAAACAACTAGGTTTTCCCATAAAGACACTTTGATTTGATTGAGTTGGGGAATACTTATTAGACGAGTTCATAGGATACCTTGTAAAAAATGGGATATTATCCCAATTAACAGCGCTACGAACTCCAAAACAAAATTGCATGGTAGAAAGAAGGAATCAAACCTTTTTAGACATGGCTCAATCAATGTTAAGTTATTTTCACTTACCAGTATCCTTATGCGAATACACTTTACAAACGGTTTGCTACATTATGAATGATGTACCAACTAAGGTTGCACCTAAAACTCCATACGAATTGTGGCACGATAGGAAGCCAAGCCTAAAGCATTTTAGGATTTAGGGATGCCTAGCCTATGTGTTGGACAAAGATGTGAGGAAGTTGAATTCATGGGTAAAATTGTGCATGTTTGTGGGATATCTTAAAGGTTCAAAAGGGTGGTTTGTTCTATAACCCAGAAGAGGGAAATGATTGTAGTGACAACTCAAGCTACCTTCCTTTAGGAGAGTTACATTAACAAATTTAATCCTAGAAGTGAAGAATTACTTGAGGAAATTCTAGGAAATAGAATTACTCGAGGAACTTCTAGGAAATACACAAAAACCTAGTAACGATTCTAAATCCAACTCCTAATAGTAGACATGCAAACAATCAGCGGCATAGGGAGCTTAATCGTAGTGGAAGGATCCCTAGTAGGCTTGAAATCTTCCAAACTGGCGAAAGTGCTTTCAACAATGAGTCTGCCGAACAAGAAGATGATGACCTGTAACACCCCAAACCCGGTCTATGCGTTTAGACAAGATTTGGTTTGTCACACCAATCATACATTCGTTTATTTTCACATGGTTAAGATAAAATAGTGCTACAAAACTTTTTGTTATAAAACCAATGTTCTTAAGAAAACTTAACATATTTGAGATAAAACCATATTAAGAGTTTAGAAATAAAATTTAAATCATCCACACAATAAAACCATAAAACATAATAAGAGGCCTTATTACATCAACCCAATAATAGCAATTAAAATAAAAAAAAACTTAAATAAAGTCATAGTTTATTAAAAACCCAAGTTTGTAGTATGGCCTCCACCAAGTCATCTCCGGCCCAAGTCCACGTCAATTTCCATTACCTGAAATGGTTAATAAAATTTGGGTGAGTTACAAAGAACTCAGTGTGCAACTCACTTACCACCATTTTTAGGCCGATCGTCAAGATATCATCTCGGGCTTGAGCCCATTAACAGATTTCAACCATACATCGTAAAGTAACATAATTTAAAGAGAAGAATGCATGAAATATGAATTTCCCAAACCAACCTAGTATCCATCCGCTAACACCCCCGTACCAACCAACACACCTGTGGGGATCAAGTCAACCCACCCCGCCAAACACACCAATCATGGGCTTAAAGCCCTTAAATAATTTTGTAGTGCACTCCGAACTAGATTGTGACATTGTCACCGAACTAGAGGCATTTAGCGAATTTGTGGCAGAGCCACCGAACTAGAGGCATTGAGCCATATTGTGGCAGAGCCACCGAACTAGAGGCAATGAGCCAAATTTGTGGCAACCGCCATTCTTCTCTTCATATAACCCACCCCATGCAAACATGCGTATATAACAAATATAATCATATAACAGATTTTCATTAATCCATATCATCGGTGGGTTTATCAATTAACCTTTCATTAGGCTCATATAAACAATTTAACAACTAGCCCATTTAGTAGTTTAGTGACTTTGGCCCATTTTAGCCCAATTTATCGAAACAGAGTATTTTCGGCCCATTTAATCGAACTAGAGTATTATCGGCCCATTTAATCGAACTAGAGTATTATCGGCCCATTTTATCAATTTAGCAGTTTTTCGCATATTTCTTGGTTTTAACCGTTTTCATGTATTTTCACAAAAGTATCAATTACTACATAATTTCCGAGTTTACCACTTTCACGATTTTATTGCAATACTTACGATTAGAAATCTAACTCAAAATGAGTGTGAAGTTACACACCGGTTATGGAGAGAACTAAACTTTCCCGCTCTTCAACACCTATACGTATTGTGTTAATTAAAACACTATAATCTATAATAAAACCGATCTAAATATAGCGATCTAGAAATTTACCCTCGGATTTTCGTAAGACTTCTACTTGCGATTTTTCTCCGATCGATGGTTCGCTAACCGAATCGAGTCCACGAATAAATAATGGTTCGAGAGTACGAGCGACTTGAACAATTGATTTTCCTCGGTTGAACGTCCACAACCCGGTGGAAAATCCCTGATTCTAAATAGTCCTTTGCTTGTACTTAGGGGAATAACAGAACCTCCCCTCTTCCGAAGGCTAAACACCGCCTCTTTTCTTCCCTATTCTCAATGTCTTCAAAGACAAAGATCGTTAATCCAATCTAAGATAAATTTTCAAATAATACCAAGGTTTAAAGATATGATTTCCTTACCACAAAAATCGATTCCAACGATTTGTGTCACCCACGACTTCTTGATTCCAACTTCCGTTATCGCACTAAAGTTTAACAAAATAGACGTTAATAAAATGAACGTTTATTCTGATCTAATAAAGCCTTCAAACCACCATCAATATTCGGCTATAATCACTATTAACTAATCGAACGAAAAGAATCTCTTACCTAATCTCCACGTCGAAAAGAAAGAATTGAGAATGGTGGTTGATTGATGAAAGTTTCGGCTATGAAAGATTAAGGAGAAGAGAAAATAATTTGGCTTATAAACACTTTAGCATTCGCCATGAAAGTGTGGGTGGAGAGAATTTCGATTGAAAAGAAATAAAATAAGAGAAAGATGATGATGATGTTGCTTTGATTTCAAAATGAATAGAAGAAAAGAAAAGAAAAAGATGAGCTTGAGAGAGAGATGGATATTCGGCAATGGTGAGAGAAAAGAGAAAGAGAAAAGCTTTTGGTGTAGATGATTTTCTACACTAATGAAAATAAGGCACAAAGAATACCAATTGATGTGCAAAAATGACCAAATGGTCAAAAATTAACAAGGCTTACCAAGGATCAAATTCGGCCAAGGGAGAGAGGTTGAGAGAATTTGCAAAACTATGCACTAAAAAAAATGACCAAAACAAAAACCAAAATTCCTAGCCAACTATCACCAAAAATTCGGCTCCCTTCTTTTGCCATGATGCCGTCCAAATGCATGGTCTAATGACCAAGATATTGTTTCCAAAATAATTCCTTGATTCTTGCCTCATATCTTCACACCTTTCCTTATTTTCTTGATACCCTTCCTTAAGTTCAAATTTTCCTTATTCCTTTGATATTCTAACCAAAAATAACAAGTCAACACCTTCCATATATGCTCTTGGCCGACACTTGCTATATTGGTGCATAAAAATTCAAAATAAAATTCACCTAGATGCTAAACATGGATTCGAACCTTCAACCTCATGCACAAGCTCATGCGCCATCACCACTTGTCCAATAATTCATCTTATGCCTCACTTTGACACTTAAATTAATTTATGTGTCAAAGTCACTTAATCCACTTCCATAAATAATTTCTTAAAATTAATAATATTCCTTCTAAAAAATTTTAAATCCTTCTTCAGACTATACTAACCACTAAAATAAATCAAAAAATTTTACTTTCTAGAATAATTACTCAAAGCACACATAGAAAATAAATTACTCAAATTTTCGTGGTGTTACAACTCTACCCTCTAAAAGAAAATTTCGTCCTCGAAATTTACTCAGTGAAAAAGGTGAGGGTATTGTTGCCGAATTGCATCCTCAGGCTCCCACGTAGCTTCCTCCACTCCGTGGTTACGCCACAACACTTTGACCAACGGCACGCCTTTCTTTCTTAGCACCTTCACGTCTCGGTCTAAGATTTCCACCGGTTCCTCCTCAAAAGACAAATCCAAATTCAACTCCACTTCTTCTACCTGGTACTATGTGCGAAGGATCCGATCTATAGCGCCTCAACATGGACACATGAAAAACATTATGAATTTGACTCAATTCCGAGGTAACTCAATTTGATAGGCCATCGACCAACTCGTTTCACCACACGATACGGTCCAATGTATCTAGGACTCAACTTGCCCTTCTTCCCGAATCAAATATCTTTTTCCAAGGTGAGACCTTCAGAAGACTTGATCTCCTACGGCATACTCGATCTCTTTACGCTTCGTGATCCGCATACGACTTCTCTGTCATCCGGCTTCCTTTAACCGTGCTCGAATAACTTTCACTTTTTCTTCCGCTTTGAAATCATCTCGTGTCCTAACAATCGCCGATCACCCAACTCACCCAACAAATAGGAGAACGACACCTACGACCATACAATGCCTCGTAGGGTGCCATCCGAATGCTAGATCGTAGTCGTTGTTGTACGCAAATTCCGCTAACGGTAGAAAATCCTCCCAACTACCTTTGAAGTCGATTACACATCCCCTTAACATGTCTTCCAGAATCTGAATCACTCTCTCCGACTGACCATCAGACTGAGGATGAAAAGCCGTACTAAAATTAAGCTTTGTACCCAAGGCTTCATGCAAAGCTTTCCAAAATCGAGATGTAAACCTAGGATCCCGATCCGATATAATCGATACAGGTACCCCATGCAACCTCACGATTTCGGATACATACAGCTTCGCCAACTTCTCGCAGAACGAGTAGTCCGTGCGCCTTTGGTAGAAAATGAGCGAGCCTTCGTCAAACGATCAACAATTACCCAAATGTAATTTTTCTTAGTAGGTGTTAAAGGTAACCCACTAACAAAATCCATTGTTATCCGCTCCCATTTCCAAAGGGGAATCTTAATCTGTTGCAAAAGACCCGACGGCAATTGATGCTCCGCCTTCACTTGGCGACAAGTTAAGCATTTTCCCACAAATTACGAAATCTCCGCTTCAATCCAGCCACCAAAACCGCTCACGAAGATCCCGATACATCTTATTTCCTCCGGGATGCATAGCATAAGGACTACTATGCGCCTCCCAAAAAATCATTTGCCTCATATCTCGAGTCCCTAGGCATACGCACTCTTCCACGAAAGCACAACACACCTTCCATGTTCATACCAAAATCCTCTATCCCACCATTTTCCACTTGTTGAATTAGAAGTCTCAACTTCTCATCTAATATCTGTTTTTCCTTAATTTGATCCAACCACGAGGTTTCACTTGAAGTTCCGCTACCAAACTACCATCCTCATACAAACTCAAATGGGCAAACATAGCTCTCAAATCGATACCACCTTTACGACTTAATGCATCCGCCACCACATTAGCCTTTCCAGGATGATACTCAATTGAGAAATCATAGTCCTTTAACAGCTCCACCCATCTTCGTTGTCTCAAGTTTAACTCCTTCTGAGTAAGAAGATACTTAAGGCTCTTGTGGTCCGTATAAATGATAGACTTTTCACCATAGAGGTAATGCCTCCAAATCTTTAAGGCAAAGACCACTCTTTGCTAACTCCAAATCATGAGTAGGGTAGTTCACTTCATGCGGTCTCAATTGACGAGAAGCGTAAGCTACAACTTTCCCACTTTGCATCAATACGCAGCCTAAACCCGTATGTGACGCCTCACAATAAATCGTAAACTCCTTCCCACCTCGAAGTTGAATCAATACCGCGCTCACTTAAAACCTTCTTCACCGCTCGAAACTTTCTTGCCGCTTATCACCCATATAAACAACACTCCTTCCGCAAAGCTTAGTTAGAGGTGCAAAGAATCAACGAGAACCCCTCAACAAAGCGTCTATAATATCCACCAAACCCAAGAAACTCCGAATCTCACTACCGACTTGGTGGTTTCCAATCCAATACCGCCTCAATCTTCCGAGGATCCACCCTTATTCCTTCTACCGATACCACATGACCCAAGAAAGTCACTTCTCTTAACCAAAATTCACATTTACCGAATTTGGCATACAACTGATTATCTCAAGCACTTGCAATACAATCCGCAATTGCGAGTCATGTTCTTCTTCGCTCCTCGAATAAACCGAATGTCATCTATGAATACCACCACAAACGATCTAAGAATGGTTGAAAGACCGGCTTCATCATATCCATAAATGCAAATGGTGCATTGGTTAACCCAAACGGCATCACTAAAAACTCATAGTGTCCGTAGAACGGGTTCGAACGCCGTCTTGTGAATATCCGCTTCTTTCACCTTAAGTCGGTGGTAACCCGACCTTAAATCAATCTTGGAGAAAATGTAGGCTCCTTCAATTGATCAAACAGTCGTCAATCCTCGGCAGAGGGTACCGATTCTTGATCGTCACTTATTCAATTGCCTATAATCGATACACATACGCATTGACCCATCCTTCTTCTTAACAAACAAAACCGGTGCTCCCCACTGAGACACACTCGGTCGAATAAAACCCGATCTAGCGCTTCTTGAATTTGGGCTTTAAGCTCAGACAACTCCTTCGGTGCCATTCTATAAGGAGCAATGGACACCGGAGCGCCTCGGCAAAAGCTCAATACCAAATTCCACTTCCGATCCGAGGTACACCAGAAGTTCTTCAGAAAAACATCCGAAAATTCCTTCACCGCTCTCACATCTTCCACCGATGACTCTTTGGCATCTAAAGCACTAATAAATGCTAAAAATGCTCCATATCCTTTTCGTACCAACTTCTCCGCCTTTAACGCAGAAATCACGCTTTGTCAAGAAATTTCTCCGCCGCCTATCATAACTATCTCCTTATCCTCCGCAGCTCTTATCAACATTCGCTTTTCAAAGATAAATTATTGAGCCCTGTGCTTAACCAACCAATCCATGCCTGAATGATATCGACTTCGCCAAAAGGCAATTCCATCAAATTTGCCAAGAATGTTTCTCCTTGAATAACTAAGGGCACGCTCTCTAAACAGTTTATTAACCACCACCGACCGACCTAAGGGACTAATCACCTCATCTCTTTATCGGAAATTTCAGAGTCTAATTTCAAGTTTCCGCTTATGGTGCTAGCAATGTACGAATGAGTAGAACCAATATCTATCAAGGCAATAACGGGTACATCGTAAATGAAGAACGCATCAGCTTATCACATCAGTGCATTGCCATCCTCACGACGTCCGACCGCATACACCAATCCTCGGCCGCCTTGCATCCGCGTTGCCTCTAGGACCATTGCCTCGACCCGCTGCACCTTGACCACGTCCAGCCCCATTACCACCACGACCTGGTCCCCGACCTCTCGGTGGTTGCTCGAACTCCTCTTGCCGGTGGTGCATCGAAGAGCACGAACTTCTTGAGTTGTATCCATACGTCGAGGCAACTCCTATATTGATGCTCCGTCGATCCACATTTATAGCAAGCACCCGCTTTCCTCCAACATTCTCCTAATGTCTTTTCCCACATTCAAAGACAATCCCGACTACGATTAATGACCATCGGTGCTCTTCCTTGAGCTGGTTCCTCATTCCGGGCCTCTTCAGAATCTTCTCGAAGAACCCGAATGCTTCAGATCTTTCTTGCCTCGAATTTGCTCCCGATTTTGACGCTCCGAGTTCTTAGCCTCTTCGGCCATCTTGGCCTTCTCCACAAGAGCGGCAAAAGTTCTAACTTGTTGTGGGGCTATCGTAACCCGCAACTCGCCTTTCAAACCGTCTTCGAAGCGCACACAACGCTCATGGTCCGTTGCCACTATCGTTCGAGCATAGCGACTCAAACGTAAGAACTCACCTCATATGTCGCCACCGCCTTATTTCCTTGCACCAGTTCAAGAATTCCTTCCTTCGGGCATCCACATAGCTTGTTCCCACATATTTCCCTTGAAAGGAAGCCTTGAAAAATTCCCGCTTAATCAAAGCGACAGATGCCATCTCGGATAGTAAGCCACCATTGGTAAGCTTCGTCTCTCAACAAAGATACCGCTCCTCTTAACTTTTGTTCCACAAAGGCACTCAAGATCGTCCATAATTCGCCTATCGCCTCAAGCCAATATTCAATGACATTGGGAGCTACACCGAGACACCTCTCGAAAACCTCGGCTCCACCGGATTTCGCCGCCCCGATATCGACCCACGAGCGGTTGGTCGGGTTCTCGATCCAAATGACCCTTTCAAGTACTCGCAGCATTGCTCGTGTCACAAAGATTATCCTCTTCCATATGGTCGCGCGATCCCGCCTCACTCTCGAGTGACGCAGTGCATCCATTTCCGACATATGACCCGGCACATCGATTGCGCCCCTAACACCTCGTCCTCTACCACGGCCACGCCTACCGCGTGTCCACGACCACGCCCTCTAGTGCTCATGGCGACTAATTCGATTTAATCGATTAAGAGTTTTATAAATCGAATAATATTTCAGATTGTTTATTAACGATGTCTTATGATATGAAAGAGATAGAGTGTTTTCGCATCAATATCCTATTGTCTCAATCTCTACTACGTTTTAACACCTAAAACTAGAAGTTCTAGAGTGTTTCTTATAATCATATCACAATGATAATAAACATACAAAGATATCTGATACTTACTTGACTTGGCGCGGGATGCTCATGGTGCCATACTACCTTTAATCAAAACTCTAGAAATTATTTTCAAACAAATTTCTTTATTGAACCCAAACCACAAAGACCGAGTTTTGAACCGGGCTCGATACCACTAAATGTAACACCCCAAACCCGGTCTATGCGTTTAGACAAGATTTGGTTTGTCACACCAATCATACATTCGTTTATTTTCACATGGTTAAGATAAAATAGTGCTACAAAACTTTTTGTTATAAAACCAATGTTCTTAAGAAAACTTAACATATTTGAGATAAAACCATATTAAGAGTTTAGAAATAAAATTTAAATCATCCACACAATAAAACCATAAAACATAATAAGAGGCCTTATTACATCAACCCAATAATAGCAATTAAAAAAAAAAACTTAAATAAAGTCATAGTTTATTAAAAACCCAAGTTTGTAGTATGGCCTCCACCAAGTCATCTCCGGCCCAAGTCCACGTCAATTTCCATTACCTGAAATGGTTAATAAAATTTGGGTGAGTTACAAAGAACTCAGTGTGCAACTCACTTACCACCATTTTTAGGCCAGATCGTCAAGATATCATGCTGGGCTTGAGCCCATTAACAGATTTCAACCATACATCGTAAAGTAACATAATTTAAAGAGAAGAATGCATGAAATATGAATTTCCCAAACCAACCTAGTATCCATCCGCTAACACCCCGTACCAACCAACACACTGTGGGGATCAAGTCAACCCACCCCGCCAAACACACCAATCATGGGCTTAAAGCCCTTAAATAATTTTGTAGTGCACTACCGAACTAGATTGTGACATTGTCACCGAACTAGAGGCATTTAGTCGAATTTGTGGCGAGCCACCGAACTAGAGGCATTGAGCCATATTGTGGCGAGAGCCACCGAACTAGAGGCAATGAGCCAAATTTGTGGCAATGGCCATTCTTCTCTTCATATAACCCACCCCATGCAAACATGCGTATATAACAAATATAATCATATAAATGATTTTCATTAATCCATATCATCGAGTGGGTTTATCAATTAACCTTTCATTAGGCTCATATAAACAATTTCACAACTAGCCCATTTAGTAGTTTAGTGACTTTGGCCCATTTTAGCCCAATTTATCGAAATGAGTATTTTCGCCCATTTAATCGAACTAGAGTATTATCGCCCATTTAATCGAACTAGAGTATTATCGCCCATTTAATCGAACTAGAGTATTATCACCATTTAATCGAACTAGAGTATTATCGCCCATTTTATCAATTTAGCGATTTTTCGCATATTTCTTGGTTTTAACCGTTTTCATGTATTTTCACAAAAGTATCAATTACTACATAATTTCCGAGTTTACCACTTTCACGATTTTATTGCAATACTTACGATTAGAAATCTAACCCGAAAATGAGTGTGAAGTTACACACCAGTTATGGAGAGAACTAAACTTTCCCGCTCTTCAACACCTATACGTATTGTGTTAATTAAAACACTATAATCTATAATAAAACCGATCTAAATATAGCGATCTAGAAATTTACCCTCGGATTTTCGTAAGACTTCTACTTGCGATTTTTCTCCGATCGATGGTTCGCTAACCGAATCGAATCCACGAATAAATAATGGTTCGAGGAGTACGAACGACTTGAACAATTGATTTTCCTCGGTTGAACGTCCACAACCCGGTGGAAAATCCTGATTCCCGAAAATAGTCCTTTGCTTGTACTTAGGGAATAACGTAACCTCCCCTCTTCCGAAGGCTAAACACCGCCTTTTCTTCCCTATTCTCAATGTCTTCAAAGACAAAGATCGTTAATCCAATCTAAGATAAATTTTCAAATAATACCAAGGTTTAAAGATATGATTTCCTTACCACAAAAATCGATTCCAACGATTTGTGTCACCCACGACTTCTTGATTCCAACTTCCGTTATCGCACTAAAGTTTAACAAAATAGACGTTAATAAAATGAACGTTTATTCGATCTAATAAAGCCTTCAAACCACCATCAATATTCGCTATAATCACTATTAACTAATCGAAGCGAAAAGAATCTCTTACCTAATCTCCACGTCGAAAAGAAAGAATTGAGAATGGTGGTTGATTGATGAAAGTTTCGGCTATGAAAGATTAAGGAGAAGAGAAAATAATTTGGCTTATAAACACTTTAGCATTCGGCCATGAAAGTGTAGGTGGAGAGAATTTCGATTGAAAAGAAATAAAATAAGAGAAAGATGATGATGATGTTGCTTTGATTTCAAAATGAATAGAAGAAAAAGAAAAGAAAAAGATGAGCTTGAGAGAGAGATGGATATTCGGCAATGGTGAGAGAAAGAGAAAGAGAAAAGCTTTTGGTGTAGATGATTTTCGGCACTAATGAAAATAAGGCACAAAGAATACCAATTGATGTGCAAAAATGACCAAATGGTCAAAAATTAACAAGGCTTACCAAGGATCAAATTCGGCCAAGGGAGAGAGGTTGAGAGAATTTGCAAAACTATGCACTAAAAAAAAATGACCAAAACAAAACCAAAATTCCTAGCCAACTATCACCAAAAATTCGGCTCCCTTCTTTTGCCATGATGCCGTCCAAATGCATGGTCTAATGACCAAGATATTGTTTCCAAAATAATTCCTTGATTCTTGCCTCATATCTTCACACCTTTCCTTATTTTCTTGATACCCTTCCTTAAGTTCAAATTTTCCTTATTCCTTTGATATTCTAACCAAAAATAACAAGTCAACACCTTCCATATATGCTCTTGGCCGACACTTGCTATATTGGTGCATAAAAATTCAAAATAAAATTCACCTAGATGCTAAACATGGGATTCGAACCTTCAACCTCATGCACAAGCTCATGCGCCATCACCACTTGTCCAATAATTCATCTTATGCCTCACTTTGACACTTAAATTAATTTATGTGTCAAAGTCACTTAATCCACTTCCATAAATAATTTCTTAAAATTAATAATATTCCTTCTAAAAAAATTTTAAATCCTTCTTCAGGACTATACTAACCACGAAAATAAATCAAAAAATTTTACTTTCTAGAATAATTACTCAAAGCACACATAGAAAATAAATTACTCAAATTTTCAGGGTGTTACATGACCCACTCACATTTGATGAAGCAATGCAGAGTGTTGATTCCATGTTATGGAAAATAGCTATGAAAGATGAGGTGGAATCTATGAAATCCAAATCAGTGTGGGAACTTGTAGACTTACCGGAAGGGATAAAACCAATAGGGTGTAAGTGGATCTATAAAAAAAAAATATGTATGGAAAAAGCGAAAACTTAGAAGTCCAAACTTATAGCAAAGGGGAAAGAATGTATCGATTACAAGGAAACATTCTCTCTGATTGCCATGATCAGGTTAATCTACATATTGTTATCCATCGCGACAACTCTCGATTATGAGATCCAGAAAATGGATGTTAGGACAACGTTCTTCAATGACTATCTTGAAGAACGATTAGCTTGAAGAGAAAATATATATGATGCAACCCATCAAATATATAGCTAAAGGAAATGAGTATAAAGTTTGCAAACTGCTTAGATCCATATATGGACTTAAGCAAGCATCCCACTCATGGAATTAAAGATTTGATCAAGCGATCACAACTGTAACAGCCCATTTTCGGTGAGATCAGAATAGTGGTTTCGTGACCACAAATTCGAGCCCAAAAAAATTATTTTATTTTATTTTATTTTATGGTCGGTATTATGATAGGAAGGTTACGTGAAATTTTTTATACGAAAATTTTATTGATTGTGTGGTTAATTAGGTAAAGGACTAAATTGCATAAAATGATAAAGTTGAATTCTAGTAGCTATAAGGATTAAATAGCTATGGAATTTAAAACTAGAGGTCCTTATATGGTAATTAGACCATTAAGAAAAGTATGTAGATTTTACTTGGTGAATCATCCATGGAAAAATTAGAAATGCCTAGGGACTAAATTGGAAATCAACAAAATTAAAAGATGATAGAAAAATAAAAAGAAATTATCATCTTTTCTATTCATCTTATTCCCCAATTTTTTTATGGAAACCCTAGGAGAGAGGAAGAGAACTTTTCAAGCTTAGAAAGGTATGAAATCAAGTCCCGTTTTTATTGATTTTTATATTTTTAGAATCGGGATAACCTAATCTTTCTATTTATGGGATTTATTTGAAAAGATAACAAAGTTTAGAAACTTTGCCATGGATGTAAATGCTGGAAATTTGAAATTTATGGTAGAAAATGAAAGATAGTTGATAGATAAACAACTTTTAGAAAGCAAATTTTCATGGAAACTTGATTTAGGGACTAAAATGAAAAAGTGGTAAAACCCATGGAAAATTCTGAAATTTGTGAAATGCGTGTGCTGTAAAAATTGTTATTAAATCTTGGTTAGGCTTGGAAAGAGGACTAGATTGCATGAATTTCATTTTTCGAGCCTAAGGACAAAATTGGAATTTTTGAAAAGAGTAGGGGAAAAATAGTAATTTTGCCTAGGATGTAGTAGAATGCAAATGTATGTAAAATGTGATGAGTTAATAATTAAATTTGCTTATATAGACCCGAAAAGACCAACTACAGAATTAGATCGAGGGAAACAAAAAGTTTCGAATTAGTTGGAATTTAAACCCGAACAATTGTCAAGGTAAGTTCGTGTAACTTAAACCTGTATGTTAAATGCTTTAATTGAATTGTATGATTGTGTTGATGTACATTACTTTAATGTTATAATGAGAAATTTAATACATGCTTAATATGGTGAAAAAGGGTTAAGTCCCGATGGAATATTGAATTCTGATGAATATATGCGCTTTCCTGAAATGAATAAGGTCCTGCATTTGTTGCAAACGGGATTTAGCTCAGACGAGTAATCCTATGGACCTTGTTATAGAAAGGATTTAGCCCAGATGGGTAATCCTGATATAATACCTCTCGAGCATACGTTATGATTAGGATTTAGCCTGGACTGGTAATCCTAATTGAACTCTTTTGAGCATACATTATATAAAGGATTTAGCCTCGACTGGTAATCCTGTTATACGATATGTGGCTCGAGAGTGTGTTCCTTGATTTAGTGCCCTAATGGGTACCCTTGAATAAGAATTGACGAATTATGGAATTGTACACCTCGAGTGTACTACTTGAGCATCCATCGGAATTTCAATAATTCAACGGACATAGAACTTTTAACATGGCATGAAAATTTTGAGATGAAATGATAATGACTTGAAAGGACTATTGCATGATGAGCTCATCTATGTTTTATTTGAAATTCATATGAGATTATGTGACTAACTTGTTTGAATAAGTGTTTGTGTGTTTAGGTAACTTACCCAAAATTGATGGATTTGTGTTTTATGTATGCTTGTGTTAATAAATATAACCGGTAAGTTTATTTCCCGTTATATGAACTTACTAAGCATGAAAATGCTTACCCCGTTTAATTTTTCCTTGTTTTATAGTTGTAACGCCCCAAAAGTTAGGGGTTTGTAATTTTGCTTAAATTCATGTTGGGCTTGATCGGCTAGCTATTTGAGTGTGTTTGGGGGTCCTAAAGAGGCATGGGTTCGAGTCTAAGCCTGGGAAAAATTTTAGTTTTTGGCCCTTTAGTGGAGAGGTCTGTTGGCAGTAGGGCTTAAGTAAAATGGTGTGCGTTAAGATGAAACAAGATGAGCTTGTAGCTCAGTGGCAGTGGCATCATTGGGAAGGCATGGAGAGTGGGGGTCGAATCCAACAAGTTGCAATTAGAGGCTTTTATTTTGTGACTTGAGAGGGGAGGAAGCAGAGTTCGGATCAAACTCTTCAAGGGGAGTTGGAGACTTGGTCAAATAATTCAAACGGAAGGTGGGGAGCTATTCTAGGAGGATTCGGTGGAGAGAATCAGGGGATGGGTGAGTGTGCAAGTGTTGGTCGAATGTGGGGAAGGTTGTGATAGGGAATTTTGGCCAAGGGTGGTCATTTGGTTGTGCATATTCGGTTTTGAGAGGGGAGAGTGCCGAATTTTCTCTGGATTTCTTTTGAGAGTTTTTGCATTTTGGTATTTTTTTCTCTAGCATTTCGGGTCATTTCCTTCTCAATTCACCTTTATCGAATTCTCAGTCTCTTTCTTTTTCTTCTTCTTACCTTTCGTACATTCTTCTTTTCTTGCTAATAGCCTAAACACTGGGTTGGCCAATTCACTACTCCTCTTCCCATTTCTCTTCACACCTCGTTTGTCTCCTTTCCTTTTCTCTAAGCCGAATACCTACACTACTTTTTCTCTCGGTTTTTCTGTTAGCCGAACACAAACTTTCTTAAAACCTTGATTTTTCTTGCAGCCAATTACCCTATTATCTTGTGACCCATTCTTTTTCTGTTCTTCTCTAGTAAATTCTCATGGGTTAGGCTGAACACTCCTCATCTGCTAGACTAGCCATTTTCGATTGCACTACTGATAAGGGGAGTTGGTCGAGCACTCTTCGGTCCTATCATTCCTGGTAAGTCGATCTTCATAAAAACTTGCTAACAATATGGGTAGGTTGTGGTACCCTTCGTGCTCTTGTTTCGGAAGTTACCTTTTGTTAAGATGATGGTAGTTGTTTCTGTCTAACAAATTTTGATTACAATCCAGATCCTAGGCGAGGCGTGGATTTGGGTCTGAGCTACGAACATTGAGTGATTAGGGAACACTCTCATTCAGGCAAGGTAAGGAAGATATATTGGAGTGTGTGCTTTAAGGAGAGGGTTATTTTAGCAATTTAAGGCTAACAAGAGTTTTGATGGTTCTAGGTTGGTGTTCGCGAATTCAAGAAGCAATTCAGAGATTAAGGTGTGTAATCTCACACTCCTGTATGTTTTGATAATGCAATGATCTGTAAAGCGGCTAAAAGCCGAAATACCGAAAAGCCAAAATATTGGAATCCGAGATCACTCGAGCGTGTGAATGCTCATAGTGATAGACCGAGCCACGAACGTTGGCGATAGACCTTTGGGAGTGCCACGAACTTTCTCGTGGGCTTAGGTCGTAATGGGCCTTGTTGAGCCGAAGTGGGCTAAGTGGGCCCAGTGGGCTAATGGACCCACAGAGGCAAAATTCATAGTAAGTGCCAGGTGATAGATGCGGCTGCGAAGTTCGCAGAATCGTGACCGAAAATGGACTGAATGGGCCACACGAGTGTGTGGGCCCGCTTGGGCTGAAATTGGGCTTTAGGCTCAATTACACCATTTTGACCAAAAAAGGAACCTGTGTCGCTCGAGGCGACAGTAGGCTTCCGGAAAGGCCGGTAGATGACTAAATTACGGAAATACCCTCGAGTGGTAGATCACCGAATTACCCTTGGTGGGTAAATTACCGAATTACCCGTGGTGGGTAAATTATCGAAATACCCTCGAGGGGTAGATTACTGAAACACAAGTGGTGGGTAGATTACTGAATTACCCTTGGTGGGTAAATTATCGAATTACCCGTGGTGGGTAAATTACCGAATTACCCTTGTTGGGTAAATTACCAAAATACCCTCGAGGGGTAGATTACCGAAATACCCGTGGTGGGTAAATTATTGAATTACCCTTGTTGGGTAAATTACTGAAATACCCTCGAGGGGTAGATTACCGAAATACTCGTGGTGGGTATATTACCGAAATACCCTTGGTGGGTAAAATTACTGAAATACCCCGAGGAGTGAAATTACCGTTTTACCCCTAAATGACACAATAACCGTTATACCCTTAGAGGTAGTTTAAATGATGTTTATGTGATGTTTTTATAACTGTGTATGATTGTGATACACTGCATACATGTCATATTGCATTTGGTTGGGTTTTATGATTTGGAGAAAGTACCGTTATAGTGGCATCGCCGCATTTCCCATTCTAGTGGCATCGCCACATTTACCGTTATAGTGGCATCGCCATGTTTTCTGATTCTAGTGGCTCAGCCACGTATATCGATATTAGCAGTGTAACATCCTGGTTTAGGGCCTAGTCAAAATAGTGGTGCGAGACCACAAATCCAAGGGTTATAAATGAGTTATTGAGGTTTATGCCTTATATGCATGCTAGGGTGAAAGTTTCATGAAGCAATTTTGTGAAATTGTGGTTGAATTGGACTAAATTGCAAAAGTTGCAAAATGTATGTTTCTAGAAGATATATGTGTGAAATAGCTTCAGATTATTAATTAGAGGTCCTTAAATAGCAATTTATCCAAATTCTAACTTTTAGACAAAATGGGGCATGGATGAGTTAAAATTTGAATTTTATCAAAAAGGGCATTTTGGTCATTTAGTTATTAAATGAATAAATAGGTGAAAAGATGAAAAAAAATTCACTCATCTTCTTCCCCAAGCTGCCGAAAATTCCAATAGCCATTGTTAGGGCTCTTTCAATTTTTCAAGCTTGCTAGTAAGTGCTCCTAAGCCCGATTTTTGATATTCTTCGTATTTTTGAAGTCCTAGTAGCATGAGTAAGCTATTTTTAGCTATTTGGTGAGCTATTATGGATGTTCAAAAATGTACATATGCATGACATGCATGTATTTTGATGTTTTATGGAAGAATACGAAAGCTTGATGTAGTAGAAACATCTTTTGCTAAGTGATTTTCCATGAAAATGCATGTAGGGACTAGTTTGTGAAAAACTTTAGTTTGGTCATACATGTGTGATTTAGTGAGAATTGATGAATGCTTTAGTTGAGTAAGTGGTTCGGCTAAGCATGAAAGACTATAAAGTGGAATAAAAATCACTTTACGAGCCTTGGGGCTAAAGTATAAATATGAGAAAGTTTAGGGGCAAAATAGTAATTTTGCTAAAGTATGAAATGTGGGTCAATTTAGTCAATGTGTGTATTGAATAAGCTGATTTATTCATTATAGATCAAGAAAGACGGCTTGGATCGTGAACAGAGGCAAAAGCAAGGTGGTGGACTAAATTGCATATTTCTATACTTTTGAGTATCAAGGTAAGTCTATGCACAAATAATGCATTCATACTTACAATTTGTTAATGTTGGCTAGTGTGTAGCATGTTTGAGAACCTATGTGGAATGAATGTATGATCGGGAATGATTGAGGACCTATGTGGTTTAAGTAGAATGATTAAGTAAGTAGACTTGTGCATGTGTTGTGATAATGCTAGATGGTGGGCTAAGTGTGATACCATCCTAATGCATATTGACGATGAGCTGGCTAAGTGCGATGCTATCGTGAGGTATATCGATTAGTGGGCTAAGTGAGAAACCCCTATGATTACCTTTGTGGTAGGCTAAGTGCGATGCCACCTTATTAATCGATTATGGTGTGCTAAGTGCGAAACCACCGAGACATTTGCTGTGTGGGTTAACTGTGTGGATTTGCCATGTGATTGCATTATTGAGTAAAATAGTTGTGTGGATGTATTATTAAGTTAATTAGCTGTGTGGATGAATTATTGAGAAATAATTATTTATTATTATCTAAAGTTGTCATTTTCACTGACCACTCAGCTCTTCGTTATCTATTAACTAAACCTAATACGAAACCACGACTCATAAGATGGATTTTACTTTTACAAGAATTTGATTTGGAAATACAGGATAAGAAAGGAGCTGAGAACCTTGCAGCTGATCACCTCTCTAGACTCAAAAACCCCCATATCGAAGAGCTAAATGAAGGAGAGATAAACGATTCATTCCCAGAAGAACAACTCTTTTCGATAACTCATTCTGAGGTACCATGGTTTGCGGATATTGCGAATTATTTAGCCACTAACATCTTGCCAAAAAAATTAACACATCACCAAAAGAAGCGATTCTTTGCTAATGCAAAAAACTATTTTTGGGAAGATCCCTTTCTTTTCCGAATATGTGCAGATCAGGTAATTCGAAGATGCGTTACAAGGACAGAAGCAAGTAAGATTATAGAACATTTCCATTCAGGACCTTCAGGAGGACACTACAGTGGCATTAAGACAACACATAAGATACTCGAATCAGGTTTTTATTGGCCCACTCTATTCAAGGATGCCAACAGGTATGTCGCTTCATGTGATAAATGTCAAAGAACAGGTAATGTCTCTAAACGTGATGAAATGCCTCAAACATATATGCTATCATGTGAAATATTTGATGTATGGGGTATTGATTTTATGGGGCCATTCCCTAGTTCATTCGGAAATAAATACATCCTAGTGGCAGTTGATTACATGTCAAAATGGGTGGAAGCGGAAGCTCTACCTACTAATGATGCTAGAGTAGTAGTTAAGTTCCTCAAGAAACTATTCTCTCGATTTGGAACGCCTAGAGCTATCATTAGTGATAGGGGCACTCATTTCTGTAATACTAAATTTGACAAAGTCTTAAAAAAGTATGGAGTACACCAAAGGATAGCTACCCCATATCACCCTCAAACCAGTTGGCAAGTTGAAGTAGCAAACCGAGAACTTAAGCGCATTCTAGAAAAAATGGTTGAATCAAACAGAAAAGATTGGGCATTAAAAGTAGATGATGCCTTATGGGCCTATAGAACAGATTTAAAACCCCTCTAGGGACATCCCCATACAAACTTGTATACGGGAAAAGCTGTCATCTACCATTCGAGTTAGAACATAAAGCTTTTTGGGCCATAAAGTTTTTAAATTTTGATCTTAGCAACTGCAGAAAGAAAAGAATGATGCGGATGAGCGAGGCTAGACGAATGGAGAGTGAGGCCTCTGAGAACTCGAAACTATAGAAAGAGGAAACTAAGCGGCCCACGGCGCTCGCCTCTAAAAGTCGAAACAATTCAAGTAGGGGACTTGGTCCTCTTTGTACAAATCAAGGCTTAAATTATTTCTGGGAAGTGAAATCGAGATGGTCGGGCCCATTCATGATCAAAACAATTTTCCATACGGCACAATCGAGGTAACTCACCCCACTAAGGGCACATTCAAGGTAAATGGTCACCGACTCAAAATTTATAATGGTGCAGATTTTGATATGAGAGAGGAGCTTCTGCTCCAGGAACCTTCATTTAGAACCGAAAACAGGGAAAGTCTAGCTTAAGACTATAACCAAGCGCTTCTCGGGAGCAACCCGAGCACTAACTTCCTAACATTATACTTTAAGCTGCTCGATATCTAACTTCATACTAATTAATCTAATAAAGTGCGAGGTTTTAGACCACGGGGCCTTACACACGGCGTGCGTGGTGTCGCGTATGCGGAAGCCATATGATAAACCATAGGCGTGCCAGCGGCCGTGCACGACAAAGAAATATCTTTTTCCTCAACACGGGCTGCGATAATATCCCACGCCCGTGCCGACTACCCGTGCGAGGTTACTGACTTATTAAGCACAGACTAAACACGATCATGCCTACTAACTGTGTGAGGTTACTGACTTATCAAGCACGGGCGTGTCATAAGCAACACGGCCGTGGAAAATCCACCTTAACGCGCCTAAAATTCGAAATCGCGAAAAACACGGGCATTTTAAAACAGAACACAGGCGTGGCGATTCCCCGTGTCCCCTCCCCTATTTAACCAAATTAAACCGTCACTTTCCCAAAAACCAACCCTAAAATCTGTTTTCAGCACTCCTCCTCCAAAAATTTGGCCACACCCATATTTACCACCTTACTAAAACCTCCTCAACTCTCATTTCATCCCCAAAAACCTTACAAAAACCATTCGCACGCCTTCACCACCGCAGTGCTGCCGAAATGCCACGCCCCTGCCACCACCGTGTTCGTGCTGCAAACTCGCGCCACCACCGTGCTCACTTGCCTGCTCGAAAGCTTTACACCATCAAAATCCCTGCCCTTTTTCTTGACTTAAAACTTGATAAACATTATGTCACTTTGCTTCATTATTCATCTTTTGTTTAGTTTTAGTATAAAAGAATGATTTCTATTTAGGAACTTGTCTCAAAAATATTTATCGTGATGAATTGGTTGCTATTTGTTAGAGTTCATGTTCATTTTAGGAATAAATTCTTGCATTTTAGAACTAATAAGATCGATACATTTCTTTGCTTGAAAATAATCATCTGCTGATGATTAACATGCTTAAGATTCTAATCTGTTCAAATTTTGCTCGATTTAGCGTAGAATATTCGGATATATTATTGTTGAGAATCGATCAAAAGAACTTGCTTTATATTTTATTACTAATTTCGGTACCATGTCATCATCGCGACCCAAACGATCCACACCGCCCCAACCAAGAAAAACGAAAGGGGCCCGGATCATCTTCAAAGCAAGTGCCTCTTCCGATATAATGCACACCAATTCCTCCAATTTTCTCGGGAAGCTCGAAAAGAGCATTACAACACCTTCTGCAACGACCCTCGGCACCGGTGAGGTGCATTGATCGGGCGCTCGTGGAATAGGTCGGGCTAGCAGCCGACATTCGGGCCCTTATCTCGACCGAGCCATGGGAGCAATTTTTCTCTATCATCGAGCCCACATATTTGGAACTCACTCTCGAGCTTTGCACCACTTTTACCTTACAAACAGTGATGGCCCAATATGACGACCCAGGCATAGTCCAATTCCGGTTAGGGGGCACGGTATGTCGACTGAGCGTACAACAATTCGGCACAGCACTCGGACTCTATACGGAGGAGTTTATAGCAGACAATCCACTCTCCGAAAGTTAGACCGTCAACTCCATCAGCACCCCTTATCTGCTGGCGCGCACTTAGCACCCACCACGAATGTCTACGACCCCAGTCGCACGAAGGCAACAGCCCTTAGCCCACCCCTACGGTATATTCACGCCATTCTCGCTCACACCATCATGGGACGACGTGAAAGCACAGGTGTGGTAAACAAGCACGATGTCTACTACCTATCGTGCATGTCAGAAGGGCACGTTTTCGATCTGGCATACTTCATCGCCTGTGCAATTCAACATCAGACAGAGCCGCACAGGAATGGGATTTTATCGATGGGGCCATACATAACATGATTGGCTCGACACTTTGGTCTTCTCAACACAGATTCACAAATCTCTTCACTCACATTGATGGGACAGATGATACCTCAGGGCATCCAGACGATGCTACACATGAGGATGATTCAATATCGTCGGGGGACCGACCCTCCTCAGTACGGATTAGTGAAACCCACAAATGAGGGGGAGCCCGAGGACATTACTGATGATGTCCCACCACCATCACAGGAGGCACCGATTTCGAGCCAGCGGCCATCCCATGCAGCAACTTCATTGGCGGATATCTCTGCATGCCTAGACCAGTATTACGTTGACAACACTCGACGATTTGATAGGTTGGAGGCCACCCTCCAACAGATATGCCAGCACCTCCATATCTCATCGCCGCCTCAACCACCCAGCAACCCAGCTGATGATGAGGAACTTTGAGTCCCTACATTTTTTTTTGTTTTATTTTCTTTATTTTAAGTTCTGTTGTTTTAATCTAAACTTTTTTGACTTTTATATTTCATAACTTTATTCATGTTTTTATTGGCTATCTAACCATAGAATCCTCGCTAACAAACACTTGCTTAAATCACCTTTACGACATCTAACGATGACTTCGCAGAACAAACATATTTAATTTATCACTCAAGGAACGAAACATCGTTTCTACACACGCTCATCTCAATAAGTCAAGTTTCCACATCATCATACAAGGATGCCATCCAAAAATTCAGGGAGTTTCACTTCTTCCCATATCTTATGATTTTATAATGATATTATCTATCTTTGTACATTGAGGGCATTGTACATCTTAAGTGTGAAATTTGAATCTTAGGCGTAGTACCAAACTTTTTCATTATTCTCAATATCCCCAATTTAGTCTTGTTTGAAAGTAATTTTCTCATATTACTAATTAGGATGAAATTTCTGATGATTTATGATTTTTATTGATATGTTTTAGATTAAGTCATTGATAATTGTGCATTGATAATTAAATTCTAAGAATACTAGAGAATCAAGCATAATAAGTCTATTTTTCTGAATTAAAAATTTTCTAGGTCGTCTACCTGAATTTAAATATTACCTTGAAATTTGATATTTACAAGGTTGATGTCAAAAATACCCATAAGTTTTGTGAGTTTTTGAGCCTTATAGAGCATATATTCTTTTTCTTGCTCACTTTATTGATTATGAGTATGTCAACATTGATCTGTTATTCTAGAACTTGCATCGATTATACATGTCGAGACCACACTTTTGATTTGATATACAGAGATGATAAAGGCACCTAGGTTTTAACCCACTAACTCCATTAAAAGCCTACCTTCAAAAATTAACCCCTAGTGAACCCCTTTTAATCCTAAGAACCCTATTTATTGACTCACCCACTTATATTAACCCAAAACCCTTTGTAATTGTTATCACCATTCTTTCTAACTACCCCTATATCGAGATTTGATCTGATTAGTTGCCTAATTATGAATTTTAGTAATTTATCCTTTCTTATGTATTTATTATGTACTTAAAAAAAAGAACGACGAAGTATATTCATTATTAGTTATGTGATTAAACGAGCTTATACATTTATTTAAATTCCAAATATCGAAGAAGAAGCTCGTATTATTAGTATTATTAGTTTTCAATTGATGTAATTATTATTATTAGTTCATTAGTTCTTAGTTAGGTAATTTGTCAATTCAATCTCGATTCTAACCCTCTAATTCACCCTTATTCCACACCTTAACCCTAGCCCCAATTACAACCCTAATAAAGACCTTTTGATTTGTGTTTCATCTCATATTTCAAATGGTGGAGATTTGATTTTCATGCAAGCCTATGGGATTAACTCTTCATGTTTGACTTTTGAGTGCCTAAATTTTGAACCTTAAACACTTTGAGTGATTTGAGTGAATCTTTAGTGAGGATGTCAATCCTTGACATTTTCAAATCAGAGGTAATTATTTAGATGAAGTGAAACACCTATGTTTTGTGCTACAAAATACAAGGCTTATAGTGTTTGAATTTTTAGGACACTTTGAGTTGAATTATCCATGTATAAATTATCCCTGAATTATGATGAGACACTATCAATGACTATTATGAATTATAGGAAGTTTGTTTTAATTGTAGTGAGAATTTTGCTCGAGGATAAGCAAAAGCTTAAGTGTGGGGGTATTTGATAAACCGAAATAGCAACATATTTTAGGCCCACATTTAGTATGCTTTTGGATGATTTATCCCTTATTTTATGTAAAAAGGTGCTCTTAATCCTTTCTTTTCATGTCTTATACTCAGGAAAGCACCCAAGGATAAAAAGAACAAGAAACGGGCTCAAAACGGGCTAAAACGGGCCAAAGAGGAAATCGACACGGCCTGGACTTGGACCCACACGGCCTTGCCAAGTCAATCATCTAGAACACGGTCTAACCCCGACTCACACGGCCGTGTCTCATTAAAGAAATCCGAACACGGCCTGGCCACGATTCACACGGGCGTGCACCATGGTCGTGCCTCTGCCGTGGAGAAGAGCAATTTCATTCGGGAAAGGATACTTAGGGAGAAAGAAACATATTTCAAAAGCCTATAAATACACCCTAAGTATGACCTAAGGGGGGGCCCAAAGCCATCGTCTAGGGGCGTCGTGCTAGGCTAGAGAAGGCATATTTGTGGGGATTCACTCAGGGATAGCCAGTTGATCCATCTCAAGAAGCCAGAATTATGCTCAAGACGGATGATCTTTCCTTCAATTCCTCCAGGGGATTTTAGGGATTTCTTATGTTTTGTTTTATCTTTTCTCTTGAGATGTTTTCCTTTATTGTTATGAACTAAACCCTTCGGATACCCAAATGGGATGAAACCTATGATGAATCTTGTTATTGTTTTCTGAATTATATGATAAATACTTAGTTTGTTCTTAATTATGTGAGCTTAATCCAAATTTAATGTGCTTAGGTGGAGGAGGAATAGACCCTGTGTAACATCCCGAAATTGGGCCTAGTAAGATTGGGCCTTGGGCTTTAGGAAAAATTTGAGTATCATCTTGTTACTTGTGTTAATTCAGGTATGAATTTTTGTGTGTTAGCATAGTCTTGTGAAGGCTTGATTCTATTTAGGAAGATAGAATAATTTTTAGTATGGTTTATTTAATGAAGTGGATTAAGTGAACTTAGTACTTAAGTTAAGTTAAGTGTTAAATTAAACACAAGAGGAGTTAGTGGCAAGATGGTTAGGATGCTTGAAGGGTTGCTTGAGGTTAGAAGTTCGAGTAGCATGATTAACTTTTTGGGAGACATTATTTTCATCCTAGTATTTATGGACTGGTCAACCTTTATTTATGATAGGTTGAACTCTCAACTTTTGGAAAGTTGAATATTGGTTTAAGGAAAGCATGAAATTGGGGATAAGAATCTTAAGAATTAAGGAAGGATGGGGGACAAAAGGCTTGAATGTTGGAGAGTGTTTTGGAAACTCTATTATGGCCTTTAGTTCATGTATGTGGACGGCATTTTGGTCTAGGGGAGGGCTTGACCGATTTTTGATGGAGGCTTTGGTAGGTTAGTAGCTAGTTGGCCATTTCCCTAAGCATTTGAACACCAATTTCTTTTCTCTCCACAAACACTCCCTATAGCCGAATGTGTCTTGGAAATAAGGTGAGTTTTTGGTATTAGTTTTGGCCTTCGATTTTTGTTTTGGTGTCATAACCGAAAATCCTTTTTAGTTTTTGCAAATTTCTCCCTAGTACATCAAAGTGTAACAAAAACCAAAATCATCATAGTGCTTGGCCGAATCTCTTTTGTTCACAACTTCTTTTCTATTCTTGTCATACTTGTTCAAAACCCACTTTTCTTTTATTTTCTCTGGACCGAAACTTTCTTCTCCCCATTTCTCTTTTTCTTTCTTCCACTTTTGCTCAAACCGAAAACATCTCTCTCTCATTTCAATTTCTTTCTTTCTTTTCCTTTTTCCTTTCTCTTTCTCCACTCTAGCCGAATCCTTTTTGTTGTTACAAATCAACCATATTGCCGAAACTTCCCATACTTTTTTTTTGTATTGTCTTAGCCGAATATCAATAAGGGTAGGTCTTCATTTGGTTTTCTTCAATCGGTTTTGGAAGATAGGTAAGTGTTCATGGCCGTATTTCCTTTCTCTTTTCTATGTCATTTTTTTTAGGGCAAAGGCCACTTTCTAATGCTTTTTGGTATAGAGGCCGAAACTAATATGGTTCCATTTAAGGATTTTCGCAGATTTTTAGGTGCAAACGTGTGATCTCGGGTTTTAGCCGACTGTGCCAAAAAGGTGCGTAGTTATCGCACTGTCTCTTGATTCTGTGTATGTGTTATATTTATGTATATGTGATATGATGTTAATGGTAGCCAAATTAAGGGCTAAGTTTGTGAATACCCGTGGTGGGTGATCGAATACTCAGGTCAGTGAATTACGATATTAAATGATCATTGATGAATATATGAAATGTGATGGCATGTGATGCATTATTGTTCAAGTGATATGTTGCCATGATACACACATATATATATGCATGGGACTTGGGATGTGACTATCGAAGGAAAGGGTGTACTTTATGTACGTGGTCCGATGTTAGCCTTGTGCTTACATTGGCGCTTGATGTTAGCTATGTGCTTCATCAAGGGAGGTGTTGGATAGGTGCCCATCTCGGCGGTTGATAGCCGTGGTGCATCACCGTGGATTAATTGATATGTGGGATCACTTATGTGATCGGTGGCTTAGCCACGGCCTTGAGCGACAAGTCCGCCGAGGTAAGTTATGTGGGATCACTTAGGTGATCGGTGGATTAGCCACGGCCTTGGGCGGCGGTGTGCCGAGGTTGGTGTAATGGATGGAACTAGGTTGGGTTGGGCTTCATTTTGCATAATTTTGTATGTGGATCAGTGGATATGGGCCAAGCCCATATGTGGGGACATGTGTATTAACTATGCACCGAGTCTATTGACTCACCCAATTTTCTCAAACCTTACAGTGATGCATAAAGCTTGGACCGGGTTGGAGTGGATACGAGGTGGCCCATGCGAGAGTTATTTTCCTTATTTTATATTATATATATATTTTCAGAATTTGCGAATATTTGGTTATTGTAATAAGGGCCATTTAAAGGTTTTGAAGTTTATTATTATGTTTTAAAGTGGATTGACTATTTTTATTATTTGGATATGTTTTATTTTTAGCAACTCATATCTTAAAGATATATGTTAAAATTACAAATCGAAGGATTTGTAACAACTTGATTTTATTTGGATTTATAAATATACAATGTTTTATTAAAGACAATAAATTTTTTTTATGTTTTCACTCTAAGTCAAAATATTTTTCAAATGTTTTCCGCAGTGGCATTCTAAATTCGGCCGTGGCGTATGGGCCGGGTTTGGGGTGTTACAGGTTGGTATCAGAGCCCGGTTCAAAACTCGACTTTGTGGATTTTGGGTCCAAAACATTTTCAAAGATGGGCTTTCATAAATTTTTCAGGTTTATTCTGGCATGGCACCTGTATCTCCAACCCGAAGTCCACCAGGTAAGTACCTCTGACTATTGAAGTGATTTATATATGTGAATGTTATGGGCTTATTTGGGCTCGTAAATTAGAATATTAGGACTATTGGACCGTAGGGGCTAGTGCACTCAAACACATGCATAAGACTTAAAGAACAATTGAACAAACTCGTGACTAAGTCGCGAGCTAGGTGTGGCAACCATTGTGCGCATGTCAGGAGTGGATTCAAGAAGAGCTTGGTATTTAAGCGATCCGAGTGACTCACCTCCTCTTTACTCGAATCCTACCACAGTGCGTAGCTACGGTTCACCCTAACCAAGAGGACCTATTCACGGGCTAAACTCGATAACTAAAACCCGAAAGGGGCTAGCCATACTGCTTTTTATAAAGATCTTAGTTTTAAATTTACCAAATTACCCTCTGATTTATAAAATCCTTTTAGACTTGAGAATTTTTCGAAATACACTAGATTTGCAAAATTACTAAAATACCCCTGAGAGGTAAAATTACGAAAATGCCCCTGGTTTATAAAATTACCATGTTACCCTTGACTTTTATGAAAATATTCTTACTTTACAAAATACCAAAACCCCCTGCTTTGCAAAATGCTAAGATACCTTGATTTGGAAAATTTACAAAATAACCCCGATTTCTGAAATTTTTGCAATACCATTGATTTGGAAGAATTTTCAAAATAACTTCGAGATTTGTATATTTTGGAATGCCTTTGTTTTGTAAAGATTATTTTCGAGTTGACCTCAATTTATTACTTAAAATACCCTTGTAGGAAAAATGACGAAATTACCCCCAGGTTGGGAATGGTCAGAAATACCTATAATGATGTGTTGAATGTTGTGGATGAATGTGAGTGTGATTCTCTGAATTAGAATAGTGAACTTGAACTAGAAATTTTGATTGATCGAAAGAAAAACTTCTGAAAACTTCGTTTCATAAAATAGTTCGCGCATAAACAAGTGGAACAAAAGTATTAACGCATAAAACTTCTTAATCAGATTAAATCGCGATGTTAGATATGAGTTCTAGGGGACGTGGTTGTAGTGGACGCGGTAGAAGCAAAATGGCTGTGTCGGAACCATCACTAGTGAAGTATCTAAAACCTTGAGTGTGAACTTAGAGACCGTGCATAGAAATATGTTAGTTTTATTAAGATCAGAGTGCGCAGCAAAAATGTAGTGTGGTGAGTAAGGATGCACGACTGTTAGTTAATTGAAAATTTCGAGGACGAAATTATTTTAAGGAGGGTAGAACTCTAACATCCCGAAATTGGGCCTAGTAAGATTGGGCCTTGGGCTTTAGGAAAAATTTGAGTATCATCTTGTTGCTTGTGTTAATTCAGGTATGAATTTTTGTGTGTTAGCATAGTCTTGTGAAGGCTTGATTCTATTTAGGAAGATAGAATAATTTTTAGTATGGTTTATTTAATGAAGTGGATTAAGTGAACTTAGTACTTAAGTTAAGTTAAGTGTTAAATTAAACACAAGAGGAGTTAGTGGCAAGATGGTTAGGATGCTTGAAGGGTTGCTTGAGGTTAGAAGTTCGAGTAGCATGATTAACTTTTTGGGAGACATTATTTTCATCCTAGTATTTATGGACGGTCAACCTTTATTTATGATAGGTTGAACTCTCAACTTTTGGAAAGTTGAATATTGGTTTAAGGAAAGCATGAAATTGAGGATAAGAATCTTAAGAATTAAGGAAGGATGGGGGGACAAAAGGCTTGAATGTTGGAGAGTGTTTTGGAAACTCTATTATGGCCTTTAGTTCATGTATGTGGACGGCATTTTGGTCTAGGGGTGGGCTTGACCGATTTTTGATGGAGGCTTTGGTAGGTTAGTAGCTAGTTGGCCATTTTCCTAAGCATTTGAACACCAATTTCTTTTCTCTCCACAAACACTCCCTATAGCCGAATGTGTCTTGGACATAATGTGAGTTTTTGGTATTAGTTTTGGCCTTCGATTTTTGTTTTGGTGTCATAACCGAAAATCCTTTTTAGTTTTTACAAATTTCTCCCTAGTACATCAAAGTGTAACAAAAACCGAAATCATCATAGTGCTTGGCCGAATCTCTTTTGTTCACAACTTCTTTTCTATTCTTGTCATACTTGTTCAAAACCCACTTTTCTTTTATTTTCTCTGGACCGAAACTTTCTTCTCCCCATTTCTCTTTTCTTTCTTCCACTTTTGCTCAAACCAAAAACATCTCTCTCTCATTTCAATTTCTTTCTTTCTTTTCCTTTTTCCTTTCTCTTTCTCCACTCTAGCCGAATCCTTTTGTTGTTACAAATCAACCATATTGCCGAAACTTCCCATACTTTTTTTTTTATTGTCTTAGCCGAATATCAATAAGGGTAGGTCTTCATTTGGTTTTCTTCAATCGGTTTTGGAAGATAGGTAAGTGTTCATGGCCGTATTTCCTTTCTCTTTCTATGTCATTTTTTAGGCAAAGGCCACTTTCTAATGCTTTTTGGTATAGAGGCCAAAACTAATATGGTTCCATTTAGGGATTTCTGCAGATTTTTAGGTGCAAACGTGTGATCTCGGGTTTTAGCCAACTGTGCCAAAAAGGTGCATAGTTATCGCACTGTCTCTTGATTGTGTGTATGTGTTATATTTATGTATATGTGATATGATGTTAATGGTAGCCGAATTAAGGGCTAAGTTTGTGAATACCCGTGGTGGGTGATCGAATACTCAGGTCAGTGAATTACGATATTAAATGATCATTGATGAATATATGAAATGTGATGGCATGTGATGCATTATTGTTCAAGTGATATGTTGCCATGATACACACATATATATATGCATGGGACTTGGGATGTGACTATCGAAGGAAAGGGTGTACTTTATGTACGTGGTTCGATGTTAGCCTTGTGCTATATTGGCGCTTGATGTTAGCTATGTGCTTCATCAAGGGAGGTGTTGGCTAGGCGCCCATCTCGGCGGTTGATAGCTGTGTGCATCACCGTGGATTAATTGATATGTGGGATCACTTATGTGATCGGTGGCTTAGCCACGGCCTTGAGCAGCAAGTCTGCCGAGGTAAGTTATGTGGGATCACTTTGGTGATCGGTGGATTAGCCACGGCCTTGGGCGGCAGGTGTGCCGAGGTTGGTGTAATGGATGGAACTAGGTTGGGTTGGGCTTCATTTTGCATAATTTTGTATGTGGACTGTGTGGATATGGGCCAAGCCCATATGTGGGGACATGTGTATTAACTATGCACTGGGTCTGTTGACTCACCCAATTTTTCTCAAACCTTACAGGTGATGCATAAAGCTTGGACCGGGTTGGACTGGATACGAGGTGGCCTATGCAGAAGTTATTTTCCTTATTTTATATTATATATATATATTCAGAATTTGCGAATATTTGGTTATTGTAATAAGGGCCATTTAAAGGTTTTGAAGTTTATTATTATGTTTTAAAGTGGATTGACTATTTTTATTATTTGGATATGTTTTATTTTTAGCAACTCATATCTTAAAGATATATGTTAAAATTACAAATCGAAGGATTTGTAACAACTTGATTTTATTTGGATTTATAAATATACAATGTTTTATTGAAGACAATAAATTTTTTTTATGTTTTCACTCTAAGTCAAAATATTTTTCAAATGTTTTCCGTAGTGGCATTCTAAATTCGGCCGTGGCGTATGGGCCGGGTTTGGGGTGTTACACCCTGCCTAAGAGTAGACCAAACATAATTAAGTGGAGTTGATCGCACACCTAGAGATAGGGTGACGAGATTTTGCCGGATTAGGGTGAAACCTAATATGGGAATCCATAGTTCGATTTACTGCTATTCTAGGGGGTTATTATAAGAGAACGAGAGTTCCACTAATTAACCTAGGGTTAGAATTTATTCGCCTCGAGAGAGGGTTTAATATACATTAGGGAGTCTTACGGATCAAACTAAGTGAATAAATCGTATGGTTCAGTGTTAGATAACAAGTGAAGTCTAGGTGGATTCTTCCTAGGGTATCATCTAAATCAACTGAGTTTTTCCCAAGATATTTTCCAAATTCATTCTTCTTTGTCTTAGAGTCTTTAGTTTAGTAGTTAATTAATTTAGATTAGATAAACAATCTCTCTTTATTTTTAGGCTAGATAATAAAAAGAAAGTTAGTATTAGTACTTTTAGTTCCTTTGGGTTCGATAATCCGGTCTTGCCTAAGCTATACTACTGTTCGATAGGTGCACTTGCCTCAATCATTGTCAGAGTTAGTTTCCAGGTTCGATCATTCTTTTTATAAAATTTAAAGCTCTGATTCACAGCGATCAGTGGGAGACCTCATTTGGGAGAGTGCTAGAAAAGAACTGGGGGGTGTTTTTGATGTGGGTCCAAGGATCATCAGTTTAGAAATTGTCCTCGGGAGCCTGTTCAGATGCAAGCGGCAGGTCAGGGCTATGTGCAGCCAGGGAGAGGTGGTCAATAGCCACCGAGAGGCCGTGGTCCACTCAGAGGGGGAAATAGGTTTAGATAGGGTCGAGGAGCACCGGGTAGAGGTGCTGGTAACACAGAAGTGAGACAACCAGCGTTGGTGTATGTTGCTCGGTGCTGAGAGGATGGCGACGCACCTGACGTCATAACTGGTACGTTCCTTATTCATAATGTACCGTATACAGCTTTAATTGATATTGGGTCTACGCATTCGTATGTTGCATGTACTGTGTCTGAAACTTTGGGCATACAGTTCGAACTTACTGACAGGGATATGTCTGTGATTAGTCCACTGGGACAATCGGTTAGGGTGAACAAACTGTTTAGAAATGTGCCCCTAGAGGTTCAAGGGGTTGTCTTTCCGGCGAATTTAATGGAACTTCCGTTTGGCGAGTTCGATCTCATTTTGGGCATGGATTGTAACACCCCTTACCCGAGTTTTATGCCAGAATCGGGCCCGAGGTGTTACCAAACTCAAACCACTTGATCGCCACTTAAGCTCGTCGTAACTACTCTCTAAAGTCATCTCAACAACCTCATTCTCGACTTACGAGACCTCACTCATACACACGAGGGCTCTCGAGACTAAACCAAAACTTTTTCCAATCTTAAAATTTTTCTCTTTTATACAGGTCTCACACGCCCGTGCAAGATTAGACACGCCCGTGCATGGACACACACGCCCATGTCCCCAAACCGTGTCTAAAACCCCAGCATTCTGCCAATGCCCACGGCCAAGGTACACGCTCGTGCTTACCACCCGTGGTGCACACTGACTACGTTAACACAGCCTAGAGTCTAGACACACGCCCGTGTGGCTAGCTCGTGGCCAACACTGATTAATCCCACACGCCCTAGGCACACGCCCATGTGACTAGTCCGTGGTCTAATCTGACTTAAAATGTTAACATGTAGAGGACGCACAGCCAAAGCACATGCCCGTGGGCTGACCGTGTGATCGCTGTGAAGCCAGAGTTTTAAATTTATAAAGATAATGATCGAACCTGGAAACTAACTATGACAACGATTGAGGCAAGCACACCTATCGAACAGTAGTATAGTTTAGGCAAGACTGGATTGTCGAACCCAAAGGAACTAAAAGTACTAATACTAACTTTCTTTCTATTATTTAGCCTAAGAATTAAGCGAATGGTTGTTTAATCTAAATTAATTAACTACTAAAACTAAAGACTCTAAGACAAAGAAGAATGAATTTGGGAAAATAACTTGAGGAAAAACCAATTGATTAAGATGACACCCAAGGAAGAATCCACCTAAACTTCACTTGTTATCTAACTCTGAACCAGACGATTTATTCATTTGACTTGATCCGTAGGATTCCCTAATTTATTTTAAACCCTCTCTCGAGGCTAATAACATCTAACCCTAGGTTGATTAATTAAAATCTCTTTCTAATTAAAACCCCTAGAATTGCATTAACTCGATCTATGGACTCCCGTATTAGGTTTCACCCTAATCTGGCAACGCTTCGTCACCCTATCTCTAGGCGCGCGATCAACTCCGCTTAACTATGCTAGATCTACTCTTAGGCAGGGACTTTTGCTCCTCCACCTAAGCACATCCAACTTGAATTAATATTCGCGAAATATCAACACAAGAATTAAGAACACATAATTAAGAACAAATCAAATATTTATCATATAGTTCAGCAAACGATAACAAGATTCATCTAAGTCTCATCCCCCTCAGGTATCTGAGGGTTTAGTTCATAACAATAAAGGAAAACATCTCAGAAGAAAAGATAAAACAGAACATAAGAAATCCCTAAAACCTCCTGAAGGATTTGAAGAGGAGATCCTCCGTCTTGAGTAGAATTCTGGCTTCTTGAGATGGATCAACTGGCTATCCCCGAGCGAATTCCCACAAATCTGCCTTTTCTGGCCTAGCAAGACGCCTCTAAATGGTAGCTTTAGGCTCCCATCGACTCCCCCCTTTTAGGTCATACTTAGGGTTTATTTATAGGCTTTTGGAATGTGTTTCTTTGCCCCTAAGTATCCAAATCTGATTGAAATTGCTCTTTTTCGCGGCAGGGACACGGCCATGGCACACGCCCGTGTGAATCGTCTTTAGGCCGTGTTCAGACTTCATTAATGAGGCACAGCCGCGTATTTCGTGGCCTATATCGTGTTTGAGATTATTGAGGAGGCACGGCCGTGTGGTCTTGGGCCCAGGCCGTGTTAAATTCATGTTTTGGCCCATTTGGCTCGTTTTAAGCCCGTTTCTTGTTCTTTTCATCCTCCGGTGCTTCCCTAAGTATAAAACATGAAAAGAAAGGATTAAGGGCACCTTTTTACATAAATCAAAGGATAAATCATCCAAAAGTATGCTAAATGTGGGATTAAAATATGTTACTTTTATGGTTCATCACATACCCCCACACTTAAGCTTTTGCTTGTCCTCAAGCAAAATTCTCAACTTACAATTAAAACGAACTTTCCATGATTCAATATTCCTATCAACAATGTCTCATCATAATTCATAGATAATTTATACATGGATAATTTAACTCAAAGAGTCCTAAAGATTCAAACAATCTAAGTCATACATTTGTAAACATAGGTGTTTCCCCTCATCTAAATAGTTACCTCTGATTCAAAACCTACAAGGGTTGACGTCCTCACTAAAGATTCACTCAAATCACTCGAAGTGTTTAAGGTTCAGAATTAAGCACTCAAATGTCAAACCTGAAAAGTTAATCCCATAAGCTTGCATGAAAATCAAATCTCCACCACTGTAATATGAGATGATGCATAAATCAAAAGGTGTTTGAAAGGGTTATAATGGGGCTTGGGTTTAAGGCGTGGTTAAAGGCTGAATTAGAGGGTTAGAATCGATATTGAATTGACAAATTACCTCACCAGAAACAATGAACTAAATAAAAGTAATTACATCAACTGAAAGCTAATAATACTAATAATACGAGCTTCTTCTTCAATATTTGGAATTCAAACGTATAAGATCACAAAACTAATAATGAATAATGAATATACTTTTTTTAAGAACAAATCATAAATACATAATAAAGGATAAATTACTGAAATAAAAAACATAGTTAGGCTATTAATCAAATCAAATCTCGATATAAGGGTAGTCAAAAGGAATGGTGATAACAAAAACAAAGGGTTTCTAGGTTAAAATTAGTGGGTGAGTCAATAAAAAAGGTTGTTAGGTTTAAACGGGGTTCACTAGGGGTTAATTATGAAGGTAGGTTTTTAGTGGAGTAAGTGGGTTAAATCCTAGGTGCCTTTATCATTTCAGTATATCAAATCAAAGGTGAGGTCTCGACATGTATAATCGATGCAAGTTCTAGAATAACAAATAAATTTTGACACACTTATAATCAATAAAGTGAGCAAGAAAAAGAATTTATGCTCTATAAGGCTCAAAAATCTCACAAAAATTATGGGTATTTTGATATCAACCTTGTAAATTTCAAACTTCAAAGTAATATTCAAATTCAGGTAGACAACCTAGAAAATTTTTAATTTCTGAAAAATAGACTTATCATGCTTGATTCTCTAGTGTTCTTAGAATTTAATTATCAATGCACAATTATCAATGACTTAATTTAAAACACATCAATAAATATCATGAATCATAGGAATTTCATTCTAATGATAATATGGGAAACTTACTTTAAGAAACAAGACATAATTCAGGATTTGAGAATAATGCAAAAAGTTTGGCACCTAATTTCACGAATTTGAGAATAATGAAAAAAAAGTTAGGCACCTTTTTAGGTTGTTCACCCCCCCACACTTAAGACGTACATTGCCCTCAATGTACAATGTTATATATATAGACAATTAAGAAATTCAAGAGATATGGAGAGAAGTGAAACTTCCTGAATTTTGGATGGATTCCTTGAGTCGGAGGTGACAGATGACTTATGTAGCAGTGAGTTACTCCTAGTGATTTGTTCGTTATTTTTTAGTGTACCATTGAAACTGCAAAGTCATCAGTTAGATGTCTAGGGGGCAGAATTAAACAAGTGTTTGTTAGTAATACTCTAAGGTTAGATAGCCAATGATAATATGAATAAAATAAGGGTATGAAACATAGAAGGCAAAAGAGTTTAAATTAAGACAAATAAAAATTAGAACGAAAGAACTAAAAATAAAGAAAAGAAAACTAAAAATAAGGAAAATAAAAGGGCTGAGAGGTCCTTATCATCAGCTGGGTCCTGCGGTGGTGTTGGTGAAGAGATGTGGAAGTGATGACAAATCTGCTGGAGGGTGGCCTCGATACTGTCAAAACGTTGAGCTGTGTCAGTGAATTACTGAGTAGAGTATTGCTCGAACTGAGTAAGGCATGCAGAAATGTCCGAAAGTGAAGCTGCTGCATGGGTGGGCTGCTGTCTCGGGAGTGGTGGCTCCTGTGGTGGTTGGTCATCATCAGTAATGTCCTCAGGCTCCTCCTCGTCAGTGGGGAGGGCTAATCGGCATTGAGGGGGATCAGTTCCACGTCGACGCTGGATCATCCTCATATGTAGCATCGTCTGAATGCCCTATGGGGCCATCTGCCCTATCAGTGTGAGTGAGGAGGTTTGTGCGTTGGTGTTTAGGAGCCCGAAATACCGAGCTAAGCGTGTGATGTAGAGACCCATAGATATGATCCCTCGCCGATGCTGCTCCGTTTGATGTTGAATAGCTCGGGCTATAAAATATGCTAGGTCGACAACATGTCCGTTTGACATGCACCATAGGTAGTAGGCGTCATGAGTATTGACGACGCCGGTGCTCTCCCGTCGACCTGTCAAAGTATGAGCCAAAATAGCGTGTGCGTACCTCAGAGACGGTGCCAGGGCCGTCGCTTTTAAGCGACTGGGGTCATAATCAAAGGAGTGGGTAGCTATCTTGTGCCAACATTGGGTGGGGCTGAAATGTATATGGCGATGCAACTCTAAAAGGTCATTCTCTGCTACGAAGTCGTCTGTATAAAGTCCTAAAGCAGCTCCGAACTGCGGCACGTTCAGCTGTCGTATAGTGCTGCCGAGACAAAATTGTATTGTGCCAGGATCATCGTAACGACTCATCACTGTTTGAAGTTGAAATGTTGAGTAGAGCTCCAAAGTGAGCTCTAGGTATGTGTGCTTGACAATGTTGAAGAATCGCTCCCACGGATCAGTGGTTAGGAGAGCTCATATGTCACTCTCAAGATGGACCTGCTCTAAAGCGGCCCAGTCGATACATCTGCTTGTTCCGAGGGGTCGCGCGCGAAGTAATTTATATCGGTCCTCTTGGATCCCTGGAAAAAATTTGGAGGAACGGATGGTGGACTTTGGTGGATGCGCTTGCGGTTGATGATCCGGGTCCTTTTCACTTTTTCGAGCTTGGTGCTGTTGTTCTCTTTCCTTGGGACGATGACCATTTTACCTGAGAGTATGAGTTATTCAAGTAATATTTCTATCACATATATTTTGGTCAATGATCACAATAGACTAAGACTTATAATAAGATTTTGCAATCATAGTATGAGTAAGCATAATGAACGATTCTTATTTAACTAGAGTAATCAGGATAGTACTTCAAAATGATAAAATCCTAAGGATTTAATCATTACTAATTCACAATAGTAATAAATATAAACTAAACTAAATGAAATTCTTAATGAAAAATTAGTTAAAAGAAAGAAAAGAAAAAAAATGGAAAAGATATAGTGAGTTTGTGACCAGTAGTAGAGTTTACGACGTGGACGAGCAGGACACGAGTGTGTAACGGAGGAGCACGGGTGTGTGCTGTAACAATTTCTGGGTACCACGGTGGTGGAGCGGACGTGGACTCTGCTAACACGGGCGTGGCTTCGGATTTTTGTGTTTATGAGAAAGGGAGAGGGTTGAGGAGGTGGTAGGAGGCAATGGGGATGAGTTTTGTGAGTGGTGGCCGGAGTGGGGGTAAGGATTTTGGGAGAAATCAGTTTAGGGTTATGACATTTGGGGAAGATGAGTGTCATGTTCTATATATAGGGGATCGGACACGGATAGGGGACACGCCCGTGCTCGATTTTTTTCAGCCCGTGCTTTTTGCAATTTTCAAATTTTGGGTGTGATCGGGGTGCTTGGCCATGGCTGTGGTTAAAGTGACACGCCCGTGTTCTTCTTTACACGGTTGTTCAGAACGGGCGTGTTGAGCCCGTGTTCTACAAGTCAGTATAGTCCACGGTTACTCAGCACGGGCGTGTCTAGCCCGTGTTTGGCAAGTCAGTATACTCCACGGTTGCTCAGCACGGGCGTGGGGCTATTGTCATTGCCCGTGTTGGGGATAAAAATTGCCTTTGTCGAGCACGGCTATAAGTACGCCCGTGTCTCATCCCATGGCTTCCACACGACCACGAGCACGCCCGTGTGTAAGGCCGTGTGGTCTAACACCTGCGCTTTATTGGATTAGTTAATATGGGATTAAATGCTAACAATTTAAGAATCTAATGTTAGTGAGGTTAGTGCTCGGGTTGCCTCCCGAGAAGTGCTCGTTTAAAGTCTTAAGCTAGACGTATCCTGTTTTCATTTCTAGAAGAAAGTTCACGGAGCTGAAGCTCCTCTCTCATATCCCTGAAATCCTCACCATTATAGATTTTGAGTCGATGACCATTTACCTTGAATGTGCCTTGAGTGGGATGAGTTACCTCTATTGTGCCATAGGGAAAGATTGTTTTAATCATGAATGGGCATGACCATCTTGATTTCAGTTTCCCATGAAACAATTTAAGCCTTGAGTTGTATAGCAGGACCAAGTCCCCTACTTCAAATTGTTTCGATTTCTTTAGACGAGCATCATGGCGTCGCTTTGTTTCCTCCTTGTATAGTTTCGATTTCTCGTAGGCATCAGCTCTCCATTCGTTTAGCTCGTTCATCTGCATCATTCTTTTCTTTCCTGCAGTTTTAAGATCGTAATTTAAAAATTTTATAGCCCAAAAAGCTTTGTGTTCTAACTCGAATGGTTGATGACAGCTTTTCCCGTAGACAAGTTTGTGTGGGGATGTTCCTAAAGGAGTTTTAAAGGCTATTCAATAGGCCCATAAAGTGTCATCTACTTTTATTTCCCAATCTTTTCAGTTTGATTCAACCGTTTTTTCTAGGATGCATTTAAGTTCTCGGTTTGCTACTTCAACTTGCCCACTGGTTTGAGGGTGATATGGGGTAGCTATCTTGTGGTGTACTCCATATTTATTTAAGATTTTGTCAAATTGAGTATTACAGAAATGAATGCCCCTATCACTAATGATAGCTCTAGGTGTTCCAAATCGAGAGAACAGTTTCTTGATAAACTTAACTACTACTCTAGCATCATTGGTAGGTAAAGCTTCAGCTTCCACCCATTTTGACATGTAATCAACTGCCACTAGGATGTATTTATTTCCAAATGAACTAGGGAATGGACCCATAAAATCAATACCCCATACATCAAATATTTCACATGATAGCATATATGTTTGAGGCATTTCATCACGTTTAGAAGCATTACCTGTTCTTTGGCATTTATCACACGAAGCGACATACCTGTTGACATCTTTGAATAGAATGGGCCAATAAAAACCTGATTTGAGTATTTTATGTGTCTTTGTCTTAATGCCACCAGTAGTGTCCTCCCCAAGGTCCCGAATGGCAATGTTTCAAGATTTTCTTGCTTCCGCCCTTGTAACGCATCTCCGAATTACTTGATCTCGCATATATGCGAAAAGAAAAGGATCTTCCCAAAAATAGTTTTTCGCATCGCAAGGAATCGTTTCTTTTGATGATGTGTTAACCTTTTAGGTAAGATGTTAGTCGCTAAATAATTCGCAATATCTGCAAACCATGGTACCTCGAAGTTTGTTATAGAAAAGAGTTGTTCTTCAGGGAACGAGTCGTTTATCTCTCTTTCGTCGAGCTCTTCGATATGTGGGTTTTCAAGCCCGAGAGGTGATCTCACGCAAGGTTTTCAGCTCCTTCTTATCCTGTATTTCCAAATCAAATTCTGTAAAAGTAAAATCCATCTTATGAGTCGAGGTTTTGCATCAGGTTTAGTTAAAAGATAACGAAGAGCGGAGTGATCAGTGTAAACGACAACTTTAGATAATACTAAATATTGTCTGAATTTATCAAATGCAAAGACCACAGCTAGTAATTCTTTTTCAGTGGTGGTATAATTTTCTTGCGCGGCTGTTAATGTCTTACTAGCGTAGTAGATTGGCTGGAAGTGCTTGTCTCTTCGCTGTCCTAAAACTGCACCTACTGCAAAATCACTTGCATCACACATTAGTTCAAAAGGAAGATTCCAATCGGGGGCAATTATAATTGGGGAATTTACTAACTTCTCTTTAAGGATATTAAATGCATCTAAACATTCCTGATTGAAATTAAAAGGTACATCTTTTTCTAGCAATTTCGTTAGAGGCTTAGCTATTTTAGAAAAATCTTTAATAAATCTTCTATAAAATCCTGCATGTCCTAAAAAGCTTCTAATAGCCTTAACTGAACTAGGAGGAGGTAATTTTTCTATGGTTTCGACCTTTGCTTTATCTACCTCGATTCCCTTACTAGAAATTTTATGTCCCAATACAATTCCTTCTTGCACCACAAAGTGACATTTTTTCCCAATTTAAAACAAGTTTTGTTTCTTCACATCTCATTAGAACTCGTTCTAAATTTTTAAGGCAAAGATGGAAAGAATTACCGAATACCGAAAAATCGTCCATGAATACCTCCATAATGTCTTCCACAAGTCCGTCAAAGATTGCCAACATGCAACGCTGAAAAGTAGCAGGAGTATTACATAATCCAAAAGGCATTCTACGATAAGCAAACGTACCGTATGGGCATGTGAATGTTGTTTTCTCTTGATCTTCAGGTGCTATTGGGATTTGGAAATAACTGAAAAGTCCATCTAGGAAGCAATAGTACATATGCCCAGATAACCTTTCTAACATTTGATCAATGAAGGGCAGAGGGAAGTGATCTTTTCTAGTGGCGTCGTTCAGCTTCCTATAATCAATGTAGACTCTCCAACCTGTGACTGTTCTGGTGGGAATTAGTTCATTCTTTTCGTTGGCTACCACCGTCATGCCTCCTTTCTTTGGAACAACCTGCACAGGACTTACCCAATTGCTGTCAGAAATAGGATAAATTATTCCAGCATCTAGAAGTTTAATTACCTCGACTTTCACAACTTCTTTTACTTTGGGATTCAATCGTCTTTGAGGTTGTACACATGGCTTGTATTCCTCTTCTATTAAAATTTTTTGGGTGCAAAACGATGGGCTTATCCCCTTAATGTCAGAGATTTTCCAAGCTATGGCTCTTTTATGTTCTCTTAGTACCATGTCGCGCTCTCTCTTTTCCTTGGGTTCTAATTCAAGAGATAATTACCGGTAGCGTAGAATTGTCCCCGAGGAATGCATACTCTAGGTGCTTCAGTAATTGTTTTAATTCTAATTTGGGCGGCTCATCCATGGAGGGTTTTTGTTTTGGTTCGTCATTGACTTTAATGCTCTCTTCTTTCGTATGTCTAGATAAAGATGTATTCAAATTCAGCTCGTCAACTTCATCTTCTTCCCCCTCTTCTTGAGTCAGGCACATTTCCATCGTGTCATCATGTATAATTTAATGTAATGAGTTTTGAATGATATGATCAGTGGTATCAACAAAATAACAGGAATCATCTTGTTCTCTAGAATATCGCATGGCATCATAAATTTGAAAAATAATTTCCTCCTCGCCTATCCTTAATGAAAGTTTTCCATCACCTACATCGATAACAGCCCTAGCAGTAGCTAAAAAAGGATGCCCTAAAATTAAGGGAACCTCAATGTCCTCATCCATGTCAAGCACAACAAAATCAACAGGGAAAATAAATTTATCAATTTTTACTAAGACATCTTCGATAACTCCTCTAGGATATTTAATAGATCTATTAGCTAACTGAATACACATCCTAGTGGGTTTTGGTTCCCCCAGATCTAGTTGTTTAAACATTTTATAAGGCATTAAATTAATACTGGTACCTAGATCAGCTAATTCTTTCTTAAAATTTAAACTACCAATTAAACATGGAATAATAAAACTTCCTGGGTCTTTTAATTTGGTTGGTAACTTGTTTTGGAGGATGGCTGAACATTCTTCATTAAGCTCCACTGTTGATATTTCTTCGAGCTTCCTTTTATTCGTCAGGAGTTCTTTTAAGAATTTTGCGTACGTCGGCATCTGTGAAATGGCCTCAACAAAGGGTAAGTTAATATGTATTTGTTTAAAAAGTTTAAGAAATTTACCGTATTGAGCATCTAATCGGTCTTTCTTTAACTTTGCTGGGTATGGGATTGGTGGTTTACTTTCTTTGCGCACTGGAGTTACATCCTCAACTCCCTCATCCTTTTCTTTGTTATCTTCATGTGGTATTTTCTTCTTTGGTTCGACTAACTCCCTTCCACTTCTCAGTGTAACTGCTTTTGCCTGTTCTATTCCTTTAGAAAAAATCTCTGATCGAATTTCAGAAACCATCTTAGTAAGTTATCCAACTGTGTTAGTAAGTTGTCCAACTGTCTTAGTGAGTTCCCCGACTTGGCTCTCGATCCCTTTAATTGATGCCTGTTGATTCTTAAGGGTGGTCTCAGTGTCTTGGAGACGGTTATCTGTAGCTGCCATGAATTTTGTCAGCATCTCTTCAAGGTTCGGCTTCTTCTTCTGTGGATAGGGCTGATTTTAAAAATTTTGAGGAGGTTGTTGTCTTTGATTTCCTTGTCCTCCCCATGAAAAATTTGGGCAGTTCCTCCAGCCTGGATTATAATTATTACTATAAGGGTTATTATTAGATCTGAAGTTGTTACCTATATAGTTCATCTGTTCGCTTTCTGTGCCCGGTTGGTAGGGTGGGTACTCAGGATTCGCCACAGTTCCACTTACGTCACACTGCATTACTGGATGTACCTGTGAAGAACACAAACTATCAAGCTTTTTATTCATCATCTCTACTTGTGTTGATAGCATGGTTACTGCATCGATGTTGAAAACTCCGGCTAATTTTGTTGGTTTGTACTTGTAACCTGCCACTTATAGTTATTCAGTGACATCTCTTCAATAAACTCGTAGGCTATTTCAGGATTTCTGTTGTTCAGGGTTCCACCGACGGCTGAGTCAATTAGTTGCCTCGTTGAGGGGTTTACACCGTTATAGAAAGTTTAGACTTGGAGCCATAAGGGTACACCATGGTGCGGACACCTTCTCAAGAGATCCTTGTATCTCTCCCATGCGTCGTATAATGTCTCTAAATCCATCTGCACAAAAGAAGAGATATCATTCTGTAATTTGGCCGTTTTGGCCGGTGGGAAATATTTTAATAAAAAATTTTTGGTCATTTGATCCCATGTGGTGATTGACCCTCGTGGTAACGAGTTTAACCACTGTTTGGCTTTATTCCTTAATGAAAAGGGAAATAACCGAAGCCTTATGGCATCATCGAAACGCCATTTATTTTGAAGGTATCGAGAGAACTCTAAAAATTAGCTATATGAGTGTTTGGATCTTCGTCCCCGCAAACCATCAAATTGAACAAATTGTTGAATCATTTGTATAGTGTTAGGCTTTAATTCAAAATTATTAGCGTATATAGCGAGCCTAACAATACTCGATTTGGCTTCATTAAATGAGGTTTAGCATAATCATACATAGTCACGTGGAGCATTATTTTCTGCCACATCTTGTGGTGGTGGATTATTCTCATCCATCCCTTCAGTAGGATTGGATTCGTCTTGTTGTTCTTCTTCTTGGTAATTTAGGTCTCGCCTAATTTTTCTGCGATTCCTGCGAGGGTAGCTTCAATATCACTGTCGTATACTACTGGTCCTCTCGGGTTCCTTCTAGTCATAAACTAGAGGTACCTAGAAGGAAGAAGTAATAAAAGAAGAAAAATTAGCAAATAAAATAAGAAATAAAATTGAATTACAAAAAATAAAAATTGCTAAAGTAATAAAAATAGAGCTTTTTTAATATTTTAGTTCCCCGGCAACGACGCCAAAAACTTGATCGCTGTGAAGTCAGAATTTTAAATTTATAAAGATAATGATTGAACCTGGGAACTAACTATGACAACGATTGAGGCATGCGCACGTATTGAACAGTAGTATAGTTTAGGCAAGACCGAATTGCCGAACCCAAAGGAACTAAAAGTACTAATACTAACATTCTTTCTATTATTTAGCCTAAGAATTAAGCGAATGGTTGTTTAATATAAATTAATTAACTACTAAAACTAAAGACTCTGAGACAAAGAACAATGAATTTGAGAAAATAACTTGAGGAAAAACCAATTGATTAAGATGACACCCAAGGAAGAATCCACCTAAACTTCACTTGTTATCTAACTCTAAACCAGACGATTTATTCATTTGACTTGATCCATAGGATTCCCTAATTTATATTAAACCCTCTCTCGAGGCGAATAACGTCTAACCCTAGGTTGATTAATTGAAATCTCTTTCTAATTAAAACCCCTAGAATTGCATTAACTCGATCTATGGACTCCCATATTAGGTTTCACCCTAATCTGGCAACGCTTCGTCACCCTATCTCTAGGCGCTCGATCAACTCTACTTAACTATGCTAGATCTACTCTTAGGCAAGGACTTTTGCTCCTCCACCTAAGCACATCCAACTTGAATTAATATCCGTGAAATATCAACACAAGAATTAAGAACACATAATTAAGAACAAATCAAATTTTTATCATATAGTTAGCAAACGATAACAAGATTCATCTAAGTTTCATCCCCCTCAGGTATCTGAGGGTTTAGTTCATAACAATAAAGGAAAACATCTAAGAAGAAAAGATAAAACAAAACATAAGAAATCCCTAAAACCCCCTGAAGGAATTGAAGAGGAGATCCTCCGTCTTGAGTAGAATTCCGACTTCTTGAGATGGATCAATTGGCAATCCCCGAGCGAATTCCCACAAATCTGCCTTCTCTGGCCTAGCAAGACACCCCTAAACGGTAGCTTTAGGCTCCCGTCGACTCCCCCCTTTTAGGTCATACTTAGGGTGTATTTATAGGCTTTTGGAATGTGTTTCTTTTCCCCTAAGTATCCAAATCCGATTGAAATTGCTCTTTTCCGCGGCAGGGACACGGCCATGTCACACGCCCGTGTGAATCGTCTTTAGGCTATGTTCAGACTTCATTAAGGAGGCACGGCCATGTATTTCGTGGCTTATACCGTGTTCGAGATTATTGAGGAGGCACGGTCGTGTGGTCTTGGGCCCAGGCCGTGTTGATTTCGTGCTTTGGCCTATTTGGCTCGTTTTAGGCTCGTTTCTTGTTCTTTTCATCCTCCGGTGCTTCCTTGAGTATAAAACATGAAAAGAAAGGATTAAGGGCACCTTTTTACATAAATCAAAGGATAAATCATCCAAAAGTATACTAAATGTGGGATTAAAATATGTTACTTTTATGGTTCATCACCGTGTGTCACACATGGTCTAGACCCACGCCCGTGTGTCTATCCACATGGACAAGAACAAAGCTACTTGCTAAGCTCTTCTCACCCTTATAGCTTACACAACATGCACTCATACAACACATCCATAATCAACTCAAATTGAATTGCAATCTCACATAGACAACTATAACTTTTCATATAATAAGGTAGCCAACAACTATGGCATTATACAAAATGAGCTATCCATCTAAAGGCCAACACATCTTAGCCATTTACAACAAAATTCACTAACTTGTCTAGCCCCTATACATGCCATATACAAAACATTAAGTCTCATGTACCAAAGTGTGCTGATAGCGTGGGCGGTCATCCAATTGATCCTCGTATCTCGGTTCAACACTTTTACTCTATAAGACAACGGAAAAGAAAGGGAGTATGCTTTGAGCTTAGTAAGTTTACACATAAACAATTAAGCATCATATTATAAGCTAAACAACAATTAGCATTATACTACCAAAAGAAATGAACAACTATGCTTACTCTTTCTAACCCTTACCACATTTCCAACACATCATGAGTCACTTACTCATAACCGTCGAAATGCATCCCTGCATTCAATGTCACATTTACACAATATACAACACGTCATTATTTCTCAATAATTCATCCACACAGCTAATTAACTTAATAATACATCCACACAACTATTTTACTCAATAATGCAATCACATGGCTAATCCACACGCTTAACCCACACAAAGAAATGTCTCGGTGGTTTCGCACTTAGCACACCACAATCGATTAATAAGGTGGTATCGCACTTAGCCTACCACAAAGGTAATCATAGGGTTTTTCCATTAGCCCACTAAACGATATACCTCCACGATAGCATCGCACATAGCCAGATCATCGTCAATATGCATTAGGATGGTATCGCACTTAGCCTACCATCTAGCATTATCACTACACATTCACATGTCTACTTACTCAATTAAACATCCATTCACAATTCTACTACATTCATTCTACTTGGACCACATAGGTTCTCAATCAATCTCGAACAAGCTACACACTAGCTATCATCAACAAATTGTAAGTATGAATGCATTGTTTATGCATAGACTTACCTCGATACTCAAAAGTATTGAGACTTGCAATTTAGTCCACCACCTTGCTTTTGCCTTGGTTTCGATCCGGGCTTCATCTTTCTTGATCTATAATGAATAAATCAGCTTATTCAATACCTACATTGACTAAATTGACCACATCTCATACTTTAGCAAAATTACTATTTTGCCTCTAAACTTCCTCATATTTACACTTTAACCCCAAGGCTCGTAAAGTGATTTTTATTTAACTTTCTAGCCTTTCATGCTTAGCCGAACCACTTATTCAACTAAATCTATCATCAATTATCACAATAACACACATGTATGACCAAACTTAAGATTTTCACAATCAATTCCCTACATGCATTTTCATGGAAAATCACTTAACAAAAGATGTTTCTACTACATCAAGCTTTCATAATCTTCCATAAAACAACAAAATACATGCATGTCATACATGACCACATTTTTTAACATCCTTTATAGCTCATCAAATAGCTAAAAATAGCTTACTCATGCTAACGAGACTTCAAAAATACAAAGAATATAAAAACGAGGCTAGATGCACTTACTAGCAAGCTTGAAAAATTGAAGAACCCTAGCTATGGCTTCCTTCAAATTTTCGGCAATGAGGGGAAGAAGATGAGCATGATTTTGTCATCTTTTCTCCTTTTTAATCACTTATTTGTTAAATGGCCAAAATGCCCTTTTTGATAAACTTTCTATTTTAACTCATCCATGCCCAATTTTGTCCAAAAATTAGAATTTTGATAAATTTCTATTTAAGGACCTCTAATTAATAATCTAAAGCTATTTCACACATATAGCTTCTAGAAACACACATTTTGCAACTTTTTCAATTTAGTTCTTTTGGACAATTCAACCACAATTTCACAAAATTGCTTCATAAAACTTTCACACTAGCATGCATACATGGTATAAACCTCAAAAACTCATTTATAACCCTCAGATTTGTGGTCTCGCACCACTATTCTGACTAGGCCCTAAACCGGGATGTTACAACTCTCCCCCCCTTTAGAGATTTTTGCCCCCAAAAATCTTACCAGTAAAGAGGTTTGGATGTTTCTCTCTCATAGCTTCTTCCGTTTCCCACGTAGCCTCTTCCACACCATGTTTCCGCCATAACACTTTCACTAGTGCTATGTTCTTATTTCTCAACTGTTTCACTTCTCGAGCCAAGATCTTCATCGGCTCCTCTTCATAAGACATATCCAGTCTTATCTCAATTTCCGTCGAATGAATCACATGTGAAGGATCGAAGCAATATTGTCGCAACATCGACACATGGAACACATTATGAATCTTTTCCAACTCTACCGGCAAAGCCAACCGGTATGCTACAGGCCCAATTCTATCTGTAATCTCATACGGCCCTATGAACCTTGGACTCAATTTCCCTTTTTGTCTAAATCTCATAATCTTCTTCCACGGGGACACTTTCAAAAACACTTTGTGACCCACCTCAAACTCAATTTCTTTTCTTTTCAAATCCGCGTATGACTTATGTCGATCCGAAGCAGCTTTCAGACTATTATGGATTACTTCCACTTTCTCTTCGGTCTCTTTTACCAGATCAACTCTATGGATCCGCTTCTCACTAAGCTCGGTCCAATACAAAGGAGTCCGACACTTACGACCATACAAAGCCTTATCTGCGCCATCTCAGATACTCGATGATAGTCATTTGTTATAGGCGAGTCGACCAAAGGTAGATATCTCTCCCAACTACCTTCGAAATCTAACACACAGCATTGAAGCATATCTTCAAGAACTTGAATCACTCTTTCAGACTGACCATCGGTTTGCAGATGGAACGCAGTACTGAAATTCAATCTCGTACCAATGGCCTCTTGCAACTTCTTCCAAAATCTCGATATGTTCTTATTTCTCAACTGTTTCACTTTCCAAGCCAAGATCTTAATCGGCTCCTCTTCATGAGGCATATCCGGTCTTATCTCAATTTTCGTCGAATGAATCACATGTGAAGGATCGGAGCAATACCGTCGCAACATCGACACATGGAACACATTATGAATCTTTTCCAACTCTACCGGCAAAGCCAACTGGTATGCTACAGGCTCAATTCTATCTGTAATCTCGTACGACCCTATGAACCTTGGACTCAATTTCCCTTTTTGTCTAAATCTCATAATCTTCTTCCACGGGGACACTTTCAAAAACACTTTGTCACCCACCTCATACTCAATTTCTTTTCTTTTCAAATCCGCGTACGACTTCTGTCGATCTGAAGTAGCTTTTAGACTATTACGGATTACTTCCACTATCTCTTCGGTCTCTTTTACCAGATCAACTCCATGGATCTGCTTCTCACTAAGCTCGGTCCAATACAAAGCAGTCCGACACTTACGACCATACAAAGCCTCATACGGTGCCATCTCATATACTGATCGATAGTGTTGTTATAGGCGAATCGACTAAAGGTAGATATCTCTCCCAACTACCTTCAAATCTAACACACAAAGATCGAAGCATATCTTCAAGAACTTGAATCACTCTTTCGGATCGACCATCGGTTTGCGGATGGAACGCAAAGATCGAAATTCAATCTCGCACCCATGGCCTATTGCAACTTCTTCCAAAATCTCAAGTAAACCTCGGATCTCTATCCGATATAATAGACACAGCACACCATGTAGCCTCACTATCTCGCCACATACAACTCAACTAACTTGTCCAAAGGAATAATCAATACGTCTTCGAATAAAGTGAGTGACTTCAAATCAATCTATCCACAACAACCCACACATCATCTCTCTTTCTGAGTCATCGGCAACCCCGTTACAAAATCCATGGTAATCCGATCCCACTTCCATTCGGGTACCATTCAAGGCTAAAAGCAATCCGAAGGCACTTGATGCTCACCTTTCACCGTTGGCAAATCGACACTTTGTCACAAACTCAAATATCTCTTTTCACACCCGCCACCAATATACCTTTTTCAGGTCGTTATACATTTTCGTACTGCCCGGATGTACTGACAAACATCCACTGTGGGCCTCATGCAAAACCTTTTGAATCAACTCCTCATCTTTAGGAACACAAATTCTGTCATGATACATCAGACAACCATTCAAATCCACTTGAAAATCAGAATCACTTTTTGATCCGCACTTAGCTATCTTAGCTTGCATCTCACTGTATTTTTTCTGAGCCTCACATATCTATTGAACAAATATCGGCTTAGCTCTCAATTCTGCCAAAATAGCACCATCATCAGACAATGCTAAACTCGTTCTCATAACTCATAGAGCATACAAGGATTTCCTACTCAGGGCATCCGCAACCATATTCGCTTTTCCCGGGTTGTAGTTAATGACTAACTCATAGTCTTTCAACAACTCAAGCCACCGTCTCTGTCACAAATTCAGATCCTTCTGATCCATCAAATACTTTAAACTCTTGTGATCAATAAAGATTCGACACTTCTCACCATGCAAGTAATGTCGCCAAATCTTTAACGCAAAAACAATCGCAGCTAACTCCAAATCATGAGTCAGATAATTCTTCTCGTGCGGTTTTAGCTGCCTCGAGGCGTAAGCGACTACCTTACCCTCTTGCATCAACACACAACCGAGACCATTAAACGACGCATCACTATAAACCACGAACTCTTTCCCCAATTCTGGTTGAACCAAAATCGGTGCCTCAATCAACAATGTTTTCAATCTCTCAAAACTCTATTGACATGTCTCAGTCCAATCAAACTTGACATCTTTGTGCAATAGTTTCGTCATCAAGGTAGCAATCACAGAGAACCCCTTTACGAAACGTCTGTAATACCCTGCTAATCCCAAGAAACTTCTAATTTTTGACACGTTCCTCGGCGGTTTCCAATCCACAATAGCCGATATCTTACTCGGGTCAACTCTGACGCCATCACCTGACACCATGTGTCCTAGGAATCCGATCTCTCGGAGCCAAAACTCACTCTTGCTAAACTTAGCATACAACTTCTTATCTCTCAAAGTTTGCAAGACAATTCTCAAATGCTCTTCGTGATCGTTCTCATCCCGAGAATAGATCAATATATCGTCAATAAAGACAACTACAAACTTGTCCACATATGGTCTGAAAACACGGTTCATCAAATCCATAAAAATCGCATGTGCATTCGTCAAACCAAACGGTATAACCAAAAACTCATAATGGCCATACCTTGTCCGAAATGCAGTTTTCAACACATCTTGCTTTTTCACTCTGAGCTGATAATAACCAGACCTCAAGTCTATCTTGGAGAACATTGTAGCTCCTCTCAGTTGATCAAAAAGATCATCAATCCTTGGTAAAGGATACTTATTTTTCACCGTCACCTTGTTCAGTTGTCTATAGTCCATACACAACCTCATAGACCCATCTTTCTTCTTCACGAATAATACTGGAGCACCCCACGGCGAGTAGCTCGGTCTTGTAAAACCCTTTTCTGTCAACTCTTGCAACTGAACCTTCAGATCTTTCAACTCTACAGGTGCCATTCTATATGGAGCAACTGAAATAGGTGCCATTCTCGGAACCAACTCAATTCCAAACTCGACCTCTCTCACTAGAGGTAATCCGGGTAACTCTTCCGGAAATACATCTGGATACTCACATACCACTGGCACTGTTTCAAACTCTACTCCAATCTCTCGAGTATTCAACACAAAAGCAAGATAGGACTCACATCCTTTTCTCAAACATTTCTCAGCCACTAGGGAAGAAATCATCACTGGTAGACTATCCGATCCACCTGATTCAACCAGAACCACATCTCCACTTTCACATTTCAATTCAATGAACTTACTACCACAGTTCACTAAGACACTATGGGTAGTCAACCAATCCATGCCTAGGATTAAATCAAACTTATCAAACGGCAACAACATAAGGTTTGCCGAAAAACAATGATTCTCAATCAATAAAGGACAATTCTTACACACTTTGTCCACTAACACATGCTTTCCTAACGGGTTTGACACCTTAACCACTATGTCCGTAGACTCAACGGTCATATTCAAACTAGATGCTAATCTCATGCAAATATAAGAATGAGTAGACCCTGGATCTATTAAAGCAATAACAAAGGTGTCATAGAGAGAAAAAGTACCCGTTATCACATCAGGGGAGGATGCCTCTTTGCGAGCGTGAATGGCATACATCCTCGCAGGTGCCCGACCCTCTGGTCTCACAGCAGAATCTCTGGGCGTACCTCTACCACTAGCCCCACCTCTTGGGTTCCTTGGTGGTCTACCCCTCGTAGACACATCACTAGGTCTCATCTCTTGCCTCTCTTCCTTATCATCCCTCTCGGGGCAGTTCCGGATAAAATGGTCAGGGGAACCACACTTATAACATTTTCGAATATTTCCCCAACACTCTCAGGTGTGATATCTACCACAACTTGGACACTCCGGTTTACTTTTTGTATTGCCCACACTTTCCATCTAGGGAGCTTGGACTCTCGAACCTAAACGAGTATTGCCCAAGTCTCAATACGAATAACCCTCTGGTGCCGTCGTCTGAGGATTCACTTCTTTGGATCTTTTCAATTGGGCTTGGTACGACTTGCCCATCGGCCTCTTTCTAGCATCTCGGGCTTCACTTACAGCCCTCCTCTTTTCTGAACTCAGCTCTTCAGCCTTACTTGCCCTCTCAACTAATACCACAAATTCTTTCAACTCCAAAATGCCCACTAGGAGTTTGATGTCCTCATTCAGCCCATCTTTGAACCTCTTACACAAGATGGTCTCAGTCGATACACATTCTTGAGCGTAGTTTCTAAGCCTAACAAGCTCACGCTCATACTCTGCTACTGTCATTCTTCCTTGTTTCAACTCAAGGAATTCCTTCCTTTTTTGATCAGTAAACCTCTGGCTTATATACTTCTTCCGGAACTCTTCCAGAAAGAAGTCCCACGTCACCCACTCTCTCGGGACCACTAACGTCAATGTCTTCCACCAATGGTATGATGAATCTCTCAGCAAAGATACGGCACACTTCAAGCTCTCTTCAGGCGTACATGAGAGTTCATCGAACACCCTCATCGAGTTCTCCAACCAAAACTCCGCCCTCTCTGGGCCATCATCTACCTTAGCTCTAAACTCATCAGCCCTGTGTTTCCTAATCTTATCCACCGGGGGTTTCGATATCCTCACTACATCCATACCATGAGGAGCCACTAGATTTGGCTGGGGTATAGGAGGAGGTGGAGGAGGTTGAGCATTAGGGTTCGCTCGAACATAGTCCGAGTACCAATTACTCATCATCTGGAGAAAGGCTTCCCGTGCCTCTTCCCCTTGACCCCTGACCTCGGGTCCACTCTCAACGGGCGCGGTTCCTTACGCAGAGCCCGCGCATTACTAGTCGCTTCATCGCCAAATCGATGGATCAAGAATCCATATACTATATAAAACAAGATTTAAAATCATCAGAAGCCACACACTATCATTGTACACTTATGGCATGTATAGCTAGACTCTTACACCCGCTATGGTAGTCCTAGAACCGACTAAACCATAGCTCTGATACCACTAAATGTAACACCCCTTACCCAGGTTCTACGTCGGAACTGGGCCCGAGGCTTTACCAAACTCAAACCACTTGATCGCCACTTAGGCACGTCGTAACTACTCTCTGAAGTCATCTCAACAACCTCATTCTCGACTTACGAGGCCTCACTCATACACACGAGGGCTCTCGAGACTAAACCGAAACTTTTTCCAATCTTAAAATTTTTCTCTTTTATACAGGTCTCACACGCCCGTGCAAGATTAGACACGCCCGTGCATGGACACACACGCCCATGTCCCTAAATCGTGTCTAAAACCCCAGCATTCTACCAATGCCCCACGGCTAAGGCACACGCCCGTGCTTACCACCCGTGGTGCACACTGACTACCTTAACACGGCCTAGAGTCTAGACACACGCCCGTGTGGCTAGCTCGTGGCCAACACTGATTAATCCCACATGCCCTAGGCACACGCCCGTGTGACTAGTCCGTGGTCTAATCTGACTTAAAATGTTAACATGCAGGGGACGCACGGCCAAAGCACACGCCCGTGGGCTAACCGTGTGTCACACATGGTCTAGACACACGCTCGTGTGTCTATCCACATGGACAAGAACAAAGCAACTTTCTAAGCTCTTCTCACCCTTATAGCTTACACAACATGCACTCATACAACACATCCATAATCAACTCAAATTGAATTGCAATCTCACATAGACAACTATAACTTTTCATATAATAAGGTAGCCAACAACTATGGCATTATACAAAATGAGCTATCCATCTAAAGGCCAACACATCTTAGCCATTTACAACAAAATTCACTAACTTGTCTAGCCCCTATACATGCCATATACAAAACATTAAGTCTCATGTACCAAAGTGTGTTGATAGTGTGGGCGATCTTCCAATTGATCCTCGTATCTCGGTTCAACACTTTTACTCTATAAGACAAGGGAAAAGAAAGGGAGTAAGCTTTGAGCTTAGTAAGTTTACACATAAACAATTAAGAATCATTGTATAAGCTAAACAACAATTAGCATTATACTACCAAAAGAAATGAACAACTATGCTTACTCTTTCTAACCCTTACCATATTTCCAACACATCATGAGTCACTTACTCATAACCATCGAAATGCACCCCTGCATTCAATGTCACATTTACACAATATACAACATGTCATTATTTCTCAATAATTCATCCACACAGCTAATTAACTTAATAATACATCCACACAGCTATTTTACTCAATAATGCAATCACATGGTTAATCCACACAGTTAACCCACACAGCAAATGTCTCGGTGGTTTCGCACTTAGCACACCACAATCGATTAATAAGGTGGTATCACACTTAGCCTACCACAAAGGTAATCATAGGGGTTTCTCACTTAGCCCACTAAACGATATACCTCACGATAGCATCGCACATAGCCAGCTCATCGTCAATATGCATTAGGATGGTATCGCACTTAGCCTACCATCTAGCATTATCACTACACATTCACATGTCTACTTACTCAATCAAACATCCATTCACAATTCTACTACATTCATTCTACTTGGACCACATTGGTTCTCAGTCAATCTCGAACAAGCTACGCACTAGCTATCATCAACAAATTGTAAGTATTAATGCATTGTTTATGCATAGACTTACCTCGATACTCAAAAGTTTTGAGACTTGCAATTTAGTCCACCACATTACTTTTGCCTTGGTTTCGATCCGAGCTTCGTCTTTGTTGATCTATAATGAATAAATCAGCTTATTCAATACATATATTGACTAAATTTACCACCTCTCATACTTTAGGAAAATTACTATTTTGCCTCTAAACTTCCTCATATTTACACTTTAGCCCCAAGGCTCGTAAAGTGATTTTTATTCAACTTTCTAGCCTTTCATGCTTAGATGAACCACTTATTCAACTAAACCTATCATCAATTCTCACAAAAACACACATGTATGACCAAACTTAAGATTTTCACAATCAATTCCCTACATGCATTTTCATGAAAAATCACTTAACAAAAGATGTTTCTACTACATCAAGCTTTCATAATCTTCCATAAAACAACAAAATACATGCATGTCATACATGACCAAATTTTTTAACATCCTTTATAGCTCATCAAATAGCTAAATATAGCTTACTCATGCTACCGGGACTTCAAAAATACAAAGAATATCAAAAACGAGGCTAGATGCACTTACTAGCAAGCTTGAAAAATTGAAGAACCCTAGCTATGGCTTCCTTCAAATTTTCGGCAATGAGGGGAAGAAGATGAGCATGATTTTGTCATCTTTTCTCCTTTTTAATTACTTATTTGTTAAATGACCAAAATGCCATTTTTGATAAACTTTCTATTTTATCTCATCCATGCCCAATTTTGTCCAAAAAATAGAATTTGGATAAATTGCTATTTAAGGACCTTTAATTAATAATCTAAAGCTATTTCACACATATAGCTTCTAGAAACACACATTTTGCAACTTTTGCAATTTAGTCCTTTTGGACAATTCAACCACAATTTCACAAAATTGCTTCATGAAACTTTCACACTAGCATGCATACATGGCATAAACCTCAGAAACTCATTTATAACCCCCAGATTTGTGGTCTTGCACCACTATTCCAACTAGGCCCTAAACCGGGATGTTACATGGATTGGTTAGCGAAACACTGTGTGAATTTGGATTGCGCTACTAAGCGTATGGTATTAAAGTATTCAGAAATTGAGGAGGTGGTCGTGATAGGGGAGCGAAGGGATTATTTATCTAATGTAATCTCTGCATTAAGGGCCGAGAAGATGGTCCACAAAGGGTGCGAGGCGTTCCTAGCTTATGTCAGCACATCTGATGTTAAGGGTTTGTCTGTTGGGGATGTTAGGACAGTAAAGGAGTTTCCAGATGTATTTCTTGAAGAGCTTCCAGGGTTGCCACCAAACCGTGAGGTCAAATTCGGCATTAAGCTCCTACCGGGAACGGCTTCGGTGTTCATCGCCCCTTATAGGATGGCGTCGAAGGAGCTGGTGGAATTAAAGGCTCAAATCCAAGAGCTACTGGATCATGATGTTAAGGTGCTAAGGAGTAAATCTGTTCCGTTAGTCAAGGTGCTGTGGCAAAATCACGGTTCAGAGTAAGCCACGTGAGAGACTGAGGAGGCGATGCGTTAGCAATACCCTCATCTCTTCTGATCAGGTAAATTTTGAGGCCAAAATTTCTTTAAGGGGGTAGAGTTGCAATGCCCCAAAAGTTAGGGGTTTGTAATTTTGCTTAAATTCATGTTGGGCTTGATCGGCTAGCTATTTGAGTGTGTTTGGGGGTCCTAAAGAGGCCTGGGTTCGAGTCTGAGCCTGGGAAAAATTTTATTTTTTGGCCCTTTAGTGGAGAGGGCTATTGGCAGTAGGGCTTAAGTAAAATGGTGTGCGTTAAGATGACACAAGATGAGCTTGTAGCTCAGTGGCAGTGGCGTCATTGGGAAGGCATAGAGAGTGGGGTTTGAATCTTACAAGTTGCAATTAGAGGCTTTTATTTTGTGACTTGAGAGGGGAGGAAGTAGAGTTCGGATCAAACTCTTCAAGGGGAGTTGGAGACTTGGTCAAATAATTCAAACGGAAGGTGGGGAGCTATTCTAGGAGGATTCGGTGGAGAGACTCAGGGGATGGATGAGTGTGCAAGTGTTGGCCGAATGTGGGGAAGGTTGTGATAGGGAATTTCGGCCAAGGGGGGTCATTTGGTTGTGCATATTCGGTTTTGAGAGGGGAGAGTGCCAAATTTTCTCTGGATTTCTTTTGATAGTTTTTTCATTTTGGTATTTTTTTTCTCTAGCATTTCGGGTCATTTTCTTCTCAATTCACCTTTGCCGAATTCTCAGTCTCTTTCTTTCTCTTCTTCTTTCCTTTCGTACATTCTTATTTTCTTGCTAATAGCCTAAACACTGGGTTGGCCGAATCACTACTCCTCTTCCCATTTCTCTTCACACCTCGTTTGTCTCCTTTTCTTTTCTCTAAGCTGAATACCTACACTACTTTTTCTATCAATTTCTCTGTTAGCCGAACGCAAACTTTCTTAAAACCTTGATTTTTCTTGCTAGCTGATTACCCCATTATCTTGTGACCCATTCTTTTTATGTTCTTCTCCGGTAGATTCTCGTGGGTTAGGCCGAACACTCCTCATCTGCTAGACTAGCCATTTTTGATTACACTACTGATAAGGGGAGTTGGTCGAGCACTCTTTGGTCCTATCATTCCTGGTAAGTCGATCTTCATAAAAGCTTGCTAACAATTGGTATGGGTAGGTTGTGGTACCCTTCGTGCTCTTGTTTTGGAAGTTACCTTTTGTTGAGATGATGGTAGTTGTTTCTGTCTAACAAATGTTGATTACAATCCAGATCCTAGGCAAGGCGTGGATTTGGGTCTGAGCTATGAACGTTGAGTGATTAGGGAATTCAGGTAAGGTAAGGAAGATATATTGGAGTGTGTACTTTAAGGAGAGGGTTATTTTAGCAATTTAAGGCTAACAAAAGTCTTGATGGTTCCAGGTTGGTGTTCACGAATTCAAGAAGCAATTCAATGATTAAGGTGTGTAATCTCACACTCCTGTATGTTCTGATAATACTATGATCTGTGAAGCGGCTAAAAGCCGAAATACCAAAAAGCCAGAATATCGGCATCCGAGATCACTCGAGCGTGCGAATGCTCATAGTGATAGATCGAGCCACGAACGTTGGCGATAGACCTTTGGGAGTACCATAGACTTTCTCGTGGGCTTATGCCGTAATGGGCCTTGTTGAGCCGAAGTGGGCTAAGTGGGCCCAGTGGGCTAATGGGCCCACAAAGGCAAAATTCATAGTAAGTGTCGGGTGATAGATGCGACTGCGAAGTTTGCAGAACCGTGACCGAAAATGGACTGAATGGGGTAGATCACCGAATTACTGAATTACAGAATTACCCTTGGTGGGTAAATTACTGAAATACCCTCGAAGGGTAGATTACCGAAATACCCGTGGTGGGTAGATTACCGAATTACCCTTGTTGGGTAAATTACCGAAATACCCTCGAGGGGTAGATTACCGAAATACCCGTGGTGGGTAAATTACCGAATTACCCTTATTGGGTAAATTACCGAAATACCCTCGAGGGGTAGATTACCAAAATACCCGTGGTGGGTAGATTACCGAAATACCCTTGGTGGGTAAAATTACCGAAATACCCCCGAGGGGTGAAATTACCGTTTTACCCCTAAATGACACAATGACCATTATACCCTTAGAGGTAGTTTAAATGATGTTTATGTGATATTTTTATAACTGTATATGATTGTGATACACTGCATACATGTCATATTGCATTAGGTTGGGTTTTATGATTTGGAGGAAGTACCGTTATAGTGGCATCGCCATATTTACCGTTATAGTGGCAAATCCACATTTACAATTATAGTGGCATCGCCATGTTTTCTGATTCTAGTGGCTCAGCCACGTATACCGATATTAGCAGCTAAGTTGCATGATTGGAGAGTTTGGCTGGGTGGGTCGACATGGTCCCCACATGGAGAGATTGGTTGGTACGGGTGGAGAGTTTGGTTGGTATGGGTTGGGTTACATATCCATTGCATTGTTATGATATAGGGCTTAGGCCCAGATTGTTACCGAATAGGGCTTAGGCCCAAACTGATACCATATGGGCTCAGGCCCAGACTGTGACCGTAATAGGGGATTACACACTGAGTTCTTGTAACGCACCCCTTTTACTTTTAACTGTGCAGGTAATCCCCAGCCTTAGTGGATTTGGAGCTCCGATGGACTCGGAGATGGCCACACGTCCAATATGTTTTGGGTTAAATTTAGCGACTTTATTTTAGTTTATTTTATTTTAAGTATTGGGTTAATTATTTTTGTAATAAGGCCATTGGGTTTTCTTTTAAACTTTTATTTGGTACTTCCTTTAATTGCGAATTGCTCATCTACTAAACACGAGTTTTTAAAACAGTAACCACTGATTTCAAAATAACACGTTCCCGCAACTGTTTCAATCAAACTTCTGCAATAAACAAAGTTTTAAAAATGATAATGTTTTTGTAAAGGAATGACTTTGAGCAAATTTGTTTTGTCATTAGCAACGCAAATTGGGATTTTTAAAGGATAGAAAATTTTGATCCGTAAAAGGGTTTTTTAATGAACTTATAATTTTTGAACACCGCTTTGATGTGGCACGTTAGATCCGGTCATAACGTCTATGCCGGGTTTAGGGTGTTACATATAGTGCTCGTAAGCTCGCGAAGGTTGGAGGATCGGTCGGAGCATAATCACACTATCCACTATCTCCTTTTTGGTATACTTAGAAATCTCATTTTGGTATAATGGCATGTATAGACTTAGTTGGCCAAATGTTGACTTGTAAGTGATGTTTTGTAATCTAGCCATTGGAATGGCTAGTAATGATTTAATCTAGTATTTTATAAGTTATCTCATGTTCAATGCTTATGTGTAAAGTATGGATGAATGGAGTATGTTTATATTGTATATGCATTAAAAGTATGATTATAAATATGAATTGCATGTGATATTATGCCATGATAGATGTTATTTTAGGCTTGGTTCAATGCTTGATTTGGATGGTATATACATGCAATTATTGGTGTAGGTTGTGGGTAAAATTGGGTGAGAAAATGAAGCTAAGAAATGGCTTCATTTTGTCCACACGGCCGAGTACATGGGCGTGCAGCTAGGCCATGTGTCCCCTGCACCTTAAATTCGAGAAAATAGGATGCTCAGAATTGAGCATACGGGCAGAGACACGGGCGTGTGTCTTAGCCGTGTGGGAGACACGGCCTTGAACACGGGCGTGTGTCTTGGCTGTGTGAAACCTGCACCTAATTTGAATTAAGTTAATTATCCACTCGGCCTAGCACACGGGCGTGTGGCATGGCCGTGTGGTGCAAGTCAGAGAGCATCCTAAATCGGACATGGCCTGTGGCACGGGCGTGTCCCAGGGTCACACGGGTGTGTCCCTTGGACCACACAGGTGTGTGAGCCCTGTAACTTAGAAAAATTTTATAATTTTGTGAAAAATTCTTAGAGGTTCCGATTAAGTCCCGATTCGATCTTAATACTTGTCAATAAGAAAAAAATTGGAGTATGAATAGTATGTTTAATACAAAGTGCATGAGAATGTTCTATAAACCCCAGTAATACTCCGTGACCCTGTTCTGGCAATGGATACAGGTTAGGGGTATTACATTTAGTTGTATCAGAGCTATGGTTTAGCCGATTCTCGGACTAACGTAGCAAGTATGAGTCTAGCTATACATACCATTATATAAATCATGATAGTGCGATATCTCCTGACCACTTTTTAATGTATTTTCATATAGTAATGTCTTCCAACCAAGCTCGAGATGAGTCTGAGGAAGCTAAGAGCACTACTCAAGATTCTGTGCAATGAGCCGCAACTAGTAGTAGTAGGAGGCCCATGTTTGAGGGTCGTGAAGAGGCAAAAGCTGCCTTCTTTGAAATGATGGATGAATGGTTTAGTGAATATATGAGAACACGCCCTGCTGTTCAACAACCTCCCCCGCCTATTTTACAACCCGATGAAATGCCACAGGGTACTGGACCCGTCAGAATTGGTAAGGCTCCGGTTGATAAGATTAGAAAATATGGGGCTGAAGAATTTAAGGCTACGACAGACAATGATCCAGAGGGAGCTGAGTTTTGGCTGGAAAGTACTATTCGGCTTCTCGATGAATTGTCATGTACTCTCGCCGAGTGTTTAAAATGTGCGGTATCCTTGCTGAAAGATACAACTTACCATTGGTGGAAAACAATATCTTCTGTTGTACCGCAAGGAAATGTTACGTGGGATTTCTTCCAAATCGAGTTTAGAAATAAATATATTAGTTAGTGTAACAGCCCGATTTAGGGCCTAGTCGGGATAGTGGTTGCGAGACCACAAATCCACAATAGAAATATGTGTTTTAGGATTTTTTTTGAAGCTTATGATGTGGTTGCATGATTGTGTGAAAATTTCATGAGGAAATTTTATTAATTAGTGATCAATTGGTCCATTAGGACTAAATTGCAAAGAATAGAAAATATGAGTTTCTAGAAGATTCAAGTATGAAATAGAATTATAAAAATTACTAGAGGTCCTTATTTAGCAATTAGACCATTATATGTTTAGATGGACAAAAAGAGACATAGAAAGGAAAAATCTCAAGAAAGGACCATTAAGGGCATTTTTGTCATTTGGTAAATAAAAGATTAAAAAGGGAAAAAGAAGTCAAAATTGTGTCCATCTTCTTCTCCCATGGCCGAAAATTACTAAGGAGACATAGCTAGGGTTTCTTCAACTTCCAAGCATGATAGTAAGTGCATCTTAGCCCCGTTTTTAATGTTCTTCGTATTTTTGAGATCCTCGTAGCTCGATTTAGCTATTTCTAGCTATATTTTGACCTAGGGTTTACAATAAAAAATTTACCCATGTATGACATGCATGTATTTTAATGTTTTATGGAAGAATAAGAAAGTTTGATGCATGATAAACATCTTTTTCTAAGTGATTATAATGAGAAATGCAATAAAGGACCAAATTGCAAAAGTTATGAAAGTGGTCATACATGGGTGAAATAGTGGAAATTAGGGGCTGTTTTAGTTAAAAAAATGATTCGGATAGGCTTTAAATGCAATAAAGTTGAATAAAAATCATTTTACGAGCCTAAGGGCAAAAGTGTAATTATGTGAAAGTTTAGGGGCAAAATCATAATTTTGCCAAAGTATGATTCATGAGTCAATTAAGTCAATGTGAGTATTAAATAAGTGAAATTGTTATTGTAGATCAAGAAACACGAAACTCGGGCTGAAACTGAGGCAAGAACAAGGTGTTGGACTAAATTGAACATCTACGCACATTTTGAGTACTGAGGTAAGTTTGTATGAAATTAAAGCTATACAATGTTATTCTACTTGTATTTACCTCATTTTATGAGAAACATATATAAATTCCATGAAGTTAATTTATGATGCTTTGATGAGATTGAAATGAGGATGTATTAAGTTTACGTCCCGATTGAAGATTCGGTTTAACGAGGATACCTATGTCACGACATGAGATAAGGAAGGTCCCATATAAGACCATGTCTGGGACATGGCATTGGCACTGAATGTAGGTCCTGTATAAGACCATATCTGGGATATGGAATCGGCACCGAACGTAGATTCTGTATAAGACCTTGTCTGGGACATGGAATCGGCATCGAATAAGGAAGGTCCCGTATAAGACCATATCTGGGATATGGCATCGGCACCGAATAAGGAAGGTCCCGTATAAGACCATGTCTGGGACATGGCCTCGGCACCAAAGAAAGATCTTGTGTAAGACCATATCTGGGATATGGCATCGACATCTATGTACGATCTCGTATAAGACCATGTCTGGGACATGGCATCGACATCGAGCTAAGAGATCCTGTGTAAGACCATATCTGGGATATGGCATCGGCATCAAGAGGTGATCCCATGTAAGACCATATCTGGGATATGGCATTGGCATCGTAATATATGTGTGTGATGAGAATGAGTATCCTCCGATATTCCGAGTAATTCAATGGGCAAAAGAGCTAAGTATGCAAAGATGGTAAGAGCTAAGCTATATAAAGATGACAAAGAGTTACATTTTTGTGAAAGATGATTACGATTTAAGTTTATATTTATGAAAGCATAAGTGCTACATTATGTGATGAAGTGATACAGGTACCATGAGTAAAATACGAGTTATGATACCCTAATGTGATATGTAATGGGTAAGCTTAAGTATGAGTAAGTATGTCAAAGTACTTGAGAACTTATGTTATTATTGTTCTATGAGATGAATGAATTTTGCCATGAGCATTTATGTTGCTATTTTAATTCATGCAAACTTACTAAGCTATATGCATAACCCTCTCTTTTCCTTTTTCCTTGTAGTATCGCCAAGCTAGCTCAGGGATCGTAAGACGTCGGAGCTCGGATCACACTATCAACTAATCTTTGGTATAATAAAGTTGATTCATTTTGAGTATGGCATGTATAGGAACTTGGTCATTTTGTGCTATGTCATATTTGGAAGCCAAAGTGTTGGCTCTTAATGTTATACACCCATTTTGTAAATGGCCATTAGTATTTGGCCAATAAATGTCAAGTTTATTGTTTTAATGATGATGAGTTTCATGAAGTAAATATTCATGCAATAGATGGAGTAAAATGTGACATGTATGAATGATGAATAGAGATTCTTCCTAGTATATTATTGCCATTTTATATGTTGCTTGAGTTGGCATATATGTGTTTATGTTTCAGGGTGGCAATTAGCTTGGTAAATAGCTTTCTAATTGTCCACACGGGTAGACACACGGGCATGTGTCTAGGTCGTGTGTGACACACGGCCAACCCCATGGGTGTGTTGACAGGCCGTGTGTCCCTTGCATCAAATTTTCGAGAATTTGATTCGCCACACGGGCCAGCACACAAGCATGTGCCTAGGCCGTGTGCACTTAAAGGATTACTGACGTCATAAACAGAAAACAAAGGTTTTCTCACACGGGTGAGGACACGGGCGTGTCTAGGCCGTGTGGAGGACACGAGCCACAGACACAGGCGTGTGTCCGGCCGTGTGAAAACCCCTATAGGTTTGAAATAAAAAATAAATTCCACACGGGCTGGGAACATGGGCGTGTGTGACCACACGGCCTTCCCACACGGGCATGTTCCATTTCACACAGGCATGTAACCCTGTTTTGAGCAAAAAATTTCTAAGTGCGTAAAAGTTTCCGGATTGGTTTTGAACTATTACGATCGTATGTTTAGGGCCTCGTAGGCTCATGATAGGGTAGTATTGTGCACGAATGAAAAGTTTTAATTTGAAACAAAATTTTACAGCCCAATGCCGTATGTTAAAGAAAGTAAAGTACGGTAATGCCTCGTATCCAGTTTCGGCATGTAATACGGGTAAGGGGTGCTACATTTAGTGGTATCAGAGCTACGGTCTAGTCGATTCTCGGACTAACATAGCGTATGCATGAGTCTAGCTATACATGCCATACGTATGAGTAATTGTCTTATGATAGTGTGACGACTCCTAACGATTTAAATTGTGTTTTTATATAGTAAATGGATCCCAAAAGAGCTGTGGTGGATGATGTAGAAAGTAACGCGCCAGCTCCCGTGGAAGGGACGGTGACTGAAAATGAAAATAGACCGGCTACTGTAAGCCAAAGAGGAGGAGAATAGGCTAGGGAAGCCTTTCTCCACATGATGAACACATGGTATACTGAGTTCATTCGTATGAACCCGAATGCACAACTCCCTCCTCCCCCACCTATTCCTCAGCCTACACTTGTAGCTCCCCAAGTGGTAGAAGTAGTAAGGAGAGAAAAGCCTCCGGTTGACAGGATCCAGAAACAAGAGGCCAAGGGATTTCGAGCTAGTAAGGACAACGATCCAGAAAGAGCAGAATTTTGGCTTAAAAAAATCATCCGGGTATTTGATGAGTTATCTTACACCCCTGAAGAGTGGATGAAGTGTGTGGTGTCTCTTTTTAGAGATTCCGCTTATCAGTGGTGGAACAACCTTGTGTCGGTTGTACCAAGGGAAAGGATAATATGGGAGTTTTTCCAAGAAGAATTTCGGAAAAAGTATATCAGCCAAAGGTTTATCGATTAGAAAAGAAAGGAATTCCTTGAATTGAAACAAGGAAAAATGACGGTAACTGAATATGAGCGTGAATTTGTAAGGCTCAGCAAGTACGCTCGAGAATGTGTGTCCTCCGAAGCCATCATGTGTAAGAGGTTCGAGGACAGATTAAATGAAGATATCAGATTATTCATTGGTGTCCTTGAATTGAAGGAATTTGTTGTGCTAGTGGATCGGGCTTGTAAAGACGAGGAATTGGTGAAAGAAAAGAAAAGCTGAGATGGAGTCTCGTGACTCAAGAAAAAGGCAATTGAAAAAGTCGTTTCAGGCCTCGTCCAAGAAGTCGAGTGACTTCCCTACCCGATCAGCTACTTCAGCTGGGTTTTCAAACAGAAGTAAGAGTAAACAGTACTCAGGGATTAAACCTCAGACCACTTCAGTTGCTAGTGTTGGGAACACACGATCTAATAGGCTAGAATGTTCACAGTGTGGCAGACGACATCCCGGTGAGTGTCGAGCCCATGAGAGAGCCTGTTTTAAGTGTGGTTCCCAAGATCATTTTATTAGAGAGTGCCCTGAGATGGTTGAAAAAGAGAAAATTTAGAGTACAAGGTCAGGAAGTACCAATAGAGGGAAACCGCAGAGAAACCCGGGAAGTGGAATGAGTAGCAAGAGTACTCCTAGAGAGCAGGCTGCAAGATCTGAGGGTAGAGCGCCTGTGAGGACCTATGCCATTCGCGCTCGCGAAGAGGCGCCATCCCCTGATGTAATTACGGGTACATTTTCTCTCCATAATACTAATTTTGGTGCTTTAATTGATCCGGGATCTACCCACTCATATATTTGCATGAAATTAGTATCTAGTATGAGCATGCTCGTAGAGTCCACAGAGTTTGTGATAAAAGTGTCCAATCCATTAGGCAAAAGTATGTTAGTTGATAAGGTATGCAAAGATTGCCCATTGATGATTAGAGGTCATTATTTTAAGGCAAATCTCATGCTATTGCCATTTGATGAATTTGATATTATTCTTGGTATGGACTGGTTAACCACTCATGATGTGACTGTAAATTGTGGAAAGAAATACATTGAATTAAGATGTGAAAATGGGGACACCCTTCGTGTTGAATCAGATGAACAAGATAGACTTCATGTAGTGATCTCTCATATATGCGCTTGAAAATATGTAAGAAAGGGATACGAGGCATATCTTGCCTTTGTGATAACTGAGTTAAGAATTGAATCGATCTGGAGTAGTATCACGAGTACCTGGATGTATTCCTAGAAGAGTTGCCTGGGTTGCCTCCTGTGAGAGAAATTGAATTTGGCATTGAGTTAGCCCCTGGTACTACACCTATATCGACTGCTCCGTATAAAATGGCTCCAACCGAGTTGAAAGAGTTAAAAGAACAGTTGCAAGAGTTAACGGACAAAGGCTTTGCAAGAGTTAACGGACAAAGGCTTTGCAAGACCAAGTTATTCTCCATGGGGTGCTCCAGTGCTATTTGTGAAAAAGAAAGATGGTTCCATGAGGTTATGTATAGATTACCGGCAGCTTAATAAGGTAACCGTGAAGAACAAGTACCCATTGCCAAGGATCGACGATTTGTTTGATCAATTGAAGGGAGCCACTGTGTTTTCCAAGATTGATTTGAGGTCCGGTTATTACCAATTGAGGGTCAAAGACTCAGATGTGCCGAAAACCGCATTTCGGACAAGGTATGGGCACTATGAATTTTTTTTCATGCCTTTCGGTTTAACAAACACCCTTGCCATGTTTATGGGTTTAATGAACCGCATCTTTTGGCCATACTTAGATAAATTTGTTGTGGTTTTTATTGATGACATACTGATATATTCTCATGATGAGAATGAGCATGCGGAGCACTTGAAGAAGGTATTACAGATTTTACGAGATAATCAGTTGTATGCCAAGTTTAGCAAGAGTGAGTTTTAGCTCAAAGAGGTTAGGTTTTTGGGACTCATTGTCTCGGGAGATGGAATCCGGGTAGACCCAAGCAAAATTTCTGCCATTGTTAATTGGAAACTGCCAAGAAATGTATCAGAGGTCAAAAGTTTTCTAGGCCTAGCTGGCTATTACCGATGATTTGTCAAGGGATTTTCCAAGATAGCGACTCCGATGATGAGACTATTACAGAAAGATGTAAAGTTTGAATAGACAGAGAAATACCAACAGAGTTTCGAAAAATTAAAGGCATTATTGACTGAGGCTCCAATTCTAGTGCAACCCAAACTGGGAAAGGAATTCGTGATCTACAGCGATGCATCCATGAATGGATTGGGCTGTGTACTTATGAAGGAAGGCAAGGTGATAGCATATGCCTCTAGACAGTTAAAGCCACATGAGAAGAACGGTAACACCCCAAACCCGGCTTAGACGTTATGACCGAATCTAGCGTGTCACATTGAAGTGTTTTTCGAAAACCATGTTTTCATTAAAAACCCTTCTTGAAATTTAAAACTTCTTGCCATTTACAACTTGAACAAAACCTCAGTTTGCGTTTGTTTATTTTCAATCGTGGTTTATTTAAAAGTTATTCCCTTTAAAACGTTATTACCTTTAAAACATTATTGTTGCGGAAGCTTAATTTAAAACAAATGATTTACGAAAGCGTGATATTTAAAAAAATTGAGATGCGGAAACGTAGCGTTTGAAAATAGTTATTTTTTTGGAAAACCGTGTTCTACTTCTAGCACATACAGATCACAATCAATAAAATCCCAAATTTAAAATCCAGAAATTATAGAGGCCTTATCACAACCCGAATCAAAATCAAAGTGCTTAAGTAAATGAGCAAAACAAAAGTGCAGTTGTGTGGCCCTCTCCGAGTCCCTCGCAGCTTCGAACCGTCTAACACTGGAGAATACCTGAAAGGTTAAAAACGGAGTGAGTTTATGAAAAACTCAGTGTGTAATCCCCTTTTTAAAGAAACAATTAGTATACAGAAACAGAATCAATGCGGGCACGAGCCATTTCCACGATATGATGCAGTTGATTTCGAGTATAAGTGGCCAAAGCCCAAAACAATATCATTTGGGTCACAGCCCATAACAGAATCAATTGGGCCTAGCCCATCACAGTATCAGTATGGTACACATATGCAACCCACCCAAATCCAGCCAACACACCACTCGTACCAACTAAGACACCATGTGGGGATAAAATCGACCCACCCAGCCAACACACCAATATTGCAGCATAGCTGCTAGTAATAATAATGCAGCAGAGCTACCAAGATCGATGTCGCGGCAAAGAAGGCCGCCATGATCGATATCGCAAAGCAATGCCGCCATGAATAACGAACGTAGCAAAGCTACCAAGAATAAATATATGCACGGCTTTAAGCCTTCAGTAACGGTCTCATAATTGGCACATAGCCATCGGCAACTGTAATAAGATCGGCACATAGCCATCAGCTACGGTAATATAACCGGCACACAGCAATGGGTAAGTATGATCGACATAAAGTCATAATCAAGACGGCACAGAGCCATAATTAGGTTGGCACAGAGCCATAATCAAATTAACTAGCTTAAAGCCATCGGTAGGTCCACAGTCGTCTCATGCGACCCATGCGACCTTAACAGGTCATTACTAGGTCCACAGTTGTCTCGTGCGACCCATTCAACCCTATCAGAACAGTACTTCCTCCATAACCAACATCCCAACCCAATGCAGTATGTCATGTATGCAGAATGTCTGATCACAAATCATCATATCATTCACAATTAAGTCAATCAAATCTTAGTCATACGATCACAGTCAAATTAGTCAAATCATAGCACTAGCCAGTCATTTACCCTACAAGGGCATTACGGTCATTTTACCCTATAGGGGCATTACGGTCATTTTACCCTATAAGGGTATTACGGTCATTTTACCCTACACGGGCATTATGGTCATTTTACCTTACAGGGGCATTACGGTCATTTTAGCTTACAGGGGCATTACGGTCATTTTACCCTACAGGGGCATTACGGTAATTCTACCCTACAGGGGTCTTTCGGTAATTCTACCCTACAGGGGTATTTCAGTAATTCTACCCTACAGGGGTATTTCGGTAATTCTACCCCACAAGGGGTATTTCAGTAATTCTACCTTAAAGGGGTATTTCGGTCATTTTACCCTACAGGGGCATTACGGTAATTCTACCTTATAGGGGTATATCGGTACAGTTAACGACCCTTCTGAAGGCCTACAGTCGCCTCGAGCGACAGAGATAATCCATTTGGTCAAAATAGTGTAAATGGGCTCAAAGCCCAATATTCGGCCCAAATGGGCCCACACGCTCGTGTGGCCCATTTGGTTCAAATTCAATCACGGCTATGCAAACTTCATAGCCCAATCCAGTTTATGCTACTTTTCGTAAATTTTATCCGTGTGGGGCCCACGAGCCGTTTGGGCCCACACGGCCCATTTCGACCCAACGAGGCCCATAACGGCCCAAGTGCACGAGAACCCTCGTGGGTTTTTATAGTAACAGATTTGGTGTACGGTTACACACCCTTTTCATCTTTTAAGCCGCTTATCACTTATGGAAAACAGTTACACACCTGACTGCGAAATCGAGTGAACAGTTCACCACGTCAAGGCCTTGAACGAACGAAACTAGCTTAGTGCCCTTAGATCGCCGATTAAGAATCGATCTCACGACCTCACCGATTATCTTCTTAAACAATGAAACCTATAAGACTGGATTGTTTACAAGAATAAGACTTAGGAGGCCAATAATGAAAACGTAGCACAATCGGCCAACAAGCCAACTTACCCCCCAACTATTCAATTGAAAGACGGAAGAAGAATCTCGAATGCCTCTGCACCCCTGAGGAACCCCTTCACTCTTCGCAAGTTGTGAAACCCAAAGAACATATTCATAACAGAAGGGACAAAGAATCCGTCACAAAAGACTGAAATATTTTGCTTAAACCATGAAGAAAATAACAAGAAATAAACAAGAGTACTACAAGAGAATCGTGTGAACTCACCACAGCGCAATAGAGTTGAGAAAGGAGTAGCAAAATCGGCTCCACAAAATCACGGTGCAATAGGAGGGCAAAAGAAATGTATTCAGCCTAGGAAGAGAAAAGAAAGAAGAAAGAAAAGAAAGTGAGGAGAAGAGATAGAGATATTCGACCACTTCACAAGAGCAAATAATGTCAGTTCGAAATTGATAGGGGGAGAAAACTAACAAAAATATGATAGAGGGAGTTATGGAGAGAATACTGAATGAAAGAATGGTGACGGAGGGAAGAGATGTATTCGGCCAAGCAGTGAAGAGGAAGTGCCAAAACTGAAACAATAAAACGCTCCCCAAAACAAATGCTAGCTTGGCTTTAAAGAGGAACACAAACAAATCCCGAAAGGCCCCAAAATGCTCTCAATAACTGAAAATGAAAACACACCCCCCAAAGCCGAAACTATGAGTTCCCCTTAGCAAATTCGGCACAAACACTCCCACACACTCAAAATTCCTTGATTCACTCCACCAATCTCTCCATTATCCTCTCCATGATTTGCTCCTACAATCTCTCCATGACCAATTCAAACACCTCTTCAGCAGTGTTTCAGTCCAACTCTTCTACCTTCTCAGCTCAAGCAGCAAAATAAACACTCCATTCCTTTATCCCATGATTTGAACCTCAGACCTCACAGTTACACAACATGCCACTTGCCACTAGGCCACATGCTCCTCTTGTGTCATTAAACAAGCATTATTACTAATAAAGCCTACTATCAAGGACCAAGGGTTTTATTCACTTAAAACTAATTTTTTTTCTAAAGCCCAGGTTTGAACCCAGGACTTCTCCAACACTTCTCAAGACCCTTAACCACTCAAGAAGTTATTTAATTGTGTCCTTCCCTTGCACATCCAATTACTTATGTGCAGCCTTCACTGTTCCCCTGCTCAAGGCCCATTCCTTCTAGGCCCAAGTTTGGGGCGTTACAATTCACCCCTCTTTAAAGAAATTTCATCCCCGAAATTTCCAACTGTCAGAATAGTCGCACCACACAGCCTTCACCACCATGCTCCCGCTGCGCACTCTGATTTCAAAACATTATTACCGCCTCATGAACCACGTTCGCGTGTATCTCTTGTACCCATTGTCTATTCGCGTTTTATCAGAACTAACAGTTTAATGCAAATCGAAGTTTCACTACAGTTTTAGTCCCCTATAGTTTCGCTTTGCTCTATCTAGAGTGGTATAGTCTAATTTCTAAAGTAGTCACAGTATTTCCTAACTTACTGCATTTCAATTTCTAAACAGACAAAAGTACTCAGAAAACTTACGGATTCGGCGCCGGAGACTCGGAGTGCCACACTTTTCAGAAGAAATATCTTAAAACACTTTACATATGTGAAAACAACCTCTTGAAATCCAAAAATTTGAAAACCCATTCCACAGCTGAGTTTTGCAACTTGGCTCTGATACCGCTAAATGTAACACCCCAAACCCGACCTAGACTTTATGGCCGAATCTGGCGTGTCACATTGAAGTATTTTTCGAAAACCATGTTTTCATTGAAAACCCTTCTTGAAATTTAAAACTTCTTCCCATATACAACTTGAGTAAAACCTCATTTTGCGTTTGTTTATTTTCAATCGTGGTTTATTTAAAAGTTATTCCCTTTAAAACATTATTACCTTTAAAACCTTATTGTTGCGGAAGCTTAATTTAAAACAAATGATTTACGAAAGTGTGATATTTAAAAAAATTGAGTTGCGAAAACGTAGCATTTGAAAATAGTTATTTTTTTGGAAAACCGTGTTCTACTTCTAGCACATACAGATCACAATCAACAAAATCCCAAATTTAAAATCCAGAAATTATAAAGGCCTTATCACAACCAGAATCAAAATCAAAGTGCTTAAGTAAATGAGCAAAACAAAAGTGCAGTTGTGTGGCCCTCTCCAAGTCCCTCGCAGCTCCGAACCGTCTAACGTTGGGGATTACCTAAAAGGTTAAAAATGGGGTGAGCTTACGAAAAACTCAGTGTGTAATCCCCTTATTAAAGAAACAGTAAGTATACGTAAATGAGAATCGCCTGCAGGCTCGAGCCCTTTCACGAAACAAATGCAGTTCATTTCAGAGTATAAGTGGCCAAAGGCCAAAACAATATCATTTGGGTCACAGCCCATAACAGAACCAATTGGGCCTAGCCCATCACAGTATCAGTATGGTACACATATGCAACCCACCCCAATCCAGCCAAAACACCACCAGTACCAACCAACACACCATGTGGGGATAAAATCGACCCACCCAGCCAACACACCAATATTGCAAAGATAGCTACGGTAAGAATAATAACGCAGAAGAGAGTCGCTAGTATCGATATCATTTACAAAGGTCGCCAATGCGATGACGCAAAGACAAACCGCGATAACGATATATGCGCGCTTTAAGCCTTCGTGAATCGTGTCATAATTGGTACATAGCCATTGGTAACTGTAATAAGATCGGCACATAGCCATCAGCTACGGTAATATAACCGGCACACAGCCATGGGTAAGTATGATCGACACAAAGTCATAATCAAGACGGCACAGAGCCATAATTAGGTTAGCACATAGCCATAATCAGATTAACTGGCTTAAAGCCATCGGTAGGTCCACAGTCGTCACGTGCAACCCGTGCGACCCTATCAGAACAGTACTTCCTCCATAACCAACATCCCAACCCCATGTAGTATGTTATGCATACAGAATGTCTGGCCCACAAATTATCATATCATTCACAGTTAAGTCAATCAAATCATAGTCATACAATCACAATCAAATCAGTCAAATCATAGCACTTGTCACTCATTTTACCCTACAGTGGCATTACGGTCATTTTACCCTACAGGGGTATTACGGTCATTTTACCCTCTAGGGGCATTACGGTCATTTTACCCTACAGGGGCATTACGATCATTTTAACCCCTATAGGGGCATTACGGTCATTTTACCCTACAGGGGCATTACGGTAATTCTACCTTACAGGGGTATTTCGGTAATTCTACCCTACAGGGGTATTTCTGTAATTCTACCCTACAGGGGTATTTCAGTAATTCTACCCTACAGGGGTATTTCAGTCATTTTACCCTACAGGGGCATTACGGTCATTCTACCCTATAGAGGCATTACGGTAATTCTACCTTATAGGGGTATTTCGGTACAGTTAACGACCCTTTCGAAGGCCTATAGTCGCCTCGAGCGACACAGATAATCCATTTGGTCAAAATAGTGTAAATGGGCTCAAAGCCCAATATTTGGCCCAAATGGGCCCACATGCTCATGTGGCCCATTTGGCCCAAATTCAATCACGGCAATGCGAACTTCATAGCCCAATCCAGTTTCTACTACTTTTCGTAAATTTTATCCGTGTAGGGCCCACGAGCCTATTAGGCCCACACAGCCCATTTCGGCCCAACGAGGCCCATAACGGCCCAAGTGCACGAGAACCCTCGTGGTGGCCTCTTCAGTCTACCACCCATGATTGTGGGCTCGTTTTTACCACCCGAGCAATCGCACACTCGTGAGGCCTCAAATGATGAAGTTTCAGCTTTTCGACTTTTGCTGATTCAAAGCGGAGATAGTGTGATTACACACCTTTTCGGGTTTTGATAGTAACCGATTTGGTGTACGGTTACACACCCTTTTTGGCCTTTAAGCCCCTTATCACTTACGAAAAACAGTTACACACCTGACTGCGAAATTGAGTGAACAGTTCACTACGTCAAGGCCTTGAACGAACGAAAGTAGCTTAATGCCCTTAGATCACCTATTAAGAATCGATCTCACTACCTCACCGATTATCTACTTAAACAATGAAACCTATAAGACTGGATTGTTTACAAGAATAAGACTTAAGAGGCCAATAATGAAAACATAGCACAATCGGCCAACAAGCCAACTTACCCCCCCAAATATTCAATTGAAAGACGGAAGAAGAATCTTGAATGCCTCTGCACCCCTGAGGAACCCCTTCACTCTTTGCAAGTTGTGAAACCCAAATAACATATTCATAACAGAAGGGACAAAGAATCCATCACAAAAGACTGAAATACTTGGCTTAAACCATGAAGAAAACAACAAGAAATAAACAAGAGTACTACAAGAGAATCGTGTGAACTCACCACAGTGCAATAGAGTTGAGAAAGGAGTAGAAAAATTAGCTCCACAAAATCACGGAGCAATAGGAGGGCAAAAGAAATGTATTCGGCCTAGAAAGAGAAAAGAAAGAAGAAAGAAGAGAAAGTGAAGAGAAGAGATAGAGATATTCGACCACTTCACAAGAGCAAATAATGTCAGTTCAAAACCGATAGGGGGAGAAAACTAACAAAAATCTGATAGAGAGAGTTATGGAGAGAATACCGAATGAAAGAATGGTGAAGGAGGGAAGAGATGTATTCGGCTAAGTAGTAAAGTGGAAGTGCCAAAACCGAAATAATAAAACACTCCCCAAAACAAATGCTAGCTCGGCTTTACAGAGGAACACAAACAAATCTCGAAAGGCCCCAAAATGCTCTCAATAATTGAAAATGAAAACACACACCCCCCAAAGCCGAAATTATGAGTTCCCCTTAGCAAATTCGGCACAAACACTCCCACACACTCCAACTTCCTTGATTCACTCCACCAATCTCTCCATAATCCTCTCCATGATTTGCTCCTGCAATCTCTCCATGACCAATTCAAACACCTCTTCAGCAGTGTTTCAGTCCAACTCTTCTACCTTCCCAGCTCAAGCAACAAAATATGCACTCCATTGCTTATCCCAAGATTTGAACCTCAGACCTCACAGTTACACAACACGCCACTTGCCACTAGGCCACAAGCTCCTCTTGTGTCATTAAACAAGCATTATTACTAATAAAGCCTACTATCAAGCACCAAGGGTTTTATTCACTTAAAACTAAAATTTTTGCTAAAGCCCAGGTTTGAACCCAGGACTTCTCCAACACTTCTCAGCACCCTTAACTACTCAAGCAGTTATTTAATTGTGTTCTTCCCTTGCACATCTAATTACTTATGTGCAGCCTTCACTATTCCCCTACTCAAGGCCCATTCCTTCTAGGCCCAAGTTTGGGGTGTTATAAGAACTACCCGACACATGATTTAGAGTTGGCTGCCATCGTGTTTGCATTAAAAATATGGAGACACCATTTGTATGGTGAAAAATTTCAGATATTCACTGATCATAAAAGCTTAAAGTACTTGATGACTCAGAAGGAATTGAACTTAAGGCAGCGGAGATGGTTAGAGTTGATCAAGGATTATGAGTTAGTCATTGATTACCACCCGAGAAAGGCGAATGTAATAACCGATGGTTTGAGTAGAAAGTCCTTATTCGCATTAAGAGCTATGAATACACGAGTGACTTTGTCAGATAATGGTATCATTCTAGCTGAGTTGAGGGCTAGACCGATGTTTCTTCAAGAGATTTACGAGGCTCAGAGAGATGACAGCGACTTGCAAGCAAAAAGAGTTCTGTGTGAGTCGGGAGTTGAGTCTGACTTCCGGATTAATTCTGATGGATGCTTGATGTTCAGACACAGAGTCTGTGTACCGAGGAATGATGAGCTTATTCGGAAGATCTTATACGAGGCAGATAGAATATGTCTATCTGTACATCCAGGCAGTACAAAAATGTATAACGATTTAAAGAAATGGTATTTGTGGCCGAGTATGAAGAAAGATATTTTTGAGTTTGTGTCAAGATGTTTAATTTGTCAACGAGTGAAAGCTGAACACCAAGTACCTTCAGGTTTGCTTCAGCCTATCATGGTTCCCGAGTGGAAATAGGACCGTGTTACCATGGACTTTGTGACGGGTTTGCCGTTGACACCGAGCAAGAAAGATGTTGTATGGGTTGTATTCGATAGACTTACGAAGTCGGCCCACTTTATACCGGTATGTGTTGACTATTCACTTGATAAGTTAGCAAACTTGTATGTTTCTAAGATTGTAAGGCTTCATGGAGTGCCTTTATCGATTATATCAGATAGAGATCCAAGATTCACATCCCACTTTTGGAAAAAGTTACAAGATGCTTTGGGCACAAAGTTGGGTTTTAGTACGGCTTTTCACCCTCAAACCGACGGACAGTCGAAGAGATTAATACAGATACTTGAGGATATGCTCCAGTGTTGTGTTCTTGAGATTCAGGGCAGCTGGGAAAAGTATTTACCGTTGGTAGAGTTTACATACAATAACAGTTTTCAGTCGAGTTTGAAAATGGCACCTTATGAGGCTTTGTATGGGCGTAAATGTCGAACGCCTTTGTATTGGACTGAATTCAAGGAAAATCAGATCCATGGGGTCGATCTAGTTAGAGAAACTGAGGAGAAGGTAAAAATAATCCGTGACTGTTTAAAAGCTACCTCTGATAGACAGAAATCCTACTCAGACTTAAAACAAAAAGAGATTGAATTTCAAGTTGGTGATAAGGTATTCTTAAAAGTGTCACCATGGAAGAAAGTTCTCCGATTTGGCCGGAAAGGCAAATTGAGTCCGTGTTTTATCGGACCATATGAGATTACCGAGAGGATAAGACCGGTAGCTTATCGATTGGCGTTGTCGTCTGAGTTAGAAAAGATACATGATGTATTCCACGTGTCCATGTTGCGACGTTACCGATCAGATCCTTCACATGTGATTACACCGATAGAGGTTGAAATTCAACCTGACATGACATATATCGAAGAACCGGTTAAGATTCTAGCACGGGAAGTTAAACAGCTAAGGAATAAAAGTATAACTCTCGTGAAAGTATTATGGCAAAGACATGGGGTAGAAGAGGCTACATGGGAGCCCGAGGCGGCTATGAGAAACCAGTACCCAAACCTTTTTACTGGTAAGATTTTTGCGGATGAAAATCCCTGGGGGGAGAATTCTAACAGCCCGATTTAGGGCCTAGTCGGGATAGTGGTTACGAGACCACAAATTCGTAATAGAAGTTTGTGTTTTATGATTTTTATGAAGCTTATGATGTGGTTGCATGATTGTGTGAAAATTTCATGAGGAAATTTATTAATTAGTGATCAATTGGTCCATTAGGACTAAATTGCAAAGAATAGGAAATATGAGATTCTAGAAGATTCAAGTATGAAATAGAATTATAAAAATTACTAGAGGTCCTTATTTAGCAATTAGACCATTGTATGTTTAGATGGACAAAAATAGACATAGGAAGCAAAAATCTCAAGAAAGGACCATTAAGGGCATTTTTGTCATTTGGTAAATAAGGGATTAAAAAGGGAAAAAAAGTCAAAATTGGGTCCATCTTCTTCTCCCATGGCTGAAAATCACTAAGGAGCCATAGCTAGTGTTTCTTCAACTTCCAAGCTTGATAGTAAGTACATCCTAGCCTCGTTTTTAATGTTCTTCGTATTTTTGAGATCCTCGTAGCTCGGTTTAGCTATTTCTAGCTATATTTTGAGCTAGGGTTTATATTCAAAAATTTACCCATGTATGACATGCATGTATTTTGATTTTTTATGGAAGAATATGAAAGTTTGATGCATGATAAACATATTTTTCTAAGTGATTTTCATGAGAAATGCATAAAAGGACCAAATTGCAAAAGTTATGAAAGTGGTCATACATGGGTGAAATAGTGGAAATTAGGGGCTGTTGTAGTTAAGAAAATTATTCAGCTAGGCTTAAAATGCAAGAAAGTTAAATAAAAATCATTTTACGAGCCTAGGGGCAAAAGTGTAATTATGTGAAAGTTTAAGGGCAAAATTGTAATTTTACCAAAGTATGATTCATGAGTCAATTTAGTCAATGTGAGTATTAAACAAGTGAAATTGTTATTATAGATCAAGAAACACGAAGCCTGGATCGAAATCGAGGCAAGAACAAGGTGTTGGACTAAATTGAACATCTACGCACATTTTGAGTATCGAGGTAAGTTTGTATGAAATTAAAGCTATACAATGTTATTCTATTTGTATTTACCTTATTTTATGAGAAACATATATAAATTCCATGAAGTTAATCTATGATGCTTTGATGAGATTGAAATGAGGATGTATTAAGTTTACGTCCCGGTTGAAGATTCAGTTTAACGATGATACCTATGTCACGACATGAGATAAGGAAGGCCCCGTATAAGACCATGTTTGGGACATGGCATCGACACCGAATGTAGGTCCCGTATAAGACCATATCTATGATATGGCATCGGCAGCGAACGTAGATTCCGTATAAGACCTTGTTTGGGACATGGCATCGGCATCGAATAAGGAAGGTCCCGTATAAGACCATATCTGGGATATAGCATCGGCATCGAATGTAACAGTCCGGTTTAGACCCTATTTAGAATAGTGGTTTTGGGACCAAAAATTCGAGTCAAAAATATATTTTAATATTATTTTCCGTGCTTTTGATATGTGAATTAGTATGTGTGCTTAATTTGAGCAAAGGACTAGATCGCGTAATTCGTAAAAGTGACTTTCTATTTGATTAATGGCTAATTTGAATGTGGCTTTTAAATGTGGAGGCCTTATGAGGCAAGTAAGCTATTTTTAAGGTAGTGGATGGTTAATGGACGGTTTTGGACATTGTATTTATAGTTTTCTTATTTTGTTTTAAAGGTTAAATGTGTAAAATGGATATTAATGTATATTACGTTAAAAAAAAACGCAAAAACAAGCCATTATCATCTTATATTGCCTAAAATCAAAGAAAAGAAAAAGAAGGAAGAACACTTAGGTTTCGGCTAGTTCTTGAATTGATTCAAGGTATGTTTTGCTTCAGTTTTTGATAATTTCTACGTTTTTGCAATCGTTGCTAATTGTTCTTCAAAACCCATGTCTCAATTTTGTGAATTGATGATGTTTTTGAAATGAGCCATTTATGAATTCATGAGTTTTGTGAGGTTTGATGATGAATTATGAAAGCTATGTGTTTGATTAACATGTTTCGTCTTTGGAGTTTTGTTGATTTTGAGTAATTTGGGTTAAATTGAAAGAATAATATTTTGAGGGACTAAATTGTAAAATAAATAAAATTTAAGGACTTGTATGAGCTACATGAGAATTTGGCTAGGGATGGGTAACTTGAAATTATGTGTATTTAGTGATTTTGTGAAATAGGGACTAAATTGTCCAAATGTGAAAATGTGGGGGCTAATTTATAAATTGCCTTAAATGTGTGTTTTTGGATTGAATTGAATGGTTTGGTGAATAAATGGGTTAAATTTGAATATGTATAGATCAAGAATCGAAGAAAACGGATTTGGATCGAGGAAAGTCAAAAGTTGTCGAATAACTGAATCCGATCAAAAATCTGAATCTAAGGTAAGTCGATATACAAATAAATGTATTTGAATTGAATTATTTGTGTATATATGAGATTCGAATTGATATGAATATCCATTGAGATGGAATGTATGGTAAATCCGAGCTTACGTATATATATCGACAAGTTGTTAAAGTCTGAGAAGTCATGTATGAACCTAGGAATAGATAGGATAGCGTATGTCATGACATAGGTGTCCGATATGTGATATCATGTAAGACCACGTCTGGGACGTTGGCATTGATTCGAGATTTCATGTAAGACCACGTCTGGGACGTTGGCATCGATATGAGATTTACGTGTAAGACCATGTATGGGACATTCGCATCGTATTTGATTCGTGTAAGGCCCTGTTTGGGATAGTGGCATCGATATTTGAGTACATGTAAGACCTCGTCTGGGACGTTGGCATTGTACGACTTTCTGAGCACTCTGAGTATCCTATTTGATTCTGAACGGTTCAATGGGCAAGTTCGAGAAATGAACGACTATGTGAGTTGTATATCCATTTCAGGTACGTTTGAAAAGTACACGATGTGTGTATAAAAGGTAGGTGTGTATATGAACTTACTAAGGTGAATATGTGTAAAGAAATGATGATATAATATGTGAATATATGCTTGGATGAGCTATGTGTATATGTGATATTTGAGTTGAAGAATGTGGCAAGCTATGGCTAAATAAATGAGCGAAAGAATATGTGATGAATTTGTATTGAGAAACATTAATGTCAATGTATCAATATGGTTATGTGCATTTTATGCTAAGTTTATTTGTATATGGCTTACTAAGCTTTTGAAAGCTTACTTTGTGTGTGTTTGTTCTGTTTTATAGATCGTTAAAGCTACGAGAGGCTCGAGGACCGTCGAGGATTATCACCACACTATCAAACTCAACTTTGGTACTTTTGAATGTGTAAATAGCTAAATATGGCATGTATAGGCTAGTTATTTCGGAGTATGTTTGAGACATGTATATATGTAGCCATGTGATGTGGCTAGATAAGTGATTTTTTTTTGTATGTGATTCTATGCTATATGAGTTTGGTTTTGTTATAATCTTATACCTAAGAAATGGTCAAGGCTATGGTAAGCATATGGATGCAATATGAGTATATATGTTTGAACAATGAGATGGTTCTATGAATGTGGCAAATTGAGGATGAATCATGATTAGTTTTATATGTGAATTGGTTGTGCAAATTAGTATACAAGTTGGTTTGAATAGAAATGATATTGAATGAGATGATATGTTGTTCACTTGACATGATTTTGGGTTGCTAATTGTGTATGGAATAATGCTTGTTTGAGATTGTAGGAATGACCCAAGTGTGGGTGGCATTTTGGCCTTGCAAATGGCCTATTTTGCATACACGGCCAAGGGACACGGTCGTGTGTCTCTACCGTGTGGATCAAGGGCCACTTCAAAGTGTGCCTAGGCAGGTTACACGGCCGTGGCACACGGGTGTGCCTGGTAGCCGTGTGACCAAGTCAGTAGCTAGCTTAATTTCACATGGCCATGGCACACGGGCGTGTCTGGTGGCCGTGTGGACAAGTCAATATGTATGCCGTGTTTTGGCACGGCCTGGACACATGGGTGTGTCTGGTAGCTGTGTGAGGCACACGGCCTGACTGCACGGGCGTGTGACCTCTGCAGATTTGAAAAACATTCAATTTTCCAAGAATTTTTGTATGTGTTCAGTTTAGTCCCGGCCCTATTCTAAGCATGTTTAAGGTCTCATTGACCTATATAAGGGACACTTTGATTGCGTTTGATGATTTGTATAATGAAATGTCTGTAAAAGTTTCTGATTGTCCGGTAATGCCTCTCAACCCTAATCCGGCGATGGATACGGGTTAGGGGTATTACACCGAATAAGAAAGGTCCCGTATAAGACCATGTCTGGGACATGGCCTTGGCACCAAAGGAAGATCTCATGTAAGACCATATCTGGGATATGGCATCGACATCTTTGTACGATCTTGTATAAGACCCTATCTGGGACATGGCATCGACATCGAGCTAAGAGATCCCGTGTAAGACCATATTTGGGATATGGCATCGGCATCAAGAGGTGATCCCATGTAAGACCATATCTGGGATATGGCATTGGCATCGTAATATATGTGTGTGATGAGAATGAGTATCCTCCTATATTTAGAGTAATTCAACGGGCAAAAGAGCTAAGTATGCAAACATGGTAAGAGCTAAGCTATATAAAGATGACAAAGAGTTACATTTAAGTGAAAGATGATTACGATTTAAGTTTATATTTATGAAAGCATAAGTGCTACATTATGTGATGAAGTGATACAGGTACCATGAGTAAAATACGAGTTATGATACCGTAATGTGATATGTAATGGGTAAGCTTAAGTATGAGTAAGTATGTCAAAGTACTTGAGAACTTATGTTATTATTGTTCTATGAGATGAATGAATTTTTCCATGAGAATTTATGTTGCTATTTTAATTCATGCAAACTTACTAAGCTATATGCTTACCCCTCTCTTTCCTTTTTCCTTGTAGTATCGCCAAGCTAGCTCGGGGATCGTAAGACGTCGGAGCTCGGATCACACTATCAACTAATCTTTGGTATAGTAAAGTTGATTCATTTTGAGTATGGCATGTATAAGAACTTGGTCATTTTGTGCTATGTCATATTTGAAAGCCAAAGTGTTGGCTATTAATGTTATACACCCATTTTGTAAATGGCCATTAGTATTTGGCCAATAAATGTCAAGTTTATTATTTTAATGACGATGAGTTTCATGAAGTAAATAATCATGCAATAGATGGAGTAAAATGTGAGATGTATGAATGATGAATAGGGATTCTTCCTAGTATATTATTGCCATGTTATATGTTGCTTGAGTTGGCATATATGTGTTTATGTTTTAGGGTGGCAATTGGCTTGGTAAATAGCCTTCTAATTGTCTACACGGGTAGACACACGGGCATGTGTCTAGGCCGTGTGTGACACACGGCCAACCCCATGGGTGTGTTGACAGGTCGTGTGTCCCCTGCATCAAATTTGTGATAATTTGATTCGCCACACGGGCCAACACACGGGCGTGTGCCTAGGCCATGTGCACTTAAAGGATTGCTGACGTCATAAAAAGAATACAAGGGTTTTCTCACACGGGTGAGGAAACGGGCGTGTCTAGGCTGTATGGAGGACACGGGCCACAGACACGGGCATGTTTCCGGCCGTGTGAAAACCCCTGTAGGTTCGAAATGAAAAATAAATTCCACACGGGCTGGGAACATGGGCGTGTGTGACCACACGGCCTGCCCACACAGGCGTGTTCCATTTCACACGGGCGTGTAACCCTGTTTTGAGCAAAAATTTCCTAAGTGCGTAAAAGTTTCCGGATTGGTTCCGAACTATTTCGATCGTATGTTTAGGGCCTCGTAGGCTCATGATAGGGTAGTATTGTGCACGAATGAAAAGTTTTAAATCGAAACGAAATTTTACAGCCCAATGATGTATGTTAAAGAAAGTAAAGTAAGGTAATGCCTCGTATCCGGTTCCGACATGGAATATGAGTAAGGGGGTTACAGTTAGAGGTTCCTAGATCAGAAAAAGAAGGAATTTTTAGAACTCAAACAGGGAAATATGACAGTAGCCAAGTATGAATTAGAGTTTGTCTGACTAAGCAAGTATGCTACTGAATGGGTTCAGACTGAAGCTGATATGTGCAAACGATTTGAAGAATGGCTGAATGAAGACATTAAGTTGTTGATTGGGATTCTGGAATTAAGGGAATTTGAGGTGTTTGCTGAAGGAGCCAACAAGGCCAAGGAATTAAGCAAAGAGAAGAAGCAATCCGAAAGAGAAGCTTGGGTTACAAGTAAAAGATTTATGAGCAAGATGCAATCATCTGCTTCAAAGAAATCAAGAAGTTACCAAGAACGTTTTGTTTCATCAGTGGGGTATTCGAGAAAGGAAAGAAGTTCAAAACATTCCAACCCGAGGTCTTCATCTCCGCTAGCAATGATGTGATCCGGCCTGGGTTAATCGAGTCGTTTCACGAAGTTGCCTGATCGTCGACAATGAGAAATGTTGCAAAGTCGGAAATGGTTAAAATTGCTTAAAAAATACGTGGAAGCTTAGCTAAAGGTTTTAAAATAAAAGGTAAGTTTATAAATTGAATAGGTTCGATTTATGAAATAAAAATAAGGATAGAAATTCGGATAAGGGTGGATATGAAAAAATGAATTTAAGCATAAGATCGATTCGATACTATATTGAGTATCGCCCCGTGACTTATAAGGCTTAACGTGGTAAACAGAAATAGGGAAATGGAAGATGGAAATCGAACTCAACTAAAGAACGATTCAACACTAAAAAGTGTCACCCCGGTTCTTATGAAGTTAAGGTGGTCGGATGGGATTGATAGGAAGAACACCACGCCTAGATAGGTGATAAGTTCAAAGGAGTTCAGTTGACGCCACTAGCTCGCTAGATAAGTCAATTCGAGACTCACTCGAAAATAGGAGAGGAGTTAAACTCACTCGAGAACAAATGTTCATTCAAAAATTTGTCAAAAGTCCCTTCAAAATGGCTGATTACACAAGTTTATAAGGTTAGAAAAAGCTAGCTGAATAGTCACAAGTAATCATCTTAATATGCTAATTAAAACTGATATAAAACTCAAGTCTCTTGACATTCTTGTAACAATTAACTTCCACCCTTGAATTCACTTTAATTCAGCTGAATGAATATCCTTGAATGCTTGTAAAATGACTCTTGAATTATCCCTTGGCTAGACGAATAGACACCAGCTCCTTAATGGTGTTTTGAATGCTTGATTTAATCTTTTGAAAGAGCAAAAACAGCTGGTAGATGAAAGGGTTGCTGCCGAATTTAAAAGGGTGTTATAATGCTCTTTAAAACTCCTTAAATGATGTATAAAACCCCCTTTGTAACAACTCTTTTTTATAACAAAAAAAAAACACTTGAAAAATCATTTCAATTAAGTTGTAACAGCCTTGAAATGTAACAGTTGTAAGCTGAAGAGACACCTGCAATAAACACATTAAAATGAACTTATTAAACATATTTAAACACTAATTAAACTCAAAACATTAAACACTTAACTTCAATTAATGAACTAGAAACAAATGCATCAATTAATTTAGCAACTAATTTAATTAAATGAAGCAAAATTAAATAAACTTAAACTTATGCTTCAATAAATAATCCCAGTAACTAGATTCATTAATAAGCAACTAATTAAATGAAGTTCAATAAAAACTCAATTAAATAAACTAAGATGAGTTAAAAACCAACAACTCATTTATTAAACTTAAGATGAGTTTATTTAAATTCAACTTGCAATAAATTGCAAGTGACGCCTATTGGGTTGATCCATGCATGACGAATAGATTTGGCTTCTTGTTCAACCCAAACTCGATCCACATAGCTTGCCAATGCATCTTTAAATTTCTTAGCTCGTGACCTAGTTATAGGCCCTTGTGGCAGCTTAATGGATTCAATAGAGATATCCCGGGCTAAGGTCGTATCACTCGAAAGGGTCAAAATGTGAATCCTGGGTTACCCCGGGTGTGCTTACATCATCCCCCCTCTTCAAAGCGACTTGTCCTCAAGTCGAGCCGTTGGTTCACTCGAACATAGTTCCTCTTACTCGGCTTCCCTTGGTCAAACGGGGCAAATGCAAATTGAGGCAACTGAAAAGAATAGCCATGAGCTAGCAAATAGTGTTCCGAACAAATTTGCAATTTAAGCATAATTGTAACAAGACAAGTATAACTCATGAGAATGGACATATTCAAATTACCATGTTTACGACCATGCAAGCAAACAATTCTACTCGCCAATGCTTCGTCAAATTTTCGAAACAAAATTGAATAGGTTTCAAGGCACTCAAACAACTTAAATCGTCTCCACAAGTCATGATTAGAATGCGAGTAATGAGTCAAAAGGTAGACATATTCATCACAAAACAGGTAATTGAAAAGACTCACATGGCTCATGAATTTGCACAATCAAACCGTGCATTAGATGATTGACTATAGATTCTCTCACAAATGCATCAACACAATTATCAAAAACAAGAATCTTTTTGTCAACAACCAAAACAGATAGATCATTGATAAGCAAAATAGGACAGTTAAGCACGTCACGATCTAAGTGATTTACATAAGTCAATTCATCAACACGATGTTTGTCACCACTCGAAGAGAACAAAAATATTTTAATGTTTTCAAGAGTCTTACCTTGTTTATCTTCAAGAGCAGGAAAACAAAGATCATTTTTACCTTGCTCGATCAACACAAACCTTCGCTCCTCAGGGGTATAGTGTAGTCGAAAACTCGTGGTTGAATTAACCTCTTCGGAATGAAATGCGAACTTCATGTACAACCACAAAAATGGGTTAAGGAACGAATTTAAATTGAAATCAAATTTATCATACCTCGTTTCCTTATTCAAAAACCAAGTATCAAGCATATAGAAATTATTCGCACAAAAATGATGAAGCTTGATTTTCCCACAAAACGAACCAAAACAGATTCGGGTTTAAACACGCGAGTTTGATTACTTACGTCGTAATGTAGCAATGGGGTCATTAAGTCAAACATGTCAAACCAAAAGATTTTTTGCATACACAATAACGAACAATCAAAACTCTTTACGATCTTCAAAATAGATTTGCAAAAACTCAAAGATTTCATACAAAATGTTAGTGGGTGCACATTAATATCATATTCAAACAAATTATGCGTTTTTCGTGAAAACCCATTATCATGAAAGATTAATTTCATGGTTTGTCGATCAGACCGAACAACATCAATAAGATTTCCTTCACAAGACAAATCAAGAATAAAACTCCTTGTGCTTCCTTTTGGAACGAAACGAGTTCAATAATCACAATGAAGGAATAGCAATTAATCGGATGAAGACAAGGGAATCGTTTAAAAACTAAGTCATCAGAAATGTTATCGAGAACTTTCAAACATGTTTGTCGTGACTCGATCATTAGAATTTCCTTACCTTGCTTTCCTTCGAGCTCGTGTGGTTCGACAACCTTACCTTTCGCGGTCATGCGAAAATGTCTTTCGTCAGGAAGGTATTGAAGTTGATACTCGTCACTTGGCCTTTCGGAAACCTGAAAAGAAGGAACAGAACAAGAACAAATTTCATATGGATTAGTTGAAGCACTTCTCACCTTTTCTTGTTCGCTTGCCTCTTTTTCTCTCATTTTTTTTTTCACATTTTTTCTCAATCTCAATTTCTTTTTCAATTTTCTTTTCTTCGTTTTCTTTTTCTCTCACTTTTTCGATTTCTTTTTCTTATTTTTCTACTTTTTTTTTCTTTTATTACAACTTGAGGATGATACATATGAATCGAAAATATAAGTGTTTGGCTCAAAGGAAGAGAAAGTATTCGGATGGACATCTCGGTCAAGTCTTCGTGAACGTTTCTCTGAGAGGGACTTCTTTGAAACATACGAGGAATAACTTGTACTTTCTTGTTCGTCAATTCGAAAAGTCTCAAACTCGAAAATTTCTTCTCTTTGCCTCGAATGCCTTGTTGAATAGGAGTCTTGATAAGAATCTCTTCTTGAATAATGTCGTCATGATGAACTTAACTCCGTTTCTCGACTTGGTGGAGTTTGCTTTCGTCGGGTTATTACTCGAGGTTCTCGCTTGTCTTGAATGGGCTTAATATTTCGGCCGAGCATATTCTCCATTTCTTTCAATAAGTATTGAAATTTGTCGGCTGAAAATTCTTCTCGAGACATGGTTTTATTCACTGAAAAGAAGAAATATTAAAAGAACAAAAGCAAAATTAGAAAATTAATTACCTCACTACGAATGCTCACCATTCACTCAGAAAGAAAAATTATGCACTCCACTCGTGTTTCACTCTTTCAAGGCTTTTATACTCTCGAATAATCTCACACACTCTTGCCTTTTACCACTCGTCTCACTCTTGTAAAATCGTATTTCGTCTTGTTTAGACTTATTGCGTGTAACACCCCAAACTCGGCCTAAACGTTACGACCGAATCTGGCATGTCACATGAAAGAAATGTCTAAAAACTGTGCATTCGTTAAAAAGCTCATATTCTTTATAGTTGTGGTGAGAAATCGAGTTTAAGTAATTTTGAATAAGAAATGGTTTATTATCATTTTAGGAAAATCCCATATTGATCATTTAATAATAAGCAATAAACAAATTGAAAGCTGAAACCAAATAAAATACCCAAGGCCTTATTACATAACAAAAACTCAAATAAAAATAAGTCCAAATAAAGGAAACGAATTTACGAGTAAACATATGTATAGCCTCCACGAGTCCACCTCGGCTCCCAAATCCGCGATCTAATGATTACCGCAAAATTTAACTAAGGGGTGAGTCATCGAGACTCGGTGTGTAAATCCCCATCCAACGTGCCCTTACACAATTTCATATGAAAATATGCATATCATGCACCCAAACCTAGCCATCCGCAACTCCTTTTTCTACCCCGTGTGGTACCAAACCACCGGTGGTGCCAAACCACGTGTCCAAGGACACGATATTCATCAATATTGTGGTGCCAAACCACCGGTGACTCGAAGTCACGAATAATAGTGATGGGGCCAACCCATCGTGTGATACCAAATCACCGGCGTCAATCCCGTTGTATTATCTCTGTGGGGCCAACCTAATCGTGGTACCAAACCACCGGGGACGAGACGCTATGAGGTGCCAAACCTCCGTGTCCGGAGACACGAATGTGATACCAAATCACCGGTGACTCAAAGTCACTAATAATCTATCTCGTGGGGCCAACCCACGTGTGATACCAAATCACCGGCGACGATCCCATATCTCAAAAGTGGGGCCAACCCACGGTGGTGTTAACCACGGGGACGAGTCGCTATGAGGTGCCAAACCTCCGGAGGTGCCAAACCTCTGTGACCGTAGTCACAATGTGGTACCAAACCACCGGTGCCCGTCGACACGAATATCACCGCCTCCACTCATATAACCCATGCAATATGACATAATAATTCGTGTATGCAGATGTCATGTATGCTAGACATATATCAAATATAAGTATAACATGAATTACCATCATAATCGATAGACATAAAACAACATAATCACCCTAATCAACCTCTAAGGGTATAACCGTAATTTTACCTACCAGGGGCATTTTCGTAATTTACCCACCAAGGGTATATCGGTAATTTACCCACCAAGGGCATTTTCGTAATTTACCCACCAAGGGTATATCGGTAATTTACCCGCCAAGGGCATTTTCGTAATTTCATACACGAATGGCCTTTCCAAAGGCCCGATGTCGCCCGAGTGACCCAACTACCATTTCTCGGTCGAAATGGACTATTGGGCCTAAAGCCCAATTTCGCCCATTCGGGCCCATACGCTCGTGTGGCCCACCAAACACAAATCTAGCCACGTTTATGAGATTCACCTAGTCTAGTTCACTATATACTACACCATCATACATTTTACTATATTGGGCCCACGGGCCCATTGGGCCCCTTCGGCCCATCGCGCCCAAGCAAAATTTCAACCCACAAGAATACTACTGATGGCCTCAACTATCGCGTCGAAGCCCCACACGTGCGCCGCGACGCTCGTGTGGCTACTATTGCCGTGATCGGCCGGCACTTCTACATTTGCCGCTCTGACTAGAGTAGAGAGAGTTACACACACGATAGGACTCGGTGTTAATCCGCGCTCCACCACTCCTCGTGCCCAAACGCCTTTCAAGGTGTGTCAACCCTCCTCCTGAATGCTCTTTTATATAGCTAGCACTTCACCTTCCTTCTTTGTATCTTTCCGATGTGGGATCCCTTCACGATGAGAGTTTAAATTCAATGAAACTCTTCCTCTCGCATCATGCAAAATAAATACTCCTTGCTTCTCATGAGATTCGAACCTGTGCTCCCTTGCAACATAATCCACGCTGCTAGCCACTTGGCCACAAGCTCCTATTGTGTCTTAAACCATGCGCAACTAAATATAAATCTATTGCCAAATTCGAGGTCCAAGTAAAAGAAAACCAAAATGCAAAAGCCAAGACTTGAACCTTGGACCTCCTTCCTTCCTTGTGGCGTCACCCCTTGTCCCTTAAGTGGCGTCACTTTGCCACTACACCACACACTCCACTTGTGTCATTTTTCCCCACATTTATTCTTAAGGCCTACTTGCCAACTTCCAGGGGTTTTTTTTTTTTTTCACCTAAAACCAAAATTTCCCCAAAGCTAATATTTGATCCCGGGACTTCATAGAAGCCCTCTAACCTTCCAAAATAACTTACCTAATAAGTCTAACTTGCATTAATGCCGTTCTCAAAAATTTTAAAACAAGGCCCATTGGGCCCAATCCTACTAGGCCCAATTTTGGGATGTTACAAATCTACCCTCCTTAAAGAAATTTCGTCCTCGAAATTGCCAACTACAGGAACATTCGTACCACCTAACCTACAACGCATGTGCTCACGCTGCGCACTCTGATTCCAATAACCCTAATATACTTTTAACTAGAATTTAGAAATCCTACACATACAAAAAAAAAAAAAAAAAAACTAACCATTAAAGCGCACAAATATTTCAATGCACGCAATCAACTCTATATCCGAACATCACATCCAGCCCAAACACACGAATAGATATTCAAAATACAACATATAACAAAGAAAAGTATCGGAAACTTACAAAGCAGATTGGTGCTGGAGACTCGGGTGCCATATTTCAACAAAAAGAACAGATATATATTTTTCTAAACCATTTTCCAAACCATCTTTTGAAAACATTTTTGAACCCAAACCCACAGTAGAGTTTTTGAACCTAGGCTCGATACCATAATTGTAACACCCCAAACTCGGCCTAAACGTTACGACCAAATCTGCATGTCACATGAAAGAAATGTCTAAAAAGCTGTGCATTCGTTAAAAGCTCATATTCTTTATAGTTGTGGTGAGAAATCGAGTTTAAGTAATTTTGAATAAGAAATGGTTTATTATCATTTTAGGAAAATCCCATATTGATCATTTAATAATAAGCAATAAACAAATTGAAAGTGAAACCAAATAAAATACCCAAGGCCTTATTACATAACAAAAACTCAAATAAAAATAAGTCCAAATAAAGGAAACGAATTTACTGAGTAAACATATGTATAGCCTCCACGAGTCCACCTCGGCTCCCAAATCCGCGATCTAATGATTACCCGCAAAATTTAACTAAGGGGTGAGTCATCGAGACTCAAAGTGTGTAAATCCCCATCCAACGTGGCCCTTACACAATTTCATATGAAAATATGCATATCATGCACCCAAACCTAGCCATCCGCAACTCCTTTTTCTACCCGTGTGGTACCAAACCACCGGTGGTGCCAAACCACCGGTGTCCAAGGACACGATATTCATCAATATTGTGGTGCCAAACCACCGGTGACTCGAAGTCACGAATAATAGTGATGGGGCCAACCCATCGTGTGATACCAAATCACCGGGCGCCAATCCCGTTGTATTATCTCGTGGGGCCAACCCACTTTGTGGTACCAAACCACCGGGGCGAGGCGCTATGAGGTGCCAAACCTCGGTGTCCGGAGACACGAATGTGATACCAAATCACCGGTGACTCAAAGTCACTAATAATCTATCGTGGGGCCAACCCACGTGTGATACCAAATCACCGGCGACGATCCCATATCTCAAAAGTGGGGCCAACCCACGGTGGTGTTAACCACGGGGGACGAGTCGCTATGAGGTGCCAAACCTCCGGAGGTGCCAAACCTCTGGTGACCGTAGTCACAATGTGGTACCAAACCACTGGTGCCCGTCGACACGAATATCACTGCCCCCTCCACTCATATAACCCATGCAATATGACATAATAATTCGTGTATGCAGTATGTCATGTATGCTAGACATATATCAAATATAAGTATAACATGAATTACCATCATAATCAGACAGACATAAAACAACATAATCACCCTAATCAACCTCTAAGGGTATAACCGTAATTTTACCTACCGTGGGGCATTTTCGTAATTTACCCACCAAGGGTATATCGGTAATTTACCCACCAAGGGCATTTTCGTAATTTACCCACCAAGGGTATATCGGTAATTTACCCGCCAAGGGCATTTTCGTAATTTCGTACCTGGAATGGCCTTTCCAAAGGCCCAGTGTCGCCCCGAGTGACCCAACTACCATTTCTCGGTCGAATGGACTATTGGGCCTAAAGCCCAATTTCGCCCATTCGGGCCCATACGCTCGTGTGGCCCACCAAACACAAATCTAGCCACGTTTATGAGATTCACCTAGTCTAGTTCACTATATACTACACCATCATACATTTTACTATATTGGGCCCACGGGCCCATTGGGCCCCCTTCGGCCCATCGCGCCCAAGCAACCCCAACCCACAAGAATACTACGATGGCCTCAACTATCGCTGAAGCCCCCCACACGTGCGCTTCGCCGCGCGCGTGTGGCTACTATTGCCGTGATCGGCACTTCGCATTTGCCGCTCTACACCTAGAGTAGAGAGTTACACACCGATAGGACTCGTGTTAATCCGCGCTCCGACCACTCCTGTGCCCAAACGCCTTCCAAGGTGTGTCAACCTCCTCCCGGAATGCTCTTTATATAGCTAGCACTTCACCTTCCTTCTTTGTATCTTTCCGATGTGGGATCCCTTCAATCGAGAGAGTTTAAATTCAACCGAACTCTTCCCCTCCGCATCATAAAATAAATACTCCTTGCTTCTCATGAGATTCGAACCAAGGCTCCCTTGCAACATAATCCACGCTGCTAGCCACTTGGCCACAAGCTCCTATTGTGTCTTAAACCATGCGCAACTAAATATAAATCTATAGCCAAATTCTGAGGTCCAAGTAAAAAGAAAACCAAAATGCAAAAGCCAAGACTTGAACCTTGGACCTCCTTCCTTCCTTGTATGTCACCCCCTTGTCCCTTAAGTGGCGTCACTTTGCCACTACACCACACACTCCACTTGTGTCATTTTTCCCCACATTTATTCTTAAGGCCTACTTGCCAACTTCCGGGTTTTTTTTTTTTTTTTCACCTAAAACCAAAATTTCCCCAAAGCTAATATTTGATCCCGGGACTTCATAGAAGCCCTCTAACCTTCCAAAATAACTTACCTAATAAGTCTAACTTGCATTAATGCCGTTCTCAAAAATTTTAAAACAAGGCCCATTGGGCCCAATCCTACTAGGCCCAATTTTGGGATGTTACATTGCGGCTTTGGGTTTGGCTTCAAAATGGGTGCAAAGGGATATATGTATGGTGTAAAGGTAGGCTGAAACAAAAGAAGATTTGGGTTTGTGTGGCGTCGGGGAGGTAAGAAATAATGAGAGATTGGTTTTGAAGATTGGGAAATAGAAATATAAGAGAATGAGCTCAAAAACTTGCAACTTTCAAAAACTTCACTTTTTTTATAATTTTCCTAATTTTTTTTCAAATACACAAACTAAATACAATAGAAAGAAATTACAACCTAATTTTTTTTTTAATTTCAAATATTTCTTTTACGAACCTATTCCAGAATTATCTCGTATGTCGGCCCTCCTCGTTTTCAAGCTCTGATACCAAATGATGTGATCTGGCCCGGGTTAATCGAGTCGTTTCACGAAGTTGCCCGATCATCAACGAGGAGAAATGTTGCAAAGTCAGAAATGGTTAAAATTGAATAGGTTCGGTTTATGAAAGAAAAATAAGGATAGAAATTTGAATAAGGGTGGATATGAAAAAATGAATTTAAGCACAAGATCGATTCGATACTATATTGAGTATCGCCCCGGGACTCATAAGGCTTAAGGTGGTAAACGGAAATAGGGAAATGTACGATGGAAATCGAGCTCAACTAAAGAACGATTCAACACTAAAAAGTGTCACCCCGGTTCTTATGAAGTTAAGGTGGTCGGATGGGATTGATAGGAAGAACGCCACACCTAGATAGGTGATAAGTTCAGAAGAGTTCGGTTGACGCCACTAGCTCGCTAGATAAGTCAATCTGAGACTCACTCGAAAATAGGAGAGGAGTTAAACTCACTCGAGAACAAAAGTTCATTCAAAAATTTGTCAAAAGTCCCTTCAAAATGGTTGATTACACATATTTATAAGGTTAGAAAAAGCTAGTTGAATAGTCACAAGTAATCATCTTAATATGCTAATAAAAGCTGAAATAAAACTCAAGTCTCTTGACATTCTTGTAACAATTAACTTCCACCCTTGAATTCACTTTAATTCAACTGAATGAATATCCTTGAATGCTTGTAAAATGACTCTTGAATTGTTTCTTGGCTAGCCAAATAGACACCAGCTCCTTAATGGTGTTTTAAATGCTTGATTTAATTTTTTGAAAGAGAAAAAATAGTTGGCAGATGGAAGGGTTGCTGCCGAATTTAAAAGGGTGTTATAATGATCTTTAAAACTCCTTAAATGATGTGTAAAACCCCCTTTGTAACAGCTCCTTTTGTAACAAAAAAAAACACTTGAAAAGTCACTTCAATTAAGTTGTAACAGCCTTGAAATGTAACAGTTGTAAACTGAAGAGACACCTACAATAAACAAATTAAAATGAACTTATTAAACATATTTAAACACTAATTAAACTCAAAACATTAAACACTTAACTTCAATTAATGAACTAGAAACAAATGCATCAATTAATTCAGCAACTAGTTTAATTAAATGAAGCAAATTTAAATAAACTTAAACTTATGCTTCAATAAATAATCCCAGTAACTAGATTAATTAATAAGCAACTAATTAAATGAAGTTCAATAAAAACTCAATTAAATAAACTAAGATGAGTTAAAAAAACAACAACTCATTTATTAAACTTAAGATGAGTTTATTTAAATTCAACTTGTAATAAATTGCAAGTGGCGCCTATTGGGTTAATCCATGCATGACGAATAGATTTGGCTTCTTGTTCATCCCAAACTCGATCCACATAGCTTGCCAATGCATCTTTAAATTTCTTAGCTCGTGACCTAGTTATAGGCCATTGTGGCAGCTTAATGGATTCAGTAGAGACATCCCGGGATAAGGTCGTATCACTCGGAAGGGTCGAAATGTGAATTCTGGGTTGCCCCGGGTGTGCTTACATCAAGCAACTAGTGTTGGGAGTGTTGGAAACCCCAAGCCAAGATCCAATGTCTGTAACAAATCGCATTTTGGAGAATGCCAGATGAGAAGTGGGGCATGATTTAATTGTGGGTCTCTCGGCCACTTTCTTAAGGATTGCCCGGAAAGAGTTGAGAAAGATGTTGAACAGACCCTGAAGCTGAGTAATCTTGTCTCGAGGGGTTGACCACCATGGTATCCCAGAAATGCCGGTGGTAGTCATAGTGTTGTAAAGGACTCAACGGCTAAAGCTGAGGCACGGGCTCCGGCAAGGACATAAGCTATACGTGCAAGGGAAGATGCCTTGGCACCAAATGTAATCACTGGTACATTCTCTTTACTTGATACTGATATTATTGTTTTGATTGATCCTGGTTCAACGCATTCATATATATGCACGAAACTTGTGACTGTTAAAAATATGATTGCTGAATTCACCGAATTTGTGGTTACAGTTTCAAACCCCTTGGGTCAGCATGTTATGGTGGATAAAATCTGTAAGAATTGTCCGTTGATAATAGAGGGTCATTGTTTTTCGGCTAATTTGATGTTATTACCCTTTGATGAATTTGATGTAATATTGAGAATGGATTGGTTAACCCAACATGATGTAGTGGTAATTTGTAAGTATAAATACATTGAATTGAAGTGTCAAAATGGTGAGTTACTTCGGGTTGAATCTGAGAAACTGGATGGGTTACCTAATGTGATTTCAGCAATATCAGCCTAGAGATATATTAGAAAAGGGTATGAGGCTTATCTTGCTTATGTGCTGGATACCAAAGTGTCTGAGTTGAAAATCCAGTCAGTGTCGGTTGTTTGTGAATTTCTTGAGGTATTTGCAGAAGAACTGCCCGGTTTACCACTAGCTAGAGAGGTGGAATTTTCTATAGACCTTGTACCAGGGATGGCCCCGATATCGATAGCACCATATAAAATGGCTCCTATTAAATTAAAGGAGTTGAAAGTGCAACTGCAAGAATTAATTGATAAAGGATTTGCTCGACCCAGCTTTTCACCGTGGGGTGCACCGGTATTATTTGTAAAGAAGAAAGATGGATCATTGAGATTATGCATCGATTACAGATAGCTTAATAAAGTCACAATAAAGAATAAGTACTCGTTGCCTGGTATAGATGACTTGTTTGATCAATTAAAAGGTGCCACTGTATTTTCAAAAATTTAAGAAAACAGAATGCTCAAAATTGAGCACACAGGCAGAGACACGGGCGTCTGTCTCAGCCGTGTGGGAGACACGTCTTAGAACACGGGCGTGTGTCTTGGCCGTGTGAAACCTGCACCTAATTCGAATTAAATTAATTATCCACACGGCCTAGCACACGAACATGTGGCATGGCCGTGTGGCGCAAGTCAGAGAGCACCCTAAATCGGAGATGGCCTGTGGCAGGGACGTGTCCCAGGGTCACACGGGTGTGTGAGCCCTGTACCTTAGAAAAAAATTTTAATTTTGCAAAAAATTCTTAGAGGTTCCGATTAGGTCCCAATTCGATTCTAATACTCATTTTGGGCCTTGAGGGCCCATTCAAGGGACAATAAGAAAAAAATTGGAGTATGAATAGTATGTTTAACACAAATTGCATGAGAATGTTTTGTAAACCCCGGTAATACTCCGTGACCCTATTCTAGCAATGGATACGGGTTAGGGGTGTTACAAAAACTTTTGGATTTGAACAAAATGTCGGTGAAACTTATGATAAATGTATTAAGGATGGAAAGTTTGTCTTTGTTTTTTGGTATGTCGATGACATTCTACTCATTCAAAATGATGTAGGTACATTGCCATAGTTAAACTGTGCTTAACCCAACAGTTTAGCATCAAAGACTTGAGAAAAGCTAACTTTGTTCTAAGTATTCAAATACTAAGGGATCGAAAGAACAAAGTTATAGCTTTATCACAAGCTTCATACAAATATAAGATATTTGAATATTTTGCAATGATTGATTTAAAGAAGGGGACTCAACCCTCTATACCAGACTTACATATTTCTTTGGAAGACTATCTTATGACAGCAAAAGAAAGAGAATACATGAGAAAGGTTCCTTATGCTTAGACAATAGGAAGTCTCATGTATGTTATGTTATGCACACATCCAAATATCTGTTTCGTAGTAGGGTTGGTGAGTCAGTATGAGGTGAAGCTCAATCTACGACATTGGCAAGCAGTTAAGCGTACACTCAAGTATTTGCAGAGAATGGGAGATTATATGCTGGTGTATTCTGGAGGAGATCTCACTCCTATCAGTAAAATCTTTTATGAACTCCAAACCTGTCGTGATTCAAGGTAATAGATATTGAGTTATGTCTTTATCTTAGGCAATGGCCCATAGTATTGAGAAGTATCAAGCAGGGTTGTACTACTGATTCTATTATGGAGACCGAATATATGGCAACTCCTAAAGCAACAAAAGAAGCAATATAGCATTTGAAGTTTTGTAGAAATCTTGAAGTCATTCCTGTTATGGAACATCACACTATATTATGATAAAAGTGTGACAATATATAGCACCAAGGAGACCAGAAACCATAGGAGGACAAAACACATTAATAGAAAGTATCACATCACAAGGGAGGTAGTAACAGACATAATAATAGTGTAGTCATAGTCGCATCATAGGACAACCTTGTGGACCCGTTTACTAAGAGTAGTAGCTATGAGTTTTGAAAAACATATAGAGGACATGGGAATGTGAAATATGACTAACCTACTTCACTAGGAAAAATGGGAGACTGTTGGGGTCTAGTGCCCTTAGTGTAGAATCTTCATATTTGCACACTTCTATTTTTTGAACAAATTGGTTTAATAAAATATCCATCGATTATATTAATATTCTTTTATATTGTCCTCAACAAATTTTACACACAAAGCAAAATGGAAGAAAATGTTGGCTCACTAATTATCTAATGTTTAACTGATACTAAGCAATATTACGTGCTCAAATCATAATACAAAAAGACAACTTGTATTAGTAGATAATCTAAATATGTCCTTAGTCTAATAAAAAATGAGCAAACCGATTGAAAGACTAATATGATATCTATCAAACCCAATTAGGGAGATGTTTTGTCTTGAGTATCAGAGCGGATGACTCCTAGAAGATAGAGACATATATGAGATTGATAGTACATCGAATAGGACCCGAGTGGAATAGATTCTAGATCCATTAATAGATTTATTCACTTGTGACGTTTATAGTGTGACATACCTTAATCCTGAGTGGATGATGGACTATCTATGTGAGACTCATATACTTTGATCTAGGTGAAAGCCTAGGTTTAAAAAGATAGGGAACCAAAAGCTGGTACATTGGATATACGACTTTTGTAGTATGTAGCATCAAGGGTAAATGATATCCTGTCATTGGCATTACATGATAGATGAAAAGAAAACATGGCCACAGGTCATTAGTCTTTGTGATAGATGACTTGATTACTATTCAATGGTAATTGGTTTTTTATGATGAAAGATGTAATGGTTACCATGAGATAAAATAGGATCGTATTGGGAGAATGGATTTATCCCAAAAAGGTGTTGACTTCGGTCTCACCAACGGAATATGGGGACTACGGTCACAAAATTTGAATATGGTAACTTCGGTTACATTATCTGAATTTGGTAACTTCGGTTACATTATTTGAATATGGTGTCTAATGACACAAATTATATGGGCGATGAGCACGTCGATCGCAGCCGATCGCTTCGATGGTGTGTAGCGGATGGAGGGTTGACTTAGTAGTCCCCACGGTGTGACCGGCAGTGTGCGGGTGGTGTGTAGCGGATGGTTAATTAGGTTTGGGTTTGGGAATGCATCATTAATTGTATTCTATGATTTGAATGTGTATCATTTGCATGCCCGATTCTATTATGACTTAGTGTTGTGTACACATTGAGTCTGTTGACTCACCCCGTTTGGGGAATATTTTTCAGTGATGAGCGCAGAATGGACCGGTCGGCGGGAGCTTAAAGGTGGCCATGCATAGCAAGAAATTTATGATTTGGACTTTCAATTTATTTTAAGTATTTTAAGTTTTACTTTGGGATCATTGATATAATAAGGCCATTGTGGTTTACTTTATTTTTCTTTTATTTATTATGTTTATGGATTTTTATCAATTGAAGTTTAAGTAAATTCCTTTTTAAAATTAACTCTAAATGTTTTGTCACCTTAAATAAATGGGTTTTAACATAAGATAAATTTGTTTTCAACTCAAGCCCAACCCAAACAATATTTTTTTAAAAAATCATACAAGTTTTTCCTAAGTAACAAAAGAATTTTGAACCGGTTTACTTGAGGAACATACCAAATCTGGTCAAAGCTCGTGGGCCGGGTTTGGGGTGTTTCATTTTTTTCTTAAAAAAAAAGAGAGAGAAAAGAACAGAAAGAAAGGAGCATACAAAGCACACTTGTCTTCTCCAAAAGCAATTGAGGTGTTGTACGATATTCAGAGTTAATGCTTCTAATTATTTTTATTTTAATTTACTAAGTATTTTGTTGTAAAATATATACTACATTTCTTTTTCTTCAATGCCGCTAAAACCTTTCCTTCCATTCAAATAAATGAGGTACTATTTGTTATGAATATCTTATTAAGTGGATTTCCATCATGATCAAGATAAAGTTTTAATGTACTTTAAATTCTAATAGTTATTAGAATTAGATCTCTACTTATTTTATACTTCTTATGCCTATAAATAGAGACTCTGATGAAGCATTGTAATCATCCATTTGATCAATAAAGTACATTCTCTATTGCTTTCATATTTTCTTTGTTCTTTATTCTCTTCATCTCTATTTATTTTATAACACGTTATCAACACGATCTTGCTCAAAGTGATAGTTCCTTTTATCGACGATCAAATTTATCCTTCATGATTTTCAATATCTTTGATGGCAAGATGCAAAGTTTTTGCAGGAAGTTTGTTTTATTTAATGTTTCATATCTGATTATTATTTTCCATTATTCTTTCATTATACGTTACTATTGTTTTGATTAACTTATTTTACTTTGTGTTCTTAAGGATGGTGAATGATTTGATACCGTTATATATATGAAATCGAGAAGTAAGATTCACTCTTAAAGTTTGCTTTTTGATATTTGCTTGGGGATGATCTTTTTTTCTTCATTACAAAGGATGTTTATAATCACTACTTCTCATCCATGGTAACATAAGTCAATCTAATCAACTTCTTTTGAAATTTGATTTGATTTCTATTAAAAAGTTCAATTTATATGATTCACTATTCGTATCTCTATGAATTTATAAAACCCTTCACGCATTTAGTTATTGGGATTTTTATGTGGAGATAAATATTTTTTTCATTTTTAATAGAATTGATTGGTTTAATTTTGATTTTGATTAATATATATGATTATTGCGAAATGTGCGTAAAAATACTTACTTGTCATGAGCTTTGGGATATCCACCCTGTCTATGATAATTTCATATCATTGTAAAATTTGAGATGAAATTATGTCATAAGAGGTGGAGGTTAGAAAATGTTTATGTTTAAACTTTTATAGCTGTAAAGTTATTTTAATTTGACATTATAATATTTTGAATTTTATTGTGGTATGATATATAAAATATATATTATCTAACCACAATGATTTGTTAGTGATATGATTTTATTATTTGTTACTTTTAATATATTTTTTTATTTATATCTATTCATTTTATTTTTACATGAATAAATAAAATTTTATTTAAAATAAATTAATCATTCATTAAGGTTATACAATAAAATGAGTATATGCTCCTGGAGAGCTAATATTGCATCAAACTATAAAAAACTCTTTGAGACCTTATATTTTAGCTCCATGTGATGCAAAATTTTATAAAATATAATATTGTTTTTCAGATCAAGAAGATATATGTTGAATAAAACATTCATGTGTTTTACATTAAAACCACATATATAAATAACATGAGATACTCATGTATCTGTATTATATATATTCCCCGAAGGAATATATTACACTATGATACGAACTCGTTTTGGTGATGATTCGAGTCGTTTAGATTGCTCGATCGTGAATTTGAGTAAGACTTGGTTCGTTTCAAAAGGAATGGAAAAAAAAATAGGCAATAGGCTTCAAACAAAAGATAGAAGGTAAAAAAGGTTAAGTAAATAATGGATAGTTTGGCTAAGGCTGAGAATGAACCAACAATATTGGAATTGTTGACCCGAGTCTCAAAGTGGCTCTTAGGTGGTTTACGGTTCAAGGAAACAGCAAAGGATAAACCTTGACCCACTATCAATTAGTGATAGGAACCAAAGGTATACGAATGCCACACTCGAAAGTGATAAGTTTGGAAAACAATGGAAAGGATAGATGCCACAAGCTATGCTTGATAAGTCAGATCAGTTCCAAAAGAACAAAGAGAATTGGATAACTCACAAATCTCAAATTTAGCATAAATTCAGCAAAAGTCAAAAGTCCCTTACAATGAGCTGATTACAAGTATTTATAGTGCTAGATAAGGCCTAGCTGAAAAGTCACAATTGTTCAGCTTAAATGAGCTAATAATGAGCTGAAATAAAACTCAATTACTAAGCACAAACTCTTGAAATTCTAGGCCAAAGTAACAGCAAATTTTAACATGATTTAATGTTCCAATTCAGCTGAATAAATGAGCTGATTACTTAGGCTGGAAGAGTTCAACGTTTTGAGCAGCCAATGACTTCAATTCCTTCATTAAATCAGCCTTGGGCGGTTGAATAGACACCATCAACATGTATAATGCTCTCCTTTAATTGTTGTCCATTGCTATTCTTGAACAACTCCTTGGAGAAGATGGAGAGGCTACTGAATTTAAAGGATGTATAATGCTCTCCTTTAAATGATGTAACAGCTCCTTTAAATGATGTATAATGCCCCCTTTATTTGTAACTGATTTCTACTTGAAAAGTCACTTCAATCAATTTGTAATGACCCACATGTATATTCGGTTTCAAATGAAAAGACACCTGCAATCAAACACATTAAAACAAACACATTAATCTCATTTAAACTCATATTAAACACAAAACACATTAAATACTTTAAACACATGAAACTTAATTAACTTAATTAATAAACCTAAAACACTTGTAACAATAAATTATTCCAGCAATTAAATTAACTAAGATAAACATTTATTCTAACAACTCAATTAACTAAGTTGAGTATTGATTCCAACAACTTAATTTAATAACTAAGATAAGCATTTATTCTAACAACTCAATTAACTAAGTTGAGTATTTATTCCAGCAACTTAATTTAATAACTAAGATAAGTTCAATTAAAAATAAAGTTCAGCAACTCAATTATTAACAAACTAAAATTAAAAGCCTCATTTTGCACTTGGGCCCCTCGAGTTTAGTCCATTTTTGATGTCGTCGAGTTGTGTCGAAACATGATGCGGCCAGGATCGCATCACACTATATGATTGAAATATCTAATGTGCTCTTGCAGTAACAATATTGTGAAAATGACTTTAACAGTGTTTTCGAATGATCTTGTAACATCCTAAAATTGGGGTTATTTGTGATTGAATTATTTTTTATTGTGATTGGATTGTTATGATGTTGTTGCGGTGTAATAAGGCTTAATCATGGATCTTGGGTAGGCTCGGATAGTAGAAAAATTTTATTTGTAAGCTTTAAGGATAGGGAGCCTTAGTAAGTAGGGGTTACAAGTTAAGTAAGGGGAAATTTGTCACTAAAAAGGCCTTGGAAAAGTGGCAAAAGGGAGGCCACTTAGGAGCTGGAATTGACACCACAAGGGGAGCAAGGGGAGCCTAGGTTCGAGTTGCGAAACTCCTTTTTGCTCTTTATTTTGGACGGCAAAGAGAGAGAGAAATGCTCAATTTAAACACTTCAGATAATAAGGATATTATTAAGGATTTAATTAGATTTTATGTGAATAATCTTTAATAGTTGGCAAAGAGAAAATATAGGCATTTGATTAATTTAAATTTGTTTGAATTAGTGGCCGGGAGAATTTTTAGAGGTGGCCGAATTTTGAACTCCTTGTTGAAGAGGTGGGCGGCAAGGAGACTAGGTGAAGGGGGTGCCGAATTTTCTTAAGGCACCTATTCATCTTTTATTTTTTCTTTTCTCCATTTGCAAGTAGGCCAAATTCTCTACTCTTCCATCTTTGATTTTTCTCTCCTTTCTCATTCTCTCAAAACCGAAAACCATTGATCCTCTTCTCTTTTCTTTGGCCGAATCCCCTACACTCTCATCTTCCACTTATTTCTTTTCTTCCCTTCTCAAACCGAAACCCCCATATTTCTTTCTTTACATTTAGCCGAATATACTCCTTTGGTGTGTCGAAATTCCCTTCTCCTATTTTGAAGCACTTTGGCCGAATGTTAAAGGGGGTATAGATCTCTTCGGATATTCTTTGGCAATCGATTTGAGAAGGTAAGTGTTCTAGCCAAATGCTTACTGTTCTTCTCTCAGATGTTCTGTCGATTTGGGATGAGTAAGAAAGGGCCGAAATACACTGATGATTTGGGCTAATCAGTGTGTTGAAACCGATTATGTCTAGGTGCTCCAGGATTTCGAGGTATTCAAACCAAGCCTTCATTCGTTAGCAATCGGTTGGTAAGTGGTGGTAAGGATCTACTTAAATAGACTATATTTTTAGTGATCGAAAAGCCGAAGGCTATTAATATGGGTGGTTGCCGATTGTAGGGAAGCAGAAACACTTGGTGTGTGGTGGCTAGCATTCAAAGGACGTGTAGGTAAGGTCTCGGGTTTCGAATATTAACTCCTTGGATTTATTTGGTTTGGCCGAATGGTCTAGGACACTAACTTCCATGGTTGGCCGAATATAGAGCAAGAAATCTAGTGTGGCCGATTGACTCTTTGGGGATTTAGGGCTATCGTTGGTAATGCAGTGTGTACATACACACTTTATAACTAATAAGCGTACTAAAGGCATTGTATGTGCTAAACTGATTTGATGTATAATGGGATTTAATACCATCATGGTATAGGCAAGGATTCAGGTAAGTCCTTGTTGTTATGAGTTTTCTTTATGATGCTTTTGGGAAGCATGACATATTTGGTATATGTTGTTAAATAAACATGTTGGCATGATTTTTGTTAAATGCATATCGTTGACTGATGTGGGTTAAACAAGTGGAGGGGGAAGTGATATCCGTGTCTTCGGACACCAATGGTTTGGTACCACATTTCGTGACTACGGTCACCAGAGGTTTGGCACCTCATAGCGTCTCGTCCCAGTGGTTTGGTACCACAGTGGGTTGGCCCCACAGATAATACAACGGGATTGACGCCAGTGATTTGGTATCACACGATGGGTTGGCCCCATCACTACTATTTGTGACTTCGAGTCACCAGTGGTTTGGCACCACAATATTGATGGATATCGTGTCTTTGGACACCAGTGGTTTTGCACCACCAGTGGTTTGGTACCACACGGGGTAGAGAAAGGAGCATTGGATGGCTAGGTTGGGTGCATGTTAAATTTAGCGCATGTTAACTTAGTTGTAAATTGTGTATGATGTTGCACTAAACTGGGGGAAGGGTTACACATTGAGTCTTGGTGACTCACCTTCTCCTTTAACTTTTTCAGGTGACTCGTAGATCGCGGATGAGGAGCCGGATGGACTCGAGGTGGCCATACAGTGGGAATGTGATTTAAACGAACTTTGGGTTATTTTTATTTTATTTTGGATTTATTCGTTCAAGTTGTAATAAGGCCTCCTAAGATTTTTATTTTGCTTATTTTACATGTTTGGATAATTTGTTTAAATTACTTAATGACTTTAAAATGGGTACACACGGTTTCTTAAATTTAACGCCAAATGTTTTATTGTGCCATCGGGTACATTCAAAATTGGTAACAACCTGACTTAATAGATCTTTAAATAAAACTATGTGAGCTTTCTTCACACACCTCCATAGTTTTAACAAAACCATATAAAATGAAACGTTTTCGACAAAACTTAAGTCGGCTAGAAGGGATTTTTACAAAATGTTTTCCTCTGTAACATACCAAATTCGGTCGTAATGTTTGGGCCGGGTTTGGGGTGTTACAAAATTGGTATCAGAGCCCAGTTCAAAACTCGGCTTGGGGGCCCAAGGCCCAAAATGTTTTGGTAGGCCTTTTTGAAAATATTTTTGGTTTTGAACAGCATGGCCCGAGTCTCCGGCACCAATCCGCCCAGGTAAGTACTTCTGACTTCTGTATGAATTATTATTGGTAGAAGGGTAGGTATGGAACGTAGATAGTGTGATAGGTGTTTGAACTTTAGGACTAGCCCACTCCAACAAAAGACATAAGACTTTAAATGTTTAAATTAAACAAACCTACGACCAAGTCACCGAGTTAGGGTGTGGTAACCCTTGTGCGCATGTCTCAGGATTTGGATCCTAAGAGCTTGGTACTTAAGCAGTCCTCGTGACTCACCTCCTCTTCACAGGATTCCTACCTGGTGCGTAGCTTCGGTTCACCCAAACCAAGAGGACTCGGTCATAGGCCAAACACAATAAATAATACCCTGACTTGGGAATTTACGAAAATACCCCTGTAGGAAAAAGACGAAACTACCCCTGGGATGAGTGAATAAGTATGAAAGGTATTAGGGAATGGATGTGCCCTTCTGTGTAAACTAGGATAGAGGACTTAAACCTTTGATTGATCGAAAGAATCTCTATTAAACTCTCCTTATAAAATTTCTTTGCAGGATAACCTAGTGAAACAAGTACTAATCCATGAAAATTTCTTAATCAGATTAAAGCGCAATAGTTAGAATGAGCTCTAGAGGACGTGGCCGTCGTGGACGTGATGGAGGCAGGATCACCGTGTCGGAACCCGTTAGGTCAGGTTAAGGATCGGACAATGAGGCACCACCGCCACCACCACCCCCAGCTGTGGGTGTTGAGCAGCAAGCCCAAACAGGGGATGATGCTATATCGCAGGCTGTGCTGCGAGTTCTAGAGTTGGTGGCTGGTGCGGGAGGAAATTTGGGAACTCGAAAGTCTGTACCTGAGCGACTCCGATCCAACGGAGCGGAGGTATTTCGGGGTGTATCGGGAGTGGCACCCAGTGCGACAGAATATTGGTTAGAATCGACCGAGAGAATCATGGATAATCTGGACCTGACAGATGAGGAAAAGCTGAAAGGAGCGGTGTCGCTTCTAAAGGATGAGTCATATCAATGGTGGCTCACGGTTCGGGATGGTGCTACGGCAGATGATCTTACTTGGGAGTATTTCAAAACGCTCATCATCGTAAGAAGTATGTGGGCACCAGCCTACACATCGATGCACTGAGAAAAGCTTTTCCGGGGTTGGTACAAGGAAATAAGTCTCAGATCGGAGTATGAAGCGAAATTCTTGAGGCCGAGCCGCTATGCTCGAGGAATTGTGTCAACAGAGCATGATCGTTGTGTCCGCTTTGAAGACGGACTTAGGGATGAGTTAAGGTTGCTTGGTTGCTCCACAGCGGGGCGAGAGTTTGTTTGTTACGATGGAAAAGGCTAAGGTAGTCGAAGGGGTCAAGGAGTCCGTGAGAGACGTAACTATGATAGGAATAAGTAGAAAAGAGGCTTTGGGTCGTCTGCGGATCGGGTAGTAATGCACGAGAAGAGGGTTAGGCGAGTGGGCCGAATCGGGCGGGGAGGCCCATGGTCATGACTGTCGAGACCATTTCGGTGTAATCGCTGGGGAAATCACATTGGGGAGGTTGTTGGACCGGTGAAAGGGGATGTTTTGAATGTGGATCGTTGGATCACCGTGTAAGGGACTGTCCTCGGAAGTTAGCTAAGAATCAGCCAGAGGGTCAGAACCGTACTCAGGTTAGAAACGAAAGACCACCACAGAGGGGTCGTGGTAATGGTAGAGGAGGTAATGGTTCTAGTCGAGGTCGCGGTACACCGGCGCGAGGTGTAGGCAACACGAGGCGAGACGGCTGGTTTAGTCTCACGCAGCAAGGCGTCGAGAGGAGGGTGATGCACCGGACGTCATAATCGGTACGTTCCTAATTTTTGGTCTTCCATATGTTGCATTAATTGATGTGGGTTCGACGCATTCATACGTTGCAAGTAGTGTGGTAGAGACTATGAACTTAGACTTTGAGATCGCTTCTAGGAGATGACGATGATTAGCCCTCTAGGTCACTCTGTAGTTGTGGACAAGCTATATAGAGATGTACCCCTAGAACTCCAAGGGGTAGTATTTATGGTCGATCCGATGGAACCGCTTGTTTGAGGAGTTCGATTTGATTCTTGGAATGGACTGGTTGGTTAAGTATCAAGCAAGGTTGGGATGCACGCTAAGCGCATGGTTCTAAAGATGGTGAGGGTGATGAAGTGGTCATGATAGGCAATAGAAGAGATTACCTATCTAACGTGGTATCCGCTTTGAAGGTGAGAAGATGGTCAAGAAGGGTTGTGAGGCGTTTACGGTTCGTATATGTGCCTTGGAGGCTAAGGAGTCAACAGATTGAGAAGGTTTAAACAGAAGGGAATTCGATGTATTTCCGTAAGAACTTCCGGTCCGCCTCCGGATCGGGAAGTTGAGTTCGGTATAGACTTGTTGCGGAACGGCACTGTGTCTATAGCACCGTACCGAATGGCACCAAAGGAATTGGTGGAGCTGAAGGCTCAAATTCAGGAACTCTTGGACCGAGGGTTTATCCGACCAAGTATATCTCCATGGGGAGCACTTGTGTTGTTTGTCAAGAAAAAGGACGGTTCAATGCGAATGTGTATCGACTACCGTCAGCTAAACAAGTTAACGATCAAAAACAAGTATCCATTGCCCCGGATTGATGACTTGTTTGACCAACTGAAGGGTGCATCAGTGTTCTCGAAGATAGATCTTAGGTCGGGTTATCATCAACTTAAGGTGAAGGAGGTTGATGTGCACAAGACGGTATTCCGTACTCGGTATGGGCATTACGAGTTTTTGGTAATGCCATTTGGGTTGACCAACACACCGGCAGCATTCATGGACTTAATGAACAGGGTGTTTCAGCAGTACTTGGATCAGTTTGTCGTGGTGTTTATAGACGACATATTGGTCTATTCAAAGACGGAGGAGGAGCATGACAGGCATTTGCGTATAGTCTTACAAGTACTAAGGGAGAAGCAGTTATATGCCAAATTCGATGAAGTGCGAATTTTGGCTTAGGAGGTGGCTTTCTTAGGTCACGTAGTATCAGCTGAAGGGATTAGAGTGGACCCTCGTAAGGTTGAGGCGGTGTTGGAATGGAAACCGCCTAGGTCAGTGGCAGAAATTCAAAGTTTTCTAGGTCTGGCAGAGTACTATCGAAGATTTGTGGAAGGATTCTCTTTAATCGCAGCGCCGTTGACTAAATTATTACGGAAAGGAGTTCCATTTGTATGGTCGGAGAAGCGAGAAAGCTTTGACAAGCTAAGGAAGATTCTGACGGAAGCTCCGGTTCTGGTTCAGCCTGAGGCTGGAAAGTTGTTCACGGTTTATTGTGATGCATCCCATACTGGTTTGGGGTGTGTGTTAATGCAAGAAGGGAAAGTAGTGGCTTATGCATCCCGTCAGCTAAGACCGCATGAGGTTAACTATCCAACTCACGATTTGGAGTTAGCGGCAGTAGTCTTCGCTTTGAAAATATGGAGGCATTACTTGTATGGGGAGAAGTCGATAGTCTACGGATCACAAAAGTCGAGGTATCTTCGACCCGTAAGGATTTAAACTCGAGGCGGCGTCGATGGATTGAGCTGTTGAAGGACTACGATCGCTTCAATTGAGTACCATCCGGCAAGGCTAACTCAGGTGGTGCGTTGAGCCGTAAGGTCGTGACGGACTTAAGAGTGATGTTTGCTCACCTCGGTCTATCACGATGACGGAAGTCTTTTAAGCGGTAGCTGCAAGTTAAGCCAACTTGGATCGAGGAGATTAAGGAAAAACAATTGGTAGATGACAGTTTGAGTGCGCGGAGGTTACAAGTTCAAGATGGTAGTTTGGAAGGGTATAGTTTGTCTGGTGATGGTGTACTATGTTTTCAAGGACGAGCCTGTATGCCAAAGGATGTGGAATTGAGGCAAAGAATTCTTCAAGATGCACATAGCAGCCCATACGCTATGCATCCTGGAGGTAGCAAGATGTATGGAGATTTACGGAAGCAGTTCTGGTGGCCGGGGTTGAAGCGTGAGGTAACTGAATTTGTGGGAAAGTGTCTGACGTGTCAGCAGGTTAAGGCTGAACACCAGTTGCCATCAGGGTTACTCCAACCAGTGAAGATCCCTCAGTGGAAATGGGAAAGGATCACTATGGACTTTGTCAGTGGGCTACCCCTCACGCCCAGCAGGAAGGACGCAGTTTGGGTGATTGTGGACCGTCTGACTAAATCAGCTCACTTCATACCGGTAAGGGTGGATTACTCACTTCAGAAGCTAGCTAAGTTTGTATGTGTCGTCGAAATAGTAAGATTGCATGGCGTGCGATATCAATTATCTCGGATAGGGATCCGAGGTTCACATCAAGGTTACGAAAGCGTTGCATCAAGCTTTGGGCACATGATCGGATTTCGATCTGACATTCCATCCACGATCGACGGCGCGATCGGAAAGGGTCATTCAGATTTTAGAGGATATCTTGAGAGGATGTGTTTTGGATTTGGTGGTAGTTGGGAGGAGTACCTACCGTTAGCGTAATTAAGCTTATAACAATAGTTATCAAGCGAGTATCCGATGGCACCATATGAGGCAATCGTATGGGCGAAAGTGCCGTACTCCTACATGTTGGGCGGAGTTGGGTGAATGATAAGTTTTGGGTCTAGAGTTGGTGTGAAACCAAGATAAGGTTAAGGTAATTCGAGCTCGTCTCAAGGAAGCGTCGGATAGGCGAGAAGTCCTACGCGATCTTAAGCGCAAAGAAATGGAGTACGCATGGGGATAAAGTTTTTCTTAAGGTTTCGCCTTGGAAGAAGGTATTGAGATTTGGGCGAAAAGGGAAGCCGAGCCCAAGGTTCATCGGCCCATATACTGATGTTAAAGCGAGTGGGACCGGTAGCTTATCACTCGAGTGCCGTGCAGAGTTGAGTCGATTCATGACGCGTCTTCCATGTGTCAATGCTTAGGCAATATCGATCGAGATCCATCACACGTTGTGCCGATGGCGAGATTGAGGTAAACTCGGACTTATCTTTCGAAGAAGAACCATCCGGATCTTGGACCGAGATGTCAAAGTTACTGCAGAAAAGTCGGTACCTTTGGTGAAAGTCTTTGTGGCGAAACCATGGTGTGGAAGAAGCTACGTGGGAACCCGAGGATGTGATGAGACAGCAATACCCCCAGCTCTTCTAATCAGCTAATTTTGAGGCCGACATTTATTTTAAGGGGGGTAGAACTGTAACATCCTAAAGTTGGGGTTATTTGTGATTGAATTATTTTTTATTGTGATTGGATTGTTATGATGTTGTTGCGGTGTAATAAGGCTTAATCATGGATCTTGGGTAGGCTCGGATAGTAGAAAAATTTTATTTGTAAGCTTTAAGGATAGGGAGCCTTAGTAAGTAGGGGTTACAAGTTAAGTAAGGGGAAATTTGTCACTAAAAAGGCCTTGGAAAAGTGGCAAAAGGGAGGCCACTTAGGAGCTAGAATTGACGCCACAATGGGAGGAAGGGGAGCCTAGGTTCGAGTTGCGAAACTCCCCTTTTTGCTCTTTATTTTGGACGGCAAAGAGAGAGAGAAATGCTCAATTTAAACACTTCAGGATAATAAGGATGTTATTAAGGATTTAATTAGATTTTATGTGAATAATCTTTAATAGTTGGCAAAGAGAAAATATAGGCATTTGATTAATTTAAATTTGTTTGAATTAGTGGCCAGGAGAATTTTTAGGAGGTGGCCGAATTTTGAACTCCTTCTTTGAAGAGGAGTGGGCGGCAAGAGACTAGGTGAAGGGGGTGCCGAATTTTCTTAAGGCACCTATTCATCTTTTATTTTTTTTCTTTTTCTCCATTTGCAAGTAGCCCGAAATTCTCTACTCTTCCATCTTTGATTTTTTTCTCCTTTCTCATTCTCTCAAAACTGAAAACCATTGATCCTCTTCTCTTTTCTTTGGCCGAATCCCCTACACTCTCATCTCCCACTTATTTCTTTTCTTCCCTTCTCAAACCGAAACCCCCATATTTCTTTCTTTACATCTAGCCGAATATACTCCTTTGGTGTGTCGAAATTCCCTTCTCCTATTTTGAAGCACTTTGGCCGAATGTTAAAGGGGGTATAGATCTCTTCGGATATTCTTTGGCAATCGATTTGAGAAGGTAAGTGTTCTAGCCGAATGCTTGCTGTTCTTCTCTCTTATGTTCTGTCGATTTGGGATGAGTAAGAAAGGGCAGAAATACACTGATGATTTGGGCTAATCAGTGTGTTGAAACCGATTCTGTCTAGGTGCTCTGGGATTTCGAGGTATTCAAACCAAGCCTTCATTCGTTAGCAATCGGTTGGTAAGTGGTGGTAAGGATCTACTTAAATAGACTATATTTTTAGTGATCGAAAAGCCGAAGGCTATTAATATGGGTGGTTGCCAATTGTAGGGAAGCAGAAACACTTGGTGTGTGGTGGCTAGCATTCAAAGGACGTGTAGGTAAGGTCTCGGGTTTCAATATTAACTCCTTGGATTTATTTGGTTTGGCCGAATGGTCTAGGACACTAACTTCCATGGTTGGCCAATATAGGAGCAAGAAATCTAGTGTGGCCGATTGACTCTTTGGGGATTTAGGGCTATTATTGGTAATGTGTGTGTACATACACACTTTATAACTAATAAGCATGCTAAAGGCATTGTATGTGCTAAACTGATTTGATGTAGAATGGGATTTAATACCATCATGGTATAGGCAAGGATTCGAGTAAGTCCTTGTTGTTATGAGTTTTCTTTATGATGCTTTTGGGAAGCATGACATATTTGGTATATGTTGTTAAATAAACATGTTGGCATGATTTTTGTTAAATGCATATCGTTGACCGATGTGGGTTAAACGAGTGGAGGGGAAGTGATATCCGTGTCTTGGACACCAAAGATTTGGTACCACATTTCGTGACTACGGTCACCAGAGGTTTGGCACCTCATAGCGTCTCGTCCCAGTGGTTTGGTACCACAGTGGGTTGGCCCCACAGATAATACAACGGGATTGACGCCAGTGATTTGGTATCACACGATGGGTTGGCCCCATCACTACTATTTGTGACTTCGAGTCACCAGTGGTTTGGCACCACAATATTGATGGATATCGTGTCTTTGGACACCAGTGGTTTTGCACCACCAGTGGTTTGGTACCACACGGGGTAGAGAAAGGAGAATTGGATGGCTAGGTTGGGTGCATGTTAAATTTAGCGCATGTTAACTTAGTTGTAAATTGTGTATGATGTTGCACTAAACTGGGGGAAGGGTTACACATTGAGTCTTGGTGACTCACCTTCTCCTTTAACTTTTTCAGGTGACTCGTAGATCGCGGATGAGGAGCCGGATGGACTCGAGGTGGCCATGCAGTGGGAATGTGATTTAAACGAACTTTGGGTTATTTTTATTTTATTTTGGATTTATTCGTTCAAGTTGTAATAAGGCCTCCTAAGATTTTTATTTTGCTTATTTTACATGTTTGGATAATTTGTTTAAATTACTTAATGACTTTAAAATGGGTACACACGGTTTCTTAAATTTAACGCCAAATGTTTTATTGTGCCATCGGGTACATTCAAAATCGGTAACAACCTGACTTAATAGATCTTTAAATAAAACTAAGTGAGGTTTCTTCACACACCTCCATAGTTTTAACAAAACCATATAAAATGAAACGTTTTCGACAAAACTTAAGTCGGCTAGAAGGGATTTTTACAAAATGTTTTCCTCTGTAACATACCAAATTTGGTCGTAATGTTTGGATCGGGTTTGGGGTGTTACAGATCTCATACCTTCTAGTGGCTAAGCAAAATAATAAGTTACTAATGAAATACTATGAAAATTTTCCTACTAGTTTTGCTTCATTCCCTGAACTGAATGTAGCAGTACCTAACAATTATGAAAAATGAAAATATAGAGATCATGATTGTTTTTTGCAATTGAGGATGTGATTGGAGACTAACCTTGACAACATGAATAGATAGATTTTTATTTGAAATTCACGCATGTTTTGCGATGGTGATTATGAAATAAAAAACAATGGAGGCATCTAGAAGCCTATCCTACTAGATTTATTGCACTCACTGAAGTGAATACAAACATAAAGAAAATAAAAGATATAATCATGGACCACTAAAAGTTAGAACATAGTAATAAATAAGAGAACAATGAGAGTTCTCAAGATAATGCTTCAAAGGGTAAAGTGTAACACCCCTTACTTGGTTTCTACACCGGAACCGATCTCGAGGCGTTACCGAAATCGAACCACATGGTCGTGGCTTAGGCTTAACGTAATTACTCTCTTTAATCACCTCTACAACCCCATTCTCAACTTATGAGACCTCACTCATACACACGAGGGCTCTCGAGACTAATCCGAAACTTTTGCGATTCTTAAAATTTTTCTCTTTTATACAGGTCTCACACGCCCGTGTAAAATTAGACACGCCCTTGCATAGGCACACAAGCCCATGTCCCCGGACCGTGCCTAAAAACCCAGCATTCTGCCAATTTGCCCACGGCCAAGGCACACCCATGCTTCCCAACTGTGGTCGACACTGACTAAATCCACACGGCCTGGACACGCCCGTGTAACATGGCCGTGGAGAACTTATAATTTTATGAGTAAGGTGCAGACTTCACACGGCCAGTGCACACGACCAAGTACTAACCGTGTGTCACACACGGCCTAAACACAAGGCCGTGTGATTAGCCCGTGGTCAAATCTGACTTGAAACACTAATGTGCAGGGGACACACGGCTTAGACACACGCCCGTGTGTCTGTCCGTGTGGGCACTTAGAGGCTATTTACCAAGCCATTGCCACCTTAGAGTGCATACATACATACCTTCATTCAAAAACAATACAACTCCTAACCCTTTTGCAAGTCTAAGAACTCATCCAACATACACAATATTGAAATGAACACAATTCATGAATTTCATCTTCATTAAACAAAAGAGTTTGCCAAGAACTTGTCTAACTCATAGGGCCATTAACAAAATGACTTACATAGCCAACACTTTAACTAACAATTACAACTTGACAAAATACTCGAGTCATATACATGCCATACTCAAAACAAGTCTAAAATTGTTCTACCAAAGTGCTGTCGATAGTGTGAATTTCCGAGCTCCTGCAGTCATGACCCTCGAGTTACCTTGGCAATACTACAAGGAAGAATGCAATGAAAAGGGGTAAGCATAAAGCTTAGTAAGTTGCATGGAAATAAATAGCAATTCATAATACCCATAAAAAAAAAAATTCATTCACGGTATTATCTAACCATACACAAACTCAAGGCCTCTTGCCATACTTACTTACAATTTCCCTTATTTGGCACATACCGTGCCACACATCGCGACCATTCTTCGTGACTCATTCACGAGTACCTCTATTCACTAGTTCACATGACTTAAATATCATTCACTTTTCTACTTCTAAAATTTCATCTACTTATCCCACCACTCACAAGGGTTAGTTAGAGACATAAGTTTATAGCCATTACTATAAATATAATGCCAATGCCACGTCCTCGAGGTGGTCTTACATGGAGTCTTCTCTAAGTACCAATGCCATGTCCCGGACGTGGTCTTATATGGGATTACTTCTAGGTGCCAATGCCATATCCCGGATATGGTCTTATATGGGATTACCCTTCATGTACGGTGCCATATACCAGATATGGTCTTATACGATTTCCATGTTCGTCACCGAAGCCATATCCCGAATATGGTCTTATACGGGATCTCAACTCGGTGCCGAGGCCATGTCCCAGACATGGTCTTATACGGGACCTTATTTATTTCATATTTCAATGATGGCATTTCTATAATCAACATGGTCCATTTGGACTCAAACATTTCATTCACATTAATTACTCAATTTTGTAATGCATCATGCTTCAATATAAGCCAAGCGTTTATCAACATGCTAATATGAATGTTGCTTAATCACATACAACTTACCTCGTTTTCAAAATGAGCTAGTTCTTCGGTTCAGTCCAAGACTTTATTCTTTCCCCGTTCGAGGTGGATTTTCTTCTCTTCTTGCTCTATAATAGCAAATTAGCTCATTTTAATCATCTCATTATTACAAGCATTTTAATAACTATGCTTTGGAAAAATTACTATTTTTCCCTTATACTTTGGCAAAATGACCATTATACCCCTAGGCTCGAAAATCAATTCTCATCAAATTTCTACCTTTAATGAGCCTAGGTGAACATTTATTTATCTTATGGCTATCATCAAAACCCAACATTCCACATGTTTACTACAAATTTCACAACCTTTACAAAAAGGTTCATTTAGGTGTTTTCATGGCAACAACCTTCCCAAAAGTTGTTCATCTAACAACTAATACTCATTTTCCTCCATAAAAGTACAGAAAATAACTTAAAAGCTCTCATGGAAAAACTCTAAACTCTTCACCATTCAACAAAATAATCCCCTCTTTAGAAAGCTTAAGCTTTAGGGGTTCCAAAAGTACAATTTTTATCAAGAAATAATCACTAGAACACTTACTTGTAAGGAGAAGAGTGTACTGAAATTTGGAACATTCAAAACCCCTATTTGGCTGCTAATTTTCGGTGGAAGATGAATAGAGAAAAAGATGATATCTTTTTCTCTCCTTATTTTATTAATATTGGTCAAATAAGTCACCAACTATCACCAACTTTGACCAACAATGTCCATCCTTGTCTCCCATCTAGTCTATGGCCGGCCAAGCATATTTTGGGGGTCTAATTTCCCTTTAAAGACCTCCAATTAACATTCTAAGACTATTTGGCACCTTTATCTTATAGAATGGAACTTTCGCACTTTATGCGATTTAGTCCTTTTTCGCGATTAAACACAACATCGCTAAAATTAAAGCATCAAAATTTTCATGTACATATGCTATCATGTTCTAACTCATAATATATCATGAAAATAAATTTCTCGAATTCTCGGATTGGTGATCCCAAGATCACTATTCCGACTAGCCCCTAAATCGGGCTATTACAATTCTCCCCCCTCAAGGATTTTCGTCCTCAAAAATCTTACCAGTGAAAAGATTGGGGTATTGGTTTCTCATCGATTCCTCGGACTCCCATGTAGCCTCTTCTATACCGTGCCTTTTCCATAAGACCTTTACTAGGGCTATACTTTTATTCCTTAACTGCTTGACTTCACGAGCCAAAATTCTAACTGGTTCTTCACCATATGTCAAATTCGATTGTATCTCTACATCTGTCGGCTCTATAACATGTGAAGGGTCTAAACGGTATCGGTGCAACATAGACACATGAAAGACGTCATGAATCTTATCCAGCTCAAGTGGCAAGGCTAACCGATAAGCTACCGGTCCTATCCTTTCGGTAACTTCATAAGGTCCAATAAAGCGCGGACTTAATTTGCCCTTCCGACCAAATCTGAGGACTTTTCTCCAAGGTGATACTTTCAAAAACACTTTATCACCAACACTGAATTCTATTTCTTTCCTTTTTAAATCCGAATAGGACTTTTGTTTATCTGATACGACTTTCAAACAGTCACGTATCACTTTTACTTTATCTTCAGTTTCCTTCACCAAGTCGACCCCGTGTATCTGCTTCTCTCTGAGTTCTGACCAATACAAGGGCGTTCGACATTTACACCCATACAATGCCTCATAAGGTGCCATCTTCAAACTTGATTGAAAGCTGTTGTTGTAGGCAAATTCCACCAATGGTAAGTATTTTCCCCAATTACCATGGAATTCTAAAACACAACACCGAAGCATGTCTTCTAGTATCTGAATTACCCTCTCTGATTGTCCATCAGTTTGGGGATGGAAAGCTATACTGAAACTCAATTTCGTGCCTAATGTTTCTTGTAGCTTTTTCCAAAACCGTGATGTGAATCTTGGATCTCTATCTGAAATGATCGACAATGGTACACCATGAAGTCTTACTATCTCAGACATATACAAATCTGCCAATTTGTCGAGCGAATAGTCGACTCGCACTGGTATAAAGTGGGCTGACTTAGTGAGTCTATCAACCACTACCCATACTGTATCTTTCTTCCTTGAAGTCAATGGTAAACCCGTCACGAAGTCCATAGCAATACGGTCCTATTTCCATTCAGGAACCACAATGGGCTGAAGTAAACCCGAAGGTACTTGATGTTCAGCATTTACTTGCTGACAAATTAGGCATTTCGATACATACTAGGAAATATCTTTCTTCATACCAGGCCACCAGTACCATTTTCTCAAATCATGGTACATCTTTGTACTGCCTGGGTGTACATTCAAACACCTGTTATGTGCTTTGCGCAAAATTTTGCGGATAAGTTCATCATTCTTGGGTACACAGACTCGATCTCGAAATGTTAAGCATCCATCGAGATTTACTCGAAAGTCTGTCTCAACGCTCGACTCACATAAAACTCTCTTGGCTTGCAAACTGTTATCATCCTTCTGAGCCTCACAAATCTCATGGAGAAACAATGGTTTAGCCCTCAACTCGGCTAAAACAAAACCATCATCTAACAAGGTCATCTGAGTATTCATGGCTTTTAGAGCAAACAAATATTTTCTGCTCAAAGCGTCGGCGACTACATTTGTCTTTCCCGGATGGTATTCAATTACCAAATCGTAATCTTTAATCAGCTCTAACCATCTTCGTTGCCTCATATTTAATTCTTTTTGAGTCATCAAATATTTTAGGCTTTTGTGGTCAGTGAAAATCCGACACCTTTCCCCTTATACATGATGTCTCCAAATTTTCAGCGCAAACACAATTGCGGCCAACTCTAAATCATGAGTCGGGTAGTTCTTTTCGTGTGGCTTCAATTGTCTAGAGGCGTATGCAATCACTTTACCCTCTTGCATAAGAACACAACCCAACCCGTTCAAGGACGCATCACTATAAACTACAAATTCTTTTCCTGGTTCTGGTTGCACCAAAACAGGAGCCTCAGTCAACAGTGTTTTTAGTTTCTCAAAACTCTGTTGACACTTTTCCGTCCAGTCGAACTTTACATCTTTCTGCAAAAGTCTCATCATCGGGGTAGCTATCATGGAAAACCCCTTGACAAAACGCCTATAATAGCCTGCTAGGCCTAGAAAACTCCTCACTTAAGTTACGCTCCTCGGTGGTTTCCATTCAATAATTGCCAAAATCTTACTCGGGTCAACTCTAATCCCTTCTCTAGAGACAATATGCCCCAAAAATCCCACTTCCTTGAGCCAAAATTCACTCTTACTGAATTTGGCATACAATTGTTTTTCTCGCAGAACTTGTAGAACCATACTCAAATGCTCTGCATGCTCGTTCTCATCTCGAGAGTAAATCAGTATGTCGTCGATAAAGATCACAACAAACCTATCCAAGTACGGTCGAAAAATGCGATTAATCGAATCCATGAAGATAGCAGGGGCGTTCGTTAGGCCAAAAGGCATGACCAAAAATTCATAATGGCCATATCTAGTCCTAAACGCAGTTTTCGGCACATCAGAGCCCTTGACTTTTAACTGATAATACCCTGACCTCAGGTCTATCTTAGAAAATACTGTAGCTCCTTTCAATTGATCAAATAGATCGTTGATCCTCGGAAACGGGTATTTATTCTTCACTGTCACCTTGTTGAGTTGCCGATAGTCTATACATAGTCTCATGGAACCATCTTTCTTCTTCACAAATAGGACGGGTGCTCCCCACGGAGAAAAACTCGGCCTTGCAAAACCTTTATCCGTTAATTCTTGCAACTGTGCTTTCAACTCTTTCAGTTCGGTTGGGGCCATTTTATAGGGAGCGATAGAAATAGGGCGCGATGCCGAGCTAATTCAATCCCAAATTCAATCTCTCTATCCGGTGGTAGTCCAGGCAACTCTTCTGGGAAAACATCTAAGTACTCGCATACAATGGGTACTGACTCAAATTTCAATTCATTCTCTTTAGTGTTCAACACAAAGGCAAGATAAGCCTCATACCCCTTCCTTAGGTACTACGGTGAAATGACAGGGTCGATACCACTATCGGTGACCTATCAGGCTTATCTGATTCAGCACGAATAAAATTACCATTTTCATCCCTCAACTCGATATGATTCTTCCCACAGTTCACAATTACACTATGGGTAACTAACCAATCCTTCCCGAGAATGACATCAAATTTGTCAAACGATAATAACATAAGATCGACCGGGAAACAATGACCCTTAATCATCAAAGGGCACCCTTGGCAAACTCTATCAACCAACACATACTTGCCTAGGGGATTAGACACTCTTATAATGAATTCGGTAGGCTCTATAGGCATGTTCATGCTAGAGACTAATTTCATGCATATGTATGAGTGAGTAGATCCCGGGTCAATTAAAGCTATAAAACGAGTATTATAGAGAGAAACGATACCCGTGATCACGTCAGAGGAAGATGCCTCTTCACGAGCACGAATGGCATATGTCCTTATCGGTGCTCTACTCTCAACTTTAGCAGCTTGCTCTCTGATTGGATTTTTGTTTCCCATCTCAATCCCCGAGTTTCTCAATGGTCTTCCCCTTGTGGTACTTCCTGATTTCGCATTCTGAGGCCTTCCTTTCTCGTCTACCTCGGGATAGTTTCTGATAAAATGGTCTAAGGACCCACATATGAAACAAGCTTTCTCATTAGCTCTACACTCACCAGAATGGTGCCTGCCACACCGAGGGCACTCCGGTCTATTTGGTCGAACGTTGCCCACACTAGCAACTGATGTAGTGTGCCCTTTTGATCTCGAGGGTCGCTTGCTTTTATTTCGGGTTGAAAACCCCTCTGAAGTGACTGATCGAGTAGTGAAATCCCTCGATTTCTTGGATGAGGATAGGTGAGACTTGTTCAGTTGTCTCTTCCTTGAGTCACGAGACTCGCATTCAGCTCTTCTCTTCTCTTTAGCCAACTCTTCGGCTTTACAGGCCCTATCCACCAACACTACAAACTCCTTTAATTCAAGAACTCCCACGTATAGGCGGATATCTTCATTCAATCCGTCCTCGAACCTCTTGCACATGATGGCTTCGATAGACACGCACTCTCTTGCATACTTGCTAAGTCTGACGAACTCCCGTTCGTAGTCGGTCACTGACATACAGCCTTGCTTCAACTCTAAGAACTCCTTTCTCTTGTGGTCGATGAACCTCTGGCTAATATACTTCTTCCGATATTCTTCTTGGAAGAATTCTCAGCTAACTCTCTCCCTCGGTACCACCGACACCAAGGTCTTCCACCATCGGTAGGATGAATCTCTCAGGAGAGACACTGCACACTTTAAGCACTCCTCAGGCGTGCAGGATAACTCATCGAATAACCGAATGGTATTCTCGAGCCAGAATTCTGCTTTCTCCGGGTCATCATCCTTATTTGCCCGAAATTCTTCGGCTCCTTGCTTCCGGATCTTATCCACTGGAGGCCTTTCTCTTCTCACCACCTCAACTACTTGAGGGGCTACAGGAGCGGGTTGAGGAATTGGTTGGGGCGGAGGGGGTTGAGCATTAGGGTTTGCTCGGGTATACTCAGTATACCAGTTGCTCATCATATGGAGAAAGGCTCTCGAGCCTCTTCCCCCTGACTCAAAGTCTCAGGTATACTATTAACTGGCGCGGTCCCTTGAGCGGGATCCGGCGTACTACTCGCAGCATCATCAACTGCAGTTCGGTCTGGATCAGAATCAATCTACTACATAAAACACAAATTTATACATCAGGAGCCATCACACTATCATTACTCAGACACTCTTACATATGGCATGTATGGATAGACTCGTACTTATGCTACATTAGTCCTAGAATTGACTAAATCGTAGCTCTGATACCACTAAATGTAACACCCCTTACACAGTTTCTACGCCGGAACTGATCCTGAGGTGTTACCGAACTCGAACCACATGGTCGCGGCTTAGGCTTAACGTAATTACTCTCTTCAATCACCTCTACAAACCCATTCTCGACTTACGAGACCTCACTCATACACACGAGGGCTCTCGAGACTAATCCTGAACTTTTGCAATTCTTAAAATTTTTCTCTTTTATACAGGTCTCATACGCCCGTGCAAAATTAGACACGCCCGTGCATAGGCACACACGCCCATGTCCCCGGACCGTGCCTAAAAACCCAGTATTTTGCCAATTTGCCCACGGCCAAGGCACGCCCGTGCTTCCCAACTGTGGTCGACACTGACTAAATCCACACGGCCTGGACACGCCCGTGTAACATGGCCGTGGGGAACTTATAATTTTATGAATAAGGTGCAGACTTCACACGGCTAGTGCACACGCCCAAGTACTAACCGTGTGTCACACACGGCCTAAACACACGGCCGTGTGATTAGCCCCTGGTCAAATCTGACTTGAAACACTAATGTGCAGGGGACACACGGCTTAGACACACGCCCGTGTGTCTGTCCGTGTGGGCACTTAGAGGCTATTTACCAAGCCATTGCCACCTTAGAGTGCATACATACATACCTTCATTCAAAAACAATACAACTCCTAACCCTTTTGCAAGTCTAAGAACTCATCCAACATACACAATATTGAAATGAACACAATTCATGAATTTCATCTTCATTAAACAAAAGAGTTTGCCAAGAACTTGTCTAACTCATAGGGCCATTAACAAAATGACTTACATAGCCAACACTTTAACTAACAATTACAACTTGACAAAATACTCGAGTCATATAAATGACATACTCAAAACAAGTCTAAAATTGTTATACGAAAGTGTTGTCGATAGTGTGAATTTCTGAGCTCCTGCAGTCACGACCCTCGAGTTACCTTGGCAATACTACAAGGAAGAAGTGCAATGAAAAGGGGTAAGCATAAAGCTTAGTAAGTTGCATGGAAATAAATAGCAATTCATAATACCCATAAAAAAAATAATTCATTCACAGTATTATCTAACCATACACAAACTCAAGGCCTCTTGCCATACTTACTTACAATTTCCCTTATTTGGCACATACCGTGCCACACATCGCGACCATTCTTCGTGACTCATCCACGAGTACCTGTATTCACTAGTTCACATGACTTAAATATCATTCACTTCTCTACTTCTAAAATTTCATCTACTTATCCCACCAATCACAAGGGTTAGTTAGAGACATAAGTTTATAGCCATTACTATAAATATAAAGCCAATGCCACGTCCTCGAGGTGGTATTACATGGAGTCTTCTCTAAGTACCAATGCCATGTCCCGGACGTGGTCTTATATGGGATTACTTCTAGGTGCCAATGCCATATCTCGGATATGGTCTTATATGGGATTACCCTTCATGTACGGTGCCATATCCCAGATATGGTCTTATACGATTTCCATGTTCGTCACCGCCCATATCCTCGGATATGGTATTATACGGATCTCAACTTCGGTGCGAGGCCATGTCCCAGACATGGTCTTATACGGGACCTTATTTATTTCATATTTCAATGATGGCATTTCTATAATCAACATGGTCCATTTGGACTCAAACATTTCATTCACATTAATTACTCAATTTTGTAATGCATCATGCTTTAATATAAGCCAAGCATTTATCAACATGCTAATATGAATGTTGCTTAATCACATACAACTTACCTCGTTTTCAAAATGAGCTAGTTCTTCGGTTCAGTCCAAGACTTTATTCTTTCCCCGTTCGAGGTGGATTTTCTTCTCTTCTTGCTCTATAATAGCAAATTATCTCATTTTAATCATCTCATTATTACAAGCATTTTAATAACTATGCTTTGGCAAAATTACTATTTTGCCCTTATACTTTGGCAAAATGACCATTTTACCTCTAGGCTCGGAAATCAATTCTAATCAAATTTATACCTTTAATGAGCCTAGGTGAACATTTATTTATCTTATGGTTATCATTAAAACCCAACCTTCCACATGTTTACTACAAATTTCACAACCTTTACAAAAAGGTTCATTTAGGTGTTTTCATGGCAACAACCTTCACAAAAGTTGTTCATCTAACAACTAATACTCATTTTCCTCCATAAAAGTGCAGAAAATAACTTAAAAGCTCTCATGGCAAAACTCTAAACTCTTCACCATTTAACAAAATAATCCCCTCTTTAGAAAGCTTAAGCTTTAGGGGTTCCAAAAGTACAATTTTTATCAAGAAATAATCACTAGAACACTTACTTGTAAGGAGAAGAGTGTGCTAAAATTTGGAGTATTCAAAACCCTTATTTGGCTGCTAATTTTTGGTGGAAGATGAATAGAGAAAAAGATGATATCTTTTTCTCTCCTTATTTTATTAATATTGGTCAAATAAGTCACCAACTATCACCAACTTTGACCAACAATGTCCATCCTTGTCTCCCATCTAGTCTATGGCCGGCCAAGCATATTTTTGGGGTCTAATTTCCCTTTAAAGACCTCCAATTAACATTCTAAGACTATTTGACACCTTTATCTTATAGAATGGAACTTTCGCACTTTATGCGATTTAGTCCTTTTTCGGGATTAAACACAACATCGCTAAAATTAAAGCATCAAAATTTTCATGTACATATGCTATCATGTTCTAACTCATAATATATCATGAAATTAAATTTCTCGAATTCTCGGATTGGTGATCCCGAGATCACTATTCTGACTAGCCCCTAAATCGGGCTATTACATAAAGATAACTTATGTTATCAATCTGATATGAAAGATTATTGGCCACATATGTGGCGTATGCCTAAATATTTTGTTTCTGTTAATATTCTTTGAAGAATGATATGAGAATGTAGTAATAAATTCTATCATTATAGATAGAATGTATTTATCTTATTTGGTACTAAAACAAACAAATATTATTCCAATATTTGATAGTACAAAATTAGTCGAAAGCTCTAGAAGAGCTAATATATTAATATCTTGTGATGGTTAATCAATTGGTTTTGAAAGATATTTACAATGGATCTTATATTGAGATTGTGAATGAGGAAAATATTATATTTCATATGAATCACTATTGCTATAAATATCTATTTTGAAAGGATGAAAAAGAGAGGATTGGGTTATTAATTTATATTTATTTTATAATCTTTCTGATCTTCTTTTGTCATCATCCCCATTAAGATGTTGGAAATAAAATATTTTACTATGAAAGATCTATTTATGAGCAATAAAATATGATAATTCTATCTAAAGCTCGATATGGTTGGATGCACTTAAAATTGCAAAAAAAAAAATAGATATTTGAAGATTGTGGCATATTTCCTGAAGCGAATATTGCATATAATTGTTTGGAAATTATATTTATTTTGTTGACTTAGTGACATTATAATATTCACATTGATTTAGACATTTCCAGTAGTAAATGTCACAATAGCTGTAACATCCTAGGAAGGGCCTATGCATTTTTCAGATCAATTGTATGAAATGACAAGTCTTAAGTATTATGAATAAATTTTTGATACTTTTGGAAACCTAGAAATGAATGAAAATGAAAATGGAAATGAAAATGGAAATGGAAATGGACATTTTGGAAACTTAGACATTTTTGGAAACTTAGACATTTTGGAAACCTAAACATTTTTGGAAATGATCCAAAAATGGAAACTTGAACATTTCGGGAAACTTGGATATATGAGAGAAATAAAGGAGTTTTATTCACATAAATATGTGAATAATAAGAGATAAATAAAAGAGATAATATTATCAAAAGAGGAGTGGTGGCCAAGTAAAGGACTCCTAGGCTGATAACTTTGGCTATAAAAGGAGGACAGAGGGCTACTCATCAACATTTGCTCCTCTTCCTCTCTCTCAGAAATTCTCCCTAGGCAAAACCCTCTCTGCCGAATTTTCATTAAGCAAAAATCCCTCTCTTTTTCTTCTATTTTCTTCTCCGTTCTCTTCATTAAGCTTTGAATCTTTGTGGATTCTAAGAAAGAGGGCAATCATCCACAACATCAAAAGGGATCTTTCGGAAATCTAAGGATCTAAGGTAAGGATTATAAATATAAATATGTGGTTAAAGATTATGATTCACGTTTTCAAAGTTAGATCTAATCTAACACGAAGTTATAGGATTTCAACAGGCTTATAAAGGAATCCTCTTGATTTGGAATCCCATCATAAGGTAAGGGATATTCGGCCAAGGCATAATTTGTTTAAGTGTTTTCCATTATTTCAAAAAAACCGAAACCGACATGGTTACATACCTAGTTTTAGCCGATTTCAAGGAAGAGGAATTCTAGCAATCTGTTGGGACTTGATTAAATCAATTCGGCAACTAGGTAAGTAATTCTACTTCTAGTAGGATTTGGTTTAAAGACCAAATAGGTTTATTTATATGTTTTAATTAATGGCCGAATATAGGAGTGAAAGATCTAGATCGGTAGATCGCTCTACGGGAATTCACGGAAACTATTAAGCGAAAAAGGTGTGTACTCTTACTAACTTTCAATAAATTGCATGGCAATCATTAGATATGTAAATATGTAACAGTATGTGAATGTGGCTAAGCACCACAAATGTGGTAAGGAGTACCCAGGTACGTTTCCTACTTTTGATAGGAGTGTGAATGTGATATATTTTGAACATGTGATTAGTAACATGAATGAAAATTTAGTATGTGAAATATGTTATGAAATAATTGGGGCATTCGGGATATTTGTGGAGGAAGAAAGTGAAGGTGATGACTACGGTCTCACCAACGTAAAGTGGTGACTACGGTCACATAAAGTGAAAAGTGGTAACTTCGTTACATCCAAAGAATACAAGTGTCTAATGACACAACATAAGTGGGCGATGAGCACGTCGATCGCAAATGATCGCCGATGGTGTGTAGCGGATGGAGGGTCGACTTAGTAGTCCCCGCGGTGTATGCAGTTGGTACGGGTGGTGTGTAGCGGATGGACAAATAGGTTTGGATTTGGGTTGCATCATCCTTTATTTTGTATGAACATGATATTGATATGACTTGTATGCCTGATTTGTTGGAAATTAGTACTATGTACACATTGAGTCTCTGTTGACTCACCCTCGTTGGGGAATTATTTTTAGGTGATGAGCAAGAATGGACCGGGTCGGCGGGAGCTAAAGGTGGCCATGCATCACTTGAAGAAATTATTTGGAATTTGGACTTTATGAAATTTTAGTACTTTAAACTTTATTTTGGGTTTGAATGATGTAATAAGGCCATAAGGCCCAATTGGATTTTCTTTATTTCATTTTATTTTTATTTGAATATGATACAATTTATGTTTGATTAAAGATAAGTAAATTTATTTCTTTTAAAATAATAAACCCAAAAATTATTTTGTCACCTTATTTAAGTTGGATTTCAGAATTTATTAAATAGGTTTCAAATTAAGGCCAACCCAAAACAATTTTTTTTTAAATTACACAAATTTTCTCTAAGTCATTTAGAACATTGAAAACCGATTTATTTAAGGAACATACCAGATCCGGTTCAAGCTCGTGGGCAGGGTGTGGTGTGTTTCGATTTATATCGAGCCGTGTTTTAAAACTCTCGGCCTGTGGGCTCGTGCCCAAAAACGTTTTCAATTCGAGCCCAAATGAATTTCTTTGAAATAAGCGGGTTTTATGGCATGGCACCTAAGTCTCCGACCATGCATCCACCGTAAAGTACCTTTAACCATCCGTGTGATTATGTGAATTATGAATTGTAAAAGGGTAGCAAAGGCATGGAACGTAGAATAGTGTGATAGGAACTTGAACCCTAGGATTAGACTACTTAAACACTTGAAACTCATAAGACTTAATGAACTTAACAAACCTATGACTAAGTTATTAAGCTAGGGTGTGGCAACCCCTCATGACGCATGTCTAGGATTGGATCCGGAAGAGCCCGGTATTTAAGCGGTCCTAGTGACTCACCTCCTCTTCGCAGTATCCTACACCGTGCGTAGCTTCGGTTCGCCCTAACTCGAAGGCTCGGTGGTGTGGCAACCTCTGCGCGCGCGTGTCTAGAAAGGTCGGTGAGCTTGGTATTTAAGCGATCCGCGTGACTCACCTCCTCTTCATTCGAATCCTGCCTCAGTGCGTAGCTTTGGTTCACCCCCACCAAGAGGGCTCGGTCATAGGCTAAACACAAAGAATAAAACCCGAAAGGGACTTAGACGTTTTTCTATATAAAAAAAATACCCTTGGTTTATAAAATGACCAAACCACCCATAGTTTTAACAAAATTTCATTACTTTATCAAATATTCAAAAAAACCTAATTTGTAAAATATCAAACTATCTTGATTTTGGAAAATTACAAACTTGCCCCTAACTTACAAAATTACCAAAAACGACCTTGATTTCCAAACTTTTGCAATATCATTGCTTTGAAAAGTGTAACTCTCAAAGGAACCCTCAATGTTTTACAATCTTGGAAAATATCCCTAACTTAATAAATTTTACAAATTTACCCCGATTTTTGGAAAAAATGATCAAAATACCCCGAGATCAAAAAAATTTACCAAATACCCACGATTTCAAAATTCTTCCAAAATTTCCCCTAACTTTAGAAGTACCAAAATACTTTCGTCAAAATCACCAGGAACTTTTTATTTTTGAAAATTTACTGAAAATACCCTGTAGGATAAAATTACGAAAATGCCCCAGGTAGTGGAAAAGCAAAATAACGAAAAACAACAACAAGAATTACAACGTTTCTTTGAATGAACGAAAGTTCATATTTGTTGATGGATGAATGAATGAATGCAAGATCGTATGCATGTATGAATACTGAAAGAACCACTCTTAAACTCTTCTTCATAAGATATCATCGCGGGTAATAAGTGAAACAAGAATACTAATACATAAAATTCCTTAATCGATCTCGCCGATAATGAGCTCAAGAGGACGTGGTCGCCGTGGAAGAGGTAGAGGAAGGATGACCGTTAGATCGGGACAAGGTTCGACAATGAGATACCACCACCACCATCACCCCACCGTCAATATTGAGCAAAGAGGCTCGCATGTGGAAGATGCCGTGTCGCAGTCGTGTCTTTGCGAGTTTTGGAATTGGTGGTCGTGCAGAAACAATTCAGAAATCGTAAGTCCATTGCTCGAGCGGCTCCGTGCTAATGGAGCTGAAATGTTTAGAGGAGTATCGGGAGTGGCACCCGCATACCGAGTCATCGGTTGGAAGCAATCGAGCGCATCATGGATGAGCTCGACTTGACCCCGAGGAGAGTTGAAAGGGATGACGGCACTTTACGCGATGAAGCGTATCAATGGTGGTTAACCGTTCGGGACGGTGCCACGGCGGAAGATCTCGACACGGGAATATGCTAAGGAAGCATTTCGGAAGAAGTATGTGGGAACCGGTATATAGATGAGCAAAGGAAGGCTTTTCTCGGGTTGGTACAAGGAAGTAAGTCCACACCGAATATGAAGCGGAATTCTTGAGGTTGAGCCGATATGCCCGAGGAGTAGTGGCGATCGAGTATGAACGCCAGTGTTCGCTTTGAGGACGGACTTAGGGACGATTTGAGACTTTTGATAGCACCGCATCGGGGCGGGAATTCTCTCGCCTTGGTGGAAAAGGCTAAAGTGGTGAGGAATTAAGGACGCCACCAAGCGTGTCAGTGGGCGTAAATAAGCCCAAAAGAGGTTTTGGGCCATCCGAAAAGGCCACAAAAGGCCTAGAGTTGACAGCCACAAAGTCAATTTGCCGTGTACGGCCGGCAATTTCGCCCTTGTGAACATTGTGGAAGGAAGCACGGGGAGAGTGTTGGAAAAAGCGGGACGATGTCTCAAGTGTGGGTCCAAGGACCATATGATTAAGGATTGCCCCAAGCTATTAGATGAGAGCCAACCAAAGACTCGTAATGCTAACCAGCCGGTAGAGGCGGACAACAGACCTCAAAGAGGTCGTGGGTCGGCCAACGAGAGGTAGTGGCAGAGGCCGTGGAGCTCGTGGTCGAGGTACGCCTAACGCCAAGTAAGGCAACCGGGTTTGGTTTACGCGGTTCACGGAGGAAGAGAGGAGACGCGCGGATGTTATAACCGGTACGTTCTTTATTCATGACAAACCCTATTTTGCTCTTATTGATGTGGGCTCAACTCATTCCTATGTTGCATGTAGTGTGGTTGAAACACTAGGCCTAGACTCTGAACTTTCTGATAGGCAGATAACTGTAGTAAGCCCTTTAGGCCAAACGGTGAGGATAGATAGGATCTTTCGGAATGTACCCCTAGAGATTCAGGGAGCGAACTTTCGGGCTGACTTAATGGAATTACCCTTCGGAGAGTTTGAGCTTATACTTGGAATGGATTGGCTAGTAGAGCATCGAGCCGTGTTGGATTGTGCGGCTAAACGTATGGAACTAAGAACCCCGGAAGATGAGGTAGTAGTGATGATCGGAGAAAGGAGGAACTACGTGTCTAACGTAGTTTCGCACCAAGGCCGAGAAAATGGTTAAGAAAGGATGTAAGGCATTCTTAGCCTTCGTGAGTGCGTTAAGAGGAGAAGAGGAAGGTGTTAAGGGAGTTAGAACAGTAAGGGATTTTGAGGATGTATTTCCGAGGAGTTGCCCTAATACCCCCGGATAGAGAAGTGGAATTTGGAATAGATTTGCTACCAGAATGACTCCGTGTCAATCGCTCCCACCGAATGGCACCAAAGGAGTTAGTGGAGCTCAAGGCTCAAATCCAAGAGTTGTTGGATCGTGGGTTCATTCGACCCAAAGGTGTCTCCGTGGGAGCACCGGTTCTCTTTGTGAAGAAGAAGGATGGAACTATGCGGATGTGCATAGATTATCGCCGATTGAACAAATCGACCATCAAGAACAAGTATCCTTTGCCAAGGATAGATGACTTGTTCGACCAACCAAAAAGCAACATTGTGTTCTCAAAGATCGACTTAAGGTCGGGGTATCATCAACTGAAAGTGAAGGAGGCCGATATTCATAAGACCGCTTTTAGGACAAGGTACAGATCATTTTGAATTTGTGGTGATGCCGTTTGGGTTGACGAACGCACCGGCCGCGTTCATGGATATGATGAATAGGGTTTTCCAACCCTACTTGGATAGATTCGTCGTGGTGTTCATCGACGACATTTTGGTGTATTCCAAGACGGAGGAGGAACACGATGAGCATCTCTGAGTTGTGTTAGAAGTGTTAAGGGAAAAGAAGCTTTATGCCAAATTCAGCAAGCGCGAATTTTGGCTCAAGGAAGTGGCGTTCCTAGGACATGTGGTATCCGCAGAAGGAATAAGAGTGGATCCTAGGAAGATCGAGCAGTGTTGGATTGGAAATCACCTAGGTCGGTGGCTGAAATCGAAGTTTCTTAGGCTTGGCGAAAAGACATACGTAAGGTTCGTGGAAGGATTCTCGCCGATAGCCGCACCTTTGACAAAGTTACTAAGGAAGGAAGTACCATTTGTATGGACGGATAAGCAACAGGAGAGCTTTGAAAAGCTTAAAAGGTGTTGCCGAAGCTCCGGTGTTAATTCAAACGAGGCGTAAGGACTTCGTAGTATATTGTGATGCTTCACACGAGGGTTAGGTTAGGCCGTGTGCTAATGCAAGAAGGAAAGGTAGTCGCTTATGCATCTTGACATTAAGGCCGCATGAGGTGAACTACCCAACTCATGACTTGGAACTCATGGCGGTGGTTTTCGCCAAAGTTTGGAGGCACTACCTTTATGGAGAAAGGTCGATAATTTACACGACCACAAAAGCCTTAAGTATTTGTTGACTCGTAAGGAGTTGAACTTGAGGCAACGAAGGTGGGTGGAGTTATTAAAAGATTATGACTGCTCGATAGAATACCATCCGGCAAGGCGAATGTGGTAGCCGACGCCTAAGTAGGAAGGTTGTGTCGGATTTAAGGGCTTTGTTCGCTCACTTAAGTTTGTATGAAGACTAAGCTTTGTTGGCGTAGTTACAAGTCAAGCCAACCCGTGGTGAAGGAGGTGAAAGAGGGACAGTTGGCGGATAAGGACTTAAGTACTAAGTTACAGACAAGTACGGCAAGGAGGATTAAAGGATTATGGCGTCAATGATGAAGGAGTACTGTGCTACAAGGAAAAGGTTTGTATGCCGAGGATAAGGAGTTGAGACAAAGGATTCTTCGGAAGCGCATGGTAGTCCTTATGCTATGCATCCCGAGGCATCAAGTCAGATAGAGATCTAAGGGAACAATTTTGGTGGTCGACTCAAACGAGAGGTGACTCGAATTTGTGGGGAAATGTTTGATATGTCGCAAGTAAAGGCTGAACACCAAGTCCCATCAGATTGCTTCAACCAATTGAGATTCCCCAATGGAAGTGGGAAAGAATTACCATGGACTTAGTTAGTGGGCTTCCCTTACGCCCACTAAGAAGGACTCGGTATGGGTGATAGTGGACCGCTTGACCAAGTCCGCACATTTTATCCCCGTGAGGATCGACTATTCCCTTCAAAAGTTAGCCAAGTTATATGTGGCGGAGATCGTGAGGCTACACGGGGTACCGATGTCGATCATCTCCGATAGAGACCCAAGGTTTACGTCTCGATTTTGGAAAGCACTTCATCAAGCATTAGGCACTAAGCTAGACTTCACTACGGCTTTTCATCCACAATCGACGGGCGACCGAACGGGTTATACAAGTGTTGGAAGATATGCTAAGAGGTCAGTGATGGATTTTCGAGGAAGTTGGGAAGATTACTTGCCTCTAGCCGAGTTCGCCACAACAACAACTATCGTGCAAGCATTCGGATGGCACCATACGAAAGCATTGTATGGAAGGAAATGTAGAACACCAACTTGTTGGACCGAAAGTTAGAGAACGCCGCGCGTTTGGGTCCAGAGTTAGTGGCGAAACCGAGGAGAAGGTGGAATTAATTCGGACACGGTTGAAAGAAGCTTCGATAGATGTAAGTCGACGCAAACCTTAAGAGGAAAGAAATTGAGTTTGAAGTAGGAGACCAAGTGTTTTTAAAGGTCTCACCTTGGAAGAAGGTTATGCGGTTCTTGGCCGCAAAGGGAAGCTAAGCCCAAGGTTTATAGGGCCCTATCAAGCAATCGAAACGAAGTTGGGCGATGGCATACCAATTGAGTTGCCACCAGAGTTGCATCAAATGCACGACGTATTTCATGTGTCCATGCTACGCCGCTATCGATCGGATCCGTCTCATGTGGTACCCGTTGAAGAAGTGGGGGTTAGGCCGGATCTATCCTACGAGGAGGAGCTGATTCGGATCTTGGAACGTGACGTGAAAGCACTACGAAAAGAAGTCGGTGCCTTTAGTCAAGGTGTTATGGCGCAATCATGGATCGGAAGAAGCTTCGTGGGAGCCGTAAGAGACAATGCGACAAAGAATACCCTCAATCGTTTAGTTAGGAAATTTCGAGGACGAAATTTTATTTAAGGGGTAGAATCGTAACATCCTAGGAAGGGCCTATGCATTTTTCAGATCAATTGTATGAAATGACAAGTCTTAAGTATTATGAATAAATTTTTGATACTTTTGGAAACCTAGAAATGAATGAAAATGAAAATGGAAATGAAAATGGAAATGGAAATGGACATTTTTGGAAACTTAGACATTTTTGGAAACTTAGACATTTTTGGAAACCTAAACATTTTTGGAAATGATCCAAAAATGGAAACTTGAACATTTCGGGAAACTTGGATATATGAGAGAAATAAAGGAGTTTTATTCACATAAATATGTGAATAATAAGAGATAAATAAAAGAGATAATATTATCAAAAGAGGAGTGGTGGCCAAGTAAAGGACTCCTAGGTGATAACTTTGGCTATAAAAGGAGGACAGGAGGGCTACTCATCAACATTTGCTCCCTCTTCCTCTCTCTCGCCGAAATTCTCCTAGGCAAAACCCCTCTCTGCGAATTTTCATTAAGCAAAAATCCCTCTCTTTTTCTTCTATTTTCTTCTCCGTTCTCATCATTTGAATCTTTGTGGATTCTAAGAAAGAGGGCAATCATCCACAACATCAAAAGGGGATCTTTCGGAAATCTAAGGATCTAAGGTAAGGATTATAAATATAAATATGTGGTTAAAGATTATGATTCACGTTTTCAAAGTTAGATCTAATCTAACACGAAGTTATAGGATTTCAACAGGCTTATAAAGGAATCCTCTTCAGATTTGGAATCCCATCATAAGGTAAGGGATATTCGGCCAAGGCATAATTTGTTTAAGTATTTTCCATTATTTCAAAAACCGAAAACTCGACATGGTTACATACCTAGTTTTAGCCGATTTCAAGGAAGAGGAATTCTAGCAACCTGTTGGGACTTGATTAAATCAATTCGGCAACTAGGTAAGTAATTCTACTTCTAGTAGGATTTGGTTTTAAGACCAAATAGGTTTATTTATATGTTTTAATTAATGGCCGAGTATATAGGAGTGAAAGATCTAGATCGGTAGATCGCTCTCTACGGAATTCACGGAAACTATTAAGCGAAAAAAAGGTGTGTACTCTTACTAACTTTCAATAAATTGCATGGCAATCATTAGATATGTAAATATGTAACAAAGATGTGAATGTGGCTAAGCACCACAAATGTGGTAAGGAGTACCTGTGCACGTTTCCTACTTTTGATAGGATTGTGAATGTGATATATTTTGAACATGTGATTAGTAACATGAATGAAAATTTAGTATGTGAAATATGTTATGAAATAATTGGGGCATTCGGGATATTTGTGGAGGAAGAAAGTGAAGGTGATGACTACGGTCTCACCAACGTAAAGTGGTGACTACGGTCACATAAAGTGAAAAGTGGTAACTTCGGTTACATCCAGTGAATACAGTGTCTAATGACACAACATAAGTGGGCGATGAGCACGTCGATCGCAGCAAATGATCGCCGATGGTGTGTAGCGGATGGAGGGTCGACTTAGTAGTCCCCGTGGTGTACAGGTTGGTACGGGTGGTGTGTAGCGGATGGACAAATAGGTTTGGATTTGGGTTGCATCATCCTTTATTTTGTATGAACATGATATTGATATGACTTGTATGCCTGATTTGTTGGAAATTAGTACTATGTACACATTGAGTCTGTTGACTCACCCCGTTGGGGAATTATTTTTCAGGTGATGAGCAGTAATGGACCGGGTCCTGGGAGCTAAAGGTGGCCATGCATCGCTTGAAGAAATTATTTGGAATTTGGACTTTATGAAATTTTAGTACTTTAAACTTTATTTTGGGTTTGAATGATGTAATAAGGCCATAAGGCCCAATTGGATTTTCTTTATTTACATTTATTTTTATTTGAATATGATACAATTTATGTTTGATTAAAGATAAGTAAATTTATTTCTTTTAAAATAATAAACCCAAAAATTATTTTGTCACCTTATTTAAGTTGGATTTCCAGAATTTATTAAATAGGTTTCAAATAAAGGCCAACCCAAAACAATTTTTTTTTAAATTACACAAATTTTCTCTAAGTCATTTAGAACATTGAAAACCGATTTATTTAAGGAACATACCAGATCCGGTTCAAGCTCGTGGGCCGGGTGTGGGGTGTTTCAATAGCACTTATATGTGGATACAAAGTAAAAGGAATGATAGTAAAATTATTAATTTGTTACAATTTAATATAATTGAAACACATGTTAAAGTAAACCAAAAGTTTATTGATGCAAATGCATTTATTACTTGGCGTGACCAGTTAGACCATCCTGGATCATATATGATGCGAAAATTAATTAAGAATTCATATGGACATTCATTAAAGAACAAAAAGAGTCTTTAATTTAAAAGAATTCTCATATGTTGTTTGTTCCCAATGAAAATTGATTATTAGAAACTCACTAGCTAAAGTTGAGATTTAATGCCTTGCATTTCTAAAACGAATATGGGCTCATTCATCCACCATGTGGATGGTTTTGATATTATATAATTATGGTAGATGCATTTACAAAATAATCACATATGTGTTCTGAATTTGCAACATGTCGTTTGCAAGATTGCTTGTTTAAATAATTAATTTCAGATCATGCAATTAAGACAATTCATCTTGCTAATACTGATGAGTTTATATCTCAATCTTTTTATTGATTGAGTTTGAATTTTTTTTTTTGTAAAAGTTTGTTATTCATGCGCATAATGGTTTAGAGAAATTACTGATTGGACGCCTCTGATTATTGTCTAAACCATTACTTATGAGAACTAAACTTTCTATTTCAACATGAGATTATGTTGATTTACGTGGTGTACGCATCAAACCAATAAGTTATATATACTCCCCATTACAATTGGTTTTTAGTCAATAGCTAAATATTTCTCATCTTTGAATTTTGTATGTGCGTATATGTTCCAATTGCTCCACCACAACGCACAAAGATGAGTGAATCCTCAAAGAAAGTTGGGAATATATATTAATTACAAGTTTCTTTGTATTATTAGATGTTTTGAATGTATTGAAGATTCAATTATGACATGATTTGTGAGGAGAGAAATAATTTGTAATGAGTTAGGGGGAGAATAATTTGAACCAAAAGTTTAACAAGGATAACTCATTACAAGTTAACTGTTAGATGTATTTACAAACTTAATGAGAATAATCAAGTGTTATATACCGTCTAATATTTTCATTTGAATCAAAGTCCCAATAGGACAATCAATTAGAATAAATAATAGATTGATTGTTTCCAAAGATGAAAATTCTTCTAGATGGTTATATAGTGGAGGCGGGTGCTCCAAAAGAGACCCAAGACATAACTAATAAGTAAAACTTCAGAAGAGATCCAGGTACCTGAAACTGAATTTTAAAATAATGAAAAAAAAGATCTCAATAAGTTATGTCAATTCGAGAAAATGTGGAACCGAATAATAAAAGTGGTCGACAATGATTTTGCATACAATATTATTATTGAAATAATGATATAAAAGGAGGATCTTGAATAAATCTATTAAGAAGTATAGATATGAAATAAATTGATCAAAATAGAAAGACGCAACTCAAGTAAAATTAAATTCGTGGAGTTTTTGGACCAATAGTCCAAATATCTAAATGTATAAAGCCAGTAAGGGTGCAATTGAAGTAGTTTTGCAAAAGCGGAATAAAAATATGATGTTTTTCGCTAAGTCCTGACATTGATTATGAAAAGATATAATATTCTTTTGTGGTGGATGCGATAACTTTTAGATATATTATTAAATTGACAATTTATAAAATATTTAACTTGCGTCGAATGGTTATTGTTACAATCTTTTATGAATCACTATATAGTAAAGTTTATATTAAAATCCTTGAAGGATTTAGGATGCTAAAAGCATATTGAAATTCTTGAAAAATTGTTTATTTATATGAATTGAAATAATTTGAACATATGTGGTAAATTTGACTTAGTGAATAGTAGTTGAAGGAGGATTATAAAATGATCCAAAATACTTATTTGTGTTTTTATAAAAGAATCATGATTAAAGTTTGTTATGATTATTGTTGAATCTCCTGAAGAGATCAAAATATATTTCCCCAAATTTCCCTCACTCATGACTTTTAAAGGAATGGTAATATAAATGTTTAGCATATACATTCAAATAGTCATTTGAAAAACTAGTATTAAAGATTGAATACGTAAAATATGAGAAAGTATGTGATGTTTTCATGAAGGGGAGTAAATACGCGTTGTACTCTTTTTCCCTCAACCGAGGTTTTGTCCCATTGGATTATCTTGGTAAGGTTTTTAATGAGGCCGCATATTATGCGTATTATAGATTGTGTACTCTTTTTCCTTCATTAGGTTTTTATCCCACAGGGATTTTCCTAATAAGGTTTTAACGAGGCCCATTATCTACCAATGGACATCTAAGGGGAAGTGTTATTAATATCTAATTAAGTGGATGCCCATCATGATCAAGATAAAGTTTTAATGTACTTTAAATTCTAATAGTTATTAGAATTAGATATCCACTTCTTTTATGCTTCTTATGCCTATAAATAGAGACTCTGATGAAACATTGTAATCATCCCTTTGATCAATAAAGTACATTCTCTATTGCTTTCATATTTTCTTTGTTCTTTATTCTCTTCATCTCTTTTTATTTTATAACAATATTTAAATATTCAACTCAATTTTTTTTATTTTTTTAATTTTGTTAAAAAATGTTTTTTTTTCTAATTTTAACTTTTTTTTTAATGTCAATCTTATTACCGGGGTGACTTGAAATATTTTTGTTTATATATGATTAATATTTGGCTCAAAGTAAAGGAATTTTGTCTTTAGAGTCTCATCCAACTAATTTTAGGGTAATTTTTTTTTCTTTTACGTAATTTATATTGTAAATATTGATAAAATATTATAAATTGATTTATATGTTATTGTTATAAATATTCATGATTAATATATTTTAATCTACTTTTATAGAATTTAATAACATACTTGAAACAATTGCCGATTGAAACTAATTAAAAGTTCCAAGCAAGGTTGAACATGTTGATTTCAAGGAACTTTGGTGTTGTAACCTATTTGGATTGTTATTTCATTTTTGACCCATTGAACTTATTGAAATTATTTTATCAAATTGAACTTATTTGTCGTATCTTAACTATTATGTGACATATTTATTCATTTTCTTTGAAACTTTATTCAGACACAATCATTTATGCTAAGATTTTTAATCAAGGACATTGAAAATTATATTAATTTGATCCAAGAACATCGAAAACCAATTATATATATACTACTGTGAAATATTGAATTAGCTACGCGCCTAATGTAAGTTGAATTAATGAGTAACCGTGTCAGTAAAGAAAGCTTTTACGCAGCTTAAAAATGATTTCTTTTTTTTCTTTTTCTTTATTTTTTTTTTAAAAAAGAAAGAAAGAGAAATTGATATTCTAATCAAGTCAAGAAATTCAATTACAGGTAAGAAACTCACGCAACAGTAAAAAAAAAACGAACAAAGACTTGAGGAAATATGTAAAGAAATTCAGCATAAATTTGTTAGATTTTGGCTTGGATTATCTCACAGTGGCAGCTCCAGCTCAGGCTTCACCTTCAACTTCTGTAGGCGTATCACATTATGCATTTTTTTCTTAACCAAATAAATACTTATTAAAAATAAAAGAAAAAAAATACAACTATTGTCATGAAATGAAAGCCACAAAATGACCTAACTAAAGACTCGCCTAAACATGAAACATGGTAGCATAATGATCTAAATTTTTCTACTCAAACAAAATCAAACCATATTCATCATCACCAAGGGCTGCAACTATTGCATCTCCTAGCAATGTGCATCCTTAATAAACAAAAACACGTAATTTTTTTATAATTAAAACTTTATAATTATATCAAAATTCCAGTATTTTGACCATAAAAACATCTATATGACTTCAAAATCTTAGATTAATACTTGACCAGGTTTGAGAAAAAAAATATACTAGGTCAGTCATGAGTAGAAGGGACATTGATATAAGGAATTAAACTAAAATATCTCACATCTCCAAAAATGTTGACCTTGAAATTTAAGAACTAATAGTTGAGCTAAAAACCCATCAATAATCAAAATGCATGACTATTTCCGTTCTTAACAAGCGTGCAATGTAGGAACAAAGTTTAGCAATAGGTTTCCAAGTTCAAAAGCTTTGCTTCAATGTCTTTATGTTCATTCAGTGCTTGCCATTGCTGTTGTTTACATTTATGTCTGCTTATTCTTATGGGGCTCGCCTGAAATTAGCCACGTTTCTCCCTTTGAAGTGGAAAATTTTGGATTTTAGCACAATTTAGTTTGTAGAGGTAAAACATTTTGAAGCAAGGTTTTCAAGGAAAAATTAATAAATACTTCGAATGCAATAGCTTCAAACACAATTCTTCCCACATCCACCTCTACGAGGAGTAGTCTCTTCCTCCTCAACCTTTTGGTGATTCGAAACAACAACGGGATCATCTTTGCTATTAAAGAAAAAAACACATACGATAAACTCGCAAGAGTTTAAAACAATCCCTAAAATTTCCCATAATACCTATTAAAAATTGAGTTTATATATTTGGGTAAAATAATTTTGAATTAAAATTTGCAACAAAATTGAATTATAAGAAAAACATGAGAAAGAGACGCTATTCCGTATAAGTTTTTTATTTCAAGATTCTAGAGAAGTTTTCTTTTCAATATTTCACTAATTAACAATCCTACAAAACCCATAATTATAACTGAGTAAGAAATCATACCTGAAAATTGAATTGGACCAATAGTGATAAACAACTAAAAGAAAAAATTTCCTTGGTTCAATATTAATTTCTTTCAAGATTTTAGAAAACCTAAACCAAGAAACTTTTTATCGATAATATTTTGTCCACAAAAAGGAATATTGAGAAGATACTAACTAGAATTATTTTTTAATTACAATTTAATAAACTTATTCATATTTATTTATAACTCTTTTAATATATATTTTAATTTTGTTTATTGATGAGGTGGTATGATGCGATTCACTAAAAGTTATGAACTGATAGTGCATCAAATATTATCTCATTATAAATATTATTCACATTTTAATATCTAATTTAAAAAATGAATTCTAAGTTAATATCAACTTATATAGATCAATTTTAATTAATAAAATATTATAATATTCACAATTCAGGTAGAATTATATATTCAAATAGAGAAAGCTTATAACTATTCATTTTCTTATATTTTATTTATATTTTGGATTTATATCTATAACATTATATTAATACAATATATTAAAGAATTAACTGTATTTCAATAAAAATTATTAAATTAAATTACCATATTTTATCGAAGTGGCATTACTAGTTAGTAGATATTAGAGTTTTGATGCCGGTAAACAAATGAACTTAAACATCCAATAAACATACCCTTAATCATCTCAGCAACATGAAATTGACAACACTGGAGTTTCAGATGCATCACAAATTGATGTTAGAAAGAAAAGATTGAGTTTTTGACCATATGTTGTTTGTCATCAAAGGGTAAGTAGCATACATGGAAGATAAAAATCATGTTGGCACACCTCGTTTAAATCTTGATAAGCTTTCTAGAATGTTTAAATCCTGAAGCTTCCAATATACTTGCGTGTATCTATCTATTTATATAATATTTAAACAAGAAATTCAATCGTTTTAAGCTCCACCGGTGCAGCTTCATGCCCATCTTTTATAGCAATCAAGTCTCTGTTATCTCCATTAAGATAAGCTTTCATGGAGGCAACAACAACTCCTCCAACAAACCTCCTCATGGGCTCCCTAGCCTCCCCATTTTTGCACAAACAATATGATGAACGTCCTCTGAACCCGTTAGTCTCATCATCCAACATGTCAAGATGACCATAGTCCTTGGCAACAATATGACAAGCCGGTTTTCGACATTCTTTGAAGAAATCTTCATGGTTAACTCCCTTGGGAGCGCAAGGAGGGAACAAAGGATTTCTTTTCACTTCACCAAGACCCGAACCGATTACCATCACTGCCATATCAATATCGAATGAATGAGGAATGTAGGTGAGTACCGGAGGTGGCGTTTGTTTCCCTTTGTCCATTCCATCGACGGGGTCTATGCCTATTAAGGTTGAAAACTTTAATGTAGTCATTGTTTTCTGCAGAGCTAGGGCGAAAGCAACTTTGCCTCCTCGACTGTGGCCGGCAAGTGCAAGCTTGCTTAAGTTTGGCTTAACATATGGTGGAAGCAACCCTTGGAGTACCCCTTTGGATAACCAATTGGTGATTGCAGCTGTTGACTTAATCTCATCTGTTGTATCTGGTCCAGCCACGATGTACAACTGTTGGAATATCAATTAAGTAGCAACGGAAAGTCATTAGATTGTTGTTTTCGTGCCTGCTTTCTAATTGGCCTAGCAAAATAGACAGTAGATGACAAAAAGCCTATATCGAACGAGAATGGAAATAAAGCACCAGTTTTAGGATACACTTTTTTCCATTCAAGCAATTAAAAAGATCAGAAACAATCTAAACAGTAAGAAAAACAAAATAATTAGCTTGTTTGTGAATTAATCTGTTGGGGAATAGCTAGGAGACAAAGCGGAATCACATGAATTATCCCAGTGGCTCACATCTACCATCAGTCAAAATAATGTTGCTGCCACAATAAGACAGCTCAAGCTTTTCACACTAGCTTGGTTTTCCTTACTGGCTAAGTTAAAAGATCAAGGCGCTACCAACGCGTGATGATTTTCAAACTAGCTTGTTTGACAATAGTTTGTAGCAACTTCAAAGAAATTTGACAAGGAAAAGTGATGGATCTTTAAAGCACAATCTCTATGTAGGGGGATGAAAGGCATATAAAATTTCTTTAACTTCCACTGTGGTCATTAGCCTCATGGCTGTCAAAGATTGAGGTACTTTCCCCAATTGCAGAAAAGGACTTGATTATCAGTAGGAAGACTAAAACAATCATAATTTTCTTCCAAAACTATGTGAATTGAAAGAAAATTTGCATCATGATAATTCTATCCTTAAGCACGGGAGTAAAGATTAAGGAAACAGATTAGCGTTTAGGCCTATATATACCTGAGGAGCAATAACAATGAAGCCATGGGAAGCAACATGCTGGAGAAGCTGAGAGTAGAAAGAGTTGTAAAGAAGGTAACCATGGAGGAAAATGAGTAATGGGAATTCTCCTGCTTCAGAAGGTGTGGCAATTAGAAGTGACTTTGGGGGTGGAACAGGCATTGAAGAAGTGGTAACTGACTCCACCTTCTGAAGCATAGTGGTGTAGCTTCCGAACCCAAAAACATTTGTAGCCAAAGATGTGGGAGCAGACATGTCTTCCAATCTTTTTCTTCTTGTTCTAGTTCTGTTCTAATTCGGAGTTTGTTTCTTGCTGTTGCTTTATGGGATTAACGAGATAAGGTTGTTGAGTTGTAAGACACCCTTCGCCCATTACCCTTATATAGCCACGCCATTGGCCGATTCAGCAAGTACCATTAATTTGAAACGGTAATTATTCCTTAATTGTCTTTTGCTTTCACATTATGATTTAAAAAATTAAAGTTTAAAAGTTCAAAAAAACTCTCAAATTTAAAGAAAAGAATAATTAAGTCCTGTTTTTTTTTCTTATTTGGATACTTAAACTTTTAAAATGCATTAAAAAAGCCCTCAAACATTTAAAAAAAAAAAAAACAACTAAGCCCCCATGTTTTTTTTGCACTAATTGGGTACTTGAACTTTCAAAATGCATCAAAAAAACCTCAAACTTTTTCAAAAAACGCAAATAAGCCCCTGCTTTTATTAAAAATTAGAAAAAAAATATAAAAAATTAAAATCAATAAAAGCTATAAATGTTATTAAATTTTAATAAAAAATCAAATATTAAAAATTTATACAAATTAGAAAAAATATAAACATTGTAAAAAATGTATAAAAAATTGTAAAATTTTATAAAAATAATAAAAAAAATTATAAAAAGATATAGAAATATAAAAAATTTATAAAGTCGTAAGAAAATTATACAAAATGTAAAGAAATGTAAATTTTGTACAAAAAATTATAAAAATTATCATATCAAAATAAGCATTTTATAATTTTTCTATAACTTTTATTGGTTTTTATCTTCTTTTTTTTTATCATTTTTCGCCATATGTCACACTGTGTTGCGACACGTGATGACTTTAATTGAAAAAAAATTAGGGGTCGTTAAATTTTTTTATGATTTTTATAAATTTTTTTAATTTTATAATTTTTTACGCTTTTTATAAAAAAAATTCTATTTTTTAATCATTTTTTAAATTTTAAAATTTTATTAAAATTTATTATTTATTATATTTTTTTTCTAATTTTTAATAAGAGTAGGAGCTTAATTTTTTTTTATTTTTGAAATTTTTGGAGGGTCTTTTTTATGCATTTTGAAAGTTCAAGTACCCAATTGAGTGAGAAAAAAAAAAGTAGGGGCTTAATTGCTTTTTTTGAAGAAGTTTGAGAGCCTTTTTTTTATATATTTTGAAAGTTCAAGTGCTCAATTGAGTGCAAAAAAAAAAAAAAAGAAGAAGAAGAAGAAGAAGAGGGACTTAATTACTTTTTTTAAAAAAAAATTGAGAGCTTTTTTCAACATTAAGCCAAAAATTAATATTGCAATACAAAAATATACCAACATTCAGTTAAATATTAGAGGCACAGTCAATTTTAACATATTTACGTTATAAACATTAAATAATATATTATTTTTGGTAAATTATAGAATTAGTCACTCAACTATTAACGTGTTTCTGTTCTGGTTACCCAACTATAAAAATTTTTAATTTAATCACTAATGTTTTACATCATTTCTATTTCAGTTACTCATGTTTTAGATTGTTTCTGTTTTGGTCACTCTCTGTTAAATGGTTAACATAAGTAATGATGTGGCTTTTTTCTAACTAGTATAATAACAAATTTAGTCCTCAATTGTAACAGCCCGATTTAGGGCCTAGTCGGAATAGTGGTGCGAGACCACAAATCTGAAGTAGAAATACGTGTTTAAATGATTTTTCAAGGCTTATGAGGTATTTGCATAATTGTGTGAAAATTTCATGAAGAAATTTTATGAATTAGTGAACAATTTGTCCATGTGGACTAAATTGCAAAAAGTAGAAAATATGAGATTCTAGAAGATTTATGTATGAAATAGCATCATAAAAATTACTAGAAGTCCTTATTTAGCAATTAGACCATTATATAATAAGATGGACAAAAATGGACATGGGAAGCAAAAATCTCAAGAAATGACCATTAAGGGCATTTTTGTCATTTGGTTAATAAAAGATTAAAAAGGGAAAGAGAAGACAAAATTGTGTCCATCTTCTTCTTGCCATAGCCGAATTTTACAAGCCCTCCATAGCTAAGGTTTCTTCAACTTTCAAGCTTGATTGTAAGTATCTCCTAGCCCCGTTTTTAATGTTCTTTGTATTTTTGAAATCCTTGTAGCTCGGTTTAGCTATTTTTAGCTATATTTTGAGCTAGGGTTCATATTCAAAAATTTACCCATGTATGACATGCATGTATTTTAATGTTTTATGGAAGATTATGAAAGTTTGATGTAGGATAAACATCTTTTTTTAACTGATTTTCATGAAATATGCATGTAAGGACTAAATTGCAAAAGTTATGAAAATGGTCATACATGAGTGAAATAGTGGAAATTGAATGTTGTTATAGTTGAGAATATGATTCGGCTAGGCTTCAAATGTAAGAAAGTTGAATGAAAATCATTTTACGAGCCTAGGGGCAAAAGTGTAATTATGAGAAAGTTTAGCGGCAAAATTGTAATTTTTCCAAAGTATAAGTTATGAGTCATTTTAGTCAATGTGAATATTAAACAAGTTAAATTGTCATTATAGATCAAGAAACACGAAGCCCAGACCGAAACCGAGGCAAAAACAAGGTTGAGGACTAAATTGCACAACTCTACACATTTTAAGTACCGAGGTAAGTTTGTATGAATTTAAAGCTACATATTACTTTTAAAATTAAATTACTTACTATGTTGTACAATGAACATTAATTTCATGAAGTTGATTAACAATGCCTAGTAAGGAAATCAATGAGAATAAGTAAGTGAAAGTCCCGGTTGAAGATTCGGAATATCGAGGATACTTATGTCACAACATGAGACAAGGAAAGCCGTGTAAGACCATGTCAAGCATTGGCATTGGCATCAAGGAACTAAGGAAGTCATGTAAGACCATGCCAAGGCATGGCATTGATAAGTTCATAAGGTAAGGATTCCATGTAAGTCCATGCCAAGGCATGGCATTGGTGAATTTATAAGGCAAGGATCCCATGTAAGTCCATGCCAAGGCATGGCATTGGTGAATCCATAAGGTAAGGATACCACGTAAGACCATGTCAAGACATGGCAATGGTAAGTTTCCAAGGAAACATATAAGGAAGATCGCGTGTAAGACCATGTCTGGGACATGGCATCGACATCAAGCTAAGGAATCCTTTGTAAGACCATATCTGGGATATGGCATCGGTATCATAAGGTGATCCCATGTAAGACCATATATGGGATATGGATTTGGCATTGAGATACATGTTTGACGAGATTGAGTATCCTCCTATACTCCGAGTAATTCAACGGGCAAAAGAGACGAGTATGAAAAAAGTAACAAGAAAGCTAAGTAATCAAAATTATACAAGTTGAGTTATTCAAGAATGATAAAGAATTCTACCTAAGTTAAGCAAGATAATGACTTGATGCTCATATTATATTAGCAAAGGTGCTAATATATGTAATTGAGTGATACAAGTACCCTAATTAAATTACAAGTATGAAATTATAATGTGCTAATCTATGTAATTGAGTGATACAAGTACCCTAATTAATAAGTAAGCTCAAGCATTTGAGATTTTTGTTACTTTAGTCTTAAGATGGATGAGTTTATTTTTGAGTATGCATGTGGTTATATAGATTTCATGCAAACTTACTAAGCTAAAAGCTTACCCTTCTCTTTTCCCTTTTTCCTTGTAGATTCACCAAGTTAGCTCGGGGATCATAGAAGTTGGAGCTCGGATCACACTATCATCCACTATTTTGGTATAGCAAAGTTAATTAATTTTGAGTATGGCATGTATAGGAGTTTGATCATTTTGGTCATGTCATATAATGAGCTAAAGGCTTAGTTATTAAGATTATGCATTCTTTTGTATATGGCCGTTAGAAAATTGGCCAATATTTATTAAGTTATATACCTTTCATGATGTTAAGTTTATGCATTTAAGTTTATGCAATGGATGGAATAATTGAGTTGCTTGAAATGGTATAATTGTGTTTATGATTCAGGGTGGCAATTGGCTTGGAAAATAGCCTTATAGTGTCCACACGGGTAGACACACGGGCGTGTGTCTAGGCCGTGTGTGACACATGGTCAGCCCCATGGGTGTGTTGATAGGCTGTGTGTCCCCTGCATTAATTTACGAAAATATGATTCGTCACACGGGCCAGCACACGGGCGTGTGCCATGGCCATGTGCTAATAGGAGTATGATGACGTCATAAACAGAGAGCTCCACGGGTAGGAGACACGAGCGTGTCTAGGCCGTGTGAAGGACACGAGTTATAGACATGGGCGTATGCTCAGCCGTGTGAAATAAGTCAGTGTCGACCATGGGTGTCGAACACGGGCATGTCTTAGGGGCACACGGGCATGTCCCTTGGACAACACGAGTTTGTGGCCCCTGTTTAGGCAAGATTTTTCAAGGAGCGCAAAAGTTTCCGGTTGAATCCCGAATCCTTCCGGAAGTATGTTTAGGGCCTCGTAGGCCCATGAAATGTATGTTATTAGTAAGAAAGAAAAGTTTTAAGATGGAAAGAAATTTTATAGCCCAATAATACAAGTTCAAGTAAAGTTAAGTACAGTAACGCCTCATTTCCTGTTCCGGCGTCGGATACGGGTAAGGGGTGTTACATTTAGTGGTATCAGAGCTATGGTTTAGTCGATTCTAGGACTAACGTAGCGTAAGTATGAGTCTAGCTATACATGCCATACATAAGAGTATTTATATATTGATAGTGTGACGACTCCTGACGACTTAAAGTGTGTTTTCATATAGTAAATGGATCCCGAAAGAGCTGTGGCGGATGATGTAGTGTAACACCCCTATCCCGTATCCGTCACCAGATTAGGGTTAAAGGAGTTACCAGACAGATCAAAAACTTATTCAGACAATTCGTAATATAAATCATCAATCACCATCATCATATCCCATCTATAGGTCAACGAGACCTTAAACATGCTTTAGAGTAGGGCCGGGACTATGCCGAACTCTTACAGAAATTCTCAGAAATTTAAAACTTTTCTAAGTTATACAGGACACACGCTCGTGTGGGCAGGCCGTGTGCCTCCCACGGCCACTTGACACACCCATGTGTCTTACCCGTGGTCGAACCTGACTTGTCCCCACGGCCACCAAGCACGCCCGTGTTCTTTGGCCATGGTCGATCCTGACTAAACCACACGGCTACCAGGCACGTCCATGTGCCAAGGCCATGTACACTTAATTAGCTACAGACTTACTCCCACGGTCATCAGGCACGCCCGTGTGCCTTGACCGTGTAGGTAAAATAGGCAATTTACAAGGCCAAATGCCACCCACATAGGGTCAAACCCACAAGCAAATTACCAATGCAACTCATGCACATTTGACAAACAAAAACATATCAAAATAACCATTCAATCTCCATATTCAAATCCATTTCCAAACATACCAATTCACACAACAAAAACTCAAGTATACACAAGCATAATCCATCCCTTTTTACCTTTCATGAACTCATTCTTTGTTCAAACCTATATGCTCAAATTTCATCCATATACTTACCATCAACTTAACCATTTCATATGCTATCAAACGATACTAAAACATTCATCATATAACATATTCATTAATGCATATTATCAACACATAACTAGCCAAATCACATGGCTAAGTTCATCACTCAACTTATACAAATAACTAGCCTATACATGCCATATCTAGCTATATACATTTCCAAAATGTACCAAACCAAGTTGAGTAGTGTGATGACGATCCTCGATAGTTCTCGAGCCTTTAGTAGCTTTGACGATCTATAAAACAGAACAACACACACAGAGTAAGCTTTTCAAAAGCTTAGTAAGTCATATACAAATAAACTTAGCATGAAAAGCATATAATCATATAGGAACATTAGCATAATTAATTCTCATAGCAAATTTATCACATGCATTCTTTGATCCATGTACTAGGCCACATCTTGCTGCATCCATCAACTCAACAATCTCATATATACATGGCTCTTATAGACATAATTTTGCATATCATTTCATAATTCCAACATACCTAATCATCATAGTAAGTTCATATAGATACTTACCTTTCATACACACTTAGTGTACAAATCAACGTACTTAAAATGGATTTACGATTTACATAACCATTCGTATCACAGACTTGCCCGTTGAACCGTTCGAAATCTAATAGGATACTTAGAAAACTCGGAATAGTCGTACAATGCCAACGCCCCGCATTTAGAGGTCTTACATGTACTCGGATATCGATGCCACTTTGTCCCGCATGTGGTCTTACACGAACCAATACGATGCCAATGTCCCAGACATGGTCTTACACGTAAATCTCGTATCGATGCCAACGTCCCAGGCGTGGTCTTACACGTAAATCTCATATCGATGCCAACGTCCCAGACGTGGTCTTACACAAAATCTCGAATCAACGCCGACGTCCCAGACGTGGTCTTACATGATATCTCTGAACAGACACCTATGTCATGACATAGCTAATCCTATCTATTCCTAGGTTCGTACGGGGATTCTCGGATATTATTATTAAATTGATCTTATCTTGGAATTCATATACACAACATTGCGTAAGCATTTATCATTATCAATAGTCTCATAAACATACATAATTCAATACAAACACGTTTATTTGTATAATGACTTACCTCGGATTCGATTTAACTGAAACAGAAACGGCTACTCGGTTACTTTCGCTTTCCCGCGATCTAAGTCTGATTTCTTCAGTTCTTGATCTATACATATTCAAATTTAACCCATTCATTCATCAATTCATTCAATTCAATCCAAATTCATATATTTAGGGCAATTTACACTTTAGCCCTTTCATTTTCACATTTGGACCTTTTAGTCCTTATTATACAAAATCATAAAATATACCAAATTTCATTTTACTCATGCTTAGCCGAATATCACCCATGCTCATATAAGTCCTCACATTTTATTTTTTTTCACAATTTAGTCCTTCAAAATACTATTTTTACGATTTAGCCCTAATTAGCTAAATTCATCAAAAATTCAAGAACAACACATGTTCATTAAACATATATCTTTCATTTAACACAAATGATCATCACAAAGCTCACCATTTCATCAATGGCATATCTCATAAACATCATCAATTCATAAAATTGAGACATGGGCTTGATAGTAGACTAAGCAACGATTACAGAAACGTAGAAATTATCAAAAACCAAAGTCAAAACTTACCTTAATCAAACTTAAAACCAACTGAAACCTAGCTTTCTTTTTCTTTTCTTCTTTTCTTTATTTTTTGACTAAGATGATGAAAATGGCCTTATTTAATGCATTTTATTTTATTATAATAACTTATAAAATATAATATTAATTTAACATATAATATAAGCTTATACAAACATATAATATATGCATAACCACACTTAATGCCATCCACTATAACCAACAAATGGACTATTTTCCTTTTAAGGACTTCACAATAATAAAGCCACATCAATTTGGCCATTAATCAAATAGAAAGCCACATTTACGAATTATGTGATTTAGTCCTTTACTCAAATTAAGCACACAAACAGACAAATTTTCATACGATACTTTTACACATACTTAATCACATGTCAACGGCACAGAAAATAATATTAAAATATTATTCAAGCTCAGATTTGTGGTCCCGAAACCATTGTTATGACTAGGGTATAAATCAGACTGTTACATGTAGAAAGCAATGCGTCGGCTCCCACCGAAGGGACGGTGCCTAATGAGAATGAGAATAGACCCACGACAGTAAGTCAGAGAGGAGGAGAAGAGGTTAGGGAAGCCTTTCTCCATATGATGAATGATTGGTATATTGAGTTCGTTCGCACGAACCCGAATGCACCACCCCCTCCACCCCCGCCTATTCCTCAATCTACCCCTGTAGCTCCTTAAGTGGTAGAAGTGGTAAGAAGAGAAAAGCCTCCGATTGATAGAATTCAAAAGCAAGGAGCTGAAGAATTCTGGGCTAGTAAAGATGATGATCCGGAAAGAGCTGAGTTTTGGCTTTAAAACACCATCAGGGTATTTAATGAGTTGTCGTGCACACCTGAAGAGTGCATGAAGTGTGTAGTTTCTCTCTTATGAGATTCTGCATATCAGTGGTGGAATACCCTTGTGTCGGTTGTACCAAGGTAAAGGGTCACATGGGAGTTTTTCCAAGAAGAATTTAAGAAGAAGTACATTAGTAAGAGATTCATCGATCAGAAAAGGAAGGAATTCTTAGAACTGAAACAAGGTAGAATGTCAGTAACAGAGTATGAGCGTGAGTTTGTAAGGCTCAATAAATATGCCCGAGAGTGTGTATCCACAGAAGCTATCATGTGCAAGAGATTTGAAGACGGATTAAACGAAGATATTAAATTGTTTGTTGCTGTCCTAGAATTGAAAAAATTTGTTGTACTGGTGGATCAGACTTGTAAAGCCGAAGAATTAGTAAAAGAGAAAAGGAAAGCTGAAATGGAGTCTCGTGGCTCAAGAAAGAGACAGTGGACTAAGTCATTCCAATCCTCGTCCAAGAAGTCAAGAGATTTCTCTACCCGATCAGCTACTTCTACCGGGTTTTTAAACAAAGGCAAGAGTAAGCATTATTCAGGGAATAAGGCTCAGACTACTTCAGTCGCTAGTGTCGGGAATGTCCGATCTAATAGACCAGAATGCCCATAGTGTGGCAGACGACACCCCGGTGAGTGCCGAGCACATGGGAGTGCTTGTTTTAAGTGCGGTTCCCAAGATCACTTCATCCGAGAATGCCCCGAAATGGTTGAGAAAGACAAAGTTTAGAGTGCAAGAGCAGGAAGTACTAATAGAGGAAGACCACAAAGGAACCCAGGAAGTGGGGTGAGTAGTAAGGGTACACCCCGAGAGCAGGCTGCAAGATCCGAGGGCAGAGCGCCTGTAAGGACTTATGCCATTCGCGCTCGCGAAGAGGCATCATCTCCCAATGTAATTACGGGTACATTTTCTCTTCATAATACTAATGTTGTTGCTTTAATTGATCCGGGTTCTACCCATTCATACATTTGCATGAAATTAGTATAAAAAATGAATATGCCCATAGATCCTTCCGAGTTTGTGATAAAAGTGTCTAATCCTTTAGGCAAAAGTGTGCTAGTTGATAAAGTATGCAAAGATTGCCCATTAATGATTAGATGTCATTATTTTAAGGCAAATCTTATGTTATTGCCATTTGATGAATTTGATATAATTCTTGGCATGGACTGGCTAACCACTTATGGTGTGACTGTAAACTATGGAAAGAAATATATTGAGTTGAGATGTGAAAATGGGGACACTCTTCGTGTTGAATCAGATGAACAAGATAGATTGCCGGTTGTGATCTCTCATATGTCCGCTCAGATGTGCATAAAAAAGGGATATAAGGCATATCTTGCCTTTGTGATGAATGCCAAAGAAACTGAGTTAAAGATTGAATAAGTACTGATAGTATGTGAGTACTCAGATGTTTTTCCCGAGGAATTGCCAGGATTGCCTCCGGTTAGAGAGGTTGAATTTGGCATCGAGTTAGCTCCTGGTACTGTACCGATATCAATTGCTCCTTATAGAATGGCTCCAACGGAGTTGAAAGAATTAAAGGCACAATTACAAGAGTTAACAGATAAAGGTTTTGCAAGACCGAGTAGTTCTCCATGGGGTGCTCCAATGCTATTTGTGAAAAAGAAAGATGGTTCCATGAGGCTATGTATAGATTACCAGCAGCTTAATAAGGTAACAGTGAAAAACAAGTGTCCGTTGCCAAGGATCGACGATTTGTTTGATCAATTGAAGGGAGCCACTGTGTTCTCTAAAATAGATTTGAGATCGGGGTATTACCAGTTGAGAGTAAAAGACTCAGATGTGCCTAAGACGGCTTTTCGAACGAGGTATGGGCACTATGAATTTCTAGTCATGCCTTTTGGTTTAACAAACGCTCCGGCGGTGTTTATGGACTTAATGAATTGCATCTTTCGGCCATACCTAGATAAGTTTGTGGTCGTCTTTATTGATGATATATTAATATACTCCCGTGATGAGGGAGAGCATGTCGAACATCTAAGGACAGTTTTACAGATTCTTCGAGATAATCAATTTTACGCCAAGTTTAGTAAAAGTGAGTTTTGGCTCAAGGAAGTTGGATTCTTGGGACACATTGTCTCAGGAGATGGAGTCTGAGTTGACGCAAGCAAAATTTCGACTATTATTGATTGGAAACCGCTGAAAAATGTATCTGAGGTTAGAAGTTTTCTGGGCCTAGCTGGCTATTATCGACAGTTTGTTAAAGGATTCTCCATGATAGCTACACCGATGATGAGATTATTACAGAAAAATGTAAAGTTTGAGTGGATGGAAAAGTGCCAACACAGTTTTGAGAGATTAAAGGCAATGTTGACAGAGGCTCCAGTTCTAGTGCAACCTGAGCCGGGAAAGGAATTTTTGATCTACAGCGATGCATCTTTAAACAGATTGGGCTGTGTACTTATGCAAGAAGGCAAGGTGATTGCATATGCCTCCAGACAACTAAAGCCACATGAAAGGAATTATCCGACACATGACTTAGAATTAGCTGTTATTGTTTTTGCATTAAAGATTTGGAGACACCATTTGTATGGTGAAAAATGTCGGATCTTCACTGATCACAAAAGTCTAAAGTACTTGATGACTCAGAAGGAATTGAACTTAAGGCAACGAAGATGGTTGGAGCTGATAAAAGATTATGAGCTAATTATTAATTATCACCCGGGAAAGGCGAATGTAGTCGCTGACGCTTTAAGCAGAAAGTCTCTATTTGCTTTGAGGGCTATGAACACACAGATGACCTTGTTCGATGATGGTTCCATTCTAGCTGAGTTGAGGGCTAGACCAGAGTTTCTTCAAGAGATTTACGAAGCTCAGAAAGCTAATAGTGAGTTACAAGCCAAAAGAGCTCAGTGTGAGTCGGGTGTTGAGACCGACTTTCGAATCGATTCAGATGAATGCTTAATGTTCAGGGACCGATTATATGTACCGAGGAACGATGAGCTTATTCGTAAAGTTTTGTATGAGGCACATAGCAGATGTCTATCTGTACATCCGGGTAGTACCAAGATGTATAATGATCTAAAAAAATGGTATTGGTGGCCGAGTATGAAGAAAGATATTTTCAAATTTGTCTCAAGATGCTTGATTTGTCAGCAGGTAAAGGCCGAACATCAAGTACCCTCGGATTTACTTCAACCTATTATGGTGCCCGAGTTGAAGTGGGACCGAGTTACTATGGACTTTGTAACAGGTTTACCATTGACACCGAGTAAGAAAGATGCTGTATGGGTCGTAGTCGATAGACTTACGAAGTTCCATTTCATACCAGTGCGTGTTGACTATTCACTGTATAAGTTGGCAAACTTGTACATCTCTGAGATTGTGAGACTTCACGGAGTGCCCTTATCGATTATACCGGATAGAGATCCGAGATTCACATCCAGATTTTGGAAAAAGTTGCAAGAGGCCTTGGGCACAAAGTTGAATTTTAGTACAACCTTTCACCCCTAAACCGACGGCCAGTCGAAGAGGTTGATCCAAGTTCTCGAAAATATGCTCAGGTGTTGTGTTATTGAGTTTCAGGCCAGCTGGGAAAAGTATTTTCCATTGGTAGAATTTGCCAACAATAACAGTTTTTAGTCAAGCTTGAAAATGGCGCCTTATGAGGCATTGTATGGGCGTAAGTGTCGAGCGGCTTTATATTGGACTAAGCACAAGGAAAACCATATCCATGGGGTTGATTTGGTTAGAGAAACTGAAGAAAAAGTAAAGGTAATTCGAGATTGCCTGAAAGCGGTGTCTGATCGAAAAAAATCCTATTCAGATTTGAAGAGGAAAGAAATTGAGTATCAAGTCGGTGATAGAGTATTCTTGAAAGTTTCACCATGGAAGAAAGTCCTTAGATTCGGTCGAAAATGCAAACTGAGTCCACGTTTCATCGGACCGTATGAGATCACCGAGAGGATAGGGCCGGTAGCTTATCGATTGGCTTTGCCACCTGAGTTAGAAAAAATTCACGATATGTTTCACGTGTCCATGTTGCGACGCTACCGATCAGACCCTTCACATGTGATTACACCGACGGAGGTTGAGATACAACCTGATATGACTTATGGCGAATAACCAGTTAAGATTCTAGCCCGGGAAGTCAAGTAACTAAGGAATAAAAGTATAGCTCTCGTGAAAGTCTTATGGCAGAGACATGGGGTAGAAGAGGCTACATGGGAGCCTGAGGAGGCTGTGAGGAATCAATTCCCAAAACTTTTTACTGGTAAGATTTTCGGGGACAAAAATCCCTAAGGGGGAGAATTGTAACAGCCCAATTTAGGGCCTAGTCGAAATAGTGGTGTGAGACCACAAATCTGAAGTAGAAATACGTGTTTAAATGATTTTTCAAGGCTTATGAGGTATTTGCATAATTTTGTGAAAATTTCATGAAGAAATTTTATGAATTAGTAAATAATTTGTCCATGTGGACTAAATTGCAAAAAGTAGAAAATATGAGATTCTAGAAGATTTATGTATGAAATAGCATCATAAAAATTATTATAAGTTCTTATTTAGCAATTAGACCATTATATAATAAGATGGACAAAAATGGACATGGGAAGGAAAAATCTCAAGAAAGGATCATTAAGGGCATTTTTGTCTTTTGGTTAATAAAAGATTAAAAAGGGAAAAAGAAGACAAAATTGTGTCCATCTTCTTCTTGCCATAGCCGAATTTTACAAGCCCTCCATAGCTAGGGTTTCTTCAACTTTCAAGCTTGATTGTAAGTATCTCCTAGCCCCGTTTTTAATGTTCTTCGTATTTTTGAAATCCTTGTAGCTCGGTTTAGCTATTTTCAGCTATATTTTGAGCTAGGGTTCATATTCAAAAATTTACCCATGTATGAAATACATGTATTTTGATGTTTTATGGAAGATTATGAAAGTTTGATGTAGGATAAACATCTTTTTCTAAGTGATTTTCATGAAAAATGCATGTAAGGACTAAATTGCAAAAGTTATGAAAATGGTCATACATGAGGGAAATAGTGGAAATTGGATGTTGTTATAGTTGAGGATATGATTCGGCTAGGCTTGAAATGTAAGAAAGTTGAATGAAAATCATTTTATGAGCCTCAGGGCAAAAGTGTAATTATGAGAAAGTTTAGGGGCCAAATTTTAATTTTGCCAAAGTATGAGTTATGAGTCATTTTAGTCAATGTGATTATTAAACAAGTTAAATTGTCATTATAGATCAAGAAACACGAAGCTCAGACTGAAACCGAGGCAAAAACAAGGTTGAGGACTAAATTGCACAACTCTACACATTTTGAGTACCGAGGTAAGTTTGTATGTATTTAAAGCTACATATTACTTTTACAATTAAATTACTTACTATGTTGTACAATGTACATTAATTTCATGAAGTTGATTAACAATGCCTAGTAAGGAAATCAATGAGAATAAGTAAGTGAAAGTCCCGGTTGAAGATTCGAAATATCGAGGATACTTATGTCACAACATGAGATAAGGAAAGCCGTGTAAGACCATGTCAAGACATGGCATTGGCATCAAGGAACTAAGGAAGTCATGTAAGACCATGCCAAGGCATGGCATTGATAAGTTCATAATGCAAGGATTCCATGTAAGTCCATGCCAAGGCATATGGCATTGGTGAATTTATAAGGCAAGGATCCCATGTAAGTCCATGCCAAGGCATGGCATTGGTGAATCCATAAGGTAAGGATACCATGTAAGACAATGTCAAGACATGAAAATGGTAAGTTTCTAAGGAAACATATAAGGAAGATCGCGTGTAAGACCATGTCTGGGACATGGCATCGACATCAAGCTAAGGAATCCCGTGTAAGACCATATCTGGGATATGGCATCGGTATCATAAGGTGATCCCACGTAAGACCATATCTGGGATATGACATTGGAATCGAGATACATGTTTGATGAGATTGAGTATCCTCCGATATTCCGAGTAATTCAACAGGCAAAAGAGACAAGTATGAAAAAAGTAACAAGAAAGCTAAGTAAGCAAAATTATACAAGTTGAGTTATTCAAGAATGATAAAGAATTCTACCTAAGTTAAGGAAGATAATGATTTGATGTTCATATTATATTAGCAAAGGTGCTAATCTATGTAATTGAGTGATACAAGTACCCTAATTAAATTACAAGTTTGAAATTATAATGTGCTAATCTATGTAATTGAGTGATACAAGTACCCTAATTAATAAGTAAGCTCAAGCATTTGAGATTTATGTTGCTTTAGTCTTGAGATGGATGAGTTTATTTTTGAGTATGTATGTGGTTATATAGATTTCATGCAAACTTACTAAGCTAAAAGCTTACCCTTCTCTTTTCCCTTTTTCCTTGTATATTCGCCAAGTTAGCTTGGGGATCATAGAAGTCAGAGCTCGGATCACACTATCATCCACTATTTTGGTATAGCAAAGTTAATTAATTTTGAGTATGGCATGTATAGGAGTTTGATCAGTTTGGTCATGTCATATTATGAGCTAAAGGCTTGGTTATTAAGATTATGCATTCTTTTGTATATGGCCGTTACAAAATTGGCCAATATTTATTAAGTTATATACCTTTCATGATGTTAAGTTTATGCATTTAAGTTTATGCAATGGATGGAATAATTGAGTTGCTTGAAATGGTATAATTTTGTTTATGATTCAGGGTGGCATTTGGCTTTGAAAATAGCCTTATAGTGTCCACATGGGTAGACACACGGGTGTGTGTCTAGGCCGTGTGTGACACACGATCAGCCCCATGGGTGTGTTGATAGGCCATGTGTCCCCTGCATTAATTTACGAAAATATGATTCGTCACACGGGCCAGCACACGGGCGTGTGCCATGGCCGTGTGCTAATAGGAGTATGATGACGTCATAAACAGAGAGCTCCACAGGTAGGAGACACAGGCGTGTCTAGGCCGTGTGAAGGGCACGGGTTATAGACACGGGCGTGTCCCTTGGACAACACGGGCATGTGGCCCCTGTTTAGGTAAGATTTTTCAAGGAGCGCAAAAGTTTCCGGTTGAATCCCGAAACCTTCCGGAAGTATGTTTAAGGCCTCGTAGGCCCATGAAATGTATGTTATTAGTAAGAAAGAAAAGTTTTAAGATGGAAAGAAATTTTATAGCCCAATGATACAAGTTCAAGTAAAGTTAAGTACAGTAACGCCTCATATCCTGTTCCGGCGTCGGATACGTGTAAGGGGTGTTACATCAATACTTACACATTCTATCGATTTGATCCTCAAACACATATAATTGAATATAAATTATATATTATGAAAAAGTACAAAATATAAATTATAAATAATATTATATGTGTTTATATTTAATTTTAATTATAAGGCTCAAATATGTATTTAGCCCCCCGAACTTGACACATTCTCTCAAGTTGGTACTTATAATTTTTTTTGTCCCAAGTTGGTACCTGGCATTTTATCTCGTCAAGGTTTTGGTAGGTTTTTTTTTTGTAATAGCATTAAATATAGGACACATGACACTCTAGGTTTTTGACACGTGACATTGATGATATCATAATCTATTTGTTTTATAAAAATATTTAGAATTTTAGAAAGACAATAAAAAATTTTAAAAAATTTAAAATATAAAAGAATTTATAAATAATCAAAATATATGTATATACAAAATTAAAATATTGCAAAAAGAAAATCTAAAATTCAAGTTACAAAAATCAAAAACTCAGAAAATTGACATAATTTTCTAAATAAATTGCAAACAAATTGGATGAAGATAAATTCTACACGTAATTTTATGATTAAAGATGTAACACCCCTTACCCGTGTTCAACTCTAGAACCAGATACGAGGCATTACCGAACTTAACTCGCTTAAACATACAACATCGGGCCATAAAATTTCGTTTCAACTTAAAACTTTTTCATTCATATTCATAACGTCCCTATTATGGGTCTACGAGACCCTAAACATACATATGGAATGGTTCGAGACTAAATCGGAAATTTTATAGACCCTAAACAAAACAAGGTCACACGCCCGTGACAATGGAACACGCCAGTGTGGGCAGGCCGTGTGGTCTCACATGCCCATGTTCCTAGCCCATGTGGATTTTATTTTTCATTTCAAACCTACAGGGGTTTTCACACGGCCGAACACACGCACGTGTCTATGGCCCGTGTCTAGACACGCCCGTGTCCTCACCAGTGTGTGAAAACCTTGGTATTCTGTTTATGACGTCAGCAAGCTCTGAGGGGCACACGGCCTAGACACACGCCCGTGTGTCTACCCATGTGGACAATTAGAAAGCTATTTACCAAGCCAATTGCCACCTTGAAAAACAATCACACTTATACCAACACAAGCAACACATAACATAGCAATAATACACTACGAAGAATCACTAATTCATTATGCATACACTTCACATTTTACTCGATCAATAGCATGAAGTTGCACTTCATGAATATCATCATCATTGGATATATATATAAAACTTAGCAAGTATTGGCCAATCCCCAATGGCCATTTACAAAATGAATAAGTGGCAAATATAGCCAACACTTTGGCTAACAATTATGACATAACGAAATGACCAAGTTCCTATACATGCCATACCCAAAATAAATCAACTTTACTATACCAAAAGAATAGTTGATAGTGTGATCCGAGCTCCGACGTTCTATGATCCCCGAGCTAGCTTGGCAATACTACAAGGAAAAGGGAAAAGAAAAGGGTAAGCATAAAACTTAGTAAGTTTGCATGAAAAAAATAGCAACATTAAGACTTATAATAGCATTCATTTATCTCATCGAATGATACACAAATTCTGAAATACATCAACATAAATTACTCATGTATACTCTTACCAAATTACATATCACATATGGCATGCATTTCTCGTAAATTATTCATGGGTACCTATATCACTTCATCACATAACTTTAGCACTTTTATGCTCTTTAAACATAGACTTAGCTCTTTGTCATCTTTACATGAACTTAGCTCTTTGCCCGTTGAACTACTCGGAATATCGGAGGATACTCAATCTCATCATACGTGTATCACGATGCCAATGCCATATCCCAGATATGGTCTTATACGAGATCATATATAGATTTCGATGCCATGTCCTAGACATGGTCTTACATGAGATCTTTCTTTGGTGCCAGGGCCATGACCCAGACTTGGTCTTATACGGGACCTTCCTTATTCGGTGCCGATGCCATGTCCCGCATATGGTCTTATACGACCTTCCTTGTTCGGTGCCGATGCCATGTCCCAGACATGGTCTTATACGGACCTTCCTTATTCGGTGCCGATGCCATGTCCCAGACATGGTCTTATACGGGACCTACATTCGGTGCCGATGCCATGTCCCAGACATGGTCTTATACGGGACCTTCCTTATCTCATGTTGCGACATAGGTATCCTTGTTATTCTGAATGTTCAACCGGGACTTCAACTTAACACATTTTCATTAAATTCTCATCGAGGCATCATTAGTTGATTTCATAGAAATAATATTCATTTCTCCCAATATCAAGCAAATTAAAAACATAAAAACATTATGTAGCTTTAATTTCACACAAACTTACCTCGGTACTCAAAATGTGTGTAGATATTCGATTTAGTCCACGGCCTTGTTCTTGCCTCGATTTCGATCCGGGCTTCGCGTTTCTTTATCTATAATAACAATTTCACTTGTTTAATACTCACATTGACTAATTTAACCCATGAATCATACTTTGGAAAAATCACGATTTTGCCCCTAAATTTTTACATAATTACACTTTTCCCCTAGGCTCTTAAAATGATTTTTATTCAACTTCCTTGTATTTTAAGCCTAGCCGAATCATTTTCTTAACTAAAACAACCCCCAATTTCCACTAATTCACTCATGTATGACCATTTTCGTGACTTTTACAATTTAGTCCTTTTTATGCATTTTTCATGAAAATCACTTAGAAAAAGATGTTTATCATACATTAAACTTTCATATTCTTCCATAAATCATCAAAACGCATGCATGTCATAAATGGGTAAATTTTTGAACATAAACCCTAGCTTATAGCTAGTAATAGCTAAATCGAGCTACGAGGATCTCAAAAATACGAAGAATATTAAAAACGAGGCTAGGATGCACTTAGTATCAAGCTTGGAAGTTGAAAAAACCTTAGCTATGGAGAGCTTGAAAATTTCGGCTAGCATGAAGAAGATGGACATGAATTTTGACTTCTTTTTCCCTTTTAATTCATTTATTAACCAAATGACAAAAATGCCCTTAAAGCCATTTCTTGAGATTTTTCCTTCCAATGTCTATTTTTGTCCATCTTGACATATATTGGTCTAATTGCTAAATAAGGACTTCTAATAATTTTTATAATGCCATTTCATACTTAAACCTTCTAGAATATCATATTTTCCAATATTTGCAATTTAGTCCTAATGGACAAATTGATCACTAATTAATAAAATTTCCTCATGAAATATTCACACAATCATGCAAACACATCATAAGCCTCATAAAAATCATAAAACACGTATTTCTACTTCGGATTTGTGCTCTCGCAACCACTATTTTGACTAAACCCTAAATCAGGCTGTTACAATTCTCCCCCTTAGGGATTTTCGTCCCCGAAAATCTTACCGGTAAAAAGGTTTGGATATTGGTTTCTTATAGCCTCCTCGGGCTCCCATGTAGCCTCTTCTACCCCATGTCTATACCATAGTACTTTCACAAGGGATATACTTTTGTTTCTCAATTGTTTGACTTTTCGTGCCAAGATCTTAACCGGTTCTTCACCATAAGTCATGTCGGGTTGAATTTCAACCTCTATCGGTGTAATCACATGCGAAGGATCTGATCGATAATGACATAACATAGACACGTGGAATACGTCATGTATCTTTTCAAACCCAGATGGATGGCAAAACCAGTCGATAAGCTACAGGTCCAATCCTCTCGGTAATCTCATATGGTCCGATAAAATGCGGACTAAATTTGCCTTTCCGTCCAAATCTGAGAACTTTCTTCCATGGTGACACTTTCAAGAATACCTTATCACCAAATTGAAATTCGATCTCTTTCCGTTTCAAGTCCGAGTAGGATTTTTGTCTATTCGAAGCAGCTTCTAAACAATCACGAATTATTTTTACATTCTCTTCGGTTTCTCTAACCAGATCAACCCTGTTAATATGATTTTCTTTGAGTTCGGTCCAATACAAAGGCGTTTGGCACTTAAGCCCATACAAGGCCTCGTAAGGTGCCATTCTCAAACTCGACTGGAAACTATTATTATAGGCAAATTCTACCAACGTAAAGTACTTTTCCCAACTGCCCTGAAACTCAAGAACACAACACCAGAGCATATCCTTAAGTATCTGTACTGACCTCTCCGACTGTCCGTCAGTTTGAGGGTGGAAAGCTGTACTAAAACTCAACTTTGTGCCCAAAGCTTCTTGCAACTTGTTCCAAAATCGTGATGTGAATCTCGGATCTCTATCTGATATAATCAACAAAGGCACTCCATGTAGTCTTATAATCTCTGCAACATACAAGTCTGCCAACTTATAAAGCGAATAATCAACACGTACCGGTATGAAATGGGCCGACTTCGTAAGTCTATCGACTACAACCCATACAACATCTTTCTTGCTCGGTGTCAACAGCAAACCCATCACAAAATCCATAGTAATACGGTCCCATTTCCACTCGGGAACCATAATAGGCTGAAGTAAACCCGAAGGTACTTGATGCTCAACCTTCACTTGCTGACAAATCAAGCATTTCGATACAAACTCAAAAATACCTTTCTTCATACTCGGCCACCAATACCATTTCTTCAAGTCATTGTACATTTTTGTGCTGCCTGGATGTACAGATAGACATCCACTTTGTGCCTCGTGTAAAAATTTCCGAACGAATTCCTCATCTCTTGGTACACAAACTCTATCTCGAAATATCAAGCATCCATCAGAATTAATCCGAAAGTCAGACTCAACTCCCAACTCACACTGAACTCTTTTTGCTTGCAAGTCGCTGTCACCTTTCTGAGCTTCATAAATCTCTTGGAGGAACATCGGTGTAGCCCTCAACTCAGCTAGAAAAAAACCATCACTTGAAAAAGTCATCCGTGTATTCATAGCCCTCAATGCAAACAAAGATTTCCTGCTCATGGCATCGACGACTACGTTCGCCTTTCCCGGATGGTAGTCAATCACTAGTTTATAGTTCTTTATCAGCTCTAACCATCTTCGTTGCCTTAAATTCAACTCCTTTTGAGTCATCAAATAGTTTAGGCTCTTATGATCGGTGAATATCCGAAATTTTTCACCATACAAATGGTGTCTCCATATCTTCAACGCAAACACAATGGCAGCCAACTCTAAATCATGTGTCGGGTAATTTTTTTCATGCGGCTTTAACTGTCTAGAGGTATATGCTATCACCTTTCCCTCTTGCATAAGCACACAACCCAATCCATTCAAGGATGCATCACTATAAAACACAAATTCTTTTCCCGGTTCAGGTTGCACTAGAACTGGAGCCTCAGTCAATAATGCCTTTAAATTCTCGAAACTCTGTTGGCACTTCTCTGTCCATTCGAACTTTACATCTTTCTGTAATAGCCTCGTCATCAGAGTGGCTATCATAGAAAATCCCTTGATGAACCATCCGTAATAGCCAACTAGGCCTAGAAAACTTCTAACCTCGGATACGTTCCTCGGCAGTTTCCAATCAACAATGACTGAAATCTTACTTGGGTCAACTTGGATTCCATCTCCCGAGACAATGTGCCCTAAAAATCCAACTTCTTTGAGCCAAAATTGACTTTTGCTAAACTTGGCATACAATTGATTATCTCGTAAAATCTGTAAAACCGTTCTCAAGTGCTCGGCATGCTCATTCTCATCACGAGAATAAATCAGTATATCATCAATAAAAACCACAAAAAAATTATCCAAGTATGGCCGAAATATGCGGTTCATTAAATCCATAAACACAGCAAGGGCATTTGTTAAACCAAAATGCTTGACTAAAAATTCATAGTGCCCATACCTTGTCCGAAATGCAGTTTTCGGTACATCTGAGTCTTTGACCCTCAACTGGTAATAACCGAACCTCAAGTATATCTTGGAAAACATAGTGGCTCCCTTCAATTGATCAAACAAATTGTCTATCCTTGGCAATGGGTACTTGTTCTTCACGGTTACCTTATTAAGTTGCCGATAATCTATACATAATCTCATGGAACCATCTTTCTTTTTCACAAATAATACTGAGCACCCCACAGAGAATAACTCGGTCGTGCAAAGCCTTTGTCCATCAACTCTTGTAACTGTACCTTCAATTCTTTCAACTCATTTGGAGCCATTTTGTATGGAGCAATCGATATAGGTGCAGTACCAGGGGCTAACTCAATGCCAAATTAAATTTCTCTAACCGAAGGCAACCCTGGCAATTCTTCTGGGAATACATCTAGATACTCAGACACTATCGGCAATGATTCAATTCTTTACCCAATTTCTTTGGCATTCATCACAAAGGCAAGATATGCTTCATATCCCTTTCTTACATATTTTTGGACAGACATGTGAGATATCACTACAGCCGATCTGTCCTGTTCATCTGATTCAACACGAAGAGTGTCCCCGTTTTCACATCTCAATTCAATTTATTTCTTTCCAGAATTTACTGTCACATCATGAGCGGTTAACCAGTCCATACCAAGAATTATATCAAATTCATAAAATGGCAATAACATGAGATTCGCCTTAAAATAATGACCTCTAATCATCAATGGGCAATCTTTGCATACCTTATCAACTAATACACATTTGCCTAAGGGATTGGACACTTTTATCATGAATTCTGTAGACTCTACAGACATGCTCATACTAGATACTAATTTCATGCAAATATATTAGTGGGTAGATCCCGGATCAATTAAAGCAACAACATTAGTATCATAGAAAGAAAATGTACCCGTAATTACATTAGGGGATGACGCCTCTTCGCGAGCACGAATGGCATAAGTCCTCGCAGACGCTCTTCCCTCGTGATCTTGCACCGCTTCTCGTGTACTCTTGCTACTAGTTCCACTTCCCGGTTTTCTCTCATTGCTCTCTCTAGTAGTACTTCCCGATCTTGTACTCTGAATTTTCTCTTTTTCGACCATCTCGGTTCACTCTCTAATAAAATGATCTTGGGAACCACACTTAAAACAGGCTCTCTCATGTGCTCGGCACTCACCAGGGTGACGTCTGCCACACTGTGGATATTTCGGTCTATTTGGTCGAGCGTTCCTAACACTAGCAACTGAAGTAGTCTGAGCTTTAAACCCCGAGTACTGTTTACCCTTACTTCTATTCAAAAACCCAGCTGAAGTAGCTGATCGGGTAGGGAAGTCTCTTGACTTCTTGGATGAGGACTGAAATGACTTATTCAGTTGTCTCTTTCTTGAGTCACGAGACTCTATTTCATCTTTTCTTTTCTCTTTAACCATGTAACGCCCCTAACCCGTATCCGTCGCCTGAATGGGTTAAGAGGCATTACCGGACATAACACAGTTTTAAACTTTCACATAATCATACAAGTCAAATTCGTATATAAATACAGAATAAAGCTAATTAAAAAAAATCAAATAGGCTCTATTAATAATATCTCATAAACAAACTATGCTTTGAAATTCAATCATATCAGTATCATTTATTTATTCACATATTCGCACCAACAACATATATCAAATCATATTACAAATGATTTATAAAATTGAATAGCTGAACCATAAGACTTATAATCATGGTATTCGAATAATCAAATCATAAAAATACAGCTTAATATTCCTTCACATATAAAATATTAATTAACTAAAAAACACAACCAAATATGCTTTTCGTGCTATTATAACTTGCACATATCACTACAAAGCAAAAGCCATTTCTAAACACAATTACCAAACCGTAACTAAACCAATATACCTTATATCAAATCACAAGTACATGCGCATATCACCATACCAATTGAATCATTTTGAATACAAATTCTAACCAAGAATTCAATCAATTCACTTACTATTCATTAAACCCAAAATATACTTGCACATAACCACTCATTTATTCGCATACACATATTCGGTCAACTATTTAAAACTATAAATGCTAAACCTAAAACTTTCATTACTCACTTAACTATCATTACCCAAATTTGTATGTACTAAATTTATAAATTTTAAGTCTATTAAAAGACATTTATATATATCATTTAAAAGATCAAAACATGTATATTTATCTATTACAAATTTGAACATATGAATATACCATTTTAGCCATATACAAAAATTCATACAATTCATATCATTTTACAAATATAAAATCGAATATTAATACCACTTGCATGAGCAATTCGTACGTTTATTAAATACTCCTCATTCCTAGTTTATTTCATAACAATTCGACAACCCAAAAATAACTTCATAATTTGTACAAGACTTAGCCATTAAATCATAAGCCAAAGTATGCCATTTCCAAATCAAACCATATCTATTCACGTAACAACATCATACATATCACTTCACATTTGTCTAAACCTAAATCCATACACCAAATTTTAGCATAAAACACACTTCCAATACATAACTAGATTAAGACCGAATTTATACATGATTTTCACTCCCTTATAATCGAACATACATATGTAAGTTACTAGTTCCTCTCATAACAATTTGTCAATGTAAACACACTCTTACAAACCAAATTTATCTATCATTTCATCTAAGTTATACTTAGCATTTCACCTATATGCCATAATTGAATTCACTTAATACCAAATCACTTAACAACACTTTAACAAAGCATATCAAACAAGATTTACATATATTTACTTATAATTAACCCATAGCCGAATCGCCAAGACCAAAACCAAACATGTCACACATACTATATACATATATATATAACACATAACCAAGATTAACTAAGCTTGAATATTATTTCTAGCCATTTTCGCATGGCTTTAATAATTACAAATTCAAAACCAACCAAACTAATACTAGACTATACATGCCATAGATTCAAAATTCAAACTTAGTAAATACCAAAATAGTCGATAGTGTGATAGGCTCCTCTGACGATCCCCGAGCTCATAACCCATCTTCTAAAATCTATAAAACGAAGAGTAAACATACACACAGTAAGCTTCCGCAGCTTAGTAAGTCATAAGCAAAAACATATATATTAACAAAGGCATATTAAATTTTTTTTTTTACTAATAAGGTCGAATATACATAATTTCCAATACAAAGATATCATTTACTACAAAGGTCATACTTTAATCACACATAGATATCATATGACCGAATATAAACAATCATATACACATATATATTTTCACTTTTAATATCAAAATTACATCAATATGCCGAATCAATTATATGTTCAAATATGCTAACACAAAATTCATATTCACATAACTTTATATCATTTCAAGTAAACTTACCTTGTTTTCATATAAACATTTAACTAACACATACCTGAACCTGTAAATCAATTTCACATCCGGTCTTTACTTCACATTGGCCGTTGAACCATTCGAAATTAAAAATGATACGCGGATAGTCGAAAGCTCGTACAATGCCAACATCCCAGACGTGGTCTTACATGTAATCACATATCGATGCCACTGTCCCAGACAAGGTCTTACATGAATCAAATATGATGCCAATGTCCCAGACATGGTCTTACACGTAAACACAAGTCGATGCCAACGTCCCAGATGTGGTCTTTCACGATAACACATATCGAAAATCTTATGTCATGACATATGTATCCTATCTATTCCTAGGGTTCGTACGGGACTTTCGGACGTTGAATCTCGATCGAATCGAACTCGAAACATAGTTCCCTAACTCATAATCATATTTGGCTAAAGCACACACACACACACATATATATATATATTCGAATAATTCAATTCATCACATAACATTTATATATTCTCAATTTAACATCATTTAAATGCTTATAGACTTACCTCGGATGTTGTCGGACGGTATAATCGACTATTTGACTACTTTCGATTTCCCCGATCTAATTCCGTTTTCTTCCGTTCTTGATCTAAATAAATTCAAATTTAACTAATTTAAACACACATTCATTCAATTTAATCCAAAAACACATAAATGGGCAAATTACCATTTTGCCCCTGACATTTTAAACTTTTTACAATTTAGTCCCTATTGCATAAAACACAAAATACACAAAATTTGCATATACCATAGCTAGGCCGAATCTTCCTATAGTCCATCTAAGTCCACACATTTCATTTATTTCACATTTTAGTCCCTCAAAATATTATTTTTACAATTTAGCCCTAATTACTCAAATTCACCAAAAATTTCAAGACAAAACATGTTAATCTTTAACATATCTTTAATATTTCATCATTAAACAACAAAAATCACACGCTATCATCAATGGAAAAACACAAAATCATCATCAATTTCAAAAATTCAAGCATGGGTCTTGTAGTATTCGAAGCAACGATTACAAAAAGGTAGAAATTATCAAAAATCGAAACCGAAACATACCTCAATTTGCTTGAACAAGGGCCGAATACCTAGCTTGTTTTCTTGTTTTCTTTCTCTTTTAATTTCAACACAAAGATGGACATAATGCTTTATTTTTTTATGTTTGTTTAATTATAATAACCTTATAATATGTTATTATTTATTTAACCATTATAATTAATATAATAAACTATATAATATAACATAATGCCGTCCACTATCTCTAATAATGGCCTAATTGCATCATAAAACCTCCAAATTATAAAGACAACAATAATTAGGCACTTTCATATTTAACCATCAAATTTTTATTTTACGCGATTAAGCCCTTTTCTCAAATTAAGCACACAAACAATAAAATTAATTCACGAAACTTTCACACATGTAAATTCACACATAATTAAAATAGAAAATAATATTAAAATATTTTTCAGACTCGAATTTGTGGTCCCGAAACCACTATTCCGATTAGGGTCAAAATTGGGCTGTTACAACTCTCCCCCCTTAGGGATTTTCGTCCCCAAAAATCTTACCGATGAATAGGTTCGGATAACGCTATTTTATTGCATCCCCTGGCTCCCAAGTTGCTTCCTCAACTCCGTGTTTATGCCACAGTACCTTAACTAACAGAATTTTCTTATTTCGCAATTCTTTAACCTCGCGAGCCATAATGTGAATCGGTTCTTCTTCAAATGTCATATCGGGCTTAATCTAAATCTCTGTCGGACTAATCACATGTGGGGGATCAGATCGATATCTACGAAGCATCGAAACATGGAATACATTGTGGATCTTTTCTAGCTCAGGTGGCAATAGTAGTCTATAAGCAACCAACCCGATACGCTCTATAATCTCATACAGTTCAATATACCTCGGACTCAACTTGCCTTTACGACCAAAATCTGAGTATTTTCTTCCATTGTGAGACTTTCAAAAACACTTTATTTTCAATCTGAAACTCTATATCTTTTCGTTTCAAGTCTGCATACGATTTCTGACAATTCAATGCTGTTTTCAGACTATCGCGAATCACTTTCACATTATATATTTCAAATTCACACATAGCTTCAAATTTCAAATCTCTTTAATCTCACAACTAAAATTCTGATCTGACCTTCACTGTACATCATCCCTAGTTGAAACTGCTTATAACTGTATTAAATTATTTCAATTTTCTACTCACATTCTCTAACGATTTTAATCCTATGAATCATTTTCTCACAAAACTCGATCCTAAAGTAACAGAGTTCGATAACTGATTATAATAGCAACAGTCTTTCTTAGCTACTTGAAATTTTAAAACATAGTGACAAATAAATATTTCGAGAATTTGGTTTGCGTTCCCTGATTTCAATGCAATTTCATACTCACAGATTACTGTAATCTCTCTCTTAGAATTACCATATAAATTTCAGATCTCAATCCAAAACAATGATAACTGACACCATAGACATATTTACCAACACAAAAACGAATAACTTAACTGTTTTACCAAAAGAGAAAATCTATACTTACCGAGAAATTTCTTCAGACAGTTAACCATATTTCAGATAACTCCATCTTTTTTTAATGATAAAGATAATCCCGATAAAAAATTCATCAATCCTCCATTTCTATAATCAACAAAGTCAGAAATATCACATTTCACACTCATCGTCTATATCATATCTCGGACTGTTGTGCATCTTGTTAATCCCATATGAACACCACTGAGAGTTTTTTGTAGTAGTTGTTGTATATTCGTAGAACTTTTTCAGTATGCACACTCTATCTCGAAATAACAAATAATCATAGATACCACATCTGAGGTTCTGAATCAGAAATCAATTTATGTTGAACTCCTTTTTGACTTATAATTCACTGACACATTTCTGAATTTCACAACTTCACTATATAAACATTTATTTAGCCTCAAATTCAACTAACAACTGTTCATTACCTGATAAGATCAATCATGTATTCATCGCCCAATCAAAACATTCAAAACTATAATCATTTTCCTCGGATAAAAATCACTTACAGACTTAAAAGTTTTTCGATGATTGAAACTAGCCTTGCTGTGCCAAGTTCAGATCTTTCTCTGACATTAAACATTTTAAACTCTTATAATCATCAAATATTTCACATAACTCTTTTTATGCAGCTTTAACTGTATAGAATCATAAGATATCTTTGCATATTATTGTATTAGAATAAATTTCAAACTATTCATAACATAAGGACGAAAATAGTAATCTCTATATTGAACTCAAACTGAACCAGAACTGATGTTTCGGTCGAAATTATACTTCAACAATCAGCTAACTTTAATTTATCACAACATTTCCTAGATAGAATCATTCCGATGGATATAATTCGGTATCAAGTCTTCAAGAATACGAGTTTTTCTTCCAGACTATCCCTCAATTCACACATGTACATTCAAAGTTTATTTCCAATCAGGTGGATAGACTCAGACACATATAACCCAATTATTTATTTATTTTTTTAAATCAAATAATTCAAATCGGACTAAACCACTGAATCAGTCTTTTCGAAGAAATCTTTTCTTTTCATTAAAAAGGATAACCTAGACATATCGTTTCTCAGATTTGATCTTATTCTTCTATCATTTTTACTTTTATCAATGTCGGATCTTCATGAGAATTAGAAATGAGTTTATAATAAAGCTGTCTCATTTATTAATCATCGAAGTTCTGAATTATACTAAAGTCACCTTTATCAGATAGAAATCATTGGGCCTTAATAAGAACGATGTCGCAACCCTATAAATAGATATTATCCCGACTGTTAATGAAGCATTTGAACACTGAGAAGAATAAAATATGATTTTAATAATAACCTTAGCAGAAACACAACTTCTATAACTCTGAGGACGGTACCATTGTACTCTCACTTTTCAGGCCAAAAATTATAATTATAAATGATATAGCCATTTCCGTCAAATAGATATCTCTTACAGATAATCACATAGATTCACAAGAAAACCAGAATAGCGAAATTTTAAACCCAGGATATCTGAAAATTACAACCCAGATAGAATGATATCAATTCCGATGATATCCCAGAAAATGTTCAGAAAGAGCAATGTCACTCATAAATACTGAAATCCACCGTAACAGAAGTAATATAATCTTCACGTATATTTGACGGAACAATAACCAGTAGAAATAGAATAGTGTAACACCCCAAACCCGGCCTAGAAGTTAGGCCCGAATCTGGCGTGTCACATTGAAGTGTTTTTCGAAAACCATGTTTTCATTGAAAACCCTTCTTGTTTAAAATCTTAAGTAAAATCCCAGTTACGTTAGTTTATTTTTAAAACGTGGTACATTGAAAAATTATAAATTTTATTCCCAAAATATCTTTTTAATTGCGAAAGCTAATTTTGAGAGTAATCGATTTACGAAAAAGATTAAGTCGCGAAACCATTCCGAAAATGTAGCGAAAATGTAGTGTTGTTTTAAAAACTATTAGCATTTTGGAAAACCGCGATTTACTTCTAACGGATATAATTCAAACATAAATAAAACCCAAAGTTAAAATCCAGAAACTTAAAGAGGCCTTATTACAACCTAAATCAAAATACTTGAATGTAAGCAATCAAAACAGAAAACATAAGCAGTGTATGGCCTTCTCCGAGCCCCTCGCAGCACCGATCCATCTAAGGCTAGGGATTACCTGCAGAGTTAAAAACGGGGTGAGTTTACGAAAACTCAGTGTGTAATCCCCTTACTAGAGTAACAGTCAGTATACAAAAATAGAAACCGAAACAGTCTTGGCCAAAGCCCTTTAACCGTAACAGTATAGTCTAGATCAAAGCATACGTGGGCCAAAGCCCACTACAATACCATTTGGGTCACAGCCTATAACAGAATCAATTGGGCCTAGCCCAAACCAATAACAGAACAAGTGGGCCTAAGCCCAGCACAGTGACAGATCTCATAACAGATATGCAATAGTATAAGGATGCATCCTACCCCGATCCAGCTAACACACCACCCGCACCAACCCAACACTTACGAGGATAAAATCGACCACCCACCCAAAGACACCAATGTTAGCAGCACTTGCGACCCTAATCAAAAAATCGCAAAGAAAGTCATTAGTATATATATGCGGCTCAAAGCCTTCAGTAGCAAAGCCTTCAGTAGCGGTATTATTATTGGCACAAAGCCATCAGTAACTATATTATTGTAACGCCCCGAATTTTTGGGCCTAGTAGAATTGGGCCTATTGGGCCTTGGGTATGGGAGCGTTTAAAATTTTTATTGAGAACAAGAAGACGGCACTAATGCGAGTTGGACCTATTAGGTGAGTGATTTTGGAGTGTTTAGAGGGTACTATGAAGTCCCGGGTTCAAGTTAGGCCATAGGAAAAATTTTGATTTTTAGCCTTAGTGGAACCCTGATCTCTAATGGTATGACTCATAAATAAATTAGGGTAAAATAAGACACAAAAGGAGTTGTGGTCTAGTGGCAAATGGCGCCACATGGGAGACAAGGGAGTGACGCCATAGAGGAAGCAAGGGGTCCAAGGTTCAAGTCTTGGCTCTTGAAATTTATTTTGGTTTCTCTTTTAAATAAATCTGGAAGCGAGTAGGTAGGCTTTATAGTTAAATGTATTGGACTTATGACACAAAGGAGCTTGTGTCCTAGTGGTGGTGGCGTGACATGGCTATCGAGAGGACTTTGGTTTGAATCCCTTTGCATGCAAAGGGGGAATATTTTGCTAAAGAGTCGATTTATGAGGATTGATAGAGAATCCCACATCGAGAAGCTAGCATGAGGATAGGCAAGAAGTTGGCTTTAAATAGAGAAAACCATGAGAAGAGTTAGCATACCTTTCTTGGCTTATCCCTTTCGCTTTGTGGCGTGCTCGTTTGGGTTAGGCGTTGGATCATTCGTTGATCTTTATGCTGTTGGGTCGCGGTGGTGGTGACCGAAGTTGATCGACACACCCCCTGGGGGTCAAGGGTGCGATCATTGTTGGCTTTAGCGCAGAATAGTGTTTAGAGCGGAGATTAACTTCAGATTCCTATCAGGTGTGTATTTCGCACTACTCTAGCTGTAGAGCAACAAATGCCGAAATGCCGGTCACACGGTGATGGTAGCCACACAAGCGTGCGAGCGTATGTGTGGGAGCTTCAACGCGATAGTTGAGGCCCTCATGAGTGTTCTCAAGGGTTTAGGCTACCTTGGGTCGAGTGGGCCCAATGGGCCCCTAGGCCCATGTGAATAAATTGTATGATTGTGTAGTAGATATTGGACTGGTCTATGTGAATCTCATATCTGTGGCTAGATTTGGGCTGAATGGGCCACACGAGCATGTGGGCCCATTTGGGCTGAGAATGGGCCCTAGGCCCATTCGCATTATTATCTCTGTTTAGAATACTTTGGTTTAACTGGGTAAATCGCAGTTGATCGCTCTAGTGAAGGTGACGGCGCTCGTGATTATTTAGTACTCTACGTGATAGGGTGTGTATTCGTATACACTGTTCTGATTGTTTATCGGTTGAAAAGCCGAAGGTGCGTATACTGTACTATTTTGACTGTCGATCGGCATTATTCTGAAAAGCCGAAATACTGGCGAACGATGCCATACGAGCATACAATTACGCGTGTGGTGAACTGTGCTCACGGAGCGTGAGCGTGTGATGAGAAAGGCCACCATGAGCGAATTCATGGGCTTGGGCTATAACATCCTGAATTTTTGGGCCTATGCATTTAATGGGTGAATATGTGTAATGAGTTAATTTGAGCATTAGGGTCCAAATTGGGCTCAGGATTGGGCTGAAGCCTTAGTTAAATTTTTGTTTGGGCACTATAGGGTTTAAAAGATGGTATCTGAGTTTAAAATATCAAAATGGGCTTGTGGCCCAGTGGTCAGTGGTGCCACTTAGGGAGCAAGGAGGTGACGGCATACAAGGGAGTAAGGGGCCCAAATTTAAGTTACATGGAGCCCAACTCTTTTAATTTAAGTTAGATAAATTTTGGCATTAGGGTTAGGTAGAGTGGACGGCAACAAGGCTAAAAAATAGGAGGATTTATGTGAATGGGATAATGTAGATAATATAGTTGATAATATGGAAGAAAAAAAAAGGAGAAAAGATAGGAGCTATCTATAAGGCTAGGAGTTGGCCGAAATTCCATCACCTAGAGAAGTGAAGAAATCAGTTTCTTTATGGCAAATGGGGTGCCGAATTTTCCCTTTTTATTTGATTAATTTTTAGTTATCAGGAAGGGCACTTTCGGTTTTTCATAGGTAAGTGCCGAAATTTCTATAAATAGGGAGGGTTCTCTTCTTTATTTTTTGACATTTAGGGTTTCCACCTTTTCTTTCTCTTCTTTCTTCTAAAAGTCGAAAACCCCATTATTCTTTTCTCTTCTTTCTCCTAAAAGCCGAAAACTCCATTATTCTCTTATGTCTTCTAAAAGCCGAAAACTCCATTATTCTCTTCTCTTCTTTCTTCTAAAAAGTCGAAAGCTGAAAACTCCATTATTCTTTTCTCTTCTTTCTTCTAAAAGCTGAATCTTTATAGATATCTTCGAATCATCTTCTCTTCCTGATTTTTCGCAAAAAGTCGGAATCCTCTAGGAGTAGCCGAATCTTCTCTAGTAAGATCTCTTAGATCTAAAAGCTGGAAACACTAGTTCCTGAATCTCATATCACTTTTCGGGATTTCAAGGCAGATAGCAGTGGTGTTGGCTACGGATAGCGTCGACTTAGAGGGTCTCGTTCTAACGGTAATCAGGTGTGTAGATCTCTAACATACTAGTAATCTGTACTAAATATATGTTATGGGCTAAAAGCCGGAAAAAAGGTCAGATAGTAATCAGTACTAAATATATGTTATGGGCTAAAAGTCAAAAGGTCAGATAGACAGTCGGATTACCCAAAAGGGTAGGCAAGGGATGCAAGGTACGTAATCATAGAAACTTCTCTATGTGTATTGATGTATGTGATAGATTGTGAACTTTTAGGTAGTATATTGTTTTGATTCTACATGTATGTATGCATGGGATGGGATTGATATGATGAAGGGGAAGAAGGTCGCATAGCGATCGGTGACTTTGCCACATAGGTCACATAGTGATCGGTCTTTATGACAGGTAGCTCAGCTTTCGAAATACTACGATGTATTATTAAGGTCGTATGGCGATCGGTGGCTTTGCCACATAGGTCACACAGTGATCGGTCTTTAAGACAGGCAGCACAGTTGTCAATATGGTGTGTAGCGGTTGGAGGGTTGATTGTAGAAATCCCCAAGGTGTGATGGTTGGGGTTGGTGTGTAGAGGATGGATTTCTAGGCTGGGATGGGCCATGATGCATATATAGTTACCCTTGTATACGGGCCAAGGCCATAATGTGTTTGTGGGGCTCAGGTCAGTGTTTTAGGGATTTATACACTGAGTCTTGGTGACTCACCCTATTATTTTTTCCTAACCTTTCAGATGAGCAGTAGATCGTGGACAAGGGAGCCGAGGCAGACTCGAGGGGCCAACAAGTCTTTTATTTATTAAATTTCTATTTTATTTTAAGTTTAAATTTTGGAATTATTTGATGTAATAAGGCCTCCATCGCTTAGGTTATCAGTTGATACTTGTCAATGTTTATGTTTTTTTCATTCATAATCAAGGACTTATGATTAAAAAAAATAAAAATGGGATTCTCACACATTATTTAAAATAACACTTGTTTTGGAAAAAAAATAAAATTTCAAAGATTTTCTACCAGTGCCACCTATTTAAATATTATCTACAAAAGCTACTAAGTTTTTCAGAATCATTCCAAGTAAAGTTTTTAACCTTAAAACCGTAGCATACCAGATCTAGTCGTAACATTTGGGCTGGGTTTGGGGTGTTACATTTTGGTATCAGAGCCCAGTTCAAAACTCGGGCTGTGAAATGGGTCTAGTAGTGTTTTGAAAATTTATGTGAAATTGAGAAAAATCGGAAGAAGATATGGCCTTCGAGTCTACTCTAAGACCCGATCCATGCAGTAAGTATTCTAAACTTTTGGATGTGATATGTATGTGGGCTTGATGGGCTTGATGGACGTAGACTAGTATGTTAGGCATTGATTGACTATAAGCTTAGTTAAAACAACTCTTTAAATTCATAAGACTTAATCTATCCAAACAAACCCGTGAACGAGTCGATGGGTTAGGGTGTGGCAACAGGCATACGCATGTCTAGGATTGGATTCGGGAGAGCTTGGTACTTAAGCGGTCCTAGTGACTCACCTCCTCTTCACTGAATCCTACCCGGTGCGCGCAGGATCGCTCACCTTAGCCACGAGGATTTGTTGACGGGCTAAAATCTATAATTAAAACCCGAAAGGACCAGCCACCCTATTTCGCAACCAAAATACCCCCAAGTTTTGTAAAATTTCCAAAATACACTTGATTTGTGAAAATTTCCAAACAACCGTGATTTTATAAAATACCCATGTTTTGCAAATTTACCCGAAAACCCCTAGATTTACAAATGTGACCCGGTTTGAAAAATAAAATTTTCCAAAATACCCCTGCTAAAAAAAATGAAAACAACAACACCACCAAGATACCCTATTTTGAGAAAATCACCAAGACACTTTATTGTGGAAAATACCTCTGTAGGGCAAAACTACTGGAAATACCCACAGGTAGAGGAATGACAGAAAAAAAAACCTTATGCGATGAATGTGTGTGCATGGATGCTACTTGTGTGATTGATGTATGTGGGTTGATGTATGTGGTTTCTAGAATTAGGAGATAAACTTGAGACTCAAATCAGAGATAGGTTTGAATTGAAAGAACCACTCTTAAAACTACTTTCCATAAGATTGTTCGTTGTTAATCAGTGAAAGAAATTAATAGTTCATAAAATTTCTAATTCAGATACTACGAGAATCGACGATGAGCGCTAGGAGAGGAAGAAGAGGCCGCGGCTGAGGTCGTGGAAGTATTAGGACTGATGTGCTGACTCAGCTAGTTAGGGAGGTACTGAAGGAGGTTAAAGAAATCAGTGAAACATTTCGGGTTGGGTGCGTGGACTGTAAGAAAAAAAGAGATCGTAGTTTTCTAGGGTTGCAGTCTCGTTCTGTGAAGCATGTTAAGGTACGTCCAAACTTTTGGGTTTGCAAATATTGCAGAAGGCGTCATCCGGGTGAATGTTAGAGGAAGTTAGAAACGTGTTTAAGATGCGGGTCTGAGGAGCATAAGGCTCGGGATTATTCAATCACCATTAAGTCAGGTATGTTTTGTGTGGATGCTATATTTTTGGGTATAGAAACTGTATGCGTGCAATGGTTATATATTATTAAATTAGAGTGCGTGAGCGAAAGCATAGTGGTGAGACTTGGGTAGTACGATTAGTAGTTAGTTGGAAATTTCGAGACGAAATTTCTCTAAGGGGGTAGAACTGTAACATCCTAAATTTTTGGGCCTATGCATTTAATGGGTGAATATGTGTAATGAGTTAATTTGAGCATTAGGGTCCAAATTGGGCTCGAGATTGGGTCAAGCCTTAGTTAAATTTTTGTTTGGGCACTATAGGGTTTAAAAGGTGGTATCTGAGTTTAAAATATCAAAATGGGCTTGTGGCCCAAAGGTCGATGGCGCCACTTAAGGAGCAAGGAGCTGACGCCACACAAGGGAGTAAGGGGCCCAAATTTAAGTTACATGGAGCCCAACTCTCTTAATTTAAGTTAGCTAAATTTCGGCATTAGGGTTACGTAGAGTGGACGGCAACAAGGCTCAAAAATAGGAGGATTTATGTGAATGGGATAATGTAGATAATATAGTTGATAATATGGAAGGAAAAAAAAAGGAGAAAAGATAGGAGCTATCTACAAGGCTAGGAGTTGGCCAAAATACCATCACCTAGAGAAGTGAAGAAATCGGTTTCTTTATGGAAAATGGGGTGCCAAATTTTCCCTTTTTATTTGATTAATTTTTAGTTATCAGGAAGGGCACTTTCGGTTTTCATAGGTAAGTGCCGAAATTTTTATAAATAGGGAGGGTTCTCTTCTTTATTTTTTGACATTTAGGGTTTCCACCTTTTCTTTCTCTTCTTTCTTGTAAAAGTCGAAAACCCCATTATTCTTTTCTCTTCTTTCTCCTAAAAGCCGAAAACTCTATTATTCTCTTCTTTCTTCTAAAAGCTGAAAACTCCATTGTTCTCTTCTCCTCTTTCTTCTAAAAAGCCGAAAGCCGAAAACTCCATTAATCTTTTCTCTTCTTTCTTCTAAAAGCCGAATCTCTATAGATTTCTTCGAATCATCTTCTCTTCCTGATTTTTCGCAAAAAGCCGAAATCCTCTAGGAGTAGCCGAATCTTCTCTAGTAAGATCTCTTAGATCTAAAAGCCGAAAACACTAGTTCCTGAATCTCATATCACTTTTCGGGATTTCAAGGCAGATAGCGGTGGTGTTAGCTACGAATAGCGTCGACTTAGAGGGTCTCGTTCTAACGGTAATCAGGTGTGTAGATCTCTAACACACTAGTAATCTGTACTAAATATATGTTATGGGCTAAAAGCTAGAAAAAGGCTTTATAGTAATCAGACTAAATATATGTTATGGGCTAAAAGCCTAAAAAGGTCAGATAGACAATCTGATTACCCAAAAGGGTAGGCAAGGGATGCCAGTGCACGTAATCATAGAAACTTCTCTATGTGTATCGATGTATGTGATAGATTGTGAACTTTTAGGTAGTATATTGTTTTGATTCTGCATGTATGTATGCATGGGATGAGATTGATATGATGAAGGGGAAGAAGGTCGCATAGCGATCGGTGGCTTTGCCACATAGGTCACATAATGATCGGTCTTTATGACAGTAGCTCGACTTTTCAAATACTACGATGTATTATTAAGGTCGCATGATATGATCGGTGGCTTTGCCACATAGGTCACACAAATGATCGGTCTTTAAGACAGAGCGAAGACAAATTGCCGATATGGTGTGTAGCGATTGGAGGGTTGATTGTAGAAATCCCCAAGGTGTGATGGTTGGTACGGGTTGGTGTGTAGAGGATGGATTTCTAGGTCGGGATGGGCCATGATGCATATATAGTTACCCTTGTATACGGCCAAGGCCATAATGTGTTTGTGGGCCTCAGTCGTTGTGTTTTAGGGATTTATACACCGAGTCTTGGTGACTCACCCTATTATTTTTTCCTAACCTTTCAGATGAGCAAGAGATCATGGACAAGGGAGCCGAGGCGACTCGAGGCCAACAAGTCTTTTATTTATTAAATTTCCATTTTATTTTAAGTTTAAATTTTGGAATTATTTGATGTAATAAGGCCTCCATCGCTTAGGTTATCAGTTGATACTTGTCAATGTTTATGTTTTTTTCATTCATGATCAAGGAATTATGATTAAAAGAAAAAAAATGGGATTCTCAAACATTATTTAAAATAACACTTGTTTTGGAAAAAAAATAAAATTTCAAAGATTTTCTACCAGTGCCACCTATTTAAAGATTATCTACAAAAACGACTAAGTTTTTCAGAATCATTCCAAGTAAAGTTTTTAACCTTAAAACCGTAGCATACCAGATCTGGTCGTAACATTTGGGCCGAGTTTGGGGTGTTACATGGGCCGTAGTGGGCCACTTGGGATGGAATGGGCCTCGATGGGCCCAATGGGCCGTAGGGCCCGCGAATGCAAGTCACACTATTAAATGGGAAATAGATAGGCTTATCATGTCGCGCACACGACTTAGGTGCTTTGGGTCGCGTCAGGCCGAAAGGGGGCTGTGTGGGCCCAATAGGCTTGTGGGCCCACGCAGATGAAATGTCCGTGATGTGATAAGTTATTGATTTGGGCTGTGCCGTTGCATAGCCGTGGTTGTTTCTAGGCTAAATGGGCCACACGAGTGTGTGGGCCCACTTGGGCAGGGTAATGGGCCTTAGGCCCATCTTCACTGTTAAGTCAATTTGGATTTCCTAAGTCGCTCGAGGAGATGGTGGACCTTCTATTGGGTCGTTAATAACCCTCAATTTGTAAAATTACTGAAATACCCTCGGTTTGTAAAGTTACTGAAATACCTTTGATTTTTGAAATTACTGAAATACCCCTGTAGGGTAGAATCACCGAATTACCCCGTAGGGTAGAATTACCGAAATACCCCCGAGGGGTAGGATTATCGACATACCCTTATAGGGTAAAATGACTGATTTTCCCTTGTGGGTAAATGACTGACTTGTGCTATGATTTGACCGATTTGACTGTGATCGTATGACTGTGTTTTAACTGACTTGACTGTGAGTGTGTGACTGAAATGCTGTTAATATGTGTTGAAATGTCTGTTACTAAGCATGGCCATTTTGCATTCACGTGTAATGATTGGGCATGACATACACGATATATTGCATGGGGTTGGGATTTGTATTTGGAGGAAGTATCGTTATAGTGTCATCGCCACGTATTCTGATTCTAGTGGCTCAGCCACGTATATCATTGTTAGCAGCTAGGCTGCATTATTGGAGAGTTGGCTGGATGGGTCGACATGGTCCCCACATGGAGAGCTGGTTGGTATTATTGGAGAGTTGGCTAGGTGGGTCGACATGGTCCCCACATAGAGAGCTGGTTGGTATTATTGGAGAGTTGGCTGGGTGGGTTGACTTGGTCCCCACATGGAGAGATGGTTGGTACGGGTGGTGATTTGGTTTTAAGGGTTAGGTTACATGTCTGTTTGCATTGATATGATTTAGGGCTTAGGCCCAGACTGTTACCAAATAGGGCTTAGGCCCAAACTGATACCGTATGGGCTTGGGCCCAGACTATGATCGTAATAGAGGATTACACACTGAGTCTCGTAACTCACCCTTTTGTTTAACTGTGCAGGTAATCCCAGCTTTAGAAGGATCGGTGCTGCGAGGGACTCGGAGATGGCCACACAACTGCTTCTGTTTTTCTATTATGTTATTCATAAATCTTTATTTTGGTTTGGTTTGTAATAAGGCTTTTTAAAGTTTTAAGATTTTAAATTTTAGGGTTTGTTCAATTTTAATTTATATATGTTAGAAGTAAGTCACGGGTTTTTCCAAAATGATAACTGTTTTCAACAACACTACGTATCCGCAACATTTTTGAAATGGTCTCGCGACTTAATTTCTTAAAAATTAGCTTCTGTGCTCGAAAAGATGTTTTGGGAATAAAACTAATACTTTTTCAATGTACCACGTTTTTTAAAATAAATTAACGAAATCTGAGGTTTTAAATGGTAGAAAGTTTTAAATTGTAAGAAGGGTTTTCGATGAAAGCATAGTTTTCAACCATCACTTTGATGTGACACGCTAGATCCGGTCATAACGTCTAGGCTACACACTGAGTTCTCGTAACTCACCCTGTCTTTTAACTGTGCAGGTAATCCCCAGCCTTAAAGGATTTGGAGCTGCAAGGGACTCGGAGAAGACCACACACTGCTTATGCTTGCTGTTTTGATTATTTTTAAATATTTTTATTTGGGTTGTTATAAGGCCTCTCTAATTTTAACTTATTATTTCTGATATTTATTTATGATGTTTTTTAACTGCTAAAAGTGGGATGCGATTTCCAAAACAATAAACTGACTTCAAAACACTACGTTTCCGCAACGTTTTCAAAATGCTTCTGCTACTCAATTTTTAAACATCACGTTTTCGTATATTATTTATTTTAAATATGCTTCCGCAACAGATAAGGTTTTAAATGTTACGTTTGCAAGTGGTTAACAATTGCTTAAGTGTTTTGAGTTTTAACAAAGAGACTTTAACTCTCAAACAAATTTTAACAAACAAGAAACATGGTTTTGAAAAACACTTCCATGTGACACGCCAGATTCGGGCCTAACTTCTAGGCCGGGTTTGGGGTGTTACATTTAATGGTAGTTTGGCACATAGCCATCAGCGACGGTAATATAGTCGGCACACAGCCTTGGGTAAATATGATCGACACAGAGTCATCGATATATATGTTAAGCACATAGCCACAGGTAAATACGATTGGCACAAAGACATAATCAAGATGGCACAGAGCCATATTTAGGTTGGCACAGAGCCATAATCAGATTACACGGCTTTAAGCCGTCCGTCAGTCCACAGTCGTCTCATGGGACCCGTGCGACCCTATCAGATCAATACTGGATCCAAAGTCGTCTCATGCGATCCGTGCGACCCTATCAGAACTTCCTCCGTATCAATGTCCCAACCCCATGCAATATGTCGTGTATGTCATGCTCACTCATTACACGTGTATGCAAAATGGCCATGCCCAGTAACAGTCATTTACACACATATTAAAAGCATATCAGTTACACGACCACAGTCAAGTCAGTTAAAACACAGTCATACGATCACAGTCAAATCAGTTAATTCATAGTCTAAGTTAGTCATTTACCCGCAAGGGAAAAATAGTCATTTTACCCTATAAGGGTATTTCGGTAATTCTACCCTACAGGGGTATTTCGGTAATTTTGCAAATCGGGATTATTTTAGTAATTTTCCAAATTGGGGGTATTTCGGTAATTTTGTAAATCGAGGGTATTTCAGTAATTTTACAAATCAGGGGTATTTTAGTAATTTTCCAAACCGGGGGTATTTTGGTAGTTTTGCAAATCGGGGATATTTCAGTAATTTTGCAAATCGTGGGTATTTCAATAATTTTCCAAATCGGGGGTATTTCAGTAGTTTAAATCGGGGGTATTTCGGTAATTTTGTAAATCGGGGGTATTTCGATAATTTTACAAATCGAGGGTATTTTTGTAATTTTCCAAAATGGGAGTATTTCGATAGTTTTGCAAATCGAGGGTATTTCGGTAATTTTGCAAATCGGGGGTATTTTAAAAAATTTGCAAACTGGGGGTATTTCGGTAATTTTGCAAATCGGGGTCCCAGCGACTCAACAGAAGGTCCACCGTCGCCTCGAGCGACTTAAGTAACCTAAACAGTCACAACGGGGTAAATGGGCCTAAGGCCCATTACTTGGCCCAAGTGGGCCCACACACTCGTGTGGCCCAATTAGCCCAGAAATAGCCTCAGCTATACGAATAGCATAGTTCAGACCAATAGAAACCATATAACACGCATTTTATCCGTGTGGGGCCCACCAGCCCAGTGGGCCCACATGGCCCGTTGTCCAAAAATGACTCTAGCCATGTGGACCACCCGGCTCGGTCTATCATTTACCACAATATGCAAATTTAATCCGTGTGGGGCCCACAGGCCCATTGGGCCCACAAGGCCCATTTCGGCCCCAACGCGGCCCAAAGCGACCTAAGCCCATAAGAACGCGCATGGTGGCCTCAACCATCTTACGCCCATATTCGTGGGCTCGGTCCACCACACGTGCGATCGCACGCTCATGTGGCATCATTCGCCGGTATTTCGGCTTTTCGGCATTATGTCTGTAACATCCTAAAATTGGGGTTATTTGTGATTGAATTATTTTTGCTTGTGATTGGATTGTTATGATGTTGTTGCGGTGTAATAAGGCTTAATCATGGATCTTGAGTAGGCTCGGATAGTAGAAAAATTTTATTTGTAAGCTTTAAGGATAGGAGCCTTAGTAAGTAGGGGCTACAAGTTAAATAAGGGAAATTTGTCACTAAAAGGCCTTGGAAAAGTGGCAAAAGGGAGGCCACTGAGGAGCTGGGATTGACGACACAAGGGGAGCAAGGGGAGCCTAGGTTCGAGTTGCGAAACTCCCCTTTTTGCTCTTTATTTTGGACGGCAAAGAGAGAGAGAAATGCTCAATTTAAACTTCAGGATAATAAGGAGATTATTAAGATTTTAATTGGATTTTATGTGAATAATTTTAAAAGGGTGGCAAGGAGAAAAAGTAGGCATTTGTTTTATTCAAATTCTTTTGAAATAATTTTAAACTAGTGGCCAAGAGTGATTCAAGGTGTTGGCCGAAATTTGAACTCCTTGGAGAGGAGTGGACGGCAAGGGAACTATGTAGAGGGGGAGGCCGAATTTTCTTAGTGAGTTACTTGACAATTTCGGCTAGCAAGTACTCATAATTCACCTCTTTTCTTTCTTTTTCATCCTCTCTCAAAACCGAAACCTTCATTGCCATCTTCATCTTTTTCTTCTTTTTGATCCTTGGCTGAATCACCTATCCTCCCATCCCTCTCTTTTCTTTTCTATTTTGGTTAAACCGAAAACACTCTCCCCTCATACCTTTCTTTTCTCTCCTCAACCCCTTTGGCCGAAACTTCTATTTCACTTCTTCTTCTTCCTCTTTTTCAATCAAAGCCGAACCTATATTGTTATTTAAAACAACCATAGCCGAATCTACTCCCTACCTTTGTGTCAAAATTCCCTTCTCCTACCTAGAAGCACTTTGGCCGAATGTTAAAAGTGGCATAGATCTCTTTGGGAATCTTCTTTCAATCGGTTTGGGAAGGTAAGTGCTTATAGCCGAATGCCTATTTCTTCTCCTCTCTTGGTCTTTGTCGACTTCTAAAAGAGTAAGAGCTGATTTCGGTATTTGAGAGCAAGGTGTTAATTATTCTTGTTGGAATCGATTTTATCTAGGTACTCCGGGATTTTTGAAGTAATCAATCCAAGTCTCTTTACACTAGGCAATCGGTTGGTAAGTGGTGGTAAGGATCTATTTTAATAGATTACATTTTTAGTGATGGAAAAGCCAAGGCTATTAATATGGATGGTTGCCGATTGTAGGGAAGCGAAAACACATAGTGTGTGGGGCTAATATTCAAAGGACGTGTAGGAGCAAGGATATCTTGTGTGGCCGATTGTTTCTTCAAGGATTTAGAGCTATCGTTAGTAATGTGTGTGTACATACACACTTTATAACTAATAATCGTAAGTAAGGCATTGTATATGCTAAACCGATTTGGTGTAGAATGGGATTTAATACCATCATGGTATAGGCAGATTCGAGTAAGTCCTTGTGTTGTTATGAGTTTTCTTTATGATGCTTTTGGGAAGCATGACATATTTGGTATATGTTGTTAAATAAACATGTTGGCATGATTTTTGTTAAATGCATATCATTGACTCATGTGGGTTAAACGAGTGGAGGGGGAAGTGATATCCGTGTCTCACGGACACCGGTGGTTTGGTACCACATTTTGTGACTACGGTCACGTGAGGTTTGGCACCTCATAGCGTCTCGTCCCGGTGGTTTGGTACCACGATGGGTTGGCCCCACGATAATACAACGGGATTGACGCTAGCGATTTGGTATCACACGATGGGTTGGCCCCATCACTACTATTTGTGACTTCGAGTCACCAGTGGTTTGGCACCACAATATTGATGGATATCGTGTCTTTGGACACCGGTGGTTTGGCACCACCAAAGTGGTTTGGTACCACACGGGTAGAGAAAGGAGCATTGGATGGCTAGGTTGGGTGCATGTTAAATTTAGTGCATGTTAACTTAGTTATAAATTGTGTATGATGTTGCACTAAACTGGGGGAAGGGTTACACATTGAGTCTTGGTGACTCACCTTCTCCATTAACTTTTTCATGTGACTCGTAGATCGCGGATGAGGAGCCGGATGGACTCGAGGTGGCCATGCAGTGGGAATGTGATTAAACGAACTTTGAATTATTTTTATTTTATTTTGGATTTATTTGTTCAAGTTGTAATAAGGCCTCCTAAGATTTTTATTTTGCTTACTTTACATATTTTGGATAATTTGTTTAAATTACTTAATGACTTTAAAATGGGTACACACGGTTTCTTAAATTTAAACGCAAAAATGTTTTATTGTGCCATTGGGTACATTCAATATCGGTAACAACCTGACTTAATAGATCTTTAAATATAACTAAGTGCGGTTTCTTCACACACCTGAATGGTTTTAACAAAACGATATAAAATGAGATGTTTTCACCCAAACTTAAGCGGCTAAAGGAGTTTTTACAAAATGTTTTCCTCTGTAACATACCAAATTCGGTCGTAATGTTTGGGCCGGGTTTGGGGTGTTACAAAATTGGTATCAGAGCCCAGTTCAAAACTCGACTGTGGGGGCCCAAGGCCCAAAATGTTTTGGTAGGCCTTTTTGAAATATTTTTGGTTTTGAACAGCATGGCCCGAGTCTCCGGCACCAATCCGCCTAGGTAAGTACTTCTGACATCTGTATGAATTATTATTGGTAGAAGGGTAGGTATGGAACGTAGATAGTATGATAGGTGTTTGAACTTTAGGACTAGCCCACTCCAACAAAAGACATAAGACTTTAAATGCTTAATTAAACAAACCTACGACCAAGTCGCCAAGTTAGGTGTGGTAACCCTTGTGCGCATGTCTAGGATCTGGATCCTAAGAGCTTGGTACTTAAGCAGTCCTCGTGACTCACCTCCTCTTCGCAGATTCCTACCTGTGCGTAGCTTCTGGTTCACCCTAACCAAGAGGACTCGGTCATAGGCCAAACACAATAAATAATACCCTCGACTTTGGAAATTTACTGAAAATACCCTCAGTAGGAAAAAGACGAAACTACCCCGGGATGAGTGAATAAGTATGAAAGGTATTAGGGAATGGATGTGCCCTTCATGTAAACTAGGATAGAGGACTTAAACCTTTGATTGATCGAAAGAATCTCTATTAAACTCTCTTTATAAAATTCTTCGTGGATAACCAAGTGAAACAAGTACTAATCCATGAAAATTTCTTAATCGATTAAAGCGCAATAGTTAGAATGAGCTCTAGAGGACGTGGCCGTCGTGGACGCCAGTGAGAGAGCGTGGATCACCGTGTCGGAACCCATTAGGTCGTCAAGGATCGGACAATGAGGCACCACCGCCACCACCACCCCACCGTGGGCGTTGGAGCAAAGAAGCCCAAACGGTGGATGACTCTCGTATCGCAGTCGTGGCCGCGAGTTCTAGAGTTGGTGGTCGGTGCGGGAGGAAATTCGGGAACTCAAAAGTCAGACGAGCGACTCGATCCAACGGAGCGGAGGTATTCGGGTGTATCGGGAGTGGCACCCAAAGGCGCGTAATATTGGTTAGAATCGACCGAGAGAATCATGGATGATCCGGACTGACGGATGAGGAGAAGCCGAAAGGAGCGGTGTCGCTTCTAAAGCATGAGTCATATCAATGGTGGCTCACGGTTCGGGATGGTGCTACGGCGATGATCTTACTTGGGAGTATTTCAAAACCGCTATCGCATCGAAGAAGTATGTGGGCACCAAATACACCGATGCATGTAAGAAAGCTTTTCGGGTTGGTACACGAAAAATAAGTCTCAGACGGAGTATGAAGCGAGAATTCTTGAGGTGAGCCACTATGCTCGGGAATTGTGTCAACAGAGCATGATCGTTGTGTCCGCTTTGAAGACGGACTTAGGGATGAGTTAAGGTTGCTTGATTGCTCCACAAACAGAGCGTGATTTTGCTTGTTCGTGGAAAAGGCTAAGGTAGCCGAAGGGGTCAAGGAGTCCGTGAGACGTAACTATGATAGGAATAAGCGAAAGAGGCTTTGGGTCGTCTGGATCGGGTAGTAATGCACGAAGAGGGCTAGGCGAGTGGGCGAATCGCAGAGAGGCCCATGGTCGCTAATCGAGACCACCACCTTCGGTGTAATCGCTGTGGGAAATCACATTGGGGAGGTTGTTGGACCGGTGAAAGGGGATGTTTTGAATGTGGATCGTTGGATCACCGTGTAAGGGACCGCCCGGAAGTTAGCTAAGAATCACCCGGAGGGTCGAACCGTGCTCGGGTTAGAAACGGCGACCACCACGCAGGGTCGCGGTAATGGTAGAGGAGGTAATGGTTCTAGTCGAGGTCGCGGTACACCGGCAGAGGTGCAGCAACACACGAGGCGAGACAGCTGGTTTAGTCTCACGGCAAGGCGTCGAGAGGAGGGTGACGCACCGGACGCCATAACCGTGACGTTCCTAATTTTTGGTCTTCCATATGTTGCATTAATTGATATGGGTTCGACGCATTCATACGTTGCTAGTAGTGTGGTAGAGACTATGAACTTAGACTTTGAGATCGCTTCTAGGGAGATGACATGAATTAGCCCTCTAGGTCACTCAGTAGTTGTGGACAAGCTATATAGAGATGTACCCTTAGAACTCCAAGGGGTAGTATTTATGGTCGATCCGATGGAACCGCCGCTTTGAGGAGTTCGATTTGATTCTTGGAATGGACCGGTTGGTTAAGTATCAAGCAAGGTTGATCACACGCTAAGCGCATGGTTCTAAAGATGGTGAGGGTGATGAAGTGGTCATGATAGGCAATAGAAGAGATTACCTATCTAACGTGGTATCTGCTTTGAAGGCTGAGAAGATGGTCAGGAAGGGTTGTGAGGCGTTTCGTTCGTATATGTGCCTTGGAGGCTAAGGAGTCAACAGCTGAGAAGGTTCGAACAGTAAGGGAATTCACGATGTATTTCCGTAAGAACTTCCGGTCCGCCTCCGATCGGGAAGTTGAGTTCGTATAGACTTGTTGCCCTAACGGCACTGTGTCTCATAGCACCGTGCCGAATGGCACCAAAGGAATTGGTGGAGTCAAGGCTCAAATTTAGGAACTCTTGGACCGAGGGTTTATCCGACCAAGTATATCTCTATGGGGAGCACTGTGTGTTGTTTGTCAAGAAAAAGGACGGTTCAATGTGAATGTGTATCGACTCACCGCCACTAAAAAAGTTAACGATCAAAAACAAGTATCTCATTGCCCGGATTGATGACTTGTTTGACCAACCAAGGGTGCATCGGTGTTCTCGAAGATAGATCTTAGGTCGTTATCATCAACTTAAGGTGAAGGAGGTTGATGTGCACAAGACGGCATTCCGTACTCGGTATGGGCATTACGAGTTTTTGGTGATGCCATTTGGGTTGACCAACGACCTAAGCAAAGATTTATGGACTTAATGAAAAGGGTGTTTCAAAGAAGATTGGATCGGTTTGTCGTGGTGTTTATAGACGACATATTGGTCTATTCAAAGACGGAGGAGGAGCATGACGAGCATTTGCGTATAGTTTTACAAGCACTAAGGAGAAGCGAGCTTATATGCCAAATTCGGTAAGTGTGAATTTTGGCTTAGGAGGTGGCTTTCTTAGGTCACGTGGTGTTAGATGAAGGGATTAGAGTGGACCTCGTAAGGTTGAGGCGGTGTTGGATTGGAAACCGCCTAGGTCGATGGGCGTAAATTCGAAGTTTTCTGGTCCGCAGGTACTATCGAAGATTTGTGGAAGGATTCTCTTTAATCGCAGCTACCGTTGACTAAGTTATTACGGAAAGGAGTTCCATTTGTATGGACGGAGAAATAGCAAGAAAGCTTTGACAAGCTAAGGAAGATTCTGACGGAAGCTCCGATTCTAGTTCAGCCTGAGGCTGGAAAGTTGTTCACGGTTTATTGTGATGCATCCCATACTTGGTTTGGGGTGTGTGTTAATGCAAGAAGGGAAAGTAGTGGCTTATGCATCCCGTCCACCTAAGACCGCATGAGGTTAACTATCCAACTCACGATTTGGAGTTAGCGGCGTAGAGTCTTCACTTTGAAAATATGGAGGCATTACTTGTATGGGGAGAAGTCGATAGTCTACACGGATCACAAAAGTCCGAGGTATCTTTTGACCCGTATGATTTAAACTTGAGGCGTCGATGGATTGAGCTGCTTGAAGGACTACGATCGCTCAATTGAGTACCATCCGGGCAAGGCTAACGTGGGTGGTGCGTTGAGCCTAAGGTCGTGGCGGACTTAAGAGCGATGTTTGCTCACCTCGCCTATACGACGATGGAAGTCTTTTGCGTAGCCGCAAGTTAAGCCAACTTGGATCGAGGAGATTAAGGAAAAACAATTGGTAGATGACAGCTTGAATGCGCGGAGGTTACAAGTTCAAGATGGTGGTTTGGAAGGGTATAGTTTGTCTGATGATGGTGTACTATGTTTTCAAGGACGAGCCTGTATGCCAAAGGATGTGGAATTGAGGCAAAGGATTCTTCAAGATGCACATAGCAGCCCATACGCTATGCATCCTAGAGGTAGCAAGATGTATGGAGATTTGCGGAAGCAGTTCTGGTGGCCGGGGTTGAAGCGTGAGGTAACTGAATTTGTTGGAAAGTGTCTGACGTGTCAGCAGGTTAAGGCTGAACACTAGTTGCCATCAGGGTTACTCCAACCAGTGAAGATCCCTCAGTGGAAATGGGAAAGGATCACTATGGACTTTGTCAGTGGGCTACCCCTCACGCCCAACAGGAAGGACGCAGTTTGGGTGATTGTGGACCGTCTGACTAAATCATCTCACTTCATACCGGTAAGGGTGGATTACTCACTTCAGAAGCTAGCTAAGCTGTATGTGTCGGAAATAGTAAGATTGCATGGCGTGCCAGTATCAATTATCTCGGATAGGGATCCGAGGTTCACATCAAGGTTCGAAAGCGTTGCATCAAGCTTTGGGCACACGATCGATTTCAATCTGACATTCCATCCACAATCCGACGGCAATCGGAAAGGGTCATTCAGATTTTAGAGGATATCTTTGAGAGGATGTGTTTTGGATTTCGGTGGTAGTTGGGAGGAGTACCTACCGTTAGCGTAATTTGCTTATAACAATAGTTATCAAGCGAGTATCCGGATGGCACCATATGAGGCCTTCAGTATGGACGAAAGTGCCGTGCTACTCCTACATGTTGGACGTAGTTGGGTGAACGACAAGTTTTGGGTCCGAGTTGGTGACAGGCCCGAAGATAAGGTTAAGGTAATTCGAGCTCGTCTCAAGGAAGCGTCGGATAGGCGTAAGTCCTACGATCTTAAGCGCAAAGAAATGGAGTACGCAGTGAGGGGATAAAGTTTTTCGAAGGTGTCGCCTTGGAAGAAGGTATTGAGATTTGGGCGAAAAGGGAAGCCGAGCCCAAGGTTCATCGGCCCATATACGATGTTAAAGCGAGTGGGACCAAAGAGCTTATCACTCGAGCTGCCGTGAGTTGAGTCGATTCATGACGCCTTTCCATGTGTCAATGCTTAGGCGATATCGGTCGATCCATCACACGTTGTGCGATGGCGTAGATTGAGGTAAACTCGGACTTATCTTTCAAGAAGAACCACCGATCTTGGACCGAGATGTCAAAGTTCTGCAGCAGAAAAGTTAGTACCTTTGGTGAAAGTACTATGGCGTAACCATGGTACGGAAGAAGCCACGTGGGAACTCGAGGATGTGATGCGGCGTAATACCCCATCTCTTTTGATCGTGTAATTTTGAGGCCGAAATTATTTTTAAGGGGGTAGAAATCAGAACATCCTAAAATTGGGGTTATTTGTGATTGAATTATTTTTGCTTGTGATTGGATTGTTATGATGTTGTTGCGGTGTAATAAGGCTTAATCATGGATCTTGAGTAGGCTCGGATAGTAGAAAAAATTTTATTTGTAAGCTTTAAGGATAGGGAGCCTTAGTAAGTAGGGGCTACAAGTTAAATAAGGGGAAATTTGTCACTAAAAAGGCCTTGGAAAAGTGGCAAAAGGGAGGCCACTGAGGAGCTGGGATTGACGCCACAAGGGGAGCAAGGGGAGCCTAGGTTCGAGTTGCGAAACTCCCCTTTTTGCTCTTTATTTTGGACGGCAAAGAGAGAGAGAAATGCTCAATTTAAACTTCAGGATAATAAGGAGATTATTAAGATTTTAATTGGATTTTATGTGAATAATTTTAAAAGGGTGGCAAGGAGAAAAAGTAGGCATTTGTTTTATTCAAATTCTTTTGAAATAATTTTAAACTAGTGGCCAAGAGTGATTCAAGGTGTTGGCGAAATTTGAACTCCTTGGAGAGGAGTGGATGGCAAGGAACTATGTAGAGGGGGAGGCCGAATTTTCTTAGTGAGTTACTTGACAATTTCGGCTAAGCAGGTACTCATAATCCACCTCTTTTCTTTCTTTTTCATCCTCTCTCAAACCGAAACCTTCATTGCCATCTTCATCTTTTTCTTCTTTTTGATCCTTGGCCGAATCACCTATCCTCCCATCCCTCTCTTTTCTTTTCTATTTTGGTTAAACTGAAAACACTCTCCCCTCATACCTTTCTTTTCTCTCCTCAACCCCTTTGGCCGAAACTTCTATTTCACTTCTTCTTCTTCCTCTTTTTCAATCAAAGCCGAACCTTGATTGTTGTTTAAAACAACCATAGCCGAATCTACTCCCTACCTTTGTGTCAAAATTCCCTTCTCCTACCTAGAAGCACTTTGGCCGAATGTTAAAAGTGGCATAGATCTCTTTGGGAATCTTCTTTCAATCGGTTTGGGAAGGTAAGTGCTTATAGCCGAATGCCTATTTCTTCTCCTCTCTTGGTCTTTGTCGACTTCTAAAAGAGTAAGAGCTGATTTCGGTATTTGAGAGCAAGGTGTTAATTATTCTTGTTGGAATCGATTTTATCTAGGTACTCCGGGATTTTTGAAGTAATCAATCCAAGTCTCTTTGCACTAGGCAATCGGTTGGTAATTGGTGGTAAGGATCTATTTTAATAGATTACATTTTTAGTGATGGAAAAGCCGAAGGCTATTAATATGGATGGTTGCCGATTGTAGGGAAGCAGAAACACATAGTGTGGGGGGGCTAATATTCAAAGGACATGTAGGAGCAAGGATATCTTGTGTGGCCGATTGTTTCTTCAAGGATTTAGAGCTATCATTAGTAACATGTGTGTACATACACACTTTATAACTAATAACTGTGCTAAAGGCATTGTATATGCTAAACTGATTTGGTGTAGAATGGGATTTAATACCATCATGGTATAGGTAGGGATTCAGGTAAGTCCTTGTTGTTATGAGTTTTCTTTATGATGCTTTTGGGAAGCATGACATATTTGGTATATGTTGTTAAATAAACATGTTGGCATGATTTTTGTTAAATGCATATCATTGACTGATGTGGGTTAAACGAGTGGAGGGGGAAGTGATATCCGTGTCTACGGACACCAGTGGTTTGGTACCACATTTTCTGACTACGGTCACCAGAGGTTTGGCACCTCATAGCGTCTCGTCCCAGTGGTTTGGTACCACAGTGGGTTGGCCCCACAGATAATACAACGGGATTGACGCTAGCGATTTGGTATCACACGATGGGTTGGCCCCATCACTACTATTCGTGACTTCGAGTCACCAGTGGTTTGGCACCACAATATTGATGGATATCGTGTCTTTGGACACCAGTGGTTTGGCACCACCAGTGGTTTGGTACAACACGGGGTAGAGAAAGGAGCATTGGATGGCTAGGTTGGGTGCATGTTAAATTTAGTACATGTTAACTTAGTTATAAATTGTGTATGATGTTGCACTAAACTGGGGGAAGGGTTACACATTGAGTCTTGGTGACTCACCTTCTCCTTTAACTTTTTCAGTGACTCGTAGATCGCGGATGAGGAGCCTGGATGGACTCGAGGTGGCCATGCAAAGGGGAATGTGATTAAACGAACTTTGAATTATTTTTATTTTATTTTGGATTTATTTGTTCAAGTTGTAATAAGGCCTCCTAAGATTTTTATTTTGCTTACTTTACATATTTTGGATAATTTGTTTAAATTACTTAATGACTTTAAAATGGGTACACACGGTTTCTTAAATTTAAACGCAAAAAATGTTTTATTGTGCCATCGGTACATTCAATATCTCGGTAACAACCTGACTTAATAGATCTTTAAATATAACTAAGTGCGGTTTCTTCACACACCGAATGGTTTTAACAAAACAATATAAAATGAGATGTTTTCACCCAAACTTAAGCGGCTAAAGGAATTTTTACAAAATGTTTTCCTCTGTAACATACCAAATTTGGTCGTAATGTTTGGGCTGGGTTTGGGGTGTTACAATGTCGATCTACAAACAGAAGGAGTGTGGTTACACACACTCTATCGGCTTTCTCGCTGACTATCGAATCAGTGTGGCAATCGCATGCACTGATCACGTAGAGTACTAAGAATTCACGATCGCCAGAACCTATATTCAAACATAACATTCAGTTAATCACTAAACAAATAATGTTAAGAAAAACTCTTAGCAACCACCTAACTGAGAGATCGATACCACATGCCTTGACTAGATCGGTCGACTGCGATTAGCCTACTCGAATTAGAGTTTGGTGCAGCCACTCTTCCGCATCCTGGCGGAAAGTCCCGAATAGCCGACACCGTACGCCTCTTAAACTTGGGAGCAGGGACTACGAGTCTATTTCCAGTAGGCACTCTTCCTGATCCCCCCTCAGACTGGCTATCACTTGCCTCCATGATAATCTCTTGATTGCCTAAACCCACAGATTAAACATATATTAAGCTACAGCAAGCACAACACCCCAGAATAAGGAAAGTGGCATTCGACCCAAACCAAGAATACAATCTAACTTACCTTAGATATTCGATCGAAAGAAAAAGGCAGATTCGAATGCTCCAATGATACTTGAAAACTCTTCTACACCTTGAGAAGTTTTAGAAACAGAATGAAAACGTATGGCAAGAGACAAGGTCATTTCGGCAAGGTTTAAGAAGAAAGAAGTAAGGCTTGGCAACAAAATGAGACCAATAGATAAACACCTATTCGGCCAAAGAAGTAACTCAGTACTAAAAAGTAAGGGAAAAAGAGTTTGGGAAAAGGTGGTGTATTCGGCTAAGAGCGCACAAATTGAAGAAGAGAATGAGAGAAGAAGAAATGGGAGAGTTGTTCACCAAACTGACTAACCATTATTGACTGAAACAAAAAGAGAGTTGTCGGATAAAATGCAGCAACCAATTCCAACCCGAACGAACTAAAGAGAGAAAAGAAAAGGGAATTTTGGCAAATGCTTATACCACAATGTTCCTCCAAAGCCGAAAATAACAACACAATTTTCCCCCAGCCGAAATTCCTATGCTCTTCCCTTTTCAAATTCGGCATAAACTCCCTTCCAAATCAAACTCCTTAATTCTCTCCTAAAATCTCTCCACATATCACTCCCATGATCACTCTACAATGTTCTCCACAACAACCTTCATCCATCACAATTCGAATGCAACACAAACTCCAGCCGTCCCAACTACAAAATAAATATCCTTTTTGCTTGCAATGGGATTCGAACCCTTGCCCTCTCCTATGCTCCACACGCTACATGCCACCACAACACAAGCTCCTTTTGTGACTTAAAACATGCGCAAATATTTATAAAGCCTATGTGCTAGTGTCCAGATTCTTTTAAGAGCCTAAAAAATTTCTACAAGAGCCAAGACTTGAACCCAAGCTCGCTTTACACCCTTAATGACACCACAACCACTAGGCCACATGCTTCCTTGTGTCATTTTTTTATCACAATAACTTAAAAGGCCTATATCCAAGCATCCAAGGTTTTATTCACTTAAAACCAAAATTTTTGCTAAAGCCCAGGTTTGAACCCAGGACTTTTCCAACTCCTCTCAGGACCCTTAACCACTTGAGTAGACATTTAATTGTGTCATTTCCTTGCACAATTAAATACCTATATACAGCTTCCTTACGGACCCATACTCAAGGCCCGATACTTCTAGGCCCAAATTCTAGGCGTTACAATTAGCCTTATACATATTTTACCGTCAACTTTCATATCCACACAATGGAATAAATTATTAGAGAAAGACATAACAATGTCGGACATAACCCAAACAGATCAACCATGCTTTCTTCTATCAGTACATTTAGCAAACGTTCTCATACGGTAGGACTTTCTTTCTGAAATTAAATAGTCATATATATACTTCTGAGGATAAATGTGCGCATAGAATGCCTAGAAGGAATCATAGTAACTGCCCGACTATAACCATTGCATTCAACCATCAATACAATTCAAACATTATTCAACTGTCTAATTTTGTCATTAGAAATTTTCACATTATTCCGTCACTAACAGAAATCAATTCAGAACAGCTTCCAGTTAATACTTTCTTTAAATAACATACCTGAATAGGTCATTTGATCGGAGTTATCTTCTTCTTTAACAGTAACGTTGCATAATCTGAATAGTCTTCAGAACTATCCAATATCTCTTTTAGTATTGTCTTCATTTGCTGATTCATTCTCTTTTCTGACCAAATTAATAATATTTCAAACACTGATCTCTGTATTTCCACTCTCGTGAACTTATTCATTCCAAAATCTTACGGATTTCATTTTAACATTTCACTGGTAAGGGGGTGAGGGTAGTAAAGCCTCAAGTTTAACTTACACATAAATGCACATAACACTTACTATCACAAATAGCCAGTTCATTACTAATTTCACATTCCCAAATCATTTAATAAATATTTGCTTTTATTCACTTTTGTACTTATCACATTATTCATATGCTAACTCAGATCACTAATTCACAATCGAAATTCTCATATAGCATTATAATTTAAATGTCATAACTCATATGCTCATATAATTATAACATTTATCAATAAAAACATGTTATACAATTTGATCCTTACCTTTATGAGTCTCAACTCATCATCAACACATTTCCACTCAAATATGTGAGTATTTACTTCTGTACTATCAGAATTAGCTCGATTGGAAAACTTATCTATCTCATCAAAACAATTTTCGTCAGAGTCGGAAGATATCACATTGTCGCAGATTAAATATGGCATGTATAGCTAGACTCATAGACGCTATGGTAGTCCTAGAACCTGACTAAACCATAGCTCTGATACCAATCAAATGTAACGCCCCTAACCTGTATCCGTCGCCGGAATGGGTTAAGAGGCATTACCGGACATAACATAGTTTTAAACTTTCACATAATCATACAAGTCAAATTCGTATATAAATACAGAATTAAGCTAATTAAAAAAATCAAATAGGCTCTATTAATAATATCTCATAAACAAACTATGCTTCGAAATTCAATCATATCAGTATCATTTATTTATTCACATATTCGCACCAACTACATATATCAAATCATATTACAAATGATTTATAAAATTGAATAGCCGAACCATAAGACTTATAATCATGGTATTTGAATAATCAAATCATAAAAATACAGCCTAATATTCCTTCACATATAAAATATTAATTAACTAAACAACACAACAAAATATACTTTTTGTGCTATTATAACTTGCACATATCACTACAAAGTAAAAGCCATTTCTAAACACAATTACCAAACCGTAAGTAAACCAATATACCTTATATCAAATCACAAGTACATGGGCATATCACCATACCAATTGAATCATTTTGAATACAAATTCTAACCAAGAATTCAACCAATTCACTTACTATTCATTAAACCCAAAATATACTTGTACATAACCACTCATTTATTCGCATACACATATTCGGTCAACTATTTAAAACTATAAAAGCTAAACCTAAAACTTTCATTACTCACTTAACTATCATTACCCAAATTTGTATGTACTAAATTTATAAACTTTAAGTCTATTTAAAAGACATTTATATATATATATCATTTAAAAGATCAAAACATGTATATTTATCTATTACAAATTTGCACAAATGAATATACCATTTTAGCCATATATAAAAATTCATACAATTCATATCATTTTACAAATATAAAATCGAATATTAATACCACTTGCATGAGCAATTAGTACATTTATTAAATACTCCTCATTCCTAGTTTATTTCATAACAATTCGGCAACCCAAAAATAAGTTCATAATTTGTACAAGACTTAGCCATTAAATCATAAGCCAAAGTATGCCATTTCCAAATCAAACCATATCGATTCACATAACAACATCATACATATCACTTCACATTTGTCTAAACCTAAATCCATACACCAAATTTTAGCATAAAACACACTTTCAATACATAACTAGATTAAGACCGAATTTATACATGATTTTCACTCCCTTATAATCGAACATACATACGTAAGTTACTAGTTCCTTTCATAAAAAATTGTCAATGTAAACAGACTCTTATAAACCAAATTTAACTATCATTTCATCTAAGTTATACTTAGCACTTCTACTATATGCCATAACCGAATTCACTTAATACCAAATCACTTAACAACACTTTAACAAAGCATATCAAACAAGATTTACATATATTTACTTATAATTAACCCATAGCCGAATCACCAAGACCAAAACTAAACATGTCACACATACTATATACATATATATATATATATAACACATAACCAAGATTAACTAAGCTTGAATATTATTTCTAGCCATTTTTGCATGGCTTTAATAATTAAAAATTCAAAACCAACCAAACTAATACTAGACCATACATGCCATAGAGTCAAAATTCAAACTTAGTAAATACCAAAACAGTCGATAGTGTTATAGGCTCCTCTGACGATCCCCGAGCTCATAACCCATCTTCCAAAATCTATAAAATAAGATTAAACATACACACAGTAAGCTTTCGCAGCTTAGTAAGTCATAAGCAAAAACATATATATTAACAAAGGCATATTAACATTTTTTTTACTAATAAGGTCGAATACACATAATTTCCAATGCAAAGATATCATTTTTTTAAACTTTTTACAATTTAGTCCCTATTGCATAAAACACAAAATACACAAAATTTGCATATACCATAGCTAGGCCGAATCTTCCTATAGTCCATCTAAGTCCACACATTTCATTTATTTCACATTTTAGTCCCTCAAAATATTATTTTTACAATTTAGCCCTAATTACTCAAATTCGCCAAAAGTTCCAAGACAAAACATGTTAATCTTTCACATATCTTTAATATTTCATCATCAAACAACAAAAATCACAAGCTATCATCAATGGCAAAACACAAAATCATCATCAATTTCAAAAATTCAAGCATGGGTCTTGTAGTATTCGAAGCAACAATTACAAAAATGTAGAAATTATCAAAAACCGAACATTTGGGGCTACTCCAGAAATACCCCTGAAAATTTCTGCTCCATTAGACTGGAGTTGCTCTGAAATTGACCCTCGGCCCACTGCACCAGTACTAGATCCAGCAACCCTCTCTAAAATGCGGAGCATAGCTTGGGACAAGGCATCATCCCCAACCACTCGATTGTAAGACCCCGTCTCAGTCACCGGTGAAGTTGGTGCTTCCCTAGCAGGCATGTGACCCGATGCCGAAGACCCAGCCCGAGCACTTCCTCGGCCTTTACCATGGCCCCGTGTACCCCTTCCGAGAGTACCCCTTGTGCTCATTTCAATATACGCTTTATCTGTTTTAAAAATCTTATGCATCAGATGATAATTTCAATAATTATTAACAAATGTGTTATGGAAGACAGTCATTAGGGGTTTGTTTACGTAGATCGAGATCTCACTACAGTTTTCAGTCTTTTACGGTCTTCGTTTCCTCTATATAGAGTTTCACAGTATAGTCCTACTATCCATAGTAGTTTCTCAGTATAACATCTCAGACTATAACAGTAAACAGTATTAGAGAACTTACAGATTTGGCGCCGGAGACTCGATTTGCCACACTTGTGAATCTTCAAAAACATTTCCAATCTTTAAAATCTACTTTCAGAAAAACTTTTCAAAAACCCATTCCACAGCCGAGTTTTGCAACCTGGCTCTGATACCACTAAATGTAACACCCCAAACCCGGCCTAGACGCTATGGCCGAATCTGGCGTGTCACATTTGAAGTGTCTTTCGAAAGTTTGTCTTGTTGGTAAAAATTCGCTTCAAAGTAAAAAAAAAAACCTCTTTATTATTGTTTAACAAGTTATTTAGTCAAACGTGTGCCTTATTAGCTGCTCTGGTTATAGTAAGTTGATTTAAATTCGCGGAAGCTTTTGAAAAATTAATATCCAAATTTTCATGTCTTTGAATACGACAATTCTTTTGAAAACTCGTCTTCTCTAAAATAGCAGTTTAAAAATAAGTAACCAAAGCCCAATTAAAAACTTAAGCAAATACTAATGGCCTTATTACATAAACAAAACCCAACATAAATTCTAGATTTAAGTAAAAGCAAGTATAAAATAATTTGCAGCTTGTGTGCCCACCTCCGAGTCCCTCACAGCACCAAATCGCCTATGGCTGAAAATTACCTGCACAGTAAAAAGGTAAGTGTGAGTTTACGAAAACTCAGTGTGTAATCCCTTATCAGTCAGTCAGTATATAACAATATATGCAGTAATAGTCTGGGTCTGAGCCCTATTCAATAATAGTGCAGTGTGGGCCATAGCCCATTTCAATGAATGATGTGGGCCCTAAGCCCAATACAATGACGATGACGGTGCAAATATGCAACCCACCCCAATCCAGCCAACACACCACCCGCACCGACCACCACACCATATAATAGCCCGACTTAGGGCCTAGTCGAAATAGTGGTGTGAGACTACAAATTCGAAGTAAAAATATGAGTTTTATGATTTCTATAAGGTTGATGAGGTGATTACACGATTGTGTGAAAATCTCATGAAGAAATTTTACTAATTAGTGATTAAATTGTCCAATAGGACTAAATTGCAAAGAATAGAAAATATGGGATTCTAGAAGATTCAAGTATGAAATAGAATTATGAAAACTTCTAAAGGTCCTTATTTAGCAATTAGACCATTTTATTTGATGATGGACAAAAATAGACATGGGAAGGAAAAATCTTTAGAAAGGATCGTTAAGGGCATTTTTGTCATTTGGTTAATAAAAGAATTAAAAGGGAAAAAGAAGCTAAAATTGTGTCCATCTTCTCCATGCTAGCCGAAAATTTCAACGGCACCATAGCTAGGGTTTCTTCATCTCCCAAGCTTGATAGTAAGTGCATCCTAGCCCCGTTTTCAATGTTCTTAGTATTTTTGAGACCCTCGTAGCTCGGTTTAGCTATTTCTAGATATATTTTGAGCTAGGGTTCATGTTCAAAATTTACCCATGTATGACATACATGTATTTTGATATTTCATGGAAGAATATGAAAGTTTGATGTATGATAAACATCTTTTTCTAAGTGATTTCATGAAAAATGCATAAAAGAACCAATTTGTAAAAGTTTTAAAAAGCGGTCATACATGAATGAAATAGAGGAAATTAAAGGTTACTATAGTTAAGAATATGATTCGGCTAGGCTTGAGATGTAAGAAAGTTGAATGAAAATAATTTTACGAGCCTAGGGGCAAAAATGTAATTACGTAAAAGTTTAGGGGCAAAATTGTAATTTTGCCAAAATATGAATTACGATTTGATTTAGTCAATGCGTGTATTTAACAAGTGAAATTATTATTATAGATCAAGAAACACGAAGCCCGAATCAAAATCGAGGCAAGAATAAAATTGAGGACTAAATCGAGCACCGATACACCTTTTGAGAATCGAGGTAAGTTTGTATGAAGTTAGAGTTTCATAATGTTCGATATTTGAAATTACTTAATATTATGATAATGTATGTTATTGCTATGAAAATCGAGTGATGAAGCCTCGATGAGGAAATGGTGAGAATAAGCTAAGTTAAAGTCCCGGTTAAAGTTCCAGAATAAGGATGATACCTATGTATTCATATGAGAAAAGGAAGGTCCCGTGTAAGACCATGTATGGGACATGGCTTCGGCACCCAAGAATGATCTCGTATAAGACCATATCTGGGATATGGCATCGACATCCATGTACGATCTCGTATAAGACCATGTCTGGGACATGGCATCGACATCGAGTTTTGAAATCCCATATAAGACCATTCTGGGATGTGGCATTGGCATCAAAGAAGTGATCCCATGTAAGACCATATCGGGGATATGGAATTGGCATCAAGATTTATGTATGGTGAGTTTGAATATCCTACGATAATATGATTAGTTCACGGGTAAAAGACCTAAGCATGTAAAATGACACAGAGCAAAAATCCGTTTATGGATGACCTTGAGTTTCATTCATGATAAGAATGATGAAGATTTGATTTTATGTTCATGTTAGCATATGTGCTAAGCCATGTGATTAAGTGATACATGTAACATAAGTAAGTACAAGTTATGAAACCATATTGACATGAGACGGGTAAAAAATAAGCATGAGTAAGTGTGAATAAGTACGAGTAAGTATGCTTAACCATTTGAGACTTATGTTGCCACTGTTTCACGATATGGATGAGTTTAGTTTGAGCAATTAAGTTGCTCTAGAATTTCATGCAAACTTACTAAGCTATATGCTTATCCCTCTCTTTTCCCTTTTCCTTGTAGTTTCACCAAGTTAGCTCGGGGATCGTAGGACGTCGGAGCTCGGATCACACTATCAACCTTTCTCTTTGGTATAGTAAAGTTAATTCATTTTGAGTATGACATGTATAGAAATTTGATCATTTTGTGTTATGACTTATTTAAAGGCCAAAGGGTTGGCTATTAATGTTTTACATTCATTTTGTAATTGGCCATGGTGAATTGGCCAACACTGTTAAGTTTATGTTATAAAGTTGATGAGTTAAATAAAATGGATGTTCATGCAAGATATTGATTAAATGTGGATGGAATGGTTGATAATTTAAGGATACTTCGTAGTTTAACATTACTATGTTAAGTGTTATTTGTGAATAAATGAATGAGTCTTTGTTTCAAAGTGGCGAAAGGCTTGGAAAATAGCCTATAGATGTCCACGCGGGTAGACACACGGGCGTGTGTCTAGGCCATGTGTGACACACGGCTAGCCCCATGGGTGTGTTGATAGGCCGTGTGCCCTCTGCACTAATTTACAAGAATATGATTCGTCACACGGGCCAGCACATGAGCGTGTGCTAAATAAGGTTTGATGATGTCATAAACAGAGAGCTCCAGGGGCAGGAGACACGGGCGTGTCTAGACCTTGTGAAGGACACGGGATATAGACACGGGCGTGTGCTCAGCCGTGTGAAATAAGTCAGTGTCGACCACGGGTGATGAGCACGGGCATGTCTTAGGGGCACACGGGCGTGTCCCTTGGTCAACACGGGCGTGTGGCCCCTGTTTAGGCAAAAATTTTCAATGCGTGTAAAGGTTTCTGGTTGAACTCCAAAACCTTTCGGATGTATGTTTAAGACCTCGTAGGCCCTCGATATGTGTGTTATGATTAAGAGAGAAAAGTTTTAAGTTGGAATGAAATTTTAAAGCCGTGATTACATGTTCGAGCAAAGTTAAGCATGGTAATGCCTCGTATCCGGTCCCGGCGTTGGACACGGGTAAAGGGTGTTACATTTAGTGGTATAGGAGCTACGGTTTAGTCGATTCTCGGACTAACGTAGCATAAGTATGAGTCTAGCTATACATGCCATACGTAAGAGTACTTGTGTAATGATAGTGTGACGACTCCTGACGATTTGAATTGTGTTTTTATATATAGTTAATGGATCCTGATCCTGACTGAGCTGCAGCCGATGATGCTGCAAGTAATGTGCCGGCTCCCGCATAAGGGACCGCGCCAGTAGACAGTAGACCCGAGACTTTGGGTCAGGGAGAAGAGGCCCGTATGATGAACAATTGGTACACCGAGTACATTCGAGCAAATCCTAATGCTCAACCTCCTCCACCCCACCTATTCCTCAACCTACCCATGTAGCTCCCCAAGTGGTAGAAGTCTTAAGAAGAGAAAAGCCTCCGGTTGATAGAGTCTAGAAGCAAGGGGCCAAAGAATTCAGGGCTAGTAAGGACGATGACCCAGAAAGAGCAGAATTTTGGCTTGAAAACACCATTCGTGTGTTTGATGAGTTATCGTGCACACCTGAAGAGTGCATGAAGTGTGTGGTTTCTCTTCTGAGAGATTCCGCTTACCAGTGGTGGAATACCCTTGTGTCGGTAGTACCAAGGGAAAGAATTACATGGGAGTTTTTCCAAGAAGAATTTCGGAAGAAGTACATAAGTTAAAGATTCATTGGTTAAAAGAGAAGGGAATTCCTTGAACTGAAACAAGCTAAGATGACGGTAACTGAGTATAAGCGCGAGTTTGTGAGGCTCAGCAAATATGCTCGGGAGTGTGTGTCATCTGAAGCCATCATGTGTAAGAGGTTTAAGGACGGACTAAATGAAGATATCAAACTGTTTTTTGGTGTCCTCGAGTTGAAAGAATTTGTTGTGTTAGTGGACTGGGCTTGTAAGGCCGAAGAATTAGTGAAAGAGAAAAGAAAAGCTGAGATGGAGTCTCGTGACTCAAGAAAGAGGCAGATGAGTAAGTCATTTCAGTCCTCGTCCAAGAAGTCGAGAGATTTTCCTACCCGATTAGCTACTTCAGCCAGGTTTTCAAGCAAAAGTAAGAGCAAATAGTATTCAGGGTCTAAAGCCCAGACTACCTCAGTTGCTAGTGTTGGCAACGCCCGACCGAGTAGACCGGAGTGCCCGTAGTGTGGCAGACATCATTCCGGTGAGTGTCGAGCCAATGAGAAGGCTTGTTTCAGGTGTGGGTCTCTAGACCATTTTATTAGAAATTACCCCGAAATGGATGAGAAAGAGAAGCCTCAAGATGCAAGACCAGGAGGCACTGCTAGAGGGAGACCACAGAGAAACCCGGGAAGTGGAACAAGTAGTAAGAATGCGCCCAGAGAGCAGGCTGCGAGATTTGAAGGTAGAGCACCTGCGAGGACCTATGTCATTCGTGCCCGCGAAGAGGCATCATCTTCTGATGTGATTACGGGTACATTTTCTCTCCATGATACTAAAGTTATTGCTTTAATAGATCTGGGATCTACCCATTCATACATATGCATAAAATTAGTACCTAGAACGAGTATGCCCGTAGAGTCCACGAAATTTGTGATAAAGGTGTCTAATCCTTTAGGCAAAAGTGTGCTAGTTGATATAGGTGGCATGTTTAGAAGTGAGATTGAATGGGATGATAAGATGATCACTTGTCATGATTTTTGGTTGCCAATTGTGCATGAGATAATGCTTGTTTAAGCTTGTAGGTATGACCTAAGTGTGGGTGGCATTTTGGCCTTAAAAATGGCCTATAAATGCCCACATGGTTGAGCACACGGGCGTGTGGATCGACCGTATCCCTCGTGGTTCCATTTCAAAACAAGTCAGGCTCGACCACGGGCAAAACACACGAGCGTGTGACTGGCCGTGTGGTGCAAGTCAGGCTCGATCACGGGTGAGGCATACGGGTGTGTCCATGGCCGTGTGGACAAGTCAGTATGTATGCCCTATTTTGACACGGCTTGGACACATGGGCGTGTCTGAGGCCGTGGGAGGCATACGGCCTGCCCACACGGGCGTGTGACCTCTGTAACTCAGAAAAGTTTAAAATTTCCAAAAATTTCTGTATGAGTTAGGTTTAGTCCCGGCCCTATTCTAAAGCATGTTTAAGGTCTCGTTGACCTATTTTAGGAACGCTTTGATGTGATTTGTCTGATTACGTTATAAAATGTCTGTAATAGTTTCCGATCTGTCTGTAACGCCTTTAACCCTAGACTGGCGGTGGTTATGGGTTAGGGGTGTTACATTTGATTGGTATCAGAGCTACGGTTTAGTCGATTCTCGGACTAACGTAGCGTGTAAGAGTCTAGCTATACATGCCATATTTTTGAATTGTGATAGTGTGATGAATCCTGACGTATAAAATGTGTTTTTTCGTATAGCAATGGATCCCGAAAGAGCCGTAGCTGACGATGTTGAAAGTAATGCGCCTGCTCCTACTCAAGGGACAGCGCCCTCTGATTCAAGACCGGCTACGAGCGGTCAAGAGGGAGAAGCTAAACAAGCTTTCTTCCAAATGATGAGTGAGTGGTTCACTCAATTTGTAAGAAATAATCCGGCTATTTCACAACTTCCGTGTAACACCCCTAACCTGTATCCATCGCCGGATTACGGTTAAAGGTGTTACCGGATAGATCGAAAACTTTTACAGACATTTCATAATGCAATTCATCAATCACAATCAAAGTGTCCCTTTTATAGGTCAACGAGACCTTAATCATGCTTTAGAATAGGGCCGGGACTAAACCGTACGCATATGAAAATTCTCAAAAATTTAAAACATTTTCAACATGCAGAGGTCACACGCCCGTGCAGTCAGGCCGTGTGCCTCCCACGACTACTAGACACACCCATGTGTCCTGGCCGTGCCAAAATAGAGCATGTATACTGACTTATCCACTCGGCCACCAGACACGCCTGTGTGGCATGGCCGTGTAAAATTAGGCTAGCTACTGACTTGTTCACACAGCCACCAAGCACGCCCGTGTGCCACGGGCGTGTAACCTACTCAGGCACACTTCGAAGTGGCCCTTGAGCCACACGGAAGAGACACACGCCCATATCTCTTGGCTATGTATACAAAATAGGCCATTTGCAAGGCCAAAATTCCACCAACACTTGGGTCATCCCTACAAGCATAAACAAGCATATTTCTCAATACAGTGGCAACCAAAAACACACCAAATGGTCATCATATTATCTCATTCAATCTCATTTCTAAACATGCCAATTTGCACAATAAAATCACATGTAAGTCAAAGCATAACTCATCCACAACTTCACTAAATCACTATGGCATCAATTCATCAATAAGCTTACCTTTCATAAGGCCATTTCATTACAATCAAGCCATACCAAAACATGCATTATATACCATATTCACTCATGCATATTACCAACATTTATCTAGCCAAATCACATGGCTATTTACATCTCAAACTTATACCAAATGACTAGCCTATACATGCCATATTTAGCTATATTCACAATTTCAAAATCCCAAAACAAGTTGGAGTAGTGTGATGACGATCCTCGACGGTCCCCGAGCCTTCAGTAGCTTTGACGATCTGTTACAGAGTAAACACACCCACACAAAGTAAGCTTTCCAAAAGCTTAGTAAGCCATATACAAATAAACTTAGCATAAAATGCTCATAACCATATTGATACAATGACATTAATGTTTTCTCAATGCAAATTCATCACATATTCTTTGGCCCATTTGCTTAGCCATAGCTTGCCACAATTCTCAACTCAATTATCACGTATACACATATTCATCTTAGTAAGTTCATATAAACACTTACCTTTCACACACACATAGTGTACTATTCAAACGTACTTGAAACGAATATACAACTCACTTAGTCATTCATTTCTTGGACTTGCTCGTTGAACTGTTCGGAATCTAATAGGATACTCAGAGTGCTCGGAATAGTCGTACAATGCCAACGTCCCAGACGAGGTCTTACATGTACTCAGATATCGATGCCACTCTCCCAGACAGGGTCTTACACGAATCAAATACGATGTCAATGTCCCAGACATGGTCTTACACGTAAATCTCATCCCGATGCCAACGTCCTAGACGTGGAATCCCTATGTCATGACATATGAATCCTATCTACTCCTAAGGTTCATACGGAACTTTTCAGACCTTAATACATTGTCGATACTTTCTTAGATTTCACATGTATATCTTCCTAAGCCATTCATCACATTTCAATATTAAATGAACATGAATAAATCATCTCAAATACATTTATTTGTATATACACTTACCCCGTATTCAGAATAAACAGACGGTTTCGACTACTGGATCACTTTCGACTTTCCTCGGCCTAAATCTATTTTCTTTGGTTCTTGATCTATACATATTCAAATTTAACTCTTTTATTCACTAAAGCATTCAATTCAATCCAAAAACACACCTTTAGGGAAATTTACATATTAGCCCTCACATTTTCACATTTTGACATTTAAGTCCCTATTTCACAAAATTAAAAAATACACAAAATTCCCTTGTACCCATGCTTAGCCGAATTTTCATCATGATCATACAAGTCCATACATTTCATTTATTTCACATTTTAGTCCCTCAAAATATTATTTTCACAATCTAATCCAAATTACTCAAATTCACCAAAAATCCAAAGACAAAACATGTTAGTCTAACACATATATTTCATATTTCATCAACTAACATCACAAAGCTCAAGCATTCATCAATGGCACATTTCAAATTCTTCATCAAATTCCAAAATTAAGGCATGGGTTATGTAGTACTCGAAGCAACGATTACAAAAACGTAGAAATTATCAAAAATCGAAACCAAAGCGTATCTTAATTTTGCTTGAACATAGCCGAAACCTAGCTATCCATTTTCTTTTTCTTTTTATTTTCTTTGTATTTTCGGTGGATGAACACTAAGAATGGCCACCATTTTAATGTTTGTTTTATTATAATATATGTTATTACAAAAATTAATATTTTAACCATCATAAAATAATGCATAAACCTTTTAATTAATGACCATGACCGTCCATACCAATATACAATGGTCTAATTTCATTTTAAGGCCTTCATATTAAAAGAACATAGCATTAAAGCACTTTAACATTTATCAAGGCACTTTTGCATTTAACACAATTTAGTCCTTTTATTAAATTAAGCACACAAATAGATAAATTGAATCACGCAACTTTCACACATGATTAATCACATACTGAAAACATAGAAAATAATATTAAAATATTTTTCTAACTCGGATTTGTGGTCCCAAAACCACTACTCTGACTAGGGTCTAAAACGGACTGTTACATGCATAGATAGCATAAGCTCGGGCAGGTGCTCGTGCCTCAGATCTCACAGCAGAATCTCTCGTAGCACCTCAGTTACCACTCATATTTCAAGTGTTTTGGGGTGGTCTTCCTCTAGTATCCATATTACTCACTTTCGCTAGTTGATCTCTTTCAGCTATAGACTTTTCTGGAGAGTCCCGGAGATAATGATCAAGAGATCCACATCTAAAACAAGCTCCGCTCACTATTTTGCATTCACTGTAATGCCGCTTGTTGTAATGCTTACATTTAGGTACAACATTTCCAACACTACTCGCACTGGCAACAAATGTCGTCTGAGGTTTAGAGCTGAAATTTCTTGCATCTCTATCTCTGATCGAAATCCCCACAGAAGCAGTAGAACGAGGATGATATTCTTTAGATTTCTTTGATACTGACTGATGTGATTTTCTCGAAAATCTTTTTCTAAAGCCTCTAGCCTCAGAATCGGCTTTTCTTTTCTCTTTGTTAAGCTTTTCGGCTTTGCAAGCTCTGTCAAATAGAACAATGAACTCTTTCAACTCAAAAATCCCCACTAATAGTCTGATTTCTTCATTTAACTTATCTTCAAACCTTTTACACATTATAGCCTCAGAAGAAACATATTCACGAGCATATTTGCTGAGTCGTACAAACTCTCTTTCGTATTTCGTTACCGACATATGATCCTGTTTCAATTCAAGAAATTCCTTTCTTTTCTGATCAATGAACCTTTGGCTAATGTATTTCTTTCTAAATTCAATTTGAAAGAATTCCCAAGTAACTCTTTCTCGAGGAACTACGGATATCAAAGTATTCCACCACTGATACGCGATGTCTCTCAACAGTGATTCAGCACATTTTAAACATTCTTCAGGTGTGCATGACAGTTCGTCAAATACTCGAATCGTGTTCTCAAGCCAAAACTCGACTCTCTTAGGATCATTGCTAACAGTAGCTCTAGAGTCTTCAGCCCCGTGTTTCCGTATCTTATCAATAAGTGGCTTATTCAATCGCAAATGATCCATACCTTGAGGAACTACAAGGATCAGTTGGGGAATAGGTGGGGGTGGAGGTTGTTGAGCAACTGGGTTCATACAAATGTATTGTGTGAACCATTCGTTCATCATTTGGAAGAAGGCTTCTTTAGCCTCTCCTCCTTGGCTACCTGTTACGGGTCTAGAGTCAGATAGCGCTATCCCTTGCATTGGAGCAGGCGCGTTACTCTCGACCTCATCAACTACGACTCGATCAGGATCCATTTACTATATAAAAACACAGTTAAAAATTTCAGGAGTCATCACACTATCACAGTTTATATATATGGCATGTATAGCTAGACTTACATACGCTATGTTAGTCCTAGAATCGACTAAACTGTAGCTCTGATACAAATAAATGTAACACCCCTAACCCGCATCCGTCGTCGGAGTAGGGTTACGAGGTATTACTGATCATTACACATCATTTAACATACAATGCTCATACATCTATGCATTCATACTCAAATACCATTCAACAAAATCATATTGTCCTTTATAAGAGCCTATGAGGCCTTAAACATGCTTTAGAAGTGGTTCGGGACTAAACTGATATCATACAAAATTTTTCGAAAACTTAGAAATTTTTCATCTATACAGGGGTCACAAGCCCGTGTGAACAGGCCGTGTGCCTCACACTACTCCAGACATGCCTGTGTCTTAGGCTATGTGGAAACAGGGCATACATACTAACTTAGGTCACACAGCCAACCACACGCCCGTGTGTCTAGCCCGTGTGCCCTTCGAAATGGCCACACTCCTATGTGCTAGGCCGTGCCAAACCTGTAGGGTATACTGACTTATGCAACACGGCCAAGTCACACACCCATGTGCTAGGCCGTGTGCCATTTAGCGGGGTATACTAACTTGTGACACATGGCCAATCACACACCCGTGTGTGAGGCCGTGTGGAGCATACTGACATCAATTTATTTTCAACACTATGGGACACACGACCGTGCAACATAACCGTGTGTCGCACACGGCTGAGAAACACGCCCTTGTCTCTGCCCGTGTTGACAAAAATAGGCCATTTGTATAGCCATTTTGCCACCCTATTTTTACTTGCATATACAAGCATAAATTGCAACATTTCACAACGCAATTGGCAGCCAATCCATGACATTTCAAACACATTTTATACCATTTCAACATAGCATTCAAATACCTAAATAATATCATGCATTTTCCATTCATGTGACTAATTCAAATGAAGTCATCAATTGCATATTTCCATTCCATCTACTACTTGCCAAAACATACCATATTTATAAAATCATACATAACAAAAACATTATACCAAATTAAGCCAAATCACATGGCTTAAACTTATACCATAACATGTACCAAAATTACTAGTTCAAGTAACCATAACTACCATCTTCTAACTAGCCTATACATGCCATATTTACATATATACACAATTTCAAAAGTACCAATTGACAACTAGATAGTGTGATGCATAACTCCAACTTTATCCGAGTCGAGCGAGCTATCGAACCTCTATAATACACGGAAAAGAAACAGAGTAAGCTTTATAGCTTAGTAAGCCCGTATAATTCAGAATTAAACTTACCATTCTTACATAATCAAGACAACAAGTAATGTAAACTCAATTAAATTTCCACATGCCTAACACAAGCATTCATCAACAAGTTAGTCACATAAATACAGGTAATCATCCATTATCTCAATCTCAATACTCAATACATAATATCATACCAAATTCATATATCAAGTACATCATATTCAACATTTCACTCTCGATCATATAATCAATAATTCATTCAACAACAGTACTCATCTGTATAAATAGTATTTATGCCCGTTGAACCCATTAGAACTTCAAAGGATACTTGGGTGATATACATCAGTAATCTGTCAATTCATTATCATTTCCGCTCTTTCGAGCTATAATCAATAAGCTCCTCCTTAGCTGATGGACAATAAACTCTATTGAACTGAAACGGTAAGGTCTTACGAGCTGATATATCGGTAAGCTCATACGAGCTGTGGTGAGTTCGCAACAAATGCAAGAGCTTGACCAAAATGGTAACCCTAGTGACATGTCAGTCGTATCCTACGAATTCATACTATTCAAACGGGGCTCGGTAATAATAAGTCTATATCAATTAAGCATTTGTACTCCAAGTGTATCAAATACTCAATTATAAAGATATATCTCAAATAAATACAAGAAATTAAAGTTTGATTCTAATTATACGAACTTACCTCGAGTATTAAAACAGCGAAATGAGTTAATTACTCGATAATCTTGCCTTTCCCCAGATCCAGTTGTGGATTCCTCTTTTCTTAATCTAAATATATTAAAATTAACTTATTTAATCAACTATTCATTCAATTTAGTCCAAAACACATATTAGGGCTATTTTACACATTTGCCCCTAAACTTTAACAATTTTATAATTTAGTCCTTATCACATAAAATTGTAAATTAATGCAATTAAACCCTTAACTAAGCTAGCTGAATTTCATAGGAACTCCTAGCAGCCCATATCTTTCATTATTTCACATATTTACCACATAAAATTTCACATTTTACAATTTAATCCCTTTTTGACATTTTTGTCAAAAATAACTTTACAAAACATATAAATCTATCATCTAAAATTCATATTTCAACTTCAAACAACAAAGAACACATAAACCCATCAATGGCAACTCTCAAAATCTTTAACAGTTTCAAAATCTAAGGTACGGCTAGCTAGATTGAGCTGCAACGAATATAAAAACATAAAAATCATTAAAAACCAAGCAAAAACTGTACCTTGATTGAATAAAATAGCTTGGCCAAATGAAGAGAAAAGAAATGTATTTCCTTAGCCCTAAATTTTGGTTGAACAAGATGGATGGAGAAAGAATTTTTATTTTGTTTTATTAATATTAACCTATATTAACCAAATTATTATATTAACCTTAGTAATAAACATATATAAACACATAATGGATGGCCATAATTGTCCACTTACACTACCAATGGTCTAATATCAACATAAGGACCTTTGGTTTAATAAATCATAGCAATTAAACACCTTTAACAAATAGAATGGAACTTTTGCATTTTACGCGATTAAGTCATTTTTCTCAAATTAAGCAATCAAATAGTAAAATTTCTTTACGAAACTTTCACATAATAATTATATTATTCTGTAAACTTCAATAAAATAATAAAATAAATATTTTGGCCTCAGATTTGTGGTCCCAAAACCACTATTCTGATTTGACCTAAAAACGGACTATTACACAAATCCAATGTGGAAGTGAATATTTTATTATTATTTAATTTTCTAAAGCATGATAATGTGATTGTGTGAAAAATTTGTTAAGAAATTTTATTGTTTAATTGCTTAATTTGAGAAAAAGGACTAAATCGCGTAAAATGCAAAAGTGTTGTTCTATTAGCTAAAGGTATTAAATAGCTATAGAACCTTAAAGTAAAGGTCCTTAAGTGGTAATTAACCCTTTTGAGAGTTAATGGATGATAGTGGAGTGGTATTTGGTGTAGTTATTAAATAATTTTAAGGTTAAATTGGTAAATTGGTTATTAAATGATGATTTAATAAAATAAAAGCCATTTTTATTCATTATCATCTTCATCTAGCCGATTTTACAAAGGGAAGAAGCTATTTTCTTAGCTCCCATATTCGGCCATGCTATCTATGCTCAATTAGGTATGATTTTTGTCCCGTTTTTAATTATTTCTATGTTTTTGAGATCGTTGCAGCTAGTACTAACTAGCCCAGGGACTATTTGCAAAACTGTTAAAGATTTTGAATGATGCCATTGATGAATATGTATGAGTTTTTATGTTTTATGAAAGATTATGAATATTTGTCATGAGTATTACAAGTTTTGTTAAGTGATTTTTAATGAAAATGCAAAATAGGGATTAAATTGAGAAATGTTGAAATTTTGTGGTTAGAATGTGAAATAATTGAAAAATATGGGTTGCTAGGGGCATAATAGTAATTCGGCTAGCATGGGTATATTTGGAATTTCATTAATTTGTGATTTTATGAAATAAGGACTAAATTGTAAAAAATGTGAAAGTTTAGGGGCAATAGTGTGAATGTGTTTTAAAGTGTGATTTGGACTAAATTAAATGAATAGATGATTAAATAAGTTAATTTTGAATATATTTAGATCAAGAAAAGTGAAATACGGACTTGGATCGGGGAAAAGATAAAGTTATCGATTAATTGACTCGATTCACTGTTTTAACATTCGAGGTAAGTTCATATGTTATAATTCTGTTTTAAATGTATTTTATATGCTTTGGTATAGCATGAATTGTGATTATGTGATTACGGACGAGTTCAGAAATGATTCGATGAAGATTTGACAGTTGAAATCCCGGTTGAACCCTAGGAATAGTTTAGGATGCTAGTGACATGTCATTAGGGATACTTGAGTTGGCTTCGGGCCATGATTTAGCACTATGTGTGAGATATAAACCGATTTGGCTTCAGGCCATGCATATCAACTGATTTTGCTTCGGGCCATGATATCAGAATTTCAGATAAGTTACCTTGATTTGGCTTCGGGCCATGGTATAGGTACTTATCGAGTGAGACCTTGAGTATCCGACTTCTATTCCGAATGGTTCAATGGGTAAATGAAGGGTGTGGTTGAGTATGAGATTGGTACAAGGTGGTACAGGTACGTATGGAAATGAATTGAGTATTGAAAAATATGAAATTGATGAGTTCCTTGGTTTATATGAATGATCATTTGATAGCTTGAGATTTAATAGAATTGTTGCACATTGTTTTCCATTATATGAATGATTAATGAATGATGATAGTTGCTCATTGATAACATACGAGCTTACTAAGCTATATAGCTTACTTTGTTGCTTTTCCATGTTTTATAGTGATTTCAAAGCTAGCTCGGATTCAGGGATCATCGGAGACTTCACCACACTATCCACTGACTCTTTGGTACTTTTGAAACTAAGTTTTAAGTATATGGCATGTATAGGTATTTGAGTCAGGTTGATTATGTTTTGATAATGATGTTGGCCAAATGAATTGGCATTGTAAATGTATATGTTTTGGTTTGTAAATATAGCCATGAGATTTGGCTTAATTTGGTGAATTTGGTTATGTGCTTATATATGCATATTTGTTGATAGTTAAGTTCATGGATGGATATGAGAATGGCGTATATTATAAGAATTGTGGTCATTGTTGCTAATAGGTATTATGAATGTTAAATTTATGATTTGTGGAAGTTGGTATGCTTGTGAAATTAGGCCTAATAATGCATCTTTGATAATGGTCATTTTGATGATTGAGTAGACAAGAATTGGTATGAATTTAATTAGTATATTGTGGTACTTATGTGCCTTGAATTGGTTATTATTGAAATGGTAAGATTTAGGCTTGGTTTGGTTGTTTTGGATTGCATATTATGTTATGGTTTGGTGTCAATTTTGTAGGTGAAAATGTGTACCAAATGGTGTGGCAAAATGGCTTGGTAAATAGCCTATTTTTGTCCATACGGGCAGAGACACGGGCGTGTGCCTCAGCCATGTGTGAGACGCGGCCGTGTGTCCTCTGGTATTGAATTTGAAGTGAAGTCAGTATGCTTCATATGGTCTCACACACGGGCGTGTGATCGACCGTGTGGTACAAGTCAGTATACCCCCTAATTGGCACATGGACTAGCACACGGGCGTGTGATTTGGCCGTGTTGCATAAGTCAGTATACCCTACAGGTTTGGCATGGCCTAACACACGGCCTGGCACACGGGTGTGTGTGGCCACTTCGAAGGGTACACAGGCTAGACACACGGGTGTGTGGTTGGCCATGTGACCCAAGTCAATATGTACCCCCTGTTTTCACATGGCCTGTGACACGGGCATGTCTGGTGGCCGTGTGAGACACACGGCCTGGCCACACGGGCGTGTGTCCTCTGTTTTGAAGAAAAAATTGCTAGGCCTGGCCACACGGGCGTGTGTCCTCTGTTTTGAAGAAAAAATTGCTAAGTGTTGAAAAATTTCCTAAGTTATCGGTTTAGTCCCGAACCACTCCCAAAGCATGTTTAAGGCCTCGTAGGCTCTTAATAGGGGCAAATTATTGAGATTGAATGATGAATGATTGGATTGAACAATTGTATGTTAAATAGTTTTTTAATCATTTTGTAAGTCCGGTGATGCTCTGTAACCCTATTCTGGCGTTGAATACGGGTGAGGGGTGTTACATTTATTGGTCTCAGAGCTACAGTTTAGTCGATTCTAGGACTAACGTAGTGCGTATGAGAGTCTAGCTATACATGCCATATATAAACTGTGATAGTGTGATGACTATTGACATTTGAAAATGTCTTTTAATATAGCGAATGGATCCCAATCGAGCGATAACTGATGAGGTTGAGAGTAATGTGCCTGCTCCCACGGAAAGGGCAGCGCCGTCTAAATTTAGACCCGTAACAGGCAGCCAGGGAGGAGAGGCTAAAGAAGCCTTCTTCCAAATGATGAACGAATGGTTCATCAGTATATTCGAACTAACCCGGCTGCTCAACAACCTCCACCCCTCCTAATCCTCAATCAGTTTCCGTAGCTCCTCAAAGAGTCGAGCTTTTAAGATTGAACAAGCCTCCAGTTGATAAGATTCGTAAACACGGGGCTGAAGAATTCAGAGCCAATGTTGATGATGGTCCTGAAAGAGCCGAGTTTTGGCTTGAAATTACTATCCGAGTGTTTGATGAACTTTCGTGTACGCTAGCTTAATACTTAAAGTGTGTTATTTCTCTTCTGAGAGACTCTGCATATCAATGGTGGAATACCTTGGTGTCTATAGTGCCGAGAGAGCGAGTGACCTAGGAATTCTTTCAGACGGAGTTCCGAAAGAAATATATAAGTCAGTGGTTCCTTGATCAAAAGCTTAAAGAGTTTCTAGAGTTGAAACAGGGTTGAATGACCGTGACAGAATATGAAAGAGAATTTGTACGGTTAAGCAAGTATCTCGAGAGTATGTTTCTACTGAAGAAATAATGTGCAAGCGGTTTGTTGACGGGCTGAACGAAGACATTAAACTTCTAGTTGAAATTTTAGATTTAAAAGAATTTGTTGTGTTAGTTGATCGGGCTTGCAAAGCCGAAGACTTTAGCTGAGAAAAAAAAAGCTGATTCAGAGGCTAGAGATTCAAAGAAAAGATCAATGAATAAACCTTATCATTTTTCATCAAAGAAATCCCGAGATTCGTTTAGTCGATCGAATGCATTAGTGGGATACCAGAACAGAGATCTTGGAAATCAACATGTGAATCCTAAAGCACAAGCTACTTCTGTCTCGAGTGTTGGCAGTATGAGAAATAAAAAACCCGAGTGTCAACAGAACGAGAGAAAACATTTTGGTGAATGCTAGAATAAGAGTTCTAAAGCTTGTTTCAAATGTGGTTCACTAGATCACTTTATTCAAGACTGTCCAGAGTTATCAGAGAAAGAAAAAGTTCAGAATGTAATGTCGAGCAATACGAATGCGAGAGGGAGACCACCAAGAAATACGGGGAATGTATCTAGTGGTAGAGGTATGACTAGGGACTCAGCTGTGAGATCTGAGGCCAGACCACCTGCTAGAGCCTACGCTATTCGCTCTCGTGAAGAAGCGTCGTCCCCAGATATTATTACCGGTACATTCTCTCTTTATGACACTAATGTGATTGCTTTAATTGATCCTGGATCGACACATTCGTATGTTTGTGAGAATTTAGTGTCTAGTAAGAAATTGCCTATTGATATTAATATATTCAAATTAATATCATCTCTTTTACCAAAAAAGCTACTGCTTGACCTTTTGCGGCGTTTTTCTCATAAATGCCGCTACTGCTTGACCTTTTACAGTGTTCTTCTCATAAACACTGCTATAGCTCTAACCTTTTGCGGCGTTTTTCGATAAGCGCCACTAATGTATACCTTTTGCGGCGTTTTTGGTCCAAACGCCACTAAAAACGCCGCTAAAAACCTATTTTGTTGTTGTGAAAACATTAATCTCATGCCCATCTTTTTACACTAACTACATAAATGGTCTATTTACTATCTACGTCCTTTCACTTTAAAGATTCATAGCTATTTAATAACTTTAGCTACTAGAACTCTACTTTTGCATCTTTTACGGTTTAGTCCTTTTTACGAAATTAAGCATGCAGACGTCAAAATTTCTTAATGAATTTTTTATATGAACCTACTAACATACCATAGACATTAAAATAATAATAAAATAAATATTTACTCGTCAAATTTGTGGCCTCGAAACCACTATTTTGATTTCACTGAAAACGGGCAGTTACAGTAGACTTCAATGTTGCACCCAATTTGTTCTCTAAAAATTTTATTCACAAGCCTATGATAGGTTGCACCTGCATTCTTTATGCTGAAAGGCATAACTCGTTACAAAACAACCCCTCCTCAGTGATAAAAGCTTTTATCTCGGTCATCTAAGGCCATAAAGATTTGATTATAACCTGAAAAATGTCCATGAAGCTCATGAACTTGTGACCTGAAGGTGCATCAACTAAGTGATCAATTGATGGTAAAGGGAAGTTGTCCTTTAGGCATGCAATATTGAGGTTGGTGAAATTGATGCACATCATCCACTTTCCACTGGCTTTCTTTACTATGACAAAATTTGAAACCCAGTCCGGGTACTTAACCTTTCTGATGAACCCTGCCGACAGCAATTTGGCTACCTCATATCTCATTACCTCTACTACCTAGGTTGCAGACCTTCTCTTCTTTTGCTTAACTGATTTTACTTCAGGGAACACATTCAGTTTATGGACAATTACCTACGGATCTACCCCTGGCATATCTACCAGTGACCACGCAAAAACATTAGAGTTTGCTTTTAGACATTTGACTAAGCTCTAGTTGGAACAGTGGTTTCGGGACCACGAATTCAACATAGAAAGATTTGTTTTTATTATATTTTTATGGTCTATAGTTTCATGGAATTATTTCATGCAAATTGCATTCGAAAATTTTATCGATTGGGCACTCAATTTAGTTAAAAGGACTAAATTGCAATAGGTGCAAAATGTATGTTCTAGAAGCTAGAGGTGTCTAATTGTTATGAAATTTTAAATTGGAGGTCCTTAGATGGTAATTAGACCATTATGCTTTTCTATGGACAAAAATGGGCATGGTTAGTGAAAAATTTCAAAGTTTAGGTGAAGGGCATTCTGGTAATCTAGTAAATAAAGCCAAAATAACTAAATAAAAGTCTTCATCTTCATCAATTTAGTCCCCCATGGTCGAGAATTGCAAGAAAAGATATAGCTAGGGTTTTGGCCACTTTCAAGCTTGATTGTAAGTCCGTTCTAGCCCCGATTTTAATGATTTTTATGTTTTTGAGATCCTTGTAACCTAATCTAGCTTTTCCAAGGACTATTTTGAAGTATTGTCAAAGTATAAAATTTTACCCATGATAGATATTTGTGGATTTTGATGTCTAATGGTAGAAAATGTATGTTTGGTGTTATATAAACAACATTTGCTAAGTGATTTTTGATGAAACTGTCAAAAAGGACTAATTTGTAAAAGTTATAAAATGAGTAGTAAATGTAACAGCCCGATTTTGACCCTAATCGGAATAGTGGTTTTGGGACCACAAATTTGAGTCTGAAAAATATTTTAAAATTATTTTCCGTGTTTATTATGTGTGAATTTGTTGGTGTTAAATTTTCATGACTTAATTTTTTCGTTTAGGTGCCCGATTAAATAAAAGGACTTAATCGCGTAAAATGTAAAAGTTACAAATTAAAGTGTAAAGTGCTAATTTGATAGTGGCTTTTTAAGATGGGGTCCTTAAAGGGCAATTAGCCCACTTTAAAGATAGTGGACGGTACATGGTCTTAAAGACCTTGGAAATTATGTTATATAATATTATTATTAAAGGTGAATAAAGTAAATAGGTAATAAACTAATATAAGTTAAATAAAACATAATTAAAACAAGTTGTCATCTTTATTTTTGCTTGGCCAAAAGTTGAAGAAAGAAAAGAAAGAAAAACTTAGCATATTCGGCACTTTGGAGCTTGAATTTAGGTATGTGTTTTGTTCGATTTTTGATAATTTTTACGTTTTTGAGATCGTTGCTTTGTGTACTTCAAAACCCATGTCTCAATTTGTGATTTTGATGATGATTTTTTGTTTTTCCATTGATGATATATTGTGGTTTTTTATGTTTGATGATGAAATATGAAATATATGTGTTTGATTTACAAGTTGTCTTTGAATTTTTGATGAATTTGAGTAATTTGGACTAAATTGCAAAAATAATTTTTTGAGGGACTAAAATGTGAAATAAACAAAATGTGTGGGCTTGTATGGACACTATGAAAATTCAGCCCTTGTATAGTGTGGTCAAATTTTGTATATTTTGTGTTTTGTGCAAAAAGGACTAAATTGTAAAAAGTGTGAAATGTTAGGGGCAAAATTGTAATTTGCCCATTTATGCGTTTTTAGGCTAAATTGAATAGAACGGTGTTTAAATAAGCTTAATTTGAATATGTTTAGATCAAGAATTAAAGAAATCAGATTTGGATCGGGGAAATACAAAAGTGGTCAAATAGCCGATTTAATAGTCGTCGACGTCCGAGGTAAGTCCGTAACCATTTAAAAGTTGATATAACTATGAATATATATTTGTTATGTATTAAATTGAATTATTTGAATTTATATATGCTATGGCCGAATGTAAACATTGTGAATTGGCTAACTTCCGAGCTTGACTCGATCGAGTTTCGACGTCCGTAAGCCCCGTACGAACCCTAGGAATAGATAGGATACATATGTCATGACATAGGATATTCGATATGTGTTATCGTATAAGACCATGTCTGGGACGTTGGCATCGATTTTTGTTTACGTGTAAGACCATGTCTGGGACATTGGCAACGTATTTGATTCGTGTAAGACCCTGTCTGTGACAGTGGCATCGATATGTGATTACATGTAAGACCACGTCTGGGACGCTGGCATTGTACGAGCTTCCGACTATCCGCGTATCCTTTTGAATTCTGAATGGTTCAACGGGCATGTGTAAGTGAAGGCCAATGTGTAATTCAAACTAAAAGAACTCAGGTATGTATATAAACTGTGCTGTGAAAAGAAAGGTAAGTTAAATGTGTAGATCACTGTACAAAATCTAATGTTTGAGCATTTGAACTATATATATGTTTCTAATTTGATGTATTCGGCCAAATTTGGTTAAATGTGTTTTGATATTGAACTTTAGTAAGTATTTGTGTATGTGGATCATTTAAAGTGCTTGTTATAATTTTGTATATTTGATTTTGCTAAGTTGGTTGCTATTAACTTGCTTATGACTTACTAAGCTTAAATAGCTTACTATGTGTTTTCTGTTTATCTCTATTTTATAGATTTTGGATACGTTACGAGCTCGGGGATCGTCAGCAAGACTATCACACTATAGACAGTCTCCTTTGGTATTTTTACTAAGTTGATTTTGAGTATATGGCATGTATAGCATAGTAAAAGGTTGAATATGAGTTAAGTACTTTTGAATGCAATTAATAGCCATGCGAAGATGGCTTATCTTCTTTTGATTGATTTAGTTTATATGTTTGTGGTTGGATATGGTCTTTGAAAATAGGTTTATACTTATGCTTATTTGATTATGGTATATGTTCAAATAGGTAAGTATGTGATATGTTTTAAAACTAGAAATATTGAACTTGGATATGTGATTATTACTGGTACATTGGTTATGTTTAGTATGATGAATTGAATTAGTTAAAATATGGACTTGAACCGAATGTAAACATGGATATTTTGGCTATGGGTAAGTGATGATATTAGGGACATGTTGAATTCGATTAAGTGTTATGTAATTGTATATTTTTTATGCATTATATAAAGTTTGATTTACTTACTAAATGAACTATGGTTGAATGTATCTTTGTGTGTACATATATATCAATTGAATGATGTTCAATGAAATGTATATGTAATAAGTATTAGTAAGTATGTAAATTAATAAGTTGGGATTTGGTATTGATGATATATATATGTTCAAATACAACAAATAGGTATGTGGTCATATTAGTCATCAAGTCTTGATAATTAGAATTGAAATGATAAGATAAAAATACATATGTATTTGGCAATGTTGTGATAATATAATGGATGAATGCATGTGATACAAATGAATTTGGTTTTATAATTTGTTTATGAAATTAGTGAATATTATATGTAATTATGGTTTGTGAAATAATGGATATGTTCATGATCAATTTGGGATTTATAATATGACAGAAATTCGAATAGAAAAATCATGTAGGCATGTGTATGTACAATTGGATTAAGAATGTGATTAATAAATTATGTATGTGTTTGCATGGATATTCGACTATACTTGTTTTAAACATTTGATTGTTGATAATGGTTCGTTCTTTATGGGATATTTGTTAGATGATGAAAAAAAATGATTATTATGTTATATAATATTATGTGTGTATTAGTTCTGAAAAGGTAATGTAATTAGGTATATCATTTGCCTTCTTAAATGATTGGTATGTATAATAGATTATTTAATTTGTTAAACATGATATTTGAATGTCACAAGGAATGAGTGACTAAACATGTGATTCATTTGGTTAATGATATGTAATAGATTGATTATGCATAAGTTGAGTTTGATATTCGTTTAATAAATGAAATAAAAATATTGAATGTTAAGTATGTGTATATGAATTGTTAATTTTCTTTTAAAAAAAATTATATGTCTGTTTTAAGTTGTGTTTTATTCGGTAATGCCTCGTAACCCTAGTTCGGCGACGGATACGGGTTAGGGGTGTTACAGTAAAAGTGTGATTAAATGGAAAATGTGGGCTGGTATGAGTATGAAAATGGTTCGGATAGGCTTGGGTTTTGAAGAAATGGAATAAATTTCAATTTGCGAGCCTAGGGACTAAATTGTAAAAATGTGAAACATTAGGGGCAAAAATGTAATTTTTCCATAATATGATTTTTTGGTTAAATTGAACAATGTGAGTATTAAATGAGTTAAATTTGTTATTATAGATCAAGAAAAATGAGGTTCGGACCTAGTTCGGGGGAAAAACAAAGTGTTTGACGATTAGGTCCAATTCTATTATTTTTGTACCAAGGTAAGTTCGTATGAAAATAATACATTGTTATATTTATGTTTTAAATGCTTTAATATTGTATGAATTGTGTTTGATTCTTTGGATGTATTCGAAAAATTTTCGACAAACGAGAAATCCCGGTTGAACCTTAGGAATAGAATAAGATACGAATGACATGTCACTAGGAACCCATGTGTATATGCGATTATGTGATCCGGGTGCTAGTCTTGTATGTCCTACCAGTGGCTGGGTAGTCCGGTATGTGTTGCGGATACCTGACAGCTTGTGTAACACCCCAAACCCGGCCTTGAAGTTAGGCTCGAATCTGGTGTGTCACATTTAAGTGTTTTTCGAAAACCTTGATTTCATTGAAAACCCTTCTTGTTTAAAAGCTTAAGTAAACTCTCAGTTACGTTAGTTTATTTTAAAATGTGGTACATTGAAAAATTATTAATTTTATTCCCAAAATATCTTTTTAGTTGCGGAAGCAAATTTTGAAAGAAATTAGTTTACGAAAAAGATTAAGTCACGAAACCATTTCGAAAATGTTGCGAAAGCGTAGTGTTGTTTAAAAACAGTTAACATTTTGGAAAACCGTGATTTACTTCTAACGAATATAATTCAAACATAAATAAAACCCAAAGTTAAAATCTAGAAACTTAAAGAGGCCTTATTACAAAAATTAAAACCCAAAATAGAATCTAAAGCATAAATGAAATCCAAAGGCAGTCGTGTGGCCATCTCCGAGTCCCTCGCAGCACCAATCCTCCTAAAGATGGGGATTGCCTGTGTAACACCCCAAACCCGGCCCAAGCGATATGACCAGATCTGGCATGTCACATGAAGAAAACGAGTAAAGAACTTGTGATTCTTACTAAAGATGTTGTTATTAGGTTAAAATTTAAGAAAACAAATTTGATTAGAAATATTAGATAAAAATACTACTAATTTTGAAAGGTTGATTGAAGAATCGATAATCGAACTAGTGATCTTTTAAAACCGTGACTTTTGAAAATATTATTGATAACTTGCAGGAAAAATCCAAGTTAAATTATTTGTACAAATTTATTATGAAATCCGTTTGTTGATATATTTTAAGAAAAACCGTTGTTTATGATTTTAGAAAATCCCCGTTTAAATCAATTCATGGAAGATAATAAATACGTCAAATATAAAACAAAATAAAAATCTCAGAGGCCTTATTACAACTTTAAACCCAAAATAGTAAGAGTAATGAAATAAAGTGAAAACACAATTTACTAAGGTTCGAAAATATTATTTCCAAAGTATGGCCTCCACCGAGTCATCCATGGGCCCAAGTCCTCACTACTGATCATTACCTGCAAGGATTAAGAGAATGGGGTGAGTTACTAGAACTCAGTGTATAATCCCCTTACCGTCGTCCACTGGGTTTGACACCGCATAGCATAACCTTGGGCCTAATCCCATTTTACATAGCAGTATATAAATTAAAAGTATGCAACCTAACCCATCCATCCATCACACCCCCGACCAGCCAATCACACCTGTGGGGATCAAGTCAACCCACCCCGCCGCTCACACCAATTTGCAGTCGAACTGCTATTTATATAATATTTTTGTGGTCAAGCCACCGAAATCATATTTGAGCACAATATTAAACAATTTGTGGTACTGCCACCAGGCTACACTGCTCTCCATACAATTTTTCTCCCATCCCATGCAAAATATAAAAAAATGCAACATACATAATAATATAAAATATCCACATAAATATGATAACCATTAATCTAGTGAATCATTTCGGTGAATCGACCCGTTAAAGCAATTTAATAATTCGGCCCATTAAGGCATTCAAGCAAGTCGGCCCATAGGGGCATTTTGGTAAATCAGCCCATAGGGGCATTTTCGTAAGTCGGCCCATAGGGGCATATTTGTAATTTAGAAAATTAATACCGATTTTGATAGATCTTTAGAAATAGTGGTGTTTAAGCAAATTACTCGATTCTTTCCATATTACAGTTATTAGATTCGTAAGCAACAACGATCTATTTTTTTCCAACATGATAGTGAATTCATGAATCTACGAGATTTCAGTGTGAGATTACACACCTGATTACGGTAAGAACTAAACCTTTTTGATCATCGACACCCTTAGTATCGTGAACGACCACGATTTGCCTATTCTCACCGGATGATGGTCCACAACCCGGTGGGAAATCCCGAACTGTCGATACCGCCCTACGTTTGAATTTGGGAGTAGAGATTGCAAGTCCACTCCCTATTTGCCCTCCTATCAATTTTCTTTTAATAACGCTACCACTTGCCTCCATTGAAAGAGTCTCGGTTAGAATAATACTATGATGAGAGAATGTAATTGTTTAGGGAGAGGATTTCAGCTTACCACCACTTCCGAAGGAACAACGAGTGGATAAGAATGAGTGATCTAGTCCCTATAATAACCGATTAGTCAAATCCATCGATCCGTTTAGCAACTAATCGAGCAATGAAATAGATCAAAATTAACCATGACAAAACTCCTTACCTTAATGATGAAGAATCTGATTCCCACCGATTGGACTTATGGCTATGGATGAGTCAAAGGTATAAGATTCGGCTTTCCCACTATAGCACGATTCGATCAAAGAAAAGAGTGCCAACACGAAAGAGAAAGAAATAATGAAGAAGAGATTAAGGGTTAAAAGGTTCAGCTATTGGAGAGAAATGAACAAACAAGATTCGGCCACAAGGTAATGTCGATTTAAGAAAAGAGAGAAGGGTTGAAGAAATGGTCAAAAAGAAAAGAAGAGATGGAAGAGAAGTGTTAGAGGGTTTCGGCTAACACCAAGGAAGAATGAACAAAATGGATTGAGTAATATGGGAAAACAAGGAAAAAAAGGTGAACAAATTGCTTGAGTGTTTCGGCAAAACAAAGAGAAAGGATCGGAAAAGAGAGCACCAAAATGTTACAAAGAAAACAAGCCTTTCATGCACAAACTTGCAAAATGACCAAAAGAATTTTAGCTCCCCGTTTCTCCCTACTAAAACCGTGTACCACCTTTACCAAAAAGATGGGTGTTGACCAAAATTCTTTCCCCAAGCTCCTTCCAAAAATTCGGCCAACATGTTCCCCCTTTTTCCACAATTCCTTTACTTATTTCCTTCTTTTTCCCTTGATTTCCTCCTTACCATTTTCCTTAGTCTTCTTTCCATCATTAGAAAGTCTCCCTTACCTTCTTTATAACCATGGCCGACACTTTGGAAAAGAAATACAAAAATTAATCCAAAAAAAAAATTGCAATAGGTGGGATTCGAGCTCCACCCCTTAAGCCCCTTCATGTGATGCCACACCACTCTCCTACTAGCTCCACTTGTGCTAGCAAAATACACACTTATTTCCTTAAGTCTTGATGCCACTTGCCTTCTCCCCTTTAAGTGCTTAAACACAAAAATTTTGCTAAGGCCCAACTCAACCCCAAGCCTTCTTAGGACCCCCTAAACATACACAATTAACACTCTTAACTAGCCTATCGAATGGTATAATGTAGAACATATAATCCCGAATTTCAGGATGTTACAATTCTACCCCCTTAAAAAAATTTCGACCTCGAAATTTACCTGATCAGAAGAGATGAGGATATTGCTGCCGGATCGTGTCCTCTGGCTCCCATGTATCTTCCTCTGACCCGTGATTACACCATAATACTTTGACTAACAGAACCGACTTCCTTCTTAGCACCTTTATATCCCGATCTAAAATCTGTACTGGTTCTTCTTCAAAAGACAAGTCGGGTCCTATCACAACTTCCTCCACCGGCACAACATGAGACGGATCCAAATGATAACACCTTAACATTGAGACATGGAATACGCTATGTATCTGACTTAACTCCGGAGGTAACTCAAGCTGATAAGCCACTGGCCCAACACGCTTCAATACACGGTAAGGTCCGATAAATCTAAGGCTCAACTTGCCCTTCCTTCCAAATCTTAAGATCTTTTTCCAAGGTGAGACCTTCAAAAAGACCTGATCACCCACAGAGAACTCTATCTCCTTTCGCTTTAGATCCGCGTACGATTTCTGTCTGTCCGAAGCTTCTTTTAACCGAGCTCAAATTACCTTTACTTTTTCCTCCGTCTCGAGATCAATTGGACCCAATAATCGCTCGTTCCCCACCGAGATGACAGCAAGTAGGAGTCGACACCTACGACCATACAACGCCTCATAGGGTGCCATCCGGATGCTTTGGATTGATAGTCATTGTTGTTGTATGCAAACTCTGCCAATGGTAGAAAATCTTCCCAACTTCCCCTGAAGTCGATCGCACAGCCCCTTAACATGTCTTCTAGAATCTAGATTCTTCTCTCTGACTGACCATCTGTCTGTGGGTGAAACGCCGTGCTAAAATTTAGTCTTGTACCCAACGCTTCATGTAAAGCCTTCTAGAACCGTGATGTAAACCTAGGATCCCTGTCCGATATAATAGACACTGGTACCCCATACAACCTCACGACTTCTGCTATATATAACTTGGCCAACTTCTGCATCGTGTAATCCGTACGAACAGGTAGGAAATGAGCAGACTTCGTTAACCGATCCACTATCACCCATACTGAATCTTTCTTAGTAGGCATTAAAGGTAACCTACTAACAAAGTCCATCGTTATCCTTTCCCATTTCCAAAGTGGGATTGTCACCGGTTGTAGCAACCCTGAAGGCGCTTGATGTTCCGCCTTCACTGCCGACATGTCCAAAGACTTGCTCACGGAAGTCGGTAACCTCCGTTTCAACCACAGCCACCAATCGCTTCACGGAGGTCTCGGTACATTTTGTTTCCCATGGGGTGCATAGCGTATGGGCTACTATACGCCTCACGCAGAATCATTTGTCTCAATTCCGAATCCTTGGGCATACAAACTCTTCCGCGGAAACACAATACTCCATCACTATTTAATCCAAAATCCCCTATCTCACCACCTTCCACTTGCTGAAGCCGAGAACCCAACCTTTCATCTAACAACTGCTTTTCCTTAATCTGACTTACCCACGCAGGCTTTACTTGAAGTTCAGCTAACAAGCTACCATCTTCATAAAGGCTGAGATGAGCAAACATCGCTCTCAATTCCGATATCACCTTACGACTCAACGCATCTACCACTACGTTAGCTTTTCCTGGATGATACTCGATTGAGCAGTCATAATCTTTCAACAATTCTATCCACCTCCGCTGTCTTAAGTTCAACTCCTTCTGGGTAAGGAGGTTGTAACATCCCGGGTTAGGGGCTGTTTTGTTGTTGCATGGCATTGCATGTGTCTAGTGTGTTTGCGTGGCTATTTCTATGTTTTGGGGGCTTAATTGAAGTCTAAGTGTATGCACGAGTGAATGGGAAAATTTTGATTTTTGGGTGTTAAGTCGGGAGCCATTGGAGCTAGGGTATAAGAGTTTTATTTGGTGTTTTGTTGAACAAGAAAGGAGCTGGTGGAGTGGCGGGATAGGCGCCACTAAGGCTTGTGTGTGTGGCGTCATTTGCGGAGGGAGAGATCATGTGTTCAAGCTGCGGAGTGGCCACCTTTTGGCTTTCTTTTGACGCCTAGGAAGGGAGAGTTTGTAGGCGGTTCAAACTCTCGCCATGGGCTAGGTCAAAGTGTTCAAATGATGGGTGGAGAGTGAATTTAGGAAGGAGACTTGTTCAAAGTGTTTTGAATGGATGGTTGTGAGCAAATATGGGTAGTGGCCGAATGTTGGGGTGTGTGTGGAGAGAGTGGCCGGTTTTGGCAAGGGGATATGGGAGTGCCGAAATTCATTTTTGAATTTTAGTGCATATTCGGTCACTTTGTGTCAAGCAAAATCCTCTCTTTTGTTAGCTAGCCGAATTTGTTTTCCAAGAGAATTCCTCCATCTTTCTTCCTGAAACCGAAAGATCAAACCTCCCTAAAGCTTGCCAAAATTGGTTTTGTGTGTTCTTTCAATATTGTTGATAGCTGAATGCCCTTCCATCTTTCTTCCTTTTCATTTGTGTTGAGCCGAAACCATTACCCTAGTGTTCTCATATTTTATTTCTCCTATTAACACTTTGATAGCCGAAAGTTATCCCCTAAAACTTTTTCTTCATTTCTTCTTCTTTTAAGAACCGAAAGTACTTTCTTGTTCTTCTTCTTTTTCCCATTTCTATTGTGGGCCAAATATCAACCCCTCTCTTTTCATCTTTCTCTTGTATTTCTCCCTTTGTGTAAAGCCGAATTCTTTTCTTATTTTTTTTTTCTAAGTGTTGACCGAATCTATCCCCTCCCGGTGGTTGTTGGCCGAATATTGGTTGGTGTTGGGTAAGTGCTTGGCCGAATGGCCATTCCTCCTCTCCCTTGTCTTCTATCGATTTGGGTTTGATTAAGGGCCGATTTCGGCATTGGGTGAAGGGTGTTAATCTCTTGTGTTTAATCGATTTTATTATAGGACATTTGGATTTTGGGATACAATCAAGAGAAGCCTTCTCTTTCTGTTAAGCTGTTGGTAAGTGGTGGTAAGAACGAGTTCTTTTAGTATATTCTTTTAGTTTTCATTAAGTCAAGTTATTAAAGGATTAACCGTTGTCATTTGTTAGAGGGTGGCCGATTGGTAAGGGAACCATTGTTGGTTCGAGTTTGGTAGGAAACCAAACCATCTGCAAGGTAAGGGTTTAAGTGTTAACCCTCTTGTGTTATCTGATATCGCCGAATGGTATAGATGGCTAACCTATGTTTGGCCGATTATAGGAGCCAGTTAATCAAGGGACTTAGATCGCTTTTGTCAGGATTTCTAGACTCGTAATTACCAGGTGTGTAACTAACACACCCATACTTAGTGATATTGTTATTAAACCTGTTTGCCTATTAAAATCATGACAGTATGATGGATTATTGGATACCCAAACGGGGTATGTGTACGTATCCGGTAAGTCAAGATTGCTACTAGATTACTTGATGATCTATATGGTATCATGACTATGTATGTATGTGATATGGGGCATGAGTCAAACATATTAGCATGATATGCATAATTTGTATGATATGCATGATTACATGAGTTGGTTTGTTGATGGGTGATATGAGTGGAGAGGCGTTGATGATTTTGTCTTTGTGAGCACCAAGTGTTTTAGTAACACAACTTTGTGACTTTGGGTCACCAGTGCTTTTTGGTAGCACATTTGTGTCTTTGGGACACCGGAGGTTGGGCACCTCATTGCGACTTGTCCTGTGGTTAACACCACCGTGGGTTGGCCCCACTTTGAGATATGGGATCGTCTGCTAGTGATTGGGTATCACACGATGGGTTGGCCCCATCATCCGATTATTGTGACTACGGTCACCGGTGCTTTGGTAGCACATTTGTGTCTTTGGGACACCAGAGGTTGGGCACCTCATTGCGACTTGTCCTGTGGTTAACACCACCGTGGGTTGGCCCCACATGAGATATGGGATCGTCTGCGCTAGTGATTGGGTATCACATGATGGGTTGGCCCCATCAATTGATTTGTGACTACGGTCACGATGCTTTGGTAGCACATTTGTGTCTTTGGGACACCAGTGTTTTGGTAACACATTGTGACTATATGTCACCAGTGGTTTGGCACCACCAGTGGTTTGGTACCGCACGGGGTAGAAAAGGAGATACGGATGGTTAGGATCGGGTTGCATTAATTATGTTGCTATGTATGATGTGTGTTAGCATGTTGTTTCATCGGGAGCGGGATTTATGCACTGAGTCATTCGACTCACCCTCTCCTTTGACATTTCAGGTGACTCGTAGACGCGGACATGGAGCCGGGGTGGACTCGAGGTGCACATGCCATGCTTTAATAAAAGTTTTGCTCCGACTATTCACTTTGGGTACTTTAGCTTACTTTTTTTTGATTTGAGATTTAATTTGGATTTGTAAAAGGCCTTTAAATTATGTTTTATGATGGGTATGTTTTAATTAGATTCTCAACTTTGCTTAACAAATAACTTGGCATGAAATTTTACTAAAACTTGGAAAGACAACGTTTTCAAAATTATATCGCAATGTGTTTTAAACTATACCATCGGGTATCTCGCTATGTTTTGCTATACAATAAACTCAAATGATCTCCAAATCAAACTCGATTTTCTACTAAGTCTAAAATGTTTCGAAATGGCACTAAGAAACTATTGGAGACGCTAAATGAAATCAACTCGTTTTTTTCTGACTATATACTTTAGATAAGTCTTCAAAATCTAATCAAACAAGCCTACTCAAATTTTCCTCAAATTCACTATGTTTTCACCCCGCTCTTAAACGAAAAAAAGATCACTCAAAGACGTTTTTTTCCCGTAACATACCAGATTCGGTCGTGGTGTATTGTCCGAGTTTGGGGTGTTACAATTGTGGTATCAGAGCTAAGTTCAAAGACTCGGCTGTGGGCCTGAGGCCCAAAATGTTTTCAAAAGATTGTTTGTTAGTCTTTATTCTTAAAGTATGGTTTGAAAGGCATGGCACCGAGTCTCCTACACCAGATTCGCCTGTAAGTACCCGTACTATTGCTTGTGAATTGATTGGATGTGATATGATTTGATGAATAGCAATAGTATACTACTTTAGAGATTGAAACCCGATAGGATTCTCGTGAACTCATGAGAACAAATCCTCTTAAAATATTCATAAGACTTGCTTTTAAACAAGTGGAATAAATACGATGCATAAAAATTCTTAATCGAATACGTAGAAAGATTAGTCATGAGCGCTAGAGGTGGACGTGGTCGTGGGCGAGGTCGTGGTAGGATGACGCTTTACGAGCCCGTAGGATCTGGTCGGGGTTCGAAAAATGAGATACCGGTTCCGCCACCACCGAGGTGGTGAGTTCCAAGATCGGGCCCGGGGGACGCAGTGTCACGCGCGCGATCTTTGCGAGTGTTGGAAAGAGTAGCTGGTGTAGGTGGTAATGCAGGAGTTAGGAAATCTGTTCCTGAGCGACTTCGGGCAAATGGGGCCGAATTCTTCCGAGGTGTTTCTGGTATTGCTCCCAAAGATCGCTTTGAATCACGGCTAGAGGCATCGAGCGGATCATGGATGATCTGGATTTGACTGCTGAAGAGAAGCTGAAGGGCATCGTATCGATTCTCCGTGATGAGTCATATCAGTGGTGGCTCACGGTTCGAGACAGTGTGGCAGCAGAGGATCTAACATGGGATTATTTCAGGGCAGCATATCAAAGGAAATACATCGGAGCTAGTTATATCGACTCCCAGTGAAAGGCTTTTCTGAGGCTTGTTCGGAGAGTAAATCACATTCTTGAGTCGAGGTGAGTTCTGAAGTGAGTAGGTATGCCAGTGGGTATTGTGGCCACCGAGCATGAGAGGTGTGTTCGTTTCGAGGATGGTCTGCGAGACGACTTGAGGCTCGCTGATTGCTCCTCGGCGGGAGCGCGAGTTCGTTTGTCTTAGTTGAGAAGGCTAAGGTAGCCGAGGGTGTTAAGGAGTCAGTGAGGCAGGGCATGGATAGAAATAGGCATAAGAGGAGCTTTGGGTCTTCTGGATCGTCGGGTAATCCGCAGAAGAGGGCTAGACCGAGTGGGCCGAACCAGCCTGCTAGGTTTGTTCTTTGCTAGGCGAGGACCGCCGCAGATGTGATCGGTGTGGAAAATCTCATTGGGGTGGTTGCTTTGACTGGAGGAAAAGGTTGCTTCGAGTGTGGTTCTCTGAGCACCGTGAGAGGGACCGTCCCGCGTAGGTTGGCGAGATTCGATCGAGAGTCGGGCCGTAATCGATTCGAGGTAATGGACCGCCACCGCAGAGGGGCCGTGGTAATGGCAGAGGTGGTAATGGTTCGCAGTCGGGGCCGTGGAGCACCGCGGCGGCGCGCGAGTAGTTCGATGCTAGACACCTGGATTAGTGTATCTTTGCGAGGCGCCGAGAGGAGAGCGACGCACCGGACGTCCATAACCGTGCGTTTTTGATTTTTGGTTCTCCTTATACTGCTTTGATTGATGTGGGTTCAACGCACTCTTATGTTGCCGTGAGCATAGTAGAGACCATGGATTTAGACTCGAGATATCTTCTAGGCGGTGGTCGTGATTAGCCCTCTAGGTCACTCTGTAGTAGTAGATAAACTGTTTAGAGAGGTACCCTTAGAACTCCAAGGGGTAGTGTTTGTTGCTGATCTGATGGAACTGCCGTTTGGGGAGTTCGATCTGATTCTTGGGATGGATTGGTTGGTCAAGTATCAGGCGAGATTGGATTACGCGGCCAAGCGCATGGTTCTTAAGACGGTTGAGGGTGATGAGGTGGCTATGATAAGTAGTAGGAGGGATTACTTATCAAATGTGGTATCTGCTCTGAAGGCAGAGAAGATGGTCAGGAAAGGCTGTGAAGCATATGTAGTTCATGTGTATGCCTTGGAGGCTAAGGAGTCTGCTGTGGAGAAGGTTCGTACCGTTAAGGATTTTGCTGATGTGTTTCCTGAGAAGCTTCCGGGTTTGCCGCCAGATCGCGAGGTAGAGTTCGGAATAGATCTATTACCCGGAACCGCGCCAGTGTCTATTGCTCCGTATAGGATGGCGCCAAAGGAGTTGGTGGAGCTTAAGGCTCAGATCCAGGAGTTATTGGATCGAGGTTTTATTAGGCCAAGTGTTTCGCCATGGGGCGCCGCGTACTCTTTGTCAAGAAGAAAGATGGCACGATGCGGATGTGTATAGACTACCGCCAGTTTAAAAAAGTGACGAATTAAAAACAAGTATCCGTTGCCAGGATAGACGATTTGTTTGATCAGCGAGGGGGTGCTGCGGTATTCTCGAAGATCGACTTGAGATCTGGGTATCACCAGTTAAAGGTTAAGGAGGCTGATATCCATAAAACAGCGTTTCGGACTCGGTATGGGCACTACAAATTTCTGGTAATGCCGTTCGGGTTGACTAACGCACCGGCATCGTTTATGGATATGATGAATAGGGTGTTTCAGCAGTATCTGGATCAGTTCGTCGTGGTTTTCATAGACGACATCTTGGTGTACTCAAAGATAGAGGAAGAGCATGATAAGCATTTGCGAGTGGTGTTGCAGATTTTGAGGGAAAAGCAACTCTATGCTAAGTTCGATAAGTGCGAGTTACGCTTAGAAAGTGACTTTCTTGGGTCATGTAGTGTCGGTGAGGGGATTCAGAGTAGATCCTCGTAAGATTGAGGCGCTTTTGGATTGGAAGCCGCCTAGGTCGATGGTGAGATTCGGAGTTTTCTGGGTTTGGCCGGATACTACCGAAGGTTTGTTGAGGGTTTCTCGTTGATAGCAGCGCCGATGACCAAGTTGCTGAGGAAAGAAGTTCCGTTTGTATGGACTGAGAAGCAGCAGGAAAGCTTCGATAAGTTAAAGAAGATTTTGACTGAGGCTCCGGTTTTAATTCAACCTGAGGCTGGTAAGGAATTCATAGTCTATTGCGATGCATCACATACGGGCTTGGGTTGTGTGCTGATGCAAGAAGGTAAGGTTGTGGCTTACGCTTCTCGACAGCTGAGGCCACATGAGGTCAACTATCCGACGCACGATTTGGAGCTAGCGGCTGTGGTCTTCGCCTTAAAGATTTGGAGGCACTACTTATACGGGGAGAGATCGATAGTCTACACAGATCATAAGAGTCTGAAGTATCTACTGACTCAGAAGGATTTGAATTTGAGGCAGCGCAGATGGGTTGAGTTGCTGAAAGATTATGACTGTTCGATTGAGTATCATCCGGGCAAGGCTAACGTGGTGGCGGACGCGTTGAGCCGTAAGGTCGTTTCGGACTTAAGAGCATTGTTTGCCCATTTGAGTTTGTATGACGACGGGAGTATTCTGGCAGAGTTGCAGGTTAAGCCTACTTGGGTTGAGCAGATCAGAGAGAAACAGTTATTGGATGAGGTTCTGAGTGCGCGAAGGTTGCAAGTGCAGGATGGTGGTGTGGATGGTTACAGACCGTCTAGTGACGCAGGTTACGTGTTTTCGTGGTAAGGCTTGTATGCCTAAAGATGTTGAGCCGAGGCAAAGATTCTTCAGGACGCATATAGCGATCCTTATGCTATGCATCCTGGAGGTAGCAAGATGTATAGGGATCTTAGAGAGCGATTTTGGTGGCTCGGCTTGAGGAAAGAGGTGACGAGTTCGTTGGGAAGTGTCCGACTTGTCGCAGTCAAGGCCGAACATCGATTGCCGTCGGGTTTGCTTCACTGTGAAGATTCCTCAGTGGAAGTGGGAAAGGATAACCATGGATTTCGTCAGTGGGCTACCGCTTACGCAAAGCAAGAAAGATTCGATTTGGGTAGTGGTGGATCGATCGACTAAATCACCTCACTTTATTCCGGTGAGGGTTGACTACTCACTTGAAGCTAGTGAAGTCGTATGTGTCGAGATAGTGAGGTTGCATGGTGTGCCAGTTTCGATAATCTCGGATAGGGATCCTAGATTCACGTCAAGGTTCGGAAAGCACCGCATCAAGCTCTGGTACTCGTTTGGATTTCAAAGACGGCTTTTCACCCATGATCGACGGTCAATCGAGAAGGGTCATTCAGTCTTAGAGGATATCTTTGAGAGGTTGTATATTGGATTTGAGTGAGTAGTTGGGAGGAGTTTTTGCCATTAGTCGAGTTTGCCTACAACAACATTACTAAGCGAGCATTAAGATGGCACCGTATGAGGCGTTGTATGGTAGGAAATGTCGCTCACCTACGTGTTGGACGGAGTTGGGTGAACGTCGCTTGTTGGGACCCGAGTTGGTTGGTTTGAGACCAAGACAAGGTTAAGTTGATTCAGTCTAGATTGAAGGAAGCTTCGGACCGCGAAGTCTTATGCCGATCTTAAGCGAAGAGATATAGAGTTCATTGTGGGGATCGAGTGTTCTGAAGGTCTCGCCATGGAAGAAGGTGTTGAGGTTCGGGAAGAAAGGCAAGCTAAGTCCGAGGTTTATTGGACCGTATAAGGTACCGAGACGAGTTGGACCAAAGATGGCGTATCGGCTTGAGTTGCCAAGCAGAGCTTAGTCGATTCACGATGTTTTCCACGTTTCGATGCTTCCGAGGTATCGTTCGGATCCGTCGCATGTGGTAGCAATGGCGAGAGATCGAGGTAAATCGGATTTGACCATGGAGGAGGAACCTGCGCGCATTCTTGATCGAGATGTGAAGGTTCTGCGTAAGAAGTCCGTGCCTTTGGTTAAGGTTCTTTGGCGGAATCATGGCATAGAAGAAGCTACGTGGGAACCCGAGGATATGATGAGACAAAGAATACCCGCAACTCTTCGATCGAGGTAATTTCGAGGTCGAAATTATTTTAAGAGGTAGAAGCTGTAACATCCCGGGTTAGGGGCTGTTTTGTTGTTGCATGACATTGCATGTGTCTAGTGTGCTGCGTGGCTATTTCTATGTTTTGGGGGCTTAATTGAAGTCTAAGTGTATGCCTGAGTGAATGGGAAAATTTTGATTTTTGGGTGTTAAGTCAGGGGAGCTGTTGGAGCTAGGGTATAAGAGTTTTATTTGGTGTTTTGTTGAACAAGAAAGGAGCTGGTGGAGTGGCAGGATAGGCGCCACTAAGGCTTGTGTGTGTGGCGTCATTTGCAGGAGGGAGAGATCTTGTGTTCAAGCTGCGGAGTGGCCACCTTTTGGCTTTCTTTTTGACGCCTAGGAAGGGAGAGTTTGTAGGCAGTTCAAACTCTGCCATGGACTAGGTCAAAGTGTTCAAATGATGGGTGGAGAGTGAATTTAGGAAGGAGACTTGTTCAAAGTGTTTTGAATGGATGGTTGTGAGCAAATATGGGTAGTGGCCGAATGTTGGGGTGTGTGTGGAGAGAGTGGCCGGTTTTGGCAAGGGGGATATGGGAGTGCCGAAATTCATTTTTGAATTTTAGTGCATATTCGGTCACTTTGTGTCAAGCAAAAATCCTCTCTTTTGTTAGCTAGCCGAATTTGTTTTCCAAGAGAATTCCTCCATCTTTCTTCCCGAAAACCGAAAGATCAAACCTCCCTAAAGCTTGCCAAAATTGGTTTTGTGTGTTCTTTCAATATTGTTGATAGCTGAATGCCCTTCCATCTTTCTTCCTTTTCATTTGTGTTGAGCCGAAACCATTACCCTAGTGTTCTCATATTTTCTTTCTCCTATTAACACTTTGATAGCCGAAAGTTATCCCCTAAAACTTTTTCTTCATTTCTTCTTCTTTTAAGAACCGAAAGTACTTTCTTGTTCTTCTTCTTTTTCCCATTTCTATTGTGGGCCAAATATCAACCCCTCTCTTTTCATCTTTCTCTTGTATTTCTCCCTTTGTGTAAAGCCGAATTCTTTTCTTATTTTTTTTTTCTAAGTGTTGACCGAATCTATCCCCTCTCCTGGTGGTTGTTGGCCGAATATTGGTTGGTGTTGGGTAAGTGCTTGGCCGAATGGCCATTCCTCCTCTCCCTTGTCTTCTATCGATTTGGGTTTGATTAAGGGCCGATTTCGGCATTGGGTGAAGGGTGTTAATCTCTTGTGTTTAATCGATTTTATTATAGGACATTTGGATTTTGGGATACAATCAAGAGAAGCCTTCTCTTTCTGTTAAGTTGTTGGTAAGTGGTGGTAAGAACGAGTTCTTTTAGTATATTCTTTTAGTTTTCATTAAGTCAAGTTATTAAAGGATTAACCGTTGTCATTTGTTAGAGGGTGGCCGATTGGTAAGGGAACCATTGTTGGTTCGAGTTTGGTAGGAAACCAAACCATCCGCAAGGTAAGGGTTTAAGTGTTAACCTCTTGTGTTATCCGATATCGCCGAATGGTATAGATGGCTAACCTATGTTTGGCCGATTATAGGAGCCAGTTAATCAAGGGACTTAGATCGCTTTTGTCTGGATTTCTAGACTCGTAATTACCAGGTGTGTAACTAACACACCCATACTTAGTGATATTGTTATTAAACCTGTTTGCCTATTAAAATCATGATATGATGGATTATTGGATACCCAAACGGGGTATGTGTGCGTATCCGGGTAAGTCAAGATTGCTACTAGATTACCGATGATCTATATGGTATCATGACTATGTATGTATGTGATATGGGGCATGAGTCAAACATATTAGCATGATATGCATAATTTGTATGATATGCATGATTACATGAGTTGGTTTGTTGATGGGTGATATGAGTGGAGGGGGCGTGATGATTTTGTGTTGACGAGCACCAAAGTGTTTTAGTAACACAACTTTGTGACTTTGGGTCACCAAAGGCTTTGGTAGCACATTTGTGTCTTTGGGACACGGAGGTTGGGCACCTCATTGCGACTTGTCCCTATGGTTAACACCACCGTGGGTTGGCCCCACTTTGAGATATGGGATCGTGCTGCTAGTGATTGGGTATCACCGCGATGGGTTGGCCCCATCATCCGATTATTGTGACTACGGTCACCGGTGCTTTGGTAGCACATTTGTGTCTTTGGGACACCGGAGGTTGGGCACCTCATTGCGACTTGTCCCCGTGGTTAACACCACCGTGGGTTGGCCCCACATGAGATATGGGATCGTCTGCTAGTGATTGGGTATCACACGATGGGTTGGCCCCATCAATTGATTTGTGACTACGGTCACGAAAGCTTTGGTAGCACATTTGTGTCTTTGGGACACCAGTGTTTTGGTAACACATTGTGACTATATGTCACCAGTGGTTTGGCACCACCAGTGGTTTGGTACCGCACGGGGTAGAAAAGGAGATACGGATGGTTAGGATCGGGTTGCATTAATTATGTTGCTATGTATGATGTGTGTTAGCATGTTGTTTCATCGGGAGCGGGATTTATGCATCGAGTCATTCGACTCACCCTCTCTTTGACATTTCAGTGACTCGTGAAGCGCGGACATGGAGCCGGGGTGGACTCGAGGTGCACATGCCATGCTTTAATAAAAGTTTTGCTCCGACTATTCACTTTGGGTACTTTAGCTTACTTTTTTTTGATTTGAGATTTAATTTGGATTTGTAAAAGGCCTTTAAATTATGTTTTATGATGGGTATGTTTTAATTAGATTCTCAACTTGCTTAACAAATAACTTGGCATGAAATTTTACTAAAACTTGGAAAGACAACGTTTTCAAAATTATATCGCAATGTGTTTTAAACTATACCATCGGGTATCTCGCTATGTTTTGCTATACAATAAACTCAAATGATCTCCAAATCAAACTCGATTTTCTACTAAGTCTAAAATGTTTCGAAATGGCACTAAGAAACTATTGGAGACGCTAAATGAAATCAACTCGTTTTTTTTTACTATATACTTTAGATAAGTCTTCAAAATCTAATCAAACAAGCCTACTCAAATTTTCCTCAAATTCACTATGTTTTCACCCCGCTCTTAAACGAAAAAAAGATCACTCAAAGACGTTTTTTTCCCGTAACATACCAGATTTGGTCGTGGTGTATTGTCCGAGTTTGGGGTGTTACAGAGGTACTTCAGACTCTTATGGTCCGTGTAGATAATAGACTTCTCCCCGTACAGATAGTGTCTCCATATCTTTAGAGCAAATACCACAGCAGCTAACTCCAAATCATGTGTGGGATAGTTTATCTCATGCGGCCTTAATTGACGAGATGCATAAGCCACCACTTTTCCCCCTTGCATCAACGCACATCCCAAGCCCGTGTGTGACGCATCACAATAAACAGTAAACTCCTTACCAGCCTCAGGCTGAATCAATACTGGTGCCTCTGTCAGAATCTTCTTCAATTTCTCAAAGCTCTCTTGCTGCTTATCCGACCACACAAACGGTACTCCCTTACGTAATAGCTTAGTTAGGAGTGCAGCAATCAACGAAAACCCCTCAACGAACCGCCTGTAATACCCAAAAAACCTAAAAACTCCGAATTTACGCCATCGACTTGTGGCTTCCAATCCATACATGACCTCTATCTTGCGGGGATCAACTCTAATTCCCTCGGCGGACACAACATGCCCCAAAAGGTCACCTCCTTCACCAAAATTCACACTTATCGAATTTGGCATACGCCATTTCTCCTTAATAATATCGCAATACTACCCGTAGATGCGAGTCATGCTCCTCTTACGTCTTTGAGTACACCAAGATGTCATCTATGAACACCACCACAAAACGATCTAGATAGGGTTGGAAGACCCGGTTCATCATGTCCATAAATGCAGCTGGTGCATTTGTCAACCCAAACGGCATCACTAAAACTCGTAATGCCCATATCGGGTTCGGAACGCAGTCTTGTGAATATCTGCCTCCTTGACCTTAAGCTGGTGATACCCCGATCTCAAGTCTATTTTTGAGAAAATCGAAGCTCCTCGAGAAAGACGTCTGAAAACTCTTTCACCGTTCTAACACTCTCTATCGACAACTCTTTGGCATCCAAAGCACTAATGAAGGCTAAGAACGCTTCACACCCCTTTCGTACCAACCTTTCCGCCTTTAAAGTAGATACCACATTAGACAGATAATTTCTTCTTTCACCTATCATCATCACTTCCTTATCCTCTGAAGTTCTTAGTACCATCTGCTTTGCAGCATAGTCCAAGTTCGCACGATGCTTAACCAGCCAGTCCATGCCCAATATAAGGTCGAACTCCCCAAATGGTAGTTCCATCAAATCCGCCAGAAAAACTACCCCCTAAACTTCTAAGGGCACATCCCTAAAAAACTTATTTACTACCACCGACTGTCCTAAAAGGCTAATCACAGTTGTTTCTCTAGCAGTAATCTCAGATCTAATATTCAAAGTTCCAGACACAGCACATGCAACATACGAATGGGTGGATCCAATATCTATCAAAGCGGTAAAAGGTACATCAGATATGAAGAATGTACCGGTGATGACGTCTGGTGCATCGCCATCCTCTCGACGTCTGACCGCATAGACCAATCTTGGTTGTCTCGCCTCCATGTTACCCCTATTACCGGTACCTCTACCCGGTGCACCCTGACCTCGTCCCACACCATTACCACCTCGACCTGGCCCACGACCTCTTGGCAGTTGCTGAGTGCCTCCAGCTGGCTGCACAAATCTGTTACGAACTACCTGAGTCTGAGTAGGCTCTCGAGGGCAATCCTTAAACTGATGGTCTTTGGATCCATATCTCAAAACAACCACCGCTCTCTTCCAAAGATTCACCCGAGTGAAGTTTTCCACAATCCACGCAAGGTCAGAATCGATTGGTAGTAGCCTGGAGCACCCACTGAATCGGTCCTCATTCCCGGGCCTTTTAAAATCCTCTAGCAGGACCTAAATACCCAGAGTCTCTCTTGTTCCTGCCCCTATCCTTGTCTCGATTTTGCCATTCTGAGTGCTTAACTTCCTCAGTTATCTTAGCTTTTTCCACAAGTGTAGCAAAATTCCTCTCCTTCTGTGGGGCTATCAGTACCCGTAACTCATCATGCAATCCATCCTCAAAACGTACGCAGCGTTCATAATCAGTCGGCACTATACCCCGGGCATACCGACTTAGACGCAGGAACTCTGCCTCGTAAATTGCCACAGATCTACTTCCTTGAACCAGATTCAGGAATTCCTTTCTTCGAGCATCTACATAGCTAGCACCGACATATTTTCCCTGGAATGATGTCTTAAAGAAAACCCAGGTAATACGTTTAGCCCGAGTACCTTCCCGAACAGTGAGCCACCACTGATACGCCTCGTCTCTCAGTAATGACACAACCTCTTTCAGTTTCTGCTCAGCTGTGCAATCCAGGTCGTCCATAATCCACTCCACCGCCTCAAGCCAGTACTCCGCTACACTTGGGGCTACACCCGAAATACCCCTAAAAACTTCGGCCCCATTCGATCTGAGTCGCTCAGAGACCGACCCACGAGCTGCTGACCCAGTTCTTGCCCCAGCAACCCTTTCTAGTACCCGTAACATCGCTTGGGACAGAGCGTCGTCCTCTCTCATTCGATCATGTGACCCGGCTTGATCATCGGTGACGCAAAGCGTCCATTTCAGGCATATGTCCCGATGCCTCAGATACAACTCTAGCACCTCGGCCTCTACCACGTCCACGTCTACCGCGTCCACATCCTCTTGTGCTCATGTTTGCTAAGTCGATTTAATCTGATTAAGAGTCTTATGAATCAGTATGCTATTCAATGTTTATTAAACGATGTTTTATGGAATATAGGAAGTAAAGTTGTTTTCGCAAAACATATCCTAAAGTCTCAATCTCTATAGTTTCAGCTTCTAAGCTAAAAGTTCTAGAGTATCTCTATTTTGTGAAGTTTTCATACTACAATCATACCACAATAATCATAAAATGAAAACAAAAACTTACTGACTTAGTGCCGGATATCCGTGGTGCCATACTTCCTCTAAAACATGTATTTATAAATCGAATTTCAAGTAGTTTTTAGAAAACATTTTTGAACCCAAACCACAGCCGAGTTTTACAACCTTGCTCTGATACCATAAAATGTAACACCCCAAACCCGGCCCAAGCGGTATGACCAGATCTGGCATGTCACATGAAGAAAACGAGTAAAGAACTTGTGATTCTTACTAAAGATGTTGCTATTACGTTAAAATTTAAGAAAACAAATTTGATTAGAAATATTTGATAAAAATACTACTAATTTTGAAAGGTTGATCGAAGAATCGATAATCAAACTAGTGATCTTTTAAAACCGTGACTTTTGAAAATATTATTGATAACTTGCAGGAAAAATCCAAGTTAAATTATTTGTACATATTTATTATGAAATCCGTTTGTTGATAAATTTTAAGAAAAACCATTGTTTATGATTTTAGAAAATCCCCGTTTAAATCAATTCATGGAAGATAATAAATATGTCAAACATAAAACAAAATAAAAATCTCAGAGGCAGTATTACAACTTTAAACCCAAAATAGTAAGAGTAACGAAACAAAGCGAAAACGAAATTTACTAAGGTTCGAAAATATTATTTCCAAAGTATGGCCTCCACCGAGTCATCCATGGGCCCAAGTCCTCACTACTGATCATTACCTGCAAGGATTAAGAGAATGGGTTGAGTTACTAGAACTCAGTGTATAATCCCCTTACCGTCGTCCACTGGGTTTGAACCCGCATAGCATAACCTTGGGCCTAAGCCCATTTTACATAGCAGTATGTAAATGAAAAGTATTCAACCCAACCCATCCATCCATCACACCCCCGACCAGCCAATCACACCTGTGGGGATCAAGTCAACCCACCCTGCCGCTCACACCAATTTGCAGTCGAACTGCTATTTATATAATATTTTTATTGTTAAGCCACCGAAATCATATTTGAGCACAATATTAAACAATTTGTGGCAATGCCACCAGGCTACACTGCTCTCCATACAATTTTTCTCCCATCCCATGCAAAATATAAAAAAATGCAACATACATAATAATATAAAATATCGACATAAATATGATAACCATTAATCTAGTGAATCATTTTGGTGAATCGGCCCTTTAAAGAAATTTAATAATTCGGCCCACTAAGGCATTCAAGCAAGTCGGCCCATAGGGGCATTTTGTTAAATCAGCCCATATGGGTATTTTCGTAAGTCGGCCCATAGGGGCATATTCGTAATTCTGTAAATTAACACCGATTTTGACAGATCTTTAGAAATAGTGATGTTTAAGCAAATTACTCGATTCTTTCCATATTACAGTTATTAGATTCGTAAGCAACAACGATCTATTTTTTTTCCAACATGATAGTGGATTCATGAATCTACGAGATTTCGGTGTGAGATTACTCACCTGATTACGGTAAGAACTAAACCTTTTTGATCGTCGGCACCCTTAGTATCGTGAACGACCACAATTTGCCTATTCTCACCGGATGATGGTCTACAACCCGGTGGGAAATCCCGAACTACCGATACCGCCCTACGTTTGAATTTGGGAGTAGAGATTGCAAGTCCACTCCCTATTTGCCCTCCTATCAATTTTCTTTTAATAACGCTACCACTTGCCTCCATTGAAAGAGTCTCGGTTAGAATAATACTATGATGAGAGAATGTAATTGTTTAGGGAGAGGATTTCAGCTTACCACCACTTCCGAAGGAACAACGAGTGGATAAGAATGAGCGATCTAGTCCCTATAATAACTGATTAGTCAAATCCATCGATCCGTTTAGCAACTAACCGAGCAATGAAATAGATCAAAATGAACCGTGACAAAACTCCTTACCTTAACGATGAAGAATCTGATTCCCACCGATTGGACTTATGGCTATGGATGAGTCAAAGGTATAAGATCCGGCTTTCCCACTATAGCACGATTCGATCAAAGAAGAGAGTGGCAACACGAAAGAGAAAGATATAATGAAGAAGAGATTAAGGGTTAAAAGGTTCAGCTATTGGAGAGAAATGAACAAACAAGATTCGGCCACAAGGTAATGTCGATTTAAGAAAAGAGAGAAGGGTTGAAGAAATGGTCAAAAAGAAAAGAAGAGATGGAAGAGAAGTGTTAGAGGGTTTCGGCTAACACCAAGGAAGAATGAACAAAATGGATTGAGTAATACGGCAAAACAAGGGAAAAAAGGTGAACAAATTGCTTGAGTGTTTCGGTAAAACAAAGAGAAAGGATCGGAAAAGAGAGCACCAAAATGTTACAAAGAAAACAAGCCTTTCATGCACAAACTTGCAAAATGACAAAAAGAATTTCAGCTCCCCTTTTCTCCCTACTAAAATCGTGTACCACCTTTACCAAAAAGATGGGTGTTGACCAAAATTCTTTCCCCAAGCTCCTTCCAAAAATTCGGCCAACATGTTCTCCCTTTTTCCACAATTCCTTTACTTCTTTCCTTCTTTTTCCCTTGATTTCCTCCTTACCATTTTCCTTAGTCTTCTTTCCATCATTAGAAAGTCTCCCTTACCTTCTTTAGAACCATGGCCGACACTTTGGAAAAGAAGTACAAAAATTAATCCAAAAAAAAAAATTTGCAATAAGTGGGATTCGAACTCCACCCCTTAAGCCCCTTCATGTGACGCCACACCACTCTGCTACTAGCTCTACTTGTGCTAGCAAAATACACACTTATTTCCTTAAGTCTTGATGCCACTTGGCTTCTCCCCCTTAAGTGCTTAAACACAAAAAATTTTCTAAGGCCCAACTCAACCCCAAGCCTTCTTAGGACCCCCTAAACATACACAATTAACACTCTTAACTAGCCTATCGCATGGTATAATGTAAAACATATAATCTCGAATTTTAGGATGTTACAACCTGCACAGTTAAAAACGGGGTGAGTTTACGAAAACTCAGTATGTAATCCCCTCCTAACTAAAACAGTTAGTAAAACAGACAGAAATCATAATCAGTCTGGGTCGGAGCCCAATTACCGTAACAGAACAATATGTGTGGGTCTAAGCCCAGTACAATTTCACTTGGGTCTCAGCCCTTATCAGAATCAGTTTGGCCTAGCCCTTATCTGAATCAATTCCATATGCATAATGTGTGATGCATGCTAACCCATCCCATCCAACCCTGCACTTGCCTCCGTCCAACCCTGCATTACCTGCGGGGAATAAATCACCCACGCCATCCCTACACTCCCAATGTTAGCACCGGTTACGACACTAACCAAAATCGCAGCAAAGCTGCTAGTATATATATATATATATATATATGGCTCTAAGCCTTCTGTAGCGGTATTATAATTGGCACAAAGCCATCAGTAACTGTATTATGTTTGGCACATAGCCATCAGCGACGGTAATATAATCGGGACACAGCCTTGGGTAAATATGATTGACACAGAGTCATCAATATATATGTTAGGCACATAGCCATGGGTAAACACGATTGGCACAAAGCCATAATCAAGATGGCACAGAGCCATATTTAGGTTGGCATAGAGCCATAATCAGATTACGCGGCTTTAAGCCGTCCGTCGGTCCACAATCGTCTCATGCGACCCGTGCAACCTTAATAGATCAATACTGGATCTACAGTCGTCATGCGACCCGTGCGACCCTATCAGAACTTCCTCCATATCAATGTCCCAACCCCATGCAGTATGTCATGTATGCGAAATGTTATGCCCATAAACAATCATACATACATAGTCACAACAATCAATTACCGTCAAATCAGTCCAATCGTACCTCAAGTGAGTCAATTACCCTCGATGGGCAAAACGATCATTTTACCATTATAAGGGTATTACGGTAATCCTACCCTACAGAGGTATTTCGATAATTCTACCCTAAAGGGGTATTTCACAAATCAGGGGTATTTCAGTAATTTTACAAATCAAGGGTATTTCGGTAATTTTTCAAATTGAGGGTATTTCAGTAATTTCATAAATTGAGGGTATTTCGGTAATTTTACAAATCAGGGGTGTTTCGATAATTTTGCAAATCAGGGGTACTTTGGTAAATTCACAAACTAAGGGTATTTTGGTAATTTTGCAAATCATGGGTATTTCGATAATTTTGCATATCGGGGGTATTTTGGTAATTTTCCAAACTGAGGGTATTTTGATAATTTTGCAAATTAGGGTACTTTGGTAATTTCGCAAACTGAGGGTATTTTCGGTAATTTTCACAAACCGAGGGTACTTCAATATTTTTACAAGTCGAGCGTGTTTCAGTAATTTTGTAAACCAATGGTATTTCAGTAATTTTGTAAACCAAGGGTATTTCTGTAATTTGTAAACTAAGGGTATTTTAGTAATTTTGTAAACCAAGGGTATTTTAGTAATTTTGTAAACCAAGGGTATTTCAGTAATTTTGTAAACCAAGGTATTCTAAACAGAGATAACGATGTGAATGGGCCTAGGGCCCATTCTCGGCCCAAAAGGGCCCACACGCTCGTGTGGCCCATTTAGCCCAAATCTAGCCACAGATATGAGATTCACATAGTCCAGTCCAATATTTACTACACAATCATACAACTTGTCCAATTGGGCACACGAGCCCATTGGCCCCACATGGCCCCTTTCGGCCCATCGTGGCCTAAACAGCCTAAACCCACAAGAACACTCATGATGGCCTCAACTATCGCGTCGAAGCTCCCATACGTGCGCTCGCACGCTCGTGTGGCTACCATCGCCATGTGATCGACATTTCGGCATTTGCCGCTCTACAGCTAGAGTAGTGCGAAATACACACCTGATAGGAATTTGGAGTTAATCCGCGCTCCGAACACTCCTATGCCCAAAAGCCAACCAAGGTATGCTTACTCTCCTCATAGATCGCTCTATTTAAAGCCAGCTTCTCGCCTACTCTCATGCTAGCTTCCCGATGTGGGATCCCTCCATTAATCCTCCAAAACTGTCCCAACTGCAAAATAAATATCCCTTTTTGCTTGCAATGGGATTCGAACCCTTGCCCTCTCCTATGCTCCAGACGCTACATGCCACCACAACACAAGCTCCTTTTGTGACTTAAAACATGCGCAAATATTTATAAAACCTATGTGCCAGTGTCAAGATTCTTATAAGAGCCAAAAATTAAAGATATTCTGCAAGAGCCAAGATTTGAACCCAAGCTACCTTACACCTTTAGTGACGCCACAACCACTAGGCCACATGCTTCCTTGTATCATTTTTTTATCAAAATAATTTAAAAGGCCTACATCCAAGCATCCAGGGTTTTATTCACTTAAAACCAAAATTTTTGCTAGAGCCCAGGTTTAAACCCAGGACTTTTCCAACACTTCTCAGGACCCTTAACCACTTGAGTAGACATTTAATTGTGTTATATCCTTGCACAATTAAATACCTATTTGCAGCCTCCTTACGGACCCATACTCAAGGCCCAATACTTCTAGGCCCAAATTCGGGGCGTTACAGCTTGTGTGAGCAGCACTGTGTAGCTACGTCCTGACTGACAACTTGTGTGAGCAGGCCCGTGAATAGCTCGAAAGCGAGCCTATATGTATTATGAGATATGATGTAGCTTTAGCTACATATATGGAACTTATGTGCAAGATTTCCGAGTATCCGTTAATATTCCGAGTGTTCAACGGGAATGTCAAATTTGTGAAAGGATATGGATATGATGCGAGTTGGTATAGGTATGTACGTAAAACTCATAAGTAATGAGCTCGATATTTGATGAACCCTTGGTAAGGTGGTGATTGAGTAAGTTCTGATTATAAGATTTTAATAACATTCATGCTAATTTTTATCATGTTAATTGTATGTTAAATGTGTGGTTATGATGCTTATTATTTGCATAGGAACTTACTAAGCTATATAGCTTACTCCCCTTTCTTTTCCTTGTCTTATAGTGTTACCAAGCTAGCTCGGGGTTCGGAGATCGTCGGAGATCCATACACACTATCAACAATTATTTTGGTATCAATGAATTCAACATTTTGAGTTATGGCATGTATAAGGGACTTGGTCATTTTGTTGTGTGTCATAATTGATTTGGCCAAATGTGTTGGCTTATGTTGGTTAGAAGTTCATTTTGTATAAGGGCATTTGAAATTGGCTAATATTGGTATAAGTATATTCATATGATGATGCCTTTCATGAATATGGAAACTTGCATGATTTGAGTTGATAAGTTATGTGATGTTTATGTATGATAGATGTTAGCATGTGAATGATGTGTTGATGTCTTGGTTGTGGATGATTTGGTTGTATGTATAAGTCTGAATTGGTGCTATGTTATGTTATGTAGGTGTGTGCATTAAAGGGGCAGAAAATGGCTTGGTAAATAGCCTTATTTTTGTCCACACGGGCGTGTGTCTAGGCCATGTGTGACACACGGCTTGCCCCATGGGCATGTGTTCCGGCCGTGTGTCCATGATCGTGTCCAAACTAACTATGACAACGAATAAGGCAAGCGCACCTATCGTTCGGTAGTATAGCTATGGCAAGACCGGAAATATCGTATCCTCAAGGACCAAGAGTACTAGTATTAACTATCTTTTTATTATCTAGTCTAATAATTAAGGGGATTTATTTTTAATCTAAAATTTACTAACTAATTTAACTACTATGAACGCGACAGAGAGTAAATTGGGAAAATACTTCCGGACAACTTATATGAGATAGGCAATACCTAAGGAAGAATCCGCCTAGACTTCACTTATTACTTTTGATTCATGCGATTTATTCACTTGGCTTAATCCGTAGAAATCCCTAAATTATATTAATACCTCTCTCGAGGCTACTAACAACTGACTCTAGGTTGATTAATTGAAATCTCTTTCTAATTAAAACCTCTATTGTCGCATTAACTCGATCTATGGTTTCCCTTATTAGGTTTGACCCTAATTCGGCAGATTTTCATCGCCCTATCTCTAGGGTTGCGATCAACTCCGCTTAATTGTGTTGATCTACTCTTAGACAGGAGACTTGAATCAATAACCTAAATTATCAAAACAAGAATAAAAACTCACAATTAAGAATAAGCACAAGTATTTATCTCATAAATCAAATAATAATAAGATTCATCTAGGTTTCATCCTCCCTCAGTATTTAGGGGATTTAGTTCATACTAAAAGAGGAAAAACAACAAAACATAAGAAAACCCAAAAACTTCTAAAGAACTTGATGGGAGATCCTCAGTCTTGATGGAGATCCTTCTCCTAAGTTGTTCCCAACGGCTGTCTTGGAGTATTTTCTCCTTCTACTCGGCGTTTATTCAACATCATGTCGAGCTCTCCTTTTAGGTTTCCCCCTAGGGTGTTTATATAGGCTTCGAGACGTGTAACACCCCTTACCCGGGTTCTACGCCGGAACCGGGCCCAAGGCGTTACCGAACTCAAACCACTTGATCGCCAATTAGGCTCATCGTAACTACTCTCTGAAGTCATCTCAACAACCTCATCCTCGACTTACGAGGCCTCACTCATACACACGAGGGCTCTCGAGACTAAACCGGAACTTTTTCCAATCTTAAAAATTTTCTCTTTTGAACAGGGCTCACACGCCCGTGCAAGGTACAACGCGCCCGTGTGAAGTCACACACGCCCATGTTCCCAAACCCGTGCTTAAAAACCCAGCATTCTGCCAATGCCCCACGGCCAAGGCACACGCCCGTGCTTACCACCCGTGGTGCACACTGGCAACTTTAACACGGCCTAGAGTCTAGACACACGCCCGTGTAGCTAGCCCGTGGCCAACACTGATTAATCCCACACGCCCTAGGCACACCCCCGTGTGACTAGTCCGTGGTCTACTCTGACTTCAAATACTAACATGCAGGGGACACACGGCTGAGTCTCACGCCCGTGGGCTGGCCGTGTGTCACACATGGCTTTGACACACGCCCGTGTGTCTATCCACATGGACAAGAACAAAGCTATGTGCCAAGTTCTTTTCACTACTCTAGCATACACAACATATACTCATCTAACACAATCATAATCAACTCAAATTGAAGTGCAATCTCACATAGAAAACTACATCTTTCTTTCATATAATGTAATAGCCAACAACCATGGCATTATACAAAATAAGCTATCTATCTAAAGGCCAACACATCTTAGCCATTTACAACAAAATTCACTAACTTGTCTAGCCCCTATACATGCCATATACAAAACATTGAGTCTCATGTACGAGAGTGTGCTGAGAGTGTGGGCGATCTTCCAATTGGTCCTCGTATCTCGGTTCAACACTTTTACTTTATAAGACAAGGGAAAAGAAAATGAGTAAGCTTTGAGCTTAGTAAGTTTACACATAAACAATTAAGCATCATAGTATAAGCTAAACAACAATTAGCATTATACTACCAAAGGTAATGAACAACTATGCTTACTCTTTCTAACCCTTACCACACTTCCAACACATCATGAGTCACATACTCATAACCATCAAAATGCACCCCTGCATTCAATGTCACATTTACACAATATACAACACATCATTATTTCTCAATAATTCCTCCACACAGCTAATTAACTTAATAATACATCCACACAGCTATTTTACTCAATAATGCCATCACATGGCTAATCCACACAACAAATGTCTCGGTGGTTTCGCACTTAGCACACCACAATCATTTAATAAGGTGGTATCGCACTAGCCTACCACAAAGGTAATCATAGGGGTTTCTCACTTAGCCCACTAAACGATATACCTAACGATAGCATCGCACATAGCCAGCTCATCGTCAATACGCATTAGGATGGTATCGCACTTAGCCTGCCATCTAGCATTATCACTACACATTCACATGTCTACTTACTCAATTAAACATCCATTCACAATTCTACTACATTCATTCTACTTGAACCAAATAGGTTCTCAATCAATCTCGAACAAGTTACACACTAGCTATCATCAATAAATTGTAAGTATGAATGCATTGTTTATGCATAGACTTACCTCGATACTCAAAAGTATTGAGACTTGCAATTTAGTCCACCACCTTGCTTTTTCCTCGGTTTCGATCCGGGCTTTGTCTTTCTTGATCTATAATGAATAAATCAGCTTATTCAATACATACATTGACTAAATTGACCCACATCTCATACTTTAGCAAAATTACTATTTTGCCCCTAAACTTTCTCATATTTACTCTTTAGCTCCAAAGGCTCGTAAAGTGATTTTTATTCAACTTTCTAGTCTTTCATGCTTAGTCGAACCACTTATTCAACTAAAGCTATCATCAATTCTCACTAAAACACACATGTATGACCAAACATAAGATTTTCACAATCAAGTCCCTACATGCATTTTCATGGAAAATCACTTAACAAAAGATGTTTCTACTGCATCAAGCTTTCATAATCTTCCATAAAACAACAAAATACATGCATGTCATACATGACCACATTTTTAAACATCCTTCATACCTCATCAAATAGCTAAAAATAGCTTACTCATGCTACCGGGACTTCAAAAATACAAAGAATATAAAAAATGAGGCTAGATGCACTTACTAGCAAGCTTGAAAAATTTGAAGAACCCTAACAATGGCTCTTGGAATTTTCGGCAGCCTTGGGGAAGAAGATGAATGAATTTTGTCATCTTTTCTCCTATTTTAGTCACTTATTTGTTAAATGACCAAAATGCCGTTTTTGATAAACTTTCTATTTTAACTCATCCATGCCCAATTTTGTCCAAAAATTAGAATTTGGATAAATTTGTATTTAAGGACATCTAATTAATAATCTAAAGCTATTTCACACATATAGCTTCTAGAAACACACATTTTGCAACTTTTGCAATTTAGTCCTTTTGGACAATTCAACCACAATTTCACAAAATTGCTTCATGAAACTTTCACACTTGCATGCATACAAGGCATAAACCTCAAAAACTCATTTATAACCCTCTAATTTGTGGTCTCACACCACCATTCCGACTAGGCCCTAAACCGGGATGTTACAACTCTCCCTCCTTTAGAGATTTTCACCTCCAAAAATCTTACCAGTAAAGAGGTTTGGATGTTGCTCTCTCATAGCTTCTTCCGTTTCCTACGTAGCCTCTTCCACACCATGTTTCTGCCATAACACTTACACTAGTGCTATGTTCTTGTTTCTCAACTGTTTCACTTCTTGAGCCAAGATCTTAATCGGCTCCTCTTCATAAGACATATCCGGTCTTATCTCAATTTCCGTCGAAGGAATCACATGTGAAGGATAGGAGCGATACCGTTGCAACATTGACACATGGAACACATTATGAATCTTTTCCAACTCTACCAAAAGCCAACCGCACGCTCTGTGCCCAATTCTGTCTGTAATCTCATATGGCCCTATGAATCTTGGAATCAATTTCCCTTTTCGTCCAAATCTCATAATCTTCTTCCACGGGGACACTTTCGAAAACACTTTGTCACCCACTTCAAACTCAATTTCTTTTCTTTTCAAATCCGCAGACGACTTACTCGCCGGTCCGGTCCAGCGTGTCTCGAACTATTACGGATTACTTTCACCTTCTCTTCGGTTTCTTTCACTAGATCGACCCCATGGATCCGCTTCTCACTAAGCTAAGTCCAATACAAAGGAGTCGGACACTTCCGACCATACAAAGCCTCATACGGTGCCATCTTTATACTCGACTGATAAATATTGTTATAGGCGAATTCGACCAAAGGTAGATATCTCTCCCAGCTACCTTCGAATTCTAACACACAAAGATCGAAGCATATCTTCCAGAACTTGAATCACTCTTTCAGATCGACCATCGGTTTGTGGATGGAACGCAGCGGTTGAAATTCAATCTGCACTCCATGGCCTCTTGCAACTTCTTCCAAAATCTCGAAGTAAACCTCGGATCTCTATCCGATATAATAGACACAGGTACACCATGCAACCTCACTATCTCTGCCACATACAACTCAGCTAACTTGTCCAGTGAATAATCAACACGTACTGGAATAAAGTGAGCCGACTTCGTCATTCTATCCACAACAACCCACACAACATCTCTTTTTCTTGGAGTCATCGGCAACCCCGTTACAAAATCCATGGTAAACCGATCCCACTTCCATTCGGGTACCATTACTGGCTGAAGCAATCCCGAAGGCACTTGATGCTCAGCCTTCACCTATTGGCAAATCAGACACTTTGTCACAAACTCTGAAATATCTCTTTTCATACCCGTCCACCAATACAACTTCCTCAAGTCGTTGTACATTTTCAATCTTGCCTTGATGTACTAACAAACATCCACCATGGGCCTCATGCAAAACCTTTCGAATCAACTCCTCATCTTTAGGAACACAAATTCTGTCACGATACATCAGACAACCATTCAAACCCACTCGAAAATTAGAATCACTTTCCGATCCGCACTTAGCTATCTTAGCTTGCATCTCACTGTCATACTTCTGAGCCTCACATATCTGTTGAACAAATAGTGGCTTGGCTCTCAACTCTGCCAAAATAGCACCATCGTCAGACAATGCTAAACTCGTGCTCATAACTCTTAGAGCATACAAGGATTTCCTACTCAGGGCATCCGCAACCACATTCGCTTTTCCCGGATGGTAGTCAATGACTAACTCATAGTCTTTCAACAACTCGAGCCACTGTCTCTGTCTCAAATTCAGATCCTTCTGATCCATCAAATATTTCAAACTCTTGTGATCCATAAAGATTCAGCACTTCTCACCATACAAGTAATGTCGCCAAATCTTTAACGCAAAAACAATCGCAGCTAACTCCAAATCATGAGTCGGATAATTCTTCTCGTGCGGTTTTAGCTGTCTCGAGGCGTAAGCGACTACCTTACTCTCTTGCATCAACACACAACCGAGACCATTAAACGATGCATCACTATAAACCACGAACTCCTTCCCTGATTCTGGTTGAACCAAAACTGGTGCCTCAGTCAACAATGTCTTCAGTCTCTCGAAACTATGTTGACATGTCTCCGTCCATTCAAACTTGACATCTGTATGCAAAAACTTCGTCATCGGAGTAGCAATCACGGAGAACTCCTTTACGAAACATCTGTAATATCCTGCTAATCCCAAGAAACTTCTGATTTCAGACACGTTCCTCGGCGATTTCCAATCCACAACAGCCGATATCTTACTCGGGTAAACTTGACACCATCACCTGACACCATGTGTCCTAAGAATCCGACCTCTCAGAGCCAAAACTCACTCTTGCTAAACTTAGCATACAACTGCTTATCTCTCAAAGTTTGCAAGACAATTCTGAAATGCTCTTCATGATCGTTCTCATCCCGAGAATAGATCAATATGTCGTCAATAAAGACAACTACAAACTTGTCCACATACGTTCTGAAAACATGGTTCATCACATCCACAAAAATCGCAGGTGCATTCGTCAAACCAAATGACATAACCAAAAACTCATAATGGCCATACCTTCTCCGAAATGCAGTTTTCAACACATCTTGCTCTTTCACTCTGAGCTGATAATAGCCAGACCTCAAGTCTATCTTGGAGAACACTGTAGCTCCCTTCAGTTGATCAAAAAGATCATCAATCCTTGGTAAAGGATACTTATTCTTCACCGTCAGCTTGTTCAGTTGTCTATAGTCTATACACAACCTCATAGACCCATCTTTCTTCTTCACGAATAATACCGGAGCACCCCACAGTGAGTAGCTCGGTCTTGCAAAACCCTTATCTGTCAACTCTTGCAACTGAACCTTCAGTTCTTTCAACTCTACAGGTGCCATTCTATATGAAGCAATTGAAATAAGTGCCGTTCCCGGAACCAACTCAATTCCAAACTCGACCTTTCTCACTGGAGGTAATCTAGGTAACTCTTCCTGAAATACATCTGGATACTCACATACCACTGGCACTGTTTCAAACTCTACTCCAACCTCTCGAGTGTTCAACACAAAAGCAAGATAGGACTCACATCCTTTTCTCAAACATTTCTCAGTCACTAGGGAAGAGATCATCACTGGTAGACTATTCGGTCCACCTGATTCGACCCGAACCACATCTCCCCTCTCACATTTCAATTCAATAAACTTACTACCACAGTTCACTAAGACACTATGGGTAGTCAACCAATCCATGCCTAGGATTAAATCAAACTCATCAAACGACAACAACATAAGGTTTGCCGGAAAATAATGATTCTCAATCAATAAAGGAAAATTCTTACACACTCTGTCCACTAACACATGCTTTCCTAACAGGTTTGACACCTTAACCACTATGTCCGTAGACTCAACAGTCATACTCAAACTAGATGCTAATTTCATGAAAATATAAGAATGAGTAGACCCTGGATCTATTAAAGCAATAACAAAGGTGTCAAAGAGAGAAAAAGTACCCGTTATCACATCAGGGGAGGATGCTTCTTCGCGAGCGCGAATAGCATACGTCCTTGCAGGTTCCCGACCCTCTGGTCTCATAGCAGAATCTTTGGGCGCACCTCTACCACTATTCTCGCCTCTCGGGTTCCTTGGTGGTCTACCCCTTATAGACATATCACTAGGTCTCATTTCTTGCTTCTCTTCCTTATCATCCCTCTCGGGATAGTTATGGATAAAGTGGTCAGGGGAACCGCACTTATAACATTTTTGACTATTTCCCCAACACTCTCCGGTGTGATATCTACCACAACTTGGACACTCTAGTTTGCTCTTCGTATTGCCCACACTTTCCATTGAGGGGGATTGGACTCTCGAACCCGAACGAGTATTGCCCAAGTCTCGATGCGAATAACCCATTGGTGCCGTCGTCCGAGGATTCACTTCCTTGGATCTTTTCGAATGGGCTTGGTATGACTTGCCCATCGGTCTCTTTCTAGCATCTCAGGCTTCACTCACAACCCTCCTCCTTTCTGAACTCAGCTCTTCGGCCTTACTTGCCCTTTCAACCAATACCACAAATTCTTTCAACTCCAAAATGCCCACTAGGAGTTTGATGTCCTCATTCAGCCCATCTTCGAACCTCTTACACAAGATGGTCTCAGTCGACACACACTCTTGAGCGTATTTGCTAAGCCTAACAAACTCACGCTCATACTCTGCTACTAACATCCTTCCTTGCTTCAACTCAAGGAATTCCTTCCTTTTCCGATCAGTAAATCGCTGGCTTATATACTTCTTCCAAAACTCTTCCAGAAAGAAGTCCCACGTCACCCGCTCTCTCGGGACTACCAACGTTAGTGTTTTCCACCAATGGTATGCCGAATCTCTCAGCAAGGATACGACTCACTTCAAGCTCTCCTCAGGCGTACATGAGAGTTCATCGAACACCATAATCGAGTTCTCCAACCAGAACTCCGCCCTCTCTGGGTCATCATCTACCTTAGCTCTAAACTCCTCAGCCCCGTGCTTCCTAATCTTATCCACTGGAGGGTTTCGATATCCTCACTACATCCATACCTTGAGGAGCCACTGGATTTGGCTGAGGTATAGGAGGAGGAGGTGGAGGAGGTTGAGCATTAGGGTTCGCTCGAACATAATCCGAGTACCAATTGCTCATCATCTGGAGAAAGGCTTCTCGTGCCTCTTCCCCTTGACCCCTAACCTCGGGTCCACTTTGAACAGGCACGGTTCCTTGCGCAGGAGCCGGCGCATTACTAGCTGCTTCATCAGCAGTCGATGGATCGGAATCCATATACTATATAAAACAAGATTTAAAATCATCAGAAACCACCACACTATCATTGTACACTTATGGCATGTATAGCTAGACACTTACACCCGTTACCGTAGTCCTAGAACCGACTAAACCATAGCTCTGATACCACTAAATGTAACACCCCTTACCCGGGTTCTACGCCAAAATCGGGCCTGAGGCGTTACCGAACTCAAACAACTTGATCGCCACTTAAGCTCGTCGTAACTACTCTCTGAAGTCATCTAAACAACCTCTTTCTTGACTTACGAGGCCTCACTCATACACAATAGGGCTCTCGAGACTAAACTGAAACTTTTCTAATATTAAAAATTTTCTCTTTTGAATAGGGCTCACACGCCCATGTTCCAAAATCGTGCTTAAAAACCCAGCATTCTGCCAATGCCCCACTGCCAAGGCACACGCCCGTGCTCACCACCTGTGGTGCACACTGACTACTTTAACATAGCCTACAGTCTAGACACACGCCCTAGCCCGTGGCCAACACTGATTAATCCCACACGCCCTAGGCATACGCCCGTGTGACTAGTCCATGGTCTATTCTGACTTCAAATACTAACATGCAGGGGACACACGGCTGAGTCACACGCCCGTGGGCTGGCCATGTGTCACACATGGCCTAGACACACGCCCGTGTGTCTATCCACATGAGCAAGGACAAAGCTATGTGCCAAGTTCTTTTCACCCCTCTAGCATACACAACATATACTCATCTAACACAATCATAATCAACTCAAATTGAAGTGCAATCTCAGATAGAAAACTACATCTTTGTTTCATATAATGTAATAGCCAACAACCATGGCATTATACAAAATAAGCTATCCATATAAAGGCCAATACATCTTAGCCATTTACAACAAAATTCACTAACTTGTCTAGCCCCTATACATGCCATATACAAAATATTGAGTCTCATGTACCAGAGTGTGCTGACAGTGTGGGCGATCTTCCAATTGATCCTCGTATCTCGGTTCAAAACTTTTACTTTATAAGACAAGGGAAAAGAAAAGGAGTAAGCTTTGAGCTTTGTAAGTTTACACATAAACAATTAAGCATCATAGTATAAGCTAAACAACAATTAGCATTATACTACCAAAGGTAATGAAAAACTATGCTTACTCTTTCTAACCCTTACCACACTTCCAACACATCATGAGTCACATACACATAACCATCGAAATGCACCCCTGCATTCAATGTCACATTTACACAATATACAACACATCATTATTTCTCAATAATTCATCCACACAGATAATTAACTTAATAATACATCCACACAACTATTTTACTCAATAATGCCATCACATGGCTAATCCACACAGCAAATGTCTCGGTGGTTTCGCACTTAGCACACTACAATCATTTAATAAGGTGGTATCGCACTTAGCCTACCACAAAGGTAATCATAGGGGTTTCTCACTTAGCCCACTAAATGATATACCTAACGATAGCATCGCACATAGCCAGCTCATCGTCAATATGCATTAGGATGGTATCGTACTTAGCCTGCCATCTAGCATTATCACTACACATTCACATGTCTACTTACTCAATTAAACATCCATTCACAATTCTACTACATTCATTCTACTTGAACCACATAAGTTCTCAATCAATCTCGAACAAGCTACACACTAGCTATCATCAACAAATTGTAAGTATGAATGCATTGTTTATGCATAGACTTACCTCGATACTCAAAAGTATTGAGATTGCAATTTAGTCCCCCACCTTACTTTTGCCTCGGTTTTGATCCGGGCTTCGTCTTTCTTGATCTATAATGAATAAATCAGCTTATTTAATACATACATTGACTAAATTGACCCACATCTCATACTTTAGCAAAATTACTATTTTGCCCCTAAACTTTCTCATATTTACACTTTAGCCCCAAAGGCTCGTAAAGTGATTTTTATTCAACTTTCTAGTCATTCATGCTTAGTCGAACCACTTATCAACTAAAGCTATCATCAATTCTCACTAAAACACACATGTATGACCAAACTTAAGATTTTCACAATCAAGTCCCTACATGCATTTTCATGGAAAATCACTTAACAAAAGATGTTTCTACTACATCAAGCTTTCATAATCTTCCATAAAACAACAAAATACATGCATGTCATACATGACCACATTTTTGAACATCCTTCATAGCTCATCAAATAGCTAAAAATAGCTTACTCATGCTATCGGGACTTCAAAAATACAAAGAATATAAAAAACGAGGCTAGATGCACTAGGGGTGAGCAAAACTCGATTCGACTCAAAAAAATCGAAAATAAATTCGAATTTCGAGTTAAACGAATCGAGTTATTCGAGTTAATCGAGTTATTCGAGTCAACTTGATTTTTTTTTGAATTTCAAGTTCGAATCGAGTTGAGTTTTCGAATTCGAATAACTCGAATAATTCAAATAATTCGAATATCAAACTATAATATTTTACATTTTTACCCCAAACTCCAAACCTTTTTACTTTTCCTCAAAACTTTTACTCCTTCCCATTTTCCCCCAAAACTTTTACTCCCTCCCATCCCAACCCCCAATCTACCCAAAATCCATTTCCCACCAAAATTTTACTCTCTCATTTACTTTTTCTCAAAATTTTACTCCCAAAACCCTCAAAACTTTTTATTTTCCCTTAAAATTTTTACTCCTCCCACTTTTCCCCTAAAACTTTTACTCCTTCCCATCTCACCTCCCATCTACCCCAAACCCATCTCCCTCCAATTTTTTTAATATTTTCCCTTCAAAATTTTACTCCCCACTGTTTACTTTCCTCAAACTTTTATTCTCTAAAACTTTTTATTTTTCCCCTAAACTTTTACTTCTCACCCTTTACTCTCAAATAAAAATCAAAATTATCCAAAAAAATCACTAAACATAAATAGTAATAATTTTATTTATATCTACTATTTATATTATTAAATTAAATTTCACATTTTATATTATTTATATTATTGAATTATTTAGTCATATTGAATATTTATATTAAAATTGAATTATTAATTATGCCATAAAATATTCGTGTTAAAATTTTATATTGGTATCAATTTCACATTTTATCTTTAAAATAACTTTCATTAAAAATCACATTTTTACATTTAATATATTTTTAATTCCAAAATACATAGTGACAAGAATCTGAAGATAATTGAATCAACTAAGCAAGCAAAGAAGCTAACCCGTATATAAAAGATTAATAAATAAATTATATGGTGATGAAAGTTAATAAAAAATTTGGTTAAGGTGGACAAATTTTATTACGATGGGTGACAATGGTTACAAGGACCCAAAATGATTTTTTAAAATTTAACTCGAACAAATATATTCGATTCGATTTGATTCGATTCGAATTCCATCTCACTCGACTCGATTCGAGAAAATTTCAAATCAAATTAGGATGATAAAATATGATTCGTCAACTCGATTAACTCAAATTTTTTATTCGATTCGATTCGATTCGATCGAACGCTCACCCCTAAGATGCACTTACTAGCAAGCTTGAAAATTTTGAAGAACCCTAACAATGGCTCTTGGAATTTTCGGCAGCCTTGGGGAAGAAGATGAATGAATTTTGTCATCTTTTCTCCTATTTTAATCACTTATTTGTTAAATGACCAAAATGCCATTTTTGATAAACTTTCTATTTTAACTCATCCATGCCCAATTTTGTCCAAAAATTAGAATTTGGATAAATTGCTATTTAAGGACCTCTAATTAATAATCTAAAGCTATTTCACACATATAGCTTCTAGAAACACACATTTTGCAACTTTTTCAATTTAGTCCTTTTGGACAATTCAACCACAATTACACAAAATTGCTTCATGAAACTTTCACACCAGCATGCATACAAGGCATAAACCTCAAAAACTCATTTATAACCCTCAGATTTGTGGTCTCGCACCACCATTCCGACTAGGCCCTAAACCGGGATGTTACAAGACGCCTTTCTTGGCCCACAAGTATCCTATTCCGAATGAAACTCATCTTGATTTCAGCAGGGACACGCCCGTGTGACACACCTGTGGTAGACTCCCTTGGCCGTGGTTGATCCTGCTCGCCACACACGGCCGTGTGATATGCCCATGGTCGATAGTCCAGGCCGTGTCTCGGTTGTTGCTCGAAACACACGGCTGTGGGTGATAGCCCAGGCCGTGTGAGTCTCTAATGTAGGCCCATTTTGTCCCATTTTGGCCCGTTTCTCGTTCCTTTCGACTTCCTAAGCTCTCCTGAGTATAAAACATGAAATTAAGAGATTAGGAGCATCGAATTCATCAAATCTAATGAATATTCATTCAAAATTGAGCCATGCATGGGGTTAAAATATGTGTAAATTATGGTTTATCAGTCCCCTGCACCTTAATTTTGAAAAACAGAATGTCCAGACTATAGCACACGGGCAGAGACACGAGCATGTGTCTTGGCCATGTGAAACCTGCACTTAATTCAAATTAAATTAAATAAACACACGGTCTAGCACACGGGCGTGTGGCACAAGTCAGAGAGCACCCTAATCAAACACGGTCTGAAGCACGGGCGTGTCCCAGGGTCACATGGGCGTGTCCCTTGGACCACACGGGCGTGTGAGCCTTGGAGTTAGCAAAAAATTTCAATGTTTTGTAAAAAATTCTTGAGTTCCCGGTTTAGTCTCAAACCACTTCCAATGCATGTTTTGGGCATCGTAGGCTCGTATTAGGGACTTTATGATTGAATATGGATGGTTTGAATTTGGACACAAATTTTATGATTCGATTTGCATTAATATTTGTGTTGTATGTCTGGCAATGCCTCGTATGCTGTTTCGGCGTTGAATACGGGTAAGGGGTGTTACACAACCCTGCTTGCTGCGAACTCTGTTCCTCTAAGCGCGGTCTCGTGTTTTCTTTACAGACAATATATTACACTGCTTGGCAATTTGCTGATCGGACTGCATAAACCCAATTCCTATTCTTATGGGAAACTTAATTTTCATATAGAAGGTAGCAATCACCATTTTGGCCATTCTCATTATTGGTCGTCCGAAGATGGAGATGTATTCCATTGGGTGATCAACTACGAAAAACTGCTCATACTTAGTTGTTGTGTGCTTGCTGTCACCCAACATTACTAGAAGAGTGATACATCCTTTAACTTCAACAGGATGGTTTTTGAAGCCATACAATGTACTAGCCTTGGAAAAAGCCTGCTCTTTTAATCTTATATTTTGATAAACTTCCCAGGTCAAATTCTCAACTACACTTCACTACCCACAAGTATTCTCTTAAGCTCGAAGCCAGTAATCGCTCTAGAAGCAACCATTGAATCATCTCCCTCTTCATCACACACTAGTTCATCCTCGTTATTAAATTCAATGTTTTATTTCCCTTATTGACACAATCTTTTAGGTACATTAACTAACATTACACTCCTCAGGTGAGCCTCCCTCTTCACACTAGAGATTGTCCAATCCTCATTTGTGCCCACAATTACATGTATAGTACCTCTTACATTTTTCTTTCCCTTGTCCTCAGTATACAAACTTTGGCCTTACTGAGTGGTATTTCGAGCCATAAATTCGATGAGCTTACCATTTCTTATCGCTTCTTCAATAGCATCCTTTAAAGAGAAACAATATTCAATTCTGTGCCCCTTATCACCATGGAAAGCACACCTATCCCTCGACTCTGTCCGTCTTGCATTGTGCCTCATAGGGGAAGGAGTAGGTAGGATACCATGGCTTTCCACCTAATTTAGAATATAAGTACGAGTAGCATTCAGGGGTGTATAAACTTCAAACCTACATTTGGGGATATACCTCCTGTGCGCTCTGGTTGGGCTCCTTGAGATGCCTTAGGTGACTCATTTTATGGTTATGCTCTTTGTTGTCTCTCATTTTGTACCCACAAAGATTGATGAGGTGGCCCCTTTCTATTACGAGCCTCGTCTCTTCTTCTAAACTGTCTATCATCCCTTTAGAACGTGCCACGTGCTGCTCTTTTTATCTCCTCTACTTCTGTGAACTTATGGGCCCTTTCATACAAATTCACCAGACTTTGAGGCTTATTTTCGGTGAAGGAATATTGTACATGCTCATTCTGTACTCCCATAAAAAAAGCATTAACAACCTACCGATCCTCAAGGTTCTTTGTGTTCAGTGTTGTCGCGTGGAAATGTTTCACATAGTCTTGTAAAGACTCTCCTTCCCTCTGCTTCACAGACATCAAACCCATGGGAGTGCTCATAAGTGTCCTATGTGCTCTGACCTATCCCAAAAACATCTGACCCAACAGATAAAAACTTCAAATATACTCATGGGGGAAAGACAAGTACCAATCTTTTTCCAAACACATTCATGTAGTCATTATACTGCATAAGATGAGCTCACAGGTCCCTCCATCCTTCAAACATGTCCTTCGGGACCTTAAAATCAGCTGGTAAACCTACTGCTACGACTTTTGCAGCCAAAGAATTACTGGAGCAAAAAATTCAATCCATGTCCCAAGACTCAGGATGTAAATCCCTCACATCTAGTAACAATGCATCCATCTCACTCTACCATTCTCTTACAAGCACGCCTGGACCTTCCTCCAGTATGGTTACATTATCATGAAAATCAGAATCGTCAGGTTACACCTTTCTCCTGAGCACATCATTTTGCTTCAAGAGTTCCTGATAAAATGTTTCCCGTTGCTCAAGCCTCACATTCTACAAGGCCATTTGATCCTTCATCTGCTCTTGGAGAGCTAAAAACTGTTGCAATGACGCTTCTTGACCAGAGGAAAACGATAACCATAGCTAGAAGGAAGGTTTAGGTCTAATGAGTTCGAAGCTCCTATGTGAGTTATGTTACCCAAATTTTTCAGTTGGTCAACAAACCAACTGGAAAACAAATCTGCCTGTAACACCCCTTACTCGTATTCAACACCGAAACAAGGCACGAGGCATTATCGGACCTACCACACAAACATTCCCAAAATTTCAAGATATAAAAGTTGCGTCCAAATTAAAACCATCCACTTTCAATCATAAAGTCCCTAATATGAGCCTACGAGGCCCAAAACATCCATTAGAAGTGGTTCGGGACTAAACCGAGAACTCAGGAAAATTTTAAAAAACTTAGAAAATTTTTGCTAACTGTTGGGCTCACACGCCCATGTGGTCCAAGGGATACGCCCGTGTGACCCTGGAACACGTCGGTGCTTCAGACCGTGTTCAATTTAGAGAGCTCTCTAACTTGTGCCACACGGCCGTGCCACAAGCCCGTGTACTAGGCCATGTGCTTATTTAATTTAATTCGAATTAAGTGAAGGTTTCACACAGCCAAGACACATGTCCGTGTTCTAGGCCGTGTAGCACACACGTCTAAGACACACGCCCGTGTCTCTGTCCGTATGCTAAATTCTGGACATTCTGTTTTGCAGCAATTAAGGTGCAGGGGACACACGGCCGATACATACGCCCATGAGGTAAGCCGTGTGTCACACACGACCTAGACACACGCCCGTGTGGACAAAACAAGGCTATTTACCAAGCCATTTGCCACCCCTTTAATGCACACACCTACATAACATAATATAGCACTAATTCAAGCTTATACATACAACCAAATCATCCACAAGCAAGACATCAACACATCATTCATATGCTAACATTTATCATACATAAACATTACATAACTTATCAACTCAAATCATGTAATTCTCCTCATTCATGAAAGGCATCATCAAATGAACTTACTTATACAAATATTACCCAATTTCAAATGGCCTTATACAAAATGAACTTCTAACCAACATAGGCCAACACATTTGGCCAAATCAATTATGACACATAACAAAATGACCAAGTCCCCTGTACATGCCATAATTCAAAATGTTGAATTCATTGATACCAAAATAATTGTTGATAGTGTGTATGGATCTCCGACGATCTCCGAATCCCGAGCTAGCTTGGTGATACTATAAGTCAAGGAAAAGAAAGGGGAGTAAGCTATATAGGGTAGTAAGTTCCTATGCAAATAATAAGCATCATAACCACACATTTTACATACAATTTACATGATAAAATTAGCATGAATGTTATTATAATCTTATGATCATAACTTACTCAATCACCACCTTACCAAGGGTTCATCACATATCAAGCTCATTACTTATGAGTTTTACGTACATACCTGTACCAACTCGCTTCATAGCCATATCATTTCACAACTTTGACATTCCCGTTGAACACTCAGAATATTAACGGATACTCGAAAATCTTGCCCATAAGTGCCATATATGTAGCTAAAGCTACCTCATATCTCATAAAATATATAGGCTCGCTTTCGAGCTATTCACGGGACTGCTCACACAAGATGTCAGTCAGGATGTAGATACAAGTGCTGCTCACACAAGCTGTCAGGTATCCGCAACACATGCCGGACTACCCAGCCACTGGTAGGACGTACAAGACCAGCACCCGAATCACATAATTACACATACACATGGGTTCCTAGTGACATGTCACTCGTATCCTATTCTATTTTTAAGGTTCAACTTGGATTTCTCGTTTGTCGAAACTTTGTCAAATACGTCCAAAGAATCAATCACAATTCATACAATATTAAGGCATTTAAAAACATAAATATAACAATGCATTATTTACATACGAACTTACCTCAGTACAAAATAGTAGAATTGGACCTAATCGTTAAACACTTTGTTTTCCCTCGATCTAGGTCCGAACCTCATTTTTCTTGATCTATAATAACAAACTTAACTCATTTAATACGCACATTATTCAATTTAGCAAAAAAATCACATTATGGAAAAATTACATTTTTGCCCCTAAACTTTTGACATTTTACATTTTAGTCCCTGGGGTCGTAAAATGAAATATAGTCAATTTCTTCAATACCCAAGCCTAGACGAACCATTTTCATACTCATAACAGCCCACATTTTTTCATTAAATCACACTTCTTCTACATATTTTACAACTTTTACAAATAGGTCATTTTAGGCATTTTCATCAAAAATCATTTCGTAAATGTTGTTTATCTAACATCAAACATACATTTTCTACCATTAAACATAAAAATATACAAGTATCTAACATTGGTAAAATTTTAGACCTTGACATCTTTTCAAATTAGTCCTTGAAATAGCTAGATTAGGTTGCAAGGATCTCAAAAACATAAAAATCATGAAAAACGGGGCAAGAATGGACTTACAATCGAGCTTGGAAGATGAACAAACCCTAGCTATGTCTTCTCCTTCTGAATTTTAGCCATGGGGGACTAAATTGATGAAGATGACTTTTATTTAGTTATTTTGGCTTTATTTACTAGATTACCAAAATGCACTTCACCTAAACTTGGAAATTTTTCACTAACTATGCCCATTTTTTGTCCATACTAAGGCATAATGGTCTAATTACCATCTAAGGACCTCTAATTTAAAATTTCATATCAATTAGACACCTTTAGCTTCTAGAACACACATTTTGCACCTTTTGCAATTTAGATGTTTTAACTAAATTAAGTGCCCAAACGTCAAAATTTTCGGACGAAATTTTCACGAAATCATTCCATAAAAATGTAGACCATAAAAATATAATAAAAATAAATTTTACTGCGTCAAATCCGTGGTCCCGAAACCACTGTTCCGACTAGGCTCAAAGTTAGTCTATTAAAAATCTCGCCCCTTTAGGGATTTTCGTCCTCGAAAATCTTACCAGAAAAGAGGTTTGGGAACTATTTTCTCATAGCTTCCTCAGGTTCCCACGTAGCCTCTTCGACCCCATGTCGTTGCCATAAAACTTTCACTCGAGCTATACTTTTATTTCTTAACTGTTTGACTTCTCGAGCCAAAATCTTTATCGGTTCCTCACCATACGTCATATCCGGTCGAATCTCAATCTCTGTTGGAGAAATCACATGTGAAGGATCAGAACGGTATCGTCGCAACATCGACACATGAAACACATTATGGATCCTTTCCAGCTTTGTCGGTAAAGCTAACCGATATACGACTGGCCCTATTCTTTCAATAACCTCATACGACCCAATGAAACGTGGACTCAACTTGCCTTTACGGCCAAATCTTAGGATCTTCTTCCACGGATATACTTTATCACCAACTTGACATTCAATTTCTTTTCTTTTCAAATCCGCGTATGATTTCTATCTATCCGAAGCTGCTTTCAAACAATCACGAATTACTTTCACTTTTTCTTCGGTTTCTCTAACCAAATCAACCCCGTGAATCTGTCTCTCACTGAGCTTGGTCCAGTACAACGGAGTTCGACACTTGCGGCCATACAATGCCTCATACTGTGTCATCTTAATACTCGACTGAAAACTATTGTTTTAAGCAAATTCAACTAAAGGTAGATATTTTTCCCAACTACCTTCGAACTCTAATACACAACAGCGAAGCATATCTTCGAGTACCTGAATCATTCTCTCAGATTGACCATCGGTTTACGGATGAAAAGCGGTACTAAAGTTTAACTTTGTACCCAAAGTTTCTTGTAACTTCTTCAAATATCTCGACGTAAACCTCGGATCTCTATCCGAAATAATAGAAATAGGCATCCCATGCAATCTAACAATCTCGGCAATGTACAATTCAGCTAGCTTATCAAGTGAATAGTCGGTACATACCGAAATAAAATGAGCCGATTTCATCAATCTATCAACCACAACCCATACGGCATCTTTCTTTTTCAGAGTCAAAGGCAAACCCATTACGAAATCCATTGTAATCCTGTCCCATTTCCATTCGGATACCATCACTAGCTAAAGTAAACCCGAAGGTAATTGGTGTTCGGCTTTTACTTGTTGGCAAATCAAACATCTATAGACAAACTCTGAAATATCTCATTTCATACCCGACCACCAATACAATTTCTTCAAATCATTATACATTTTCGTCCTGCCCGGATTAACAGACATACAACCACTGTGTGCTTCATGAAGAATTTTTTAAATAAGCTCAACATCTCTCGGTACACAAATCCTACCTCGAAACATCAATCAATCATCAACATCAATTTGTAAATCTGAATCACTAGCCGATTCGCACTGAATTCTCTTAGCTTGAAGTTATTCGTCACACTTCTGAGCTTCATAAATTTGCTGAAGAAATAACGGTCTAGCTCTCAACTCAGCTAAAACCAAACCATCATCGGATAAAGTCAACCTCATATTCATAGCTCTCAAGGCAAACAAGGACTTTCTGCTTAAAGCGTCTGTGACTACATTCGCCTTTCCGGGATGGTAGTCAATTACCAACTCATAATCCTTTAGCAACTCGAGCCATCTTCGTTGTCGTAAATTCAAATCCTTTTGAGTCATCAAATACTTTAAACTCTTATGATCCGAAAAGACATGACATTTCCCACCATACAAGTGATATCTCCAAATCTTCAAAGTGAACACTATGGCTGCCAATTCTAGATTGTGCGTCGGATAATTCTTCTCATGCGGTTTCAACTATCTCAAGGCATAGGCTATCACTTTGCCCTCTGACATCAATACACATCCTAATCCATTTGGTGACGCATCGCTATAAATCACGAACTCCTTTCCCGGTTCAGGTTGCACTAAAACCGGTGCCTCAATCAATAATGCATTCAACTTCTCAAAACTTTGCTGACATTTTTCTGACCAATCAAACTTAACTTCTTTTTGCAACAACTTGGTCATAGGAGTAGTAATCATCGAAAATCCTTTGAAAAAAATGTCGATAATAACCGGCTAAGCCCAAAAAGCTTCTAACCTCGGATACATTCCTCAGTGGTTTCCACTAAACAATTGCTGAAATCTTACTCGGATCAACCCGAATACCATTTCCAGAAACAGTATGTCCAAAAAATCCGACTTCTCGAAGCCAAAACTCACTTTTACTAAATTTAGCAAATAATTTCTTATCTCTCAAAGTCTGCAATACAGTTCTTAAGTGCTCGACATGCTCAGTCTCATCCCGAGAATAAATCAAAATGTCATCGATGAACACAACCACAAACTTATCCCAATACGGTCAGAAAATTTGATTCATCAAATACATAAAAACAGCAGGAGCATTAGTTAATCCAAAAGGCATAACAAGAAATTCATAATTCCCGTACCTTGTCCTGAAAGCAGTTTTCGGCACATCCGACTCTTTAACTCTCAACTGATAGTAGCCAAATCTCAATTCAATATTCGAGAATACCGTTGCTCCTTTCAACTGATCAAACAAGTCATCATTCCTCGGCAAAGGATACTTGTTCTTTATAGTCACCTTGTTGAGCTGTCGATAATCGATACAAAGTCTCATGGATTCGTCTTTATTCTTTACAAAAAACATTGGAGCACCCTAGAGAGAAAAAACTCAGTCTCGTAAAACCCTTATATGTTGACTCTTGCAACTGAGCTTCCAATTCTTTCAATTCAGTCGGAGCCATCCTATACGGAGCAATCAATATCGGTGACGTCCCGTCTAACAGCCCGATTTTGGGTCTAGTTGAAACAGTGGTTTCAGGACCACAAATCTGACGTAGTAACGTTTATTTTTATTACATTTCTATGGTCTACAATTTTACGAAATGATTTTGTGAAAATTTCGTTCGAAAATTTTGACGTTTGGGCACTTAATTTAGTAAAAAGGACTAAATTGTAAAAAGTGCAAAAGTTGAGTTATACATGCTAGAGGTGTCTAATTGCTATGAAATTTTAAATTAGAGGTCCTTAGTTGGTAATTAGACTGTAACATCCCAAACCCGATCTAATCGTTACGACCAGATCTGGTATGTCACAGGGAAAAAGGTTATAAGGAAATTTGGAAATTTTGATGGAAACCGTAAGTTTGAAACTCTTTGTTTTAGGTGATGTTTTGAAATCAGGGGTTTGTAACTTAAAAAAAATTTCAGGTTGGATTAATCGCTCATTTGCTATTTTTGCTAGCACTTGTGAGAAAACCGATATTCAAGTTACAGTTGTTTAGAACACTTCTTTTTAACAAATATGTTTAAGTCGTAAATTAATGTCTTATCAAAGCGAAGTAATTACGTAAAACCAAATAACAATTTAGAAGGCCTTATTACATCAATTAAAAACCCAAATTTAAAACGTCTTGGAAAGAAACTAAGTTTACTGAAAAATATCAAGCTATGGCCTCCTCGAGTCCCCTCGGCTCCCAAGTCCACGTCTCACTGATCACCTGCAAGATTAAGCAGAGGGGGTGAGTCATCGAGACTCAGTGTGTAAGTCCCCCTCAAGTCACATAAATGGCTCCAAGCCCACAAACACATAATGGGCCTTAGCCCACTCAAAATAGCATGTACAGATATGGATGCAATGTACCCGGCCCAAGCCTAGATTTTCCATCCTCTACACACCACCCGTACCAACCGATCACTCCGTGGGGATTTCTACAATCAACCCTCCATCCGCTACACTCCATTTTTGGCACCTAGCCACTGGTGACATAGTCACAAGATATCATATGTGGGGCCAACCCACTTGTGGTACCAAACCACTAGCGACAATCCCGAATGATCATATATGTGGGGCTAACCTACTGTGGTACAAAACCACTGGGACGAGTCACGAATCATACATTTATGTGGTACCAAACAACTGGTGGTTCCAAACCACTGATACTTAGCCACGAGTCAAGAATGTGGGGCCAACCCACGTGTGGTACCAAACCACTAGTGACAGTCTTACACTTCCCCTTTCACATCAAATCCAACCCATGCATACAAGTGTCAAATTAATGCAACATGCTATCAAGTGCATAATATCATTATGGCATACATTCATCAGCGCATCCATAACCAACTAGGTACTTACCTGATAATTCGGCCATGCCCATAGTGGCATAACACTTGTTCATCTAGCAGTTTCGCCTTTTCAGCCCCAAAGAATTAATAACACATAATAATATTAAAGTGTGTAAATATTACACACCTGGTTACACGCAGCACTATGCTATCTATGTCAACACTATCGCTTTTGGAAACTACTGCTATCTGCCTCCTCTTTTGCTCAGAAGCCGGCCCACAACCTGGTGGCCAATCTCGAACAGCAGACACCGCGCGCTTCTTGAACTTAGGGGCTGGGACTAAGGGTCCAACCCCTCCTTTCGCTTGGCTGACATTTGAGTCCATGAACAGAACCTTGGTCACTAGACCGGATTAACACAGTGAAATCGAACAAAAAAGGAATAACACTCAAGACTAAGGGTCCTTACCTAGATCAACAAATCTCAGAGATTAAGAAGGTTTGAATCTTGCACCGCTCGAGTACTTGAATCGACTAGAACCGATTGTCCCTTTAAACACTCCAGACGCAGACCAAAAGCCAGAAGAACGCGAAGACAAAGCCCCCTACAATCGGCCAAGAGTTAAAGAATATGATTACTACCTTCTACGCAAACATGAGAAGAGATGATTGAACCGAAAGAAAACACTTACCCCAAACACTAGAGAAACCGATTGGGAGTGGAGGAAAATAGGTAACAAACAATCCAAAAATGTCGGGTTGTTCTCGCTCTTGAAAAGAAAGAGATGGAGAAGAAAGGTGCTATCTACCAAGAGAGATTCGGCTAAGGTGTTCGAAAGAAAAGAGAAGAGAATGACAGAGTTTCGGCAAAAGGTGTGGCTTCAGAGGGTTTCGGCTTTGATGTTAATGGCGAAGAAAATAAACAAAAGTGATGAGTGAAAGGCAATGTAGGTTTCGGCCAAGCACAAAAGAAGAAGAAAATGAGAAGAGGATTAGAAGGTGTTTTGGTTTTGGTATTTTGAGAGAAAAGAAAAATGCACCAAGTGGTATGAGGGTGTTTCAGTTTTGACAAAAGAAAAGAACAAAAGAATGCTCTTGGTCCTTTCTAGCTAGACGAAAATGCTCAACACTCCCTCTAATGCTATCATTTAACATTCGGCCACCCCCCTAACCTCACTAAACCGAGCACACACACTCACACACCCCACATTCGTCCAAACTCTCTCCCTCTCTCCCAATCCCACGATTCTCTCCACCGATCACTTTCCACTCTCCATTCAAACCTGTTGACCGATTCCTTCTCCTTGAATTGCTCTTTTCCCTTCATTCAAATGTGTTGACCCATTCAACACTCATCCACCAGAGTCCAAGCTGAAAGCAACTCTCCCCCACCTTGGCGTCAAAAAGAAATCCTAAAAAGGGAATCCACGCAGCTCAAACCTGCTCCCTGCCAGCTTCCCTGAGGCGTCACCTTCCTGAGCTTTAAGTGGCGCCTCCTTGCCACTTTACTAAAGAGCTTCTTGAGTCTAAACATACAACCAACCACCTTTAAGTCCTATCTCATTTAGCTCTCCCTTAAAGTGCCCAAAAAGCAAATTTTTACTAAGGCTCGGGCTTACCCCTAAGTCATTCCTGGACCCTAAAGTACCCTAAACTAGCATGACAAACATAGCATTCAGACCCAAACACATAAAATGCAAAGGCCCTAATTTAGGATGTTACAGTTCTACCCCTCTTAAAATAATTTCGGCCTCAAAATTACCTGGTCAAAAGAGATGAGGGTATTGCTGTCGCATTGATTCCTCGGATTCCCACGTAGCTTCCTTGGAACCGTGATTACGCCATAGAACTTTAACCAATGGAACTGTCTTTCTTCGTAATACTTTGACATCCCAATCCAAAATTCGAACTGGTTCTTTCTCAAAGGATAGTTCAGGCCTCACTTCGATCTCCTCCACTGACACCACGTGAGATGGATCCGAATGATAACGTCTTAGCATCGACACGTGAAACACATCGTGAATCTGATTTAACTCTGCAGGTAACTCGAGTTGATAGGCTACTGGTCCCACACGCTTCACTATCCGATAAGGCCCGATAAACCTAGGGCTTAGCTTGGCCTTTCGTCCAAACCTAAGCACTTTCTTCCACGGCGTCACCTTCAAGAATACCTGGTCCCCTACTTCAATTTCTATGTCCTTACGCCTTAGGTCTGCATAGGACTTCTGTCTGTCCGAAGCTTCCTTCATCCGAGCCCTAATTAGCTCAACCTTGTCCTCCGTTTCAGCGACCAATTTTGGACCCAACATCTGACGTTCACCCAACTCCGTCCAACAAGTAGAAGTGCGACACTTCCGACCATACAATGCCTCACACGGTGCCATCTGGATACTCGATTGGTAGCTATTATTGCACGTGAATTCCGCCAATGGTAAGAACTCTTCCCAACTACCTCTGAAGTCCATGACATAGCCTCTCAACATATCCTCTAAGATTTGGATTACCCTCTCTGACTGTCCGTCCGTCCCACTACGGATGAAATGCTGTACTGAAATCTAACTTTGTACCCAATGCTTGATGAAACGCCTTCCAAAATCTTGACGTAAATCTAGGGTCTCTGTCCGAGATAGTCGACACTGGCACCCCATGCAACCTTACAATCTCTGCTATATATAATTTATCCAACTTTTGAAGAGAGTATTCCACTCGTACTGGTATGAAATGAGCAGACTTCGTCAAACGATCAACCACTACCCAAATCAAATCCTTTTTAGTAGGTGTAAGGGGAAGCCCACTAACGAAATCCATTGTGATCCTTTCCCACTTCCATGCGGAATCTTCACCGGTATGTAACAAACCCAAGGCAAGCGATGTTCTGCTTTCACTGTTGACACGTCAAACACTTACTCACATATTCGGTTACTTCTCGCTTGAGACCCGACCACCAAAACTGTCCTCGCAAATCCTGATACATCTTACTTCCTCCAGGATGCATAGCGTATAGACTGCTATGCACTTCCTGCAAAATTCTATGCCTCAACTCTGAATCCTTCGGCATGCAAATCTTTCCCCGGAAACACAGAACTCCCTCACTACTCATATTACAATTCTCTAACCCATCATTCTAAACTTGAAGTAGTCGTGCATTCAAGACATCATGCAACAACTACTTCTCCTTTATCTGACTTATCCACGTCGGTTGCACCTGCAGCTCAGCTAACAGACTCCCATCATCATACAGGCTAAGATGTGCAAACATCGCCTTTAGATCCGAGATTACCCTACGACTTAATGCATCTGCCACCACGTTAGCTTTACCCGGATGGAATTCGATCGAACAATCATAATCCTTTAACAACTCCACCCATCGCCTCTGCCTCAAATTCAATTCTTTTTGAGAGAGAAGGTACTTAAGACTCTTGTGATCCTTATAGATGATAGATTTCTCCCCATACAGATAGTGTCTCCAGATTTTCAGAGCAAAAACCACCGCCGCCAACGCCAAGTCATGCGTGGGATAGTTTAAATCATGTCGTCTTAACTGTCGAGACGCATACGCAACAACCTTCCCGTCTTGCATCAACACACACCCTAATCCTGTGTGTGAAGCATCACAGTAAACCACGAACTCCTTCCCAGCCTCTGGCTTAATCAACACCAGAGCTTCCGTCAGAATCCTCTTTAGCTTCTCAAAACTTTCCTGCTACTTGTCAGACCAAACAAACGAAACCCCTTTCCTTAACAACTTGGTTAATGAAGCCGCAATCAAAGAGAATCCCTCAACGAATCTTCTATAATACCCAGCTAAACCAAGAAAACTCCTAATTTCTGCCGCAGACATAGGTGGCTTCCAATCCAGCACAGCTTCGACCTTCCGAGGGTCAACCCTAATCCCCTCAGCATACACAACATGACCCAAAAAGGTAACTTCCTTTAGCCAAAACTCACACTTACTGAATTTGGCGAACAGCTACTTTTCCCTCAGAATTTGTAAGACCACACGAAGATGCAAGTCATGCTCTTCGTTCGATCTGGAATAGACCAAAATATCATCTATGAATACTACGACGAATCGGTCCAGATAGGGTTGGAAAACCCGGTTCATCATGTCCATAAACGCTGCTAGTGCATTGGTTAGACCAAATGGCATCACCAGAAATTCATAGTGGCCATAGCGAGTTCGAAATGCCGTCTTATGAATGTCCGCCTCCTTGACCTTAAGCTGATGATAACCTGACCGCAAATCTATCTTGAAAAGACCGAAGCCCTTTCGCTTGATCGAACAAGTCGTCAATCCTCAGCGTGGTACTTATTCTTGATGGTCAACTTGTTCAACTGACGGTAGTCAATGCACATACGCATTGATCCGTCCTTCTTCTTGACGAATAACACCGGTGCTCCCCAAGGTGATACACTCGGTCGGATAAAACCTCGATCCAATAGTTCCTGAATCTGAGCCTTTAATTCTACCAACTCCTTGGGTGCCATCCTATATGGGGCAATCGAAACAGGCGCTGTCCCCGGATAAAGGTCAATACCAAATTCCACCTCTCGATTCAGAGGCAATCCTGGAAGCTCTTTCGAAAAAACATCGAGAAATTCCTTCACTGTTCTAACATCCCCCACAGACAAATCCTTGCCCTCCAAGGCACAAACCAGCGCTATGAATGCCTCACAACCCTTCTTCACCATTCGCTCCGCCTTTAAAGCAGATATTACGTTAGATAGGTAGTTCCTTCTCTCACCTATTACCACCACCTCTTCATCCTCGAGAGTTCTCAATACCTTGCGCTTGGCAGCACAATCCAAATTTGCTCGATACTTCCCTAGCCAATCCATGCCTAAAATCAGGTCAAACTCTCCGAACGGTAGTTCCATCAGATTAGCCAGAAAAACCATCCGTTGAACTTCCAAAGGTACATCCCTATAAAGTCTATTCACCACTACCGATTGTCCTAGCGGGCTAACTACAACCATCTCCCTAAAGGCAATCTCAAAGTCTATTCTTAAAGTTCCAGATATCCCACTAGCAACATATGAATGTGTTGATCCTATATCAATTAATGCAGTATAAGGCAACCCATAAATAAGAAACATACCGGTTATGACGTCCGGTGCATCTCCCTCTTTTCGACGTCTGGCTGCATAGACCAGCCTAGGTCTCCTTGCATCACTGCTCCCAGCACCTCTGCCTGGTGCTCCACGTCCACGACCGGCCCGTTACCCCTCGACCGGGACCTCGACCTCTCGGTGGTTGCTGTCCACCTCTATCTGACTGAACATAACCCTGACCCATTGGTTGCGCTCTGCCTTTCTCCTGTGGATAGTTCCTTATTCGATGCTCCGTAGACCCACACTTGAAACAACCTCTACTACCAACCCAACACTCACCAAAATGAAATTTATCACATCGAGCACACCTCGGAGGTCGACTATCAACAGTAGGTCTCCCCACACGGTTCGGACCCTCAACCCTAGGCCTCTTCTGAAACCGCCCAACTGATCCTGACGAACAAAAATTCCTCTTGTTTCTATTTCTCTCCTAATTCTACTTTTCGGACCGCTTCACCTCCTCGGCTATCTTAGCCTTTTCCACAAGAACAGAAAATTCCCTCTCTCGCTGTGGAGCTATCAGCACACGCAGATCATCTCTCAACCCATCTTCGAACCGAACACAGCGCTCGTGATCCGTGGCCATAATACCCCGGGCATAATGACTTAGACGTAAGAATTCTGCCTCATACTCAGATACCGACTTACTTCCCTGAACCAGATTTAAAAATGCCTTACGCTGTGCATCCACATAACTTGATCCGATGTACTTCCCCTGGAATGCCATCTTAAAGAAATCCCAGGTGATATGCTCAGCCACCGTACCATCCCTAACCGTGAGCCACCACTGATACGCCTCGTCTCGCAGAAGAGACACTACCCCTTTCAACTTCTCATCTATCGTTAAGTCTAGATCATCCATTATGCGCTCACTTGCTTCTAACCAATATTCAGCTATATTAGGGGCTACGCCTGAAACACCCCTAAACATCTCCGCTCCATTGGCTCGAGTCGCTACGGTTTCTGATTTACGGGCCTCGATTACTCATGCTTGCCCTCGCAACTCTCTCCAAAACCCGTAACATTGCCTGAGACACCGCATCATCCCCGCCTGTTTGGTCTTGAAATTCTGCTTCCACTGCTGGCGGTACTGGCATCTCACTACCTGACCCATGACCAGATCCAATTGGTTCCGATACAGCAATCCGCTTCTCTCGCGACCGCGTACACTCGCCCATGACCTCGAGTGCTCATGACTAACGTTAAGTGATTAATCTAGTTAAAGGTTTTATGAGTTAATTAATTCTTTCACTTTTTTTAACACCGAGCAATTTTATGAAAAAAATAGTTTTAGAGAGTAATTTTCGCAAAACACATCAAAGTTTCAGTCCCTATAGTCTGATTCTTCTAGAACAAACAACCATATTTACTCACAGTAGCAATCATTGCATGCATACATTATCAGTAATTGTTAGAACACTTACCTGGGTGGATCGGGTGCCGACGGACTCGGATGCCATGTTCCAATCAAAATATTCCTTTCTAAAATCATTTAAACCAACTTAATAGAGCATTAATGAATCCATTTTCACCGCCCGAGTTTTGCAACTGGGCTCTGATACCAAAATTATAACATCCCAACCCTAGTCTAATCGTTACGACCAGATCTGGTATGTCACAGGAAAAATGTTATAAGGAAGTTTTGAAATTTTGATGGAAACCGTAAGTTTGAAACTCTTTGTTTGAGGTGATGTTTTGAAAATAGGGTTTTGTAACTTAATAAAAATTTCAGGCTGGATTAATCGCTCATTTTCTATTTTTGCTAGCACTTGTGAGAAAACCGATATTCAGGTTACAGTTGTTTAGAACACTTCTTTTTAACAAATATGTTTAAGTCGTAAATTAATGTCGTATCAAAGCAAAGTACTTACGTAAAACCAAATAACAATTTAGAAGGCCTTATTACATCAATTAAAAACCCAAATTTAAAACATCTTGGAAAGAAACTAAGTTTACAGAAAAATATCAAGCTATGGCCTCCTCGAGTCCCCTCGGCTCCCAAGTCCACGTCTCACTGATAACCTGCAAGATTAAGCAGAGGGGGTGAGTCATCGAGACTCAGTGTGTAAGTCCCCCTTAAGTCACATAAATGGCTCCAAGCCCATAAACACATATTGGGCCTTAGCCCACTCAAAATAGCATGTACAGATATAGATGCAATATACCCGGCCCAAGCCTAGATTTTCCATCCTCTACACACCACCCGTACCAACCGATCACTCCGTGGGGATTTCTACAATCAACCCTCCATTTGTAGCACCTAGCCACTGGTGACATAGTCACAAGATATCATATGTGGGGCCAACCCACTTGTGGTACCAAACCACTAGTGACAATCCCGAATAATCATATATGTGGGGCCAACCCACTGTGGTACCAAACCACTGGGACGAGTCACGAATCATACATTTATGTGGTACCAAACCACTGGTGGTTCCAAACCACTGAGACTTAGTCACGAGTCAAGAATGTGGGGCCAACCCACGTGTGGTACCAAACCACTAGTGACAGATCTTTACTTCCCTTTCACATCAAATCCAACCCATGCATACAAGTGTCAAATGAATGCAACATGCTGTCAAGTGCACAATATCATTATGGCATACATTCATCAGCGCATCCATAACCAACTAGGTACTTACCTGGTATTTCGGCCATGCCCATAGTGGCATAACGCTTGTTCATCTAGCTGTTTCGGCTTTTTAGCCCCAAAGAATTAATAACACATAATAATATTAAAGTGTGTAAATATTACACACCTGGTTACACGCAGCACTATGCTATCTATGTCAACACTATCGCTTTCGAAAACTACTGCTATATGCCTTCTATTATGCTCAGAAGCCGACCCATAACCTGGTGGCCAATCTCGAACAGCAGACACCGCACGCTTCTTGAACTTAGGGGCTGGGACTACGGGTCAAACCCCTCCTTTCGCTTGGCTGACATTTGAGTCCATGAACAGAACCTTGGTCACTAGACCGGATTAACACAGTGAAATCGAACAAAAAGGGAATAACACTCAAGACTAAGGGTCCTTACCTAGATCAACAAATCCTAGAGATTAAGAAGGTTTGAATCCTGCACCGCTCGAGTACCTGAATCGACTAGAACCGATTGTCCCTTTAAACACTCCAAACGCAGACCAAAAGCCAGAATAACGCGAAGACAAAGCCCCCTACAATCGGCCAAGAGTTAAAGAATATGATTACTGCCTTCGACACGCATACACGTGGAGAAATGATTGAACCAAAAAGAAAACACTTACCCCAAACACTAGAGAAACTGATTGGGAGTGGAGGAAAATAGGTAACAACAATCCACAAATGTCGAAGTTGTTCTGCTCTTAAAAAGAAAGAGATGGAGAAGAAAGGTGCTATCTACCAAGAGAGATTCGGCTAAGGTGTTCGAAAGAAAAGAGAAAAGAATGACAGAGTTTCGGCAAAAGGTGTGGCTTCAGAGGTTTTCGACTTTGATGTTAATGGCGAAGAAAATAAACAAAAGTGATGAGTGTAAGGCAATGTAGGTTTCGACCAAGCACAAAAGAAGAAGAAAATGAGAAGAGGATTAGAAGGTGTTTTGGTTTTGGTATTTTGAGAGAAAAGAAAAATGCACCAAGTGGTATGAGGGTGTTTCGATTTTGACAAAAGAAAAGAACAAAAGAATGCTCTTGGTCCTTTCTAGCTAGCCGAAAATGCTCAACACTCCCTCTAATGCTATCATTTAACATTCGGCCACCCCCTAACCTCACTAAACCGAGCACACACACTCACACACCCCACATTCAGCCAAACTCTCTCCCTCTCTCCCAATCCCATGATTCTCTCCACTGATCACTCTCCACACTCCATTCAAACCTGTTGACCGATTCATTCTCCTTGAATTGCTCTCTTCCCTTCATTCAAATGTGTTGACCCATTCAACACTCATCCACCGAGTCCAAGCTGAAAGCAACTCTCCCCACCTTGGCGTCAAAAGAAATCCCCAAAGGGAATCCACGCACTCGAACACGCTCCTGCCCGCCTTCCCTGAGCGTCACCTTCCTAAGCTTTAAGTGGCGCCTCCTTGCCACTTTACTAAAGCTCTTCTTGAGTCTAAACATACAACCAACCACCCTTAAGTCCTATCCCATTCAGCTCTCCCTTAAAGTGCCCAAAAAGTAAATTTTTACTAAGGCTCCGACTTACCCCTAAGTCATTCCTGGACCCTAAAGTACCCTAAACTAGCATGAAAAACATAGCATTCACACCCAAACGCATAAAATGCAAAGGCCCTAATTTAGGATGTTACATAGACCATTGGATAAATTAGTGGAAAAAAATAAACATGGTGAGATAAAATTTCAAAGTTTTAAGTGAAGGGCATTTTTGTCATTTGGTAATTAAATGAATTAAAAAGCAAAATCAAGCCAAAATCCTTGTCCATCTTCCTCACCATAGCCAAAAATTTTAAGGTCACCATAGTTAGGGTTTGTTCAACTTCCAAGCTTGATTGTAAGTACATCCTAGCCCCGTTTTTAATGCTCTTTACATTTTTGAAGTCGTTATCATCCGATCTATCTATTTCTACCATTAATTTGAGTTATGGTTGATGTCTAGGGTTTGAAACATGTTATAAATGAATGTGTTTTGATGTTTAATGATAGATTATACAAGTTTAATGTTAGATAAACAACTTTTACTAAGTGATTTTTCATGAAAATACCTAAAAAGTACCTATTTGTAAAAAGTTGTAAAATGGGGAGTAAAAATCTCTTTTAATGAAAAATGTGGGCTGTTATAAGCATGAAAGAGGTTCTTCTAGGCTTGGGTCTTGAAGAAATCGAATAAATTTCATTTTACAAGCCTAGGACTAATTTGTAAAAATGTTAAAGTTTAGGGGCAAAAATGTAATTTTACCATAATGTAATTTTTAGACTGAATTGAGAAATGTTGATAATAAATGATTTAAATTTTCTATTATATATAAAGAGAAACGAGGTTTGAACCTAGATCAAGGGAAAAACAAGGTGTTTGACGAATAGGTCCCATTTCTACTATTTTTGTACCGAGGTAAGTTCGTATGTAAATAATGCATTGTTTTATTTATGTTTTAAATGCTTTAATATTGTATGAATTATGATTGACTCCTTGGATGTAATCAATAAATTTTGACAAGTGAGAAAATCCCGGTTGAACCTTAGAAATAGGTAGGGTACGAATGTCATGACATTAGGGTTATTTGAGATTACATGTAAGACCATATCTGGGATATGGCATCGATATGAGACTTCGTGTAAGACCATAGTTGGGCTATTGGCATCGATAAGAGATCCCATGTAAGACCATATCTGGGATATGGCATTGGTATAGTATTATGTGTACGAGATTCCCGAGTATCCTTTAGTGTTCTAAATGGTTCAACAGGAAATTCAACGAGTATGTCAAAGTTGTGAAAGGTTATAATTATGTTGCGAGTTGGTACAGGTACGTACGTGAAACTCATTTACTAATGAGCTCGATATGTGATGAATCCCTTGGTAAGGTTATGAATGAGTAAGTTATTATTAGAATATATTGATAATATAAATGCCAAGTTCATCATGTTTATTTGTACGATACATGAGTGGTTATAATACTTATTATTTGCATAGGAACTTACTAAGCTATATAGCTTACTCCCCTTTTTTTTCCCTTGTCTTATAGTGTCACCAAGCCAGCTTGGGGATCGGAAACTATCGAAGATCCATTCACACTATCAACTTAATATTTTGGGTACCATTTATTTTAATATTTTGAGTTATGGCATGTATAGGGACTTGGTCATTTTGTTATGTGTCATAATTAATTTAGCCAAATGTGTTGGCTTATGTTGGTTGATAATTCATTTTGTAAATGGCCATTGAAATTGGCTAATATTGGTTTAAGTATATATATATGCATATGATGATGCTTTTCATGGATGTGGGAAATTGCATGATTTAAGTTGAGATATATGTGATGTTTGTATATGATAAATGATAGCATGTGAATGGCGTGTTGAGGCCTTAGTTGTGGCTGATTTGGTTGATGGTATATGCTTGTAATGGCTCTATGTTTGTTGTGTAGGTTTGTGAAGGGAAGGGTGACAAAATGGCTTGGCAAATAGCCTTATTTGTGTCCACATTGGTAGACACACGAGCATGTGTCTAGGCCATGTGTGACACACGGCTTGCCCCATGGGTGTGTGTTCCGGCCGTGTGTCCCTTGCACCTTAATTATTGGAAAATAGAATGCTCAGTATCGAACACACGGGCAGAGACACGGGCATGTGTCTTAGCCGTGTGGACGGCACGGCCTCTAACACGGGCGTGTGCCCTGGCCGTGTGAAGTTTGCACCTATTTTATGAAAAATTATGAAAATTCAATCGACCACACGGCCTAGTACACGGGCGTGTGGCACGACTGTGTGGCACAAGTCATAGAGCTCCCTATTTGAACACGGCCTGTAGCACGGGTGTGTCTAAGGGTCACACGGGCGTGTCCCTTGGACCACACGGGCATGTGACCCCTGTTTTAATGAAAAAAATTATAACTGTAGTGTGATTTTCTAAAGTTCTCGGTTTAGTCCCGAACTACTTCCAATGTATGTTTTGGGCCTCGTAGGCTCGTTTTAGGGATGATATGAATGTATCTGAAAAGTTTTCAATTTGGATGGAAATTACGTCTTGGTTTTGTATGTTTGTTTGTGTTTAAGTCCAGTAATGCCTTGTACCCTGTTCCGGCATCGAATATGGGTAAGGGTGTTACATTTTATGGTACTAGAGCTACGGTTTAGTCGATTCTCGCACTAATGTAGTGTGTGTAAGAGTCTAGCTATACATGCCATAAATGAACTGTGATAGTGTGATGAATCTTGACAATTTTAAATTGTATTTTCATATAGTAAACGAATCCCAATCGAGCTGAGGCTGATGAAGTTGAAAGTAATGCGCCAGCCCCCGCCCAAGGGGTAGCGCCGTCTGATAGTAGACCTCTTACGATTAGTCAGGGAGAAGGGGGTAGGGAAGCCTTTCTCTATATGATGAATGAGTGGTATACGAAATTTGTTCGAACAAATTTGTATGCCCAACCTCCTCCATTGTAACAGTCCAATTTATACCCTAGTCGAAACAGTGGTTTTGATACCATAAATCCGAGTCCGAGTAATATTTTAATAGTATTTTTTGTGTCTCTGATAAGTGATTATGCATGTGCTAAAGTTTTGTAAATTAATTTGTCCGTCTGTGTGTTTAATTTGACAAAAGGATTGAATTGCATTAAATGTGAAATTTGCATGTTATATGTTAAAGCACTTAATTGTTGATGGCTTTTTAAGGTGGAGGCCTTATGAGGCAATTTAACCATTTTAGAGATAGTGGATGGTAGAATGACATAATAACCTTAATATCAATTTGTCTTATATGACTAATAGATGGGGCAAATTGGTAAGTTGGCATTAATATGATTATTAAATAAAAGAAACATAAGAAAGATGAATGTTATCATCTTTGAGTGCCGAAAGTTTTAAGAAAAGAGAAAGAAAATATCTAAGCTAGGTTTCAGCTATTAAAGTCTTTGATTCAAGGTATGTTTGATTTCGATTTTTGATAATTTCTATGTTTTTGTAATCGTTGCTTTGTGCTCTACAAAACCCATGCTAAAATTTTGTGAATTGATGATGTGTATAAAATGTTCCATTGATGAAATGGTGAGCTTTGTGATGAGTATTGGTGTTAAGTGAAAGATATATGTTTAATGAACATACTTTGTTCTTGAAATTTTAATGAATTTAGCTAATTAGGGCTAAATTGAGAAAATAGTAATTTGAAGGACTAAATTGCAAATTTGATGGAAACTATGGGCTTGTATGAGATGTATGAACATTCGGGTAAGCATGAGTATGTGATGATTTTGTGAATTTGATGTTTTGAGAAAAATGGACTAAATTGATAAATTGTGCAAATGTGAGAGTTAAATTGCAAATAGCCCTAATTATGTGTCCTTGGATTGAATTGGATGAGTTAGTGAATAAAAGAATTAATTCTAAATATGTTTAGATCAAGAACCGAAGAAAATGGACTTAGACCGAGGGAAGGTGAAAGTAACCGAGTAGCCATTTCTATTTCCGATAAATCGAATCCGAGGTAAGTTATATTGCAAATAAATGTAATTGTATTGAGTTAAGCATATTCACATGCCTATTATCGATATTACATCCTTATGTGTTGTAATGCAAATGATTTTCGAGATAAGATCGACTTAGTGACAATGTCCGAGAAGTCTCGTACGAACCTAGGAATATATAGGTATCTGTTCTATTTTTATCATATAAGACCACGTCCGGGACATTGGCGTTGGTTTGACATTCGTGTAAGGCCACGTCTGGGACGTTGGCATCAATATTATCTTATCGTGTAAGACCACGTCTGGGACGTTGGCATTGATATGAGCTTCTCGTGTAAGACCATGTCTGGGACGTTGGCATCGATATTATCTTTTTGTGTAAGACCATGTGTGGGACATCGGCATCATATTGATTCGTATAAGACCCTGTCTGGGATAGTGGCACCGTTATCTAAGTACACGTAAGACCTCGTCTGGGACGTTGGCATTGTACAGCTATTCTGAGCTTTCTGAGTATCCTATTAGGTTCCTATCGGTTCAACGGGCAATTCTGTGATACGAATGGTTAAGTGAATGATATATCCGTTTTAGGTACGTTGATTTATAAACTAAGTGTGTATATAAGGTAAATACCTATGTGATCTTACTATGATGATTATGTATATTTGAATAACATTATGATATACGAAAGTGAGCATGAATGAGCTATGTTTATATAAGACTTTTGAATTGATGAATGTGACAAATATGGCCAAGTACATGGATCAAAGCATATATGTGATAGTTTGTTAAGTCATTAAGAAGTGCCAATGTACCTATGTATATATATGCCTTTCATACTAAGTTTGTTTATATTATGACTTACTAAGCTTTTGGAAAGCTTACTCTGTGTGTGTGTTTTCTCTGATTTATAGGTCGTTAAAGCTACTAAAGGCTCGGGACCGTCAAGGATCGTCATCACACTACTAAACTCATTTTTGGTACACTTTGGATATGTATATAGCTTGATATGGCATGTATAGGCTAGTATTTGATATGAGTTTGTTATATGAACTTAGCCATGTGATTTAGTTAGCTATGGGTTGAGAATTTGCTTGAATGTATGTGATATATGAAGTATGTTTTTGGCATGATTAGTTGATGCATGAAATGGTCAAGTTTTGATTAAGCAAAGGAATGAATTATGATTGTGATGAGATGAGTTTTAGCCTTGTAATTTGGATGGTTATTTTGGTATGATTTTGGTTATCAAATATGCTTGAGATGTCTTGATGATTTTTACTAGTAGGTATGACCCATTGGGTGACATTTTGGCCTTGCAAATGGTCTATAATGTCACACTGTTGTAACACTGCAGCGTGCCTAGTGACCGTGGGGCTAAGTCGTGCTAGCCTAATAGCACACGGCCAAGACACACGGGCATGTGTAGTAGCCGTGTGAGAAAGTCAGTATATGGCCTATGAGTACACGGCCTTAGCACACGGGTGCTGGATGGCCGTGGGTGTAAAGTCAGATTCGACCACGGCCAAGGCACACGTGCGTGCTGGGGGGCCGTGGATGTGAAGTCAGATTCGACCACGGCCAAGGCACATGGGCATGCTTGGTGGCTGTGGATGTGAGGTCAGATTCAACCACGGGGAGGACACACGGGGGTGTCCAGTAGTCGTGGGAAGCACACGGCCTGTCTACACGGGCGTGTAACCCCTGTATCTTTGAAAAGTTTCAAATTTCAGAGAATGTTTGTATGTGTTTCGGTTTAGTCCCGACCCTGTTTCTAAGCATGCTTAAGGTCTCGATGACCTACTTAAGGGACACTATGATTGAAATAGATGAACGGTTGTATGGAATTTTCTGTAAATGTTTCCGATCTTTCTGGTAATGCCTTTAACCTTAGTTTGGTGATGGATACGGGTTAGGGGTGTTACATTTGGTTTGTATCAGAGCTACGATTTAGTCGATTCTCAAACTAACGTAGTTTGTCAGAGTCTAGCTATACATGCCATATTTCTTAATTGTGATAGTGTGATGAATCCTGACGTATAAATGTGATTTCTGTATAGTAATGGATCCTGAAAGAGCCGTAGCTGACGACATAGAAAGTAATGCGCCTGCTCCCGCGCAAGGGACAGTGCCCTCTGATCCGAGACCGGCTACTAGCGGTCAAGGGGAAGAAGCTAAACAAGCTTTCTTCCAGATGATGAGTGAATGGTTCACTCAATTCGTAAAGAATAACCCGACTGTTTCACAACCCCCACCCCCTGTTAATCACCCTCAGACATCTGTTATGCCTCCGACTATGAATCTGAACTTGTTAAACAAACCTCCGGTTGACAAAATCTGTAAGTATGGGGCTGAAGAGTTCGGGGCTACTAATGATGATAATGCTGAAAAGGTCAAATTCTGGTTAGAAAATACTATTCGGGTATTTGACAAAATGTCTCTGACTCTGGATGAATGCATAAAATGTGTTGTATCTTTGCTTCGAGATGCGGCTTATCAGTGGTGGAAAACTCTGATATCTATTATTTCGAAAGAACGGGTGACATGGGATTTCTTTCAGATCGAGTTTCGAAAGAAATATATCAGTGAGAGATTCGTTGATCAGAAATGAAAGGAATTTATGGAATTGAAACAAGGCCGTATGACTGTGGCGGAATATGAACGAGAGTTTATCAGACTGAGTCAATATGCTCGTGAATGTGTATCATCTGAAGCAATAATGTGCAAAAGGTTTGAAGATGGGCTTAATGAAGACATCCGTTTACTAGTCGGGATTTTAGAGATAAAAGAGTTTGTTGTACTCATTGATCAAGCGTGCAAAGCTGAAGCACTCGGGAAAGACAAAAAGAAAGCTGAGTCAGAAGCCCGAGAAGTGAGAAAGAGATTTCAGAGTAGATCATTTCAGTCTGCTTCAAAGAAATTTAGAGATGATCAAAGTCGTTCGAGAGGTAATATGGGATATTCAGATAGGAATCGAGATAGATCACAAATGAGTTTCAAAGCTCTAGCAAATTCAATGACAAGTGTTGGAAATGTACGATCCGAGAAACCAGAGTGTAAGCATTATGGGAAAAGACATCCGAGAAGTTGTAGAATGAATGACAAAGCTTGCTTCAGATGTGGATCACTTGATCATTTTATCCGTGATTGCCCTGAGTCTTTCGAGCCTGAAAATGTTAAAAATTTGAGATCTGATAATGCACCTGTGAGAGGTAAAACTTCGAAGAATGTAAGGAATGTCAGTGGTAGTCAGAGAACTATGAGAGAGACTATTTTGAGATCCGAAGCTAGAGCGCCTGCCAGAGCGTATGCTATTCGAGCTCGTGAGGAAGCTTCTTCACCAGATGTTATAACGGGTACTTTTACACTTTATGATACTTCCGTGATTGCATTGATAGACCCTGGTTCTACGCATTTGTATATATGCATGAATTTAGTGTTCAGTAAGACTTTGCCTGTAGAGTCTACTGAGTTTGTTGTAAAAGTATTGAACCCCTTAGGTAAAAGTGTCATTGTTGACAAAATATGTAAGAAGTGCCCGTTAATGTTCCGAGATATCTGCTTCTCTACTGATCTGATGCTTTTGCCATTTGATGAGTTTGATATCGTTTTGGGTATGGACTGGTTGTTTTCGCATGATGCTATTGTGAACTGTAAAAGAAAGACTATTGATTTGAGATGTCCGAATGATGAAATTGTACGGATTGAATCTAATGTTTTGAATGGTTTTTCTGCTGTGATATCTTTATTGAAAGCTCAAAGTTATGTGAAAAAGGGTTATGAGGCATATTTTGCTTATGTGATTGATTCGAAAGTGTTTGAGAAGAAAGTCGAATCAGTGTCTATTGTCTGTGAGTTTTCTGATGTATTCCCTGAAGAATTACCGGGTTTGCCTCCTATTTGTGAAGTTGAGTTTGGTATTGAGTTGTTACCTAGTACTACACCTATATCGATAGCTCCGTATAGAATGGCACCATGAGTTGAAAGAGTTAAAGTCACGATTGCAAGAATTGACCGATAGAGGGTTTGCTAGACCGAGTTTCTCGCTTGGGGGGTGCTCTGTTGCTTTTGTGAAAAAGAAAGATGGCACGATGAGAATGTGCATCAATTATCGTCAGTTGAATAAAGTGACCATAAAGAACAAATATCCGTTGCCCAGGATTGACAATTTGTTTGATCAGTTAAAAGGAGCTACTGTGTTTTCAAAGATAGATCCGAGATCGGGTTACTATCGATCGAGTGAAAGATTCAGGATATACCAAAACCGCTTTAAGCGAGGTATGGGCATTATGAGTTTTTAGTTATGCCATTTGGACTAACAAATGCTCCTATTTGTTTTATGGATTTGATGAACGAATTTTTAGACCGTATCTAGATCGATTTGTTGTTGTATTCATTGATGACATTCGATTTATTCACGTGATGAGACCAACATCTTTGAGCATCCGAGAATTTTGTTGCAAACTCGAGAGAAAGCAATTGTATGCGAAATTCAGCAAATGTGAATTCTGGTTACATGAGGTTAGTTTTCTGGGGCATATTGTGTTAGCTTCTGGGATTCGAGTTGATCCGAGCAAGATTTCTGCTATTCTGGATTGGAAACCCTCGAAGAACGTATCTGAAGTCCGTAGCTTTCTGGGCCTAGCTGGTTATTTCCGCAGATTTGTAAAAGGCTTTTCGACGATAGCTACTCCATTAACTAGATTGCTTCAGAAGAATGTTATATTTGAATGGTCGGATAAATGTCAGAGAAGTTTTGATCAATTGAAAACTCTATTAACGGAAGCTCCAGTATTAGTACAACCAGAATCGGGTAAAGAATTTGTGATATATAGTGATGCTTCGTTGAATGGTCTGGGATGTGTATTGATGCAGGAAGGCAAGGTTATAGCTTATGCCTCGAGACAATTGAAGCCTCATGAGAAGAACTATCCGACGAACGACCTTGAGTTAGCTGCGATTGTGTTCGCACTAAAAACTTGGTGTCATTATCTGTTCGGCGAGAAATGTCACGTGTTTTCAGATCATAAAAGTCTGAAATATCTGATGACTCAGAAATATTTTAACCTGCGTCAAAGAAGATGGTTAGAGCTGTTAAAAGATTATGAACTTTTGATAGATTATCATCCAGGTAAAGCAAACGTTGTTGCTGATGCATTGAGTAGAAAATCATTGTTTGCACAATGTGCTTTGAATGCTCAGTTAGATTTGTCTGATGATAGCGCTGTGATAGCTGAACTAAAAGCGAAACCGTTGTTTATACAGCAAATATGTGATGCTCAGAAATCTGATAATGAGTTATTAGTGAAACGAGCTCAGTGTGATTCAAATTATGAATCTGAATTTCGAGTAATTGATGATTGTTTGAGATTTCGAGATCGTATCTGTGTTTCGAGAAATCCGAAATTAATTCAGTTGATTTTGAGTGAAGCACATAATAGTCATCTATCTGTTCATCCGGGGAGTACTAAAATGTACCATGATTTGAGACGACACTATTGGTGGTCTGGTATGAAGCATGATATTTCTGACTTTGTTTCAAAATGTTTAATCTGTCAACAAGTCAAAGCTAAACATCAAGTTCCGTCTGGGTTGCTACAACCGATTCTGATTCTTGAGTGGCAATGGGATAGAGTGACGATGGATTTTATTTCTGGTTTGCCTCAGACTCCGAGAAAGAAAGATGCGATATGGGTCGTAGTTGATCGATTGACGAAATCTACCTATTTTATTCTGGTAAGATCTGACTATTCACTTGATAGATTAGCCGAGCTTTATATTTCTGAGATTGTTAGATTGCACGGTGTGCCACTATCTATTGTGTCAGATAGGGATCCGAGGTTTACATCAAGTTTCTGGAAGAAATTGCAAGAAGCTTTAGGCATGAAACTGCGTTTCAGTATAGCTTTTCATCCACAAACAGATGGTCAATCCGAACGGATTATTCAGATTCTTGAAGATATGTTAAGATGTTGTATACTTGAGTTTAATGGTTCGTGGGAAAAGTATTTGCCATTGATTGAATTTGCATACAATAATAGTTTTTAGTCGAGCATCAAAATGGCACTATATGAAGCTTTGTACGGTCGTAAATGTCGTACACCTCTGTTTTGGACTGAGCTCAGTGAAAGTAAGCTACATGGGGTCGATTTGGTAAAAGACTCAGAACAGAAAGTGAAATTGATCCGAGATTGTTTGAAAGTAGCATCTGATCGTCAGAAGTCTTATGCGGACTTAAAACGAAAAGATATAGAATTTAAGATCGGCGACAAAGTGTTTCTAAAAGTGTCACCATGGAAGAAAGTACTTCGTTTTGGACGTAAAGGGAAGTTGAGTCCGAGATTCATCGGGCCGTATGAAATCATTGAGCGAGTTGGACCTGTTGCATATCAATTGTTGTTGCCTTCCGAGCTAGAAAAGATACATAATGTATTTCATGTCTCAATGCTCCATAGATATCGATCCGATCCGTCACATGTGATTGCCCCATCTGAAATTGAAATCCGATCTGGCATGTCATACGAAGAAGAACTGATCCGTATCTTAGCTCGTGAAGTAAAAGAGTTGAGAAATAAGAAAATTCCGTTAGTAAAAGTATTCTGGAATCGACACGGAATTGAAGAGGCAACATGGGAGCTGGAAGATTCAATGAGACAGCAATATATGACTTTGTTTAACGGTAAGATTTTCGGGGACGAAAATCCCTAAGAGGGGAGAATTGTAACAGTCCGGTTTATACCCTAGTCGGAACAGTGGTTTCGGGACCACGAATCCGAGTTCGAATAAAATTTTAATAGTATTTTCTGTGTCTCTGATAAGTGATTATGCATGTGCTAAAGTTTCGTAAGTTAATTTGTCCGTCTGTGTGTTTAATTTGACAAAAGGATTGAATTGCATTAAATGTGAAATTTGCATGTTATATGTTAAAGCACTTAATTGTTGATGGCTTTTTAAGGTGGAGGCCTTATGAAGCAATTTAACCATTTTAGAGATAGTGGATGGTAGAATGGCATAATAACCTTAATATCAATTTGTCTTATATGACTAATAGATGGGCAAATTGGTAAGTTGGCATTAATATGATTATTAAATAAAAGAAACATAAGAAAGATGAATGTTATCATCTATGAGTGGCGAAAGTTTGAAGAAAAGAGAAAGAAAATATCTAAGCTAGGTTTCGGCTATTAAAGTTTTTGATTTAAGGTATGTTTGATTCGATTTTTGATAATTTCTATGTTTTTGTAATCGTTGCTTTGTGCTCTACAAAACCCATGCTAAAATTTTGTGAATTGATGATGTGTATGAAATGTGCCATTGATGAAATGGTGAGCTTTGGGATGAGTATTGGTGTTAAATGAAAGATATATGTTTAATGAACATACTTTGTTCTTGAAATTTTGATGAATTTAGCTAATTAGGGCTAAATTGAGAAAATAGTAATTTGAAGGATTAAATTGCAAATTTGATGGAAACTATGGGCTTGTATGAGATGTATGAACATTCGGGTAAGCATGAGTATGTGATGATTTTGTGAATTTGATGTTTTGAGAAAAATGGACTAAATTGATAAATTGTGCAAATGTGAGAGTTAAATTGCAAATAGCCCTAATTGTGTGTCCTTGGATTGAATTGGATGAGTTAGTGAATAAAAGAATTAATTCTGAATATGTTTAGATCAAGAACCGAGGAAAATGAACTTAGACTAAGGGAAGGCAAAAGTAACCGAGTAGCTGTTTCTATTTCCGATAAATCGAATCCGAGGTAAGTCATATTGCAAATAAATGTAATTGTATTGAGTTGAGCATATTCATATGCCTATTGTCGATATTAAATGCTTATGTGTTGTAATGCAAATGATTTCCGAGATAAGATCGACTTATTGACAATGTCCGAGAAGTCCCGTACGAACCTACGAATACATAGGTATCTGTTCTGTTTTTATCATATAAGACCACGTCCGGGACGTTGGCATTGATTTGACATTCGTGTAAGACCACATCTGGGACGTTGGCATCGATATTATCTTATCGTGTAAGACCACGTCTGGGATGTTGGCATCGATATGAGCTTCTCGTGTAAGACCACGTCTGGGACGTTGGCATCGATATTATCTTTTTGTGTAAGACTATGTCTGGGACATCGGCATCATATTGATTCGTATAAGACTTTGTCTGGGACAGTGGCATCGTTATCTGAGTACACGTAAGACCTCATCTGGGACATTGGCATTGTACAACTATTCTGAGCTTTCTGAGTATCCTATTAGGTTCCTATCGGTTCAACGGGCAATTCTGTGATACGAATGGTTAAGTGAATGATATATCCGTTTCAGGTACGTTGATTTATACACTAAGTGTGTATATAAGGTAAGTACCTATGTGATCTTACTATGATGATTATGTATATTGGAATAACATTATGATATACGAAAGTGAGTATGAATGAGCTATGTTTATATAAGACTTTTGAATTGATGAATGTGAAAAATATGGCCAAGTACATGGATCAAAGCATATATGTGATAGTTTGTTAAGTCATTAAGAAGTGCCAATGTACCTATGTATATATATGCCTTTCATACTAAGTTTGTTTGTATTATGACTTACTAAGCTTTTGGAAAGCTTACTCTGTGTGTGTGTTTTCTCTGATTTATAGGTCGTTAAAGCTACTAAAGTCTCGGGACCGTCAAGGATCGTCATCACACTACTAAACTCACTTTTGGTTCACTTTGGATATGTATATAGCTTGATATGGCATGTATAGTCTAGTATTTGATATGAGTTTGTTATATGAACTTAGCCATGTGATTTGGTTAGCTATGGGTTTAGAATTTGCTTTAATGTATGTGATATATGAAGTATGTTTTTCGCATGATTAGTTGATGCATGAAATGATCAAGTTTTGATTAAGCAAAGGAATGAATTATGCTTGTGATGAGATAAGTTTTAGCCTTGTAATTTGGATGGTTATTTTGGTATGATTTTGGTTATCAAATATGCATGAGATGTCTTGATGATTTTTACTAGTAGGTATGACCCATTGGGTGACATTTTGGCCTTGCAAATGGTCTATAATGTCACACGGTTGTGGCACACGGGCGTGCCTAGTGACCGTGGGGCTAAGTCTGTAGCTAGCCTAATAGCACATGGCCAAGACACACGGACGTGTCTAGTAGCCGTGTGAGAAAGTCAGTATATGGCCTATGAGTACACGGCCTTAGCACACGAGTGCTGGGTGGCCGTGGGTGTAAAGTCAAATTCGACCACGGCCAAGGCATACGGGCGTGCTTGGTGGCTGTGGATGTGAAGTCGGATTCGACCACGGCCAAGGCACATGGGCGTGCTTGGTGGCCGTGGATGTGAGGTGAGATTCAACCACGGGGAGGACACACGAGGGTGTCCAACAGTCGTGGGAAGCACACGGCCTGTCTACACGGGCGTGTAGCCCCTGTATCTTCGAAAAGTTTTAATTTTCAGAGAATGTTTGTATGTGTTTCGGTTTAGTCCCGACCTTGTTTCTAAGCATGCTTAAGGTCTCGATGACCTACTTAAGGGACACTATGATTGAAATAGATGAACGGTTTTATGGAATTTTCTGTAAATGTTTCCGATCTATCCGGTAATGCCTTTAACCCTAGTCTGGTGACGGATACGGGTTAGGAGTGTTACATCCACCCCCACCTATTCCTCGACCGGTTCCCGTAGCTCCACAAGGTATGGAATTTGTAAGAATGAACAAGCCCCCGATTGATAAGATCTGAAAGCACGGGGCTGAAGATTTCAGAGCTAATGTGAATGATGATCCCGAGAGAGTCGAGTTTTTGCTTGAAAACTCCATCACGGTATTTGATGAGTTGTCCTGCACACCGGATGAGTGTTTAAACTATGCCATCTCACTCTTGAGGGATTCTACATATCACTGGTGGAATACACTGGTATCGGTGGTACCAAGAGAGAGGGTTACATGGGAATTCTTTCAAGAGGAGTTCTGAAAGAAATAGATTCGTCAGCGGTCCATCGATCAGAAACGTAAGGAATTTTTTGAGCTGAAACAAGGTCGCGTGACAGTGACAGAGTCTGAGCGTGAATTTGTCAGACTTAGTAAATATGCTCGAGAGTGCGTTTCCACCGAGGCTATTATGTGCAAGAGATTTGAGGATGGATTGAATGAGGATATTTGTGTGTTAGTTAGGATCTTAGAGCTGAAAGAATTTGTGGGATTTGTTGAACGGGCTTGTAAGGCCGAAGAGCCGAATAAAGAGAAGAAGAAAGCTGATCTTAAAGCTAGAGATTCGAGGAAAAGACCGATGAGTAAGTCATTTCCATCTCAGTCAAAGAAATCTAAAGAAATGTATTCCCGTTCGAACGTTTCAGTGAGGAATTCACCTAGAGATCGTGGGAAGCAACATTCCAGTTTTAAATCTCAAGCTACCTCAATGGCAAGTGTGGGTAATGTAAAGTCTAATAGACCCGAATGTCAACATTGTGGAAGAAGACATCCCGGCGAGTGTAGAATGGATGACCGGGCTTGCTTTAAGTGTGGTTCTCAAGAGCATTTTATCCGAGATTGTCTTGAAATAGCTGAGAAAGAAAAATTTTAGAGTGCGAGACCGAGTTTTTTACCATGAGGTGCAGCAGTGTTATTTGTCAAGAAGAAATATGGAACCATGATACTTTGCATTGATTACCGACAACTCAATAAGATGACTATAAAGAACAAGTATCCTTTGCCAAGGATTGATGACTTGTTTGATCAGTTGAAAGGAGCAACGGTATTCTCAAAGATTGATATGAGAACTGGCTACTATCAGTTGAGAGTTAAAGAGTCAGATATGCTGAAAACTGCTTTCAGGACAAGGTATGGGCATTATGAATTTCTTGTTATGCATTTTGGATTAACTAACGCTCCTGTCGTTTTTATGGACTTGATGAATCGAATTTTCTGACCGTACTTAGAAAAGTTTGTGGTTGTGTTCATCGATGACATTCTAATTTATTCTCGGGATGAGTCTGAGCATGCCGAACATTTAAGAATTGTGTTACAGACTTTGAGAGATAAGAAATTGTTTGCTAAGTTCAGCAAAAGTGAGTTTTGGCTCCGAGAAGTCGGATTTTTGGGACACATTGTTTTTGGAGATGGTATTCGGGTAAATCCGAGTAAGATTTGAGCAATTGTTGATTGAAAACCACCGAGAAATGTATCGGAGGTTCGAAGCTTTTTGGGCTTAGCTGGATATTACCGACGATTTGTTAAAGAATTTTTGATGATTGCTACTCCTATGACAAAGTTGTTGCAAAAAGATGTCAAATTTGAATGGTCCAAAAAATGCCAGCAAAGTTTTGAGAAGTTGAAGGCATTATTGACTGAGGCACCGGTTTTAGTACAACCTTAACCTGGAAAATAATTTTTGATTTATAGTGACGCGTCACTGAATGGATTAGGATGTGTGTTGATGCAAGAGGGAAAAGTGATAGCTTATGCCTCGAGACAGTTGAAACCGCACGAGAAGAATTATCCGACGCATGATTTGGAATTAGTCGCCATTGTGTTTGCTTTAAAAATTTGGAGACACCATTTATACGGTGAGAAGTGTCATGTCTTTTCTAATCATAAGAGTTTAAAATACTTGATGACTCAGAAAGATTTAAACTTACGGCAACGGAGATGGCTCGAGTTACTGAAGGATTATGAGCTAGTGATTGACTATCACCTGGGTAAGGAAAATGTAGTCGCAGATGCGTTGAGTAGAAAGACTTTGTTTGCTTTGAGAGCGATGAATACACGGTTGACTTTGTCCGATAATGGTTCGATCCTAGCCAAATTGAGAGCTAGACCGTTATTCCTTCAACAAATTTGCGAAACTCAGAAATGTGACAGTGATTTGCAAACCAAAAGAGTTCATTGTGAATAGAGTAGTGATTCAGATTTTCATATCGGATCCGATGATTGTTTTATGTTCCGAGGTAGAATTTGTGTACTGAAAAATGATGAATATATTCAGAAAATTCTTCATGAGGCGCATAATGGTTGTTTATCTGTGCATACGGGTAGTACAAAAATGTATAATGATTTGAAGAAATTGTATTGGTGGTCAGGTATGAAACGAGATATTTCAGAGTTTGTTTCGAGATGTTTGATTTGTCATCAAGTGAAAGCAGAACACCAAGTGCCTTCGGGTTTACTTCAGCCAGTGATGGTGCCCGAGTGAAAATGGGATAGGATTACGATAGATTTCGTAACGGGATTACCTTTGACTCCAAAAATTAAATATGTCGTTTGGGTTGTTGTTGATAGATTGATGAAATCGGCTCATTTTATACCAGTACGTACTGATTATTCACTTGATAAGCTAGCTGATTTGTACATTACTGAGATCGTGAGATTGCACGGAGTGCCTATTTCTATTATTTCAGATAGAGATCCGAGGTTTACGTCTTGGTTTTGGAAAAATTTGCAAGAAGTCTTGGGTACAAAGTTGAACTTTTGTACCGCATTTCATCTGCAAACCGATGGCCAATCAGAGAGAACGATTTAAGTTCTCGAAGATATGCTTCGTTGTTCTGTTTTAGAATTCGAAGGTAGTTGGGAAAAATATCTACCATTGGTCGAAATTTCCTATAACAAAAGTTTTCAATCGAGTATAAAGATGGCGCCTTATGAGGCATTATATGGCCGCAAGTGCCGAACACCTTTGTATTGGACCGAGTTTAGTGAGAAACAGATTCACGGGGTTGACTTGGCTAGGGAAACTGAAGAAAAAGTAAGGGTAATCCACGATTGCTTGAAAGTAGCTACAGATCGACAAAAGTCATACGCATATTTGAAAAGAAAAGAGATCGAATTTCAGATTGGTGATAAAGTATTCCTGAAAGCATCTCCATGGAAGAAGATTCTGAGATTTGGCCGTAAAGGCATGTTGAGTCCATGTTTCATTGGATCGTATGAAGTTATTGAGAGAATAGGGCCAGTGGCATATCGTTTAGCTTTACCGGCAGAGTTGGAAAGGATCCACAACGTGTTTCATGTATCTATGTTACGCCGTTATCGATCAGACCCTTCACATGTGATTTCTCCAACAGAGGTTGAGAGACCCGATATGACTTACGGTAAATAATCAATCAAGATTTTGGCTTGGGAAGTTAAACAGTTGAGAAACAAAGACATAGCCCTAGTTAAAGTTTTGTGGAAACGACACGGATTCGAAAAGGCTACGTGGGTGTAACATCCCTTACCCATGCCCAACGCCGGGACTGGATACGAGGCATTACCATGCTTGGTTTAGCTTGAACACGTAATTACGGGCTATAAAATTTTGTTTCAACTTAAACCTTTCTTTCTTAATCATAACATGCATATAATGAGCCCTCGAGGCCTTAAACATACACCCGGAAGTTTTCGGAGTTCAACTGGAAACTTAAACGCTCTTTGAAAATTTTTACTTGGACAGGGGCCACACGACCGTGTGGTCCAAGGGACACGCCCGTGTGCTCTTAAGACATACCCGTGTTTGACACCCGTGATCGAAACTGACTTATTTCACACGGCTGAGCACACGCCCGTGCCTATAACCCTTGTCCTTCACACGGCCTAGACACGCTCGTGTCTCTTACCCGTGGAGCTCTCTAACTATGACATCATCAAACCCTTATTGTCACACGGCCAAGGCACACGCCCGTGTGCTGACCCTTGTGACGAACCATATTCTCGTAATTAAGTGCAGGGGACACACGGCCTATCAACACACCCATATGGTTTGACTGTGTGTCACACAGGGCCTAGACACAAGCCCGTGTGTCTACCCGTGTGGACAACCATAGGCTATTTTCCAAGCCTTTTTGCCACCCTGAAACAAAAACTCAGTCTTATAGTCTCAATTAACACAGAACATAGTAATATTAAGCTATGAAAAATCTTTAAACTAACATTCATCCCAACCATAATCATACTCGGTAACTTGCACGAACATTCACTTAATCATACTCATAATTCTAATAACTTAAACTTAACAATTATGGCCACTTCATAATGACCCTTTACAAAATAAATGTAAACCATTGATAGCTAACACTTTGGCCCTTAAACATGTTATAACATAGGATACCCAATTTCCTATACATGCCATACTTAAAATGAATTAACTTTACTATACCAAAAGAGTGGTTGATAGTGTGATTCCGAACTCCGACGTTCTGATTCCCGAGCTAACTTGATGTAACTATAAGGAAAAGCGAAAAGATAGGGGTAAGCATATAGCTTAGTAAGTCTGCATGAAATTTTAGGATAACATATTTACTCAAACTATAATTATTCATATCATGAAACAATGACAACATAGTCTCAATGAATAAAAGTACTTACTCGTACTTATTCCCACTTATTCTTACTTACTCTTACCTATCTCATGTCAATATGATCTGGTAACTTTTACTTACTCATGTTACCTGTATCACTGATTCATGTAGTTTAGCACATTTGCTAACATAACCATAAACTCACATCTCTATCATTCATACCATGAACATTACTCAAGGCCATCCGTAAATAGACTTGGATCTAGGCCAACTCGCATACTTAACTCTTTTGCTTATGAATAAATCGGATCATCATGAATTAGTTAGACTTAACATGCATAAGTTATGATGCCAATGCCATATCCCAGATATGGTCTTACATGGGATCATTCCTTGGTGCTGATGCCATATCCCTGATAAGGTCTTATACGGGATCTCATAACTCGATGCCGATGCCATGTCCCAGACGTGGTCTTATACGATATCGTACATACATGTCGATGCCATATCCCAGATATGGTCTTACACGAGATCATTCTTCGGTGCCGAAGCCATGTCCTAGACATGGTCTTATACGGGACCTTCCTTATCTCGTATGAATACATATTATCGTCCTCAATCCAGAACTTAATCCGGGACATAAACTCAACTTATTCTCACCATTTCCTTATCGAGGCTTCATTGCTCGATTTTCATAGAAATGATTTACATTACCATAATATTGAATAATTTCAAACATCGTAACATTATAGAACTCTAATTTCATACAAACTTACCTCAATTTTCAAAACGTGCCTCAATGCTCGATTTAGTCCTCGATTTTATTCTTGCCTCAGTTTCGATCCGGGCTTCATGTTTCTTGATCTATAATAATAAATTTCTCTTGTTAAACACATGCATTGACTAAATTGACTCATAATTCATATTTTGGCAAAATTACAATTTTACCCCTAAACTTTTACATAATTACACTTTTGCCCCTAGGCTCGTAAAATAATTTTCATTCAACTTTCTTGCATTTCAAGCCTAGCCGAATCATTTCCTCAACTATGGCATCTTTCAATTCCTATTATTTTACTCATGTATGACCATTTCTATAACTTTACAATTTGGTCTTTTTCATGCATCTTTAATGAAAATCACTTAGAAAAAGATGTTTATCATGCATCAAACTTTCATATTGTTCCATAAAACATCAAAATACATGCATGTCATACATGGGTAAATTTTTGAACATAAACCCTAGCTCAAAATATGGCTAGAAATAGCTAAACCGAGCTACGATGGTTTCAAAAATACGAAGAACATCAAAAACGGGGCTAGGATGCACTTACTTTGAGCTTGAAAATGATCAAAGCCCTAGCTATGGCTTCTCCTCAAATTTTAGGCACAAGGGTTGAAGATGGACTTGAATTTTGTGCTCTTTTCCCCTTTTAATTCTTTTATTTACCAGAGGACAAAAATGCCCTTAATGATCCTTTCTTAGGATTTTTTCCTTCCCATGTCCATTTTTGTCCGTCATCAAATGTAATGGTCTAATTGCTAAATAAAGACCTCTAGTGATTTTCATAATTCAATTTCATACATGAATCTTCTAGAAACTCATATTTTCTATTCTTTGCAATTTAGTCCTATTGGACAATTTATTAACTAATTAATAAAATTTCTTCATGTGACTTTCACATAATCATGCAAATACCTCGTAAGCCTTGTAAAATCATTTAAACACATATTTTTACTTCGGATTTGTGGTCTCGCACCACTAATCCAACTAGCCCTTAAGTCGGGCTGTTACAATTCTCCCCCCTTAGGGATTTTCGTCCCCGAAAATCTTACCAATGAATAGGTTTGGGTACTGATTTCTCATGGCCTCCTCGGGCTCCCATGTAGCTTCTTCTACGCCATGTCTTTGCCACAACACTTTCACAAGAGCTACACTCTTATTTCTCAACTCTTTGACTTCCCGGGCTAGAATCTTAACTGGTTCCTCACCATATGTCATGTCGGGCTGAATCTCAACCTCAGTCGGTGTAATCACATGCGAAGGGTCTGATCGGTAGCTTCGCAACATAGACAGATGGAACACATCATGGATCTTTTCTAACTCAGATGGAAAAGCCAACCGATAGGCTACCGGCCCAATCTTCTCGGTGATCTCATAAGGTCTGATAAAATGCAGACTCAATTTGCCTTTCCGGCCAAATCTAAGAATTTTCCTCCATGGCAACTCTTTTAAGAATACTCTATTGCCAACTTGATACTCAATCTCTTTCCTTTTTAGTTCCGAGTAAGATTTCTGTCTGTCAGAAGCAGCTTTTTAAATAGTCTCGAATCACCTTTACTTTTTCTTCGGTTTCTCTAACCAAATCAACCCCGTGAATCTGGTTTTCCTTAAGCTCAGTCCAGTACAAAGGCGTTCTGCACTTACGCCCATACAAGGCCTCATAAGGTTCCATCTTCAAACTCGATTGAAAACTATTATTGTAGGCAAATTCTACCAACGGTAGATACTTTTCCCAACTACCTTGAAATTTAAGAACACAGTACCGGAGCATATCTTCAACCACTTGTATCAATCTCTCAGGCTAACCATCGGTTTGGGGGTGAAAAGTCGTACTAAAGTTCAACTTTGTGCCCAATGCCTCTTGTAACTTTTTCCAAAATATGGACGTAAATCTCATATATCTGTCAGAAATGATTGATAATGGTACTCTGTGAAGCCTTACTATCTCTGAAACATACAAATTTGCTAACTTATCAAGTGAGTAATCAACTCTTACTTGTATAAAATGAGCTGACTTCGTAAGTCTATCGACTACAACCCATACTGCATCTTTCTTACTTGGTGTCAACGACAAACCCGTTACAAACCCATAGTGACTTTATCCCATTTCCATTCGGGTACCATTATAGGTTTTAGCAAAGCCGAGGGTACTTGATGTTCGGCTTTCACTTGCTGACAAGTTAAACATCTTGACACAAACTCAGAAATATCTTTCTTCATACTCGGCCACCAATACCGTTGCTTCAAGTCGTTATACATCTTGGTGCTACCCAGATGCACAGATAAGCATCCATTATGTGCTTCATGCAAAAATTTACGAATGAGCTCATGTTTTCTTGGTATACATACTCGGTCCTTGAACATCAAACATCCGTCCGGATTAATCAAAAATTAGACTCGACACCTGACTCATATTGAGCCCTTCTGGCTTGTAAGTCGCTATCATCCTTTTGAGCCTTGTAGATCTCTTGGAGGAACATTGGTCTAGCCCTCAACTCTGCTAGAATAGAATTACCCTCTGTCGCTGTCATCTGTGCATTCATAGCCCTCAAGGCAAATAAAGATTTCCTACTTAAAGCGTCGGTGACTACATTCGCCTTTCCTGGATGGTATTCAATGACTAGCTCATAATCTTTTATCTATTCCAACCATCTTCGTTGCCTTAAGTTCAATTCTTTCTGAGTCATTAAATACTTTAGAATTTTGTGATCGGTGAATATCCGACATCTCTCACCATATAAATAGTGTCTCCAAATCTTCAATGCGAAAATAATGGCAGCCAACTCTAAATCATGCGTCGGATAGTTCTTCTCGTGTGGCTTGAGCTGTCTGGAGCCATATGCTATCACTTTGCCTTCTTGCATAAGTACGCAGCCCAATCCGTTTAAGGATGCATCACTGTAGATCACGAATTCTTTTCCCGACTCGGGTTGTACTAGGACTGGAGCCTCTGTCAACATTGCCTTTAATTTCTCGAAACTCTACTGGCACTTTTCAGTCCAATGAAACTTTACATTTTTCTGTAACAGTTTCGTCATTGGAGTCGCTATCATGGAAAACCCCTTGACAAACCATCTATAATAGCCAGCTAGGCCCAGAAAACTCCTAACCTCTGTTACGTTCCTCGACGGTTTCCAATCAACAATAGCCAAAATCTTACTTGGGTCAACTCAGACTCCATCTCCTGAGACAATGTGTCCCAAAAATCCAACTTCCTCGAGCCAAAACTCACTTTTACTAAACTTGGCATACAACTGATTATCTCTAAAAATCTACAAAACTATCCTTAAGTGCTTGGCATGCTCATGTTCATCCCGAGAATATATCAATATATCATCAATAAATACCACAACAAACTTATCCAAAAATGGCCGGAATATGCGGTTCATCAAATCCATAAATACCGCAGGGGCATTAGTTAAGTCAAAAGGCATGACCAAAAATTCATAGTGCCCATACCTTGTTCGGAAGGCCGTCTTAGGCACATCTGAGTCCTTTACTCTAAACTGATAATACCCCGATCTCAAATCTATCTTAGAGAACACAGTGGTTCCCTTCAATTGATCAAACAAATCATCGATCCTGGGCAATGGGTATTTGTTCTTCACAGTCACCTTATTAAGCTGTCGGTAATCTATACACAATCTCATGGAACCATCTTTCTTCTTCACAAATAGCACTGGAGCACCCCATGGAGAACAACTCCGTCTAGCAAAACCCTTTTCTGTTAGCTCTTGTAATTGTGCCTTCAGTTCTTTCAATTCTGTTGGGGCCATTCTGTAAGGGGCAATCGGTATCTGCATTATACCGGGAGCTAACTCAATGCCAAACTCGACCTCTCTAACCGGAGGTAGTCCTGGCAGTTCCTCGGGAAAGACGTTTGGGTACTCACATACTATCGGGATTGATTCATTCTTTAATTTGGTTTCTTTGGTATTCATCACAAAGGCAAGATATGCCTCATACCCTTTCCTCATATACCTCTGAGCCGACATGTGAGAGATCACTACCGGCGATATGTCTTATTCATCTGATTCAACACGAAGAGTGTTCCCATTTTCACATCTCATTTCAATATATTTCTTTCCATAATTTACTGTCACATCATGAGTGGTTAACCAGTCCATACCAAGAATTATATCAAATTCATCAAATGGCAATAGCAAAGATTTGCCTTAAAATAGTGACCTCTAATCGTCAATGGACAATCTTTGCATACTTTATCAACTAGCACACTTTTGCCTAAAGGATTAGACACCTTATCACGAATTCTATAGACTCTATGGGCATACTATTTCTAGATACTAATTTCATACATATATAAGAATGGGTAGATCCCAGATCTATTAAAGCAATAACTTTAGTATCATAGAGAGAAAAGGTACCCGTGATCACGTCAGGAGACGATGCCTCTTCGCGATCGCGAATGGCGTAAGTTCTCGTAGGTGCTCTGCCCTCGGGTCTCGCAGCCTGCTCTTTGTGACTAGTCTTACTACTTGCCCCGCTTCTCGGGTTTCTCTGTGGTCTACCTCTAGTAGTGCCTCCCAGTCTTGCTTCCTGAGGCTTCTCTTTCTCATCCACTTCTGGACAATCTCTAATAAAATGGTCCAATGACCCACACCTGAAGCAAGCCTTTTCATTTGCCCGACATTCACCGGAGTGACGTTTGCCACACTGTGGGCACTCCGGTCTACTGGGTCGGGTGTTACCAACACTAGCAACTGATGTAGTCTGAGCTTTAGACCCCGAGTACTGTTTACTCTTACTCTTATTTGAAAACCTGGCTGAAGTAGCTGATCGGGTAGGGAAATCTCTTGACTTCTTAGACGAAGATTAAAATGTTTTACTCATCTGTCTCTTTCTCGAGTCACGAGACTCCATCTCAGCTTTTCTTTTCTCCTTCACTAGATCTTCGGCCTTACAGGCTCTATCTACTAACACAACAAATTCTTTCAATTCGAGGACACCAACAAACAACTTGATATTCTCATTTAGTCCGTCCTCAAACCTTTTACACATAATAGCTTCAGAGGACACACATTCTCGAGCGTACTTGCGGAGCCTCACAAACTCGCGCTCGTATTCAGTTCGAGGAATTCCTTCCTCTTCTGATCGATGAATCTTTGGCTTATGTATTTCTTCTGAATTCCTATTGGAAAAACTCCCACGTAATTCTTTCCCTCGGTACAACTGACACAAGGGTGTTCCACAACTGATAAGAAGAATCTCTCAGGAGAGAAACCACACACTTCATGCACTCCTTAGGTGTGCACGATAACTCATCAAACACCCGAATGGTGTTTTCGAGCCAAAATTCTGCTCTTTCTGGATCATCGTCCTTACTAGACCTAAATTCTTCGGCTCCTTGCTTTTGGATCCTATCAACCGGAGGCTTTTCTCCTCTTACAACTTCTACTACTTAGAGCGCTACATGAGTAGGTTGAGGAAGAGGCGGGGGTGGAGGAGGTGGAGCATTTGGATTTGCTTGAACGTACTCTGTGTACAAATTACTCATCATTCAGAGAAAGGCTTTTCGGGCCTCTTCTCACTGACCCAAAGTCTCGAGTATACAATCTACTGGTGCGGTCTCTTGTGTGGGAGCCGGCGCATTACTTGCAGCATCATCACCTGTAGCTCGATCAGGATCCATCAACTATATCAAATACAATTCAAATTGTCAGGAGTCGTCCCACTATCATTACACAATTACTCTTACGTATGGCATGTATAGCTGGACCCATACTCATACTACGTTAGTCCGAGAACCAACTAAACCGTAGCTCTGATACCACTAAATGTAACACCCCTTACCCATGCCCAACACCTGGACTGGATACGAGGCATTACCATGCTTGGTTTAGCTTGAACACATAATTACGGGCTATAAAATTTCGTTTCAACTTAAACCTTTCTTTCTTAATCATAACATGCATATAATGAGCCCTCGAGGCCTTAAACATACACCCGGAGGTTTTCGGAGTTCAACCGGAAACTTAAACGCTCTTTGAAAATTTTTACTTGGACAGGGGCCACACGCCCGTGTGGTCTAAGGGACACGCCCGTGTGCTCTTAAGACATGCCCGTGCTCGACACCCATGGTCGACACTGAATTACTTCACACGGCTGAGCACACGCCCGTGCCTATAACCTGTGTCCTTCACACAGCCTAGACACGCCCGTGTCCTTCACACGGCCTAGACACGCCCGTGTCTCTTACCCATGGAGCTCTCTAACTATGACATCATCAAACCCTTATTGTCACACGGCCAAGGCACACGCCTGTGTGCTGACCCGTGTGACGAACCATATTCTCATAATTAAGTGCAAGGGACACACGGCCTATCAACACACCCGTATGGGTTGACCGTGTGTCACACACGGCCTAGACACATGCCCGTGTGTCTACCCGTGTGGACAATCATTGGCTATTTTCCAAGCCTTTTTGCCACCCTGAAACAAAAACTCATTCTTATAGTCTCAATTAACACAGAACATAGTAATATTAAGCTATGAAAAATCTTTAAACTAACATTCATCCCAACCATAACCATACTCGGTAACTTGCACGAACATTCACTTCATAATCCTCATAATTCTTATAACTTAAACTTAACAATTATGGCCACTTCATAATGACCCTTTACAAAATAAATGTAAACCATTGATAGCTAACACTTTGGCCCTTAAACATGTTATAACATAGGATACCCAATTTCCTATACATGCCATACTCCAAATGAATTAACTTTACTATACCAAAAGAGCGGTTGATAGTGTGATTCCGAACTCCGACGTTCTGATTCCTGAGTTAACTTGATGTAACTACAAGGAAAAGGGAAAAGAGAGGAGTAAGCATATAGCTTAGTAAGTCTGCATAAAATTTTAGGATAACATATTTACTCAAACTATAATTATTCATATCATGAAACAATGACAACATAGTCTCAATGAATAAAAGTACTTACTCATACTAATTCACACTTATTCTTACTTACTCTTACCCACCTCATGTCAATATGATCTGGTAACTTTTACTTACTCATGTTACATGTATCACTGATTCATGTAGTTTAGCACATTTGCTAACATAACCATAAACTAACATCTCTATCATTCATACCATGAACATTACTCAAGGCCATCCGTAAATAGACTTGGATCTAGGCCAACTCACATACTTAACTCTTTTGCTTATGAATAAATCGGATCATCATGAATTATTCAAACTTAACATGCATAAGTTTTGATGCCAATGCCATATCCCGGGTATGGTCTTACATGGGATCATTCCTTGGTGTCGATGTCATATCCCAGATATGGTCTTATACAGGATCTCATAACTCGATGTCGATGCCATGTCCCAGACGTGGTCTTATACGAGATCGTACATAGATGTCGATGCCATATTCAAGATATGGTCTTACACGAAATCATTCTTCGGTGCCGAAGCCATGTCCCAGACATGGTCTTATACGGGACCTTCCTTATCTCATATGAATACATAATATCATCCTCAATCCGGAACTTAATCCGGGACTTAAACTCAACTTGTTTTCACCATTTCCTTATCGAGGCTTCATTGCTCGATTTTCATAACAAAGATTTACATTACCATAATATTGAATAATTTCAAACATCGTAACATTATAGAACTCTAATTTCATACAAACTTACCTCGATTTTCAAAACGTGCCTCAATGCTCGATTTAGTCCTCGATTTTATTCTTGCCTCGATTTTGATCCGGGCTTCGTGTTTCTTGATCTATAATAATAAATTTCTCTTGTTAAACACATGCATTGACTAAATCGACTCATAATTCATATTTTGGCAAAATTATGATTTTGCCCCTAAACTTTTACATAATTACACTTTTGCCCCTAGGCTCGTAAAATAATTTTCATTCAACTTTCTTGCATTTCAAGCCTAGCCGAATCATTTCCTCAACTATGGCATCTTTCAATTCCTATTATTTTACTCATGTATGACCATTTCTATAACTTTACAATTTGGTCTTTTTCATGCATCTTTCATGAAAATCACTTAGAAAAAGATGTTTATCATGCATCAAACTTTCATATTGTTCCATAAAACATCAAAATACATGCATGTCATACATGGGTAAATTTTTGAACATAAACCCTACCTCAAAATATGGCTAGAAATAGCTAAACCGAGCTACGAGGGTTTTAAAAATACGAAGAACATCAAAAACGGGGCTAGGATGCACTTACTTTGAGCTTGAAAATGATCAAAGCCCTAGCTATGGCTTCTCCTCAAATTTTCGGCACAAGGGTTGAAGATGGACTTGAATTTTGTGTTCTTTTCCCCTTTTAATTCTTTTTATTTACCAAAGGACAAAAATGCCCTTAATGATCCTTTCTTAGGATTTTTCCTTCCCGTGTCCATTTTTGTCCGTCATCAAATGTAATGGTCTAATTGCTAAATAAGGACCTCTAGTGATTTTCATATTTAAATTTCATACATGAATCTTCTAGAATCTCATATTTTCTATTCTTTGCAATTTAGTCCTATTGGACAATTTATTAACTAATTAATAAAATATCTTCATGTGACTTTCACATAATCATGAAAATACCTCGTAAGCCTTGTAAAATCATTTAAACACATATTTTTACTTCGGATTTGTGGTCTCGCACCACTAATCCAACTAGCCCTTAAGTCATGCTGTTACAATTCTCCCCCCTTAGGGATTTTCGTCCCCGAAAATCTTACCAATGAATAGGTTTGGGTACTGATTCCGCATGGCCTCCTCGGGCTCCCATGTAGCTTCTTCTACCCCATGTCTGTGCCACAACACTTTCACAAGAGCTACACTCCTATGTCTCAACTCTTTGACTTCCCGGGCTAGAATCTTAACTGGTTCCTCACCATATGTCATATCGGGCTGAATATCAACCTCAGTCGGTGTAATCACATGCGAAGGGTCTGATCGATAGCGTCGTAACATAGACACATGGAACACATAATGGATCTTTTCTAACTCAGAGGGCAAAGCCAACCGATAGGCTACCGACCCAATCTTCTCGGTGATCTCATAAGGTCCGATAAAACGTGGACTCAATTTACCTTTCCGGCCAAATCTAAGAATTTTCCTCCATGGCGACACTTTTAAGAATACTCTATCACCGACTTGATACTCAATCTCTTTTTTTTAGATCCGAGTAAGATTTATGTCTGTCAGAAGCAGCCTTTTAAACAGTCTCAAATCACCTTTACTTTTTCTTTGATTTCTCTAACCAAATCAACCCCGTGAATCTTATTTTCCTTAAGCTCCGTCCAGTACAAAGGCGTTCTGCACTTATGCCCATAAAAGGCCTCATAAGGTGCCATCTTCAAACTCGACTGAAAACTATTATTGTAGGCAAATTCTACCAACAGTAGATACTTTTCCCAACTACCTTGAAATTTAAGAACACAGCATCGGAGCATATCTTCAACCACTTGTATCAATCTCTCAGACTGACCATCAGTTTAGGGGTGAAAAGTCGTACTAAAGTTAAACTTTGTGCCCAATGCCTCTTGTAACTTTTTCCAAAATCTGGACGTAAATCTTGGATCTTTGTCAGAAATGATCGATAATGGTACTCCATGAAGCCTTACTATCTTTGAAACATACAAATTTACTAACTTATCAAGTGAGTAATCAACTCTTACTAGTATAAAATGGGCTGACTTCGTAAGTCTATCGACTACAACCCATACTGCATCTTTCTTACGTGGTGTCAACGGCAAACCCGTTACAAAATCCATAGTGACTTGATCCTATTTCCACTCGGGTACCATTATAGGTTGTAGCAAACCCGAGGGTACTTGATGTTTGGCTTTCACTTGCTGACAAATTAACCATCTTAACACAAACTCAGAAATATCTTTCTTCATACTCGGCCACCAATACCGTTGCTTCAAGTTATTATACATTTTAGTGCTACCCGGATGCACAGATAAGCATCCATTATGTGCTTCATGCAAAAATTTACGAATGAGCTCATCTTTTCTTGGTACACATACTCGGTCCTTGAACATCAAACATCCGTCCGGATTAATCCAAAAATCAGACTCGACACCTGACTCACATTGAGCCTTTCTGGCTTGTAAGTCGCTATCATCCTTTTGTGCCTAGTAGATCTCTTGGAGGAACATTGGTCTAGCCCTCAACTCAGCTAGAATAGAACTATCCTCTATCGTTGTCATCTGTGCATTCATAGCCCTCAAGGCAAATAAAGATTTCCTACTTAAAGCGTCGGTGACTACATTCGCCTTTCCCGGATAGTATTCAATGACTAGCTCATAATCTTTTATCAATTCCAACCATCTTCGTTGCCTTAAGTTCAATTCTTTCTGAGTCATCAAATACTTTAGACTTTTGTGATCGGTGAATATCTGACATCTCTCACCATATAAATAGTGTCTCCAAATCTTCAATGCGAAAACAATGGCAGCCAACTCTAAATCATGCGTCGGATAGTTCTTCTCGTGTGGCTTGAGCTGTCTGGAGGCATATGCTATCACTTTCCCTTCTTGCATAAGTCTACAGCCCAATCCGTTTAAGGATGCATCGCTGTAGATCACGAATTCTTTTCCCGACTCAGGTTGTACTAGGACTGGAGCCTCTGTCAACATTGCCTTTAATTTCTCGAAACTCTGCTGGCACTTCTCCGTCCAATGAAACTTTACATTTTTCTGTAACAGTTTCGTCATTGGAGTCGCTATCATGGAAAACCCCTTGACAAACCATCTATAATATCCAGCTAGGCCCAGAAAACTCCTAACCTCTGTTACGTTCCTCGACGGTTTCCAATCAACAATAGCGGATATCTTACTTGGGTCAACTCAGACTCTATCTCCTAAGATAGTGTGTCCCAAAAATCCAACTTCCTCGAGCCAAAACTCACTTTTACTAAACTTGGCATACAGCTGATTATCTCGCAAAATCTGCAAAACTATCCTTAAGTGCTTGGCAAGCTCATGTTCATCCCGAGAATATATCAGTATATCATCAATAAGTACCACAACAAACTTATCCAAGAATGGCCGGAAGATGCAGTTCATCAAATCCATAAATACCGCAGGGGCATAAGTTAAGCCAAAAGGCATGACCAAAAATTCGTCGTGCCCATACCTTGTTCGGAAGACCGTCTTAGGCACATCTGAGTCCTTTACTCTCAACTGATAATACCCCGATCTCAAATCTATCTTAGAGAACACAGTGGTCCCCTTCAATTGATCAAACAAATCATCAATCCTGAGTAATGAGTATTTGTTCTTCACAGTCACCTTATTAAGCTGTCGGTAATCTATACACAATCTCATGGAACCATCTTTCTTCTTCACAAATAGCACTGGACTAGCCCATGGAGAACAACTCGGTCTAGCAAAACCTTTTTTTGTTAGCTCTTGTAATTGTGCCTTCAGTTCTTTCAATTCTGTTGGGGCCATTCTGAAAGGAGCAATCGATATTTGTATTGTACCGGGAGCTAACTCAATGCCAAACTCGACCTCTCTAACCGGAGGTAGTCCTGACAATTCCTCGGGAAAGACGTCTGGGTACTCACATACTATCGGGATTGATTCAATCTTTAATTGGGTTTCTTTGGTATTCATCACAAAGGCAAGATACGCCTCATACCCTTTCCTCATATACCTCTGAGCCGACATGTGAGAGATCACTACCGGCGATCTGTCTTATTCATCTGATTCAACACAAAGAGTGTCCCCATTTTCACATCTCATTTCAATATATTTCTTTCCACAATTTACTGTCACATCATGTGTGGTTAACCAGTCCACACCAAGAATTATATCAAATTCATCAAATGGAAATAGCATAAGATTTGCCTTAAAATAGTGACACCTAATCGTCAATGGATAATTTTTGCATACTTTATCAACTAGCACACTTTTGCCTAAAGGATTATACACCTTATCACGAATTCTGTAGACTCTATGGGCATACTATTTCTAGATACTAATTTCATGCATATATAAGAATGGTTAGATCCCAGATCTATTAAAGTAATAAGTTTAGTATCATAGAGAGAAAAGGTATCCGTGATCACGTCAGGAGACGATGCCTCTTCGCGAGCGCGAATGGCGTAAGTTCTCCTAGGTGCTCTGCCCTCGGGTCTCGTAGCCTGCTCTTTGTGAGTAGTCTTACTACTTGCCCTGCTTCCCGAGTTTCTCTATGGTCTCCATCTAGTAGTGCCTCCCAGTCTTGCTTCATAAGGCTTCTCTTTCTCATCCACTTCTGGACAATCTCTAATAAAATGGTCCAATGACCCACACCTGAAGAAAGCCTTTTCATTTGCCCGACATTCGCCGGAGTGACGTCTGCCACACTGTGGGCACTTCGGTCTACTGGGTCAGGTGTTTCCAACACTAGCAACTGATGTAGTCTGAGCTTTAGACCCCGAGTACTGTTTACTCTTACTCTTATTTGAAAACCTGGCTGAAGTAGCTGATCGGGTAGTGAAGTCTCTTGACTTCTTAGACGAAGATTGAAATGTTTTACTGATCTGTCTCTTTCTCAAGTCACGAGACTCCATCTCAGCTTTTCTTTTCTCCTTGACTAGATCTTCGGCCTTACAGGCTCTATCTACTAACACAACAAATTCTTTCAATTCGAGGACACCAACAAAAAACTTGATATTCTCATTTAGTCCGCCCTCAAACCTTTTACACATAATAGCTTCAGAGGACACACATTCTCGAGTGTACTTGCTGAGCCTCACAAACTCGTGCTCGTATTCAGTTACTGTCATCTTTCCTTGCTTCAGTTCGAGGAATTCCTTCCTCTTCTTATCGATGAATCTTTGGCTTATGTATTTCTTCTGAAATTCCTCTTGGAAAAACTCCCACGTAATTCTTTCCCTCGGTACAACCGACATAAGGGTGTTCCACAACTGATAAGCAGAATCTCTCAGGAGAGAAACAACACACTTCATGCACTCCTCAAGTGTGCACGATAACTCATCAAACACCCTAATGGTGTTTTCGAGCCAAAATTCTACTCTTTCTGGATTATCGTCCTTACTAGCCCTCAATTCTTTGGCTCTTTGATTCTGGATCCTATCAACCGGAGGCTTTTCTCTTCTTACAACTTCTACTACTTGGAGCGCTACATGAGTAGGTTGTGGAATATGCGGGGGTGGAGGAGGTGGAGCATTTGGATTTTCTCGAACGTACTCTGTGTACCAATTACTCATCATTCGAAGAAAGGCTTCCCGGGCCTCTTCTCGCTGACCCAAAGTCTCGAGTCTACTATCTACTGGTGCGGTCCCTTGTGCGGGAGCCGGGGCATTACTTGCAGCATCATCAGCTGTAGCTCGGTCAGGATCCATTAACTATATCAAATACAATTCAAATTGTCAGGAGTCGTCACACTATCATTACACAATTACTTTTACGTATGGCATGTAGAGCTGGACCCATGCTCACACTACGTTAGTTCGAGAACCAACTAAACCGTTGCTCTGATACCACTAAATGTAACACCCCTTACCCATGCCCAACGCCTGGACTGGATACGAGGCATTACCATGCTTGGTTTAGCTTGAACACGTAATTACGGGCTATAAAATTTTGTTTCAACTTAAACCTTTCTTTCTTAATCATAACATGCATATAATGAGCCCTCGAGGCCATAAACTTACACCCGGAGGTTTTCGGAGTTCAACCGGAAACTTAAACGCTCTTTGAAAACTTAAACTTAAACGCCCATGTGGTCCAAGGGACACGCCCGTGTGCTCTTAAGACATGCCCGTGCTCGACACTGAATTACTTCACACGGCTGAGCACACGCCCGTGCCTATAACCCGTGTCCTTCACACGGCCTACACACGCCCATGTCTCTTACCCGTGGAGCTCTCTGACTATGACATCATCAAACCCTTATTATTACACGGCCAAGGCACACGTCCGTGTGCTGACCCGTGTGACGAACCATATTCTCATAATTAAGTGCAGGGGACACATGGCCTATCAACACACCCGTATGGGTTGACTGTGTGTCACACACGGCCTAGACACACGTTCGTGTGTCTACCCGTGTGGACAACCATTGGCTATTTTCCAAGCCTTTTTGCCACCCTAAAACAAAAACTCATTCTTATAGTCTCAATTAACACAGAACATAGTAATATTAAGCTATGAAAAATCTTTAAACTAACATTCATCCCAACCATAATCATACTCGGTAACTTGCACGAACATTCACTTCATCATACTCATAATTCTTATAACTTAAACTTAACAATTATGGCCACTTCATAATGACCCTTTACAAAATAAATGTAAACCTTTGATAGCTAACACTTTGGCCCTTAAACATGTTATAACATAGGATACCCAATTTCCTATACATGCCATACTCAAAATGAATTAACTTTACTATACCAGAAGAGTGGTTGGTAGTGTGATTTCGAACTCCGACGTTTTGATTCCCGAGCTAACTTGATGTAACTACAAGGAAAAGGGAAAAGAGAGGAGTAAGCATATAGATTAGTAAGTCTGCATGAAATTTTAGGATAACATATTTACTCAAACTATAATTATTCATATCATGAAACAATGACAACATAGTCTCAATCAATAAAAGTACTTACTCGTACTTATTCACACTTATTCTTACTTACTCTTACCCATCTCATGTCAATATGATTTGGTAACATTTACGTACTCATGTTATATGTATCACTAATTCATGTAGTTTAGCACATTTTCTAACATAACCATAAACTCACATCTCTATCATTCATACCATGAACATTACACAAGGCCATCAGTAAATAGACTTGGATCTAGGCCAACTCACATACTTAACTCTTTTGCTTATGAATAAATTGGATCATCATGAATTATTCAAACTTAACATGCATAAGTTTTGATGCCAATGCCATATCTCGGATATGGTCTTACATAGGATCATTCCTTGGTACCGATGCCATATCCCAGATATGGTCTTATACAGGATTTCATAACTCGATGTCGATGCCATGTTGATAAACCGTAAAAGTAACATATTTTAATCCCACATTTAGCATGGTTTTGGATGAATTATCCCTTATTTTATGTAATTTGGTGCTCTTAATCCTTTATTTTCATGTTTTATACTCAGGGAAGCACCGGAGGATGAAAAGAACAAGAAACGGGCTTAAAATGGGCCAAATGGGCCAGATCACAAAATTGGCAGGGCCTGGGCCCAAGACCACACGGCCGTGCCTCACTAATGAAGTCCAACACAGCCTGGCCACAATTCACACGGGCGTGTGCCATGGCCGTGCCCCTGCCGTGGCAAAGAGAAGTTTCATTCAGATTGGGATACTTAGGGGCAAAGAAACACATTCCAAAAGCTTATATATACACCATAAGTATGACCTAAAAGGGGGAGCCCAAGGCTATCGTCTAGGGGCGTCTTGCTAGGCCAGAGAAGGCAGATTTGTGGGGATTCACTCGAGGATAGCCAGTTGATTCATCTCTAGAAGCCGGAATTATACTCAAGACGGAGGATCTCTCCTTCAATTCCTTCAAGGGGTTTTAGGGATTTCTTATGTTTTGTTTTATCTTTTCTTCTGAGATGTTTTCTTTTATTGTTATGAACTAAACCCTCAGATACCTGAGGGGGATGAAACTTAGATGAATCTTGTTATCGTTTACTAAACTATATGATAAATATTTGACTTGTTCTTAATTATGTGTTCTTAATTCTTGTGTTGATATTTCTGGGATATTGATTCAAGTTTGATGTGCTTAGGTGGAGGAGCAAAAGTCCCTGTCTAAGAGTAGATCTAGCATAGTTAAGCAGAGTTGATCGCGTGCCTAGAGATAGGGTGACAAGATTTTGCCGGATTAGGGTGAAACCTAATATGGGATTCCATAGATCTAGTTAATGCAATTCTAGGGGTTTTAATTAGAAAGAGATTTCAATTAATCAACCTAGGGTTAGACGTTATTCGCTTCGAGATAGGGTTTAATATACATTAAGGAATCTTACGGATCAAGTCAAATGAAAAAATCGTCTGGTTTAGAGTTAGATAACAAGTGAAGTCTAGGTGGATTCTTCCTTGGGTGTCGTCTTAATCAATTGGTTTTTCCTCAAGTTATTTTCCCCAAATTCATTCTTCTTTGTCTTAGAGTCTTTAGTTTAGTAGTTAATTAATTTAGGTTAAACAACAAATTCCCTTTATTTTAGGCCAGATAATAAAAAGAGAGTTAGTATTAGTAATTTTAGTTCCTTTGGGTTCGACATTCCGGTCTTGCCACTAAACTATACTACTGTTCGATAGGTGCGCTTGCCTCAAATCATTATCATAGTTAGTTTCCCAGTTCGATCATTCTTTTTATAAATTTTAAGACTTTGACATCGTGAAAACAACGATCAAGTTTTTGGCGCCGTTGCCGGGAAACTAAAATATTAAGAAAGCTTAATTTTTATTATTTTAGCAATTTTTTATTTTTTGCAATTTAATTTAATTTTAATTTTTAACTTAGCTAATTTTTCTTCTATTATTGTTTCCTCCTTTCAGTACCTCTAGTTTATGACTAGAAAGAACCCGACAGGACCCTTAATCTACGATGATATTGAAAGAAACAGATTCATGAGAAATCGTAGAGAGATAAGGCGAAGCTTAAACTACATAGAAGGAGAGCAAGAAGGCGAAACCAATCCTATCGAAGGGATGGTCGAGAATCATCCGCCACCTCAAGAGATGGCCAAAATCACACTCCACGTACTATGTATGATTATGCTAAACCTAGTTTAACAGGAACTGAATCTAGTATTGTTAGGCCCACTATTGCTGCAAATAATTTTGAACTGAAACCTAACACTATACAGATGATACAACAGTTTGTTCGGTTTGATGGTTTGCAGGATGAAGATCCTAACACACACTTAGCAAATTTTCTAGAATTCTGTGATACCTTCAAGATAAATGGCGTTTCTGATGATGCCATCTGTCTTCAGTTATTTCCCTTTTCTTTGAGGAATAAAGCCAAAGAGTGGTTACATTCTCTTCCACGAGGGTCAATCACTACATGGGATCAAATGACCGAAATTTTTTTACTAAAATATTTTCCACCGGCCAAAATGGCCAAATTGAGGAATGATATCTCTTCTTTTGTGCAGATGGATTTAGAGACACTTTACAATGCATGGGAGAGATACAAAGATCTGTTAAGGAGGTGCCCACACCACAGATTACCTTTTTGGCTACAGGTCCAAACTTTTTACAATGGTGTGAACCCTTCAACAAGGCAACTAATCGATTTAGCTGCCGGCGAAACCCTAAGCAACAAAACTCCTGAAGCGGCCTACGAGTTTATAGAAGAGATGTCACTAAATAACTATCAATGGTCAGTTACAAAGACAAGGCTAGCCAAAGCAGCCGGAGTTTTCAACATTGATGCAATGACCGTGCTATCAAACCAGGTAGAATTATTACATAAAAAAATTGATGGTTTATATGGTTCTTCGCAGGCACATCCAGTTATGCAGTGCGACGCAAGTGAATGAGTGGTGAATCCTGAGTACCCAACCTACGGACAGGGCATGGAGAGCGAACAAATGAACTATATGGGTAACAATTTTTGATCTAACAATAACCCTTATAGTAATACTTATAATCCAGGTTGGAAGAACCACCCCAATTTCTCATGGGGCGGTCAAAGAAATCAAAGGCAACAACCATCCCAAAACTTCCAACAACAGCCCTACCCACAGGAAAAAAAGCCAAACCTTGAAGAGATGCTGACAAACTTCATAACAGCCTCAGAAATACGTTCCCAAAATACAGAAACACGTTTCCAAAAGATAGAAACAAAACTTGAGGCATTGACACAAGAGTTCAAGGATCAAATCGGGCAACTCGCTAAGCAGATCTCCGAGAGACCACATGGAAGACTACCGAGCAACACCGAGACTAACCCAAGGGAGTAAGTTCAAGCCATAACGGCTCAAGATAGTGAAGGGTTAAACGAGCCCAATTCGAGGCAAGAGAACATGGTCGAAGAAGGTAAGGTTGAGGTAAGTAATAATAAGCCAAAACCGGTAATCAAAGAGTACCAACCTCGCATACCATATCCCGAAGCATTAAGGAGAGACGACACAGAGGAACAGTTCAGTAAATTTCTTAAACTTTTAAAGAAATTACATATTAACTTATCGTTACTTAAAGCTCTTACGAAGATGCCAGACTCTAGAAAAATCCTAAAAGAGTTGTTGACGAAAAAGCGAAGGATAGACGAAGCATCACATGTGGAACTAAACGTAATGTGCTCGGCAGTATTACAAAATTGACTACCACAGAAATTAAAAGATCCAGGGAGTTTTACAATTCCATGCTTAATTGGTAGTTTATCTATTGATAATGCGTTAGCTGATTTAGGGGCAAGCATAAATGTCATGCCTTATAAATTGTTTAAACAACTAGGTCTAGGGAGGCCCAAACAAACTAGGATGAGCATTCAATTAGTGATAAAAATCATTTAGAATTCACGGGGCATAATTAAAGATGTACTCGTAAAAATTGACAAATTTGTATTCCCAATAGACTTTGTCGTTTTAGACATGGATGAGGACAACACGATACCCCTAATTTTAGGAAGACCATTCTTAGCACCTGCTAGAACTAAAATCGATGTTGATGCAGGCGAACTTATACTCTTTGTAGGTGACGAGACAGTCACTCTTCAAGCCCTCGATTCAACTAGAACATCAAATAATCAAGGTGAGAAAATAAATTCGAATGATAACCATTCGGTTAACCCTTCTTTTCAGGAAGCACCACAAAAGAATACAACTGAACCCAATCCTATACCGTGTGCCAACAAAGAAATAACTCATGAGGAACGAGGGATTCAGATCGATGATCTAGACGAGTGGAAGACACATTTTAAGGAAAAATTAGGGATACACAAAGCAGAACCAGAGCCACTCCACGCGGCAAACAAGTTCAAAATCAGATATCAAGTATTGATTGATAAAGCAGACCCTCAAATATCTCCTCCTGACCCTAACACTAACAAAGAAATCACTTTTAGGGTAATCAGTGTTTTTCCATACGGAACAGTAGAGGTAAGTAATCCTATTTTTGGCACTTTCAATATAAACGCATCTCGACTTGAACCATATTATGACAATGAAACTGATAGCATGAGGAAGGACTTTCAACTCCTCAAACCACCCAGATTAAGCGAACGAGAGGTGAGTCTAGCTTAAGAATTTAAACGAGCACTTCTCGGGAGGCAACTCGAGTACTAACCCCATTAACTTTTACATTTTTACTTTGTCTTATTTATTCTATTTTATCCTTTCTTTATAGTACCTAACTATAAACTAACCAAAAGTACAAAATTCCAGGCCACACGGCCTTGCAAACGGCCGTGGCCGTGTGGATGCACCGAATCGTCGTACTGGCATGGCAGAGATGGTACAAGTAAGAGCGAATCAATTTTCAAATCACGGACTCCAACCACCACACCACGAGCACCGACAAAACCCCACAGCCGTGCGATGCGGCCGTGGTCAACACTGGTAGTTTACACACGAGCGTGGCAACCTGAACATGAGCGTGGGAGAAACGATACGATGCTCAACACGACCGTGCAAGGCAGCCGTGTGACTTAGCACGCCCACGGTACACGGGCGTGGGGTTGTACCAGGCTTGAAAATCTATTTAAACCACCTCCTTTTTCTCTTCCCTTACTCACTTTCCTACTCCCCATCCCCTTTATTCTATCCCATTATTCAGGCCCCCCTACTTTTCTTCTCCAATACATTCCCAAAACCTTTGAGCTACACCAAATGCCGAAGAAGCGGAAGGCATCAAGCATAGTCTCCCAGAGGGAGACCGATCTATATAAGTTCCTGCCGGCCGCTTCAATAATTCGACGAGCCAAGGACATTTGAGGCCATTTAGTTTTTACTTCGTTTTTCTCTTTTGCTTCAATTTCCTTATCTTTACTTCTCTTCTGCTTAACTCACCGCAGCCTTAGAAATCACACCCACCTCACGAACCATCCAACAATAAGGACTCTACGATCCATTTATCTTTTCCTTTAATTTTATTCTATTTTTTTATTTTTATTTTTCTTCACTTTAGCTTGCTTTTCTTTGATTATTTAATTAGTATAGTTTTAATCATTATATCCTGGCTAATCCTCCATGAGCTACCCAATTTCTTCATCTAGTGCAGGATCGTCATAAAGAACAACACCTACAACTTATCTTTCACCTCCAACGCAAGGATTTCATCCATAATTCAGGGAGTTTCACCTCTCTCCATATCTTTTGAATTTATACTTAATTGTCTATATATATATATATATATCTTTGTAAATTGATGGCAATGTACATCTTAAGTGTGGGGGGTGAACAACCTAAAAAGGTGCCTAACTTTTTTCATTATTCTCAAATTCCTGAAATTAGGTGCCAAACTTTTTGCATTATTCTCAAATCCTGAATTATGTCTTGTTTCTTAAGTAAGTTTCTCATATTATAATTAGAATGAAATTCCTTTGATTTATGATTTTTATTGATGTGTCTTGGATTAAGTCATTGATAATTGTGCATTGATAATTAAATTCTAAGATACTAGAGAATCAAGCATGATAAGTTTATTTTTTAGAAATAAAAAATTTTTTTTAGGTTGTCTACCTGAATTTAAATATTACTTTGAAGTTTGAAATTTACGAGGTTGAAATCAAAATACCCATAATTTTTGTGAGATTTTGAGCCTTATAGAGCATATTCTTTTTCTCTTGCTCGCTTTATTGATTATGAGTGTGTCAACATTGATTTGTTATTCTAGAACTTGCATCGATTATACATGTCGAGACCACACATTTGATTTGATATACAGAGATGATGAAGGCACCTAGGATTTAACCCACTTACTCCACTAAAAACCTACCGTCATAATTAACCCCTAGTGAACCCCGTTTAATCCTAACAACCCTATTTATTGACTTACCCGCTAATATTAACCCAAAACCCTTTTTATTTGTTATCACCATCCTTTTTAACTACCCTTATATCGAGATTTGATTTGATTAGTTGCCTAACTATGATTTTTATTTGATAATTTATCCTTTATTATGTATGTACTTATGAAAAAAATCAAGTATATTCATTATTAGTTTTGTGATTAAATGAGCTTATACGTTTGAATATTGAAGAAGAAGCTCGAATTATTAGTACTATTAGTTTTCAATTGATGTAATTACTTATATTCAGTTCGTTGTTTCTAGTTAGGTAATCTGTCAATTCAATCTCGATTCTAACCCTCTAATTCAGCCTTTATCCATACCTTAACCCAAGCCCCGTTACAACCTTATTAAAGACCTTTTGATTTGTGCATCATCTCATATTATAGTGGTGGAGATCTGATTTTCATGCAAGCCTATGGGATTAACTCTTCATGTTGACTTTTGAGTGCTTAATTCTGAACCTTAAACACTTTGAGTGATTTGAGTGAATCTTTAGTGAGGATGTCAATCATTGTCAATTTTGAATCAAAGGTAATTATTTAGATGAAGGGAAACACCTATGTTTTATGCTACAAATGTATGACTTAGATTGTTTGAATCTTTAGGACTCTTTGAGTTGAATTATCCATGTTTAAATTATCTTTGAATTATAATGACACATTATCAATGACTACCATGAATTGAGGTAAGTTTGTTTTAATTATGAGTTGAGAATTTTGCTTGAGGACAAGCAAAAGCTTAAGTGTGGGGGTATTTGATAAACTGTAAAAGTAACATATTTTACTCCCACATTTAGCATGCTTTTGGATGAATTATCCCTTATTTTATGTAATTTGGTGCTCTTAATCCTTTATTTTCATGTTTTATACTCAGGGAAGCACCGGAGGATGAAAAGAACAAGAAACGGGCTTAAAACGGGCCAAATGGGCCAGATCACGAAATCGGCACGGCCTGGACCCAAGACCACACGGCCGTGCCTCATTAATGAAGTCCAACACGGCCTTCCCACGATTCACACGGGCGTGTGCCATGGTCGTGCCCCTGCCGTGGCAAAGAGAAGTTTCATTCTATAACATCCTGAAAAGGGCCTATGCATTTTTGGTTTAATTGTACGAAATGACATATCTTATGTGTTATGAATATATTTTGAACACTTTTGGAAACCTGAAAATGTATGGAAATGTTAAGTTCAAAAGAGGAAAGTGAACATTTTTAGAACCTTGGAAATGTAAGGAAATGTCTTGTAAGGAAATGTCATGGAAATGTAAGGAAATGTCAAGTTTACAGAGCCGATCGAAAATTTTTGGAAACTTAGAAATGACCTAGAAATGGCGAGTTTTAAGGTTTAAAAGGGGAAATTAAGGCAAGGTGGCCTTAAAAGAAAAAGTTTGTGAAATTTGACACACAAACAGGCTTGGAAAAGTGGTGCTGAGATGCCACTTAGGGCCTATGGAAATGGCGCCATATGCAAGAGGAATGGGCTGAGTTCGAGTCACTTGGGAAGCAAATAAAGGAGGTTTTATTTTTGCTTCCGTAAGACTGAGGTGGACGGCACATGGCTATAAAGTAGGAGCTTTTATTCTTTTATAAATAGTGGATAAATAAGGGATTTATTTATCATTATTTTCAAGAGATAATTGTTGGATTAAATTCTTTTAATTTGAATAAAGAGATAAAGAGGAAAATAAGGGAGAAGTGATGGCCAAGTAAGGGAGTTTGAGTTTAATAATTTCGGCTAAGTAAGGATAGTTGCTGAATTATCTTTTATTTTAAGTGATAATTAAAGAGATAAAGCTATTAAAATAGAGGAGTGGTGGCCAAGTAAGGGACTCCTTAGATGATAATTTCGGCTATAAAAGGAAGGAAGGAGGGCTACTCATCAATTTGTGCTTCCTCCTTTCTCTGCCAAATTCTTAGTGCTCTCTTCTCTTCTTTTCTTTATTTTCTTTTGTCAAGCCGAAATTAAGTAATTGTTGGAACCTAGCCGAATATTTTCGTCTCCATTAGAAGCCATAGCCGAATCCTCCATCTTTATTCTTCCTTCTCTTTTCTTTCTAATCCCTCCAAAAGCCGAAAGTTGTGAGATCATCATCTAGCCATAGCCGAATCTCTGAAGGTTGAAGTGAAGGTGCAATCGATTTTTTCAAGTAAGGGTAAGATCTCATTCGGTTTCATCCTTTTTTCTTAAGATTTGCCGAAATCTAGGACTAACCCCTTTAATATCTTGTTGCCGAAACTTTGAAGAGATCTTTCAGGATTTACTAAGTGTCGACTACAAGGAAGGAGAAGTTCTTTTCCCGAAGGTACACCATAGGCCATGTGTTCTCTAGTTATTCGGTGAGTTTCGGGATTTAAAATCCACAAGGTAAGTGTCTATAGCATTCGGCCAAGGCCATGTTTGGTAAATATATGTGTTCATTAATTATTCAAAAGCCAAAAACTAACCAAGTTAATTGATTCAATGCTTGGTCGAATGCAAGAAGAGTATAGCAGAGATTTCAAGACTTGATTCTTAAGTCAAACGGCAACAAGGTAAGTTTAAGTATACTAATCCTACTAGGATTTGGATTTATGGCCGAATGGCTTTTTATTAAAGTAGTAGGTGATTAATCAAATGTAGGGATTAAGGATCCAAGCATTAGATCAAGCTTTTCGGATCTCAAGGAAATTTTAAAGCGAATCGTGTGTGTACCCCACACTAACTTTTAATAAGATTGATGGTAATATGTAAAATATGCATGTTTATAAGAATGTGGCTAAGGTACCATAATATGGTACAAAGTACTCAACGTTTCCTACTCCTATTAGGATTACGAAATATGTTATATTTAACATGTGAAATATGATAAGAATGTGAATTTAAGTATGATATGCATGATATGAATAATATGGGTCATTCGGGATATATGAAAAAGGGAAGTGAATGTGATGACTACGGTCTCACTATCCGAATGTGGTGACTTCGGTCACATTATCTCAATGTGGTAACTTCGTTACATTATCTCGAATGTGGTGTCTCATGACACAATTATCTGGTGGCTATGCCACAAATTTTATATGGGCGATGAGCACGTCATCGCAGCGATCGCTTTCGATGGTGTGTAGCGGATGGAGGGTCGACTTAGTAGTCCCACGGTGTGACCGGCAGTGCGGGGTGTGTAGCGGATGGACAACTAGGTTTGGGTTTGGGAATGCATCATAACCTGTATTTTATGTTTTGAATGTGTAATATGTGATATACCTGATTCTATTATGATTTAGTGTCGTGTACACATTGAGTCTATTTGACTCACCCTGTTGGGGAACATTTTTCAGGTGATGAACAGTGATGGACCGGGACGGCAGAACTTGTGGTGGCCATGCTCAACATGAAGTTTATATTTTTAAGGACTCTTGAATTTATTTTAGTACTTTGAATTATTTTGGGAATTATTTGATGTAATAAGGCCATAAGGCCATAGTTGAATTACTTTACACTTATTTTTATTTATTATGATTATGAATTTTATCTATTAAAATTTAATTAAAATTTCTTTTAAACTAAACCCTAAATATTTTGTCACTTAAGATAAAAGGGATTTCAATATAAAATGAACCTGTTTTCAACACAAGCCCAACCCAAAACAATATTTTTCTTAAAAACACACAAGTTTTCCTAAGAACAAAAGAATTTTGAACCAGTTTACTTGAGGAACATACCAAATCTGGTCAAAGCTCGTGGGCCGGGTTTGGGGTGTTTCACATTCGGATTGGGATACTTAGGGGCAAAGAAACACATTCCAAAAGCCTATATATACACCCTAAGTATGACCTAAAAGGGGGAGCCCAAGGCTATCGTCTAGGGGCGTCTTGCTAGGCCAGAGAAGGCAGATTTGTGGGGATTCACTCAAGGATAGCTAGTTGATTCATCTCTAGAAGCCGGAATTATACTCAAGACGGAGGATCTCTCCTTCAATTCCTTCAGGGGGTTTTAGGGATTTCTTATTTTTTGTTTTATCTTTTCTTCTGAGATGTTTTCTTTTATTGTTATGAACTAAACCCTCAGATACCTGAGGGGGATGAAACTTAGATGAATCTTGTTATCGTTTACTGAACTATATGATAAATATTTGACTTGTTCTTAATTATGTGTTCTTAATTCTTGTGTTGATATTTCCGGGATATTGATTCAAGTTTTATGTGCTTAGGTGGAGGAGAAAAAGTCACTGTCTAAGAGTAGATCTAGCATAGTTAAGCGGAGTTGATCGCGCGCCTAGAGATAGGGTGACGAGATTTTGCCGGATTAGGGTGAAACCTAATATGGGATTCCATAGATCGAGTTAATGCAATTCTAGGGGTTTTAATTAGAAAGATATTTCAATTAATCAACCTAGGGTTAGACGTTATTCGCTTTCAGAGAGGGTTTAATATACATTAGGGAATTTTACGGATCAAGTCAAATGAATAAATCGTCAGTTCGAGTTAGATAACAAGTGAAGTCTAGATGGATTCTTCCTTGGGTGTCGCCTTTAATCAATTGGTTTTTCCTCAAGTTATTTTCCCCAAATTCATTCTTCTTTGTCTTAGTGTCTTTAGTTTAGTAGTTAATTAATTTAGGTTAAACAACAAATTCCCTTTATTTTAGGCTAGATAATAAAAAGAGAGTTAGTATTAGTACTTTTAGTTCCTTTGGGTTTGACATTCCAATCTTGTCACTAAACTATACTACTGTTCGATAGGTGCGCTTGCCTCAAATCATTTTCATAGTTAGTTTCCAGGTTCGATCATTCTTTTTATAAATTTTAAGACTTTGACATCGCGAAAACAACGATCACATGTCCCAGACATGGTCTTATACGAGATCGTACATAGATGTTGATGCCATATCCCAGATATGGTCTTACACGAGATCATTCTTCGGTGCCGAAGCCATGTCCCAGACATGGTCTTATACGGGACCTTCCTTATCTCCTATGACTACATAATATCATCCTCAATCCGGAACTTAATTCGGGACTTAAACTCAACTTGTTCTCACCATTTCCTTATCGAGGCTTCATTGCTCGATTTTCATAACAAAGATTTACATTACCATAATATTGAATAATTTCAAACATCGTAACATTATAGAACTCTAATTTCATACAAACTTACCTCGATTTTCAAAACGTGCCTCAATACTCGATTTAGTCCTCGTTTTTATTCTTGCCTCGGTTTCGATCCGAGCATCATGTTTCTTGATCTATAATAATAAATTTCTCTTGTTAATCACATGCATTGACTAAATCGACTCATAATTCATATTTTGGCAAAATTATGATTTTGCCCCTAAACTTTTACATAATTACACTTTTGCCCTTAGGCTCGTAAAATAATTTCCATTCAACTTTCTTGCATTTCAAGCCTACCCGAATCATTTCCTCAACTATGGCATCTTTCAATTCCTATTATTTTACTCATGTATGACCATTTCTGTAACTTTACAATTTGGTCCTTTTCATGCATCTTTCATGAAAATCACTTAGAAAAAGATGTTTAACATGCATCAAACTTTCATATTCTTCCATAAAAAATCAAAATACATGCATGTCATACATGGGTAAATTTTTGAACATAAACCCTAGCTCAAAATATGGCTAGAAATAGCTAAACCGAGCTACGAGGGTTTCAAAAATACGAAAAACATCGAAAATGGGGCTAGAATGCACTTAGTTTGAGCTTGAAAATGATCAAAGCCCTAGCTATGGCTTCTCCTCAAATTTTCGGCACAAGGGTTGAAGATGGACATGAATTTTGTGTTCTTTTCCCCTTTTAATTCTTTTATTTACCAAAGGACAAAAATGCCCTTAATGATCCTTTCTTAGGATTTTTCCTTCCCATGTCCATTTTTGTCCATCATGAAATGTAATGGTCTAATTGCTAAATAAGGACCTCTAGTGATTTTCATAATTCAATTTCATACATGAATCTTCTAGAATCTCATATTTTCTATTCTTTGCAATTTAGTACTATTGGACAATTTATTAACTAATTAATAAAATTTCTTCATGTGACTTTCACATAATCATGCAAATACCTCGTAAGCCTTTTAAAATCATTTAAACACATAGTTTTACTTCGGATTTGTGGTCTCGCACCACTACTCCAACTAGCCCCTAAGTCGGGTCGTTACAGTGGGAACCTGAGGAAGCTATGTGAAAACAGTACCCAAACCTATTTTCTAGTAAGATTTTCGAGGACAAAAATCCCTAAAGGGGGGAGAGTTGTAACAGCCTGATTTTGGGTCTAGTCGGAACAGTGGTTTTGGGACCACAAATTTGACGTAGTAAAGTTTATTTTTATTACATTTCTATGGTTTACAATTTTACTAAATGATTTCGTAAAAATTTCGTTCGAAAATTTTGACGTTTGGGCACTTAATTTAGTAAAAATGACTAAATTGTAAAAAGTGCAAAAGTTGAATTCTACATGCTAGAGGTGTCTAATTGCTATGAAATTTTAAATTGGAGGTCCTTAGTTGGTAGTTAGACGATTGGATAAGTTAGTGGACAAATATGGACATGGTGAGATAAAATTTCAAAGATTTAAGTGAAGGGCATTTTGGTCATTTGGTAATTAAATGAATTAAAAAGCAAAATCAAGCCAAAATCCTTGTCCATCTTCCTCACCATAGCTGAAAATTTGAAGGTCACCATAGCCAGGGTTTGTTCAACTTCCAAGCTTGATTGTAAGTACATCCTAGCCCTCTTTTTAATTCTCTTTACGTATTTGAAGTCCTTATCATCCGATCTATCTATTTCTACCATTAATTTGAGTTATGGTTGATTTCTAGGGTTTGACTCATGTTAGACATGAATGTGTTTTGATGTTTAATGATAGATTATGCAAGTTAAATGTTAGATAAACAACTTTTACTAAGTGATTTTTCATGAAAATACCTAAAAAGGACCGATTTGTAAAAAGTTGTAAAAATGGGTAGTAAAAATATGTTTTAATGAAAAATGTGGGCTGTTATAAGCATGAAAGAGGTTCAGCTAGGCTTGGGTCTTGAAGCAATCAAATAGATTTTATTTTACGAGCCTAGGGACTAATTTGTAAAAATGTCAAAATTTAGGGGCAAAAATGTAATTTGCTATTATAGATCAAGAGAAACGAGGTTCAGACCTAGATCGAGGGAAAAACAAGGTGTTTGACGATTAGGTCCCATTTCTACTATTTTTGTACCGAGGTAAGTTCGTATGAAAATAATGCATTGTTTTATTTATGTTTTAAATGCTTTAATATTGTATAAATTATGATTGACTCCTTGGATGTAATCGATAAAGCTTTACAAGTGAGAAAATCCCGGTTGAACCTTAGGAATAGGTAGGATAAGAATGTCATGACATTAGGGTTATTTGAGATTACATGTAAGACCATATCTGGATATGGCATAGATATAAGACTTCGTGTAAGACCATAGCTGGGCTATTGGCATCGATAAGAGATCCCATATAAGACCATATCTGGGATATGGCATTGATATAGTATTATGTGTGCAAGATTCTCGAGTATCCTTTAGTGTTCCAAGTGGTTCAACGGGAAATTCAACGTGTAACACCCCTTACCCGTATTCAACGCCGAATTAGGGTACGAGGCATTCTAGGCTGATACGCAAACAGTCAAACAATTCCAAGACTTAACTTTCCTCTCCAAACTTAAAACTTTTTTTAACACCTCTTAAACAAGCCTACGAGGCTTAAATCACGCTTTAGGGACGGTTCGGGGTCAAACCGAGCTCCTTTGAAGCTCTCCTGAAAATCTTAGAAAATTTTCACTAAATAGTCCACACGCACGTGTGGAGAAAGGGACACGCCCGTGTGGCATATCACATCCCCGTGTTCCACACCCGTGTGGAATTATTTTTCAATTCGAACCTACAGGGGTTTTCACACGGACAGACACACGCCCGTGTCCCTGGATCGTGTCCCTCACATGGCTTCGACACCCCCGTGTCTTAGCCCGTGTCCCAAAACCTTGGCATTCTATTTCTGACGTCATCACCCCATAAATGTCACACGGCCTAGGCACACGCCCGTGTTCTTCGGCCGTGTAGTGAATTAAATTCCAAAATTTAGGTGCAGACTTCACACGGCCTGGGCACACGCCCATGCCCAAGGCCGTGCCTTCCATACGGGTGAGACACACGGCCATGTCTCTGCCCGTGTGTTTATTTCTAGGCATATTGACTTGTAAACCTAGCATGCAAGGGGACACACAGCCTAACCACATGCCCATGAGGTTGTCTGTGTGTCACACACAGCCTAGACACACACCCGTGTGTCTACCCGTGTGGACAAGAACAAGGCTATTTGCCAAGCTCATTCCATCACCCTAACTCATACAAACATGATTTACATCAAACCTTCAACCCATTCATGCATAATTAAACCAAGTAAATTATCTTACTACTTGCACAATCTTGAATAACCTCATCTTTTCATAGATTAGTAAGAAAGAGCCATCAACCATGGCCTTATAAAAAAGAGTTCATCTTTGAATGAGCCAACACATTTGGCAAAAACAATATGACATTCAACTAATTCTAGACCCTATACATGCCATACTCAAAATGCTAAGTCTAACTATACCAAGGTGTGCTGATAGTGTGGGTGATCTTCTGATTATCTTCGTATCCCGAGCTAGCTCTTCGACACTATAAAACAAGGGAAAAGACAAGGGAGTAAGCTTTAAGCTTAGCAAGTCTATATGTAAACAATAAGCATCATACCATATGCTAATAAATCATAAACATTACATACTATGTATAAATAATTTATATTCTCATGGTCATGCTTACTCATCTCAATTCTTACCAAATCCCAGCCACATATCATGAACATTTCTCACATTTACTTGCACATATGCCCTGTACTTATCACCACAAAGCTACATGAATTATTTTACTTAAACAAGTTTCTCGATGAACCTTTTGGAATGATACAAAATTTCCAGTGGTTTCGCACACAGCCCACCATTTATCACCAATAGGGTGGTATCGCACACAGCCCACCAACAATGATAATTACGGTGGTATCGCACATAGCCCACCAAATGATAATATAAACGATGGTATCGCACACAACCCATCGTGAATAGATAACAAGGTGGTACTGCACACAGCCCACCAAATGATAACATAAACGATGGATTCGCACACAGCCCATCGACAATTACACATTTACGGATATTTATCCATGGCCACAATTCTATTCCGAGGTTCATTCGAGAATTACTCATTTTCTATCATTTTCAATCAGTCTCACCAATAAGTATTTACATCCATACAATGCATCAATAGGTAACAACGTATGTATTAAGGATGTATCGTTTACACATAAACTTACCTCGGTCCAAAATATGTTAATTTGCGGCTTAATCCGTAACCTTGCCTTTTCCCTGGTCAAGGTTGTTTCCGCGTTCTTCTTGTTCTAAAATAATAAAATTTACTCATTTAATCACTACACAAATCATGATACTTCAAAATTTCTACTTAGGCAAAAATGATCGTTTTGCCCTTATACTTTGGCAAAATTATGATTTTGCCCCTAGGCTCGTAAAATGAAATGTGTTCATTTTACTCACATCCAAGCCTAGCCGATTCATAATCTCTCTGATAGCAACTCAAAATTTCAATTATTTCATGCATTTACTACTCAATTTATAACCTTTAATAATAGGTCCATTTTTGGTGTTTTCATGGAAACACCTTTCATAACAGTTGTTCTTTAACCCTCTAACATTCATTTTCTTCCATAAAAACTCAGCAAACAACATAAAAACTCTCATGGAAAATCCCTAAACTTTCAACCATTTTGCAAAATATTCCCCTCATTAGCTATATCATGCTACAAGGTTCCAAAAAATACAAAAATTATTAAGAAATAACACCAAAATCACTTACTTGCAAGGATGAGAAGTAGCTGAAAATTTCAAGCTTCCAAACTCTTAAGCTTGCTGATATTTTTGGTGGAAGATGAAGGAAAGATAAAAAAAATGATAGGCTCTCTTTATTTTATTTTATTTATCAATTAAGTCACCAAAACCTCACCTAACATTGACCATGTCTCTAATTTTGTCCCCTATGGCCGGCCATCACTTCCCTAATGGCCTAATTGCACTTTAAGGACCTCCAATTAAAATTATATAGCTATTTAACACCTTTAGCTTGTAAAATGGAACTTTCGTACTTTATGCGATTTAGTCCTTTTTCGTAATTAAGCATACAATCGCTAAAATTAACCCACCAAAATTTTCATACCCTCATATGATTATGCCATAACACCAAAAATAATATTAAATCTAATTTATCCGACCTCGAATTACTGGTTCTAAAACCACCATTCCGACTAGCCCTAAAATCAGGCTGTTACAACTCTCCCCCTTTAGAGATTTTCGTTCTTGAAAATCTTACCAATAAAAAGGTTTGGGTACTGTTCTCTCATGGTTTATTCTGGTTCCCACGTAGCCTATTCTACACCGTGTTTTTGCCATAACACTTTCACTAAGGCTATACTTTTGTTCCTCAACTATTTAACCTCTCTAGCCAAAATCTTAATTGGTTCCTCTTCATAAGTTATATCTATCGAATCTCAGTTTCTGTCGGAGGAATCACATACGAAGGATTGGAACGATATCGTCGCAACATCGACACATGGAACACATTATGTATTCTCTCTAACTCTGCCGGCAAAGCCAACTGGTAAGCTACTGGCCCAATCCTTTCAATAACTTCATACGGCCCTATGAATCGTGGACTCAATTTGCCCTTTCGACCAAATCTCAATATTTTCTTCCACGGGGATACTTTCAGGAATACTTTACCACCCACCTGAAACTCAATTTCTTTCCTTTTCAAATCCGCGTATGACTTTTGTCGATCTGAAGTAGCTTTCAGACTATCACGGATCACTTTCACTTTCTCCTCGATTTCTCTAATTAAATCAATTTCATGAATTTGCTTTTCCCTAAGCTCGGTCCAATACAGAGGGGTCCGACACTTGCGACCATATAAAGCTTCATACGGTGCCATCCGTATACTCGACTGATAACTGTTGTTGTAGGCAAATTCAACCAAAGGTAGATATTTTTCCTAACTACCTTCGAACTCTAAAACACAGGATCGGACCATATCCTCAAGAACTTGAATCACCCTTTCGGATTGGCCATCGGTTTGCTGATGGAACGCAGTACTAAAATTCAGTATTGTACCCAAGGCTTTTTGCAACTTTTTCCAAAACCTCGAAGTGAACCATAGATCTCTATCCGAGATAATGGATATAGGCACTCCATGTAATCTCACAACCTCGGCAGTATACAGCTCATCCAACTTGTCAAGTGAGTAATCAACACGCACCAGTATAAAGTGAGCTGCTTTCGTTAATCCATCAACGATGACCCACACGGTATCTTTCTTTTTCAGATTCATAGGTAACCCCGTTACAAAATCCATCGTAATTCGGTCCCACTTCCACTCGAGAACCATCACTGGCTGAAGTAATCCCGAAGGTACTTGATGCTCGGCTTTCACTTGTTGACAGACCAAACACTTAGTAACAAACTCGGAAATATCTCTTTTCATACCCGGCCACCAATACAACTTCTTCAAATCATTAAACATTTTTGTGCTGCCCGGATGTACTGACAAGCAACCATTGTGTGCTTCATGTAAAATTTCCCGAATTAACTCGTCATCTTTAGGTATACAAATTCTATCATGAAACATCAAACAATCATCGAAACCAATCCGAAAATCAAAGTTATCTCCCAATCCGCACTGAGCTCTCTTAACTTGCATCTCACTATCATTCCTTTGAGCTTCACATATCTGCTGAAGAAATAAAGGTCTAGCCCCAAACTCGGCCAATATAGCACCATCATCAGACAATGCTAAGCTCGTACTCATAGCTCTCAAAGCATACAGGGATTTTCAACTCAAGGCATCCGCAACCACATTCACTTTCCCCGGGTGGTAATCGATTACTAGCTCATAGTCCTTTAGTAATTCGAGCCATCACCGTTGTCGCAAATTTATATCTTTTTGGTCCATCAGGTACTTCAAACTCTTGTGATTGGTGAAGATCTGACACTTCTCTCTATACAAATAATGACGCAAAATCTTCAAAGAAAAAACGATCGCAGCAAACTCCAAATCGTTAGTCGGATAATTCTTCTCATGCGGTTTTAGCTGTCTCGAGGCATAAGCTACTACTTTACATTCTTGCATCAACACACAACCAAGACCATTTAATGGCGCATCACTGTAGACCACAAACTCCTTTCTCGACTCAGGTTGTACTAAAACCGGTACTTCAGTCAACAAAGCTTTCAGTTTCTCAAAACTCTGTTGGCATTTCTCAGTCCATTCAAACTTAACATCTTTATGTAACAGTCTCGTCATCGGGGTAGAAATCATGGAGAACCCTTTAACAAACCGTCTATAGTAACCCGCTAAACCCAAAAAGCTCCTAATCTCGGATACATTCCTCGGCAATTTCCACTCCACAATAGCTGAGATCTTACTAGGATAAACTCTAATGCCATCGCCCGACACAATGTGTCCTAAGAATCCGACCTCTCGGAGCCAAAACTCACTCTTGCTAAACTTAGCATACAACTGCTTATCTCTTAGAGTCTGCAAAACAGTTCTCAGGTGCTCTGCATGCTCATTCTCATCCCAAGAATAAATCAGTATGCCATCGATAAAAACAACTACAAACTTATCTAAATACGGTCGGAAGATACTGTTCATTAAATCCATAAAGACCACAGGAGCATTCGTTAAGCCAAATGGCATGACAAGGAACTCATAATGGCCATACCTCGTTCGAAATGCAGTTTTCGGCACATCTTGCTCCTTAACTCTCAACTGGTAATAACCAGACCTCAGGTCTATCTTAGAGAACATCGTAGCTCCCTTCAATTGGTCGAACAAATCATCTATCCCTGGAAAAGGATACTTATTCTTCACTGTCACTTTGTTGAGCTGTCTGTAGTCTATACACAATCTCATCGACACGTCTTTCTTCTTCACAAAAAGTATCGGAGCACCCCACGGTGAATAGCTCGATCTTGCAAAACCTTTATCCGTTAACTCTTGCAACTGAACCTTCAACTCTTTTAACTCTAACGATGCCATTTTATACGGGGTACCCAAAATAGGTGCTGTACCCGGAACTTACTCAATACCAAATTTGACCTCTCTAACTGGAGGCAATCCGGGTAATTCTTCCTGAAACACATCCGGATACTCGCACACCACAGGCACTGATTCAATATTTACCTCTGCCTCTTGAGTATTCAACACAAAGGCGAGATAGGACTCATACCCTTTTCTCATGTATTTTTCAGCTACCATAGACGAAATCACAACAGGCATATTATCCGATTTACCTGATTCAACCTGAATGACATCTCTATTTACACATCTCAATTCAACAAACTTACTACCACAGTTTACTAAAACATTATGAGTAGTTAACCAATCCATGCCAAGAATTAGGTCAAATTCATCAAACGGCAACAACATGAGATTTGCCAGAAAACAATGACCTCTAATTGTCAAAGGACAATTTCTACACACTTTGTCAACTAGCACATGTTTGCCTAATGGATTTGACACTTTATCACAAATTCTGTAGACTCAACTATCATACTCATGCTAGATGCCAATTTCATGTAAATATAAGAACGGGTAGACCCCGGATCAATCAAAGTAACAACAGAGATTTCATGAAGAGAAAAAGTACCCGTTATCACATCTGGAGATGATGCCTCTTCACGAGCGCGAATGGAATAAGTCCTTGCAGGTGCTCTGCCCTCAAACCTCACAGTAGAATCTCTAGGTGCACCTCTATTACTAGTCCCACTCCCCGAGTTCCTTTGTGGTCTACCCCTCGATGATACATTGCTCGCTCTTACTTCTTGGTTTCTGTCTTTCTCATCCCTCTCTGGACAGTTCCGAATGAAATGGTCAGATGAGCCACACTTGTAGCAATTACGGTTGTTTCCCCAACACTCCCCAGTGTGTTGTCTACCACAATTTGGACACTCCGGTTTATTTAACTTTGTATTGCCCACACTTGCCATTGAGGTGGCTTAAACTCTCGGGCCCGTATTCATATTACCTTGATCACAGTGTGAATACCCAATTGAAGCAGTTGTCTGAGGGTTCATTTCCTTGGACCTCTTTGATTGAGCTTGGAATGATTTACTCATCGGCCTCTTCCTTGCATCTCGAGCCTCCATCATGGCTTTTCTCTTTTCCTTATTCAACTCTTTAGCCTTGCAGGCTCTATCGACCAACATCACAAATTCTTTCAATTCCAAGATCCCAACTAGCAATCTAATATCCTCATTCAGCCCATCTTCGAACCTTTTCCACAAAATAGCTTCCATAGACACACACTCTTGCACATACTTACTGAGCCTAACAAATTCGCGCTGGCACTCTACCACAGTCATCTTGCCTTGCTTCAATTCAAGAAACTCTTTCCGTTTCTGGTCAAAAAATCAATGATTCATGTACTTCTTTTGAAACTCTTCTAGGAAGAAGTCCCATGCCACTCTCTCCCTCGGTACTACGGATGTCAACGTTTTCCACCAACGATATGTCGAGTCCCTTAGCAATGACACGACACATTTTACGCTCTCCTCATACGTGCAGGAGAGTTCATCGAATACCTGCATAGAGTTCTCAAGCCAGAACTCCGCTCTCTCAGGGTCATCATCTATGTTGGCTCTAAATTTCTCGGCCCCTTGTTTTTGAATCTTATCGAACAGGGGTTTGGTCATTTTTACCAAATCTACACCTTGAGAAGCCACGGGGACTGGCTGAGGTATAGGTGGGGGTGGAGGAGGTTGAGCATTAGGGTTCGCTCGTACAAACTCGGCGTACTAGTTACTCATCATGTGGAGAAAAGCTTCCTGAGCCTCTTCTCCTTGACCCAAAGTCTCGGGTCTACTTTCTACAAGTGCGATCCCTTGCGTGGGAGTCGGTGCATTACTAGCAGCGTCATCAGCAGCAGGTCGGTCGGGATCCATTTACTATACGAAAGCACAGTTTTAAAATTGTCAGGAGTCACCATACTATCAATATATATTTATGGCATGTATAGTTAAACTCTCACACACGCTACGATAGTCCGAGAACCGACGAAAATCTTAGAAAATTTTCACTAAATAGTCCACACGCCCGTGTGGAGAAAGGGACACGCCCGTGTAGAATATCACATGCTCGTGTTCCACAACCGTGTGGAATTATTTTTCAATTCGAACCTACATGGGTTTTCACACGGCTGGACACACGCCCGTGTCTTAGCCCGTGTGCCAAAACCATGGCATTCTATTTCTGACGTCATCACCCCATAAATGTCACACAGCCTAGACACACGCCCGTGTCCTTCGGCCATGTGGCGATTTAAATTCCAAAATTTAGGTGTAGACTTCACACGGCCTGGGCACATGCCCATGTCCAAGGCTGTTCCTTCCACACGACTGAGACACACGGCCGTGTCTCTGCCTGTGTGTTTACTACTGAGCATACTGACTTGTAAACCTAGCATGCAAGGGGAAACATAGCCTAACCACACACCCATGAGGTTGTCCATGTGTCACACACGGCCTAGACACACGGCCTAGACACACACCCGTGTGTCTACCCGTGTGGACAAGAACAAAGCTATTTGCCAAGCTCATTCCATCACCCTAACTCATAAAAACATGATTCACATCAAACCATCAACCCATTCATGCATAATTAAACCAATTAAATTATCATAATACTTGCACAATCTTGAATAACCTCATCTTTTCATAGATTAATAAGAAAGAGCCATCAACTATGGCCTTATACAAAAGAGTTCATCTCTGAATGAGCCAACACATTTGGCAAAAACAATATGACATTCAACTAAGTCTAGACCCTATACATGCCATACTTAAAATGCTAAGTCTAACTATCCCGAGCTGGCTCTTCGACACTATAAAACAAGGGAAAAGAGAAGAGAGTAAGCTTTAAGCTTAGTAAGTCTATATGTAAACAATAAGCATCATACCATATGCTAATTAATCATAAACATTACATACTATGTATAAACAATTTATATACTCATGGTCATGCTTACTCATCTCAATTCTTACCACATTCCAACCACATATCATGAACATTTCTCACATTTACTTGCACATATGCCCTGCACTTATCACCACAAAGCTACATGATTATTTTACTTAAACAAGTTTCTCGATGAACCTTTCGAAATGATACAAAATTTTCGGTGGTTTCGCACATAGCCCACCATTTATCAACAATGGGGTTGTATCGCACATAGCCCACCAACAATGATAATTACGGTGGTATTGCACATAGCCCACCAAATGATAATATAAACGATGGTATGGCACACAACCCATCGTGAATAGATAACAAGGTGGTATCGTACACAGCCCACCAAATGATAATATAAATGATGGTTTCACACACAGCCCATCGACAATTACATATTTACGGATATTTATCCGTGGCCACAATTCTATTCCAAGGTTCATTCGAGAATTACTCATTTTCTATCATTTTCAATCAATCTCACCAATAAGTATTTACATCCATATAATGCATCAATAGGTAACAACGTATGTATTAAGGATGTATCATTTACACATAAACTTACCTCGGTGCAAAATATGTTAATTTGCGGCTTAATTCGTAACCTTGCCTTTTCCCCGGTCAAGGTTATTTTCGCGTTCTTCTTGATCTAAAATAATAAAATTTACTCATTTAATCACTACACAAATCATGATACTTTAAAATTTCTACTTAGGAAAAAAATGACCGTTTTGCCCTTATGCTTTGGCAAAATTATGATTTTGCCCCTAGCCTTGTAAAATGAAATGTGTTCATTTTTCTCACATCCAAGCCTAGCCGATTCATATTCTCTCTAATATCAACTCAAAATTTCAATTATTTCATGCATTTACTACTCAATTTATAATCTTTACAAATAGGTCCCTTTTTGGTGTTTTCATGGAAACACCATTCACAAAAGTTGTTCTTTAACCCTCTCACATTCATTTTCTTCCATAAAAACTCAGCAAACAACATAAACACTCTAATGTAAAATCCCTAAACTTTCAACCATTTTGCAAAATAGTCCCCTCATTAGCTAGATCATGCTACAAGGGTCCCAAAAGTACAAAAATTATTAAGAAATAACACCAAAATCACTTACTTGCAAGGATGAAAAGTAGCTGAAAATTTCAAGCTTCCAAACTCTTAAGCTTGCTGATAGTTTAGGTGGAAGATGAAGGAAAGATGAAAAAAAATGATAGCCTCTCTTTATTTTATTTTATTTATTAATTAAGTCACCAAAACCTCATCTAACATTAACCATGTCTCAAATTTTGTCCCCTATGGCCGGCCATCACTTCCCTAATGGCCTAATTGCACTTTAAGGACCTCCAATTAAAATTCTATAGCTATTTAACACCTTTAGCTTGTAAAATAGAACTTTTGCACTTTATGCGATTTAGTCATTTTTCGTAATTAAGCATACAATCGCTAAAATTAACCCACCAAAATTTTCATACACTCATATGATTATGCCATAACACCAAAAATAATATTAAAACTAATTTATTCAACCTCGAATTAGTGGTTCCGAAACCACTATTCTGACTAGCCTCAAAATCGGGCTGTTACACAACGAGTATGTCAAAGTCGTGAAAGGTTATGATTATGTTGCGAGTTGGTACAGGTACGTACATAAAACTCATTTACTAATGAGCTCGATATGTGATGAATCCCTCGGTAAGGTTATGAATGAGTAAGTTACGATTAGAAGATCTTGATACTATATATGCCAAGTTCATCATGTTTATTTGTATGATACAGGTGTGATAATAATGCTTATTATTTGCATAGGAACTTACTAAGCTATATAGCTTACTCCCTTTTCTGTTCCCTTGTCTTATAGTGTCACCAAGCCAGCTCGGGGATCGAAAACTGTCGGAGATCCAATGACACTATCAACTTAATATTTTTGGTACCATTGATTTTAATATTTTGAGTTATGGCATGTATAGGGACTTGGTCATTTTGTTATGTGACATAATTGATTTAGCCAAATGTGTTGGCTTATGTTGGTTGATAATTCATTTTGTAAATGGCCATTGAAATTGGCTAATATTGGTTTAAGTATATATATATGCATATGATGATGCTTTTCATGGATGTGGGAAATTGCATGATTTAAGTTGAGATATATGTGATGTTTGTGTATGATAAATGATATCATGTGAATGGGGTGTTGATGCCTTAGTTGTGGTTGATTTGGTTGATGGTATATGCTTGGAATGGCTCTATATTTGTTGTGTAGGTTTGTGCATGGAAGGGTGACAAAATGGCTTTGCAAATAGCCTTACTTTTGTCCACACAGGTAGACACACGGGCGTGTGTCTAGCCCGTGTGTGACACACGGCTTGCCCCATGTGTAATACCCCATACCCAAGTCTGAGACTGAGACTGGATACGAGACATTACCATACTTGAACTTAAGGAAACATGTACTTACGGGCTAGAAAATTTTGTTTCGAAACAGAAACTTCTCTTTCTTAATCAAAACATACGTTTCATGGGCCTACGAAGCCTTAAACACCTATCCGAAAACTTTCGAAACTCAATCGGGAACTTTTCCTCGAAACAAGGGTCACACGCCCATGTGACTTGGGACACGCCCGTGTACCCCTAAGACATGCCCGTGTCTTCCACCCATGGTCGACACTGACTAAGTTCACATGACCTTGACACGTCCGTGGCTTCGGCCCGTGTGCTAAACTTTGGCATTCTGACTTATCCACACGGTCCATACACACGCCCGTGTACCTCAGCAGTGTGGTAATTCAATTTACGGTGCAGGTGCGGACTTCACGCGCCAGGGCACACGCCCATGTGCTAACTGTGTGTCACACACGGCCTAAACATACGGCCGTGTGATTAGCCCGTGGTCTATTCTGACTTAAAATACTAATGTGCAGGGGACACACGGCTTAGACACACGCCCGTGTGTCAATCCTTGTGGGCACCTAGAGGCTATCTTCCAAGCCAATTGCCACCCTGATATCAAGATCAATCCAATACTCAGTTTAATAACTCAAGTATTACATCTAACATGAATAAGGGTGCATACTTCATTTATAGATAAAAACATACATACTTAATCATTCATGACCCATAACTTTGGCCATATACAAAAAGAATACTAAGCTTGATAGCCATCACTTTGGCTAATTCTAAAACATAACTCAAAATGAAATGCTTCCTATACATGCCATACTTAATATAAACAACTTGGCTATACCAAAATAGCGATTGATAGTGTGCTCTGAGCAACGATAATGATGATCCACGAGATTAGCTTGGCGGGACTACATGGAAAGAAAGAATTAAAGACGTAAGCATTTCGCTTAGTATGTTTGCATGTAATGCATATAATAATGTATATAAATATATATACTTAACATACACATTCATCATAAGCAAAGGCATTGCTAAGTTCACATGCTTGAGCTTACTTACTCTTAGTGATTCTTACACTTATCATGGTACTTACTAGTCTCATGCTTGTAAGGTAAACAAAGTACCTGTATCACTTAATCATATAGATTAGCATACTTTGATAAGGTAAGCATAATCTTAACTTCATCATTCATAACATGAATAATAATCTTAGTTAACTTTAACTAGCATGCTTTGATGATAGCTTTACTTGCTTAACTTTCTTGCTTTCCCATTTATTCTTTACTCTTTTGCCCGATGATTTACTATGAATAACCGAGGATAATGAATCTCATCTCACATATATCTCGATGCCAAAGCCATACCCTAGATATGGTCTTACATGGGATCTCTCAACTTGGTATCGATGCCATGTCTTGACATGGACTTACACAAAGTCTTACTTATATGTTCCCTTGGGAACTTACCATTGCCATGTCTTGACATGGTCTTATTTGGTATCTTTACTCGTGAACTGGTCAATCAATGAGCCTTGGCTTGGACTTACATGAAATCTTTATCTCATGATAACTTTTCAATGCCAAGACTTGTCTTGGACTTACATGACATCTTTGCTTGGAGACTCACCAATGCCATGCCTTGGCTTGGACTTATATGGGTCTTCATCTCATAATAACTCTTCAATGCCAAGACTTGTCTTGGTCTTACATGATAACTTGCTTGATTTCCGATGCCATGCCTTGGCTTGGTCTTATACGGACTTTCTTTTCTCATGTGATAGATCGAGTATCCTAAGTAATTCAACTTCAATCGGGACTTTCTCATGCTTAATCTCATTGATTTCTTTGTTAACATAGCATTAAACATTTTCATGGTAATACTGTACATTATACTAAGCAATTCAATGATATTAATCATAAAGCTTAGAAATCATACAAACTTACCTCAATGTACAAAATATAAGTAGATATGCAATTTAGTCCTCGACTTTGTTCTTGCCTCGGTTTCGGTCCGGGCTTCATTTTTCTTGATCTATAATAATTTAGCTCATTTAATACTCACATTGACTAAATTGACTCTTAACTCATACTTCGGCAAAATTACTATTTTGCCCCTAAACTTTCTCATAATTACACTTTTGCCCCAAGGCTCGTAAAGTGATTTTCATTCAACTTTATAATACTTCATGCTTAGCTGATTAATAGTCTCAACTATAGCAATATCAAATTCTTACAATTTCTACCATGTATAACAAATTCCATAAATTTTACAAACTAGTCCCGACTAGCATTTCTCATGAAATTCACTTAGAAAAAGATGTTTATCTAACATCAAACTCTCATAATCTTCCATAAAACATCATTTTACAAACATACCATACATGGGTAGATTTTTGAACATGCATCTTAGCTCATCTTATAGCTAAAAATAGCTAATTCATGTTACGAGAACTCCAAAAATACGAAGAATATTAAAACGAGGCTAGGATGCACTTACTATGAGCTTGAAAAATTGAATAAAACCTAGCTATGGAGTTCTTCAAAGTTTCGGCCAAGCTTGAAGAAGATGAACATAAATTTTTACTTATTTCATCCTTTTAATCATTAAAAAGCCAAATGACCAAAATGACATTTTTACTAAACTTTCAAAATTTCTAACTCATGTCCATTTTTGTCCAAAATTTATAATTTGGGAAAATTGCTATTTAAGGACTTATAATTAATATTCCAAAGCTATTTCATACTAAAAGCTTCTAGAATCTCAAATTTTGCAACTTTTGCAATTTAGTCCTAATGGACCATTCAATGACAATTTCATAAAATCTCTACATGAAACTTTCATACTATCATGCAAACATATCTTAAACCTCAAAACTCATTTTACTACTTCAGATTTGTGGTCATGCACCACTGTTCCGACTAGGCCCTAAATTGGGATGTTACAATTCTCCCCCTCTTAGGAATTTTCGTCCTCAAAAATCTTACCAGCAAATAGGTTTGGGTACTGGTTTCTAGGCTCTCTTCTGGTTCCCACGTAGCTTCCTCTATCCCATGTCTTTGCCACAACATTTTCACTAGGGCAATACTTTTATTTCTTAGCTGTAAGACTTCCTGAGCTAAAATCTTAACTGGTTCTTCACCATAAGTCATGTCGGGATGAATCTCTATCTCTAACGGGGCAATTATATGTGAAGGGTCTGATCGGTAGCGTCGCAACATAGATACGTGAAACACATCATGTATCTTTTCTAACTCAGATGGTAAAGCCAACCGGTAAGCTACCGGTCTAACTTTCTCGGTAATCTCATATGGTCCAATGAAACTTGGACTCAACTTGCCTTTCCGGCCGAATCTAAGAACCTTTCTCCATGGTGACACTTTCAAGAAAACTTTATCCCCGACCAAATACTCTATCTCTTTTCTTTTTAAATCCGAGTAGGATTTTTGTCTGTCAGAAGCAGCCTTTAAACTTTCTCGAATTACTTTCACCTTTTTTTCGGTTTCTCTAACCAAATCAACCCTGTGAATCTGGTTTTCCTTGAGTTCAGTCCAATATAAAGGCGTTTGACACTTATGCCCATATAAAGCCTCATAGGGCGCCATCTTCAAGCTTGACTGAAAACTATTATTGTAGGCAAATTCTACTAATGGGAGAAACTTTTCCCAACTGCCTTGGAATTCAAGAATACAACACCGGAGCATATCTTCGAGTACTTGTACTAACCTCTCTGACTGACTGTCAGTTTGAGGATGAAAAGCTGTACTAAAAATCAATTTTGTACCCAAGGCCTCTTGTAACTTCTTCCAAAATCTGGAGGTGAATCTCGGGTCTCTATCCGATATGATTGACAAAGGAACTCCATGTAGCCTTACTATTTCTGAAACATACAAGTTTGCCAACTTGTCGAGTGAGTAATCCACTCGTACAGGTATGAAATAGGCCGACTTCGTAAGTCTGTCAACCACAACCTATACAGCATCTTTCTTGCTTGGTGACAATGGTAAACCCGTTACAAAATCCATGGTGATACAGTCCCATTTCCATTCGGGAACCAAAATGGGTTGAAGCAAACCCGAAGGTACTTGGTGTTCACCCTTTACTTGGCGACAAATCATGCATTTGGAAACAAATTACAAATATCTTTCTTCATTCTCGGCCACCAATACTGTTGCTTCAAGTCATTATACATCTTGGTACCACCCGGATGTATAGATAAACACCCGTTATGTGCCTCATGCAAAATTCTCTGAATAAGCTCTTCCTTTCTTGTTACACAAACTCTATCTTTAAACATCAAACATCCATCGAAATTAATCTGAAAGTCAGATTCAACATCTGACTCGCATTGAGCTCTCTTGGCTTACAATTCACTATCTTCTTTCTGAGCCTCAAAGATCTCTTGGAGGAATACTTGTCCAGCTCTCAACTCAGCTAGAATGGAACAATCATTGAATAAAGTCATACGTGAATTCATTGCCCTTAATGCAAATAGGGACTTTCTGCTTAAAGCATCGGCGACCACATTCGCCTTTCTGGGATGGTAGTCAATGACCAACTCATAGTCTTTTATCAACTCTAACCATCTCCGTTGCCTTAAGTTCAACTCTTTTTGCATCATCAAGTACTTCAAACTTTTGAGATCGGTGAAAATCTGACATCTTTCACCATATAAATGGTGTCTCCAAATCTTCAATGCGAAGACTATGGCAGCCAACTCTAAATCGTGCGTCGGATAATTCTTCTCATGGGGCTTTAGATGTCTTGAGGCACAAGCAATCACTTTGACTTCTTGCATAAGTACACAGCCTAATCCATTTAAGGATGCATCGCTGTATATCACGAACTCTTTCCCTGTCTCAGGTTGTACTAAAACCGGAGCTTCTATCAATAATGCCTTTAGTTTCTCAAGACTTTGTTGGAATCTTTCTGTCCACTCAAACTTCACATTTTTCTGTAACAATTTCGTCATCGGAGTTGCAATCATGGAAAACCCCTTGACGAATCGTCTATAATAGCCAACTAGGCCTAGAAAACTTCTAATCTCAAAGACATTCCTTGGTGGATTCCAGTCCATTATGGCCAAAATCTTACTTGGATCTACTCGGACTCCATCTCCTAAGAAAATATGTCCCAGAAATCCTACTTTCTTGAGCCAAAATTCACTTTTATTGAACTTGGCATAAAGCTGATTTTCTCGTAAAGTCTGCAAGACCGTTCGTAGATGCTCAGCATGCTCATTCCCATCTCGGGAATAAATCAATATGTCGTCGATAAAAATGACTACAAACTTGTCGAGGTATGGCCTAAAAATGCGATTCATTAGGTCCATGAATACCGCAGGAGCATTGGTCAATCCAAAGGGCATGACTAAAAATTCATAATGCCCAAGCCTCGTTCGAAAAGTGGTCTTGGATACATCTGAATCCTTTACTCTCAACAGGTAGTACCCAGATCTCAAGTCTATCTTAGAGAACACAGTGGCCCCCTTCAATTGATCGAACAAATCATCGATCCTTGGCAATGGGTACTTGTTCTTTACTGTCACTTTATTAAGCTGACGGTAATCTATGCACAATCTCATGGTGCCATCGTTCTTTTTCACAAATAAAATTGGAGCACCCCATGGAGAATAACTTGATCTTGCAAAACCTTTATATGTCAAGTCTTGCAACTGTGACTTAAACTCTCTCAACTCCGTTGGAGCCATTCATTAAGGAGTAACAGATATTGGAACAGTACCAGGAGCTAGCTCAATGCTGAACTCAATCTCTCTAACTGGTGGTAGTCCTGGTAATTCTTCGGGAAAAACATCCAAGTACTCACATACTATCGGTACTGACTCAATATTTAACTCTGTTTCTCTATCATTCATCACAAAGGCCAAATATGCCTCATACCCTTTTCTTATGTATTTTTGTGTCGTCATATGAGAAATCATTACCGGCGATCTACCTTGTTCGTCTGATTCTACATGGAGAGTGCCCCCATTCTCACATTTCATCTCAATATATTTCTTCCCACAATTTACTATTACATCATGAGTGGTCAACCAGTCCATACCAAGAATGATGTCAAACTCATCAAATTGTAACAACATAAGGTTTGCTTTAAAATAATGACCTCTAATCATCAATGGGCAATCATTGCATACTTTATCGACCAGCACACTTTGGCCTAATAGATTAGACACTTTAATCACAAATTCTGTAGACTCTATAGGCATACTCATACTGGATACTAGTTTTATGCAAATGTAAAAGTGTGTGGATCCAGGATCTATTAAAGCAATAATTTTAATATCATGAAGAGAAAAGGTACCCGTAATAACATCCGGGGAAGATGCCTCTTCACGAGAGCGAATGGCATAAGTCCTTGCAGGCGCCCTACCCTCAGGTCTCGCGACCTGCTCTCTAGGGTTACCTCTTCCTCTTGCCCCACTTCCAGGGTTTCTCTACGGTCTTCCTCTGACCATATTCTCGGATCTTGGGTTCTGAGTTCTCTCTTCTTTTGTCGTCTCAGGTCAATCTTTTATGTAGTGGTCTTGGGCACCACATCTAAAACATGCATTTTCATGCGCTTGGCATTCTCCAAGATGACGTCTGCCACACTGTGGGCATTCGGGTCTATCCGAACGGATGTTCCCCACACTAGCAACTGAAGTAGTCTGTGCCTTATTTCCCGAATATGATTTACTCTTGTTTCTACTTGAAAACCCGGTAGATGAAGCTGATCAGGTGGAAAAATCTCTTGGCTTCTTGGAAGAAGATTGGAGTGACTTCTTCGAGTCACGAGACTCAATCTCAACCTTCTTTTTCTCTTTTACTAGTTCTTCGGCTTTACAAGCCCTCTCTACTAGCACAACGAATTCCTTCAGTTCTAGGACAGCAACAAACAATTTGATGTCCTCATTTAGCCCATCTTCGAATCTCTTGCTCATGATGGCCTCGGTGGATACACACTCTCGAGCGTATTTACTGAGTCGTACAAACTCACGCTCATAATCAGTTACGGACATCTTGCCTTGCTTTAGTTCTAGAAATTCCTTTCTCTTCTGATAAACAAATCTTTGATTAATATACTTCTTTCTGAACTCTTCTTGAAAGAACTCACACGTGATCTTTTCTCATGGTACCACTGACACTAAGGTGTTCCACCATTGGTAAGCAGAATCTCTTAAAAGAGAGACTACACACTTCATGCATTCCTCAGACGTGCATGATAATTCATTAAATACCCTGATGGTATTTTCCAACCAAAACTCGGCCTTTTCCGGATCATCATCCTTTTTAGTCCGAAATTATTCTGCCTCATGTTTCCTGATCCTATCAACCGGAGGCTTCTTTTCTCTTACCACCTCTACTACTTGAGGGGCTACTGGGATAGGTTGAGGAATAGGCGGGGGTGGAAGGGTTTGAGCATTCGGGTTCGTACGAACGAACTCTTTATACCACGTGTTCATCATATGGAGGAAGGCTTATCTAGCCTCTTCTCCTCCTCTCTGACTCACCATAGAGGGTCTATTCTCATTCTCGTTAGGCAACGTCCCTTCAGCGAGAGTCGGTGCGTTACTTTCTATGTCATCCGCTACAGCTATTTCGGGATCCATTTACTATATGTATAAACATAATTTAAGTCATCAGGAGTCGTCACACTATCATTATAAAAACATTTTTACGTATGGCATGTATAGCTAGACTCGTGCTCGTGCTACATTAGTCCTAGAACCGACTAAATCGTAGCTCTGATACCACTAAATGTAACACCCCATACCCAAGTCCGAGACTGAGACTGGATACGAGACATTACCATACTTAAACTTAAGGAAACATGTACTTACGGGCTGGAAAATTTTGTTTTGAAATAGAAACTTCTCTTTCTTAATCAAAACATACGTTTCATGGGCCAACGAAGCCTTAAACACCTATCCGGAAACTTTCAGAACTCAATCGGGAACTTTTCCTCGAAACAGGGGTCACACGCCCATGTGACTTGGGACACACCCGTGTACCCCTAAGACATGCCTGTGTCTTCCACCCGTGGTCGACACTGACTAAGTTCACACGGCCTTGACACGCCCGTGGCTTCGGCCCGTGTGCTAAACTTTGGCATTCTGACTTATCCACACGGTCCATATGTAAGAGTATGCCCAAAGATCAATCATGAGATGGTTGTAATAACATACTTGATTTACCATGTTTATTAATATAAAGCGTTGTCATTATTATTTCAGTTTTTCTTTCTGTGTGTACAAATAAATTGTTTTATAATAATGTCTTGAGAATAATATGATTATTCCTAAAAGATCCTTAGTCAAGTATTATTGTTGACTAGGACAACAATAATGCATTAAGACTAACATGTAGTTGATTGATGATAAAGAGTTGTCATTGATATGGAGTGTCAAAATCAATGCATGAATATGTGTGTTAGAGAACAACATATTGGGTGACCATATGAGTATGTTTCTTGGATTATTATGTAATTGTCACAACATTACTCATAGTGATTAATATGTATATGATCCTCAGACTTGAGATCATCATTATTCCAACATCGTGAGTTGTATATTTTGATACAGTCAAACGTACACCGTAAGTGGTTGTTCTATAAAGGCCGATGTTGGATATACCACAATCCATGTAGAGGGATATGGTTGATCAATATAGGATAAGTCTCTCCTACATAATGGGAGTAATATCTTAGGCCACTTGATTGAGTGAGACTAGAAATGCATGGCCATGCTCAAATAACTTGACATGAGATGTCATACTAATTTGTATATCATAGTCTACTCAAGATATCAAGAAACATGGGATGGACTATACAAGTGTGACTATTCCATGACTTGTGTCCATTCCAGAGATAAAGGACTTAAGGAATAATGCATGAAAGGTTAATCACAAAAAAGGTTATGTCGAATCATGACTCCTTATAACTTAGGTAGCAATGATGCATTGCTTGATGCCACTCATTATTTGTAACATTAGAATCATTCTAGTATTACTGCTAACGTTAAAGAACCTACAGGGTCACACCCTATGGTTGAAATGAACGGAATAAAACATAGTTGGTATTGTGTTTGATTGTCACATGAATTAAATTAATTAAAGAATTAATTTAAATTGGGCAATCAAATATTGAACATATTATATGTACAAGGATGTTGTACACATAATGAGAATTAATATATGAATTTGGTTCGTATATAGATTTAAATAAATATAGTTTACCGAAATCCATGTTATAATTAATGTAATTATAATTTGTTTTTTTATATAATTAATGTTGTTATAATTTTCGGTTAAAACATTATTATATTTATTTAATTTTATGATTCATTAAAAAGATACCTATTATAAATGGTAATAGGTTATATAGAGCTTATTAAGAAAAAAACCCTAAAAAGATTGCTTTAAGGTCTAGCAGCCGTCAAGCAAGAAAAACCTCCAAAACAGTTTTGGAGATTTCTTCCGTTCATAGTCAAACTGGGTGGATTACGTAGAGGCCGACATCGTAAAAGGTTGTGGCTTGGTTCGACAGTGGATTAAATTTCGTGTTACCGAGGCGTCGCTATCTACTCCGATTGAAGTTTCGGTAATTTCGAAACCTTTATTTCACCCCGATTCATTCCTCACACATGGATTCATGGTTTGGATCGCCAGAATTTAATTTTATTTTGCTGCGCCAAGGGGTGCCGACGTTCCAACAGTGGTATCAGAGCCACTTGTGTGATACGAACTCGGGTTTAAATACTTGGGTGATGCAATTGTATGAGATGCATGCTTTAATTTTATTGTGTTTTCGATTGTTTAAATCGTTTAAGCATAACCTGATAACTGTTCCTTTTGATAATTGATTAAATGTTAATCATGGTGTTGTGGCCTATTCGATTTTATGTTATTATCAAGTAACTATTAACAAATGCGTAATGATGCGACGGTGGTATTTACAGTTTCCAGTAAGAGTTAACTGGCTAGTGGAACAAGGGTTGTTCCGATATGAAACCTCAAGGATTAAAGTCCTGAAAACACGATTCTGTTGATAAAAGTTATCAAATCGTGAGGTTTCATTTGACTGGGGTATGCGGTTCGTACCGCGGGGGCTCCGCCCCTGCACCCCCAGCTTCTACCGTGACATTCCGTCTCATATTTTAGGAATGGGGATCTGAGGACGCCTTCGGCACGCTTCCTCCGACTGCCTCAGACCCCATCTTCTTATTACAGTATGTTTTGTTAATAAAAGAAATTTATAAACTTGATGGGCCACAAAAGGTTGAAAGGATATTTTATAATTCACCTTAGCAAAAGCGTTGAATTATGTATGCTATTTTTGACATGCACGGTGTTTGAAAATGCATAGTTATAGCCCGATGACCCATTTGATAAAAGGTTGTAATTTTATATATATAAATACGGCCTGCGTGTCGTGCCTTACTACTATTCTCTTGTACTTCTCTTCTCATCTTACTCCCTCGTATGTAAAACGAGTTTCTGCATATTGTAATTTGCAAGAGTTGCTGTGGGCTAGACGAGAAGGAAGGTGGGACATCTATTGTGGATTGATAGCTTGTGAAACGGCTTACACCTTTAGGTTTCCTTTTGGTTCTCCCATTGGCTTGGGTTGAATCACCTTAGTTTATGGGCTATAACTATTGCATTTATTTATTGCTTTATTTATTCATGTATGAGATGCTATGGATGTCTACAGCATGCCAAATTTTATATATTAAAATTTGATAATAATAAACCCCATTAATTGATGAGATCAATTAAAAGACTAAATGGAATAAAGTAGACCATAATTGGTGAGATGAAACAACCTTAATAAAATCCCTCTATTAAAATATTAAGTCAACATGGCCTTCCAATTTTGCCCACGTTAAGGCCTCGAGCAATACTATGTAGGTTCTGCCAAAGTGAAGTACTAGTATTTATCTTGGTTAAACGCGAAGAATAAACAAGTGATATTCGCTGGTTAAAAATTGGTTAATGACTTAACTAGGTTACTCTAATAGGATTAGAAACCTAGAGGCAAGAAAATTGGATAAATCATAAGATGATTAGAAAAAGAGTTGTTCACCAAATATTAGGAGTTACATATGATATAATTAGCAAATGTTGCTTACCTAAATAACCATAGTCTTAAGAGTAAAGCCAAAGCTGACTTAAGAGGAGGTGAAATATGGATCCTTAACCCACTAGAAATACTTTTGAGAAAGTTTTTCCGAAATTAATATATGAGGGTTATTAATTTTGAAATAAAATAGTGGGAACATCATTTAATAAATTCTTTTTAATGATTGATATAAAATTGGTAAATTTACTCACACGCATATTTAATTGTTGTAGATATATTATGGCTACAAACACTGGCACACTCTCGTTGCGATCGGTCCTTGAGAAGGACAAATTGAATGGTTTGAATTTTCTTGATCGGTTCAGTAACTTGAGGATTGTCCTCAAACAAGAACGGAAATTATATGTCATTGAACAACCACTTCCTAATGAACCACCCGCTAATGCCTCGAGGATCGATAAAGATGCTTACAAGAAGTATCTCGATGACATGGTAGATGTTGGATGTCTTATGCTTGCCACTATGAATCTCGAGCTTGAAGCAACATGAGGACATGGTTGCTTATGATATGATCGGGCACTGAAAGAACTTTATCAGGGGCAAGCACGGCAAGAGAGGTTCGATATCTCTAAGGCCCTATTCCAATGTAAGTTGGCTGAAAGAAGCCCAGTAGGACCTCATGTCCTTAAGATGATTGGCTATATTGAAAGCCTGTCTAAGCTTGGGTTTCCATTGAGCCAAGAGTTGGCCACTGATGTTATTCTACAATCGTTGCTTGGGATAGCTACAGCCGGTTTGTCCTCAATTTCAATATGAATGAAATTGACATGACTCTACCACAGTTTGCTCGAAGTATGTTATTAATCTGCTTTGAAGGCAACATGAAAAAGGTTGGACCCAAGCCCATACCGATGGTGCAGTAATAACAAGGGCAAGGGAAAGGCCAAAGTTCAAACAAAGCCAAGGGCAAAGGTAAGCCTAAGCTTGAAAAAGGAAAGGCTGCACTTTGAAACCTAAAGGTGGGGTGTCTAAGGAAGGAAATCGCTTTCATTGTGGTGTGACCGGACATTGGAAACGTAAATCGCCACATCTATCTTGAGGAAGTCAAGAAAGCTAAAGCAAGCGAACGTGCCGCTTCAGTATTTATGTTATTGATATTAATTTATCAACTACTACTTCTTGGGTATTAGATACTGGTTGTGGTTCTCATATTTGTACTACATGCGGGGACTACAAAGGAGTAGGACTTTGGCTAGAGGAGATGTGGACTCATGAGTTGGAAATGGAGCAAAAGTTGCTTTGCATTAGTCTGTGGGAACATATACTTTATCTTTGCCTAATGGACTTGATTTATGTTTAGAGGATTGTTATTTTGTGCCCAGTTTGACTAAAAACATTATTTCAATTTCTTGTTTAGACAAAATTGGTTTTGAGATAATTATTAAGAATAATTGTTGTTCCTTTTATCTCAATAATGTTTTCTATGGTTCGGCACAATTGATTAATGGCCTCTATATTTTAGATCAAACGCGAATCCCATTTACAACATAAATACTAAAAGATCTAAAATAAATGACTCAAATCAAACTTATCTTTGGCATTGTCGTTTAGGCCACATAAGTGAGAAACGCATATCCAAACTCCATAAAGATGGTCTCTTGAATTCATTTGTTTTTGAACAATTTGAAGTATGTGAATCTTGCTTATTGGGAAAAATGACTAAATCTCCTTTTCTTGGTAAAATGAACAGCTAGTGATTTATTAGGCCCAATACATTCGATGTATGTGGACCAATAAATACACAGGCAGAGGTGGATTTCACTACTTCATTACTTTCACCGATGATTTCGTGAGATATGGGTATGTTTATCTCATGCGCCATAAGTCTGAGTCCCTTGAAAAGTTCAAGGAATTCAAAAAAGAAGTACAAAATCAATTAGGAAAAACTATCAAGTCACTTCGATCTGATCGAGGTGGAGAGTATTTGAGCCTAGAGTTTGATGGTCTTTTGAAGGATTGTGGGATTGTCTCACAACTTACTCCTCCTGGTACTCCTCAATGGAATGGAGTATCTGAGAGAAGAAATCGAACTTTTTTAGACATGGTTCGATCCATGATGAGTCATGCTGATATACCGACTTCCTTTTGGGGACATGCACTTGAGACAGCTACTTTTACACTAAATCGTGTTCCATCTAAATCAGTTCAAAAGACGTCATATGAGATGTGGGCTGGGAAACGTCCTAGTATGTCTTTTATGAAAATTTGGGGTTGTGAAGCTTATGTTAAACACCAGACGTCTACTAAGCTTGAACCCAAATCTGAAAGGTGTATTTTTGTGGGGTATCCAAAAGAAACAAAAGGATATTATTTCTTTAATCCCATTGAGAACAAAATGTTTGTTGCTCGGACTGGTGTCTTCCTAGAGAGAGAATTTACTTCTAGAAAAGGAAGTGGGAGAAAGATTGAACTTGAAGAAATTCGAGAATCACAAGATACCACTGAACCAGAGATTCAACAATAGCAAATTCCACAAGAAATTGTGGAACAAACAACTGCTGTAGAAACACAACCACCGCGCAGATCTTTAAGAGAACGCCATGCACCTGAGAGATATGGATTTCTCATTACAACGCATGGTGATGTTCTTATTATAGATCAAGATGATCCTAGGACTTATCAAGAAGCGGTGAAGAGCCCAGACTCTGAGAAATGGCTTGAGGCCATGAGATCTGAGATGGATTCCATGTATGAAAACAAAGTATGGACTTTGATTGACCCACCCGAAGGGGTTAAGCCTATAGGGTGCAAATGGGTTTTCAAAAAGAAAACTGACATGGATGGTATGTACAAACATACAAAGGGCGATTAGTCACTAAAGGTTTTCGCCAAATTCATGGTGTTGACTATGATGAAACCTTTTCTCCTGTAGCTATGTTTAAATCCATCAGGACCTTGCTCGCCATAGCTGCATTTCATGATTATGAAATCTGGCAGATGGATGTCAAAACAGCTTTCCTTAACGGGAAACTTGAAGAGGATGTGTACATGACACAACCTGAAGGTTTTGCCAATCCAAAGGATGCTACAAAGATATCTAAGCTACAAATATCCATTTATGGATTAAAGCAAGCTTCTCGAAGTTGGAATCTTCGTTTTAACGATGCAATCAAAGAGTTTGGTTTTATCAAAAATAAAGATGAACCATGTGTTTACAAGAAAGTTAGTGGGAGCACTATCACATTCTTGGTAATGTATGTGGATGACATACTTATTATGGGAAATGACATACCTACATTGCAGTCTATTAAGACTTGGTTGGGAAGTTATTTTTCTATGAAGGACTTGGGCGAAGCCACTTACATCTTAGGAGTCAAGATCTATAGAGATAGATCAAGACGAGTACTAGGTCTAAGCCAAAGTACATACATAGATAAAGTATTGAAAAGGTTCAGTATGGAAGAATCTAAAAGAGGATTCTTACCTATGAGACATGGTATTTCACTCTCGAAGGAAATGTGTCCTTCAACTCCACAAGAGAGAGAACGCATGAGTAAAATTCCATATGCTTCCTCTATTGGATCGATCATGTATGCCATGTTATGTACTCGTCCAGATGTCTCATATGCCTTAAGTATGACGAGCAGGTACCAAGTAGATCCCGATGAAAGTCACTGGACCATAGTCAAGAATATCTTTAAGTACTTAAGAAGAACTAAGGATACGTTCCTAATATATGGAGGTAAGGAAGAGTTAAGTGTAAAGGTTACATCGATGCGGCTTCCAAACCGACAAGGGCGATTCTCGATCGCAATCGGGTTTTGTGTTTTGCCTTAATGGTGGTGCCGTGAGTCGGAAGAGTTCAAAGTAAAGTACAATCTGCTGGCGATTCTACAACAGAAGTGTGAGTATATTGCGACCAAAGTGAGGCGACAAAGAAGCGGTTTGGATTAAGAAGTTCATTCCTGGACTAGGGGTTGTGCCTAGCATATCAGATGCTATAGAACTCCAATGTGATAACAATGGAGCCATTGCACAAGCTAAAGAACCCAGATTTCACCAGTGATCCAAACATATACTTAGGCGCTACCATCTTATTCGAGAGATTATCGATCGAGGGGATGTAGAAATATGCGAGTACCTCTGAGATGATAACATTGCTGATCCCCTGACCAAGCCTCTGACACAGCAGAAGCATGATCGTCACACTAAGTCGCTTGGTATTAGATATATGAGTGATTGGTCTTAGTGCTAGTGGGAGATTGTAAGAGTATGCCCAAAGATCAATCATGAGATGGTTGTAATAACATACTTGATTTACCATGTTTATTAATATAAAGCGTTGTCATTATTATTTCGCTTTTTCTTTACGTGTGTGTACAAATAAACTGTTTTATAATAATGTCCTGAGAATAATATGATTATTCTTAAAAGATCCTTAGTCAAGTATTATTGTTGACTAGGACAACAATAATGCATTAAGACTAACATGTAGTTGATTGATGATAAAGAGTTGTCATTGATATGGAGTGTCAAAATCAATGCATGAATATGTGTGTTAGAGAACAACATATTGGGTGACCCGCTATGAGTATGTTTCTTGGATTATTATGTAATTGTCACAACATTACTCATAGTGATTAATATGTATATGATCCTCAGACTTGAGATCATCATTATCCCAACATCGTGAGTTGTATATTTTGATACAGTCAAATGTACACCGTACCTGGTTGTTCTATAAAGGCTGATGTTGGATATACCACAATCTATGTAGAGGGATATGGTTGATCAATATAGGATAAGTCTCTCCTATATAATGGGAGTAATATCTTAGGCCACTTGATTGAGTGAGACTAGAAATGCATGGCCATGCTCAAATAACTTGACATGAGATGTCATACTAATTTGTATATCATAGCTTACTCAAGATATCAAGAAACATGGGATGGACTATACAAGTGTGACTATTCCATGACTTGTGTCCATTCCAGAGATAAAAGACTTAAGGATTAATACGTGAAAGGTTAATCACAAAAAAAGGTTATGTCGAATCATGACTCCTTGTAACTTAGGTAGCAATGATGCATTGCTAGATGCCACTCATTGTTTGTAACATTAGAATTGTTCTAGTATTACTGCTAACGTTACAAGAACCTACAGGGTCACACCCTATGGTTGAAATGAACGGAATAAAGCCTAGTTGGTATTGTGTTTGATTGTCACATGAATTAAATTAATTAAAGAATTAATTTAAATTGGGCAATCAAATATTGAACATATTATATGTACAAGGATGTTGTACACATAATGAGAATTAATATATGAATTTGGTTCGTATATAGATTTAAATAAATATAGTTTATCGAAATCCATGTTATAATTAATGTAATTATAATTTGTTTTTGGATATAATTAATGTAATTATAATTTTCGGTTAAAACATTATTATATTTATTTAATTTTATGATTCATTAAAAAGATACCGATTATAAATGGTAATAGGTTATATAGAGCTTATTAAGAAAAAACCCTAAAAAGATTGCTTTAAGGTCTAGCAGCCGTCAAGCAAGAAAAACCTCTAAAACAGTTTTGGAGATTTCTTTCGTTCATAGTCAAACCGGGTGGATTACGTAGAGGCCAACATCGTAAAAGGTTGTGGCTTGGTTCGACAGTGGATCAAAGTTCGTGTTACCGAGGCGTTGCTATCTACTCAGATTGAAGTTTCGGTAATTTCGAAACCTTTATTTCACCCCGATTCGTTCCTCACACATGGATTCATGGTTTGGATCACCGAAATTTAATTTTATTTTGCTGCGCCAAGGGGTGCCGGCGTTCCAACACCATACACACACCCGTGTACCTCAGCCGTGTGGTAATTCAATTTACCAGTGCAAGGTGCGGACTTCACACGCCAGGCACACGCCCATGTGCTAATCAGTGTGTCACACACGGCCTAAACATACTGGCCGTGTGATTAGCCCGTGGTCTATTCTCGACTTAAAACACTAATGTGCGGGGACACCGGCTTAGACGCACGCGCCGCGTGTGTCTATCCGTGTGGGCGCGACTAGAGGCTATCTTCCAAGCCAATTGCCACCCTGATATAAAGATCAATCCAATACTCAATTCAATAACTCAAGTATTACATCTAACATGAACAAGGGTGCATACTTCATTGATAGATAAAAACATACATACTTAATCATTCATGACCCATCTCTTTGGCCATATACAAAAAGAATACTAAGCTTGATAGCTAACACTTTGGCTAATTCTAAAACATAACTCAAAATGAAATGCTTCCTATAGATGCCATACTTAATATAAAAAACTTGGCTATACCAAAATAGCGATTAATAGTGTGCTCTGAGCTCCGGTAACGATGATCCACGAGATTAGCTTGGCGGGACTACATGGAAATAAAGAATTAAAGACGTAAGCATTTCGCTTAGTAAGTTTGCATGTAATGCATATAAAAACGTATATAAATGTATATACTTAACATACTCATTCATCATAAGCAAAGGCATTGCTAAGTTCACATGCTTGAGCTTACTTACTCTTAGTGATTCTTACACTTATCATGGTACTTACTAGTCTCATGCTTGTAAGGTAAACAAAGTACCTGTATCACTTAATCATATAGATTAGCATACTTTGATAAGGTAAGCATAATCTTAACTTCATCATTCATAACATGAATAATAATCTTAGTTAACTTTAACTAGCATGCTTTGATGATAGCTTTACTTGCTTAACTATCTTGCTTTCTCATTTATTCTTTACTCTTTTCCCCGATGATTTACTATGAATAATCGAGGATACTGAATCTCATCTCACATATATCTCGATGCCAAATCCATACCCTAGATATGGTCTTACATGGGATCTCTCAACTTGGTATCGATGCCATGTCTTGACATGGACTTACACAAAGTCTTACTTATATGTTCCCTTGGGAACTTACCATTGCCATGTATTGACATGGTCTTATTTGGTATCTTTACTCGTGAACTGGTCAATGTCGAGCCTTGGCTTGGACTTACATGAAATCTCTATCTCATGATAACTTTTCAATGCCAAGACTTGACTTAGACTTACATGACATCTTTGCTTGGAGACTCACCAATGCCATGCCTTGGCTTGGACTTATATGGGTCTTCATCTCATAATAACTCTTCAATGCTAAGACTTGTCTTGGTCTTACATGATAACTTGTTTGATTGCCGATGCCATGCCTTGGCTTGGTCTTATACGGACTTTCTTGTCTCATGTGATAGATCGAGTATCCTAAGTAATTCAACTTCAATCGGGACTTTCTCATGCTTAATCTCATTGATTTCTTTGTTAGCATAGCATTAAACATTTTCACGGTAATATTGTACATTATACTAAGCAATTCAATGATATTAATCATAAAGTTTAGAAATCATACAAACTTACCTCAATGTACAAAATATAGTAAGATATGCAATTTAGTCCTCGACTTTGTTCTTGCCTCGGTTTCGGTCTGAGCTTCATTTTTCTTGATCTATAATAATAATTTAGCGCATTTAATACTCACATTGACTAATTTGACTCTTAACTCATACTTCGGCAAAATTACTATTTTACCCCTAAACTTTCTCATAATTACACTTTTTCCCCAAGGCTCGTAAAGTGATTTTCATTCAACTTTCTAATACTTCATGCTTATCTGATTAATAGTCTCAACTATAGCAATATCAAATTCTTACAATTTCTACCATGTATAACAAATTCCATAAATTTTACAAACTAGTCCCTACTAGCATTTCTCATGAAATCCACTTAGAAAAAGATGTTTATCTAACATCAAACTCTCATAATCTTCCATAAAACATCATTTTACAAAAATACCATACATGGGTAGATTTTTGAACATGCATCTTAGCTCATCTTATTGCTAAAAATAGCTAATTCATGTTACGAGAACTCCAAAAATACGAAGAATATTAAAACGAGGCTAGGATGCACTTACTATGAGCTTGAAAATTTGAATAAACCCTAGCTATGGAGTTATTCAAAGTTTCGGCCAAGCTTGAAGAAGATGAACATAAATTTTGACTTATTTCAACCTTTTTAATCATTAAAAAGCCAAATGACCAAAATGCCCTTTTTACTAAACTTTCAAAATTTCTAACTCATGTCCATTTTTGTCCAAAATTTATAATTTAGGCAAATTTTTATTTAAGGACTTCTAATTAATATTCCAAAGCTATTTCATACTAAAAGCTTCTAGAATCTCAAATTTTGCAACTTTTGCAATTTAGTCCTAATGGACCATTCAATGACAATTTCATAAAATCTCTACATGAAACTTTCATACTATCATGCAAACATATCTTAAACCTCAAAACTCATTTTGCTACCTCGGATTTGTGGTCTCGCACCACTGTTCTGACTAGGCCCTAAATCGAGATGTTACACCATGGGCATGTGTTCCAGCTGTGTGTCCCCTGCACCTTAATTGTTGCAAAACAGAATGCTCAGTATCGAACACACGGGCAGAGACACGGGCATGTGTGTCAGCCGTGTGGATAGCACACCTCGGACACAGGCGTGTGCCCTGGCCGTGTGAAGTCTTCACCTATTTTATGAAAAATTATGAAAATTAAATCGACCACATGGCCTAGCACACGGCCGTGTGGCACAAGTCAGAGAGTTCCCTATTTGAACATGGCATGTAGGACAGGCATATCCCTTGGACCACACGGGCGTGTGGCCCCTGTTTTGATGAAAAAGTTTCTAAGTGTAGTGTGATTTTCTAAAGTTCTTGGTTTAGTCCCGAACTACTTCCAATGTATGTTTTGGGCCTCGTAGGCTCATTTTAGGGATGATATGAATGTATGTGAAAAGTTTTAAATTTGGATGGAAATTACGTCTCGGTTTTGTATGTCTGTTTGTCTTTAAGTCCAGTAATGCCTCGTACCCTATTTCGACATCGAATATGGGTAAGGGGTGTTACATCCCGGGTACTATATCAATAGTAAACTCAACCTCTCTGATCGGAGGTAACCCAGGCAACTCCTCTGGAAACACATCCGGATATTCACAGACTACCGGCACTGATTCAAGTTTCAATTCAGACATCTTTGTATTCAACACATAAGTAAGATAATCTTCACAACCTTTTGTTACGTATCTCTGAGCAGCTATAGATGAAATCACAATAGTCAATTTACTTGATTCATCGGTTTCAACCCGAAGAACCTCACCATTTTCACATTTCAATTCAATAGTTTTTAGTCTACAATTTACTATGGCATCATGCAGTGCCAACCAATCCATACCCAAAATAACATCGAATTAATCAAATGGCAACAACATTAAGTCAGCCGGAAAACAGTGACCTCGAATCATCAAAGGATAATTCTTGCAAACTTTATCAACTGACACATATTTTCCTAAGGGGTTTGACACTTTAATCACAAACTCAGTAAACTCAACAGGCAAACTCTTACTAGATGCCAAATTCACACAAACATAAGAAAGGTTCGATCCAGGATCGATCAATGCAATAACATTAGTATCATAAAGAGAAAATGTACCAGTAATCACATCGGGAGATGACGCATCCTCACGAGCACGTATGGCATAAGCTCTAGTAGGTGCTCTAGCTTTGGATCTCACAGCTGTAACACCCCATACCTGAGTCCGAGGCTTAGACCGAATACGAGAAGTTACTATGCTTGAACTTGCTTAATCAAGTACTTACGGCTATAAAATTTTGTTCCGAATTAAGAACTTATCTTTCTTAATCAACTTGTACTTTTCCTGGGCCTACGAGGCCTTAAACTCATGTCCGTAAACTTTTGGAACTCAATCGAAAACTTTTCATTGAAACAAGGGTCACACGCCCATGTGAGTTGGGACACGCCCGTGTAACCCTGAGACACGCCCATGTCTCCTAACCGTGCTTAAAACTCAAGCTTACTGCCAAACTTCACACGGCCATGGCACACCCGTGGTCCTGGCCCATGTGAAAAACCTGAGCATTCTGACTTATAACACACGGCCATGGCACGCCCGTGGACTTAGACCGTGTACTACAACTTGATATTCTGACTTAAGGTGCAGTGGTGCAGGGTACACACGACTTAGACACACGCCCGTGTGTACGACCGTGTGGGCACTTAGAGGCTATTTACCAAGCCAATTGCCACCCTGAAATCAAGAGCAAATTCACACTATTTCGACAACTCAAATCACTACAACTTTAATGAACAATATAACATGCTCCATTGATGTCAATAACATACATACTTAGTCAATCTTGGCCAATCATTTAGCCATTTACAAAAGAATAATAATAAACTTGATAGCCCATACTTTTCCCTTTTCTAAGACATATACTTAAAATGAAATGTTTCCTATACATGCCATACTTAATAAAAACAACTTGGCTATACCAAAATAGCGGTTGATAGTGTGATTCGAGCTCCGACTTCAACGATCCACAAGTTAGCTTGGCGGGACTACATAGAAAGAAATAATAAAAGACGTAAGCATTTAGCTTAGTAAGTTTGCATAATGCACATAGCAATGTACTTGCTTAATATAAACCATTTGACATAAACAATGGCATCATAAATTTCAGCTATAAAGCTTACTTACTCATACTTGATAGGCAAACAAAGTACCTGTATCACTAGATCACATTGATCAGCATACTTTAACATAATACTCATAATTTCTAATTCATCATTCATAACATGTATAATATTCTTTATCACTTGATAATAACCTTACTTACTTAGCTTTCTTGTTATCTCTTTGGAGCTTAACTCTTTGCCCGATGAATTTATATGAATAATCGAGGATACTAAATCTCATCTAAATTTTGAGGCCATGACTTAACATGGACTTATACGAAGTCTTTCTTGCTCTCACCAATGCCATGCCTTAACTTGGACTTATATGGGATCTCTTTCTCTTGATAACTTTTCAATGCCAAGCTTGCCTTGGTCTTACATGATAACTTGTTCAATGCCAAGCTTGCCTTGGACTGACATGATAACTTACTCAATGCCAAGCTTGCCTTGGACTTACATGATATCTTATTCAATGCCAAGCTTGCCTTGGACTTACATGATATCTTATTCAATGCCAAGCTTGCCTTGGACTTACATGATATCTTGCTCTCTTGCCGATGCCATGCCTCGGCTTGGTCTTATATGGACTTTCTTGTTTCATGTGGTAGATCGAGTATCCTAAGTTATTCAACTTCAATCGGGGCTTTCCCATGCTTGATCTCATTAAGTTCTTTGTTTAACATAACATTAAACGTTTTTCATAATAACATTGTACATTATACTAATTAATTCAATGACATAAATCGTAAAGCTTAGAAATCATACAAACTTACCTCAATATACAAAATGTATGTAGATATGCAATTTAGTCCTCGATTTTGTCCTTGCCTCGGTTTCGATCCGGGCTTCATTTTTCTTGATCTATAGTCATAAATAGATCATTTAATACTCACATTGACTAAATTGACTCTTAACTCATACTTTGGCAAAATCACTATTTTGCCCCTATACTTTCTCATATTTGCACTTTTACCCCAAGGCTCGTAAAATAATTTTTCATTCAACTTTCTTAGACTAGATACTTAGCCGATTCATTTTCTCTACTATAGCCATTATCAATTCTCATTATTTCTAATAGGTATGACTAATTTCAAAACTTTTACAAACTAGTCCCTATGCTCATTTTTCATGAAATTCACTTAGAAAAAGATGTTTATCTAACATCAAACTCTCATAAACTTCCATAAAACATCATTTAGCATGCATGTAATTCATGGGTAGATTTTTGAACATGCATCTTAGCTCATCTTATAGCTAAAAATAGCTAATTCATAATACGAGGACTTCAAAAATACGAAGAATATTAAAATCGAGACTAAGATGAACTTACTAGCAATCTTGAAAGATGAGCAAACCCTAGATATGGTTTCTTTGAAAATTTTGGCAATGAGGAAGAAGATGATAATGATTTTTGTCATCTTTTTCCTTTATTAATCATTTAATAGGTAAATGACCAAAATGCCCTTCTCTTAAAAATATCACCATTTACTAACTCATGTCCAATTTTGTCCAAAATTTATAATTTGGTCAAATTGCTATTTAAGGACTCATAATTAATATTCTAAAGCTATTTCATACAAAATGCTTCTAGAAACTCACATTTTACAACTTTTGCAATTTGGTCCTTTTTGACCATTCAACTTCATTTTAGCAAAATTGCTTCATGAAACTTTCACACTAACATGCAAACATGGCATGAACCTTAAAAACTCATAAATTCACCTCAGATTCATGGTCTCGCACCACTATTCGACTAGGCCCTAAATTGGGTCATTTACAATTCTCCCTTAGGGATTTTAGTCCTCGAAAATCTTACCGATGAAAAGGTTTGGGTACTGGTTTCTCATGCTCTCTTCTGGTTCCCATGTGGCTTCTTCTATTCCATGCCTTTGCCACAATACTTTCACTAAGGAAATACTTTTCTTTCTTAGCTGCTTCACTTCCCGAGCTAATGTCTTGACTGGTTCTTCACCATAAGTCATGTCGGGATGAATCTCTACCTCTGACTGGGGAATTACATGCCAAGGGTCTGATCGGTAGCATCTTAACATTGACACGTGAAACACATCATGTATCTTTTCTAACTCTGATGGCAAAGCCAATCTGTAAGCTCTGAGCCCAACTTTCTCAGTAATCTCATACGGTCCAATAAAACGTGGACTCAACTTGCCTTTTCGGCCAAATCTGAGAACTTTTCTCCAAGGTGACACTTTCAAGAAAACTTTATCTCCAACTTGATACTCTATCTCTTTTCTTTTTAAATCCGAGTAGGATTTCTGTCTGTCTGAAGTAGCTTTTAAGCACTCTCGTATCACTCTTACTTTCTCTTCAGATTCTCTAACCAAATCAACCCCGTGAATTTGGTTTTCTTTGAGTTTAGTCCAAAATAAAGGCATTCTGCACTTACGCCCATATAAAGCCTCATAAGGCGCCATCTTTAAACTCGTCTGAAAACTATTATTGTAGGAAAACTCTACTAATGGGAGAACCTTTTCCCAACTGCCTCGGAACTCTAGAATACAACATCTGAGCATATCCTCGAGCACTTGAATTAACCTCTCTGATTGACCGTCAGTTTGAGGATGAAAAGCGGTACTAAGGTTCAACTTTGTACCCAAGGCCTCTTGTAACTTCTTCCAAAACCTGGTGTGAATCTCGGAATCTCAATCGGATATATTGACAAAGGGAACTCCATGAAGTCTTACTATTTCTAAAACATACAAGTTTGCCAACTTGTCTAGTGAGTAATCAACTCGCATGGGTATAAAGTGGGCTGACTTCGTAAGTCTATCAACCACAACCCATACAAAGATCTTTCTTGCTTGGAGACAACGGTAAACCCGTTACAAAATCCATAATAATCTGGTCCCATTTCCACTCGGGAACCAAAATGGGTTGAAGCAAACCAGAAGGTACTTGTTGTTCAACCTTTACTTGCGACAAATCAAGCATTTGAAACAAACTCAAAAATATCTTTTTCATTCTCGGCCACCAATATCTGTTGCTTCAAGTCATTATACATCTTGGTACTACCCGATTCTGAGATAAACATCCATTATGGGCCTCATGCAAAATTTTCTGAATAAGCTCTTCTTTTCTCGGTACACAAACTCTGTCTTTGAACATCAAACTTCCATTGGGACTAATTTGGAAGTCAGACTCAACATCTGTCTCGCACTGATCTATCTGAACTTGCAATTCGCTATCTTCTTTTTGAGCCTCAACGATCTCTTGGAGAAATACTGGTCTATCTCTTAACTCAGCTAGAATAGAACCATCATCGGATAAAGTTATCCGTGAATTCATTGCTCTTAATGCAAATAAGGGCTTTCTGCTTAAAGCATCGACGACAACATTCGCCTTTCCTGGATGGTAGTCAATGACTAACTCATAGTCTTTTATCAACTCTAACCATCTCCTTTGCCTTAAATTCAACTCTTTCTGCATCATCAAGTACTTCAGACTTTTATGATCGGTGAAGATCTGACATCTCTCACCATTTAGATGATGCCTCCATATCTTCAATGCAAAGACTATGGCAGCTAACTCTAGGTCGTGCGTCGAATAATTCTTCTCATGAGGCTTTAACTGTCTTAAGGCATAAGCAATCACTTTGCCTTCTTGCATAAGTACACAACCTAATCCATTTAAGGATGCATCGCTGTAAACTATGAACTCTTTCCCCGTCTCAGGTTGTACTAAAACTGGAGCTTCTGTCAATAATGCTTTCAATTTTTCGAAACTTTGTTGGCATATTTCTGTCCACTCGAACTTCACATTTTTCGTAAATAACTTCGTCATCGGGGTTGCAATCATGGAAAACCCCTTGACAAATCGTCTATAATAGCCGGCTAGGCCTAGGAAACTTCTAACCTCAGAGATATTTCTCGATGGTTTCCAATCTGTAATAGCCGAGATCTTACTTGTGTCTACTCGAACCCCTTCTCCTGAGACAATATGCCCCAAAAATCCTACTTCATTAAGCCAAAACTCACTTTTACTGAACTTGGCATACAACTGATTTTCTCGAAGAATCTGTAAAACCATCCGTAGGTGCTCAGCATGCTCATTCTCATATCGGGAATAAATCAGTATGTCGTCAATAAAAACGACTACAAACTTGTCGAGGTATGGTCTGAAGATGCGGTTCATTAAGTCCATGAATACCGCAGGAGCATTGGTCAAACCAAAAGGCATGACAAAAAATTCATAATGCCCATACCTTGTTCGAAAAGAAGTCTTGGATACATCTGACTCATTTACTCTTAACTGGTAATACCCCGATCTCAAGTCTATCTTAGAGAACACGGTGGCTCCTTTCAATTGATCGAACAAATCATCGATCCTTGGCAATGGGTACTTGTTATTTCTTCGTCACTTTATTAAGTGACGGTAATCTATGCACAATCTCATAGTGCCATCCTTTTTTTACAAATAAAACCGAGCACCCGGGGAGAACAACTTGACCTTGCAAAGCCTTTGTCTGTTAACTCTTGCAATCAGATCTTGAACGCTTTCAACTCCGTTGGAGCCATTCTGTAAGGAGTAATAGATATTGGTACGATCGGGAGCTAGCTCAATGCTAAACTCAACTTCTCCGATTGGAGGTAATCCCGGTAATTCTTACGGAAAAACATCCATGTGCTCACATACTATCGGTACGGACTCAATCTTTAACTCTGTTTCTTTATCATTCATCACAAAGGCCAAATATGCCTCATACCCTTTTCTCATGTATTTTTATGCCGTCATATGGGAAATCACAACCGGCAACCTACTCTGTTCATCTGATTCTATGTGAAGGGTGTCCCCATTCTCATATCTCATCTCAATGTATTTCTTCCCACAATTAACTATTACATTATGGGTAGTCAACCAGTCCATACCGAGAATGAGGTCAAACTCATTAAATGGTAACAACATAAGGTTTTCTTTAAAACAATGACCTCTAATCATTAATGGACAATCTTTACATACTTCATCAACTAACACACTCTTGCCTAAAGGATTAGACACCTTAATCATAAATTCTGTAGAGTCTATAGGCATACTCAAATCGGATACTAATTTCATGCAAATGTAAGAGTGTGTAGATCCAGGATCTATTAAAGCAATAACTTTAACATCATGAAGAGAAAAGGTACCCGTGATAACATCATGGGAAGATGCCTCTTCGCGAGCGCCGAATGGCATAAGTCCGCAGCGCGCCCTACCCTCGTGTCTCGCGGCCGCTCTCTAGGGTTACCTCTTCCTCTTGCCCCACTTCCCGGGTTTCTCTGCGGTTTCCCTCGACCATACTCCCGCATCTCGGGTTACGAGCTCTCTTTCTTTCATTGTCTCTGGACAATCCTTTATGTAGTGGTCTTGGGAACCACATCTAAAACATGCATTTTAAATGCGCTCGGCATTCTTCAAGATGACGTCTCGCCACATCAATGGGCATTCGGTCTTTCAGATTGAAAGTTCCCTACACTAGCGATCAAGTAGTCTGTGCTTTTATTTCCGAATATTGTTTACTCTTGTCTTTCTTTGAAAACCCAATGGAAGTATCCGATCGGTAGGTAAATCTCTTGACTTCTTGGATGAGGATTGGAATGACTTATTCCACTGTCTCTTTCTAGAGTCGCGAGACTCAATTTCGACTTTCTCTTCTCTTTTACTAGCTCTTGGCTTTACAAGCTCTCTCCACTAGCACAACAAATTCTTTCAATTCTAGTACAAAGAATGTATAGTTTGATGTCCTCATTTAGCCCATCTTTAAATCTTTTGCTCATGATGGCCTCGATGGACACGCATTCTCGAGCGTATTTGCTTTGAGTCGCACAAACTCACGCTCATAATCTGGCCACCGACATCTTGCCTTGCTTTAACTCTAAAAATTCTTTTCTTTTCTCGATCTACAAATCTTTGTCTGATATACTTTTTCTTGAACTCTTCTTGGAAGAATTCCCATGTGATCTTCTCCTTTGGTACCACGATACAAGGGGTTCCCACCATTGATAGGCGGGAATCTCTTAAAAGGAGACTACACACTTCATTCTTTCCTCGGTGTGCATGATAGCTCATTAAATACCACGATGGTATTTTCTAACCAAAACTCGGCTTTTTTGGATCATCTTCTCTTTTACCCAAATTCTTCTCGCCCCCATGTTTCTGATCCTATCAACTGGAGGTTTGTCTCCTCTTACCACCTCTACTACTTGAGGGGCTCTTTGGAATAGGTTGTGGAACAGTGGGGGTGGAGGGGGTTGTACATTTGGGTTCATACTGACGAACTCTCGAATAGCACGTATTCATCATGTGGAGGAAGGCTTCTCTAGCCCCTTCTCCTCCTTCTTGACTCACCGTAGTGGGTCTATTCTCATTCTCGTTCGGCACCGTCCCTTCAGCGAGAGCCGGTGCATTACTTTCTACGTCATCCGCCATATCTCTTTCAGGATCCATTTACTATATATATAAACATAAGTCATCAAGAGTCGTCACACTATCATTATAAAAACATTCTTACGTATAGCATGTATAGCTAGACTCGTGCTCATGCTATGTTAGTCCTAGAATCGACTAAACCGCAGCTCTGATACCATTAAATGTAACACCCCATACCCAAGTCCGAGGCTTAGACCGGATACGAGAAGTTACTATGCTTGAACTTGCTTAATCAAGTACTTACGGCTATAAAATTTTGTTCTGAATTAAGAACTTATCTTTCTTAATCAACTTGTACTTTTCCTGGGCCTACAAGGCCTTAAACTCATGTCCGTAAAATTTTGGAACTCAATCGAAAACTTTTCATTGAAACAGGGGTCACACGCCCATGTGAGTTGGGACACGCCCGTGTAACCCTGAGACACGCCCATGTCTCCTAACCGTGCTTAAAACTCGAGCTTACTGCCAAACTTCACACGGCCATGGTACACCCGTGGTCTTGGCCTGTGTGAAAAACCTGAGCATTCTGACTTATAACACACGGCCATGGCACGCCCGTGGACTTAGACCGTGTACTACAACTTGATATACTGACTTAAGTTGCAATGGTGCAGGGTACACACGGCTTAGACACACGCCCGTGTGTCCGATCGTGTGGGCACTTAGAGGCTATTTACCAAGCCAATTGCCACCCTGAAGTCAAGAGCAAATTCATACTATTTCGACAACTCAAATCACTACAACTTTAATGAACAATATAACATGCTCCATTGATGTCAATAACAAACATTCTTTGTCAATCTTGGCCAATCATTTAGCCATTTACAAAAGAATAATAATAAACTTGATAGCCCATACTTTTCCCTTTTCTAAGACATATACTCAAAATGAAATGTTTCCTATACATGCCATACTTAATAAAAACAACTTGGCTATACCAAAATAGCGGTTGATAGTGTGATTCGAGCTCGACTTCAACGATCCACAAGTTAGCTTATGCGGATCTGCATAGAAAGAAATAATAAAAGACGTAAGCATTTAGCTTAGTAAGTTTGCATAATGCACATAGCAACGTACTTGCTTAATATAAACCATTTGACATAAACAATGGCATCGTAAATTTCAAATTTATAAAGCTTACTTACTCATACTTGATAGGCAAACAAAGTACCTGTATCACTAGATCACATTGATCAGCATACTTGAACATAATACTCATAATTTCTAATTCATCATTCATAACATGTATAATATTCTTTATCACTTGATAATAACCTTACTTACTTAGCTTTCTTGTTATCTCTTTGGAGCTTAACTTGTTGCCCGATGAATTTATATGAATAACCGAGGATACTAAATCTCATCTAAATTTCGAGGCCATGACTTAACATGAACTTATACGAAGTCTTTCTTGTTCTCACCAATGCCATGCCTTAACTTGGACTTATATGGGATCTCTTTCTCTTGATAACTTTTCAATGCCAAGCTTGCCTTGGTCTTACATGATAACTTGTTCAATGCCAAGCTTGCCTTGGACTTACATGATAACTTATTCAATGCCAAGCTTGCCTTGGACTTACATGATATCTTATTCAATGCCAAGCTTGCCTTGGACTTACATGATATCTTATTCAATGCCAAGCTTGCCTTGGACTTACATGATATCTTGCTTGCTTGCAGATGCCATGCCTCGGCTTGGTCTTATACGAACTTTCTTGTTTCATGTGGTAGATCGAGTATCCTAAGTTAATCAACTTCAATCGGGGCTTTCTCATGCTTGATCTCATTAATTTCTTTGTTTAACATAACATTAAATGTTTTTCATAATAACATTGTACATTATACTAAGCAATTCAATGACATAAATCGTAAAGCTTAGAAATCATACAAACTTACCTCAATATACAAAATGTATGTAGATATGCAATTTAGTCCTCGATTTTGTCCTTGCCTCGGTTTCGATCCAGGATTCGTTTTTCTTGATCTATAGTCATAAATAGATCATTTAATACTCACATTGACTAAATTGACTCTTAACTCATACTTTGGAAAAATTACTATTTTGCCCCTATACTTTCTCATATTTGCACTTTTACCCCAAGGCTCGTAAAATAATTTTTCATTCAACTTTCTTAGACTACATACTTAGCCGATTCATTTTCTCTACTATAGCCATTATCAATTCTCATTATTTCTAATAGGTATGACTAATTTCAAAACTTTTACAAACTAGTCCCTATGCTCATTTTTCATGAAATTCACTTAGAAAAAGATGTTTATCTAACATCAAAATCTCATAAACTTCCATAAAACATCATTTAGCATGCATGTAATTCATGGGTAGATTTTTGAACATGCATCTTAGCTCATCTTATAGCTAAAAATAGCTAATTCATAATACGAGGACTTCAAAAACACGAAGAATATTAAAATCGGGACTAAGATGAACTTACTAGCAAGCTTGAAAGATGAGCAAACCCTAGCTATGGTTTCTTTGAAAATTTCGGCAATGAGGAAGAAGATGATAATGATTTTTGTCATCTTTTTCCTTTATTAATCATTTAATAGGTAAATGACCAAAATGCCATTCTCTTAAAAATATCACCATTTACTAACTCATGTCCAATTTTGTCCAAAATTTATAATTTGGGCAAATTGCTATTTAAGGACTCATAATTAATATTCTAAAGCTATTTCATACAAAATGCTTCTAGAAACTCACATTTTACAACTTTTGCAATTTGGTCCTTTTTGACCATTCAACTTCATTTTAGCAAAATTGCTTCATGAAACTTTCACACTAACATGCAAACATGGCATGAACCTTAAAAACTCATAAATTCACCTCGGATTCGTGGTCTCGCACCACTATTCTGACTAGGCCCTAAATCGGGCTGTTACAACAGCTGAATCCTTTGTCATACCTTTACTACTAGTTCTATTCCCGGTATTTCTTGGTGGCTTACCTCTATTGGTAGTATTACTCGGTCTTGCACTTGGAAATTGTTCTTTCTCATCCATATCAGGGCAATCTCGGATAAAATGCTCTTGAGAACCAAACTTGAAACAAGCTCAGTCATTCATCCTACACTCATCGGGATGTTTTCTTCCACAATGCTGACATTCAGGTCTGTTAGACCTAACATTACCCACGCTTGCCATTGAAGTAGCTTGAGATTTAAAACCCGAATGTTGCTTCCCGCGGTCTCTGTGTGAATACCCAGCTGAAACATTCGAACGAGAATACATTTTTCTGGATTTCTTTGACTGAGATTGAAATGACTTACTCATCGGCTTTTTCTTGCATCTCTAACTTCACTCTTGATCTTTCATTTCTCTTTGCTTAGCTCTTCGGCTTTGCAAGCTCGTTCGACCAATACAACAAATTCTTTTAGTTCCAAGATTCCAACTAACAGTCGGATGTCTTCATTCAGCCCATTTTTCAAACTTTTACACAAAATAGCCTCGGAGGAAACACACTCTCGGGCATACTTACTGAGCATGACAAATTCTCGCTCATACTCTGTCACAGACATTCGACCCTATTTCAGTTCAAGAAATTCTTTATGTTTCTGTCACTAATGTATTCCTTTTGGAATTCCTCTTGAAAGAATTCCCATGTAACCCTCTCTCTCGGTACCACAGATACTAGTGTCTTCCACCAGTGATATGCTGTGTCCCTCAATAATGATATAGCACATTTCAAGCATTCTTCAGGTGTACATGATAACTCATCAAATACCCTGATAGTATTCTCAAGCTAGAACTCGGCTCTCTCGGGGTCATCATCTACACTAGCCCTGAATTCCTCAGCCCCTTGCTTTCGAATCTTATCAACTGGAGGCTTATTCAGTCTTACGAATTCCACACCTTGAGGAGCTACGGGAATCAGTTGGGGATAAGGAGGGGGATGTTGAGCATTTGGATTTGTTCGAACAAAATCCGAATACCACTAGTTCATCATGTGGAGGAAAGGCTTCCCTAGCCCCTTCTCCTCCTCCCTGACTAACCGTGGGAGGTCTACTTTCAGATAGCGCTGCCCCTTGAGCGGAAGCTGGCACATTACTTTCTACTTCATCAGCTACAGCTCGGTCGGGATCCATTTACTATATGAAAATACAATTTAAAATTGTCAAGAGTCATTACACTATCACAGTTCATTTATGGCATGTATAGCTAGACTCTTACACACGCTACGTTAGTCCGAGAATTGACTAAACCGTAGCTCTGATACCACTAAATGTAACACCCCTTACCCGTATTCAACACCGGAACAGGGCATAAGGCATTACCGAACTTACCACACAAACATTCCCACAATTCCAAGATATAAAAGTTGCATCCAAATTAAAACCATCCACATTCAATCATAAAGTCCCTAATACGAGCCTACGAGGCCCAAAACATGCATTGGAAGTGGTTCGGGACTAAATCGAGAACTCAGTAAAATTTTACAAAACTTAGAAAGTTTTTGCTAACTGCAAGGCTCACACGCCCTTGTGGTCCAAGGGACACGCCCGTGTGACCCTGGGACACGCCCGTGCTTCAGATCGTGTTCAATTTAGAGAGCTCTTTGACTTGTTCCACACGGTCGTGCCACACGCCCGTGTACTAGGCCGTGTGCTTATTTAATTTAATTCGAATTAAGTGTAGGTTTCACACGGCCAAGACACATGCTTGTGTTCTAGGCCGTGTAGCACACACGGCTGAGACACACGCTCGAGTCTCTGCCCGTGTGCTAAATTCTGGACATTCTATTTTGCAACAATTAAGGTGCAGGGGAAACACAGCCGATACACACGCCCATGGGGCAAGCCGTGTGACACACACGGCCTAGACACACGCCCGTGTGTCTGCCCGTGTGGACAAAATAAGGCTATTTACCAAGCCATCTGCCACCCCTTTAATGCACACACCTACATAACATAACATAGCACCAGTTCAAGCTTATACATACAACCAAATCATCCACAACCAAGACATCAACACATCATTCACATGCTAACATTTATCATACATAAACATCACATAACTTATCAACTCAAATCATGCAATTCTCCTCATTCATGAAAGACATCATCAAATGAACTTACTTATACCAATACTAGCCAATTTCAAATGGCCTTATACAAAATGAACTTCTAACCAACATAGGCCAACACATTTGGCCAAATCAATTATGACACATAACAAAATGACCAAGTCCCCAATACACGCCATAATTCAAAATGTTGAATTCATTGATACCAAAATAATTGTTGATAGTGTGCATGGATCTCTGACGATCTCTGAATCCCGAGCTAGCTTGGTGATACTATAAGACAAGGAAAAGAAAGGGGAGTAAGCTATATAGCTTAGTAGGTTCCTATGCAAATAATAAGCATCATAACCACACATTTTACATACAATTTACATGATAAAATTAGCATGAATGTTATTATAATCTTATGATCATAACTTACTCAATCACCACCTTACCAATGGTTCATCACATATCGAGCTCATTACTTATGAGTTTTATGTACATACCTGTACCAACTCACATCATAGCCATATCCTTTCACAACTTTGACATTCCCGTTGAACACTCGGAAATCTTGCACATAAGTGCCATATATGTAGCTAAAGCTACCTCATATCTCATAATACATATAGGCTCGCTTTCAAGCTATTCACGGGCCTGCTCACACAAGTTGTTAGTCAGGACGTAGCTACACAGTGCCGCTCACACAAGCTGTCAGGTATCCGTAACACATGCCAGACTACCCAGCCACTGGTAGGACGTACAAGACCAGCACCCAGATCACATAATCGCATATACACATGGGTTCCTGGTGACACGTCACTCGTATCCTATTCTATTCCTCAGGTTCAACTGAGATTTCTCGTTTGTCGAAACTTTGTCGAATACGTCCAAAAAATCAATCACAATTCATACAATATTAAGGCATTTAAAAACATAAATATAAAAATGCATTATTTACATACGAACTTACCTCGGTACAAAATAGTAGAATTGGACCTAATCGTAAAACACTTTGTTTTTCCCCCGATCTAGGTCTGAACCTCATTTTTCTTGATCTATAATAACAAATTTAACTCATTTAATACTTACATTATTCAATTTAGCCCAAAAATCATATTATGACAAAATTACATTTTTACCCCTAAATTTTGACATTTTACATTTTAGTCCCTAGGCTCGTAAAATGAAATATAGTCAATTTCTTCAAAACCCAAGCCTAGTCGAACCAGTTTCATACACATAACAGCCCACATTTTTCATTAAATCACACTTCTACTACATATTTTACAACTTTTACAAATAGGTCATTTTAGGCATTTTCATTAAAAATCACTTGGTAAATGTTGTTTATCTAACATACATACATTTTATACCATTAAACATCAACATACACAAGTATCTAACATGTGTTAAATTTTAGACCTTGACATCTTTTCAAGTTAGTCCTTGAAATAGCTAGATTAGGTTGCAAGGATCTCAAAAACATAAAAATCATGAAAAACGGGGCAAAAACGGACTTACAATCGAGCTTGGAAGATAAACAAACCCTAGCTATGTCTTCTCCTTGTGAATTTCGGCCATGGGGGACTAAATTGATGAAGATGAAGACTTTTATTTTGTAACACCCCAAACTCGGACAAGACACCACGCCCGAATCTGGTATGTTACGGGGAAAAACGTCTTTGAGTGATCAGATTTTTTTTCGTTTAGAAGTGGGGTGAAAACATAGTGAATTTGAGGAAAGTTTGAGTAGGCTTGTTTGATTAGATTTTTGAAAACTTATCCAAGTATATAGTTAAAACGAGTTAATTTCATTTAGGACTTCCAATAGTTTCCTAGTGCCATTTTGGAACATTTTAGGCTTAGTAGCAAATCGGGTTTGATTTGAAAATCATTTGAGTTTATTGAATAACAACACATGGCGAGATACCCGATGGTATAGTTTAAAACACATTTCGATATAATTTTGAAAACGTTGTCTTTCCAAGTTTTAGTAAAATTTCATGCCAAGTTATTTGTTAAGCGGTTTGAGAATCTAATTAAAACATACCCATCATAAAACATAATTTAAAGGCCTTTTACAAATCCAAATTAAAAACCCAAATAATGATGAATTAAACTAAAGTACCCAAATGATAGAGTTGGAGTAAAACTTTATTAAGCATGGCATGAGCACCCTGAGTCCATCCTTTTTACTCCATGTTCGCGGCTTCACGAGTCACCGAAATGTCAAAGGAGAGGGTGAGTCGAGTGACTCGATGCATAAATCCCGCTCTGGATGAAACAACATGCTAACACACATCATACATAGCAACATAATTAATGCAACCCGATCCTAACCATCCGTATCTCCTTTTTCTACCCCGTGTGGTACCAAACCACCGGTGGTGCCAAACCACTGGTGACATATAGTCACAATGTGTTACCAAAACACTTGGTGTCCCAAAGACACAATGTGCTACCCAAGCACTGGTGACCGTAGTCACGATAATCGAATGATGGGGCCAACCCATCGTGTGATACCCAATCACTAGCGCAGACGATCCCATATCTCATGTGGGGCCAACCCACGGTGGTGTCAAACCACAGGGACAAGTCGCAATGAGGTGCCCAACCTCTGGTGTCCCAAAGACACAAATGTGCTACCAAAGCACTTTGGTGACCGTAGTCACAATAATCGAATGATGGGGCCAACCCATCGTGTGATACCCAATCACTAGCGAGACGATCCCATATCTCAAAGTGGGGCCAACCCACGGTGGTGTTAACCACGGGGACAAGTCGCAATGAGGTGCCCAACCTCTGGTGTCCCAAAGACACAAATGTGCTACCAAAGCACTTTGTGACCCAAAGTCACAAAGTGTGTTACCAAAACACTGGTGCTCACAAGACAAATCATCACCGCCCCCTCCACTCATATCACCCATCAACAACCAACTCATGTAATCATGCATATCATACAAATTATGCATATCATGCTAATATGTTTGACTCATGCCCCATATCACATACATACATAGTCATGATACCATATAGATCATCAAGAATCTAGTAACAATCTTGACTTACCTTGATACGTACACACACCCCCCGTTTGGGTATCCAATAATCCATCATCTTTGTCATGATTTTAATAGGCAAACAGGTTTAATAACAATATCACTAAGTATGGGTGTGTTAGTTACACACACAGTAATCACGAGTCTAAAATCCCAACGAAACGATCTAAGTCCTCGATTACTAGCTCCTACACTCGGCCAACACATAGGGGTTAGGCATCTATAACATTCGGCCATCATCAATTAACCAAAGGGGGTCAATATCCATCCCTTACCTTGAAGATGATTTGGTTTCCAACCAAACTCTCGAACCAACAATGGTTCTTTTGCTAATCGGCCACCACCTAATAAGAAGAACCATTAATTCTTAATAGCTTGACTAAAAGAAACTAAACAAAAGACTAATGAGACACCTTCTTACCCAAATGACTACCCAACAATGGAGACTCCGCTTGATCGCCTTGAAGTCCCCGATGCCCTATAACACAATCGGTTCCATCACCAAACGATTAGCACTCACAACAAGGCCACATTCGGCTCTTAATTAACCAACATCGGCAATGCATAAAGAAGAAGGAAATGACCATTCGGCCAATCACTTACCAGTTCCAAACGATTGAAACAAGGCCCCAAATACCCCACCGATATTCGGCCAAGTGAACCACTAGAAGAAGGGACAGATTCGGCCAACACCTTGATCAAAAGAAGGAAAGAATTCGGCCAACAAAACACTAAGAGAAGGGAGGTATTCGGCTTAGAACTCGTAAGTACAACAAAGAAAAAAAATATGGTTTAAGAGATGAGAAGAAATCGCCATTAGAGATGAGAAGGGTTCGGCTTGAGTGCTTAACACCCCTACTTTCGGCTTTGTATGAGAATAAAAGAGAGTCTAGCAGAGGAGAAATGGAAAGAATGTATGGAGATTTTGGTTTAGGAACAAGGTAAGTTTCTGCTTGCACAATTAAAGAAAGAAGAAGAAAGTGTGAGAAAAAGTGATATAGGTTTCCGGCATACAAAATGAAGAGAAGAAGAAAATAGGGAGAAAAGCATTCGACCAACAACACCAAGTGTAGAAAACAAAAGCAAAAATTCGACAAGTATGCCTTTGGACCTACGGTTTGCAAAAGAAAGAAGGAGAACTCACTAGCAATTTCGGTTTGCCTTTTGCTACCTCCCAAGACCGATTGTGCACCCAAAATTCCCAAAGAGTTTCGGCACAACCCCAATGCCACACTACCAACCCAAGCCGTCCACTTCCCCACTCCAACACCCCACAAATTCGGCCAAATCCCCCATTCACTCACATCCACACATTCAAACCAACAAGACCAAGTCTCCCTCCTACAAATGCTCTCCACCTTTCATTTGAAAGGTATGACTTGGTCCAAGGTAGAATTTCACTAGTCTTCTACCTCTCCTCCATGCCGTCCCAAAAGAAGCCAAAATGGGGACTCTGCGGCTCGAACACTGGACCTCCTCCACAAGTAGATGACGCCACACCAAGCTCCCCATGTAGCGCATGCTTGCCACTAAGCTAGCTCCTCTTTTGTGCAACAAAACACCAAATAAAACTCTTATACCCTGGCTCCAACACTCCACGACTTAACACCCAAAAATCAAAATTTTCCCATTCACTCAGGCAAACACTTAGACTTCAATTAAGCCCCAAAACATAGAAATAGCCACGCAAAGACACTAGACACATGCAATATCATGCAACAACAAAATAGCCCCTAACCCGGGATATTACGCTTCTACCCCCTTAAAAATAATTTCGACCTCAAATTACACGATCAAAAGAGTTGCGGGTATTGTTTGTCTCATCATATCCTCGGGTTCCCACGTAGCTTCTTCTACGCCATGATTCCGCCAAAGAACCTTAACCAAAGGCACAGACTTCTTACGCAGAACTTTCACATCCCGATCTAGAATCGCACGTGTTCCTCTTCCATGGTCAAATCGGATTTACCTCGATCTCTTCCATTGCTACCACATGCGACGGATCTGAACGATACCTCAAAGCATCGAAACATGGAAAACATCGTGAATCGACTAAGCTCTGCGGCAACTCAAGCTGATACGCTCTCGGTCCAACTCGTCTCAATACCTTATACGCCCAATAAACCTCGGACTTAGCTTGCCTTTCTTCCGAACCTCAACACCTTCTTCCAAGGCGAGACCTTCAGAAAACTTCGATCCCCACAAATAACTCTATATCTCTTCGCTTAAGATCGGCATAAGACTTCTGCGGTCCGAAGCTTCCTTCAATCTAGATCGAATCGGCTAAACCTTGTCTTCGGTCTCAAAGAACCAACTCGGGTCCCAACAACCGACGTTCACCTAACTCCGTCCAACACGTAGGTGGCGACACTTCCTACCATACAACGCCTCATACGGTGCCATCTTGATGCTCGCTCGTGCTCGTTGTTGTAGGCAAACTCGACTAATGGTAGAAACTCCTCCCAACTACCTCTCGAAGTCCAAGATACAACCTCTCAAAGATATCCTCTAAGACTGAATAACCCTTTCGATTGACCGTCGATCAGGGGAAAAGCCGTCTTTGAAATCCAAACGAGTACCCGTGAGCCCGATGCGGTGCTTTCGAGAACCTTGACGTAAATCTAGGATCCCTATCCAAGATTATCGAAACCGGCACACCGTGCAACCTCACTATCTCGACACATACAAACGCTTAGCTAGCTTCAAGTGAGTAGTCAACCCTCACCGGAATAAAGTGAGCTGATTTAGTCGATCGATCCACCACTACCCAAATGAATCTTTCTTGCTTGGCGTAAGCGGTAACCCACCGACGAAATCCATGGTTATCCTTTCCCACTTCCATCGAGGAATTTTCACAGTGAAAGCAAACCCGACGCGACAATCGATGTTCACCTTGACTGTGACAAGTCGACACTTCCCAACAAACTCTGTCACCTCCTTCTTCAAGCCAGCCCACCAAAATCGCTCTCTAAGATCCCTATACATCTTGCTACCTCCAGGATGCATAGCATGAGGATCGCTATGTGCGTCTGAAGAATCTTCTCCTCGGCTCAACATCTTTAGGCATACAAGCCTTACCTTGAAAACACAGAACCCCATCACGGACAAGTCAGTAACCCTCCAAACCACCATCCTCGCACTGCAACCTTCGCGCACTCAGAACCTCATCCAATAATCTGTTTCTCTCGATCTGCTCAACCCAAGTAGGCTTAACTCGCAACTCGCGAGAATACTCCCATCGTCATACAAACTCAAATGGGCAAACAATGCTCTTAAGTCCAAAACAACCTTGCGACTCAACGCGTCGACCACCACGTTAGCCTTGCCCTGATGATACTCAATCGAATAGTCATAATCTTTCAAAGAACTCGACCCATCTGCGCTGCCTCAAATTCAAATCCTTCCGAGTCGAGAGATACTTCGGACTCTTGTGATCTGTGTAAACTATCGATCTCTCTCCGTATAAGTAGTGCCTCCAAATCTTTAAAGCGAAGACTACACTTTGCTAGCTCCAAATCGTCGTCGGATAATTGACCTCATGTGGCCTCAAATACGAGAAGCGTAAGCCACAACCTTACCTTCTTGCATCAAAGACACAACCCAAGCCCGTATGTGATGCGTCGCAATAGACTGTGAATTCCTTACCACCTCGAAGTTGAATTAGAACCGAGCCTCGGTCAAAATCTTCTTTAACTTATCGAAGCTTTCTGCTGTTTCTCGGTCCATACAAACGGAACTTCTTTCCTCAAAACTTGGTCATCGGCGCTATCAACGAAAACCTCAACAAACCTTCGGTAGTATCCGGCCAAACCAGAAAACTCGAAATCTCACCCACGACTTAGGCGGCTTCCAATCCAAAATCGCCTCAATCTTACGAGGATCTACTCGAATCCCCTCCGACACTACATGACCCAAGAAAGTCACTTCTCTAAGCGAAACTCGCACTTACCGAACTTAGCATGAGAGCTGCTTTTCCTCAAAATCGCAACACCACTCGCAAATGCTTATCATGCTCTTCCTCTGTCCTTGAGTACACTAAGATGTCGCCATGAAAACCACGACAAAGCGATCCGAGATCTTTGTTGAAACACCCTATTCATCATGTCCATAAACGCCGCGGGTGCGTTAGTCAACCCGAACGGCATTACGTAAATTCGTAGTGCCCATACCGAAGTGCGAAAACGCTGTTTTATGGATATCGGCCTCCTTAACCTTTAACTCGGTGATACCTGGACCTCAAGTCGATCTTCGAGAATACCGCAGCACCCTTCACCGATCAAACAAATCGTCTATCCGTGGCAACGAATACTTGTTTTTAATCGTCGACTTGTTCAATCAAGCGGTAGTCTATACACATCCGCATCGTGCCATCTTTCTTCTTGACAAAGAGTACCGCGCACTTACGGCGAAAACACTTGGCCTAATAAAACCTCGATCCAATAACTCCTGGATCTGAGCCTTAAGCTCCACCAACTCCTTTGGCGCCATCCTATACGGAGCAATAGACACTGGCGCAGTTCCGGGTAACAGATCAATCCCGAACTCCACCTCGCGATCTGGCGGCAAACCTGGAAGCTCCTCAGGAAAAACATCAGCAAACTCCTTAATGGTACGAACCTTCTCCACAGCAGACTCCTTAGCCTCCAACGCATACACATGAACTACATACGCCTCACAGCCTTTCCTGACCATCTTCTCTGCTTTCAAAGCAGATACCACATTTGATAAGTAATCCCTCCTATTACCTATCATAGCCACCTCATCACCCTCAACCGTCTTAAGAACCATGCGCTTGGCCGCGCAATCTAACCTCGCTTTGGTACTTGACCAACCAATCCATCCCAAGAATCGATCGAACTCCCCAAACGGCGCGGTTCCATCGGATCAACAAAGAAACACTACCCCTTGGAGTTCTAAGGGTACCTCTCTAAATGTTTATCTACTACTACAGAGTGACCTAGAGGGCTAATCACGCCATCTCCGCCTAGAAGATATGTAATAGACCAAATTTGACCCAAATCGGACGGTGGTTTCGGGACCACGAATCCGAGTCCGAGAAATGTTTTAATATTTTATTTCATGATTATTATATGTGAATGAAAATGTGTGAAAGTTTCAGAGAAAAATTTAATCGTTTAAGTGCTCAATTTGATAAAAAGGATTTAATCGAGAAAAGCGCAAAAGTTGCATGCTAAAGTGAAGAGTACTAAATTGATTGTGGCTTTTTAAGTGGGTGTACCAAAGGGCAATTAGCCCATTCACCATAGTAAGGGACGACAATGGGCTTTTATAAGTCCAAATTATATGTTAAATTAGCCTATTATATGTTATGTTGATATATTAGTAAATAAGATATATTAAATGTGTTATTATAACATAAAATAATAAAGCTAAGTGGGAAGAAAGAGAACATCATATTGTTCATCTTCTTGGCCGAATGTTTGAGGAGAAAAACTCCATTTTTGAGCTTGAAGTTTCGGCAACTTAAGGCTTGATTTGGGGTAGGTATTTTACTTAGTTTTTGATAAATTTTACGCTTTTGAGATCGTTGTTTAGTGTATTACCCACCCATGTCTAAATTTTTGAAAATACTATGTATATAAGATTCGGCCATTGACATGCTTGGGTAGTTTTATGTTTGATGGTTTAAAATTGAATGTATGTTAAGGATTTACAAGTTTTGTATTGGAGTTTTTAGTGATTTTGAGTTTATAGGGCTAAATTGAAAAGAATAAAATTGTGAAGGGTTAAAATGTCAAATAAATGAAATGCATGGACACCTATGACTATAATGAAGATTCGGCCAAACTAGGATGTTGGAAAATTTTGCATATTTTGTGTTTTGTGCAAATAGGACTAAATTGTAAAAATGGGAAACATTAGGGGCAAAATGGTAAATTGCCCATTTGGGTGTTTTGGGACTAAATTGAGATGAAATGAGATTAAATGAGCTAAATTCTAATGTGTTTTAGATCAAGAGCAAAGAAAGACCGAATTAGACCGGGGAAAGACGAAGGTTCTCGAATAGCCGATTCGCACGGACTATCGACAACCGAGGTAAGTCCTTTAGTTAAATTATGTCAAAGAATAAATTATGGTTATCTTGACTATTAAAAATTGATGAATATTAGTATCCAATTTCATCATGGCCGAATGTATATCTACATATTGGTTGATGATTTATGTTGAGTATATGATGGAAATTATTTTGGCTAATGCAAGGTGAATGAGTAAGTTCTTGAGCTACTTATTATTTAAAGATCATTTACATATCTAGTGAATGATAAAATTTGTAATAGCTTGGTGTAAAACTATGAGTTGGCGAATGTGATAATGATGGATTAGATTGATTTCAAATTTATTTATTGCAATGGGAATAAATGTTTATAATTCGATATGTGATAGTGAAATGTGAAAAGCATGTAATAATATTCTGACATTCGGGCTTCGAGCCTAGCAGGCCTCGTGCCGGTGACATTAATCGGGCTTTATGCCTAGCAGGCCTCGTGCCGGTGTTATTTATCGGGCTTTATGCCTAGCGTGCCTCGTCGTGCGGTGTGTTATTTATCGGGCTTTATGCCCAGCGGGCCTTGTGCCGGTGTTATTTATCGGGCTTTATGCCTAGCGGGCCTTGTGCCGTGTTATTTATCGGGCTTTATGCCTAGCGGGCCTTGTGCGGTGTTACTTTACGGGCTTTTATGCCTAGCGCAGCTTGATGCGGTAATGTACTTTACCAAAGATAAATCGAATCCTTGTTCAAGATAACTTAAAGTTAATTTATTGGGTTTACGTTTGAGGTAAGCATGTAAGGTATGTATGCTTAATATTACAGGTTAAATTAATATTGTGAGAATTGTGTTATATGTGTTTGAAATTAATATTGATGGATGTTATATGATGGAATTCGAGTTAGAATGTGCTATTATGGAACAATTGTTTTTTTAGTATAAATGTTTTATTATCATGAGTTAGGACTTACTAAGCTAGTAAGCTTAATTACGTGAAATGTTCTTCTTTGTTTTATAGATTTTGGTCACGTTATGGGCTCGTGAAAGATCTTCAAGAAGTCATCCACACTATCGCCTTCCTTTGGTATTTTGAATTTTTGGTTGCGATTTAGAAGGCATGTATAGGCTAGATGAAGTTTTACAAACATACGATGTTTAACCTTGTATATATAACAGACCATGCGAATATGGCTAAATATTTGGTTATGTATGTTTTAGGGTTTTGTCATAAATGTGGGTAATAGTGATACTCCTTTAAATCGATGATGTTAGAATATCATGTGAATGTTTTAAGTACAAGCTATCTTCGTAAGTGATTAAAAATGCATGGAGAGTATGAATTGTATGTGAGTATAACCGGTTATAAGCTAGAAAGCATATTTAGTATAGAAACAGTCTTTAGTTACAGCAGTGATGTGAGTTAGAAAAATCACCAAAAATAGGATAAGTTGAATTAAAAGGTGAATGAGATATCGAATTAAACCTTATTGCGTCTATTTTTACATGGAAGAAACATAGTAGGCAAAAGATTTTTATATTATGAGATAATTCAGTTTTAGTGAGACCTGCTCTGAATGCATTCGCGAGTCACTGTTCTGTTTTGGAAAAATTGTCAAAAATTTTACAAAAATAATTAGGAAGCATGGGTTATATGTGTAAAACCCTTATTGAGTCTATTTTTCATTGGTATAAACTAGAACAGTATATGAAAGTTGTGCAATGAGATAACTGTATTTTTGTAGAGACAGGTCAGAATTGTCAGACAGTGTAATAAGGGTAACTTTGATTAATAAACTGTACTAATTGGCCACATGAAAAATTCTGGAAAAATTATGATGAAATGTTATATGAGTCTAGTTTCAAGGAAAATTTATGGATCTAAATTTCGAGTTTTATAACTCGAGTTATGGTCGATTTAGTCAGCATGACACAGTTGGACAGCTTTAAAGTTTTACACCTTATGTTAATAGTCAAGTCTAGTAACGCCTCTTGCTCAACTCCGGCGACGGTCTCGGGTACGGGGTGTTACAAGATATCTCAGAGTCTAAATCCATGGTCTCTACTATACTACTGGCAACATAAGAGTGCGTTGAACCCACATCAATCAAAGCAGTATAAGGAGAACCAAAAATCAAAAATGTACCGGTTATGACATCCGGTGCGTCGCCCTCCTCTCGGCGCCTCGCAGCATACACTAATCCAGGCTGTCTAGCATCAGAACTACTCGCACCTCTGCCCGGTGCTCCACGGCCCCGACCAGAACCATTACCACCTCTGCCATTACCACGGCCCCTCTGTGGTGGCGGTCCATTACCTCTGAACTGATTACGGCCCTGCCTCTCAGACTGAATCCTAGCCAACCTACGCGGACAATCCCTCACACGATGCTCCGAGAGAACCACACTCGGCAGCAACCTTTTCCTCCAGTCCGGCAACCACCCCAATGAGATTTTCCATGATCGATCACATCTGCGGCGGTCCTCGCCTAGCGACAACAAACCTAGCGGTGGTTCGGCCCACTCGGTCTAGCTCTCTTACTGCGGATTACTGGCGATCCGGAAGACCCAAAGCTCCTCTTATGCCTATTTCTCGTCCATGCCTTGTCTCACCGACTCCTTAACACCCTCGGCTACCTTAGCCTTCTCAACTAAGACAAAAACTCGCGCTCCTGGCGCGAGGAGCAATCAGCGACCTCAAGTCGTCTCGCGACCCATCCTCGAAACGAACACACCTCTCATGCTCGGTGGCCACAATGCCCCGGCATACCTACTCGACCGGGAACTCGGCCTCATACTCAGCAATAGATTTACTCCCCTGAACAAGCCTCAGAAATGCCTTTCGTTGGGAGTCAATATAACTAGCCCCGATGTACTTCTTTTGATATGCGACCAAAATAATCCCATGTCGGATCCTCTCACGCCACACTGTCCCGAACCGTGAGCCACCACTGATACGACTCATCCCGGAGAAGCGATACGATGCCCTTCAGCTTCTCTTCAGCAGTCAAATCCAGATCATCCATGATCCGCTCAGTCGCCTCTAGCGATTACTTTCGGCAAGATCTTGAGCAACACCGAAACACCTCGGAAGAATTCGGCCCCATTTGCCCGAAGTCGCCAGAGCAATTTCTAACTCCCCGCACCACCACCTACACCCGCTACCCTTTCTAACACTCGCAAAGCATCGCTGTGACAACTGCGTCGTCCCCGATCGATCTTGGAACTCACCACCTCCGGTGGTGGCGAACCGGTATCTCATTTTCTCGAACCACGACCCGGATCCTACGGGCTCGAAGCGTCATCCTACCACGACCTGCGTCCACGACCACGTCCACCTCTAGCGCTCATGACTAATCTTTCTACGTATCGATTAAGAATTTTTATGCATCGATATTTATTCCACTTGTTTAAGAGCAAGTCTTATGAATATTTTAAGAGGATTTGTTCTCGCGAGTTCACAAAATCCTATCGGTTTCAATCTCTAAAGTAGTATACTATTGCTATTCATCAAATCATATCACATCCAATCAATCCACAAGCAATAGTAAGGGTACTTACAGGCGAATCAGTGCAGGAGACTCGGTGCCATGCCTTTCAAACCATACTTTGAGAATAAAAACTAACAAAACAACCTTTTGAAAACATTTTTGGGCCTCGGGCCACACAGTAAACTTTTGAACTTGGCTCGATACCACAATTGTAACACCCCAAACTCGGACAAGACACCACGCCCGAATGCGGTATGTTACGGGAAAACGTCTTTGAGTGATCAGATTTTTTTTCGTTTAGAAGTGGGGTGAAAACATAGTGAATTTGAGGAAAGTTTGAGTAGGCTTGTTTGATTAGATTTTTGAAAACTTATCCAAGTATATAGTTAAAACGAGTTAATTTCATTTAGGACTTCCAATAGTTTCCTAGTGCCATTTTGGAACATTTTAGGCTTAGTAGCAAATCGGGTTTGATTTGAAAATCATTTGAGTTTATTGAATAACAACACATGGCGAGATACCCGATGGTATAGTTTAAAACACATTTCGATATAATTTTGAAAACGTTGTCTTTCCAAGTTTTAGTAAAATTTCATGCCAAGTTATTTGTTAAGCAGGTTGAGAATCTAATTAAAACATACCCATCATAAAACATAATTTAAAGGCCTTTTACAAATCCAAATTAAAAAACCCAAATAACAGTAATTAAACTAAAGTACCCAAATGATAGAGTTGGAGTAAAACTTTATTAAGCATGGCATGAGCACCCCGAGTCCATCCCGGCTCCATGTCCGCGTCTCTGAGTCACTGAAATGTCAAAGGAGAGGGTGAGTCGAGTGACTCGATGCATAAATCCGCTCCCGATGAAACAACATGCTAACACACATCATACATAGCAACATAATTAATGCAACCCGATCCTAACCATCCGTATCTCCTTTTTCTACCCCGTGTGGTACCAAACCACTGGTGGTGCCAAACCACTTTGGTGACATATAGTCACAATGTGTTACCAAAACACTGGTGTCCCAAAGACACAATGTGCTACCCAAGCACTTGGTGACCGTAGTCACGATAATCGAATGATGGGGCCAACCCATCGTGTGTGATACCCAATCACTAGTGACGATCCCATATCTCATGTGGGGCCAACCCACGGTGGTGTCAAACCACGGGGACAAGTCGCAATGAGGTGCCCAACCTGCGGTGTCCCAAAGACACAAATGTGCTACCAAAGCACTAGTGGCCGTAGTCACAATAATCGAATGATGGGGCCAACCCATCGTGTGATACCCAATCACTAGCAGACGATCCCATATCTCAAAGTGGGGCCAACCCACGGTGGTGTTAACCACAGGGACAAGTCGCAATGAGGTGCCCAACCTCTGGTGTCCCAAAGACACAAATGTGCTACCAAAGCACTGGTGACCCAAAGTCACAAAGTGTGTTACCAAAACACTTGGTGCTCACAAAGCACAAATCATCACTGCCCCCTCCACTCATATCACCCATCAACAACCAACTCATGTAATCATGCATATCATACAAATTATGCATATCATGCTAATATGTTTGACTCATGCCCCATATCACATACATACATAGTCATGATACCATATAGATCATCGAGTAATCTAGTAACAATCTTGACTTACCCGGATCGTTACACATACCCCGTTTGGGTATCCAATAATCCATCATCTTGTCATGATTTTAATAGGCAAACAGGTTTAATAACAATATCACTAAGTATGGGTGTGTTAGTTACACACACAGTAATCACGAGTCTAAAATCCCAGCGAAGCGATCTAAGTCCCTCGATTACTAGCTCCTACACTCGGCCAACACATAGGGGTTAGGCATCTATAACATTCGGCCATCATCAATTAACCAAAGGGGTCAATATCCATCCCTTACCTTGAAGATGATTTGGTTTCCAACCAAACCTCGAACCAACAGTGGTTCTTTTGCTAATCGGCCACCACCTAATAAGAAGAACCATTAATTCTTAATAAGCTTGACTAAAAGAAACTAAACAAAAGACTAATGAGACACCTTCTTACCCAAATGACTACCCAACAATGGAGACTCCGCTTGACTGCCTTGAAGTCCCCGATGCCCTATAACACAATCGGTTCCATCACCAAACGATTAGCACTCACAACAAGGCCACATTCGGCTCTTAATTAACCAACATCGGCAATGCATAAAGAAGAAGGAAATGACCATTCGGCCAATCACTTACCAGATTCCAAGCGATTGAAACAAGGCCCCAAATACCCCAACGATATTCGGCCAAGTGAACCACTAGAAGAAGGGACAGATTCGGCCAACACCTTGATCAAAAAGAAGGAAAGAATTCGGCCAACAAAACACTAAGAGAAGGGAGGTATTCGGCTTAGAACTCAGAAGTACAACAAAGAAAAAATATGGTTTAAGAGATGAGAAGAAATCGGCCAACAGATGAGAAGGGTTCAGCTTGAGTGCTTAACACCCCTACTTTCGGCTTTGTATGAGAATAAAAGAGAGTCTAGCAGAGGAGAAATGGAAAGAATGTATGGAGATTTTGGTTTAGGAACAAGGTAAGTTTAGAAGCTTGCACAATTAAAGAAAGAAGAAGAAAGTGTGAGAAAAAGTGATATAGGTTTCGAACATACAAAATGAAGAGAAGAAGAAAATAGGGAGAAAAGCATTCGGCCAACAACACCAAGTGTAGAAAACAAAAGCAAAAATTCGACAAGTATGCCTTTGGACCTACGGTTTGCAAAAGAAAGAAGGGAGAACTCACTAGCAATTTCGGTTTGCCTTTTGCTACCTCCCAAGACCGATTGTGCACCCAAAATTCCCAAAAGAGTTTCGGCACAACCCCAATGCCACACTACCAACCCAAGCCGTCCACTTCCCCACTCCAACACCCCACAAATTCGGCCAAATCCCCATTCACTCACATCCACACATTCAAACCAACAAGACCAAGTCTCCCTCCTACAAATGCTCTCCACCTTTCATTTGAAAGGTATGACTTAGTCAAGGTAGAATTTCACTAGTCTTCTACCTCTCCTCCATGCCGTCCCAAAAAGAAGCCAAAATGGGGACTCTGCATTTCGAACAACTGGACCTCCTCCACAAGTAGATGACGCCACACCAAGCTCCCCATGTAGCGCATGCTTGCCACTAAGCTAGCTCCTCTTTTGTGCAACAAAACACCAAATAAAACTCTTATACCCAGCTCCAACAGCTCCCCTGACTTAACACCCAAAAATCAAAATTTTCCCATTCACTCAGGCAAACACTTAGACTTCAATTAAGCCCCCAAAACATAGAAATAGCCACGCAGCACACTAGACACATGCAATATCATGCAACAACAAAATAGCCCCTATTCCGGGATATTACATATTTAGTTATTTTGGCTTTATTTACTAGATTACCAAAATGCCCTTCACCTAAACTTTGAAATTTTTCACTAACCATGCCCATTTTTGTCCATACAAAAGCATAATGGTCTAATTACCATCTAAGGACCTCTAATTTAAAATTTCATAGCAATTAGACACATCTAGCTTCTAGAACACACATTTTGCACCTTTTGCAATTTAGTCCTTTTAACTAAATTAAACGTCAAAATTTTTGGACAAAATTTTTAAGAAATCATTTCATAAAACTGTAGACTATAAAAATATAATAAAAATAAATTTTACTGCGTCGAATTCGTGGTCCCGAAACCACTGTTCCGACTAGGCTCAAAGCCGGGCTGTTACACTGCCTCAGTGGGTTGATCACCTGAACCCGAAGGTCCAGCTTGTCCGAATGAAAAGTTAATGAATAAATTTTCATTTGGGTAAGCCATTTTGGTTTTTCAAACTGAAAGTCTGTTGATCTGAAGTCTGTCCACGCTCGACGCACCAAATTGTTCAGTGTTTTTGTTGTGTGTCCTCAAGGTGAGGAGAATCGGGTATTTATAAGACATGGTTACTGTTCATCGAAGTGACGTCCTAGGTAGGCTCCATGCATACCAACACGTATACTATCTTAGACTTAACACGTGTTCGCTGGTCCACTAGTTTGACTTCGCACCCTCTACCTGTGAACACCTACGACATGCGAACTAGGCTTGCAAGCCCTCCTCATGAGCCCCTAATGTACGAGTCGTGGATAGATAGTCCAGGTTATATTCAGATTTTGGGTCGGTAACGGAAAATATCATAACAATACTAATATTGCATTGTGTATTTTGAGTTTGGAAAGAATTAATGGATAGCTGGTAATGTGCTTTCTAATAAGTCTCTATTTGTATCCATATAAATATTCTAGGAATTTTATTTTTCTTTTGAACCTTAGGAATTTACGTTTTTATTCTACGAATTTGTAAAAAAATAAAAAAATGCAGGTGGGTGACAGCCATGGACGACTTTTTGATGATATTGTTTCCCAAAGTCCATGAAGGAAAGATGCACGCTAAGAAGAACAATTATTGCAAATATGATGATCGATATCTTCAGCTTTTCACATCTTCGTTGTACCTAGCTGCTCTTGTTTCAAGCTGTACTGCTTCAAACGTTTGCTCCAAATTTGGCCGAAAGCCTACAATTCAAGTGGTTTCCATGTTTTTCCTCGCTCGAGCTGCCTTACGCGCTGCTGCTCAGCTCCTCTGGATGCTTTTAATTGGGCGGGTGCTCCTCCGCATTTGTGTTGGCTTTGGCAATGAGGTTTGATTGGATAAAAACACAACTGAAATTCTTCAAAGTTCAGTTCTTCCTTTCTTTATAATGTTTAGATGCATCATACATATTACTGAATTGGTTCTTCAAATGCTCCAGTCACCAATGAAACTAATTTACCAGGCAGTTCCATTGTTCCTATCAGAGATAGCCCCACCCCAACACCGTGGAGCTGTCAATATCCTTTTCCAACTATTTCCAACCATAGGGATGTTCTTTGCAAATCTGGTGAACTATAGCACATCCAATAAGCACCCTTACGGATGGAGAGTGTCTTTGAGGATTGCTGGTCACTGTCTTGTTCATAGGTTCTTTAATCATCACTGAAACACCAGTGAGCCTGGTCGAGCACGGAAAGGGGTCATCAGGACACACGATACTACAAAATATTAGGGGTGTTGAAGATGTTGATTCCGAATTCGAACAGATTGTGATAGCCAGTAAAATTGCCCAGGAAGTGAAGCATCCTTGAAATAAACTCATGAACCGCTGTAGCATGCCCCCTCTGATTATTGGCGTGATGCTTCAATTTTTCCAACAATTTACAGGAATCAATGCCATCGTGTTTTATGCTTCTGTCTTGTTTCAAACTATTGGATTCAAGAATGATGCTTCGTTGTTGTCCTCAGTGATTACTGGATCTGTAAATGTTTTCGTCTCGGTCTTTGCAGTTGTTAAGTTTAGTAGGAGGATACTACTTCTCCAAGCCAGTATTCAGATGTTTGTATGCCAGGTATGCGTCAGTTTTAACATATTAGAGATCAAGATTTACAAACAAACTCGTTACCAACTTTATCTGTCAATATCTCCTAATCTTCCATGTTGGGTTCTCATAGCAAGTTATGTGATGCAGACGGTAATTGGAGCAATTCTTCTTGTTCACTTGCACGCCACTGATTCGCTAACAAAAACCCAAGCGTGGTTTGTTGTGTTACTAGTGTGTTTGTTTGTAATGGCCTTTGCCTGGTCATGGGGTCCTCTTGGTTGACTGATACCCAGTGAAACCTTCTCTCTCGAGACAAGAACAGCTGAATTTGCCTTCGCAGTTAACTCCAACATGCTATTCACCTTCATCATAGCTCAAGCATTGTTCTTGTTACCGGAGGCGAAAAATGTGCCCATTGATGCCATGGTAGACAGGGTCTGGAATAAACGCCCTATTTGGAAAGGGTTCATGATTGATGAGAATTGAAGTAGAAGTAGCTCAAAGCCAACAAATTCAGAGATGACATTGGCACCAGGGTAAGAGTAGTGACGTTACAGTTATTTTTTTTTTTTTTATGTTGGTTTAACTTATGCACAATTTGCTTGATTTGAAACTCAATTGAAACTTTAGTTGATCAACTAGTACTAGACAATGACATGGATAATATGAATTTCAACTTATCGAGATAAGACAATGATATAAGCCAAAAAGAGAGGTACTTTAGCGGTAGCATGCCATCCTCCATAAAGGAGCTGCTGATTAGTATAATTGATTGTACAATTATTAATCTTTGAGATTATAAAAGTATATTAACCATTCCAGGAAAGGTCCCCCAAAAGGCCCCTAAATAATTCCACGGAATAAGCAAAACTAGTTTGGTTCAATGAGAAACCTGATACAAAAACTGCAAAACAGTAATTGCTAAACCAAGTTTGGCAAAATTCCCCTTGGAAGCTTTCAAAGTGAGAGCGTTGCTCGGGGAGGATACTGGAACACTCACTGAAGGAACAGGCGGCGGGCTCAAAGTTGACCCAGAGGGAGCTGAGGCCGGAGCTGTTTCAGGTAAGCGAAGCACATTGATGTCTACTTTCTGTCCAGCTTGACAGTGTCCAGGAACACCACAGAAAAAAAAATGGTGACCTTTAGTAGTTACTTTAATGGAGTCATTGCCAGTGGTATATGTAGCCAAAGGGGATGAGGTATTGCAGGCCCTGTACATCGAATGGGTTACCCGCATCACATTGTGTAACTGAGCATTGTACTCGAAAACTGTACGTCAGTATAACATTGGTGTCATCGAATGAACTGATATAAGTTGTGACAAAAAAACAGAATTATATAACTGACAAAATCTTAAGCAGCAGGCTAAGTCCCTGACTGTACTGAAATGGCTATACCCCTCTATTTCAAAAACAATATTTTTATTTTTTATTATTATATAAAATAGATAAACATAATTTTGAAAATGCAAATTAAATTATAATTGGTGAGATTTTAACTCAAGATACTAATTTTCCTTAACAACACAATGGAGTAATCGTTAATATCTCTTGTTGACACTAATGATCAAGGTTTAAAGTTTAAACCCTATTGATATAATTATCATCTTCCAATTTGTAACTTATTTTGTGCAAAAAATAAAAATAAAAATCCAAAGCTAACTCTATCATTTCAACCAAAAATTTATTTAATTTAAAAAAATATAAATATATTTTCTACCTAAATTTACCTATCAAATAAATTTGTATAATTAGGATAAGCGTGGGCAATTTTAAAACTAGAATCGAAGATTATCTGTGCAGGTTTGGTTTTAAAAGTTTTGCAATATAATTCGGCTGTATAGTATTATTTAAATGATTTGTTGGGTGCTGAATAATTAAAAAATTATCAAAAACCGTTTTTTTTTTTATAAAGTAACAAACATGACCATAAGAATAGTTATATCTTTTTTTTAATATAAATATTAAAAAGAATACCCATGAGATTTGAAATTAAATCATCATAGAGTTCAAAATTTTATTTTATCATTTTATCTAAAGTCTCGTTTGTTTTGTATATCAGTTTTTCTTAAGTATTATTGTTCATAACTTTTTTCACCACCATGTACCTTAATCTAATTTTAGTTCTAATTGTGATTCGGTATATCAATTTTATTTTATTTTTTGAATAAATTAACAATTGAAACAATAATATTTGAATATTATAAATAAAAATTATAACCACACAATAAAAATGAATAAACATTAAAAAAATTAAAATATATAATATTTAAAATACTCTGTATATATAAATAAAGGTCGCGTTTGTTTAGCTAAAAGTATTTTTTTTAAATAATTTTTTATGATCATATCTTATATCAGTTCATCTCATTTTTCATATTGTTTGTCGAGAAAAATTAGTGCATTAAGAATATGTTTGTGTTTTATCTTATTTCATCCGATATTTTTGTATAATATTTCGATTGAATGTAGAGAGAATTTTGTATATTCGTTTCATATAAGTGTCACTTTTTGTGTTCAAAGTGTTGTAAATTTAAATAAAACTTTATATTTATTATATACATAATAATTTGTTTTATATTTATTTTGACACACTCAATCATTCAATACTCACGTGGTGTTTGTGCTATTTTGTTAATATATTGTATTTTAATTATTTTTTATATTATATATCTGTCCCATCTTGTTAGGGGCAAATGAGGCAAGTCAATGAGGTGGTGTGTCACAAATTAGTGTGCCGAGACCCACGATAAGTGGAGTTATAAGTTCAGGGTGTTCTAATTTTATGAGTGGGTAGTTGAGAAGACATAAGTGTCTTCCCGATGCTAAAGACAAGTATTTATTTTGTAAGCCTAAGGACATGTGTTTATAGTCCAAAGTGACAATCTATTAGCCTTAGTTTTGACACGTGCATGGTGCATGTTCATTTTGATCGACTATTTGGATAGCACAATAGTCCTTTAGATAGGCGACAATCAAATAAAGATGTAATAGCCGAGGTCTCATGTGTGAGCCATGCAAAAAGATACCCTTATACCTTTTCTGAGGTAGATTAAAAGAACTCCATGTGCTATGTATATATATGTTCAAAAAGCTTAACCTTAATGAAGGTTTATTGTTAATAAGGTCATGGACGAAGTAATGTCATTACAAGGTAAAGGTGGTGAACCTAAATGGATAAAATACTCATAATATGTCTTATATTTAGCATATAACGCATTATAATAGTTTAATTCAATTCTAAATCCACTTACTTAAAAGAATGGGACCACTACTAGTTTGTTTGGACAATACATAGTAATTCGATAAAAATGAAATTACTAGGATAATAATTACACTCTCTTGGAATTACAATTCTTTGTAATTCCCTAGACGTGTTTAGTTGATAAAGTGTAATTATATTGTAATTCCTTATAGAACATCCCAAATTTTTTATTTGACATGTGACATTATTTTGGTATCAGATATGATGAATTATTGAGAAATTGAGAAAAATTTGTCAAATAAAGGAATTTACATTAAGATAAAGTGATTTTGGATATGAGATTCATTGAAAAGAACTTTTAGGAGTTAAAACATGATAAAAAGGACTAAATTCTAAACATTAAAAAGTTTAGGGACTAAAGAGCATATATGACCAAAATAGGAAAGTAAGTTATTATTGATGAATTGGCCTAACAGTAAGTTGGAATATGTATTGGTATGGTGAAAATCACATTTTGAACCAAATTGGAGAGGATTTGAAAGTACAAGGACTAAATTACAAATTTCCTAACTTTATTGAGAAAAGGGAAAATATGTAATTTTCACCCTTCATTATTTCATATTAAAGATTATAAGTGAATTATGAGATTTAGAATTAATGATTGCCTATTATTGTGAAGAAACTATGTTAAGAGACATAAATGGGCAAAAAGGTAAATTGACCTTGTAAAGGTATTTTGGTCATTTCTAGAGAGTTTCATGATGAAAATAACATTTAAATGTAATATTTGATATTCTAAATTTGTGTGGATCGTTTGAATCTCATTTAATGAATTGGACTACAATTTTACAAAAAAAATAAACATGGATGCTTAGACTTGAGCCCATTTGTGTTGTATTTAAAATCAAGAATAGGGGAAAAAGAACACCCATTAGCCTAAAATCAGTTGGCCAGCTCTCCCTTGGTATTTGTCCTCTTCTTCCTCCATTTTCATGCATTTTATCTATTTTTTTCTAAAAAAATGTCATAACCCACTTTGAAGTTTTGATGAAATCACCATGGAAACAACCTCCTAATCTCATTTCCTCCATCATTTTCATCCATGTCAGCCTAGGGTTTGAAGGGTTCTAATGAGAGAAAGCTCTAATAAGGTAAAAAATGACTTCTTACATCCCTACTTTGAGTTTTTTTATGGGTTGCATTGGGAAAGCATGGAAAAATTATATGCTAATTTTTTGTTATATTTCCATGTATGCAAAATGAAAAGAAATGATGAGTTATGGAATTACAAGCTTAACTGATGATGGATTAAGGCTTATAGGGGCGTGATTAAGTTTTGTAGAGTATCTATTAAGGTAAGTATCCTTAAATATCGTTACTTTCTTATGTTGCATGTTTACGAAAATTTGATGAAATTGAAAAATAAATATGAAAATGGTATTGAAATGTATGTGTTCAATTTCTATAAATTAAATTTTAGATAAAATAAACTTAGAAAACTAAAGGCCTAATAATCCTTGATTATAAGGTATTAAAAATTCCTAGTAAAATGTCATACGAATTGGTTACCATAAAGTGATTATTGAATGTGAATGAACTAAGTTATTCATATGGAAAATGCTAATAATGTCACTATGGACAAATATGTGAAGAATTGTAAATTCCTACTTTTAGTCGATAGAGTCGACACCTTATTAAAAGCATGAGATTTGTTGTGTGAAAGATAATGAACAAAGAAATTATGAATCTACACTATTTGGAACCATTATATGAAAATAGACATGAGCATAAGGCCTAAATAAATGTGAAAATGTGTACGTATACACAAAACACTTATAGTGCCCATATGTGAAAAAGAAGCTTAAGGTCTAATGGCCACCTAATATGGAATATAGAAAATATGTAATAATGAATGGAAGCTCAAAGACCTCCAATTATATGAATTTGATTTGTGTTGCATACCATGGTGTGGGTTGTGCCTCGCATTTTCGAGCAAACTAGAGAAGAAACAGAATCGACGTCACGATGAGGAGGAGCACAACGTCACGATGATGTAATGGAAAATATCCTAATGAGGCGATATGCCACGTCACAACGTGGTAACGTGTATTCAACTTAAATTAGGTTTTTTCACCCAATTAAACTCTACTATCTTTTCCCAATTAAACTCTGATTAGTCTAAGAATATTTTAGCCAGATTAGGACTTTAATATTAGCCTATTTCAACTATCTTTTTAACCCTGTTTAGAGAGTTGACAGAATATCTCTTACATGAGATTTGATGAAGAGTTTTGGGGAGAGTTTTTTAGAGAGCCTTGTATTCAGGTTTTGCTCATTTACGTTATTTTATACATCTTGTAATCTTTATTTATTTTCTCATTAAGTGAAGTCTCCTTTGCCCATGGTTTTTATCCCTCTTTGAGGGTTTTTCACGTAATATTTGTGTATTCGATCTTTTCTACTTTTCTTACTCGTTATTTATACGGGTCAATCCCCAACAAATTGGTATTAGAGCTTGGTTCAGCTTTTGCAGATCAACTCGTTTAGGATGGAAACAATGAGATTTCACATCGAGAAGTTTGACGGGATCACAAATTTCAATTTGTCGTAAGTTCAGATGACAACAATTCTGGTTCAGAACGGTCTGAAAAAGGTTATTACAGGGAAAAAGCCCGCGGATGCGAATCAGACAGGGTGGGAGGAACTTGACGTGAAGGCATTGCCAACAATTCAGTTGTGTCTCACTAAAAATGTACTATAGGAGGTGATTTTGGAGAAGACAACAACAACCCTATGGAGGAAATTGGAAGCCCGATATATGATAAAGTCTCTAGCAAATCGCTTAGTATTGAAACATCGATTATAAACATACCGTATGGACAAAGGTGAGAACTTTAAGGGTCACATCAGTTAATTTGTTACTCTCTTGAACGATCTAAAGAATGTTGAGGTTAATATAGATGATGAAGATCAAACAATGCTATTATTATGCTCTTTTCCCCTTCGTATAAAACCTTCACGGAGATCCTGATTTATGGTAGAGATAAACTCTTATTTGAAGATATGAAGGGTAACTTGTTGAGCGAAGAGAAACTCGATAATGAATTAGGTTCGAATAGCAAGCCTGGTAGTCAAGCCTCGCTTTTGATTGCTAGAGGCAGGCAACACTCATAGGATTCAGGTCAAAACAAATCTAGGTCAAGATTGAAGTTGAGGAATCATGACAAAACAGGTCACTGCTGCAAGAAGTTGGGTCACATTAAGGCAGAATGTTATAAGTTGAAAAATAAAAATAGGAAGGTTGCTGAGAGCGATGAGGAACAAAAGGTTGAGGTAGCCAATGATAGTGTAGCCGAGAATGACAGTGATTAATAGTGTCTACGACTGAAAGGTCTAAACTTACGTCTGAGTGGATTTTAGATTTAGGGTGTTCTTTCTATATGTGTCCAAACAAGGACTTGTTCTCAACATACAGTCCAGTTGAAGGTGGAGTTGTGCTTATGGGGAACAATTCACCCTGTAAGGTAACCGGTGTTGGTACGTTTAGATCAAGACACACGACGGAAATATTAGGACATTATCAGATGTCAAGCATGTGCCTTATTTAAAGAAGAATCTCATCTCCTTGGGAAAGTGAGACTCAAAAGGTCATAGGATCGAAGTCGAGTCAAGCGGCATTAATGTATCTCATGGAGCTCTCGTTCTGATGAGAGGTTGAAAGACCAACAATCTTTATGTTATACAAGATTCAAAGATGACTGGTAAAGCAGTAATTTCCTCATTTGTGAAGGAGTTGGTGTTGGATTTGGTGCCCTAAGTGTAGTATTTTCGTCTAAGTACACTTGTAATTTTTTTGAATAGATTGGTTAATAAAACAAATTCATTGATTACAATTAATATATTTTTATTATATCCTCATATGGTTTTTGCACGCAAAACAAAATGGAAGCAAATGTCGCTCATTGGTTGTCTAATGTTTAACTAATACAAAGCAGTATTATGTGCTAATATCGTAATACAGAAAGACAGCTTGTATTAGTAGATGAACCTAAACAAGTCCTTAGTATAATTGGAAATGATCAAACCAATTATAAGACTAATATGTTGATTATCAAGTCCAATTTGGTAGATGTTTTGTCTTGGGCATCGGAGCGAATGACTCCTAGAAGATAGAGACAGAGATGTGATTGACTAGACTAACAATACATCGAACAAGACCCAAGCAAAATAGATCCTAAATCTATTTATGGATAAATTCAATTGTGCCATTCATAGTGTGGCATACCTAAATCCTAACTGGATGACGGACTATGCATGCATGACCCGTACACTTTGATTTAAGTAAAAACTTAAGTTTGAATAGATAAGGAACCGAAACCGGTGCATTTGGTGTATGACTTCTATAGTATGTAGCGTCATTTACAACACTGGAGTTCATAGCCTGAGACATGGGTAAATGATATCCTCTCATTGGCATTACATGGTTGATGAAAAGTAAACGTGACCACGGGTTGTTCGTCTTTGTGATGAATGACTTGATCACACTATGTGATAGTGATTGACTTTTCATGAAGGAAGATGTAATGTTTACCATGAGATAAAATAGAATCATATTAGGAGGATGAATATTATCCCAAAAAGATTAAGGATATATTATGATGGTAACACATTTATGACAAGGTCATTGGACGGGCACTGGATAGTTGCTTTCGTAATGGTACGTCGTTATGTGGAGCTCAGCCATAATACTATAGTGGAATGAATTTATGACTAAATGAGTTTATAATTAATAAGAGAAAAGTCAGAACTTACTTATAAATCATTTGAGCCCTAATTATATATATCCAATCGATCCCTCCGCTAACTCATTAAAACCAAAAAATGAATTGTGTGTTTAAATCAAAATGAACCGAATGAATAGAAATAGAGAAATGGAAAACAATAAAAAAAAAATTATGATTTTCTCTGAAATGGAGAAATGGAATCATTTGAAAATGAATGTGGGATTCTTAAAAATGAAAATAAAAATGAAAATGAAAATTAGAAATGATCCATTTGCAAATATATATGGATTACTCAGTAATGGTTTGAAGAATGAGTTTATGTTTTTGACTAGTTTTAAAGCCCATAAATGAAAATAAATCATTCGGTCATAGAGAAAAAGTTAAGTTGTGAAATATTGAATATATTTTCTTGGAAATTTTAACAATGGTAAAATCATTATAATTTTGTCGAGGGTAAAATTGGGATGACAAAATTATTTAATTGGGAAAATAATGTTTATTTTGGAAAATAGAAAATATGTATTACGTTGGATTAAATTATAAAGTGCTGGGTTAAAAGTATAGAAAGCACATATAACTAGGCCCAATACAATATGAGACCTGAATCCCCATCATAATACATATGAGGGTAAGCACACCCTATTAGCCCCTCTCCCTCTCTTAGTTGGACTATGAAGTTATTTTTTCTATTTGAAATAAACCTCTACAATTCAACAAGGGTTCTATCTTCTCTCCCTATAAATAGATTGCACCGGTAGAGCTATTTACATAACTTTGAGAGATTTTTACTCTACCGAAAAATAGAGAGAATTTATTCTCAACTATTAAATATTTTTTATCCAACAAAATAATTGTAACACCCCAAAATAGGGCTTAAGAGTTTTAGGGGTAATTTAGGAATTTTAGCCTTAGAGTGTTCGAAATTTTCTGACATGGTATATCAGTAATGTTTTCGAATATGATTTTTAGAAATTCAAATAATTTTTTGAAAACTTGTTTTAGAAACCTTTAATTTTTAGTTAAGGACCGATCTGTAAAAGGGGGAAATTTTGTGTGTTTATGAAGCAATTTCACCAAATTTTAAAATTAACCTAGTATCTTCCCCACCTATAGCATATTCACGTAAACTTTTCTCCATTCCCTTGTGTTGCCATCCATTGCTCCCCTAAAACCCCAATCACCAAATTTTGATTCCTAAACTTTGTTCATTTGATTTCTATCATCCTCCTAGCCATAAAGCTCTATAAAAGTTAAGAAAAACACCCAAAAACACCATAGTTTCCTCCATTGTCAAGCTTGTGAGTTTTTCAAGTTTTTGATCAAACTTTCAATTTTTCATCAACTAAGGTTACAGCTCAATTCCTAATCAATTTTAAATGAAGTATGTCTTTTAAATGGAGTTTTTCACCATTAAATTGCATGTTTTAAATAAAAGCTAAAAATAAAGTTGTTAACGGTGAATTTCAGGTTTTCGAGTAAAAATGTGTTTTCAAAGTATTAATCAGTAGGTGTGACATGATTATGAGGTTTCTAAACTTACTTAAAAGTTTCATTAATGATTCCTAAAGTTTTAATTAATTTTCATGAAGAATGTCTGTTGTACGTCAAAAAATTTCAATACCATAAATTGAGTAGTGTTGTGAAGTTTAAAGGTTGAGAATCAGTCGTAGGTAAATAATTAGATAATGTAATTCATTTTAGGCAAAAAGATTAAGTATAAACTGAGATATTCAAATTTTAAGTTTTCTATGTCGAAGGTTTCGGTCAAAAGAGAACCTAGCTTAGGCTTGTGTTTTTGGATTTTTTTTATGTGAGCCTTTGAATGAATGTTGATTGTGTTGTTGTGTGATTTACTTTGTTGAAACGTTGGAATCGATAGGACCTTCTATAAGTAGAGATAAAGGTAAGGAAAAGCTAGTTCGGACTTTCGGCTTTTCAACGAAATCGTAATTGGTGAGTGTTTAGATTAGCTGCTTGTGGACATGATTCAATATGTTATTTGGGAATTTAGTTGTAGCGTAAAACCCTACTCTACATTCTGAGTTTAAGCTTCATTGTGCTTATGTTTATCTTTTGGAATATGTGCTTGTGTTATTATGAACAGGTAAACTGAAATGAGATGCTATATAGTGTTATATGTTCATGATTATTGTTGTGAAAGAGTATATGTAGGCATGACATACATGCTAAGTGACAGTGATAATATTGTGCAAATGTTACAAATGTGCAGTGATAGTAAACGGAAATCAGTAAGTAACATATGTGTTTAAATACATATATTTTAGCCTTATGTTACTTGAGACCATTGGATATAGTTGGCATGCCATAGGATTGTAAGTACTCACCCATATAAATATGTGATTTGGGCATTGAGGCACTGGGACATATTTGTAGAGATAAGGGAATGTGAGCTAAGCTCCATTCAACAGGACATGTTTGGTGTGTTGGAGAGTGTTAGCTTAATGCTTCACTTACGAGACATGTTTCACTCTATGAGCCTATATGGTGTGTTGGAGATCCGTGTATATGATGACTGGTGATAGTGCCCACTTTTAAGTTTCGTAGCTCAAGTGCCAAATTATCTCAAACTACCATAATATATGAATATGTGTGTGTTGTGATATGTGTTTATATGATATGTGACTATTATGAAAATTGTTTATAACTATGTTTCTATGTATTTTGATGTATATATGAAAGTGTATGGAATGACTTACTAAATAAACTGTTAAACGTGCTGTGTAAGTGGAATATGTCGATGAAGTTGTGATTATTCTAATTATGTCATGTGTGTGTTCTACTAATGCTTGATGACATGTTTGCACGGTAGTTGTTCTAGGCATCCACGGAGCTTGTTGAGCTCACCCACTCTATTTAGACCCTTGCAGAGTAGTTAAGTGTCGGTGTCAACGACGTGGTTGTCGTGGGGTGATCCAAGCAAGTCCATTTCCCTTCTTGTAGGTGTTTATTGTTTATTTAGTTTGGTTTTGGGAATAAGGCAATGTGGTAGACTTTGTGCTAGTTTTTACCATGATGTTTTGGACGTTCCATACCTTAATTGCTTTTAGGATTTTGAGGTTTAAATCGTGTTATGTTGATTACTACTTGAACTAAATTTTTATTTTAAAATTATTATTATGGTTGTTTTGACGTTTATTTGATAATGTGATAGTAGCATGATGAATTGGTACAAGTTGGTATGATCAATGTGCTTATATGTGCTACATTTTTGGGGTCTAAAGTAGAGGTATTGATATTCAGGTTGTAAAAATGATACCTCTATGATTTTCAAATGTGTAGGAAGCCAGAATCTTAATTTGGTATCGATACCATATCACGAGTATCGATACTCGGGGTAAAATTACCGATACTTTTTCAATGGTACCTATAATTTTTGTGACTTTAGTTTCTAAACGAGAAATAGTAAGCAGTTTTGGTATCAATTTTCAAATTGGTATTGATACCGTCTAAAGAAAATATTGATACATTTGTTACAGTATCGATATTTACATGACTTGCTTTGGTATTTTTGCTAAGTGGTCCTAAAACATGTTTTATTGATGTCATAAGCTCGTTTAAGTTAGATTTTGCATGTTAATTTGATAATTAGTATATGTCTGATTTAAAATTTGTATAAGTGCCAAGATAAAAGATGTTTGCATGAAATGTGACAATGCATGATGCGAGATGGTGATGTAGCGTCCTATTACTCAGGCTCGGTGATCGGGCCGGGTATAGTGTGTTATATTTAAAGTTATAAGAGCCCAGGTTCATTAATGCTTAGACCTAGGTGATTGTTGTGTCTTTGGAGTTTCGAAACTCATGAGTCTAAATTTTTCTATTTTCTTGGAGTTTTGATATAGTGCTATTTGAATTGCATGAGGTGGCTTGAAATATTCTGATTGAACTGCATGTGGGGTTGGAATGGGAACACATTGCCTGAGATCTTGAAGTTTGTTTGCAGGAACGAGACTTAGATCATCTCCACGACACTCACACCATTTATTTGTTTATTTGTATGCTAGATTATTAGATATTCCTCCTAGACATGTTAATGTTAGAGCTAGTACTCAAGAAGATGGTACATCCTCTGCACCTCCTGTGCCGCCGCGTAGAGTGAACATACTTAATGAAGGTGTAGGCCCTCTGATGGAAGCTATGATTTGAGCGTTTCAGTAGATTGCTGGTGCTAAACCTGCTCTTGCACCTGCCAATCCTTTGCCTGTTAACCGAGGGTTGCCGCTTGAACGTCTCCGGGTGTTGGGTGGTAAGGAATTTTATGATGTAAAAGGTACTAATCCGACTTTAGTTGAGTACTGGTTGGAGGGAGTTGAAAGGATCCTCACGCAGATGTCATGTTCTGATTAGGAGAAGTTGGGTTGTACTCTGTCCTTACTCGACGGTAAGGCTCATCGTTGGTGGAATACGATTAGGAGAGGTACTACTACTGATCGTTTGACTTGGGGATATTTTCTTGAGGTTTTTAAGAGGAAGTTTATTGGTGAATAGTATATGGAGCCTCGTAAGCATGCGTTTTTGGATTTGGTTCAGGGTGATTTGATAGTGGCTGATTATGAGGCTGAGTTCGTATGACATAGTCAATATTATCTTAAGATGATACTTTTTAAAAGGGATTGATGTAAGAGGTTTTAATTTGGGCTTAATCGTGAGATTTGGGTTTATTTGGTAGCACAAAATGTAGAGATGTTTGATGAGTTAGTTGACAAAGCCAAGGTTGTTGAGGAGACTTTGACTGAGCTGCCTCGTTCTGTGGTTACTAGTCTGGTAAGAGGGCTTGTAATGATGCATCTGGACAACCGCCTAAGAGAAGACGTGATATTCAGGGTTCTGATAGGAGAGCACAGCACGAGTTGCGACCAAGTCAGTCTGGGCAGCAAGACAGTGTTGTAGTTAGTACTAGTGGTTCGTCGAGTGGTTCTGGATGACCGTTTTGTGCACATTGTGAGCGTAGGCATTCTGGTGAGTGTCATAAGTTGACGGGTGGCTGTTTTAAGTGTGGTTCGGAGGAACATTTTCTAAGGGATTGCCTGAATAGAGTAGAGGTATCGCAGACTTAGAGTTTGGCACCTGCTAGAGGTAATGGGAGATCGGTTGGGCAACGAATTTTTGCTCATGTTGTTGCTACACTGTTTGAGTCTGGAGGTGAACCTCGGGTTTATGTTGTTAGGGAGCCATAGTGTCAAGATTCATCGACGAGATTGAGCTTGTAATCACTTCTTTTATTCTCGTTGGTAGATTTAGGTTCTACGCCTCCGTAAATTTTAAGAAATTTAACTAATAAGTAGAGAATCTCGATAGTTGAATTAGGAAAAACGGTTACGAGTTCTTTAAAGGAGAGAGTGTCGTAGCGAATAGAGGAAATTGTTAAAGAAGTTACTTTAGAATAGTCCGTGGTAGTGAAGATAATATTTAAGAAAAGCGGTAGGAAGTTAAAGAAAATAGGAATCAGAGTGGGCAACGAAAGTGTGATGGTTAGTTTAAAAGTAGAAATAGCATATTTTGTTATTAAGCAAGTGACGTATCAGTAGGTAAATTTCGAGGACGAATTATTTTTAGAGGGGAAGAATTGTAACAACCCAAAATTGGGCTAGGAGTTTTAGGTGTAATTTAGGAATTTTAGCCATAAAATGTTTAGAATTTTGTGACATGGTATATCCGTAATATTTTTTAATATGGTTTTTAGAAATTCAAATCAATTTTTGAAAATGTATTTTAGAAACCTTTATTTTTTAGTTAAGGATCGATTTGTAAAAGGGCTAAAATTTTGTGTGTTTATGAACCAATTTCACCAAATTTTAAAATCAACCTAATATCTTTCCCATCTATAGCATATTCACATAAACTTTTCTCCATTCCCTTGTGTTGTCACCCATTGCTCCCCTAAAACCCCAATCACCCAATTTTGAGTCCTAAACTCTAATCCTTTGATTTCTATCATTCTCCTAGTCATAAACCTCCATAGAAGTTAAGAAAAACACCCAAAAATACCATAGTTTCCTCTATTGTCAAGCATGTGAGTTTTTCAGATTTTTGATCAAAAGCTCGGTTTTTCGTCAACTAAGGTAACAATTCAATTCCTAGTTAGTTTTAAATGATATATGATATTTTAGATGGGATTTTTAACCATTAAATTGCATGTTTTAAATAAATGCCAAAAATAGAGTCGTTAATGGTGAATTTTGGGTTTTTGAGTAAAAATGTGATTTCAAAGTGTTAATCAGTAGGTTTTGACATGATTATTAGGTTTCTAAACTTACTTAAAATTTTCATTATGGATTTCTAAGGTTTTAATGAGTTTTAATGAAAAATGCCTCTTGTACTTCATAAAATTTCGATACCATGAATTAAGTAATTTTGTGAAGTTTACAGGTTGAGAACCAGTCGTAGGTAAATAATTAGATGAATGGAATTAATTTTAGGCAAAAAGATTAGGTATAAACCGAGATATTCAAATTTTAAGTTTTCTATGTCGAAGGTTCCGGTCAAAAGAGAACCTAGCTTAGACTTGTGTTTTTGGATTTTTTTTTATGTGAGTCTGTGACTAAATGTTGCTTGTGTTGTTGTGTGATTTACTTTGTTGAAACGTTGGAATCAATAGGACCATCTATAAGTAGAGATAAAGGCAAGGAAAAGTTAGTTTGAGCTTTCGACTTTTCAGCGAAATCGTAATTGGTGAGTGTTTAGATTAGCTGCTTGTGGACATGATTCAATGTGTTATTTGGGAATTTAGTTGTAGTGTAAAACCCTACTCTACATTTTTAGTGTAAGGTTTCTTGTGCTCATGTTTATCTTATGGAATATGTGCTTGCGTTATTATGCAAAGGTATGTTTTATATGTGTTATATGTTCATGATTATTGTTGCGAAAGAGTATATGTAGGCATGACATACATGCTAAGTGACAGTGATAATATTGTGAAAATGTTACAAATGTGCAGTGATACTAAATGGAAATCGGTAAGTAACATATGTGTTTAAATATGTATATTTTGGCCTTGTGATACTTGAGACCATTGGATATAATTGACATGCCATAGGATTGTAAGTACTCACCCATATATATATATATGTGATTTGGGCATTGAGGCCCTAAGACATATTTGGAGAGATAAGGGAATGTGAGCTAAACTCCATTCAACAGGACATGTTTGGTGTGCTGGAAAGTGTTAGCTTAATGCTTCACTTACGGGACATGTTTCACTCTATGAGTCTATGTGGTGTGTTGGAGATCTGTGTACATGATGACTGGTGATAGTGCCTCTCAAGTGCCAAATTATCTCAAACTATCATAATATATGAATATGTGTGTGTTGTGATATGTGTTTATATGATATGTGACTATTATGGAAATTGTCTATAACTATGTTTCTATGTATTGTGATGTATATATGAAAGTGTATGTGACTTAGTAAATAAACTGTTAAACGTGCATGTGTAATTGGAATATGTCAATAAAGTTGCGATTATTCTAATTATGCCGTGTGTGTTTTCTACTAATGCTTGATGACATGTTTGCAAGTAGTTGTTCTAGACATTCACTGAGCTTGTTGAGCTCACCCACTCGTTTTAGATCCTTACAGAGTAGTTAAGTGCCGGTGTCAGCGGTGTGGTTGTCGAGGGGTGATCCAAGCAAGTCCATTTCGCTTTTTGTTGGTGTTTATTGTTTATTCAATTTGGTTTTGGGAATAAGGCAATATGGTAAACTTTGTGCTAGTTTTGCCATGATGTTTTGGACGTTCCATAGCTTAATTGCTATTAGGATTTTGAGGTTTAAATCGTGTTATGTTAACTACTACTCGGAATAATTTTCGATGTTAAAAATTTATTATGGCCGTTTTGACATTTATTTGATAATGTAATAGTAGCATGATGAATTGGTACAAGTTGGTATGATCTATGTGCTTATATGTGCTGCATTTTTTTGGGTCTGAAGCAGAGGTACTGATATTCGGGTTGTAAAAATGATACATCTATGATTTTCAAATGTACAAGAAGTCTGAATCATAATTTGGTATCTATACCATATCATAAGTATCAATACTTGGGGTAAAATTAATGATACTTTTTCAGTGGTACCGATAATTTTTGTGACTTTAGTTTTTAAACAAGAAACAGTAAGCAGTTTTGGTATCGGTTTTCCAATTGGTATAGATACCATCTAAAGGAAATATCGATACCTTTGTTACAGTATCGATACTTACGTGACTTGTTTTGGTATTTTTGCTAAGTGGTCCTAAAACATGTTTAATTGATGTCATAAGCTCGTTTAAGCTAGATTTTGCATGTTATATTGATAATTAGTATATGCCTGATTTAAAATTTGTATAAGTTCCAAGATAAAAGATGTTTGCATGAATTGTGACAATGCATGATATGTAGAATGTGAGACGGTGGTGCAACGTCCTGTTACTCAGGCTCGGCGACCGGGCCGGGTATAGGGTGTTACAACAATTCTACCAGTGTTTACTAAAGAAGAGAGAATTTTCGTTTTTACCCCTAAAAGAAAATAATTTTTTTTTCTAATTTTGCTTTTTAATTCAATTGGTTCGAGCCCACACTCAAAGCAATTCGTGGTAGGGAATAGCTGAGAAGATTGTTTGGTTGAATGTCGAAAAACATCAAGGATCCACTTATCCGAAAATACAAGTACAATTTTGGTCTAAGGTATAAATATCACAAATCGGGTTGATTTTCGAAATTATAATTTTTCGTTGTGCAAGGAAACTATTTTCAAACTGGATTTTTTTCCAATAATTGGTATTAGAGCTCCAAGTTGTGTTATATTTATAGTGTAAATTGAGAACGAATCTCTCTATTTATCTTGTTTGAGTAATATTTGATAAGATGTGACATTCTTATAATTATTCACATGTTTAGGGGAATGTATGTGAGTGAGTTTATATAATTATTTTGTTTTTATGGATGATAAAGTATTTTTGCCAAAATTGTGATTCCTAAAAATATATTTGTGATTTAATTTGTTTTTCGAGCATGTATATTTTAGATTGTGGACTATTATCTCCACATAGGGTTTTATTTTATTATTTATATATTTAGAATAAAATTGTGAGCCAAAAATAGATATAGGAATTTTTGTAAAATTCTTTCCTGGCAAAAACTCTAAAAACATGATGATGGAAACTTGACCCAGTGGAGCCGACGGTTGTCCGGTGGCGGTGGCCAATAGTGGTCTAGTACCGGTGGTCAGTGACGGCCCAGTTATGGTCAGCAGTGATGGTGACATGGAAACGACGAAGAAAAGATGGTGACGACAGACACGTGAACTGGTACCACAACAAAAGACCGTGGTGGCAATATTGAAGACCCAAAGTATGCTTTGGGGTGAATTTTGTAATTTTATAATTTTACTACTTTTCTAGGATGAAATCTTGGAAACTTTGGCTATTCAGAGTCATTTAAATTTGATGCTTTTATTCTTAAGTTAAAATGCTACTCGACGAGGTTGTACTAAGATGACTCATTTGTGGTGCATGAAACGATAAATGTTGAGTTCATGATGCGTTAGGTGTTGAGTTCATGGTTGTGTAACTCCCCAAGGATCTATTCTTAAGCTAGAATGATGGTCAAACATTACATGATTATTAGTACGTGCGAATGCCTAAGGAATTAGGTTCATGTACTAATTGGATGGAAATTCATGCTCTTACTAGTTGATCATGATCACCCCAAGGTGGCTTGATTCAATGGGTGTAGGACTAGTCATTGCAACGACTTACAAATGTTTTCAAAGTTTAATGTAAGACTAATGCATATCGTAATGTTGCAAAACATTTTCAAACGTTTGCTTAATACAATGATAGTAATATATGAATGTTTTACTTTCAGTTCGAAAATGATACAAACTCCCTTATTGAACATACTCACTGGAAATAAACCAAACAGAAATAACTATAAGGAATTGAAAGGAACCTGATGATTGTCTTGAGTTGTGAGAGGCTTAAAATAGTTTTTGATAATAAGCACCCACCGGCTACTCAAGTTGAGGCTAGACAATGCTGCGAGGAGTCTGATCAGATAGCTCGCTGTTATATGCTGGCAAGCGTGACCAACACCTTATATAAGCAACTGAAGAGCTGTAAGACTGCCAAAGTGATTCTGGATAAACTAGAAGACATGTTTGGAGGTCAGGCTGCCATGGCTCGGTAGTCTTCTATAACTAGCTTGGTGAATGCCCAGCAAAAACCTGGCACTTCGGTCAAAGACCATATGATTGCTCTTTTGGGATACTTTTCTGAGGCCATGGACAATGAGACCAACCTAGATCAGAAAACTCAAATTGAGATGGTGTTCAAGAGCTTGTCCAAGGATTTTCTAACTTTCGGGCCACATTTAACCTTCACAACAAAACCTGATGCTTACACAACTCATGAAGGAGTTGCAATCTTATAAGTTGATGTTGAATGGTGATCAGTCGGTCCAAAGAGCAGAAGAAAACATAGTTATCACTTCTTCCTCAAAAGGGAATGGAAAGAGCACGAGAAAAGGCAAGGCTAAGGTCTCTAGGCCACCACAGGCGGAATGGAAGAGAACCAGGAAGCATAAAGACTTATCTAAGTCTAAATGCTTCTTCAGCAGTAAGAAAGGGCACTTCAAGAGAAACTATAGAGAGTGGAAGGAATACCTAGCTATCAAAGGGAAAGGTATGAAACTCTTTATGATAGAAGCTTATTTAGTGGAGGATTCGATAGACCAAAGGGTCATTGATTCGAGAGCCACTAATCATGTTTGTGTTTCTGTACAGGGGTTCGAGGAGACGAAAGATCTTAAAGATAAGAATTTATCATTGCAGATCGGGAATGAGACAAATGTGGCAATTGAATCAGTGGGAGATGTACATCTTTATTTTGATAATTTTAGGAAGATTATTTTAAGAGACGTTTTCTATGTACCAGGTTTAAGAAGAAACTTAATTTATGTTGCATGCTTATATAAATACAGCTTGAACGTGACTTTTAATAATGGAATTACAATATTTCAAAATCACAATCTTATATGTAATGCATGAATTTCAAATAATCTATATTTCATTAAACCAAAGATGTACACACTACTTAAGAATGAAATATCAAATAAAAGACTTAAAACTTCTCACTCTAATGAGGCGTACCTTTGGTATTTGAGACTTGATCATACTAACAGAGAAAGAATAACTAGACTTGTGAATGACGGCATCTTAAGTTCACTTTAAAAAAGTTGATCTTCCACAATGTGAATCTTGCTTGGAAGGTAAGATGACTAAGTGATCTTTTAATGTAAAAGGAATGAGGCCAGAAAACCCCTAGAACTTGTGTAGGCTGACGTATATTTCCTCACGAGCATTAGTGCAACAGGTGTTTATGAGTAATATGTAACCTTTACTGACGAATATTCCAGATATGGGTATGTATACCTAATACATCACAAGAGTGAAACCTTTGATACATTCAAAGAGTATCGTGCGGAAGTGTAGAAACAACTAGTTTTACCTAAAAAGGCACTTCTGTCATATCGAGGTGGGGAATATTTATCTGATGAGTTCTTAGAGTACCTCATAGAGAATGAGATTCTGTAACAGTCCGATTTAGGGGCTAGTCGGACTAGTGATCTCGGGATCACTAATCCGAGATTGGAGAAAATTATTTTCATGATATATTATGAGTTAGAACATAATAGCATATGAACATGACAATTTTGGTACTTTAATTTTAGCGATTTCATGTTTAATTGCAAAAAAAAAAAGACTAAATCGCATAAAGTGCGAAAGTTCCATTCTACATGCTAAAAGTACCATATGGCCATGATTTGTTAATTGGGGGTCTTTAAAAGGCAATTTAGCCTTTGGAAGAGGCTTGGCTGGCCATAAGAAAGCATGGGAGACAAGATTTTCAATTTTAGTCAAAGTTAGTAGTAGTAGGTGGACTAATTTGACTTGTAATAATAAAATAAGGAGAGAAAAGATATCATCTTTTCCCCTATCATCTTCCACCGAAAATTAGCAGCATAGAAGGGGTAGAAACCTTCAAAAATTTCAGCAAGCTCTCATCTACTCAAGTAAGTGTTCTAGTAAACTTTTCTTGAGAATAATTGTACTTTTGAGACCCCTAAATCTTAAGCTTTCAAATGAGGGGACTATTATGCAATGTTGTGAAAGGTTTAGAGTTCTACCATGAGAGCTATCTTAGTTATTTGCTGCATTTTTGTGGAAGGACTTGAGTTTTAGTTACTAGATGAACAACTTTTAAAAAGGGTGTTAGCATGAAAACACCAAATAGGACCTTAATGAAAAGGTTATAACTTTTGTAGTAAGTATGTAGAATATTGATTTTTGATGATAGCTTTAAGAGCATTAAATGTTTGCCTAGGCTTGTGGAGGATAAAAATGTGATTAGGATTAATTTCCGAGCCTATGGGCAAAATGGTCATTTTGCCAAAATCTAGGGGTAAAATGGTAATTTTACCTAAGCATAATTATTGAGATGCTTATGCTAATGTAATGATTAAAATGAGCTAATTTGCTATTATAGAGCAAGAGGAGACGAGAATTCGCCTCGAACGGGGAAAGGACAAAATCGTGGACTAAACCGAAGAGCTAGCTCATTTTGAAAACGAGGTAAGTTGTGTGTGATTTTTAATACAATATTGTATTAGCATAATTGAGAATACTTGATGTCTTATTGATGCATGATACTTCAATAAATTGAGAAGTTTATATGAATGTGATATTGAAGTTCTAATGGACCATGAGGTATACGAAAAATACTATCATCCAATGTGAGTGCGGTGTAAGACCATGTGCAGGACATGGTATCGGCCACATTATGAGTGCGATGTAAGACCATGTGCAGGACATGGCATCGGCCACATTATGAGTGCCAGTGTAAGACCATGTCTGGGACATGGCATCGGCCACATTATGAGTGCCAGTGTAAGACCATGTTTGGAACATGGCATCGGCGTTTGGACAAGAGCTGATGTAAGACCATATCCGGGATATGGCATTAGCACATAGAGGTAATTCTCTACAAGACCATGCCCGGGACATGGCATTGGTATCTAGAGGAGACTTCATGTAAGACCACTTAGAGAATGTGATATTGACCTTATACTTATCGTAGAGATATGAATGAATACAAGTGTTATTGAATGAGTCATGAGAAATTGGCTCTATATGTGTTACAATAAACGTTAGATATGGGCGATTGTAAGTAAGGATTGTCAAGAGGTCCTGGTTTGTGTATAATTATCTAATACTATGGATGAATTATTCTTTTATGAGGAGTATGATTTCTAATTATTATCATGCAACTTACTAAGCTTATTGCTTACCCCTTTTCATTGCCCTTCTTTCTTATAGTATTACTAAGATAACTCGAAGATCGTAGACGCAGGGATTCGGAGATCACACTATCAACAACACTTTGGTATAACAATTTTAGACTTGTTTTGAATGTGGCATGTATAGGACTTGGGTATTTTGTCAAGTTGTAATTGTTAGTTAAAGTGTTGACCGTAAGTCATTTTGTAAATGATTTCTTGAGCTAGGCAAATACCTGGCAAACTCTTTGTTTTTCAATAAAGATGAAATTAATGAAGTGTATGCCTCTTTTATTGTTCTTTAGTATTTGGCTAGGTGATTGGCCAAAATTCTCTATGTATGTATGTTTATTGAAGTCAATGAAGTATGTAGTATTGTCTATGAGATGCATTGAATTGAGTTTGAGTTGATCTTGATTTCAGGGTGGCAAATGGCTTGGTAAATAGCCTTTAAGTGCCCATACGGTTAGACGCACGGGCGTGTGTCTAGGCTGTGTGTACCCTGCACCATAATGTTATGAGTCAGGATATACCACGTTCATATCCCACGGCCGTTTGTTTGAGCCGTGATTAACACACAGTTAGGACACGGGTGTGTTCAGGTCGTGTGGATTCAGTCAGTGTCGACCACGGTTGGGAAGCACGGGCGTGCCTTGGCCGTGGGTAAATTGGCAGAATGCCTGTGTTTTTAGGCACGGACTAGGGGCATGGGCGTGTGTGTCTATACACGGGCGTGTCTAATCATGCACGGCCATGTGAATATAGTCAGTAACTCCCCACGGTTTGTAGACATGAGCGTGTCTAAGGGTACACAGGTGTGTTCTAAGTCATATGGGCGTGTGAACCCTACTTCAAAGAAAACTTTTCGATTAAGTTCCGAAAGTTATCGGTTATGTGCCTAAGGCCTTGTAGGCCCATGAAATGTATGATTAGACTAAGAAAGAGAAGTTTTTATGTCGGAATGAAATTTTTCCACCTATAAGAGAATGTTTAAGTGAATCCAAGTATGGTAATGTCTCGTATCCAGCCCTAGCATCAGTCTCGGGTACGGGGTGTTACAGATTCTATCTTATTTAACCTCGTCGGGCACTCCACAACAGAATGGTGTAGCGAAGAAAAGAAATGAAACATTGTTAGACATGGTACATTTAATGTTAAGTTATTCGAAGTTGCCAATCTCTTTATAGGAATATGCAGTACAAATGGCTTGCTATATTCTGGATGATGTGCCAACTAAGACAGCATCGAAAACTCTATACGAATTGTAGCATGGCAGGAAGCAAAGTCTAAAACATTTAAGGATTTGGGATGCCCAGCCCACATATTGGACAAAAAATGAGAAGAAGTTGGACTCAGACAGAATTGAGCATGTTAATAGGATATCTGAAGGGAACAAATGGTGGTTTTTTTATAACCCAAAAGAGCAAATTGTTATAGTGTCAACTCATGCTACTTTCCTTGAATAAAGTTACCAGAATGACTTCAAACCTAGGAGTAAAAAGGTACTCGAGGAACTTTCAAGAAATATACAAAAACCTAATGAAACAGTTCCAGAACTAACTTCTAATAGTATACCTGCAAATGATAAACAACATAGGGTGCTTCATCGTAGTGGGAGGGTCTCTCGTAGGCCTAAGTTCTTCCAATCTAGAGGAATTGTTTTTAACACTGAGTCTGTCGATTAGAAAGATGATGACTCACTCATATATGACGAAGCAATGTAGAGTGTTGATTCAGGGCTTTGGAAAATAGTTATGGAAGTTGAAATGGACTCCATGTTTTCGAACTCAATATGGAAACTTGTAGACTTACTGAAGGGATAAAACCCATTGGATGTAAGTGGATCTACAAGAGGAAAAGAAATGTAGATGCAAAAATGGAAACTTATAAGGCTAGACTTGAAGCAAAAGGTTATACTTAGAAAGAATGCATCGATTACAAAGAAACCTTCTCTGCAATTTTCATGCTCAATTCAATCTGCATATTGTTATCTATTGTGGCAACTCTCGATTACCAATCAAGACTTTTGGAGTTAATCAAAACCATATATGATTTTTATGTTTATAAATTTTTAGGGGATGAAAAGGTGGTCTTTCTCGTTCTATATGTCAAATGGCATTCTACTTATTGGGAATGATATAGGGACATTGTCATCAGTTAAATTGTGGTTAGCCCAACAATTTAGCACGAAGGACTTGGGAGAAGCTAATTTGGTTCTAGGCATTCGAATCTTAAGGGATCGAAAGAACAAAGTGATAGCACTGTCTTAGGTTTCATACATAGACAAGATATTAGAGCATTATGCAATAACCGATTTGAAGAAGGGAAATCAACCCTCCGTATTGAGATTTAATCTCTCTTTAGAGGACTTTCCTAAAATAGTGGAAGAAAGAGAGAACATGAGAAAGGTTCATTATGCTTTGATATTAGGAAGTATCATGTAAGTTATGTTATGCACACACACATATATCTACTTTGTAATGGGGTTGGCATGTCGATATTAGGCGAATCCAGGACCAAGACACTAGCAAGCAATTAAGCATATACTCAAGTATTTACGGAGAATGAGGGATTATATGTTTGTGTATTCAAGAGGAGATCATACTCCTATTAGATATATTGATTTTGATTTTGACTTTAAAACATGTCGGGATTCAAGGAAATCGACATCGGGCTATGTTTTATCCTAGACGACAAGTCCATAGTGTGAATAAGTGTCAAGAACGGTTGCATTGCTAACTTCACTATGGAGGGCCGAGTATGAGGTATAGAAAAGCTATAGCACTATAATAGTGTGGATATAGCTACAACTCAAAGAAACCGCATAAGGACAGAACTCATTGATATAAAGTATCACAAGGGAGAAGGTAGTGTTTGATGGAATAGTGAATGTAGTCAAAGATTGCATATAAGGACAAACCTTGGGGATTTTTTTTGCCAAGACTCTACTAGAAGGAGATCTCTTTGGGAAACATTTGGAAGGGAAAAATAATGCAAAACATGACTTATCTACTTCACTAGGGCAAGTAGGAGACTGTTGGATTTGGTGCCCTAAGTGTAGTATTTTCGTTCAAATACACTTGAAATTTTTTAAAATAGATTGGTTAATAAAACAATTTCATTTATTACAATTAATATACTTTGAATTATTTTCCTTAAATGATTTTGGCACGCAAACTAAAATGGAAGCAAATGTTGTCACTGGCTGTCTAATGTTTAACTAATACTAAACGGTATTACGTGGTCGGATCGTAATACAAAATGACAACTTCTATTAGTAGACGAGCCTAAACATGTCCTTAGTCTAATTGGAAATGAGCAAACAAATTGAAAGACTAATATGTTTTCTATCCAGTTCAATTGGGTAGATGCTTTGTCTTGGGCATCGGAGCGGATGACTCCTATAAGATAGAGACATAGATGTGATTGACTGGACTAACAGTACATCGAATAGGACCCAAGCAGAATAGATCCTGAATCCATTTATAGATTTTTTCACTTGTGGCGTTCATAATGTGACATACCTAAATTATAAGTGGATGACAGACTATGTATACGTGACTCGTACACTTTAATGTATGTAATAGCCTGAGTTCGAATAGATAAGGAACCGAAAGCTGGTGCGTTTGGTGTACGACTTCTACTGTATGTAACATCATTCACAATAGTAGAATTCATAGCCCTAGACATGGGTAAATGATATCCTCTCATTCACATTACATGGTTAATGAAAAGTAAACGTGGCCACGGGTTGTTTGCCTTTGTGATGAATGACTTGATCAATATTTGATAGTGATTGACTTTTCATGAAGGAAGATGTAATGGTTACCATGAGATAAAATAGGACCACATTAGGAGAGCAGGTATTATTTCAAAGAGATCAAGGATATACTATGAGGGTAATACACTTATGACAAGGTCGTTGGACAAGCACTAAATAGTTGCTTTTGTAATGGTATGTCACTTGGAAGAGCTCAGTCACGATACTATAGTGGAATGATTTCATGACTAAATAAATTTATAATTAATAGGAGAAAAGCTGAAACTTAATTATAAATCATTTGATCCCTAATTACCTATGTTCAATCGGCCTCTCCTCTAGCTCGTTGAAACTAGAAATGAATTGCATGTTTGAATCAAAATGAACAGAACAAATAGAAATAGAGAGATGGAAAACAATAAAAATGTTAATGGTTTTCTCCGAAATGGAGAAATGGAACCATTTGGACATGAATGTGGGTTTCTCAAAGTATGGAAATAGAAATGGAACTAAAAATGAGAAATGATCCATTTGCTAATATATATGGATTATTCAAAAATGATCAGAAGAATGAGTTTTTTTTTTAAAGCCCGGAAATGAAAATAAACCATTCGGTAAATGTGAAGAAGTTGAGTTGTGAAATATTGAAAATATTTTTTTGGAAATTTTACTAGTGGTATAATCGTCAAAATTTTACCGATGGTAAAACTAGGATGAGAAAATTATTTAATTGGAAAATTAATGTTTATTTTGGAAAATATAAAAATATGTATTGTGTAACAGCCTGATTTTTAAAGGTACCAGAAACAGTAGTTTCGAAACTCCATTTTCTGATGATCGAGTCAATAAATATTATTATTAATATTTACGAAGTTATTACAGTATTATACTGAATTCTAGTCTAATAAATTTGGTTATGTGGAAAGTTAGTCAAGGTACAAGTGTATCGGTTCGAAAGTCAATGGTTTTGGAAATTGAAGTATTAAAACCTCGTTTTTAAAAATCGAGGCTGTAAATATTTTTATTAAATATTTATGGAATTATTGTATAAGTGAATTAAATTTTTGATAAGTAATTTTGTCGATTTAGTGATTAATTAAGGTACAAGGACTAAATCGTAAAAACCATAAAAGTTTATCGATATAGATTTTTATTCGTTAAAAGGAATAATTGGAAATCATTTAAGGACCAAGGTGGCAATTGGAACACATCTAGAATTGTGGTTACGGTTAGGTAGTGTTTTACTGGAAACAATGTTAAAAAATTATTATCATTAAATTAATATAAGATTTTAAAGTATAAAAAATGATAAAAGCAAAGTCATCATCTTTATTTTTTTACCAGCACTATTTCTTTGCAAAAAGAAAAGGTTGAGAAGCCATGGTTGAAGCTTCATATTCGGCCAAACTTATGTCTTTGCATGGTGAGTGAATGTTGAACTGTTTTTATAAATTTTATATTTTTGAGATAATTGTAGCTTAATCTAGATAGCCTGGGTATTAAATCATAAAAATGTTAAAGTTTTGAAATGTTTCCATTGATGATTTTTGAGGTTTTTAATGTTTATTGGTAGGATTTGATGCTTAGAAATGTAATAAGACTAATTTGTAAAGTAAATTTGTTAATTTTGAGTATAGGGACTAAAATGTGAATGTGTCAAAATTGATAAGAAATTTCTATAATAATTGTATTTAGAGGGCTATAAAGGGATGAAATTGAAATCAGATTGAAAAAAGAAGCTTAGATTTTAAAGATATGACTATTTTGATTTTGGGGATTAAATTGAATAAAATGTGAAACTTTAGAGAAATTGTATAATATGAAATTAAGTTGTTATATACATATACTAAGATGTTATAAGGCTGTTGGAATTGATAAATTGTAACGAATTATTATATATTTGGTATTAAATCAATCGGAAGTTAAATTGAGAAATAGGAGAAATTACAAATTAGTCTCTGGCACTTCAATTATTATTGTTTCTTCCTGGTAAGTTTATAGAGTATCGAAATGTGTTTATATGTATTTATGGTGGTTAAATTGTGAATATATAATTATATATTGCTAAATTGTAAATTTTAAAAGGTTTATAATTTAGTACTAAAGGTGAGAAATGAAAGGATCTAATTGAAAGTTTGAATACTTGTGAAACATGATTCGTGTGGATTTGAAATGAATGTGATTTGATTATGGCTTGTGCTCTAAAAACATGGAAGTGCCCATGTATTATAAATGTTACGAATCACGTATAAATGCCCGTTTTAACGTAGTATTCGATTAAGATACGATTGTCATGCCAATAGGTTTGATTGCGCGCTAGTATGGGATATGTGTAAAAGATTATGTGGAATAAAATATATGATGGTGATATAACTGTTTATGCCCAAATCCTGCACTTGTTGCGGATTACCAAGCTTTGTCTCTTCAAAGACCTTGGTGTGGTGGAGGGATGATACATTATATGAAACGATATTGTGCCTAAGGGCTTTGCACTATGGTGCCTTGGTGTGGTGTAGTTATAACTCTATCGAGCCATTTGGTGTGGTGTAGTTATCACTTTATTAAGCTATCTAGTGTGGTGTAGTTACCCACTATATATATCTTATTATTTTAGTTCATCGGGCTAATTGTTTAAAAGGAAAGGAATTGACTAATTCTATATGATATATGAAAATGGATGTATGCATACAAATATTTTTTGTTATATGGTTGAATTGAATAAATGATGTATATGTTCGACAATTATACATAAATGATACTAGATTGAATTATATAAATGGGGTATGTTATATGTTTGAAGTATAGATATGTGTTCTGAATGGATATGTTATATGATGATTGAATAATGTATTCAAAATATATAAACAGTTGATGATGCTGATGGCACCATATAAATTGAATTGTTTGAGACTTTTTTCTAATGATCTCACCTTATTGTTGTTAAATGTGAAAACAAGAAAGTTGTTTAATAGCTAAATTGTTATATTAAGAGCGATTGAGGTAAGCTTACTATTTTAGTTCCTATGAACTTACTAAGCATTTGTAATGCTTACTTTATTTCGTTTTTTGTGTCTATAGTTGACATTCTTGCGGAACGTGTCTATCGAATCAATTTCAACGCTCACACATTCCAGTTTCAATCTCGATAGGTTTTTGATCGTTCTAGACTCGACTATGTGGCATGTGTTTAGGTTTAAATGTGATTAAATGTTTATTTAGGATGTTGAGGAAATGATTCTTGGCTATAAAGCTTGTTTCGGGATTTGTTACTATGCTATGCATATAGGCTTTGAATAGTATAAGTGTGGTTGTTTGAGTAATGAAGATTACTATATCATGCTTGATCTTGAGTACTTATATAATATGTATATAAGGTTTGAAATAAATATGTGCATATGTTCATAATGATGATGGAATGTTTAAGTTATATTTGTGATAAATGAAATGTAATCCTTCGGAATGTTACTAAGGTTGGGATGTCAAATGGCTTGAATTAAAATGTGAAATGGTAATATTGGTTAATGGCATGAATGGTATTAAACTAGTTGAATGATTTGAAATGTTTTAAAACTCTTGTTTTGTGATGGTGACATTGTGGCATATTGGTTAAGCATTAGTAAGATGTTATATGACATATTTTTGTTTAGCTTTGATATGTTTTGAACAAGTTTAAAGTTGTCAAAATGTATTTTTTGAAGTTACCTTAATGGTTGGTTTTGTTACATGCCCTTAAATGACATATTTTGTTGTCACACAGTTTAGCCACACGGTTGTGTGTCACACACGGGCTTGTGACATGACTGTGTACCACTAGAAAATAAAGTGCATTTAGATCACACGATCTCAATTAGTTATACGGCCGTGTGACTCTTGTTGGATTTTTGCATTTAGGTCCACAAGGCTTCAGTGAGTTACACGGTCTCCATTTGTAGCACGGCCTAGGCACATGGCCGTGTGATCCTGTTTTAAAAATTTTCTTGACTTTTTGAAAAGTTTTTAATTTAATCCTTATTTGTACTCGAATCAACTTCAGAGTTTTCGTAAGCTCGAATAAGACTCAAATTTAATTGTATATTATAATATTTGAATGATTATGACATGATTGATTATTTGATGGGCTTATTTATGATTTAATTTATCTATAATTTTGGGAATGTTTCAAATTAGTCCTAATCAAATTCTAGGTTGATATTAGAGCATATTTAAGTTTCTTTAAGGCCCGAGAAAAGTTTTATTTGATGATTATGCATTGAATTGATTGCCATTGTGTGACTCATTCTTAAATTGAATGTTAATTGTGTATTTATGAAGTCATTATATGTTTATTTGAATTAATTAATGTTAATTGAATGCGTTCTATTCCGGCTTGACTGTAGCACTCCATATATCAAGTCCAACGATCGGACCAGGTGAGGGGTATTATATGTAACAACCCGATTTGGGGTCTAGTTGGAACAATGGTTTCAGGACCACGAATCCGACGTAAAAAGATTTGTTTTTATTATATTTTTATGGTGTACAGTTTCATGAAATTATTTCGTGAAAATTTTGTTCGAAAATTTTATTGATTGGGCACTCAATCTAGTTAAAAGGACTAAATTTCAATAGGTCCAAAATGTATGTTCTAGAAGCTAGAGGTTTCTAATTGTTATGAAATTTTAAATTGAAGGTCCTTAAATGGTAATTAGACCATTATGCTTTAGTATAGACAAAAATGGGCATGGTTAGTGAAAAATTTCAAAGTTTAGGTGAATGGCATTTTGGTAATCTAGTAAATAAAGCCAAAATAACTAAATAAAAGTCTTCATCTTCATCAATTTAGTCCCCCATGGCCGAATATTGCAAGAGAAGACATAGTTAGGGTTTTGGCCACTTTCAAGCTCGATTGTAAGTCCGTTCTATCCCCATTTTTAATGATTTTTATGTTTTTGAGATCCTTGTTACCTAATCTATCTTTTCCAAGGACTATTTTGAAGTATTGTCAAAGTCTAAAATTTTATCCATGATAGATATTTTATACTTTGATGTCTAATGGTAGAAAATGTATGTTTGGTGTTAGATAAACAACATTTACTAGGTGATTTTTGATGAAAATGTCAAAAAGGACTTATTTGTAAAAGTTATTAAATGAGTAGTAAAAGTGTGATTAAATGGGAAATGTGGGCTGGTATGAGTATGAATATGGTTCGGATAGGCTTGGGTTTTGAATAAATGGAATACATTTCAATTTACGAGCCTAGGGACTAAATTGTAAAAATGTGAAACATTAGGGGCAAAAATGTAATTTTTCCATAATATGATTTTTGGGCTAAATTGAATAATGTGAGTATTAAATGAGTTAAATTTGTTATTATAGATCAAGAAAAATGAGGTTCGGACCTAGATCGAGGGAAAAACAAAGTGTTTGACGATTAGGTCCAATTCTACTATTTTTGTACCGAAGTAAGTTCGTATGTAAATAATGCATTGTTATATTTATGTTTTAAATTCTTTAATATTGTATGAATTGTGATTGACTCTTTGGACGTATTCGACAAAGTTTCGACAAACGAGAAACCCCGATTGAACCTTAGGAATAGAATAGGATACGAGTGACATGTCACTAGGAACCCATGTGTATATGCGATTATGTGATCCGGGTGTTGGTCTTGTACATCCTACCAGTGGCTGGGTAGTCTAGCATGTGTTACGGATACCTGACAGCTTGTGTGAGTAGCACTGTGTAGCTACGTCCTGACTGACAGCTTGTGTGAGCAAGCCCGTGAATAGCTTGAAAGTGAGCCTATATGTATTATGAGATATGAGGTAGCTTTAGCTACATATATGGCACTTATGTGCAAGATTTCTGAGTATCCATTAATATTCTGAGTGTTCAACGGGAATGTCAAAGTTGTGAAAGGATATGGCTATGATGCGAGTTGGTACAGGTATGTACGTAAAACTCATAAGTAATGAGCTCGATATGTGATTAACCCTTGGTAATGTGGTGATTGAGTAAGTTATGATTATAAGATTTTAATAACTTTCATGCTAATTTTATCATGTTAATTGTATGTTAAATGTGTAGTTATGATGCTTATTATTTGCACAGGAACTTACTAAGCTATATAGCTTACTCCCCTTTCATTTCCTTGTCTTATAGTGTCACCAAGCTAGCTCGGGGTTCGGAGATCGTCGGAGATCGATACAGACTATCAACAATTATTTTGGTATCAATGAATTCAACATTTTGAGTTATGGCATGTATATGGGACTTGGTCATTTTGTTATGTGTCATAATTGATTTGGCCAAATGTGTTGGCTTATGTTGGTTAGAAGTTCATTTTGTATAAGGCCATTTGAAATTGGCTAATATTGGTATAAGTATATTCATGTGATGATGCCTTTCATGAAAGTGGAAACTTGCATGATTTGAGTTGATAAGTTATGTGATGTTTATGTACGATAGATGTTAGCATGTGAATGATGTGTTGATGTCTTGGTTGTGGATTATTTGGTTGTATGTATAAGTTTGAATTGGTGTTATGTTATGTTATGTAGGTGTGTGCATTAAAGGGGTGGCAAATGGCTTGGTAAATAGCCTTATTTTTGTCCACACGGGTAGACACACGGCTTGCCCCATGCGCATGTGTTCCGGTCGTGTGTCCCCTGCAACTTAATTTTGAAAAACAGAATGTCCAGAATATAGCACATGGGCAGAGACACGGGCATGCGTCTGAGCTGTGTGTGCTACATGGCCTTGAACACAAGCGTGTGTCTTGGCCGTGTGAAACCTGCACTTAATTCGAATTAAATTAAATAAGCACATGGGCTAGCACACGGGCGTGTGGCACGGTCGTGTGGCACAAGTTAGAGAGCTCCCTAAATTGAACACGGTCTGAAGCACGGGCATGTCCCAAGGTCACACGGGCGTGTCCCTTGAACCACACGGGCGTGTGAGCCCAGCAGTTAGCAAAAATTTTCTAAGTTTTGTAAAAGTTTCCTAAGTTCACAGTTTAGTTCCGAATCATTTCCAAAGCATGTTATGGGTCTCGTAGGCTCATATTAAGGACTTTATGATTGAATATGAATGGTTTTAAATTGGACACAAATTTATGGCTCGAAAATGTATGATTGCTTGTGATGTGAGTCCAGTAATGCCTCGTACCCTATTCCGGCATCGAATGCGGGTAAGGGGTGTTACATTATATTTAATGGTATCAGAGTTACGATTTAGTCAATTCTAGGAATGAACGTAGTGTGTGATGAGCCTAGAAATACATGTCACATTAACTTGTGGTAGTGTGATGCTTTTGATCCAAGTTGACTCTATTTTCTTATAGATATACTATGTGAGTCGAGCCTAATAGTGTCGTATCTGATGAGGTAAATTGTAATGATTCCGCTTCCAATTAGGGAGCTAGTGATAGTGCGACCATTCCACAAGAGCCAGTAGTGATATCTGATTTGTTTTCTGTTAAAAGATGAACTAATGGTTCTTAGAGTCTTTGCGAGCTAATCTTTTGGCTCTAGAACCTCCACCCCCGATTATGCCTTCCACGACAGTCTATTGTCCTCAAAAGCCTCTAAGTGTTCACAGACATCCAACTGATAAGATTCAAAAACATGGAACTGAATGATTCAGGGATAAAACTGATGATGATTCGATCAGAACTGAATATTGCTGGAAAATACTCAATGCATTTTTTATGAAATAATATGTTCTTCTTAAGACAGTCTGAAACGTTATGTCACTTGGAAAGATGAAGCTTATAGGAGATGAATAATTTTGACAACAGTTGTTCTTAAAGATCGAGTAAATTGTAATTTCTTCTAATAGTTAAAAAAGAAATACACTAGTAGATGATACCTAGATAAGAAGTACAGAAAATTTCTAGAGTTGGAACAGAGAATTATGTCTATAGTAAAGAATGAATGAGAATTTATCAGACTCAGTAAATATACCAAAGATATTGTGATCGAAAGAAATATATCAGTAGAGTGGATTGAACATGATGTTAGAGTAATGAACTTGTTAGATCAGTATGTTATCATTATATAGATGTGTAAAAGTGTTAACTAAAAATACAAAACTGTGAATTTTCTATTGTTCTGATATTATTGCCACTAAAAAATTTGATATTATTCTTGATACGGATTGATTGACTTTGTATGATATGGTAGAAACTGTAAACAGAAGAGAATTGTATTGATGTCAAAAGAGTGAATCGATTAATGTTAGTGTTGACAAATCTAAATGTTCCACCAATATCAAGGTAGTGTTATATTCTAAAATACTTACCAGAGAAGGTCTTGCAATTTAAGTACCGAATATAGAGATTGAAGGTGAAACAAGTCCGACGATTAATGTATATTTTAATGTGCTCTTAGAAGATTTGCCAAAGTTCTCACCCAAAAGAGAGGTTGATGTTGTTATTGAATTAGCACTGGACACTGCTTCAATATATGTTACACCATATTAAATAGCACCGATAATATCGAAAGAATTGAAGCCTTAGTTGAAAGAGCTATTAAACCAAGAGTTCACTCAATTGAGTGTGTCACCTTGGGATGCTTTGGTCCTAATTGTGAAAAAGAAAGATGAAACTTTAAGATTTTGTATTGGTTGTAGACAACTAAACGAAACTACTGTAAAGAATAGATATTTGTTGTTCTATACTGATGACATCCTAATTTACTCAAGGAACAAAAATAAACTTGATCAACATTTGAGATCAGTAATGAAGAATTTATGAGAAAAGTAGTTGTATGTAAAATTTATGTAATGTGAATTCTAACTTCTAGAAATAATATTTCTGAAACATGTATTATGGTATAAAGGTATTCGTATTGATCCGAACAAAAGATCATTAGATCTGATTTGGAAACTTCCGAAGAATTACAAAAGAGGACACTTTTTTAGAATGGGTAAGTGTTACAAATGGTTAATTGAGGCTTCACAATGATCAAATTACCGTTAACGAAACTATTACGAAACTAGTACAGAAAACTACTAGTTTTATTGGGTTAGGAAATGGTTGACAGAGCTTATTGTGAATACTCATTTGACTCAAAATTATGACGATTCTATTTTCTGTAGACTTGAGAATTAAACAAGTATTTCTTCATAGAATTCAAGAATTTCAAAAAGATAATATGAAGTTTGCTAGTTAAATGAAGACTTGTACTTCTGAGTTAAGTATTGATGGTAACAAAAATCTATGTCTTCGTAACTATTTGAGTATGCCGAAAGATTTAGAACTGAAATGAGATAACTTATGTGAAGCTCACAGCAGTACCTATATGTTTCATCAGGGCAATTTTGGAGTGTACAATTATATAAAATAGTCGTATTGGTAGTAAAGTATAAAAGAAAGATTTCAAAATATGTGATAAGAAGTTTGTTATGTTAGCAAGCTAAAGACAAGCATTGAGTTCTGTCAGGTTTGTTACCATCTATGATGATTCTAGAATGGAAATGGGATCAAGTCACTGTGGACTTCGTATCAAGTTTATGGCTACCACTGAAAAACAAAGACGCAATCTGGGTTATTGTTGATACTCACCAAATCCACACATTTCATTTCGATTAAAACAAATTACTCACTTGAAAGTTGTAATTTCAGAACTTCATTACATTAGTCAGAATTGAGTGAAAGAAAGCTAGTCGAGACTGATTTGATCAGAGAAACAGAACATACAGTTCGTATTATCTCAAACTGTTTGGGAGCCACCTCAGACTGTAAGATATTTTATACCAAAAAAAAAGAAAGAATATCGAGTCTCGGACTTATGACAATGTATTCCTAAAAGTCTCGCCTTGAAAAAATATTTTATAATTCGATAAGAAAGTAAAGCTCAAACCGAGGTTTATAGGACTATATGAAATTACCGAGAGAATTGGACTAGTGGCTTGCAGGCTAGCTTTGCCTTTGGAACTTGAACAGATTTGCAATATTTTTCATGTTTCTATGTTACGGCAATATAAATCAGACCCTTCCCATATGATTACTCCCAACAAAATAGAATTATAGCCTAACTTGTCATATTCAGAAGAACCAGTCAAGATTGTAGCTCGGGAAATAAAAGAACTACGGAATAAATGAGTACTGTTAGTGACAGTTCTGAGGCACCGACATGGTACTAAGGAAGCTACGTGAGAAACTAAAGACTCTATGAGATCACAACACTCGGACCTATTTTTAAGTTAAGAAATTTTGAAGATGTAATTTTCTAAGGGGAGAGAGTTGTAACAACCCGATTTTCAATTGTACCGAAAATGGTTGTTTTGGAACTCTAGTTTTTGAGGATTGTGTCAGCAAATATTATTTATTACTATTTACAAGGTTCTTACAATAATATATTGAATTCTAGTCTAATAAATTTGGTTATGTGGAAAGTTAGTCAAGGTACAAAATGTATTGGTTCAAAAGTCAGTGGTTTTAGAAATTGAGGTATCGAGACCTTATTTCTATAAACCAAAGTTGTAAATATTTTTATTAAGTATTTATGGAGTTATTGTATAAGTGAATTAAATTTCTTATAAGTAATTTTGTCGATTTAGTGATTAATTAAGGTATAAGGAATAAATCGTAAAAATTGTAAAAGTTTATCGCTATAGATTTTTATTAGTTAAAAGACATAATTGGAAATCATTTAAGGTCCAAATTGGAAATTGGACCACATCAAGAATTGTGGTGGACGAATAGGTAGTGTTTTATTGGAAAAAATGTTAAAAAAATATTATAATTAAATTAAAATAAGATTTTAAAGTATAAAAAATGTTAAAATCAAAGTCATCTTTAGTTTTTTACCACCAGCATTTCTTCACAAAGAGAAAATCTTGAGAAGCCATGGTGAAGCTTCATATTCGGTTAAACTTGTGTCTTTCTATGGTGAGTGAATTTTGAGCCGTTTTTAAAAAAATATATGTTTTTTATATCGTTGTAGCTCAATGTAGCTAGCCAGGGTATTAAAACGTAAAACCGTTAAAGTTTTGAAATGCTTCCACTGATAATTTTTGAGGTTTTTAATGTTTAATGGTAGGATTTCAAGCATAGAAATGTGATATGACTAATTTGTTAAGTAAAATTTGTTAATTTTGAGTATAGGGACTAAAATGTGAATGTGTCAAAATTGATATGAAAATTCTATAATTATTTTATTTAGAGGGATGTAAAGGGATGAAATTGAAACCGAATTGAAAAAGGAAGCTTAGAACTTAAAGATATAATCATTTTGATTTTAGGGACTAAATTGAATAAAATGTGAAACTTGAGGGAAATTGTGTAAAATAAAATTAAGTTGTTATATACGTATATTAAGATGTTATAAGGTTGTTAGAATTAATAAATTGTAATGAATTATTATAGATTTGGAATTAAATCAATCAGAAGTTAATCGAGAAATAAGAGAAATTGCATATTAGTCTTTGGCACTTCAATTGTTGTTGTTTGTACCTGCTAAGTTCATAGAGTATTGAAATGTGTTTCTATGTATTGATGGTGGTTAAATTTTGAATCTATAACTATATATTATTAAATTGTAAATTTTACAAGGTTTATAATTTAGTACTAAAAATTAGAAATTAAATGATCTAATTGAAAGTTTGAATACTTGTAAAACATGATTCATGTGGATTCTGAATGAATGTGATTTGATTATGTCTTTTGTACTGAAAACATGTAAGTGTCCCTGTATAATAAGTGTTACAAATCTTGTATAAATGCTCGTTTGAACATAGTAAATGATTAGGATACGAATGGCATGCCAATAGTGTTGATTGCGCAATAGTAAGGTATATGAGTGAAAGATGATCTGGAGTAAAAGATATGATGGGGATATCATTGTTTATGTTGGAATCCTAAATTTGTTGCGGATTACCAAGCTTTGTCTCTATGGATACATTAGTGTGGTGGAGGGATGATACGTTATATGATACAATATTGTGCCTACGGGCTTTGCACTACGATGCCTTGGTGTGGTGTAGTTATCGCTCTATCGAACCATTTGGTATGCTGTAGTTATCACTCTATTGAGCTATCTGGTGTGGTGTAGTTACCTGCGTATCTATATCTTATTATTTTAGTTCATCAGGATAATTGTTTAAAAGGAAAGGAATTGATTGATTCTATATGATATATGAAAATCGATGTGTGCATACAAATATTTTGTGTTATACAATTGAACTGAATAAATGATGTATATGTTCGATAATTAAACATAAATGATACTGGATTGAATTATATAAATGGGGAATGTTATATGTCTGAAGTATAGATATGTGGTCTGAATGGATATGTTATATGATGATTGAATAATGTAGTCAAAATATATAAACAGTTGATGATACTGATATAAATGACATTGAATTGAGTTATATGGCACTTTATAAATTGAATTGTTTGAGACTTTTTTCTGATGATATCACCTTATTGTTGTTAAATGTGAAAATAGGAAAGTTGTTTAGTAGCTAAATTGGTATATTAATAGAGATTGAGGTAAGCTTACTGTTTTAGTTCCTATGAACTTATTAAGCATTTGTAATTCTTACTCTATTTCATTTTATGTGTTTGTAGTTGGCATTCATGTGGAACGTGTCTATCGGATCAATTCCAAGGCTCACACTATCCAATTTCAATCTCGGTAGGTTTTTGATCGTTCTAGATTCGGTTAGTGGCAAGTGATTAGATGTTTATTTCGGATATTGAGGAAATGATTCTTGGCTGTAAAGCTTATTTTGGGATGTGTTACTATGTTTATGTATATAGGCTTTGAAAAGTATAAGTGGTTGTTTGAGTAATAAATATTAAGGTCCATATATCATGCTTGACCTTGAGTGATTATATAATATGTATATAACTTTTGAAATAAATATGTGTAAATGTTCATGATGATGATGGAATGCTTAAGGTATATTTGTGGTAAATGAATGGTAAACCTTGGGAATGTTACTAAAGTTAGGATGTTAAATGGTTTGACTTAGAATGTGAAATGGTAATATTAGTTTATGGCATGAATGGTATTAAACTAGTTGAATGATTTGAAACGTTTTAAAACTTTTGTTTTGTGATGGTGTCATTGTGGCATATTGGTTAGGCATTAGTAGGATGTTATATGACGTATTTTAGTTTAGCTTTGAAATGTTTTGAACAGGTTTAAAGTTATCAAAATGCATTTTTCAAGTTACCTTAATGGTTGGTTTTGTTTCAAGCCCTTAAATGACATATTTTGGTGCCACATGGTTTAGCCACACGGCTATATGTCACACATGGGCTTGTGGCACGGCTGTGTGCCACTGGAAAATAAGGTGCATTTAGATCACACGGTCTCAGTTACTTACATGGTTGTGTGACTTTTTTTGGATTTTTGCGTTTAGGTCCACACGACTTCAGTGAGTTAAATGACCTAGATACACGATCGTGTGACTCTGAATTTCACGTGATCTCTGTTTGTAGCACGGCCGTGTGGCCCTATTTTTAAAAATTTCCTAACTTTTTGAAAAAAATTAATTTAGTCATTATTTGTACTCGGATCAACTTAAGAGCTTTCATAAGCTTGAATAAGACTTGAATTTAATTGTATGTCATAATATTTGAATGATTATGACATGATTGATTATTTGATGGGTTTATTTATGATTTAATTTATCTGTAAATTTTGAAACGTTACAAATTAGTCCTAGTTAAATTCTTAGTTAATATTAGAACATACGTAATTTCATTTAAAGCCCGAGAAAAGTTATATTTTATGATTATGCATTGAATTGACTATCATTGTGTGACTCATGCTTAATCTGAATGTTAATTGTGTATTTATGAAGTAACTTATTTGACTTTCATTGAATTGACGTCGCATGGCTCCTCGTCGTGACGACGTGATGACGAAATAGGAGAGAAATAGAAACAACATCGCCACATGGCGACATGTCATGCAATTTTCTTTATTTTTTTCATCCAGTCAAATTCTGATTATTTGTCCCAGAATAACTTTGATTAGCATAAAATATTTTAAGAGTATTTGACGTACAAATTTAGCCTATAACTAGGCCCTTTTCTACCTTAGAAAGATTAACCTCTAACACATTTAAGTATTAGCTTTTACAAGCTTTCAGAGAATTTTGTGTTTATGTTTTGAGGGTTCTTATTTTCGAGTTTTGAGGTTTAGTTTTTATCTCTATCTTTGTACTCTTCATTTTTGTCGGTTTAGTAAAATTATCTTTGCTCGTGCTTTTTTATCCTCTTCAAAGGGGTTTTTCCACATAAAATTTGTTTGTTCGATCATTTCAATTTCTTTATTATTTTTCTTGTTCGTTGCTTACACGGGATTTTCTCCAACAAACTGGTATCAAAGGTTGGTTCAATTTCTGCATTCAACCCATTCAGAGAAGGAAACAACAAGGTTCAACATTGAAAGGTTCGTGGCATCACAAATTTCAATTTATGGCAAGTTCAGATGACAACAATTCTAGTTCAGAATGGTTTGGAAAATGTCATTACCAGGAAAAAGCTCGATAATCTAGACCAGTCAAAATGGGAAGAGCTTGATGAGAAGGCATTGTTTGCAATACAATTTTGTCACATGAATAGTGTATTGAAGGAGGTGTTGATGGAGAAAACGACATCCACCTTGTGGAAAAGGTTTGACACCCTTTCCGCGACAAAGTTTTTGGCTAACCGAATGATGTTGAAATAGTGGTTATACACGTTTTGTATGGATGAAGGTGAGCACCTTAGAGGTCACATCATTCAATTTATTATTCTTTTGAATTATCTAAAGAATGTTGAGGTTCATATTGATGATGAAGATCAAACTATGCTATTATTGTGCTCTTTAGCCGCTTTATATAAGTCTTTCAGGGAGATCCGGATTTATGGCAGAGATAAACTCTTGCTCAAGGATGTGAAGGGTCACTTGTTGAGCAAAGATGAACCCGAAAATAAGTTTGGTTCGAATAGAAAGTTAGATAGGCAAGCCGCGATTTTGGTAGCATCAAGGAATAAAGACAAGAGATGTCGCTACTGCATGAAGTTAGGTGACGTTAAGGTAGATAGTTACAAACTGCAAAATAAGAGGGTTGGTGAGAGAAACGAGGAAGAATTAGCTAAAGCTAATTTGGGTAACGACAAGGGTGATGATTGGTTATTGGTGTCTACGATTGAAAGGTCTAAGTTTACATCCAAATGTATCCTGGATCCAGGGTGTTCTTTCCACATGTGTCCCAACAGGGACTGGTTCTCCACATACAGTTCAGTTGAAGGTGGAGTTATGCATATAGGGAACGGTCCATCCATTAAGTCAATCGGTGTAGGTACCTATAATGGTCCGAAAGTCAGTGGTGTCGAAAAAACATGCTTTTGGGAATACATTTTTGTAAACCGGATCTTTGAATATTTTATTTAATAATTATGAATATAAATAGAAATCTATTGAGTTTTGGAATAGTAATTTTTGTGAATTGTTAGTTAATTAATGTACAGGGACTAAATTATAAAAGTAGTAAGATTTCAATTGCTAAAGAAATTGTAAGTAAAAATTGTACTAGGGACCTAAATGGAAATAAACCACTAGTTAAATAATAGTGGACAGTGGTGGCATGGGTTTTATGCATTTTGTATGAAAATTTTAATTTTAAAATTTTAAAATTTAAAATTAAAATGTAAAACATAAAATAAAAGAAAGAAAGTGAAGAGAAAGAGAAAAAACCATTGTTTTAATCTTTCTCAACCAGGGACTATTTTGTAAAACTCTTAAAGTTTATAAAAGTTACCACTGATGAATCTTGAAGCTAATAGTGTTGATATGCTAATTTATAAGCTTGAAGACGAAACAGGGAGTAACTTGTAAAGTGATATTTGTTAGTTTTGAGTTTAGGGACTAAAATGAAAACTAATTGAAATTAACTTAAATTTTCTATAATTACTGAGTTTGTAGGGCTGTATACGGGTGTAATTAAAAATGGTTTGCAAAAGGAAGCTTAGATGTGAAGATATAGTTGTTTCAGTTTTAGGGACGAAATTGAATAAAATCTAAAATTTGCTTAAATTTTCAAATTGAGTGTGAACTTATTGGTATATTGATGATTTGGCATGTTTATGTTAATTCGTAACTAAAGATGACACGGGAACATAACAAAGAACGGTGAAAGCAAAAATCAACGACGAATAACTCAAGTTTTGATAAGTGTTTCTATGGTCAAACACTTATTTAATTTTCATATTTTTATGATATTATATATTGTGTACTGCTACGATCAATTGTTTGGTGACAAGTGAAATGATTTGGGATATTACATTTGAATATCGATATAAGTATCAAAATGAATAGATGCATGATTGCGGAGTTGAATTATATTGCTATTGGGTACAATTTCGACAGAAGCATTGTGAAGATAAAAATCGAGATATTAAGAAGTATTGACTTTATCCATACGATAAGAGGTGAACATGATAAACGTATCAGTGGACTAGACTCAAAAAAGCCATCGTTGGGCAACACAGGGTGGTAGGTCATTATTGTCGGGAAATCCGAGATGACATAAATGAGTTAAGAAACCATCTTTGCCAGGCAATTCAGGGTTGTAACCATCATCGTCGGGCAACCCAGGGTGGCAAGTGTAACAACCCATTTTTGGTCAAATCAGAATAGTAGTTTTGGGACCACAAATCTGAGGTCAAAATATTTATTTTATTATTATAATGCTTACAGCATGATTGAATGATTGTGTGAAAGTTTCGTTAAGAAATTTTATAGTTTGGTTGGTAAATTTGATAAAAAGGACTAAATTGCGTAAAGTGTAAAACTTGAGTTCTATTAGCTAAAGGTGTCTAATAGCTATAGAACCTTAAAGTAGAGGTCCTTATGTGATAAATAGTCCTAATAGCTATAGAACCTTAAATTAGAGGTCCTTATGTGATAAATAGTCCATTAATTTGATAGTGGATGATATTGGTTTGGCATTATTGAAATATTGAATTAATAATAAGGTTAATTAGGTAATTTAGTAATTAAAACTTAATTAATAAAACAAAACAAAATCTTCTATTCATTCATCTTCTCCACCGAATTTTTGAGGAGAAAAGAAGCCATTTTAGGGTTTCGTTCGGCCAAGCCTCTATTGCTCATTAAGGTATGATTTTTGTCCCGTTTTTAATGATTTCTATGTTTTTGAGATCATTGCAGCTAGGTCTAGCTAGCCTAGGGACTAATTTGCAAAACTGTTAAAGATTTTGAATGATGCCATTGATGAATACATGAGTATTTTGATGTTTGATGATAGATTTTGAATAGTTGTTGATAGTTAAACAAGTTTTGTTAAGTGATTTTGAGTAAAAATGCAAAATAGGGATTTATTTGTGAAAATGTGAAAATATGTAGTTAAATATGTGAATAAATAAAAAATTTGGGCTGATATGTGTATTAGAGAAATTCGGCTAGCATGTGAGTGGATGAAATTGCATCAATTTGTGATATTGTGTAATAAGGACTAAATTGTAAAAATGTGAAAGTTTAGGGGCTAATGTGTAAATTAGCTCAAATGTATATTTTGGATTGAATTGAATAAATAGATGATTAAATAAGTTAATTTTGAATATATTTAGATCAAGAAAGGAGAAATACGGACTTAGATCGGGGAAAGATAAAGTACTCGATTAATCAACAATTTAATCGTTTTTGAATATAGGTAAGTTCGTATGTTATAATTTCATTTCAAATGTATTCTATATGCTTTGATATAGCATAAATTTTGATTATGTGACTACGGACAAGTTTGGAAATGATTCGACGATGATTTGACAGTTGGAATCCCGGTTGAACCTTAGGAATAGTTTAGGATACTAGTGACATGTCATTAGGGGTACTTTGAGTTGGCTTCGGGCCATGATATAGCACTTCGGGTGCGAGATAAACTGATTTGGCTTCGGTCCATGCATATCCGCTGATTGGGCTTCGGGCCATGATATCAATATTTTGGATAAGTTACCTTGATTTGGCTTCGGGCCATGGTATAGGTACTTATCGTGTGATACCCTTGAGTATTCGACTTCTATTTCGAACGGTTCAATGGGTAAATGAAAGATGAGATTGTGTATGAGAATTGTACAAGATGGTATAGGTATGTGTATAAACTATTTTAGTCTTGGATTGAGAAAATGATGATGAAAGTATATAGTTTTGTGAATGAGTATTTGAAAGGTTTGTTAGCTAATATAAGCTACATGTTGTATTCAAATTTTTGAATTATATTTATTTGATTGTATTAAGTTTAATTCATATGAGCTTACTAAGCTTTATAGCTTACCTTGTGTATTTTTCTGTTTGTGTATTTTTCTGTGTTTTATAGTGATATCGAAGCTAGCTCGGATTCAGGGATCGTCGGAGATCGTTTCACACTACCACCCATCACTTGGTACCTTTGAACTTTGGTATTTCAAGTATATGGCATGTATAGGGATTTTGAGTCATTTTGGCTATGTCTTGGTTTGGATATTGGCCATTTGGATTGGCTTGTAAATGTTTATGTTTTTGGCTTGTATATATAGCCATGTGTGATGGATTATTTTGGTTTGTTTGGTATGTTTGAATAATGTATATATATGTATAATTATGTCTTGTAAATTGAGTTTTTTGATAGTTATGTGATGATTGATGATAATAGGTACCATGAATGGTAAATTGATGATTTGTCGATATATGTATGCTTGTGAAATTAGGCCATATATTGCATATTTGGTAATGGTCATTTTGATGATTTGAGAAGACAAGAATTGGTGTGAATTAAGATAGGATATTGTGGTATTTATGTGCTTTAAATTGATTAGTATTGAAAAGGTAGGACTTAGGCTTGGCTTGGTTGTTTTGGATTGCATATTATGCTATGGTTTGGTATCATTTGTGTGGGTGAAGATGTGTACCAAATGAGGTGGCAAAATGGCTTGGCAAATAGCCTATTTTTGTCCACACGGGCAGAGACACGGGCGTGTGTCTAAACCGTGTGTGACACATGGTCATGTTACACGACCGTGTGTCCCCTGGAGTTGAAATTGAAATGAAGTCAGTATGCTTCACACGGTCTCACACACGGTCATGTGATTGGCCGTGTGGCATAAGTCAGTATACCCCCTAATTTGTACACGACCTAACACACGGGCATGTGACTTGGCCGTGTTGCATAAGTTAGAATACCCTACAGGTTTGGCACGGCCTAGCACACGACCTAGCATATGGGCGTGTGTGGCCACTTCGAAGGGCACACGAGCTAGACACACAGGCATGTGGTTGGCCGTGTGACCCAAGTCAGTAAGCTCACTTGTTTGGACACGGGGTATGACACGGGCTCGGACACAGCCATGTGCTCCCATTTCGAATGTCCACACAGCTTGTAACATGGGCGTGTCTAGTGGCCGTGTGAGACACACGGTCTGGCCACACGGGCATGTGTCCCCTGTTTTGAGAAAAATTTGCTAAGTGTTGAAAAATTTCCTGAGTTATCGGTTTAGTCCTGAACCACTTCCAATGCATGTTTAGGGCCTCGTAGGCTCGTATTAGGGATAAATTGATTGTGATTGAATGATGATTGCATGTATTAATTAAATGTATGAGAAATGTATGTATAAATGTGTTGAAAGTTTAGTAATGCTTCGTAACCCTATTTCGGTGTTGAATACGGGTGAGAGGTGTTACAGCAAGTCATCATTTTCGAGCAATCCGAGAAGACATAAATGAATTAAGAAACCATCGTTGTTGAGCAATCCGGGGTGGTAAGCCATTATTATCGGGAAACCCGGGATGGTGGTCATTGTTGTCAAGCAATCCAAGGTGGTAAGCCATTGTTTTCGGGCAACCTGGGATGGCAGTCATTGTTGTCGGGCAATCCAGAATGACATTAAAAAGTGAAAGAGATGTATTTAGTAGTTCAAAAATTTCAGCCGAAGCAGAATGCAAAATGACATTCGTAAATATTGAAATGAAAAAGGGAAAGAAGGTAGTGATCAAAATCATATTGAAACCTAATGGCATAGAACATTTCTATTAATCTAAATGCTTATAGATTGAATGGTTTTATTATACCATCATAATGTATAAAGATATAAGGCATTGCTTACTTATCGTGAGGTTTTACTTTTTGTGTGCAGGTTAGGTCTGTAGCTACATTTTGTGTCTCACTTTAGCATCCAACCGAGGCCACAAACTCCCTAAAGTTTGTATTCCATGTTGGTTATGTAAATTGGCATGTACCTAGGGTTGTCACTTTGAATTCTTAGATGGTTGATGAGAGTTGAAAGTATGTTTGAATGTTTTTAGATAATGGTTGATAACTAGCTTTGTTGTTTATAATGATAGGTTAATTAGTTATGAGTTTTAATGAATGGTGATGGTATGTATATAAGTATATGTATAAGTGTTTTGGCAAGTTGTTAAATTAACTTGGCTTGAATGGTAGTGCATTGTAGATTTGGTTTATAATGTATGAAGTTGCCTTGAGGCATATTGGTTAGAAATAGGATACATTGTGTTTGGGCATAGTTTTGTGCATTTTTGGACAGGTTTTAGGTATGATTTATTGCACATCATGATATAGTTGAGGTGTTGATTTAATAGCTTGCATATTAAGGTACCTTTTTGGCATACACGACCGTGTGTCACACACAGGCATGCGGCACGGCCTTGTGCTTGTTTTTAATTTGGGAGCTTCTAGGTTGGCACGACCTCAACTTGTTACATAGGCTATCCACACGCCCGTGTGACACTATAGATTTGGTCAAGTAATTTTTCACATAGCATCAGTCTTATACACAGTTCAGGGACATGGTCGTGTGACTTTAAGTTGAAAAATTTTCATTTAGGTCCACACAGCTTCATTTGGGTACACGACCTACAACACGGACGTGCGACTCCTTTATACATTACATCGATCGATTACACAACCAGCGACACGATCGTGTAACTCTCGAGCACATACTGATTCTGATGCATCGCGCATGGTCAGGTGACCTTTATTTACTGAATTTTCCCTACTTTTTGTTAAGTTCTCATTTAAGTCCCTATTTGATCCCGGGTTGGTTTATGAGTTCTCATAAGCTTGATTTAGACTTGAATTTGTTTGTAAATCTTGCGAAACATGGGATATGAATTGTTTTATTGATATTATTGAATGTTTAAGTTACAAATGTTTGTGAATTATTCAGTTAACTATTGTAGCATTCTGTAACTTGGGTCTGACAATCGAACCAGGTAAGGGGTGTTACAGTACCGTTTAGATCAGGATGAATGACAGGACAGTAGATGTTAGATATGTACTTGATTTAAAGAAGAATCTCATCTCCTTGACTATGTTAGACTCGAAGGGTTATAGAATTAACATCGAGTCAAGCGACATTAAAGTGTCTTGTAGGGCTCTTATTCTGATGAAAGGTCGAAAGACAGGCAATCTTTATCTTCTTCAAGGTTCAATGGTGACTGGTAAAACAACAAGTTCCTTATCTGTTAAGGAGTTGGAGTCAACTCGTTTGAAGCAAAGGAAATTTGGTCATAGAAGGGAAAAAGGTATGACCATTATGAAAAAAAGAAGTTCCCTTTTGGGTGCAGGATTTGGAAAGACAGAGCACTGCGTTCGTGGAAAGAAGACCTGTATCAATTTTGATTTGGCAGTGCACACGTCGAATACTAGAAGTCTTCCAGTTTCAAAGTTCAAGCACAACTTGGACTCAGTTAATATTCTGCAAAGTACAAGATAGGCCCGTGATGGGCTCGACAAAGAAGGCATTATGGAAATACGAGTAAATATGGAGATTTGTAGAGTATGCCTCGCATTTCGGTCAAATTAAGATACAAACAGAAAGCGACATCGCGACAAGGAGCCATGCGACGTGACGATGACACAACGACAAAATAAGGGAGAAGCAAAAATGACGTCGTGCCCGTGGTTTTTATATCCTCTTCAAAGGAGTTTTTCCACGTAAAATTTGTGTGTTCGATCTTTTCAATTTCTTTGTTAATTTTCTCATTCATTACTTACAGGGGTTTTTCCCCAACAAATATATTAAATTAAAAATGCACAGGTGAATATAAAGTTGCCTAAGTGAATAGAATTTTTTTTTTTAAATAGACTCTTGAATATTAAATATTCAATACATATTTAATGTCATTGAATTAAATGAATTGATAAGAGTTTATATTAATTCACCTTTATTTTGAATAGAATTTTTTTAATTTATATATTTATCATAATACAAAATCATAATTCTAAAAATTAAATATTTATATTAGCTTGTTATTATTTTCTAAATATTAGTATTGTTAAAATGTTATAAAATTTAATTGATACATACAACTAAATCTGTGCATCAATAAAAATTTGCCTCAGTATGTATTGATAATGTATTATAATTTCATTTATTTAAATTAATATATTAAAAATACTTATTGTTAATAATTATTATAAATATATGAAAACTATAATTTAATCTATAATATGTTAAATTATTTATTACTTTTTAGTAAATTATTTATAAGACTTTGTTAAAAAAAAAACCTATGAGTCTAATTTGCACATAATAATGAATGATTTTACAAAATAAAAGCAGAAATATAGGAAAATAAATGGAAGCTTGCCATGAACAATTCAAAGTGGGTGTTTATTTTTTCTTCCCTTTTTAGGTGTAAAAAACTGAAAAAAAAAAAGTTAAATGCTTTTAACACATAGACAATGTTATTTAAAAAATATTAATTTTGTAAATTACTTTAACATATTTTCATAAATAATTTAATAAATTTAAACGTTAAAATTGTTAAAAAATTATTTTAGCATTGTCAATCTTTTGAAAATATTTTTAATTAATATATTTAATTTTTAAATTAAATTATTTTTAAAAATGTTTTGTACATTAAAATTTTTAATAAAATTTAAAAAGAAAACAAAACTTTTTAACAAACATATTTAAAACAGCTTTATTTTTACGATTAAAATATGTTAAAGTATACTACAATTTTTTAATTAAAAATATATAAATTTAAAACCATTAACATGATATTTTCAATTTATTTAAAACTATTTATATTTATAAATATTTTTTCAATAAGATAGTTTTTTTACAAAAACTAATTTAAATTTAAATTTAAAAATCTATATAAAATGTATTTAAAATATTATACAAAAAAGATATGTTTGGAATAAAATTTAAGCAACATATATATTATTTATATAAACACTTTACTTTTTTTTAAAAAAAAATTAAAACTAATATCTAATTAAAACCTTATTATAAGAAATTCTGAAATGATTAAATATTATTTTGATTTATTCATATAATCAATCTATTTATTGCATTAATATCCAAACTAGTTTTAATTAAATTCAAAAATCAACCCGCTATTGAATTTCACGATTATTTGCAGTGGATGGATATTGTCTTAGGACCATAATTTAAACCAATTTAAATCTTGAACCACCCATTAAAATCACAAAATCACTTCAAAATTATCTAAAATCATCAGACAATTTGTGGATGAACTAGATTGTTATCATATTCACAGCACTGCTTTCCCTCATGATTCCTTTCTATATATAATTCTAGAGTGCGTAGCCCCCACTATCATTGAATCTTGACAAATTAGACAGGGGTTTCGAATTATATTATGCAAACTGTGATGAAAAGTGGGTACGCATTATATTTAGAACACGCAGCCAGGCCCCCTGTTTTTTTCCATCAATAAAGTTGTTGAACATTATAATAAAGCTGCCACATCTATAATAACAAATAATAAAAGTTGTCCCAAAGCAATGTAATAATAATATGTATATTTATTATACAAATTTATTTTATATATATATATATTTAAAGAAAATTTGTTATATATTTATACTTATTATATTTATTATTTATAAAGTTTTTTTTAGTGAATTGATATTAACTATCAACCGAATCTTAGTTCACTCAAAGAATCATAAAATATTATTTTTTTATAAAGTAAATTATATGATTACATGTATACTTTTGACTTTTTATATGCATATAAAAATATGTAATTTTTATTTTTATGTTTTAAATACGTGATTTATATATATATATATATATATAATAAAGTTTTAATATATCATATTTTTCATAATTTGACATCGCTGTTCAGTCGAGAGAATTTTTCTTTTAAATTTTTGTGTCCTATTTGCATCAATTTCCCTCTTTAAAGTATTGAAATTCAAGAAAAAAATCAAAATTCAAAAATAATCAAACATATATTAAAATTTTATTATAATCCAAAATTATAACATGAATTCCTTGAACTTGCCTCTAGTCTTTTTCATTTCTCATAGATGCTATTTGTACTAACTCTTAATCAAAAATATTTTAGGATTATTATTAGTTACACATAGATATATAATATATCCGATAAATTACGAAGGATTTTTCAAAATTTGATTACATACTGTGCTTTTTATGTCTCTCTATATAAATGAATTTAATCATTTAATAGTTATTAAACTTTTAGCCTATAAACCGAAAGAAAAAGGTAAGTTTTTTTATTTTTAGGCAAACATAGACTGGATGGTGTGAATTGAAAGTTATAATGAGAGAGGCATGCGAAAGTGAGATTTATAATTTGGACCCCACCAAGTTGCTGAATGTTGGTACCCGTTTTGATATGATTAAAAACATTGTATGTATGTTTGCCAACTGTCTTTTTAGATTACTTGTGTCTTCCGTTCTCAACAACAACAGTTTCTTTCCAAGTCTTTACCAGTTATGATGGATTGAAAAACCAAAACAAGGAATTAAACATATAACGGGGGGCATTTATTAGGAACCTGGCTGCTTGGAATTTGACTCCCAGAAAACTGTAAACCCCGCACCAGCTTTAAGGTGGATCATAGTGAGAAGAAAATAGAGGTGAAAGGTGATTTATTTTATAGGGCAAAAAGCTAGTGCAAGTATCGAATAACCCCCGCCGGTAAAGGAAGAGTGGATCCAGAAAAGTTTTCTGTTACTAAGAGGGTATCCACTAGCCAGTTCCATTAAGAGACGAATTGTGATGAAAAGATGTAAGCTTAAAAATTGAATGATCACCGATAATATTATAAGAGACTTAGGAGAAAGCACAAAGCTTAAAGGGAAACTTACGAATAACGTCACCAACTTGGAAGGTCTTTGTTGCAGCCCACTGTTTGTAGTCAATATTGCCAATGGTGGTCCAACCAGCAGAGTCTCCAACCTTGTAAACAGCTGCAAGGGACAACCGCAGCAAGGCAGGCATCAGTATCAGTAAAGTCTGAGCTACAATTCTCTTTGCAGCCATTTGTAAACTGGCTTCGATGCTCCTGAGCAAGGAGAAGAGGTGTTTCTATTTTCCTTTCTGGCTGGGTTTTTGAGGAGGGTAAGGGACTCTTTCCCTCAAGGTGTTTATAAAATCTTTTTGCACCAACTTTTGTTTGGTCGTTGTGGTGAAGAAATATAAGGTAACTAGCTAAATCTAGAACTCTAGATTGAAGAAATGAAAAACTGTTTTAATTGAATAAGAAAACAATACAGATTTGTTTTTGTGAAAATGAACCTGAACCTAATTTGTTTATTGTGCATTCCTTTTATAGCACTCTCTGGTTAATAGACTTTGCTAACAATATAACTGCTTGTACAACTCACTAACAGAATAACAACTCTATTATTTACTAACTCTATCAGCCTGACTAAATGCTCTAACATTCACCCAGCTTCTCTACGGGTAAAACCCGAAGGAGATTACGAAAATGCGCAAAACAGGTCGCTGAAAGTGGTTTGGTAAGAACATCCGCTACTTGATCACAAGCCGGAACTTCCCCTACAATAACAGACCCATCTGCAACTTTCTCCCGAACAAAAAACAGATCTAACTCAACATGCTTGAACTTAGAGTGTAAAATGATTAGTTGCATGAAGCCATCGCAGACCGAGCTATCACACCAAATAGTAGGAGTATCATCTGATTTGACTTGTAACTCCTGAAGCAACGAGAGGAGCCATGTAACTTCACTAGTAGCTACCGCAAGACTTCGGTATTCAGCCTCGGCCGTAGACCGAGCAACCACTGGTTGTTTCTTTGACCCCCAAGAAACAGGTGTTGTGCCAAAATATACACAAAACCCAGAAGTTGAGCGTCGATCATCAAAATCGAGCCCCCAATTGGCATCGGCATACGCAGTTAAGGATAAACGATCCGAGCGCCTAATGACAACTCCATACTCAATAGTACCACAGAGATATCGCAAAATGCGTTTGAGAGCAGCCATGTGAACAGTGGTGGGGCTATGCATAAAGTGACATATCCTATTGATAGCGTAAGCAATATAGGACGAGTAAGAACCACGTACTGAAGTGCTCCGGCAAGACTTCTAAACTCAGTCGGATCGGCCAACGGTTCACCATCATTTTTGGATATTACAGACGAGCTTACCATAGGAGTGTGGACAGCTTTTGCATTTGACATCGAAGCGCGATCAAGAATATCTCTTATGTATTTCGTCTGACATAAATGAAGACACCCTAAGGTGTTTCGACGAACCTCTATCCCGAGAAAATAGTGTAGATTACCCATGTCCTTGAGCGAGAACTCATCGTTGAGCAAGCAAACAAACTGATCAATATCGGTAGACAAGCTCCCAGTGACTATGATGTCATCTACATATAACAAGTGTAACACCCCTTAACCCGAATCCGTCGCCGGAATGGAGTTACGAGGTATTACTAAGAAAATTACAACTCAGAGCAGACATTCGTATTATTATTTTTATCAAATATAACACCTGATCGACATAAAAGCAAACATACTTTACTACTTATAATACATAATCAATTCATACTTTAAAAATTTAATCGTATAAACATTAATAATAATTTAACCATTTATTCAACACAACTAATTTACATCATATCATAACACATATACTATATAACTTCAATAGCCGAATCTTATGACCAAAGTTCATGACATTCGAATTCTTAATCAATCATCAATTCTATTATATTTCATATATACCGCATACATAAATCCACCTATTTATAAACATTCATTTCAAAAGTTAAATACCAAACATATCAATCTATGTACTTATGCAAATTCACTCATTAAGCCAAAACAAAACATATAATTTAGCCTGTTCAATATCCATACATATAATATTAGCAAGCATTACCAATTAGTCTAATAATATCTTATTCATTACCAATCATATATATATATATATACATTTTACATTAGTACTATTATTAATCATATTTAGTCATGAATAGGCAAATCATGTTACACTCAATTCACATGTTCAATAATAGATTCAAAATTTCATATACCCAACCATACATCTCCCTATTTAATCGGCTATCAAATTACCTATAAAATTTACATACTTGTCAAATTAAATCAATTACTAAGGCCGAACTTACTACCTCATATTTATCACATTTCGTAATCAATCATTGAACTTTTAAATAATGAACCACAATCAAACATATCGTAGATATATTTATTAGTCTTACCCATCATTAGCTGAATATATCTGCACATTGTTTATCACCTTCGAGCTTATTCACAAAATAAATTATACTTCATAAATGAGTCAATAATAAGCCAAAATCAAATCACATTCACTACATATCTTATTGCCAAAACATTTAACCAAGCACCATATTATATATCCATGATATTACTTCTCAAACAGACTTAAACCATAATCAAATATAATTAAACTCAAGCCTAGAAATCAAACTCATTAAGCATTTAACCATAAACATATAAACCAAGCTTAAACAAAATGAGCAAGCCATTTTCGCATGGCTTTATATATACATGCCCCAAATTCAAACATTTCAACTAGACTATACATGCCATAAGTTCAATTTCAAACTTAACAAAATACCGAAAAGAGTTGATAGTGTGATAGGCTTTGCTGACGATCCCCAAGCTTGTAACGCGAATCCAAAATCTATAAAACAAGGATAAACAAAAACACACACAATGTAAGCTATTTAAGCTTAGTAAGTCAAAAGCGAAGTATTATCAACCAGCTTAGCAAAATCAAATATACAAAGTTATATCAAGTAGTAAATTGTATACAATCACAAATAGTTACTCGAATTTCAATATCAAAGTCACACAATATACCCTTTGGCCGAATACACATAGCTGAATAATTATACATTTTTCACATGTTTATACATTAACCTTGGTACAGTGAACTAAAAATATAACTTACCTTTCTCTTTATAACACGGTTTATATAATGCACTGGTTCTTTTTAGTTCGAATTTCACATTTGGCCTTCACTTACACATGCCCGTTGAACCATTCGAATTAAAAGGATACGCGGATAGTCGGAAGCTCGTACAATGCCAACGTCCCCAAACGTGGTCTTACATGTAATCACATATCGATGCCATCGTCCCGCATGTGGTCTTACACGTAAACACAAATCGATGCCAACGTCCCAGACGTGGTCTTACACGATAACACATAACGGATATCCTATGTCATGACATATGTATCCTATCTATTCCTAAGGTTCGTACGGGGCTTACGGATGTCGAACCTCAGTCGAATAAAGCTCAGAAGTTAGCCAAATCACAATACCCATATTCGGCCATAGCATATATAAATTCAACTAATTCATTTTGATACATAAAAAATACATATCTATAGTTATTTCAACATTTAAATGCTAATTGACTTACCTCGGATGTCGTCGACTATTAAATCGGCTACTCGACCACTTTCGTCTTTCCCCGATCAAATTCAGATTTCTTTAATTCTTGATCTAAACATATTCAAATTAAGCTTATTTAAACACCATTACACTCAATTTAGTCTAAAAACACATAAATGGGAAAATTACAATTTTGCCCCTAATATTTTACACTTTTTACAATTTAGTCCTTTTTGTACAAAACACAAAATACACAAAATTTGAATATACACCTTAAGGGCCGAATATTCCTAGTCCTCATACAAATCCATACATTTCATTTATTTCAAATTTTAGTCCCTCAAAAATTTATTTTTGCAATTTAGTCCTAATTACTCAATTTCATCAAAAATTCAAAGACAAAACTTGTTAATCTAACACATATCTTTTATTTTCTACCATCAAACAACAAAAATCACAAACTTTCAACAATATCATAACTCAAAATATTCACCAAAATCAAAAATTCAAGCATGGGTCTTGTAGATAACTTAGCAACGATCTCAAAAACGTAAAAATTATCAAAAATCGAACTAGAACTCACCTTGAATCAAGCTTCGAAAGTGTCGAACACTAAGCTTCTTTATTTCTTTTTCTTTTCTTTGTGTTTCGGTCATAAGAAAGAAAAGAGATGAACATGGCTTTTAATTGTTTTATGTTTGTTTTATTATAACAATATTATAACATATTATTTATTATTATAACCTTTATCATTAATATGAAAACTATATAATATTAGCCTAGTGCCGTCCACTATCTCCTTAAATGGGCTAGTTGCCCTTTAAGGACCTCATATTAAAAAGCCACTATCAAATAAGCACTTTAGACTTTAATTTGTAACTTTTACATTTTACGCGATTAAGTCATTTTATTTAATCAGACACCTAAACGACAAAATTAATTCACGAAAATTTAACACAAACAAATTCACACATAATAAACACGAAAAATAATTTTAAAATATTTTTCAAACTCAGATTTGTGGTCCCGAAACCACTATTCCGACTAGGGTCAAAATCGGGCTGTTACAACTCTCCCCCATAAGGGATTTTCGTCCCCGAAAATCTTACCGGTGAATAGGTTTGGATAACGTTCTTTCATCGTATTCTCTGACTCCCAAGTTGCTTCCTCAACTCCGTGCTTTTGCCACAATACTTTGACCAACGAAATTTTCTTATTTCTCAATTCTTTTATCTCACGAGCCAGAATACAAATCGGTTCCTCTTCATATGTCATATCAGGCTGAATCTCGACCTCTGTCGGACTAATCACATGTGAAGGATCAGATCGGTATCTACGAAGCATCGAAACATGGAATACATTATGGATCTTTTCTAACTCAGGTGGCAACTGCAATCTATAAGCAACAGGCCCGATACGCTCCGTGATTTCATACGGTCCAATGAATCTCGGACTCAACTTGCCTTTACGACCGAATCTGAGTACTTTCTTCCACGGTGAAACTTTCAAAAACACTTGATCTCCGATCTGAAACTCAATATCTTTACGTTTCAAATCTGCATATGACTTTTGACGATATGATGGAGCTTTCAAACTATCACGGATCACTGCCACTTTCTGTTCAGTTTCTTTAATCAAGTCAACCCCATGTATCTTATTTTCACTGAGCTCAGTTCAATACAATGGTGTACGACATTTACGACCGTACAAAGCCTCGTAGAGTGCCATTTTGATACTGGATTGGAAACTATTATTATAAGCAAATTCAATCAGAGGTAAGTATTGTTCCCACGTACCTTCGAACTCAAGGATGCAACATCTCAACATATCCTCAAGTATCTGAATGATCCGTTCGGATTGACCATCTGTCTGCGGATGAAAAGCTGTGCTAAAGTGCAGTTTCGTACCTAGAGCATATTGCAATTTCTTCCAAAACCGCGATGTAAATCTCGGGTCTCTGTCTGAAACAATAGAAATAGGCACACCATGTAATCTCACAATCTGAGAAATATATAATTCAGTCAATTTATCAAGTGAATAATCAGTACGAATCGGAACAAAATGAGCAGTTTTAGTCAATCTATCTACAATAACCCAGATCGCATCTTTCTTGCTCGGTGTTAATGGTAGACCGGATACAAAATCCATTGTGACTCTGTCCCATTTCCACTCAGGTATCATAATCGGCTGAAGTAACCCAGAAGGTACCTAATGCTCGGCTTTTACTTGTTGACAGACTAAGCATTTCGAAACAAAGTCAGATATGTCTCATTTCATACCAGGCCACCAATAGAACTGTTTTAGATCGTTATACATTTTCGTGCTACCTGGATGAACAGATAATCGACTACTATGAGCTTCATTCAAAATCATCTGAATCAACTCTGGATTCCTCGGAACACATATTCGATCCTTGAACTTCAAGTAGTCATTCTCATCAATTTGAAAATCTGATTCAACATTAATTTCACACTGAGCTCGTTTTGCCAACAAATCTTTATCAACTTTCTAGGCATCACCAATTTGTTGAACAAACAACGGTCTTGCTTTTAATTCGACTACCATCGAACCATCATCAGACATAATCATATGCGCGTTCATTGCACGTAGAGCAAATAATGACTTTCGACTTAAAGCATCAGCAACAACATTAGCTTTTCCCAGATGATAGTCAATCACTAACTCATAATCTTTCAACAGCTCTAACCATCGGCGTTGTCTCAAATTCAAATCTTTCTGAGTCATCAAATACTTTAGACTTTTGTGATCAGAATAGATATGGCATTTCTCACCAAACAGATAATGAAGCCAAATTTTCAACGCGAAAACAATAGCTGCTAGCTCCAAATCGTGTGTTGGATAGTTCTTTTCATGTGGCTTTAGCTGTCTCGAGGCATAAGCTATGACTTTGCCTTCCTGCATCAAAACACAACCCAAACCATTCAAAGATGCATCACTATAAATGACAAATTCTTTACCCGATTCAGGCTGCACTAACACTGGAGCTTCAGTCAAAAGAGTTTTCAACTGATCAAAACTTTTCTGACACTTCTCTGACCACTCAAACTTAACATCTTTCTGTAACAGTTTTGTCAACGGTGTAGCAATCATAGAGAAACCCTTCACAAATCGTCTATAGTAACCAACAAGTCCCAGAAAGCTTCGAACTTCAGAAACATTTTTCGGTGGTTTCCAATCAAGTATAGCTGAAATTTTACTTAGATCAACCCGAATACCCAATGCTGATACAACATGGCCCAGAAAACTGACTTCACGTAACCAGAACTCACATTTTCTAAAATTTGCGTACAACTGTTTATCTCGCAAAGTCTGTAACACAAGTATCAGATGTTCGGGATGCTCGATTTCATCACGGGAATAGATCAAAATATCATCTATGAATACTACTACAAACCGATCCAAATACTGTCTGAAGATCCCCCTTTCAGCTGATCAAACAGGTCGTCAATTCTTGGTAACGGATACTTGTTCTTTATGGTCACTTTATTAAATTGCCTGTAGTCAATACACATTCTCATAGTTCCGTCTTTCTTTTTCACAAATAAAACTGGTGCGCCCCAAGGAGAGAAACTCGGTCGTGCAAATCCCTTATCTGTCAACTCTTGCAACTGTGCTTTCAATTCTTTTAATTCTGTAGGTGCCATCCTGTAAGGAGCTATAGAAATCGGAGTCGTCCCCGACACTAATTCAATCCAAAACTCAACTTCTCGAATAGGTGGTAAACCCGGTAATTCTTCAGGGAACACATCTGGATACTCACATACAACAGGTACTGATTCAATCTTCTTTTCTGTCACTTTAGAATCAAGCACGTAAGCAAAATAAGCTTCACAATCCTTTTTCACATATTTCTGAGCTGTCATAGAAGATATCACTGCTGGTAAACCATTCAGATCATTAGATTCAATCCGAACAATCTCATCATTCTGGCATCGCAAACAGTTCACAATAGCAAAGATGCGAGTTAACCACCCATACCTGAATTATATCAAACTCATCAAATGGCAACAACATCAAATCAGCTGGGAAGCATGAATCTCGAATCATCAACGGACAATTCTTGCATATTTTATCGACTAAGACGCACCGGCCTAAGGGGTTTGATACTTTAATTACAAACTCAGTAAACTTAACAGGTAAAGTCTTACTGAACACCAAAGTCTCACACACATAGGAATGAGTTGAACCAGGATCAATCAAGGCAATAACAATAGTATCATAAAGAGTAAAAGTACCAGCAATGACATCTGGGGATGAAGCCTCCTCGCATGCGCGTATGGCATAAGCTCTGGCTGGTGCGCGAGCCTCAGATCTAACAGCTGAATCTTTAGTCCCTGTAACACCCCAAACCAGGTCTATGCGTTAAGACGAGATTTGGTTTGTCACACCGAACGAACATCCAAAATTCTCTAATGATTTAAGTAAAACAGTAATGCAAAACCTTTAGAAATAAGGTTTAATAAAAACTAAGTACAATGATTATGAATTAAGAAAAATACTTGTTTGAAATCTTATATATATTAGTCAAAACCTTAACATAGTTTTAGAAGAATTTGAAAGAAATTGAAAAATAATTTAGGTGTCCAAAATTGTTATAAAACACAATATTTTTAAGAAAACTTTATAGATTTAACATAAGCCCATATTAAGAGTCTTAAAATAAAATTAAATCCATCCACACATAAAAGTCCATAAAAACATAATTAGAGGCCTTATTACATCATACCCAAAATAGTAATTAAAATAAGTAACTTAAATAAAGTTCATAGTTTATAAAACCCAAGCTCGTAGTATGGCCTCCACCAAGTCATCCCCTACCCAAGTCCACATCAATTTCCATTACCCGAGATGGATAATAAAACGGGGTGAGTTACAAAGAACTCAGTGTGTAACTCACTTACCACCATTATTGGGCCGACCCATCAAGGCATTAATTTGGGCTTGAGCCCAATTACAAATTTTAACAATATAAAATGAAATAAAATATATAAAATGCATGTAAAATGAATTTCCCAACCAAGCCTAATTTCCATCCGCTACACACCCCCGTACCAACCAGCACACCTGTGGGGATCAAGTCAACCCACCCCGCCAAACACACCAATCGTAGGCATTTAGCCTTTTAAATAATATTGTAGTGCACTACCGAACTAGATTGTGACATAGTCACCGAACTAGAGGCATTAAGCCAAATTTGTGGCAGAGCCACCGAACTAGATTTATGGCCACAGCCTTACCTTACTTCTCTTCATCATGTATCCCATCCCATGCAATTATGTATGAATAACAAACTTTAATCATAAATAATTTATCAAGTAATCCATAATACAAATGAGTTTTTAATTAAACTTTTCATTTGGGTCCATTAAACAAAATAGTATTTAGCCCATTTAGCAATCTAGCGAACTTAGGCCCAAATGTCGAACTAGAAGGTTTTTGGCCCATTTAGCGATCTAGCAGTCTTTTGACCCAATTTATCGATCTAGCAGTTTTTCGGCCCAATTTAACAATCTAGCGCTTTTTAGAAATTTCTGCTTTTAACCGCTTTCATGCATTTACACAAAAGTGTTAATTATCACATAATTTTCGATTTTGCCATTTTTACGATTTATCAAAATACTTCTTTCGTTTAGTATCTAACCCGAAAGATAAGTGTGAAATTACACACCGGTTATAGTGAGAACTAGACTTTCCCGCCACAACACCTATACGTATTACGATAATTAGAACACTATAATTTATTAATGAAACCGATCTAAAAATAACGATCTAAAATTTTACCCTCGGGTTTTGAACTACTTCTACTTGCAGCGCTCCTCGATTGATGGTTCGTTAACCGAATCAAATCCACAAACAAATAATGGTTCGGGAGTACGAACGACTTCGAACAGTTGATTCTCCTCGGATGAACGTCCACAACCCGGTGGGAAATCCCGGATTGCTGAAACAGTCCTTCGCTTAAACTTAGGAGGAATAACGGAACCACCCCTCTTCCGAACACTATTCACCGCCCTTTTCTTCCCTATTTTGATTGTATTCAAAGACAAAAGATCGTTAATCCAATCTAATATTACATCGAAATATGACTAAGGGTTTAAGGGTGAAATTTGCTTACCACAAAGATCCTTGTTCCAAAAATGAGAGTCAACCAAAACATTCCCTTAACACCTTAAATCGATTCCAACGTTCTATGTTACTTACGAACACTTGATTTCTGATCTTCCGTTATCGCACTAAAGTATAACAAATAAAAACGTTAATAGAATGAACGTTTATTTCGATCTAAGAAAGCCTTTATACCACTATCAAGATTCGGCCATGACAACTATTAACTAACATGAACTAAAAAGAATTCTTACCTATTGTCCACGGTTGAAAAGAGACGATTGAGAAAGATGTTTATGAATAGAAAAAGATTCAGCTATGATTAACCAAAGAAAAGAGAAAATGGTTCGGCTATGGCTCACTAACATTCGGCCATGAGAAAATTAATGGAGAAGGTATGAGTGAAAAGAAATAAAATATAAGAGAAGAGGTGATGATGATGTTTCGGTTTTCAAAGAGGAGAAAAGAGAAAGAAAAGGATGTGCTTAGGAGCAAAGTACATTCGGCAATGGAGAAAGAAAACAAAAAGAAAGGAATGGCCTTTTTGGTACTAGCAATTTCGGCACTATGAAGAGGCACAAAAGAATACTAAAGTGATGAGCAAAAATGACCAAATGGTCAAAAGAATTAGGCTTACCAAAAGATCAAATTCGGCCAAAGGAAAAGAGGTTGAAAAGAGAATTGCAAACCTTTGCACAAAATGCTAGGAATGACCAAAAACAAACTCCTAATCCTAGCCAACTACTAGCATATTCGCCAACCCCTAGACCACATTGTCAGTCCAAATTCATGGTCAAATGGCCATGAATTAGTTTCCAAAACCTTTCCTTGATACATTCCTTATGTCCCCTTATCTTTCCAAATTTTCTTGATTCCATACTATAAGTTAACTATTTCCTTATTCCTTTAGTCTACTTACCAAAAATGAAAAGTCCAACCTTACCATATCTATTGCTTGGCCGACACTTGCTATACAAGTGCAAAAATAAAAGTTGTCTAAATGCTATACAAGGGATTCGAACCACTCCCCTCATGCAATATCTCATGCGCCAACACCACCTTGCCATTTACTCATCTTATGCTACTATTTAACACTTAATTTAACTTAAGTGTCAATGCCACTTGCTCCACTTCAATAAATTCACAAACTAAAAATTATTCCATACCCGAATAATTCTATACTCTTCTTCAGGACTATAATAGGCACGAAAAGAAATAAGAAAAATTTTCCTTCATAATCTAAACACCAAATCATGCAATAAATCGATACTTGAATTTTAGGGTGTTACAGTCCCCCTCTGGCTGCCACTAGCAATACCCGTATTTCTGAGTTGTCTACTTCGAGCTGCAGTATTACCCGATCTAGTATTCTGAGTCAGATTTTGATTAACTATCTCTGGACACTCCCGAAAAAAATGATCTCTGGATCCACATTTAAAACAGGCTCTATCATGCAATCTGCAACTGCCGGGATGCCATTTACCACAATGTTCACACTCGGGTTAGTTTGATCTGACATTACCCACACTAGCTATAGAGGCAGCTCTCGAGCTCATAGGTGGTCTATCTTGATCTCATCTGAAATGACCCGCAGTATTCTTCGAACAGCTAGTATCATCTCAGAATTTCATTGAGGTCGACTGAAATGGTTTACTGAATGGTCTTTTGCGTGAATCTCTAACTTCAGAATCAGCTTTTCTTTTCTCTTTCCCGAGCTCCTCAGCTTTACAGGCTCGCTCAACAAGTACCACAAACTCTTTTATCTCTAGTATGCCAACTAGCAGTTTAATGTCTTCATTCAGTCCATCTTCAAATCTCTTACACATAATAGCTTCAGATGAAACACACTCTCCGCATATCTGCTTGAGTCCGACAAATTTCTCGCTCATATTCTCACAACGCCATCCGCCCCTTTTTCACTTTCAAGAAATTCTTTACGCTTCGATCAATAAACCTCTGGCGATATATTTCTTACGAACTCTCATGCCTCAAAGAATTCCTGTGTCACTCGCTCCTTTGGAACCATCGATACTAGTGTATTCCACCAGTGATATGCAGTGTCCCGTAGCAGAGATATAGCACATTTCAAACACTCATCAGGGGTACAGGATAATTCATCAAATACTCGGATGGTATTATCAAGCCGTAACTCCGGCTCGCCAAAGATCATCATCATCTGTGGCTCAGAATTCTTCGGCTCCATATTTTCTTATTTTATCAACAGGTGGCTTTGACAATCTCATCGGATCACTCACCGAGGGTATAATAGGCACTGCAGATGGATTAATCGGGGGTGGAGGTTGTGGTGCAGCTGGATTAGTTCGGATATACTGTGTAAACCAATCATTCATCATTTGGTAGAAGGCTTGTCTAGCCTCCCCCTCTGGATTACTCGAAGTAGGTCGAGAATCTATCGGCTCTGTCCCTTGCGCAGGAGCAGGCGCTACACTCTCGACATCATCAGCTACGGCTCGATCGGGATCCATTACTATATGAAAACACATTTTCAGATGTCAGAAGTCATCACACTATCGTAGTATAACATATGGCATGTATAGCTAGACTCTTACGCGCTACGTTAGTCCTAGAATCGACTAAACCGTAGCTCTGATACCAATCAAATGTAACACCCCTTAACCCGAATCCGTCGCCGGAATGGAGTTACGAGGTATTACTAAGAAAATTACAACTCAGAGCAGACATTCGTATTATTTTTTTTATCAAATATAACACCTGATCGACATAAAAGCAAACATACTTTACTACTTATAAATACATAATCAATTCATACTTTAAAAATTTAATCGTATAAACATTAATAATAATTTAACCATTTATTCAACACAACTAATTTACATCATATCATAACACATATACTATATAACTTCAATAGCCGAATCTTATGACCAAAGTTCATGACATTCGAATTCTTAATCAATCATCAATTCTATTATATTTCATATATACCGCATACATAAATCCACCTATTTATAAACATTCATTTCAAAAGTTAAATACCAAACATATCAATCTATGTACTTATGCAAATTCACTCATTAAGCCAAAACAAAACATATAATTTAGCCTGTTCAATATCCATACATATAATATTAGCAAGCATTACCAATTAGTCTAATAATATCTTATTCATTACCAATCATATATATATATACATTTTACATTAGTACTATTATTAATCATATTTAGTCATGAATAGGCAAATCATGTTACACTCAATTCACATGTTCAATAATAGATTCAAAATTTCATATACCGAACCATACATCTCCCTATTTAATCGGCTATCAAATTACCTATAAAATTTACATGTCAAATTAAATCAATTACTAAGGCCGAACTTACTACCTCATATTTATCACATTTCGTAATCAATCATTGAACTTTTAAATAATGAACCACAATCAAACATATCGTAGATATATTTATTAGTCTTACCCATCGAGAGTGAATATATCTGCACATTGTTTATCACCTTCGAGCTTATTCACAAAATAAATTATACTTCATAAATGAGTCAATAATAAGCCAAAATCAAATCACATTCACTACATATCTTATTGCCAAAACATTTAACCAAGCACCATATTATATATCCATGATATTACTTCTCAAATAGACTTAAACCATAATCAAATATAATTAAACTCAAGCCTAGAAATCAAACTCATTAAGCATTTAACCATAAACATATAAACCAAGCTTAAACAAAATGAGCAAGCCATTTTCGCATGGCTTTATATATACATGCCCCAAATTCAAACATTTCAACTAGACTATACATGCCATAAGTTCAATTTCAAACTTAACAAAATACCGAAAAGAGTTGATAGTGTGATAGGCTTTATTTGACGATCCCCAAGCTTGTAACGCTAATCCAAAATCTATAAAACAAGGATAAACAAAAACACACACAATGTAAGCTATTTAAGCTTAGTAAGTCAAAAGCGAAGTATTATCAACCAGCTTAGCAAAATCAAATATACAAAGTTATATCAAGTAGTAAATTGTATACAATCACAAATAGTTACTCGAATTTCAATATCAAAGTCACACAATATACCCTTTGGCCGAATACACATAGCTGAATAATTATACATTTTTCACATGTTTATACATTAACCTTGGTACAGTGAACTAAAAATATAACTTACCTTTCTCTTTATAACACGGTTTATATACGTACCTGGGTTCTTTTAGTTCGAATTTCACATTTGGCCTTCACTTACACATGCCCGTTGAACCATTCGGAATTAAAAAGGATACGCGGATAGTCGGAAGCTCGTACAATGCCAACGTCCCAAACGTGGTCTTACATGTAATCACATATCGATGCCACTGTCCCAGACAGGGTCTTACACGTAAACACAAATCGATGCCAACGTCCCAGACGTGGTCTTACACGATAACACATAACGGATATCCTATGTCATGACATATGTATCCTATCTATTCCTAAGGTTCGTACGGAGCTTACGGATGTCGAACCTCAGTCGAATAAAGCTCAGAAGTTAGCCAAATCACAATACCCATATTCGGCCATAGCATATATAAATTCAACTAATTCATTTTGATACATAAAAAATACATATCTATAGTTATTTCAACATTTAAATGCTAATTGACTTACCTCGGATGTCGCCGATTATTAAATCCGGCTTACTCGACCACTTTCGCCTTTCCCGATCAAATTCAGATTTCTTTAATTCTTGATCTAAACATATTCAAATTAAGCTTATTTAAACACCATTACACTCAATTTAGTCTAAAAACACATAAATGGGAAAATTACAATTTTGCCCCTAATATTTTACACTTTTTACAATTTAGTCCTTTTTGTACAAAACACAAAATACACAAAATTTGAATATACACCTTAAGGGCCGAATATTCCTAGTCCTCATACAAATCCATACATTTCATTTATTTCAAATTTTAGTCCCTCAAAAATTTATTTTTGCAATTTAGTCCTAATTACTCAATTTCATCAAAAATTCAAAGACAAAACTTGTTAATCTAACACATATCTTTTATTTTCTACCATCAAACAACAAAAATCACAAACTTTCAACAATATCATAACTCAAAATATTCACCAAAATCAAAAATTCAAGCATGGGTCTTGTAGATAACTTAGCAACGATATCAAAAACGTAAAAATTATCAAAAATCGAACTAGAACTCACGTTGAATCAAGCTTCAAAAGTGCCGAACACTAAGCTTCTTTATTTATTTTTCTTTTCTTTGTGTTTCGGTCATAAGAAAGAAAAGAGATGAACATGGCTTTTAATTGTTTTATGTTTGTTTTATTATAACAATATTATAACATATTATTTATTATTATAACCTTTATCATTAATATGAAAACTATATAATATTAGCCTAGTGCCGTCCACTATCTCCTTAAATGGGCTAGTTGCCCTTTAAGGACCTCATATTAAAAAGCCACTATCAAATAAGCACTTTACACTTTAATTTGTAACTTTTACATTTTACGCGATTAAGTCATTTTATTTAATCAAACACCTAAACGACAAAATTAATTCACGAAAATTTAACACAAACAAATTTACACATAATAAACACAAAAAATAATTTTAAAATATTTTTCAAACTCGGATTTATGGTCCCGAAACCACTATTCTGACTAGGGTCAAAATCGGGCTGTTACACCAAGACATAAAGAGTGGCGGCAGGTTAAATTCGAACAAACAACGACGCATCAGACTTTGAAACAATAAATCTAATAGACACAAGAAATTGTTTCAGCTTTTCAAACCAAGCACGCGGTGCCTAACGCAGACCATATAACGCTTTCTTTAGACGACACACAAGTGGCTTACCAGATGAATCATACCGAACATAGCCTGGTGGTTGGTGCATAAAAACTTCAGTATCTAATTCCCCATTCAAGAAAGCATTATTCACATCGACCTGCCGAAGAGACCATCCTCTGGACACGGCAATAGACAGTATAACACGAATAGTAGCAGGCTTGACAACTGGGCTAAACGTTTCTTTGAAATCACAACCCGGCACCTGAGAATAGCCTTTTGCTACCAATCTGGCTTTTCGTCGAGCAACAGTACCATCTGGATTCCTTTTAGTCTTGAACAACCACTTACACCCGATAATCTTGCGATTTAACGGAAGAGGAACAAGCTCCCAAGTTGAGTTGTGAATAAGGGCATCATACTCGGCCTGTGCTGCAGCAGTCCACTCAGAAGACAAAAATGCTTGTTCTATTCTAGACGGTTCTGTAGCCTCAACGGTCATTGCTTTGGGTTTGAAAACCCCAGCCTTGGCTCGAGTCACAACGGATGAACATTATTTGTCGAAATCCTGAGACTAGTTAACTGATCAGTATTACTAGTAATAGAAGGAGGGACCAACGGACGTGTGTCAACTACTCCCGTAGGACAAGACAAATTATCATCAGCATTTTGACGACTAGATTCAGCAACAGAGCCAGTCGATACTGAGTGAGAGAAAGATGCAACATTACCAGCGGATGACGTCGGAATTGACTCAGATGAATAGGCAATATTGCCAGCAGATGACGACCGAGTAGAATTTAGTAGTGTTGTTGAAGTTTCCACAGGGCAAGGAGAAATTTTCCAAACTAGAGGAAATGTTGGTGAAACAGTTTCCTCAGACCCCAAGTCTGTGCTTTCAGACTGACCTTTACCTTTAGGTGACAAGAACTGACTTTCACCAAAGACAACATGTCGAGACACAACCACCTTACCATCCGGAAGAAGGCATTGGTACCCTTTGTGCTGAGTACTGTAGCCCAGAAAAGTAGAGGGTTGTGATCTAAAATCTAGCTTGTGTTTTCTGTATGGACGTAGATAGGGATAACAACAGCAGTCGAACACTCGTAAATAATCATAGTTGGGTTCACGACCATACAAGGCTGAAAAGGGAGACTTTCCGTGTAGAACTGTAGTTGGAAGACGATTGATGAGATGTACTGCGCAACAAAATGCGTATCCCCAATACTCCATGGATAGTCCTGCTTGAGCTAACAAAGTGATGCCCATTTCTACAATATGTCGATGCTTGCGTTCAGCAATCCCGTTTTGTTCAGATGTATAAGGACACGTTAGCCGGTGAACAATTCCATTGGAAGCCAAAACAGAAGCAAATGCCCGGTATTCTCTACCCCAGTCACTCTGAAACTGTTTTATTGACTTGCCAAATTATGTTTGAACCAACTTCAAAAAACGAACAAAACACTCTAATGCTTGAGATTTCTGACTTAAGAGGTAGATCCAAGTAAACCGAGTGCAAGCATCAACAAACGACACATAGTACCATTTATTTCCACTGGCTACAGCCCCGGGACCCCACAAATCAGACACAATTAACTCAAATGGTTTATACACAGTAGTAGACAAAGAAAACGGCAATTTATGAGACCGTCCTTGTTGGCATGAAGCACAGATTCGATTAGTACAATCCTTATTAAACTTGATATTACATGTTTCTAAAATGTTTTTAACAACAGCAAAAGATGGATGACCCAGGCGATTATGCCACAAGTCAAACACAGAACAGTCAACAATTTTATTCTGAACCTTGGTGTGAGCAATAAACGGGATTTCAGCAGGTACAGGGAAATGATATAGACCGTCACGTATGTGGCCCTTCAGCAGGATCGCCCCCGTCTTTAGGTCCTTAATGACACAATATGTAGTGTGAAACTCAAAAAACACGTCATTTTCATTAGCAAATTGGGACACCGACATGAGATTCTTTCTTATAGACGGCACACATAACACATTAGACAAGCGAAGCAATCTAGATGAAGCAGGTAAAAATCCAGTACCAATTGACGAAATCTGGGCAGGAGTGCCATTTCCCATTAAAAGTGAAGACATACCTGAGTAAGGTGTGGCATCACGAAGAGCCGTTGGGTCCCGACAAACATGATGGCTTGCTCCCGAATCAGGATACCACGACGTGGTACCGATAGGTACCGGAATAAACGAGTCAGTACCACACTCATTAGAGCCAACTTGAGCAGTGTAAATAGGAGATCCTGGTGTGTCTGAATAGTCTGAAGCATGTAAATCTCCAAGTCTAGGAAGTCCAATACAGGGATCGGATCCGGAATAAACACGGGCACGTGGTTTTGTATACCAAGGGACCGAATCACCATCCGCCATAACCGGATCCAGCTTGTTATCACACGATTGTGGTCCATTTTGCTGCCCAAAATTTTGTATAGCAGGACCATAAGAAGGCCCAAAAGCAAATGGCCCACGTGGCCTAGGAACATTGCTTAAGCAAGCATATGGCCCACGTGCCATTTGAGTACCAACATCAGCCACACAATTTTGACCATGCGCACCACAATTTTGACCCACGGAGGTTTATTTTGACCATAATTTTCAGCCAAATAATGACAATGTTGACCACTATGAAATTGATTTTGACCAGGGTTATTAGAAAAGTAACTCACCCTTGGGGATTTAAAACCCCATTCGACACCTTCATCTCTCCCATACGCACGAGCTCCGTCGCCCACATAAATTGGTCCATGCGACACCACCGGACCACCATGGTTTTCCACTGGAGGCATCGTTGGTGAGGAGTCAGAATCACGGTGATAGCGGTAGTAACATCGCTGGGCGACATGGCCAAAACGGCTACAAATCTGACATTGCACGCGCAGATGAAATGACTCCCACGGCCTCGAGAGTATGAACGCTCGCCGCGGAAGCTTTCCACCACCGGAGGCAATGCTGACTCAACAAGATTAGCATGGAGAGATAGATCCTGAATCGCGCGACTCACGACTCTCACACTCCACAAGAGCAAACAATGCCGATTGAACGAGAAGACCAGGGGCCATAGAGGCGAAGGACACAATGAGCCTCAAACTCGTGGTGGTAAGCCGCCAAGACGATCTCTATCTTCTCATCATCGAGACCCGAGATCCTCGGTTTCTAACAAGGCACAAAGAGTTTTAATCCTAGCAACGTAAGCTTTAATACCGTTACCTTTCTTTATTGAGTGAAGTTCATGTCGTAGGCACAACCGCTTGGCTCCCGCTTCGATTGCGAACAGATCGGTTATCGTCGTGAGCCACACATCACACGCCGATTTAACATCGGTGAACGATGGCGATAAAGAAGCACTTATCGCCGAGAGGAGCCGTGAAGTGAGGAAGCGGTCTTGTTGCTTGAAGACCGTAACCGGTGGATTAGGGACCAACGAGCCATCAAAGACTAGTAACAAATCGAGCCGGAGGAGGCAAGGTTCCATCAAGAAGACCAATAAGATCGTAACCGTCAAGTATAAGCTTGATCTGTTGCTGCCATTGCATGAAGTTATCATCCGTAAGCTTGACTATTTCGTGAAGCGAAAACGAGGTAACCACACGATCGCCATTAAAATGGCACACAACTCAGCTCAGCAGAAGCGTCAACAGCAGGATTCGTGGTAGTCATGACTCCCAAGACTATCTGGCGACTGATACCATGAAGAAATATAAGGTAACTAGCTAAATCTAGAACTTTAGATTGAAGAAATGAAAAACTGTTTTAATTGAATAACAAAACAATACAGATTTGTTTTTGTGAAAATGAACCTGAACCTAATTTGTTTATTGTGCATTCCTTTTATAGCACTCTCTGGTTAACAGACTTTGCTAACAATATAACTGCTTGTACAACTCACTAACAGAATAACAACTCTATTATTTACTAACTCTATCAGCCTGACTAAATGTTCTAACATGTGGCATCTTAAATTTTCAGTTACATTTGGGAGTATGGGCACCCTACTTTCTGATATTTGTGGTAAGGAACGCCACTTTATTGTAAATTGATCAAAGGATTCATTGTAACTAAAGTTACTTTTTATTATGAGACTGAGACATCAAAGGAATAGATACAGACAAATGGGAGTACCAAATTTGATGTCAATGTTTCTACTACTTTCTATTACAGACTAACATAAGTATAGGACCAAATTCCATTACCGGGAATGGAATTTTACAATTTTCACGAGTCTTGACTCCTCTGTTTCAATATTATTGAAACCCACATATTGGTATGTGGATTTAATTGAATAAAAAAGAGTGAAACATTAAGAACATAAAAAAAGTACTCAAGACAACTTTAGGATGTACTTCTTTCCAGTTGTTCCTTTTCGTCTTGTTATTCAGGGCAGATGGCATTAGCTCCAGAGCTCCCTATCACTTTTACTCTCTGGTACTGTTATGTGACGATGCTTCAGTTCATCAACATTTCAGTACTATTACTCCCAAGTATTTGAATATGTTGAAGTCACTCATTAATTCAGATTCAACTTAATTGTAAAATTATAATAATCTTTTTGAGGGTTTTTTTTACATTAATAATATAAAATAAATAAATATTATAATAGGATGAGGGGATTAATATTTACGAGAATAGACAAATGGCAGCACCACTTTATTTATTTAAAAAAATTTCGGGTACAGCCTGACCAATCGGCGACAACAGACTAAAATGTGATGATTTAAAAACTCCAGGCACCTTATATGTAAATTTTCCGTTTTAATTGGCAGCTGAAAAAACGCTTCAAGGGTGGTGCCTGACGGCAACAAACTTTAAAAGGGTAAATTGCACCCTAAACCCCCCTTATTTATTATTAACTTTTATTTTCTTTTAACATCAAAAATAGATTGGCCTCCTATCAATTAGTTTAAAAAGTTTTTCTACCAAAAAGTATTTTTGTAAGTAAGTCGATTCCAACTCAATAAATTTTATTTATTTTTCAAAAAAATATTTATTTTTCACATTATGTTTGACATAATAGTTAACGGTCATGTCCACACCGAAGGGATGATACAAGTACAACATCTCATTAGTAGATCTATAAAATTGTTTACTGCAATTAATTTTTTGTACTTTAATGAAAAAAATTATTAACTTTAACGATTTTTCCATACAATACAAATCAATAATTTGTTAACAACGACCAACTTTAATGAAATAACGACTTTTATTAACTTTAATAAATAACGATGTTTGATATCGATGCAATAAACACATTTGATATTTATTGAAATGTTAACACGATAAGTACAATAATAAAGTAAATTAATCCAATCCCATGTCAGAATGTGTACCACACCAGGGTGGTCAATGGTTGCGAGCCGGATTCCTTCTTGGTTGAGCCTCCACCAGAGGTTGTAGTACAGGCCTCTCCTCTTCTTCGCCTTCGTCCGTAGTTGATTGCTATTTGTTGCTCCTTGGTTGCCATCGTCTATCATCTGATTTAGGAATAGATGGTTAGGAAGATGAGCCATCTTGATAGAACAAAGACCCAGAAGGCGTTTGCGTCACCATCAGTGTAAGGGTATAACTATAATTTGTTTTGTTCACCGATGGATGATCGACTGGACTCTCGATTGGTGGCCAAATCATGGACAGCCTATACGTCATCGTCAGCATCGTTGTGGTCGAAAATGTCGACGGCGTAGGTGTAACAGCCTGATTTTGGGGCTAGTCGAAACAGTAGTTTTGGGACCACTAATTCGAGGGTGAAGAAAATTATTTTTGTATTATTTTATGTGTTATGGCATTAATATATGGCTATATGAAAAATTTGGTGCTTTAATTTAGCAATTGTATGCTTAATTGTGAAAATGGACTAAATCGCATAAAGTGCGAAAGTTCCATTATACAAGGTAGAGGTGTCTAATAGCCATAGAATATTAAATTGGAGGTCCTTAAAGTGCAAATAGGCCAATTGGGGTGTGTTGGCCGGCCATAGAGACTAGGGAGACAATGATATTAAATTTTGGTCAAGTTTGTTGGAGTTAGGTGGTAAAATAATGAATAAAATAAGATAAAAAGATGAGATATCATCTTTTACTATTCCTTCTTCTTCTACCACCAAAATTTTAGAGGAAATAAGGGTTCTTGGAGTTCAAAATTTTCAGCAACACAAATCTCTTACAAGTAAGTGATTTTGGTGGTTTTATTTGATAATTTTTGTACTTTTGGAACCCCCAAAGCTTAAGCTAGCTAATGAGGGGACTAATTTGCAATATGGTTGAAAGTATAGGGACTTTCCATGAGAGATTTATGTTATTTACTGAGTTTTTATGGGAGAAAATGAATGTTTGGGAGGTGAGAAACAACTTTTGTGAAAGATGTTGTCATGAAAACACCTAAATGGGACTAAGTTGTAAAAGTTGAAATTGTGTAATAAATGCATGAAATAGTTAAAAATTTGAGTAGTTGTAAGAGAATTAATGTTCATCTAGGCTTGTTTAATGAGAAAATGTGACGAAAAATGATTTAAGAGCCTAGGGGAAAAATCGTAATTTTGCCATAGTACAAGGGCAAAATGGTCATTTTTGCCTAAGTAGAGATTATGATGTATTATGATTTATAAAGTGATTAAATGAGTGAATTTCACTATTATAGATCAAGAAGAGCGTGGAATCAACCTTGACCGAGGAAAAGGCAAGGTTACGGAATAGACCGTTGATTAACACATTTTGCACCGATGTACGTTTATGTGTAAACAATGCGTCTTAAATACATATGTTGTTGCTCATTGGTGAATTGTATGATTGAGAATATTTACGATTCTAAATGGATTGAATTTGGTCAATAATGAATTAGATTTGAAAATGTGGAATGTTATCCGTAGTAATTAATGGTGGGTCGTAAAAGCGACACCACCTTAATTATTCTTGTTGGTGGGCTATGTGCGATACCACCTTATTACTTATTCACGATGGGCTGTGTGCGATACCATCATTTGTATGAACATTTGGTGGGCTATGTGCGATACCACCATACTTATTCTTGTTGGTGGGCTATGTGCGATACCACCCTGTTAAAGATTAATGGTGGGCTAAGTACGAAACCACCGAGTGCTTAGTATTACTAAGAATGGATTATTGTGAAATTGTGATGTGTTATTCATGTGATCATGTGGTGATAAGTGCAGGGATGTATGTTAAATAATACGAACATTTGGCTTGTGATATTGTTGGAATGTGGTAAGAGATGAAACGAGTAAGCATGATCTTGGAATGTGGAATGTTCTTATTTATTATGAAATGCTATTTATTGATTGGCACATATTATGATGTTTATTGTTTACATGTAAACTTATTAAGCTTAAAGCTTACTCCCTTTCTTTTCCCTTATCTTATAGTGTCAAAGAGCTGGGTCGGAATACGAAGATAATTGGAAGATCATCCACACTACTATCAGCTCAATCTCGATATATCTAGACTTAGTATATTGAGTATTGCATGTATAGGGGCTAGACTAGGTGAATTGTTTTGTTGTTTTGGCCAAGTATGTATTGGCTCCTTTAAAGATGAACTCTTTTGTATATTTCCATAGTTGATGGCTCATTATTACTAATTTATGAAAAGAAGAAGTTATTCATAGAAGTGCATGTTGCAAATTTGGGTTATCTAGTGATTTGTTGAATTGGACTATGTTGTGTGAGTTAGGATGATAAAAAGAGCTTGGCAAATAGCCTTGTTCTTATCCACACGGGTAGGCACACGAGCGTGTGTCTAGGCCGTGTGTAACACACGGTCAATTGCATGGGCGTGTGCCCAGGCCGTGTGAAGTCTGCACCTTGAAGTTGGAATTTAATTCGATATACGGTCTAAGGACACGGGCGTGTGCCTTGGCCGTGTGACCATAGTGAGATGATGATGTCATAAACAGAATGCCAAGGTTTTGGCACACAGGCTAAGACACGGGCGTGTCGAGGCCGTGTGAGGGACACGGGCTAAAGACACGGGTGTGTGTCCAGCCGTGTGAAATAAGTCAGTGTCGACCACGGGTGGAGAACACGGGTATGTCTTAGGTGTACACGGGCGTGTCCCTTGAGCAGTACGGGCGTGTGACCCCTGTTCAGGCAAAATTTTTCTAAGTGAGTAAAAGTTCCCGGGTTGATTTAGAAACCTTTCGAAAGTATGTTTAAGGCCTCGTAGGCCCATTATAAGGATTTTAGATATGTGAATGGAAAAGTTTCAATTTGGAATGAAATTTGATAACCTAAAGTTGTTTGACCATGTGAGTTAAGTACGGTAACGCCTCGTACCCGGTTACAGCGTAGAATACGGGTAAGGGGTGTTACAGTAGGTGTGTAATATGCCAGGGACGAAGGTCCGAAATAAAAATCTAGCATCAAAGTAGAAGAAGCAAAATATGGTGGAATATATGGTGCTTGTGTGAAAATGACAGGGTACGAATACGCACCAGAATAGACAACACATACTGACTAATGGGTGGTGTGGGTGTCGGTGTTGGCTCTTGCATAAGTGTAGATGACGGACCTGCCTCGTCAGACCTTAGATGCATCGATGGTCGTCGTGGCCTCCTCGTATGCGGTTGCCCCTCCTATCTTCTTCGCTTAGCAAGTATGGCTTTTCAACAAGCCTAAACTAAGGCATGTGCTTCGAGTAGAAAGCTAACTCCTCAGTGACAATCGCTTCGCAATGAGGTAAAAACTCGTACCGATTATTCCACATGTTGATATATTCATCGTGAAATCTAATACAATTATCATCTGGCCTCCCTCGTAAGCCAATAGGATCAATTGTCTGAACCTAAATTACGACATAACCCTATCCAACTCATGCATCTCCACGGTAGCGTACACTACCAATGACACCTTCAAGTGCCAGATGTTGGGATTCACTAGAAATTCTGATGGGATGCATTCCCGAATTGCCGGATCCTCGTATGGCGTCTATACAAACTATATTATAATAATAATTAGTTATATATATATATATATACTATTAAATCATAAATCAAATACGTTAAATCTTAATCTTAAATCAATTAGTTATATATATACTAACCTCCTCTTCAAATCGTTGGTCTTACAGAAGCCGTATATCTTGCAGCTCATTCAGTTCTCTCATGTAACTCGATCCATGATTCCACCTATTGGAATAATTTGTTAACAAAATAATCTAAACTTTAAATTATTTTATCACAGTAAATAGATTATCTAATAAATTTTACCTTGTTACAAGTGGAAACGTGTAAGGGTAGTTTGCTTCAGGACGTAAAAATGGTAGCCGTTTTCGCACCCATGACTACAGTAGTAACATGCAACAACCAGTTTTAAATTTTCATGGTTGCGTCGCCCAACACATCTCTCGGTACAATGTCGCCAACACGACGGACCCCAAACTGAGTTCGCCTGCTTCGCTAAAGTTAACGAGTTTCAGCAACCACCTTAAATGGACGAGATTTTGTGACTTATCCGGCATTAGGATACCTCCGGTTATCATAAGGATGTAAGCACGAGCATTTTTTTCTCTTTTGAATTTCGTCAAATTCTCATCGAGTTCACTAAATTTTTTCTTAATCAATCTATTTCTATCCGGCTTCCAAAAATTGTCACCGGAACCAGCCCCAAAAGTTCCTTGCATACCGCTCTCCAATCGACATTAATAGTCTTAGTCACTACAGGCCTATCCACTGGTAACCCGAGCTGTAATTGCACGTTCTCCAGAATGATAGTACACTCGCTGCATGGAAGATGGAAAGTGTGAGTCTTGGGTCTCCACCTTTTCACCAAAGCATTTACGAGTGCCGGGTCCAACTTACACCCCTACCTACAAGGGCCACGTGCGAAAAATTGACTTCTCTCAAGTAGGGCTCAATTAGGGGTGCTGGAGGAGCAAGTAGATTACGAATGTTGGTTTGCAAAATTCGATCTTTCGCCTAATGAAGGAAAGAAATGTACAAAATATTAAATTTAAAAATAAGAAAAGAATATAAAAATTAGACAACATTAAATTATAATAAGAAATATTCTTACCATTTGCAATTGATTGATGAAAATGTGGTTCTTATCATGACAGATTACAAAACTTGCCATTGATAATTTCAAAAAAAAAATGAATACTTTGTATTAGAAAAAACATTTTAGGAAAATGTTAAGATAATTTAAATAAAAAATAAATAAAATTGAGAGAGCAGAAAAAAAGAAAGAATTTAAGTGGGTTTTGAGAGGAATTTGAGAGAGAATTGATACTATGAGAGAGAGTTGATATTGAATTGGAAAAAAAATGAAATGGGGGGGGGTTTAGAGGATAATTTTTTTTATTGTTGGAGGGGCAACGACTAATTAAATAGCCATTGAAAGTAGGTGACCGTTTGGGAATGCTGACTTGGTGGAAAGAACTTCCTGCAGGAAGCGCTTTTGCTGAAAAATGGTGGAAAGAGCTTCTAGCTGGAAGCACCTTTCGGCGTATCACCTGAAAAAGCTTCCATGTAACAACCCGTTTTTTAGTGGTTTCAAAAATAGTGGTTTCGAAAATAATGGTTTCGGGACCACAAATCCGATGAGTAAGTCTGTATTAATTATTATTTCATTCATACGAGTCGATTATAGTTTTATATTGAATTTTGATTAGATAAAATTTAACTAATTGAATAAATGGTTAAGTATAGGTGGTTGCCCTAAAAGTCAAGTGGTTTCAGAAAATGAGGTATCGGGACCTCGTTTCTGTAAATCAAGATCGTGAATATTTTTATTAATTATTTAAGGAGTAAATATTTTAGTATGTAAAAGTTCAGTTCTAAAATTTTAATGTTTGATTGGTCAATTAAGGAAAAGGACTAAATCGTAAAAACTGTAAAAGTTAATTGATATTAATTATTATTTGTTAAAAGGAGTAATTTAACAATTATTTAAAGATCTATATTGCAATTATTCCATTTTAATCTTATTGGGCGGTTTATGTATGTGATAAATGAATATTTATAATTATAAATTAATTAAATTAAGTTAAAATGAATGAATTAAAAGATGAAAAGCATTAAAAAATGAAGTCATCTTCTTCATTTCTTTTTCTCTACACCGAATAGCCATGGTTGAGAGCTTCTCACTTTCGGCCAAACCATTTTTCTTGCATGGTAATGTTTTCTAAGCCCGTTTTTAGTCATTTTTATATTTTTGAGATTACTGCAACTAGGTCCAACTAATTCGTATCTCTATTTTCAAACTGTTAAAGATTTTGGATTTCTCCATTGATGAATCTTTGTTATTCTTAATGTTAAATAATGAATTTGAAGTATTGGTTGATGATTAGGATTATTTTGTAAAGTGATTTTAGTTTATTTTAAAGTTTAAGGACTAAATTGATAAAATAGAAAATTTAGTATGAAATTCTTGAGAAATTTCAATTATTATATGTTTTATGTATGAGAGAGAATTTGACTATCTTGAATTTGATTTAATTGTGATAAATGTTAAAGTTTTGGGATTAAGAACTAAAATTGAATAAAGTGCAAAACTTTAGGGAAATTGTTAAAAATATCAATTAAGAAATCATACGTATTAAACGGACTTTTATAACGTATTTGGGACTGATAGTTGAAATAAAAATTATTGTATAGATCAAGAATCCGTAGATAATTACAGAAAAGAGAAAATTGCTGAATAGTCCTTGATGTTGTCATCTTTGTTGTTTAGCCCTGGTAAGTTCGTACGGTTTAAATTAGAATAAATTGTAATGTTATATTGGCTTGTAAGTTATGATTTGTTGAGTATTCGTATATATATATATATATATATTTATATAATGCTATAATTATAAAGTTAATTTAAGGTGAGAAATTTAATTGATTTGTAAAATATTATGCGATTACTTGTATCGAGCCCGAATGAACATAGGATAGGATACAATTAGCATGCCAATAGGTTATATTGCACGCTGTACGGGATTGACTTGTGATGAGATGATGAATCCTGATTTATTCTTGTCCACTGAATATACCAGAGTCCAGCATTTGTTGCGGACTATTGTATTATATTTACATTGTTTCTGCAGTGTTACCGAGGGCGGATGTAAAGCCTTTGGGCTTGGAACTTGGTGCCGAGGTGTGTTTTTGGAGGGATGTTAGCCTACGGGCTAGGCACTTAGTGTCAAGGGATGTTCTCGGTTGGTTTGGCTCGTTGGAGTGTTTTGGCGTGTTACAGTGGATAACCGCGTATCCATATCTGTGATATTGTTCATCAGGCAGATTTTAAATGGTTAAATGACTTGCTTATCGAATTGTATAAATGTTTGCTTGATTTTCTATAGTATATCATAAATTGATATTAATTGAATTCATATTATTGAACAGATTATGCAACTTGTATATTTGTATAACTCACCATTGATTGATTTTGGTTGACAGTACTAATGTCTATTAGCACTATTATTAAATGATTTATTATGTTTATTCGATAAGTTTTATCGTTTTAACCTGTGAACTTACTAAGCTTATTAAAGCTTACTCGTGTCATTTTTCTATTTCCTTGTAGATAACATTTTGTGGAATCGGGTGATTGGATCAATGCGTATATCACACTATCTAGATTCTTTTGGTAGATTTTGAAAACGTTTACTTTTGGGATATGTGGCCTGTAATAGGAGTATCTCGTATATGTTTTAAGTAATTATTGCAAGTGATATGTTTTCTACTTGTGCGATGAATATATGCTTTTAGTTAATAATGTGCCCTTGGTTTTGGTATGTGTTTTAAATATGTTACTTGTGAACTTGATTTTGGTTATTTGGTATAAGTCTCAAGGAAATATTTGAAATATGATATATTGGTTGTGAGTGGTTTGAATGGTAATGGTAGATTTGCCATGAGATATTATAAGTATTTGATAACTTTGAATGAAATCTAAATTGGTATGAAATATGAATTTAATTTGAATATTGAATTGTGGTGTCAATAAGGGCACATTGGTTAGGCACTTAGGTTGGATGATTTTGGCATTTTTTGGGCTTGTTTAAGTGTGCTTTGAATAGGTTTAATTGATGTTAAATGAGTTGTTGATGTTCAAGTAAGCATGTTTGGTTAACTTGCATTTGAAGGAAAAATTAGGGGCACACGGCCTGGGACACAGGCTGTCACACGACTGTGTGCTGTATACGGTCTCTTTATATGGCCATGTATTTCAAGTCAGTGTCACATGGTCTAACACACGGCCTGCAACACTACCGTGTGAAGCTATTTTGATTGTTACACGGTTTGGCACATGGTCATGTGAAATTATTTTGAAAGTTACACGGTTGGTCATACGAGCATGTCTCTGTGCTACACGGTCTAGCCTTTGTCACACGGCCTAGCCACACGACTGTGTGACCCCTGTTTTCAAAAAAAAAATTGAATTGTTCTAAAACTTTCGTGCCCTTGTTTATACTTTGGTAACCTTGAATCAAATAGTCTTTGAACTGTGTCTAATTGTATTTAGATTAAATGTTATACTATGTGTAACAGCCCGTTTTTAGTCAAATCGAAAAAGTGGTTTTGGAACCACAAATCCAAAGTCAAAATATTTATTTTATTATTTTAATAAGGTCTACAGCATGATAGAATTTTTGTGTGAAAGTTTCGCAAAGAAATTTTACTGTTTGAATGCTTAAATCGAGAAAAAGGACTAAATCGCGTAAAGCGTAAAACTTGTGTTTTATTAGCTAAAAGTTTCAAATAGCTATAGAACATTAAATTTAAGGTCCTTAAGTGGTAAATATTCCATTAGTTGGTTAGTGGATGTTAATGGTTTGGCATAAATGAAATTTTGTATTAACTTTAAGGTTAAAATGGTAAAATAGTTAATAAAGGTTAATTAAATAAAAACAAATGAAATTTCTGTCCATCTTTTTCTCTTTGAACCGAATTTGGAGAAGAAGAAAGCCAAGGAATTATATTTTTCATTCGGTCACTTTGAATCCTTGATTAAGGTACGGTTTTTGCTCGGCTTTTAATGATTTCTACGTTTTTGTGACCGTTGCTTCGTATTCTAGCTAGCCCGTACCTTCGATTTTGAAATTGTTAAATATTTATCATGTTGCCATTGTTTAATGCTTGAGTGAATTGATGGTTTATGATGGATTTTGAATAGTTGTTGATAGTTAAACTAGTTTTGTAAAGTGATTTTTGATAAAGATGTCAAAAAGGGATTAAATTGTGAAATTGTAAAATTATGTGAGTAAAAGTGTGATTAAACAAAAGATATGGGCTGCTAGGGACTCCATTAAAATTTGGCTAGCAAATTTAAGGGTTTAATTGCATGAATTTGCATTTTTACGAGCTAAGGACTAAATTGTAAAAATGTCAAAATAGTAGGGGCAAAAGTGTAATTTTTCCATAAGGTGATTTTTGGGCTAAATTGAATGGAATGAATATTGAATGAGTTAATTTTGATATTATGTAGATCAAGATAAGCCGAGATCGGAATTAGATCTGGGAAAACGAAAAGTGAATGAATAGCCGATATTTGTTATCTAAGTGATACGAGGTAAGTTCGTATAATTAGAATCGAACTTTTAAATACTTGTAATTACTTGAAATGAATGTATATAATTGAGTAATTGATCTACTTGAAATACAAATGTCTTATTGATATAGTCTGATAGTTACCGAGCCCCGTTTGAACTATAGGAATTCGTAGGATACGAGTGACATGTCACTAGGGTTACTGTTTAGGTTGAGACCTTGCAATTGTTGCGGACTTACCGTAGCTCGTATGAGCTTACTGATATATCAGCTCGTAAGAGCTTATTGTTTCATCTCAATAAAGCTTACTGTCCATCAGCTCAGGAGGAGTTTACTAATCATAGCTCGAAAGAGCGAAAATGATAATGAATTAACGGATTACTGATTTATATGTTATGTATATCACCCGAGTATCCCTCGATATTCTAATAAGTTCAACGGGCATAAATTCTTTTATTGATTATGTGAAAAAGATGTGTTATATGGATGAGTTACTGTTACTGTTATCGAATGAATTACTGTTTATATGATTGAGAATGAAATGTAATAAATGATGTACAAGATATATGTGAATTTGATATGATACAATGTATTGAGTATTAAATTGAGATAATGGATGATTACATGTACTTATATGATTAAATTGAGATAATGGATGATTACATGTACTTATATGACTAACTTGTTGATGAATGCTTGTGTATAGGCATTTGGCAAGTGAATTCGATATACTTTGTTTACTTATTTGATTATGTATAATGCTAAACTTAATTTTGAATTATACGGGCTTACTAAGCTTTAAACCTTACTCTATTTCTTTTCCATGTTTTATAGAGGTTCAGTAGCTCGCTCGATCTGGATAAAGTCGGAGTTACACATCACACTGCCCAGTTGCTGTTTGGTTGTAACAGACTGATTTTGGGCCTAGTTGGAACAGTGGTTTCGGGACCACAAATTTGACATAAGAAAATTTATTTTTATTATATTTTTATGGTCTACGGTTTTAAGAAATGATTTTGTGAATTTTTTTGACGTTTGGGCACTCAATTTAGTCAAAAGGACTAAATTATAAAAAGTGCAAAAGTTGAGTTCTACATGCTAGAGGTGTCCAATTGTTATGAAATTTTAAATTGGAGGTCCTTATATGGTAATTAGACCATTGTTTAAGTTGGTGGACAAAAATGGACATGGTTAGACATGTTTCAAAAGTTTTTCATTAAGGGCATTTTGGTCATTTAGTTATTAAAATGAATTAAAAACAAAATTAAAAGCCAATTTTTGTCCATCTTCAACCCTTTGGCCGAAACTTGCATGGAGAAACCATGGCTAGGGTTTTTCAAGCTTCCAAGCTCTATTATCAAGGAAAACGAGATTCGGACTTAGAACGGGGGAAAAACAAAGAATACGATGAATAAGTCCTTTTCACCGATTGTGCTACCGAGGTAAGTTTGTATGTAAATAATGCATTGTTTTTACTTACGTTTTCATATTTTGATAAATGGTATGAATTGTGGCTGAATATTTGATGTAATTGAAAAAATATCGACAAGTGAGAAATTTCCCAGTTGAACCTTAGAAATAAAAATGGATACGAGTGACATGTTCACTAGAAACCTATGTAAAATCTAAGTACAATAAGTGATCCGAGTGCTGGTCCATACGTTCTACCGGTACGAAGTTATCCTAAGCATGTGTTATGGATACTCGACGCCTTGTGTGTAAGCTGTGACCGTGTAGTTTCGTTATGACCGATGTACTTGTGTGAGCGGACCCGAGATTGTGACTATGTGAAACGGGTGCTGGTCTTATAAGTTCTACCAGTGGCTGGGTAATCCGTCATATGTTGCGGATAGTTGACAGCTTGTTTGAGCAGCACTGAGTAGTTATGTATGACCGACAACTTGTGTGAGCAGACCCGCGAATGTGAATAGCTCGAGAGCGAGCCTATGTGAAAAGTGTGATATGAAGTATCTTTAGCTACAAGTGTGGCACTTATGTGCAAATTTCCGTTTATCCGTTATTATTCCGATGCGTTCAACGGGAAATGACTAAGTATAAACGAATATGACTAAGTGATGAATAAGTGCAGGTATGTGTGTGTCAATTTATGAGCAATGTGCTCGATAGGTGATCGAACTTTGGTAAGTTTGATATGGGGTAAGTGTTACTATGAAAGTTAATACAAAGAAATTATGAAATAGTAAAATTTGCAATAAAATAGTTTTGGGACAGCAGCAGTTATGTGTCTTTTAAAAATCACCAAAAATGGTGGAAATTTAATTAGAAGTTGAATAAGATATTAAATTAAAGCTTATTGAGTCTATTTTCGCATAAAAGAAACAGTGTAAGTGAAAGAAATTCATATTCTGAGATATTTGAATTTTTGTGAGACAAGGTCAGAATGATTTCGGAATCCCCTATTCTGAATTTGTAAAATCACTAAAAATTGTATAAAAATAATTATGGTTTATAATTTATATGATTAATTTTCTTAATGAGTATACCTTCAATATAAACAAACTAAAATATTATCTGAATCCCGTACGAAGAGATAATTAATTTTTAGTGAAGAAGGGTCAAAACTGTCATACACCAGAACAGGGGAGACTGTAAAGAATAAACTGTGCTTATTGGCTAAACCAAAAATTCTTAAATTTTATGGTAAGATGATATGTGAGTATAGTTTCACGGAAAATTAACGGATCTTAATCTGGAGTTTTGTAGCTCGAGATATAAATAATTTAGTGATTGTGACTCGAGTAGACAGCTTGAGATGAACATTAATAAATAGTGGAACTATGTGCAATTATGATTGCATTATCTTGAGAACATATTGTGAAGATTTATAAAAGCCTGTTAATAAATCACTTATTATTTACATACCTACTTACTAAGCTATAATGCTTACCCCCTTCCTTTCCTTTTTCCTATAGTGTCACAGATGCTAGCTCGAGTTGGAGGTCGTGGGAGATTCTATCACACTAACAAGTTATTGATTGGTATTGTATCAACGATCTTCAAGTATTTTTAAGTCTATGGCAAGTATAGGGACTTGATTATGTGTATATGTTATTATGAGTTGTCCTAGAATGTTGGCCTATGCTATTTGATGGCTATTGTTGTATAAGGCCATTTAATGTGGCCAACATTTGTTATGTTATAAGTCTATGATGATGCATTCCAAGGATGTGTATGCTTGCATGTGAATGGTTAAGTGTGTGTGTGATTATGCATGATGAATGTGGTTTGTAAATGATATGTGGATGTTTGAATGCTTAATAATACCATGTTGTGTGATGATAAATTTGTATAAATGTATAAGTGTTTTGGGGTGGCAATGGGCTTGGTAAATAGCCTTACTTGTGGCCACACGGGCATGTGCCCAGGGTGTGTGAAGTCTGCACTTGATTTTTGAAAATTCAGAACACCACACGGCCTAACACACGGGCGTGTATCTCGGCTGTGTGAAGGACATGGCCTTGGACACGGGCGTGTGCCCCTATTTTTTAAGAAATTTTCTAATGTTTTCCAAAGTTCTCAGTTTAGTCCCGGATCACTTCCAAAGTATGTATTGGGCCTCGTAGGCCTTATTTAGGGACTCAAAGATAAAAATTTAAAAAGTTTTAATTTGGATGAAATTTTATGACTCGGTTTAATACGTTTACAAGTGTATGTGTTCCGGTAATGCCTCGTACCCTATTCTGGCGTCAAATACGGGTAAGGGGTGTTACATTTAGTGGTATTGGAGCTATGGTTTAGTCGATTCTCAGACTAACATAGCATATGCGAGTCTAGCTATACATGCCATAAGTGAACCGTGATAGTCCGATATCTCCCGACTCCGATGAGATTTGTTTTGGTTAAAGCAGGGATGCTTTCCAACCGAGCTACCATCGATAATGCTGAAAGGGGTTAAGTAAGTTCGTGTAACTTAGTGAATATATTTATTTGCCTGAATCGATTCTCTATGATTTTCGATGATATGTATGTGTTAATGGATACAAGGGATTAACCATAAGTTGAGGAATATGGATAAAATGTTATCATTCCGATTGATCATTGCATTTCGATAAATCAGAGTGACTTTTTGCAGTGAATAACGTGAAAAATTTATTTTGAGATGAGCTTATTATGATTGGTTGATATTTATATGTGATAATGCTGAGTGTGTTACTAAGATATTTGAAAATGTGTTCATGATTAGCAGAAACCTAGAGATGTGTAATCAAAGTACATGATATTGTGTTGGTATTAAATGCTATATTGTATGTATGTGTGTATGAGAGTCAAAACTTTAAAGGCTTTGCAATCTTCACCCCCTTACCGGTATAGTGTCATATGACAAAGTTCACGAGATTTATACTGAATAAGCTCACAAGTGGGGAAACTAAAGAGTTCAGTGGTGGAATAATTAATGATGTGATTAGAGATGGGAATGATTTAGCGAGTAAAGACGGTTATGAGAGAGATATCAGATTATTCTAAAGATTATTTGAAATGCACAAAGCCATAGCTAGAGAAGGATTTAATTTCGGTTAAATCGACTCATTCAGGTATGATTTTTAAAGATTGTATTTACCGGGAATTCTTCTAAGTTGATTTTGTTAATTAATGAAATATTATGAGATTAGTGATGACAGAATAAGTCAGAAGAATAATGTTTGAAATGTAAATATGTTTGAGTATGACAGTTACAATTGAGCAATTTACGACTATCTCTTTTGGGTAATCTATGTGTTTATATATTCTCAGAGGCATTTGTAATATCTCGTTTTCTGATGAAAGTATCGTTGGTCTGATTGATCTACGATCGGCATTCCACTATCTTCTATTGGTATTCTATTCCGTTACGTCAGAGATAAAAAGTTGATAGTGAATTCATATGAAACTGTTTCTTCCGCTTTCTTCCGTCATTTGTCTTGTTTACATTTATATGGAAAATGTATTATCTCTGTTAAAATTGACTTCGGAATGTATGAACAATGTTTTTTTTTCTTCTGGTTTTCTCTGAGGAATCATCAAATCTTTATTATTTCTTATGAGTTATGTTCTCGGATTTCTGGTGTGGTATCATATCTTGGATTTCTTTATCTCGATTTTTCCTATTATTCTTATTTCGTGAACTATCAACTATGTTTTATCTTTAAAGTGTGTTCTCCGGCTTGTGATAATTATGTCTATTATGATTATATTTCTGGTTCGATTCTAGGAACGTGGTGATTCTAGTATCTGGATTTCTCTAATTTTCATGTAAGGAATTAACATTGGCAAAGGTATAAATGGTGAAAGCTCAAGCCCAAATTGTATGATGGCTCTCTTTTCACATGTAAGTTTGATTAGAGTCAATACGTTCAGTCAGGATATTTGTTTTCTTGAGCTAATACAGTTGTAAGGATCTTTGACTAGCTTGCTTGGGAAATTTCGAAAGATTGTGAGTAATAATCGATTTACCTTTGGAAAAACAAGTACGGTTACGGATGCTTGATTGGAAAATCTTGATTATTTTGTGAATATTTGTAACACCCCTAGCACGAAACCGTCGCCGGTCTAGGGTTAGGAAGCATTACCGATCAATCCGGAACATTTACTAACATCTTACAACACAAAGTATATCATCATTCAAACATAACAAATTATACACATATAGTCCCTTAATGAGGTCTACAAGACCTTAAACCCATGTTAGAAATGGGTCGAGACTAAACCAAACACATAAAAAATTTTCTGAAAATCAAATATTTTTCAAAGCTACAGAGGCCACACGCCCGTGTGGGTAGACCGCGTGCCTCACACGGCCTCGGACATGCCAATGTGTCCAAGCCGTGGCAAAACAGGTCATACATACTAACTTGTCCACACGGCCAGCCACACGCTCGTGTGTCCAGCCCGTGGTCGAGCCTGACTTGTTTCAATTTGCAAACTCGAATGACACGGTCGAGCCACACACCCGTGTGCTCAACCGTGTGGGCAATTATAGGCCATTTGCAAGGCCAAATTTGCCACCCACACTTGGGTCATACCTACATGCAATAATCAATACCATTTCATATCCTAATTGGCATTCAAACATACCAAAACATACTTAAATTGAATCTCTTAATAGCATCAATCATCATCCTCTACAATTCTATCTAACATACCAATCCAAATTATCAACTACATATCAAAACATGTAATTCATGCACCATTTAATCTCAACCAAATCATAGCATAAACATTTTATCTCCATATTACCAAAACATATTATAAGATCATTCACTTAGGACACACATACACATCTTGATAATCCTTCATTCAAACCCAAAGCATATACCAAATTCATTAACTTATCTAGCCATATCACATGGTAAGATCCAAACATCTCAAAATATACCATATCTACTAGCCTATACATGCCATATTCAAATATATACATCTCCCAAAAGTACCAAATAGATAGCCGATAGTGTGATTGAGTCGCTGACGATCCCCGGATCTGAGCTAACTTTAAATACACTGTAAAATAGAGAAACACTTCACACAGTAAGCTCATATAATACAATTAACTCATTGAATCAAATCAATATACAGATTAAACCATCACATAGATAATTTAACAAAGATACACATGCTCAATTATATCCAATACTCACATAACCATCCATTCATCTACTTTCAAATTTACCAACCACTTAGGTTTCATACATACCTTTGCCAACACCTAGTTTACAACAAATTTTGCTACTCAATGCTCGATACCACATTTTGATCAATCTTCATTATCTCTTCGATTCAATCGCACACTTAGTGCCCAATTCATAGCCGAAGCTTAAATAACATCGCACACTTAGTGCCTCTATATCAAACCAAACTTGATTCGTATCGCACACACACAGCCAATCAAGATAGTCAATACTTTCTCTATTTCGCGCACACACAAAGCCATTCATTATCAGATAAATTCTATTTCGCACACTTAGTGCCACATTTCTCAAATTCACAATTAACATTAATAATTCATCAATCACATATTCATTCATTTCATAGTACATGATTATAAATTATACGTTTTGCATTATACACAAACTTACCTCGGACGTCGAAGTAACAAAACGGGTCGATTAATCGAGCACTTTATCTTTGCCTCGATCTCGATCCAAATCCCTCTTTTCTTGATCTATACATATTCAAATTTAGTTCACTCAATCACCATTTCATTCAATTTAGTCCAAACACACATATTTAGGGCATTTTACAAAATAGCCCTCACATTTTCACATTTCGACACTTTAGTCCCTATTTCATAAAATCATCAAATTCACATAATTTCATCTCACACATGCCTAGCTGAATTTTCCTTGTGTTCATAAAAGCCCACATATTTCATTTATTTCACATTTTAGTCCTTCAATTTCTTATTCTCACAATTTAACTCAAATTACTCAATTTCACCAAAAATTCAAAGACAAAATATGTTAATGTTTCACATATCTTCCATATTTCATCATCAACTATCACAAAGCTCAAGCATTCACCAATGGCATATCTCAAAATCACCATCAAATTCTAAAATTAAAGCATGGGCTAGCTAGAGCACAAAGCAACGATCACAAAAACGTAGAAATCACTAAAAACCGAGCTCAAAACATACCTTAATTGAGCTATGAGTGTGCCGAAACATAAAATGCTTCAATGGCTATTCCTTTCTTCAATACTCGATGGAAATATGCTTGAAAAAGATGAGCATTTGGCTTTGTTTTACTTATTATTAACTTAATTTACATTTTACCATTTTACCGTTTAATGTATAACATTATAATTCCACTAACCTTAGGCATTTTTTGTCCATCCATTTAGCACATGGAATAATAACATAAGGACTCACATTTTAATAATCCATGACAAATTAGCACTTTAACAATCAACACACAGCTTTTGCATTTTATGCGATTAAGTCCTTTTTGCAAATTAAGCACACAATCGATAAAATTTTCACACAGAAATTTCACACATACTTAATCACATATTATAAACACAAAAAATAATATTAAAATATTTTTTGACCTCGAATTTGTGGTCTAGAAACCACTGTTCTGACTAGGGTCTAAATTGGGCTGTTACAATATTGGTCATGTGATTGAACTTATTTGGTGACGATCCGATTCAGTTAAATTAAAAACTAAAGCGGTGTTTTCTCTGCGAGTTTGAGAAGCTTATAAATGTGTTAATGAATGGTAATCTGAATGAGTTCAGAGTGAATCGAATTCGATTTTAAATTTCAGGAGGGTCCTGATTTCTGTCATTATTATCATTATTCTAAAATAGAAATTGCTTATAGAAGAATCCAGTGATTATGCAGAAAATTTTGTCTGTTCAATCAAAGAGTAACAAAATGTACAGTTGTTTAAAGTAAATGTTCTGGTGTACGGGTATGGAAACTGATATTTTTGATTCTGTGTTTAGATGTTGATTTGTGAATAGGTTAAAGTCGAATAACAAGAGCATTCAGGACTATTATAGTCAGTGATAATATTGGTGTGTTGTGAGATAGAGTTACTATAGATTTCATATCGATATTATCTTTATCGCTAAAAAGGAAAATGTTATTCGGATTGTGGTAAATCGTTTCCTAAAAGTCCGCATCATCATTTCGGCATGTACGGATTCCTAATTTTGACAGATCGGTTGAGTATATGTGTTTCTAAGAAAGTAATCCAGACCTTTGTTAATATGCTCCGACACTGTATGTTAAAGTTCAAATATGATTAGAAAGAGATTTATGAAGTTGATTTGATTCGTGATTTTGAGAAAAGTGAAAGTAATTTGTGAAAGTTGAAAATAGCTTCAGACCGACATGACAGATATGCAGATTAGAAAGTTTAGGATTTTAGATATCAGATCCAAAGACAGAGTGTTTCTGGAATATACTACCTTGAAGGAGAATCTTCGATGAGTTAGAAGAAACTATGAGTAAGATGCTCTAATCTCTTGATGTGTCTCTAACTAACTACGATCACAATAAAGGCAAGCACACCTATCGAACAATAGTATAATTATGGTAAGACCAGAAATATCGTATCCACAAGGACCAAGAGTACTAGTAATTACTATCTTTCTATTATCTAGCCTAAGAATTGGAGTGATTTCTTTTAAACTAAAAATTAAAAGCACGACAAAGAATGAATTGGGAAAATACTTTTTAGAAAACTTTATGAGATAGAAAATACCCAAAGAAGAATCCACCTATACTTCACTTATTACTTTTGATTCATACGATTTATTCACTTGACTTAATCCGTAGAAATCCCTGAATTATGTTAATATCTCTTTCAAGACTAAAAACAACTGACTCTAGGTTTGTAACATCCTGAATTAGGGCCTTTTCATTTTATGTGTTTGTGTGTGAAGGCTATGTTTGTCATGTTAGTTTAGGGTGTTTTAGGGTCCAAGAGTGATCTAGGGGTAAGCCGGAGCCTTAGAGAAAATTTTGCTTTTTTGGGGCACTTTCAGGGGAGAGCTAGCTGGGATAGGATTTAAGGGATATTGTTTATACTTGGATGACACAAGGGAAGGAGTGGCAGAGTGGCAAGGAGGCACCACTTAAGATGTTGGTAAGTGACGCCACAGGGAGTAGGAGAGGGAGCAGGTTCAAGTCACAAGGAGCTCATTTTGGAATTCTTTTTGGCGTCAGGGAGTGCAGAGGCAGAGTTCGGCTGGGACACTTCAGGAAAGGGGAGTGGACTGAGTCAAATAATTTGATTGAATGGCAGAGAGGAAAAAATGGAGTTTGAAGTGTTCAAAACATCTCAAATGGGTGATCAGGAGAAATTTAAGGAGAAAAACAAGGGATTGAGTAAGGGGTGGTAGTGTTGGCCGAATTTCAAACTCTTAGTAGGGGGAAGGATCAGTTTTTGTGTGGCTAGAGTGTGCCGAATTTCTGTCTAGCCAAGTAGGAGTTTTTTTCTCATTTTTGGCATTTGCATTTTTGGCATTTGAAGTTCCTACTTTCTCTTCATCTCTTTTCTGCTAGAACCGAACCCTCCTTTCATTCTGTTTCTTTTCTCTTCTCTCAATTTCTTCTTAGCGGCCGAAACCCCCCTAACTCTCTTCTCATCCCAATTTCTTGCAAGAGCCAAACACCCCTTGCCCCATACTTTCTTTTTCCAAAGCCGAATCTCCTAGCCATTCTCTCTTTCATTTTTTCTCAATCTCCCTAAAAGTCGAAACCTGTTTTTCATCCTTTTCCTTCTTTATTTGTTATTCTTAAAATCAAAACCTCAAACTTCCATTCCCTATTCCATTTTTCCCTAAAAGCCGAAACCCCTAAGCCTCCATTTGAAGATCTTCATTTCTATTTTCAGGTTTTTTATCTGATTCTCTTTTACTCTAGCCTTTGCTGAATCTTCTCTAGGGTGGTGTGGTGTCGATTCTTCCTAGGTGTTGAACGAATCTGTGGGCTAAGGTGGAAGTGGTGTCGCTTTCTTCTTGGAGACTTTCGGGATTCATTTGACTTGTGAATCAAGCTTAAAGCCTCAGCTTTTATCGATCTAGGTAAGAAGATCTATTCAGTTAAGCGTGTAAATCTATTCATATCTTACTCTATGTGTTAACTCGGTCTTCTGACCAAAGATCTGTTCCATGGACTCAAATGCCAGCGATTCTAGGAAGGGGGTTGGACCTGTGAACCCAGCCCCTAAGTTTAAGAAACGAGAAGTGTCAGCAGTTCGAGATTGGCCACCGGGTTGTGGGCCGACTTCTGAGCAGAGTAGTAGGCAGATAGCGGTAGTGCTTGTCAACGATAGTGTCGATGTAGAAAGTATTGTGTTACGCATTATCAGGTGGGTAACTCTCACACACTTCATGTGTTATTTTATTAGTTGCTAGTATGTCTGAAAGCCGAAGTGATGTTTTGGTCACTAAAATAACCTTGTGGGTAAAAGCGAGGATTCCGGGTAAGTCTATTATGTTCTGCTATCAATAAATGCATACGTTAAAAACCTGAATGTGCCATGTCAACTAATCGTTAAGCATGATCATATCATATTAATTGTTGTACGTTTGGGATATGAGATGAAGAGGAAGGAAACATGATCTTTCGTTCGTCACCAAAGAGTTAGGTACCACAAGTGGGTTGACCCCACATATTATCATTTTGTGACTAAGTCTCAGTGGTTTGGAACCACTAGTGGTTAGGTACCGCAAATATTTCTGTGACTCGTCCCAGTGGTTTGGTACCACAGTGGGTTGGCCCCACGTATTGATATTAGGGATTGTCACCAGTGGTTAGGTACCACATGTGGGTTTGCCCCATATACTATTATTGTGACTTTTTTCACCAGTGGTTAGGTACCACTAGTGGCTAGGTGCCACAAATGTTGGGTAGACACAGGAGATGCGGATGGATATCTGGGTTGGTTGGGTTGCATGACATACATATTTTGCATATGAATCTGTGGAAGAGTCTAAGTTCGATTGGACGGGGATTTACCCACTGAGTCTCGTCGACTCACCCCTTCTATTATTTTTGCAGGTAATCCTTAGATCGCGGATATGGAGCCGAGGTGGACTCGAGGTGGCCATGCATGATATTTCAGTTTTTACTTTAAATAGCTATTTCAAATTTATTTTACTTTAAGTTAGATTTTGGTAATGTAATAAGGCCATCTAAACTTTAACTTGGGTTTATTTATTTTGGTTAATTTTCTTTTCTTTTATTTTGATCACTAAGGCATGTCTAATAAACTACTTCAAATGGACAATTTCCAAGGCTTAAAGAAATTCGGGATTTTCAAGATTTTACAATTGGGTAATAACATTCGGGTGTATAATAACAAGGCAACTCAACTTTTCAAACTAAGTCTTAAAATGGTTTCAACTGATCACTCAATATCAAAGATTTTTCCCAACTCCAGACGCTAACTCAGTTTTCATAAATGTTTTCTTCCCTGTGACATACCGGATTCGGTCGTAGCATTTGACCGGGTTTGGGGTGTTACAATTATGGTATCAGAGCCAAGTTCAAATGCTCGGCTATGGGTATAAGGCCCAAATTATTTTCAATAGAGGGTTTGCAAAATGGTTTCGATGAAATACATGATTTTGGGAAGCATGGCACCTGAGTCTCCGGCACCGATCCGCGACGGTAAGTTTTATAATTATTGATTGTATGATTTAATCGTTTGTGACGTGGTTGCTAGTATTAGGAAATATAATTTAGAGACTGAAGCCTGTAGGACTTTGTGCATTCGCAAAAATAACTACTCTGATAATATACTCATAAGACTGTTCAGTGATAAACAGTGGAAGAAAGCTAACTCATAAAACTCTCAAATCAGATCAAAATCGTGAACGTTAGTCATGAGCACTCGAGGACGTGGATGTAATGTACGTGGTCGTGGTAGGGGTAGGATTACTATATCGGAACCAGTAGGGTCTGGCCATGGGTCAGAGAATGAGGTGCCACCACCGCCAGCCGTGGGTGCAGAGTTTCAAGTTCAAACGGGTGGAGATGACGCGGTGTCTCAAGCGATGCTACGGGTCCTGGAGAGAGTTGCTGGAGTAGGCATGGATGCGGGGCCTCAGAAATCTGTGTCTGAACGACTCCGAGCTAATGGAGCGGAGGTATTTAGGGGCGTTTCTGGTGTAGTCCCTAACGTAGCTGAATACTGGTTAGAGGCGACTAAGCGCATAATGGATGATCTTGACTTCGCGGCTGAGGAGAAGTTGAAAGGGATCGTGTCTCTTCTTCGGGACGAATCCTATCAGTGGTGGCTCACGGTCAGGGATGGTGCGATGGCAGAGGATATCACCTGGGATTTCTTCAAAGCGGCATATCAAAGGAAGTACGTCAGGTCCAGTTATGTGGATGCGCAGCGTAAGGCATTTTTGAATTTGGTTCAGGGGAGTAAGTCGGTGTCCAAGTATGAGGCAAAATTCTTGTGGTTAAGCCGTTATGCCCGGGGTATTGTGGCTACGGACCATGAGCGCTGTGTTAGGTTTGAGGACGGACTGAGAGATGAGCTGCGGGTGTTGATTGCTCTACAGCGAGAGAGAGAATTAGCCATTCTTGTGGAAAAGGCCAAGATAGCTGAGGAGGTGAAGCAGTTTGAGAAACATAATCAGGACAGAAATAGGAATAAAAGGAGTTTTGGGCCATCAGGGTCTGCTGGGGGTTTTCAGAAAAAGGGCTAGGTTTGGCGGGCTGAGTCAGGCAGCGAAGCTTGCTTCTACTCAGTGGCCACCACAGTGTGCTCGATGCGGGAAGTTTCATTCGGAAGAGTGTTGGACAGGTATTAGAGGGTGCTTCGAGTGTGGGTCGATGGATCCTCGGATTAGGGATTGTCCGCGGAGGCCAGTTAGGACACAGTCTGAGGGCCAAGGACGTGCACAATACAGAAGAGATGGTCAGCAACCGCAGAGGGGTCGTGGTCCAGCCAGTGGGGGTAGTGGTTTCAGTCGAGGCCGTGGAGCACCGGACAGAGGTGCTGGGAATATGGATGCAAGACAGCCTGGGTTGGTCTATGCGGCTAGGCGTCGAGAGGAGGGCGACGCACCGGACGTCATAACCGGTACGTTCTTAATTTATGGGTTGCCTTATACTGCCTTGATTAATATTGGTTCGACGCACTCTTATGTTGCTAGTACTATAGCGGGAACTCTGAACTTAGCCTATGAGACTTCTTCTAGGGAGATGACTATAGTTAGCCCTCTAGGACACTCTGTAGTAGTGAACAAAGTGTATAAGGATGTACCCCTAGAACTTCAAGGGGTAGTGTTTCCGGCTGATCTGATGGAACTGCCATTTGGGGAGTTCGATTTGATCTTAGGTATGGACTGGTTAGTAAAATATCAAGCAAGTTTGGACTGTGCAGCCAAGCGCATGGTGTTGAGAACGGTCGAGGGTGAAGAGGTGGTGGTTATAGGTGAGAGAAGGAACTACCTATCTAATGTGGTATCCGCTTTTAAGACTGAGAAAATGGTGAGGAAAGGATGTAAGGCGTTTGTGGCTTATGTTTGTGCTTTGGAGGTTAAGGAATCAACTGTGGGGGATGTCCGAACAGTAAAAGAATTTTCTGATGTTTTTCCAGAAGCGCTTCCGGGATTGCCTCCAGATCGCGAGGTTGAGTTTGGTATTGACCTTCTACCCGGAACAACGCCAGTGTCTATTGCCCCATATAGAATGGCGCCGAAGGAGTTAGTGGAGCTGAAAGCGTAGATTCAGGAGTTCTTAGACCGGCGTTTTATCCGGCCGAGTGTATCGCCTTGGGGAGCACCCGCGCTTTTTGTTAAGAAGAAGGACGGATCGATACGAATGTTTATTGATTATCGTCAGTTGAATAAGTTGACGGTCAAGAATAAGTATCTGTTGCCGAGGATAGACGACCTGTTCGACCAACTTAAGGGAGCATCAGTCTTTTCCAAGATAGATCTGAGGTCGGGGTATCACCAGCTTAAGGTCAAGGAGGTGGATATTCATAAGACGGTGTTTTGTACCCGTTATGGTCACTACGAATTCTTGGTGATGACATTTGGATTGACTAATGCACCAGTAGCGTTTATGGATATGATGAATCGGGTTTTTCAACCGTATTTGGATCGGTTCGTCGTAGTGTTTATAGACGATATTCTGGTGTACTCGAAGTCCGAGGAGGAGCATGATGCACATCTTTGTGTTGTTTTACAAATTCTGAGGGAGAAGCAGTTATTCACAAAGTTTAGTAAGTGCGAGTTCTGGCTAAGGGAAGTTACCTTTTTGGGTCATGTGGTGTCAGCTGAGGGGATTAGGGTGGACCCTCGGAAGATTGAAGCTGTGTTGGATTTGAAACCACCTAAGTCTGTGGCGGAGATTCAGAGTTTTCTGGGTTTAGCGGGGTATTACAGAAGGTTTGTGGAAGGGTTTTCTTTGATTGCACCACCGTTAACCAAGTTGTTAAGGAAAGGGGTTCCGTTTGTGTGGTCTGACAAACAACAAGAAAGTTTTGAGAAGTTAAAGAGGATTTTGACAGAAGCTCCAGTATTGATTCAGCCTGAAGCAGGGAAAGAGTTTACGGTTTATTGTGATGCGTTGCATACTGGGTTAAGATGTGTGCTGATGCAAGAGGGGAAAGTAGTAGCGTATGCTTCTCGCCAGTTGAGGCCTCACGAAGTGAATTATCCGACGCATGATCTGGAGTTGGCTGTAGTGGTTTTCGCCCTGAAAATTTGGAGACATTACTTGTATGGGGAGAAGTCTATTGTTTACATGGATCAGAAGAGTTTGAAATACCTCCTTACTCAGAAGGAGTTGAATTTAAGGCAGCGGAGGTGGATCGAGCTGTTGAAGGATTATGATTGCTCGATTGAGTATCACCCAGGTAAGGCTAACGTGGTGGCAGACGCGTTGAGCCGTAAGGTAGTATCAGACTTAAGAGCAATGTTTGCCCACCTTAGTTTGTACGATGACGGAAGTTTGATAGCGAAACTGCAAGTGAAGCCGACATGGGTAAATCAGGTTAAGGAGAAATAGCTAGTAGATGATGTCTTGAGCGCTCGATTTTTGCAAGTGCAGAATGGTGGATTAGAGGGGTATAGCTTGAACAAGGATGGAGTTTTATGTTTCCATGGGAAGGTTTGCATGCCAAAAGATGTGGAGTTGAGGAAGAAGATTCTTCAGGAAGCACATAGCAGTCCATACGCTATGCACCCTGGAGGTAGTAAGATGTACCAGGATTTGCGGGAGCAGTTTTGGTGGCCGAGTCTAAAGCGAGAAGTAACTGAATTTGTGGGTAAGTGTTTAACATGTCAGCAGGTAAAGGCAAAACATCAATTGCCTTCGGGATTATTGCAACCGGTCAAGATTCCGCAGTGGAAATGGGAAAGGATCACGATGGATTTTGTCAGTGGGCTACCCCTCACGCCTACTAAGAAGGATTCGGTTTGGGTGATTGTTGACCGTTTGACAAAGTCTGCTCATTTCATACCTGTGCGTGTGGATTACTCTCTTCAGAAGCTTGCTAGATTATATTTAGCGGAGATTGTAAGGTTGCATGGGGTGCCTGTGTCGATCATTTCGGACAGAGACCCTAGATTTACGTCAAGATTTTGGAAGGCGTTGCATCAAACTTTGGGTACAAAGTCGATTTCAAGATCTGTTTCATCCACAAATCGATGGGCGATCGGAGAGGGTAATTCAGATTCTGGAGGATATGTTGAGGGGCTGTGTCTTAGACTTCAGAGGTAGTTGGGAAGAATTCCTACCGTTGGCAAAATTCGCGTATAACAATAGCTACCAGTCGAGTATTCAGATGGCGCCGTATGAAGTGTTATATGGGCGGAAGTGTCGTACCCCTACGTGTTGGACAGAGCTGGGTGAGCGTCAATTGTTTGGTCTAGAGTTGGTTGCTGAAACGGAAGATAAGGTTAAGCTAATTCGAACTCAATTGAAGGAAGCTTCAGACAGACAAAAGTCCTATGCTGATCTTAAGCGGAAAGATATAGAATTTGCAGTGGGTGACAAGGTTTTCTTAAAGGTTTCGCCGTGGAAGAAGGTGCTGAAATTTGGTCGGAAGGGCAAGTTAAGCCCCAGGTTTATCGGGCCTTATCTCGGGTGTTGAAGCGCAGGGACCGTGTAGCCTATCACCGAGTTACGCTCGAGTTGAGTCGATCCATGACGTATTTCACGCTCTCTATGCTTAGACGCAATCGTTCGGATCCGTCTCATGTTGTGCCAGTAGAAGAAATTGAAGTAAGCTCGGACTTATCTTTTGAGGAGGAACCAGTGCAGATCTTGGATCGGGAAGTCAAAGTATTGCGTAAGAAATCAGTTCCTTTGGTGAAGGTGTTGTGGCGGAACCATGGATCAGAAGAAGCCACGTGGGAGCCAGAGGATGTTATGCGGCAAAGAATACCTCAACTCTTTTGACCGGTAATTTGAAGCCGAAATTATTTTAAGGGGGGTAGAACTGTAACATCCTGAATTAGGGCCTTTGCATTTTATGTGTTTGTGTGTGAAGGCTATGTTTGTCATGTTAGTTTAGGGTGCTTTAGGGTCCAGGAGTTATCTAGGGGTAAGCCGGAGCCTTAGAGAAAATTTTACTTTTTGGGGCACTTTCAGGGGAGAGCTAGCTGGGATAGGATTTAAGGGATATTGTTTGTACTTGGATGAAACAAGGGAAGGAGTGGCAGAGTGGCAAGGAGGCGCCACTTAAGATGCTGGTAAGTGACGCCACAGGAAGTAGGAGAGGGAGCAGGTTCAAGTCACAAGGAGCTCATTTTGGAATTCCTTTTGGCGTCAGGGAGTGCAGAGGCAGAGTTCGGCTGGGATACTTCAGGAAAGGGAAGTGGACTGAGTCAAATAATTTGATTGAATGGCAGAGAGGAAAAAGTGGAGTTTGAAGTGTTCAAAACATCTCAAATGGGTGATCAGGAGAAATTTAAGGAGAAAAACAAGGGATTGAGTAAGGGGTGGTAGTGTTGGCCAAATTTCAAACTCTTAGTAGGGGGAAGGATCGGTTTTTGTGTGGCTAGAGTGTGCCGAATTTCTTTCTAGCCAAGTAGGAGTTCTTTTCTCATTTTCGGCATTTTCATTTTTTGCATTTGAAGTTCCTACTTTCTCTTCATCTCTTTTCTGCTAGAACCGAACCCTCCTTTCATTCTGTTTCTTTTCTCTTCCCTCAATTTCTTCTTAGGGGCCGAAACCCCCATAACTCTCTTCTCATCTCCAATTTCTTGCAAGAGTCGAACACCCCTTGCCCCATACTTTCTTTTTCCAAAGCCGAATCTCCTAGCCATTCTCTCTTGCGTTTTCTCTCAATCTCCCTAAAAGCCGAAACCTATTTTTCATCTTTTTCCTTCTCTATTTGTTATTCTCAAAACTGAAACCTTAAACTTCCATTCTCTATTCCATTTTTCCCTAAAAGCGAAAACCCCTAAGCCTCCATTTGATGATCTTCATTCCTATTTTCGGGTTTTTTATCTGATTCTCTTTTACTCTAGCCTTTGCCGAATCTTTTCTAGGGTGGTCTGGTGTCGATTCTTCCAAGGTGTTGAACAAATCTGTGGGTTAAGGTGGAAGTGGTGTCGCTTTCTTCTTGGAGACTTTCGGGATTTGTTTGACTTGTGAATCAAGCCTAAAGCCTCGGCTTTTATCGATCTAGGTAAGAAGATCTATTCGAGTTAAGCGTGTAAATCTATTCATATCTTACTCAACGCGTGTTAACTCGGTCTTTCGACCAAAGATCTGCTCCATGGACTCAAATGCCGATTCTAGGAAGGGGTTGGACCTGTGAACCCACCCCTAAGTTTAAGAAGCGCAGCGATGTCGTGATTCGAGATTGGCCACCGGGTTGTGGGCGAGCTTCTGAGCAGGGTAGTAGGAAGATAGCGGTAGTGCCTGTCAATGATAGTGTCGACGTAGAAAGTATTGTGTTACGCGTTATCAGGTGGGTAACTCTCACACACTTTATGTGTTATTTTATTAGTTGCTAGTATGTCTGAAAGCCGAAGTGACGTTTTGGTCACTAAAATACCCTTGTGGGTAAAAGCGAGGATTCTGGGTAAGTCTATTTTGTTCTGCTATCAATAAATGCATACGTTATAAACCTGAATGTGCCATGTCAACTAATCGTTAAGCATGATCATATCATATTAATTGTTGTACATGAGTTTGGGATATGAGATGAAGAGGAAGGAAACATGATTTTTCAGATCACACCAAGTGGTTAGGTACCACAAGTGGGTTGACCCCACATATTATCATTTTGTGACTAAGTCTCAGTGGTTTGGAACCACCAGTGGTTAGGTACCACGTGTATTTCTGTGACTCGTCCCAGTGGTTTGGTACCAAAGTGGGTTGGCCCCACGTATTGATTTTAGGGATTGTCACCAGTGGTTAGGTACCACAAGTGGGTTGGCCCCACATACTATTATTGTGACTTTTGTCACCAGTGGTTAGGTACCACCAGTGGCTAGGTGCCACAAATGTTGGGTAGACACAGGAGATGCGGATTGATATCTGGGTTGGTTGGGTTACATCACATACATATTTTGCATATGAATCTGTGGAAGAGTCTAAGTTCGATTGGACGGGGATTTACCCACTGAGTCTCGGCGACTCACCCCTTCCGTTATTTTTGCAGGTAATCCTTAGATCGTGGATATGGAGCCGAGGTGGACTCGAGGTGGCCATGCATGATATTTCGGTTTTTACTTTAAATAGCTATTTCAGATTTATTTTACTTTAAGTTAGATTTTGGTAATGTAATAAGGCCATCTAAACTTTAACTTGGGTTTATTTATTTTGGTTAATTTTCTTTTCTTTTATTTTGATCACTAAGGCATGTCTAATAAACTACTTCAAACGGACAATTTCCAAGGCTTAAAGAAATTCGGGATTTTCAAGATTTTACAATTGGGTAATAACATCCGGGTTTTTAATAACAAGGCAACTCAACTTTTCAAACTAAGTCTCAAAATGGTTTCAACTGATCACTCAATATCAAAGATTTTTCCCAACTCCAGACGTTAACTCAGTTTTCAGAAATGTTTTCTTCCCTGTGACATGCCAGATTCAGTCGTAGCGTTTGACCGGGTTTGGGGTGTTACAAGGTTGATTAATTGAAATCTCTTTCTAATTAAAACCCCTATTGTCACATTAACTCGATCTATGGATTCCCTAATTAGATTTGACTCTAATCCGGCATATTTTTGTCGCCCTATTTCTAGGGTTGCAATCAACTCCGCTTAATTGTGTTGATCTACTCTTAAACAGGGACTTTTGCTCCTCTGAATAAGCACATTCGACTTGAATCAATAACCTGAATTATCAAAACAAGAATAAGAACTCACAATTAAGAATAAGAATAGGTATTTATCTTATAAATCAAATAATAATAAGATTCATCTAGGTTTCATCCCCTCAGGTATTTGAGGGATTTAGTTCATACTGATAAAAGGAAACATCATAGAATAAGGAAAACAACAAAACATAAGAAAACCCAAAAACTTCTAGAGAACTTGATGGGAGATCTTATGTCTTGATGGAGATCCTTCTTCCGAGCTGCTCCCGATGGCTGTCTTCGAGTATTTTCTGCCTTCTACTCTGCGTGTCCCTTTAGGTCACCCCCTAAGGTGTTTATATAGGCTTTGGAATGCCTTTTTTGGCCCACAAGTAGCCTATTCCGAATAGAATTAAACTTAGGTACGGCAGGGACACGCCCGTGTACATTGATCCAGGCCGTGTTTGATTCTGCTCGTAACACACGGCCGTGTTTGATAGTCCAGGCCGTGTTAATTTCTAAGGTAGGCCCATTTTGTCTCCTTTTGGCCCGTTTCTCGTTCTTTTCGACTCCCTAAGCTCTCCTGAATGTAAAACATGAAATTAAGGGATTAGGAGCATCGAATTCATCAAATCTAATGAGAATTCATCCAAAAATAAGCCAAGCATGGGGTTAAAATATGTGTAAATTATGGTTTCTCAAATATCCCCACCTTTAAGCATTTGCTTGTCCTCAAGCAAAATCCTCAACTCACAATTAAAGCTAACTTCCTTAAATCATAATTCTTATCAATACTGTCTCATCATAATTCACAGATAATTCATACATTGATAATTTAACCAAAAGGGTCCTAAAGATTCAAACAATCTAAGTCATAAATTTTTGTAGCACGAAAACATAGGTGTTTACCCTTACCTAAATAATCACTTTTAATTCAAAATTGACAAGAATCAACATCCTCACTAAAAATTCACTCAAATCACTCAAAGTGTTTAGGATTCAAATTAAGCACTCAAAAGTCAAACAAGAAAAGTTAATCCCATAGGCTTGCATGAGAATCAAATCTCCACCACTATAAAATGAGATGATACACAAATCAAAAGGTCTTAAAAAGGGTTGTAACGAGGCTTGGGTTAAAGGTGTGAATAAAGGCTGAAAGAGGAGGTTAATATCGAGATCGAATTGACAATTTATCTAACTAGAAAAATGAAGTAATACTGAATAATTATATCAATTGAAAACTTATCATAATAACACGAGCTTCTTCTCAAAATGTAAAATTAATTGCTTAAGCTCACAGAACTAATAATGAATATATTTCCAGTTTTTTTTATAAGAACATACAGTAATAAGAGAATTTAATAATCGAAATAAAGAATATAGTTAGGCAACTGCTCAAATCAAATCTCGACAAAAAAGGGTTAATTCAATAGGGAAAAATTCTTAATGAATCAAAAAGAGTGAGTTTTGGGTTAATGTTAAGGATAAATCATGAAACGATTTTTTAGGATCAAAGGGGTTCACTAGGGGTTAATTATGAGAGTAGCCTGTTTATGGAGTAAGTGGGTTAAATCCTAGGTGCCTTTATCATCTCTGTATATCAAATCAAAAGTGTGGTCTCGACATGCATAATTGAAGCAAGTTCTAGAATAACAAATCAATATTGACACACTCATAATCAATAAAGTGAGCAAGAAAAGAATATGCTCTAAAAGGCTCAAAATCTCACAAAAATTATGGTCTTTGATGTCAACCTTGCAAATTTCAAACTTCAAAGTAATATTTAAATTTAGGGAAACAACCTATTAATATTTTTGATTATGAAAATAGACTTATCATGCTTGATTCTCTAATATCTTAAAGTTTAAACCATCGATGCACAATTACTTATGACTTAATCCAAAACATATCAATAAAAATCATAAATCAATAGAAGTTTCATTCTAATTAGTAATATGAGAAAATTTACTTAAGAACGAGGCATAATTCAGGGGTTTTATGGTAATGAAATCAATAATCTCCCCACACTTAAGATGTACATTGTCCTCAATGTACAACGATATGTAATGACTAATAGTAAGAAAATCATAAGATAGGGAGAGAAGTGAAACTTCCTGAATTTTGGATGGAGTCAAAAAAAGAAACCTGCTAAAATTGGGCAGAGGTGGGGGAGGATACTCCGGTGGTGTGGTCGTTCCTTAATAAAAAATAGCCAGAGATAAAAAGAAATCAAAATATACTAATATAAATTAAAGAAAAGAAAGATAAAGGGAAAGAATTTAAAAATGAAGATAAAAGAAAAATAAAAAATGAATGGACTTAAAGGTCCATGTCTTGTCGAGTAAATGAAGCTGCCAGCATGAACTTATGCAGAGTGGTCGCGCACGTGGAGACTGCGCCAGGATCCTTTCACTTTTTCGACACTGGGATGGTGGCATTGGTCTTGCGTCTAGTATTAGTCATTGTGTATGGTGGCAAGGATGGTGGTTGGTGTGGTGGCGATGTAAAGAAGGAATAATGGAAAGGGGAAAAGGGAAAAGAAGAAAGATAATGGGAAAAGAAAAGGGAAAATTGGGGTTTTTGGGCTGAAGAAGAGGTGGAAAAAAATGGAGTAAAGTGAAGTAAGTGGAGTGAGGAGGTGGTGGGCGGTGGTGAAAAGGGAGAAAAGTTGTGGTGGCGAGGGTTGGGGAGGAAGGGATATGGGGAAGAAAGTGAACAGAAAAAGAGGTTTAAATAGAAATTGGGACAAATGGTTGTGGCCCACGCCCGTGTGCCCTGGGCGTGTAGGTCACACGGCCGAATCGCACGGCCGTGTGACGCTCCGTTCGTTTCTCCCATGCCTGTGTAGAGGTTTCCATGGCCATGTCGATTGATCAGTACCGACCACGGCCTAAAGGCACGGGCGTGTCGCACGCCCGTGTCACTTACTCAGTTTTAACCATGGCTTCTGGGCACGGGCGTGTCGTACGACCGTGTCTTTTACTCAGTATTGCCCACGACCCAAAGGCACGCCCGTAATGGGTTACCGCAGCCCGTGTTTTTTAAGCAGGTTTGACCACGGTCGCATCGCACGGTCGTGGCATTTTTCAAAGCCCGTGTTTTGGGGAAAATTTTTATCCTTGGCCCGCACGGTCTCCGTCACGCTGGTGTGTCTCCTCGTGGTGTCCACACGGCCACGGCCACGCCCTTGTGCAAGGCTGTGTGGTAGGGGAAATCTTCGCCTAAAACATGAACGAAAGTGAAAACAAACTAATTAATAAGGTTAGTGCTCGGGTTGCCTCCCAAGAAGCGCTTGTTTAGAGTCCTAAGCTAGACTTTCCTTTCATTCGCATAATCATAGTGGTTCGAGGAGTTGAAACTCCTCATTCCTATAATCAATTTTGTGAAAATAAGGTTTTAGACGAGATCTATTTACCTTGAAGGTGCCAAATTTGGAATTAGTGACCTCGACTATACTGTATGGAAAAATATTAAGTACCATGAAAGGGGTTGTTCCATTAGGTTCAGAAGTGGTAACACGAGGATCTGTAGTATCCATTAGAACTCTGTCTCCAACCTTGAAGTGATTTGCTTTACCTTTAAGCTCATCATGGAGTTGCCTAAGTTTCGTTTCGTGTGTTCTTGGTTTCTCTTTGGCATCTGTCCTCTACTCGTCTAGTTCATCGATCTGTGGCTTTCGCTCCTCGTAAGTTATTTCATTGTTTGTACGAGGACTTGGATGTGGCTCAATTGTGTATTTTCGAGGCGCTTCCTGAAAAGAGGGTTGAACCGAATGGTTCTTAGTAGAATTTATGTACTCACCTTTATTACTCGACGACCTAGCCGAGTCACGAGCCTGAAGAGTGATCGTTTCATCACCTACACGAAGTGTGAGCTCACCTGTACCAACATCAATTATAGTTTTAGCAGTTGCTAAAAATGGTCGCCCTAATATTAAAGGTGCGTTACTGTCCTCATCCATGTCTAAAACAACAAAGTCAACTGGGAATATAAATTTATCAATTTTTACAAGCACATCCTCAACAATTCCCTTAGGAAATCTAATAGTTTTATCTGCGAGTTGAATACTCATCCTAATTTGTTTAGGTTTCCCAAGACCTAGTTGCTTAAACATTTTATAGGGCATGACGTTAATACTCACCCCTAAATCAGCTAAAGCATGTTTAACATTTAAACTACCAATTAAACAAGGAATAGTAAAACTCACTGGATCCTTTAATTTATCGGGTAGTTTATTCTGTAAAATGGTTGAGCAAAATTCGTTTAACTCCAAATGCGACGCATTATCTAACTTCCGTTTGTTTGCTAGAAGCTCCTTTAAAAATTTGACTGAGTTGGGAATCTGCGAAAGAGATTCGATAAACGGTAAGTTAATATGTAGCTTTTTTAAGAGTTTAAGAAATTTACCAAATTGTTCATCTGTGCGGTGTTTCTTTGTTGCGTTAGGGTATGGTACACGAGGTACGTACTTTTTACTTATCGGTTTTTGTGTATGGTGGCTTTCCCCACCCTTACCTCTACTTACCACAGGTTCTTGCCTCGGTTCAGAGTCAGATTCTACTAACCCTTCGTTGTCGCACACCGTGATGGCATTGAGTTGCTCCCTTGGATTAGGTTCAGTATTACTTGGCAAGCTACCTTGTGGTCGTTCTGAGATCAGCTTAGCAAGCTGGCCTATTTGGTTTTTGAGCCATTGAATCGATGCCTGCTGATTTTTGAGTGTTGTTTCGGTGTTTTGAAAACAGGATTCTGACACCGCGATGAATTTTGTTAGCATCTCCTAAAGGTTCGACTTCTTCTCTTGTGGGTAGGGTTGCTGTTGAAAGCCTGGAGGGGGTTGTTGTCTCTGATTTCCTTGACCACCCCATGAGAAATTGGGATGGTTCCTCCAACCTGGATTGTAAGTGTTACTATAGTGATTATTCTGAGGTCTAGAATTATTACCCATATAGTTCATCTGTTCGCTTTCTATGACAGAGTTGTAGGATGGATATTCTGTATTGCTCATTCCTCTTCCATTCGTATCGCACTGCATCACTGGATGTACCTGCGAAGAACCACATAAACCATCAATTGTTTTACTTAGAAGCTCTACCTGGTTTGATAGCATTGTTACTGCGTCGAGGTTGAAAAATCTGGCGGCTTTTGTTGGCTTCGTCCTCATAACTTGCCACTGATAGATATTCAGTGATAGCTCTTTAATGAATTCGTAAGCCACTTCAGGAGTTTTGTTATTCAGGGTTCCACCGGCAGCTGCATCTATCAGTTGCCTAGCTGAAGGGTTCAAACCGTTGTAGAAGGTTTGAACTTGTAACCATAGAGGTAACCCATGGTGTGGGCACCTTCTCAACAAATCCTTGTATCTCTCCCATGCGTCGTAAAGCATTTCTAAATCCATCTACACAAAAGAAGAGATATCATTTCTCAATTTAGCCATTTTAGCCGGCAGAAAGTACATTAATGAAAATTTTTCGGTCATCTGTTCCCATGTAGTGATTGATCCTCGTGGTAACGAGTTCAACCACTGTTTATCTTTGTTCCTCAACGAGAAGGGAAACAACCAAAGGTGAATGGTGTCGTCAGAAATGCCATTAATCTTGAAAGTGTCGCAGAATTCCAGAAAATTTGCCAAGTGATTGTTTGGGTCCTCATCCTGCAAACCATCAAATCAACAAATCTAACTTTGAATCATCCAATAGTGTTAGGTTTCAGTTCAAAATTATTTGCAACAACGATGTGTCTAACAATACTTGATTCATTTCTGTTAAATTAGGTTTAGCATAATCATACATAGTGCGAGGAGCGGGGGTTACGATTTCTTCGGATTTGCAAATGACCACGGGAGGTAGCGGATTATTCGGGGATCAGCCATCTCCTCTGTATTAGTGATATCGTTCTCTTGCTCTTCTTGTATGTATTGTAAGCTTTGCCGTATTTCTTTTCGATTTCTGCGAGCTATACTCTCAATCTCACTGTCGTAAAGTAATGGTCCTGATGGGTTCCTTCTAGTCATAAACTAAAAATACCTGCCAGAAGCGAATAAAATAAAAGTTAGTAAATTAAACTAAAACCAAAATAAATTGTAATAAAATAAAAAAATGGCTAAAGGAAGAATCCACCTAGACTTCACTTATTACTTTTGATTCATACGATTTATTCACTTGACTTAATCCGTAGAAATCCCTGAATTATGTTAATATCTCTTTCAAGACTAAAAACAACTGACTCTAGGTTGATTAATTGAAATCTCTTTCTAATTAAAACCCCTATTGTCGCATTAACTCGATCTATGGATTCCCTTATTAGATTTGACTCTAATCCGACAGATTTTTGTCGCCCTATTTCTAGGGTTGCAATCAACTCCGCTTAATTGTGTTGATCTACTCTTAAACAAGGACTTTTGCTCCTCTTAATAAGCACATTCAACTTGAATCAATAACCTGAATTATCAAAACAAGAATAAGAACTCAGAATTAAGAATAAGAACAAGTATTTATCTTATAAATCAAATAATAATAAGATTCATCTAGGTTTCATCCCCTCAGGTATTTGAGGGATTTAGTTCATACTGATAAAAGGAAACATCATAGAATAAGGAAAAGAACAAAACATAAGAAAACCCAAAAACTTCTAAAGATCTTGATGGGAGATCTTCAGTCTTGATGGAAATCCTTCTTCCGAGCTGCTCCTGATGGCTGTCTTCGAGTATTTTCTGCCTTCTAATCTGTGTGTCCCTTTAGGTCACCCCCTAGGGTGTTTATATAGGCTTTGGAACGCCTTTCTTGGCCCACAAGTAGCCTATTCTGAATAGAATTAAACTTAGGTAGGGTAGGGACACGCCCGTGTGACACGCCCGTGTACATTGATCCAGGCCGTGTTTGATTCTGCTTGTAACACACGGCCGTGTTTGATAGTCCAGGCCGTGTTAATTTCTAAGGTAGGCCCATTTTGTCCCTTTTTGGCCCGTTTATCGTTCTTTTCGACTCCCTAAGCTCTCCTGAATGTAAAACATGAAATTAAGGGATTAGGAGCATCGAATTCATCAAATCTAATGAGAATTCATCCAAAAATAAGCTAAGCATTAGGTTAAAATGTAACACCCCAAACCCGGCCTTGAAGTTAGGCCCGAATCCGACGTGTCACATTGAAGTGTTTTTGCAAAAACCTTGTTTTCATTGAAAACCCTTCTAAAGAAAAGTTAAGTAAAATCCAGTTTGCTTTCAAAACGAGGTGTATCAAAAAAAAAAACCATTTCCTTGCTACTATGAAAAAAAAAATTCCTTTGACAGCGGAAGCTCGTTCTTAAAACAAAATTATTTTCAAAAAACTTGAAATACGTTTAAAAGCATAGTGGAAGTAATGGAATAATAACCAGAGGGAAAGCCTTATACAATCCGAAATAAATTAACTTAAAGTAAATCACTTAAAATCCAGAATTTAGATATTAAGAAAAACAAGTCTAATCATCTTGGTAGTTGGCCACCACTGAGTCCCTCCATCCGTCGAACCACCTACTGAGGATCACCTGAGAAAAAAAATAAAAGAGGGAGTGAGTTTTCAAAAAATCAGTGTGTACGACCCTCAACAAACAAATAGCATACATATCATATTATCAACATAATAATATCATACATGCAATGCTGTGCAAACCCTCCCCAAATAATCCATTTGGTACACTTCCTCTCCGTCCAACCGAAACACATCTGTGGGGATTTCTAAATCGACCCACCCATTCGATACACTTCAAGGGTAGCCCGGTTACGGTACTACCTAACGTTGCAGCAAAGCTGCTAATCATATAATGGGCTTAAAAAGCCATCGTTGGATCCACAGTTGTCAAGCAACCATGCGATCCTTATATACTTCCTCCGTTCCATAATTCCCAACCCATATGCAACCTAAAAAGGATATCATATGAATGCAGCAAGTGTACATGTAACATCCATAAATCTTACCTTCAACACATAAGGCATTTTAATCATTTTCGCCCTTAGGGGCATTTCAGTCATTTCTCAGTGTTATGGGTCTATTACTTACCTTGGCTCGTTATCAAGTACTCGTTGGCTAAAGTGAATAGATACTATGCACCAGGTAGGATTCCAGAGAAGAGGAGGTGAGTCATTAAGACCGCTTAAGTACCAAGCTCTCCCTAGATCCAATCCTAGACATGCATATACCCATTGCCACATCTTAACCTTATGACTTGTCCACGGTCACAATTAGTTAATTATTTAAGTTTTTTGCAAGGTCAAGCAACTTACCAAATACTAAGCCCAAGACCCCTTTCAAATCCCAAATAAATTCACATACATTCATATGGCCCACAAGGCCCAATCTCATTCGTATGGCCCATTAGGCCCAAATCTCATTCGTATGGACCATCTGGCCCAATCACATTCATATGGCCCATCTGGCCCAATCACATTAATATGGCCCATCTGGCCGAAATCAATTCCAAGCCATGTAACCAGTATGACAAGTTCATCACTCATTACCAACTCATCAAATTTGCCCATTTTGAGCCTACGGCTTATCGAGCCCATTTTGCCCATCCTGGCCCGATTGGCCAAAACACGACCCAAGCCCATGAGATCGCTCATGGGGTCTCTGTTATCGATTCAATTTCCCCCATACTAGTTTTCGTACAGTCGCAGGACTACCGAAGCCAACTTTTGGGATTTCGGGATTTCCCAATCCATTGTGTGTGTATAGTGTATGTACACACCTGATAACAAAACGCGCTGCGATCTCCTTAGCAACGATCCTACAAACGATGTCACTCAATGATTAATCACATATACTTATCGAATACTTTACCAAAAGTCAAAGTCTCACCTTAACCTTACCTGAAACACCAAGCCTTAATAACTTTTCCTTGATCACTAATCACGAGTACTTCCTAAATCTGCATCAATCTTAATTATTAAAAGCTGAACCATAAATGACTTATATCCATCTTGAGTCACCCTTACATTACTTACGACCATTCGACCAGCCTTCAAAACCAAAAGTGAAGAATACTTACCCAAATCCCGAAACGCATAATGAGTAATTCAGTAGAGATCTGAAGAACATAGATTTGATATCAATCCCCTACCAAAATCGATTTAGAAAGAGTGGGGGAGAGGATAAGTCGGTTCTAGCAAAATCAATTGAAAGAGTAAAGTACTTCAACAAGAATCGGCTAGGTTGAAGAAATAGTGACGGCACAAAAAGAATTTCGGCAAAGGGATGGTTGAATTATTCAGCTTTAGAGGGTTTGGAAAAGGTAACAAGAAGAAAAGACAAAGGTAAAATGTGCTTGTGTGAGGGTAACTACAGGATTTTCGGTAAAGAAAAGAAAGACTGACCTATTTGCAAAACTCTCCAAATGCCGAAAGCCACAATGAAAATTCGTAATACCCCCTAAAAGACCCAAAAACGGCACTCATTTACCCTCCTAAGACGAATTTATACACTTCCCACTTCCCAAAACGGCACCAACTGTTCACACTTCCCAGCTCCTAACTTTTCTCCAAGATAAGCTCCTACAATCTCTCCATCACCATTTCAAACCTCTCATCCATCAGACTTTCACTGCAACACAACCTCTAGCCGTCCCGACAACAAAATAAATACCCCTAATAAAATACCATGCCACTACTCGAACCTTGGACTCCCTTGCCTGCTAATGACACCACCCCCTGCTCCCTAAGTGGCGCCACTTTGCCACTGCACCACAAGCTCTTTTGTGTCATTTTTCTTCTATATTTATCTAAAAGGCCTACTAACTGAAGTCACAGTTCCCTTGGGGCTAAAACCAAAATTTTTCCTATACCCTTACTTGATCCCAGGACATCTCCAACACCTCTAGACACTCCAAATTCACTAACCTTCAAAGCCCACATGCCAATTGTCATTTTCTCGCTCACCTAAAAATTTTCTGAGACCCAAACCCCAAAGCCCAATTCATCTAGGCCCAAAAATTCGTGGCGTTACAACTCTACCCCCTAAACAAAATTTCGTCCTCGAAATTTCCAACTAACTATTAATCGCACCGCTCAAGTCACACCACTATGCTTTCGCTGCGCACTCTGATTTTAATAACACTAACACACTTTAACTCTAATTGAACCCTGATACACTTACCCGAAAAAAACCTACCCACTAGAGCAGATAAACATTGCACGCATACAGTTTCTATACCCAAAATATCGCATCCACACAAAACATACCCGTTTCATATTTGGGCATCCATGTCTTCCCGGCAAATTAGGAATTTTATGAAATTTCAGCTAGTTTTAGTAATTAAGCCGATGTTTTATGATAGTGTTAAGTAAAGAGGTTGTTTTCGTAAATCCTCTACAGTTTCAAGTTCCTACGGGCTTTAGTTTCACTCTAACTAAAAAGCTTTAGTATAATCATCTAAAGTAGCCCACTAACTATCTACAGTATATCAAGTTAAACATGCTTAATAATAAGAGAACTTACTTGGTTCGACGTCAGAGACTCGGTGTGCCACATCACAAGAATTTCCAAAACATTTCGATCCAATCCAAAAATAGTTTTTTTAAACCTAAGTAATAAGGCCCATTTCACAACCCGAGCTTCGTAATCAGGCTCTGATACCACTAAATGTAACAACCCAAACCCAGCATATAAGTTAGACCTGAATTCGGCATGTCACATTGAAGTGTTTTTGTGAAAACATTGTTTTCATTGAAAACCCTTCTAAAGAAAATTTAAGTAAAATCCAGTTTACTTTCAAAACGAGGTGTATCCAAAAAAAAACCATTTCTTTGTTACTATGAAAAAAAAATTCCTTTGACAGCGGAAGCTCGTTCTTAAAACAAAATTATTTTCAAAAAACTTGAAATACGTTTAAAAGAAACAAATCCAGGTTCCGTTCCAAAATTTCAAAGCATAGTGGAAGTAATGGAATAATAACCAGAGGGAAAGCCTTATACAATATGAAATAATTTAACTTAAAGTAAATCACTTAAAATCCAGAATTTAGATATTAAGAAAAAAAAGTCTAATCGTCTTGCTAGTTGGCCACCTCTGAGTCCCTCCATCCGTCGAACCGCCTACTGAGAATCACCTGAGAAAAAAAAAATAAAAGAGGGAGTGAGTTTTCGAAAACTCAGTGTGTATGACCCTCGACAAACAAATAGCATACATATCATATTATCAACATAATAATATCATACATGCAATGCTGTGCAAACCCTCCCCAAATAATCCATCCGGTACACTTTGTCTCCGTCCAACCGAAACACATCTGTGGGGATTTCTAAATCGACCCAACCATCCGATACACTTCAAGGGTAGCCCGGTTGCGGTACTACCTAATGTTGCAGTAAAGCTGCTAATCATATAATGGGCTTAAAAAGCCATCGGTGGATCCACAGTTGTCAAGCAACCATGCGATCCTCATATACTTCCTCTGTTCCATAATTCCCAACCCATATGCAACCTAAACAAGATATCATATGAATACAGCAAGTGTACATGTAACATCCAAAAATCTTACCTTCAACACATAAGGCACTTTAATCATTTTCGCCCTTAGGGGCATTTCAGTCATTTCTCAGTGTTATGGGTCTATTACTTACCTTGGCCCGTTATCAAGTCCTCGTTGGCTAAAGTGAACAAATACTATGCACCAGGTAGGATTCCAGAGAAGAGGAGGTGAGTCATTAAGACTGCTTAAGTACCAAGCTCTCCCTAGATCCAATCCTAGACATGCATATACCCATTGCCACACCTTAACCTTATGACTTGTCCACGGTCACAATTAGTTAATTATTTAAGTTTTATGCAAGGTCAAGAAACATACAAAATACTAAGCCCAAGACCCCTTTCAAAGCCCAACCAAATTCACATACGTCCATATGGCCCACAAGGCCCAATATCATTCGTATGGCCCATTAGGCCCAAATCTCATTCGTATGGCCCATCTGGGCTAATCACATTCATATGGCCCATCTGGCCCAATCACATTCATATGGCCCATCTGGCCCAAATCAATTCCAAGCCATGTAACCAGCATGGCAAGTTCATCGCTTATTACCAACTCATCAAATTCGCCCATTTTGAGCCTACGGCTCATCGAGCCCATTTTGCCCATCGTGGCCCGATTGGCCAAAACACGACCCAAGTCCATGAGATCGCTCATGGGGTCTCTATTATCGATTCCATTTCCCCCATACGAGTGTTCGCACACTCGCAGGACTACCGAACCTACCTTTCAGGATTTCGGGATTTCCCAATCCATTGTGTGTGTATAGTGTATGTACACACCTGATAACAAAACGCGCTGCGATCTCCTTAGCCACGATCCTACAAACGATGTCACTCAATGATTATTAACATATACTTATCGAATACTTTACCAAAAGCCGAAGTCTCACCTTAACCTTACCTGAAACACCAAGCCTTAATAACTTTTCCTTGATCACTAATCACGAATACTTCCTAAATCTGCATCAATCTTAATTATTAAAAACTGAACCATAAGTGACTTATATCAATCTTAAGTCACCCTTACATTACTTACGACCATTCGACCAACCTTCAAAACCAAAAGTGAAGAACACTTACCCAAATCCCGAAACGCGTAAAGACTAATTTGGTAGAGATCTGAAGAGCAGAGATTCGATATCAATCCCCTACCAAAATCGATTTAGAAAGAGTGGGGGAGAGGAGAAGTTGGTTCTAGCAAAATCAATTGAAAGAGTAAAGTACTTCCACAAGAATCGGCTAGGTTGAAGAAATAATGACGGCACAAAAATAATTTCGGCAAAGGGATGGTGGAATTATCCAGCTTTAGAGGGTTTGGAAAAGGTAACAAGAAGAAATGACAAAGGTCAAATGTGCTTGTGTGAGGGTAACTACAGGATTTTCGGTAAAGAAAAGAAAGACTGACCTATTTGCAAAACTCTCCAAATGCCAAAAGCCACAATGAAAATTCGTAATATCCCCTAAAAGACCCAAAAACGACACTCATTTATCGTCCTAAGCCGAATTTATACACTTCCCACTTCCCAAAACGGCACCAACTCTTCACACTTCCCAGCTCCTAACTTTTCTCCAAGATAAGCTCCTACAATCTCTCCATCAACATTTCAAACCTCTCATCCATCAGACTTTCACTGCAACACAAACTCTAGCCGTCCTGACAGCAAAATAAATACCTTAATAAAATACCATTCCACTACTCGAACCTTGGACTCCCTTGCCTGCTAATGACGCCACCCCCTGCTCCCTAAGTGGCGCCACTTTGCCACTACACCACAAGCTCTTTTGTGTCATTTTTTTTCTTTATTTATCTAAAAGGCCTACTAACTGAAGTCACAGTTCCCTTGGGGCTAAAACCAAAATTTTTCCTATACCCTTACTTGATCCCAAGACATCTCCAACACCTCTAGACACTCCAAATTCACTAACCCTCAAAGCCCACATGCCAATTATCATTTTCTCGCTCACCTAAATATTTTTTGAGACCCAAAGCCCAAAGCCCAATTCATTTAGGCCCAAAAATTTGGGGCGTTACATAAAATATGTGTAAATTATGGTTTATCATCTCTTGTTTGGTAAGATTTTCATGGATGAAAATCCCTAAAGGGGGGAGAGTTGTAACAGCCTGATTTTGGGCCTAGTCGGAACAGTGGTTTCGGGACCACAAATTCGACATAAGAAAATTTATTTTTATTATATTTTTATGGTCTACTAGTTCACGAAATGATTTTGTTAAAATTTCGTTTGAAAATTTTGATGTTTGGGCACTTAATTTAGTCAAAAGGACTAAATTATAAAAAGTGCAAAAGTTGAGTTCTACATGCTAGAGGTGTCCAATTGTTATGAAATTTTAAATTGGAGGTCCTTATATGGTAATTAGAACATTGTTTAAGTTGGTGAACAAAAATGGACACGGTTAGGCATGTTTCCTAAGTTTTTCATTAAGGACATTTTGGTCATTTAGTTATTAAAATGAATTAAAAACAAAATTTAAAGCCAATTTTTGTCCATCTTCAACCCTTTGGCTGAAACTTTCATGGAGAAACCATGGCTAGGGTTTTTCAAGCTTCCAAGCTTGATTATCAAGGAAAACGAGATTCAGACTTAGAAAGGGGAAAAATAAAGAATATGACAAATAAGTCCTTTTCACCGATTGTGCTACCGAGATAAGTTTGTATGTAAATAATGCATCATTTTTACTTACATTTTCATATTTTGATAAATGGTATGAATTGTGGATGAATATTTGATGTAATTGACAAAATATCGACAAGTGAGAAATTTCCCGGTTGAACCTTAGGAATAAAAATGGATACGAGTGACATGTTCACTAGAAACCCATGTGAAATCTAAGTGAAATAAGTGATCCGGGTGCTGGTCCGTACGTTCTATCGGTGGCTGAGTTATCTGGCATGTGTTACGGATACTCGACAGCTTGTGTAAGCAGCACCGTGTAGTTTTGTCATGACCGACAGCTTGTGTGAGCAGACTCAAGATTGTGACTATGTGAAACGGGTGCTGGTCTTATAAGTTCTACCAGTGGCTGGGTAATCCGGTATGTAACAGTCCGATTTATACCCTAGTCGGAACAGTGGTTTCGGGACCACAAATCCGAGTTTGTATAATATTTTAATATTATTTTCTGGGCCTATGATAAATGATTATGCATGTGCTAAATTTTTGTGAAGTTATTTTGCCCGTCTGTGTGTTTAATTTGTGATAAGGACTGAATTACATAAAAGGTAACAATGGATTACTACTTGATTAGTGATTAAATCAATGTGGCTTTTAAATGTTAAGGATTTAAGTGGCAATATAGCCACTATTATAGTAAGTGGACGGCAAAGGTCATAAATGACCTTGTAATTATGTGCTATGTATATTATTATTAAAGGTTATATTTGAACATTAATAATTATGTTTATAATAGTAAAACAAAACATGAAATGCCTATCATCATCTTCATTTTTGCCATCGAATATTGAAAGAAAGATAAAGAAGAAAGTTGAGCTAGGTTTCGTCAATTGTAAGCTTGAATTTAGGTATGTTTTGACATTGGTTTTTGATGATTTTTATGTTTTTGAGATTGTTGCTTAGTCTATTATCAAGCCCATGTTGTAATTTGAAGAAATGATGATGTTCATGAGATGTGCCATTGATGAAATAGTGAGCTTTATGATAAGTTTAAGTGTTAAATTAAAGATATGTGTTAAATGAACATGTTTTGTTCATGAAATTTTGATGAATTTAGCTAATTGGGTTAAATTGAGAAAATAGCAATTTGAGGGATTAAATTGTGAAATTGATAGAAAATATGGGCTTGTATAAGATATATGAGCATTCGGCTAAGCATGGTTAAATGGTGATTTTGTAAATTTGATGTTTTGAGAAAAATGGACTAAATTGATAAATTGTGCAAATGTGAGGGCTAAATTGCAAATTGCCCTAAATGTGTGTTTTTGGATTGAATTGAATGATTTGATAAATAAAAGGGTTAAATTTGAATATGTATAGATCAAGAACTGAAGAAATCAGACTTAGATCGCGGAAAAGCGAAAGTAACCGAGTAGCTAGTTCTGTTTCAGTTAAATCGAATTCGAGGTAAGTCATTATACAAATAAACGTGTTTGTATTGAATTATGTATGTTTATGTGACTATTGATAATGATAAATGCTTACGAGATGTTGTGTATATGAATTCTGAGATAAGATCGACTTAATGATAATGTCCGAGAAGCCCCGTACGAACCTAGAAATAGATAGGATTAGCTATGTCATGAGATAGGTGTCTGTTATGTGATATCATGTAAGACCACGTCTGGGACATTGGCATTGATTCGAGATATCATGTAAGACCACGTCTGATACGTTGGCATCAATAAGAAATTATGTGTAAGACCACGCCTGGGACGTTGGCATCGATATGAGATTTACGTGTAAGACCATGTCTGGGACATCGGCATCGTATTTGATTCGTGTAAGACCCTGTCTGGGACAGTGGCATCGATATCAAATTACATGTAAGACCACGTCTGGGACGTTGACATTGTACGACTATTCTGAGCACTCTAAGTACCCTATTAGATTTCGAACGGTTCAATTGGCAAGTCCGAGATATGAATGATTATACGGTTTGCATATCTGTTTTAGGTACGTCTGATAAATACACTTTATGTGTATAAGAAGGTAAGTATACTCATAAACTTACCTAGATGAATTGTGTATTTGAGTATGAGAATGTAAATTTGGTACATGAATGGAAAAGCTATGAGCTAACAAGTATATGATGATATACAAGATTGAAAGATGAATGGCTAAGCAAATGTGCCAAGAAGAATTATAACTATGCAATTGAGCTTTTAGTGAATTCATATTGGTTATATGTTCTGAATTCTTAAATGTTAAATTTATTTGTATATGGCTTACTAAGCTTTTGAAAGCTTACTCTATGTGTGTGTTTGCTCTGTTTTATAGATCATCGAAGCTACTGAAGGATCGAGATCGTCAAGGATCGTCATCACACTACTCAAACTCATTTTGGTATCGTTTGGAAATGTGTATACTAAGTATGGCATGTATAGGCTAGTTATTTGGTATAAGTTTGAGATATGAACTTAGCCATGTGATGTGGCTAGTTATGTGTTAGTATTATGTATTTGTGAATACGTTATATGATATTGGTTTTATAATGATCTCATGACTATGAAATGGATAAGTTTTTGATAAGCATATGGATGAAATTTTGGGTATAAATGTTTTGAGAAAAGAAATGGTTACATGAGAGGTAAATGTAGATGAATCTTGATTGATGGTAAAAGTATTTTTGTTGTGTAAATTGGAATGTTTGAGAATGAGATTGAATGCAAAACTTTGTTGATTAGTTTGATATGTTTTTGAATGTCAATTGTGCATAAAATGAATTGGTGGATGGCTTGTAGGTTTGACCCTTTGTGGGTGGCATTTTGGCCATGCGAGTGGCCAGTTTTGCCAACATGGTTGAGGCACACGGGCGTGCCTAGTGGCCGTGGGATTTAGTCAGTGTATAGCCTAAGAGTACACGGCCATGGCACACGGGCGTGCTTGGTGGCCGTGGGGATAAGTCAGTATACCTGCCCTATTTTGGCACGGCCAGGACACATGGGGGTGTCTTGTAGCCGTGGGAGGCACACGGCTTGACTGCACGGGCGTGTGACCTCTGCAGTGTTCAAAAAGTTTTAAATTTCGTAGAATTTCCGTATACATTCGATTTAGTCCTGACCCTTCTCTAAAGCATTCTTAAGGTCTCGGTGACCTATTTAAGGGACATAGTGGTTGCGATTGATGATCTGTATTATGAAATGTTTATAAAAGTTTCTGTTTGGTCTGGTAACACCTTTAACCCTAATCCTGCGATGTATACGGGTTAGGGGTGTTACACGGCATGTGTTGCGGATACCTGACAGCTTGTGTGAGCAGCACTGAGTAGTTACGTATGACTGATAGCTTGTGTGAGCAGACCCATGAGTGTGAATATGTAACAGTCCGGTTTAGACCCTAGTCAGAACAGTGGTTTCGGGACCACAAATTCGTGTCATAAAATATTTTAATATTATTTTCTGTGTCTATTGAGTGTGATTAAGCATGTGCTAAAGTTTCGTGAGTTAATTTGTCTCTCTGTGTGTTTAATTTGACAAAAGGGCTTAATCACATAAAATGAAAGTTTGATGGTTAAATGTGAAAGTTTCCAATTGATGATGTCTTTATAAATTGGAGCCCTTAAAAAGAAATTTGGCCCATTGAAAGGATAGTGGACGGTAAATGGACAAGTATGTCCATAGTTTGAATGTTTAGTTATTAAGGATTCATTAAGGGTAAAAAGGGAATTTGATAATTATGTTATAAATGATAAAACAAAAGCATGAAATGGCTATTGTTATCATCTTTGTCCACCGAAAATCAAAGAAGAAAAGAAAGGGTTTGAATGTTTCTAATATTCGGCTAGCTTGGGGTCAAATTAAGGTATGTTTTGACTTTGGTTTTTTATTTTATGATTTTTATGTTTTTGAGATTTTTGCTTAGTCTACTATCAAGCCCATGTTGTAATTTGAAGAATTGATGATGTTTATGAGATGTTCCATTGATGAAATGTGAGCTTTGTGATGAGTATTAGTGTTAAATGAAAGATATGTGTTTAATGAACATGTTTTGTTCTTGAATTTTTGATGAATTTAGCTAATTAGGGCTTAATTGAGAAAATAGAATTTTGAGGGACTAAATTGTGAAATAAATGAAATGTATGGACTTGTATGAGATACATGAATATTCGGCTAAGAATGGGTGTATGGTAATTTTGTGTAATATGTGATTTTGTGAATTAGGGACTAAATTGTCCAAATGTGAAAATGTGAGGGTTAATTTGTAAATTTTCCTAAATATGTGTTTATGGATTGAATTGAATGTGTTGGTAAATAAAAGGGTTAAATTTGAATATGTATAGATCAAGAACTGAAGAGAACGAACTTAGACCGCGGGAAAGCGAAAGTAGTCGAATAACCGAATCCGATCAATTATTCTAATCCGAGGTAAGTCGATATACAAATAAATGTATTTGCATTGAATTATTTGAGTATATACAATTTTTGAATTATTATGATTATCCATTGAGATGGAATGTATGTGAAATCCGAGTTGGTTAATAAGTCGACAAGCTGTTAAAGTCCGAGAAGTCCCGTGTGAACCTAGGAATAGATAGGAATTACGTATGTCACGACATAGGTGTCTGTTATGTGATATCATGTAAGACCACGTCTGGGACGTTGGCATCGATATGAGATTTACGTGTAAGACCATGTTTGGGACATTGGCATCGTATTTGATTCATGTAAGACCCTGTCTGGGACAGTGGCACTGATATCTAATTACATGTAAGACCACGTCTGGGACGTTGGCATTGTACGACTATTCCGAGCACTCTGAATATCCTATTTAGTTCCGAACGGTTCAACGGGCAAGTCCGAGATATGAACGACTATATGATTTGTGTATCCGTTTCAGGTACGTTTGATATGTACACTAAGTGTGTATGAAAGGTAAGTGTCTATATGAACTTACTAAGATGAATATGTGTATTGAAATGATGAGATAACATGTGAAGATATGCTTGAATGAGCCATGTGTATATGTGATATTTGAGTTGAAGAATGAGGTAAGTTATGGCTAAGCATATGAGCTAAAGAATATATGATGAATTTGCTATGAGAACTATAAATGTCATTGTATCAACATGGTTTTGTGCATTTTATGCTAAGTTTATTTGTATATGGCTTACTAAGCTTTTGAAAGCTTACTCTATATGTGTGTTTGCTCTATTTTATCGATCGTCAAAGCTACTGAAGGCTCGGGGACTGTCGAGGATCGTTATCACACTACTCAAACTTGATTTGGTACTTTGAAAATGTGTATATAGTTAAATATGGCATGTATAGGCTAGTCATTTTGGATTATGTTTGAATTGTGTATAAATAACAATGAGATGTGGCTGGATAAATGTTGGTAATATGCATGAGTCAATATGGTATATAAAGTATGTCTTTGTAACACCCCTAACCCGTATCCGTCGCTGGAATAGGATTACAGGCATTACTGAACTAATATAAGTCTATGCACTCTATCAGAACTATTACTAGATAAATTGCATTACCTTTTCATATCATCATAACATAAAATATATATATTCCATCAAATTTCAATTCATTAACATGCATATTAATAATAATGTCATTCACATCACTTAGTATCTAATTACAACCCCTAGCAAATCACTATTAACAAAGTCTCTTATAATACAATAGCCGAATAGGTATTTAATACTCAACATTTTATATAAATATATATCTAATGTCCATAAAACATTCATGCATATATCGTTATTGTACATATGTTACACTTTCGATCATGTATGCTTTCTAATTCAATATCCCATAAGTTTATTAGATTAATTTATCTACTTAGCATACGTTGGAATATACCATAGTCACGAGTTTCAAATCAAGTCATTATCTAGTAATGACATATCTCATTTGAAAATAAACATATTATAAGCATAACATAAAATCATGGGCACATCTTAGCTATGTATTAAAATCAAAATTCTACCATTCATTTCTCATGGCCGAACACACTTATGAACATCCAAAGAATTAATACACATCCAAAAATCTAAACCAATGAACATTATCATTAATAGTATACTTTACTTATCATGACTCCCATACCAATATTCATGGCACGATATAATTTAAACATATACCAAACAGATAACATAGGCTAGTTTCAATACATGTGCACATAAATCCCATAGAATCATTTTATAACATAAGCCACATCTAATATATATAATTTACCTTTCACTAGCCTTGTTTTGTGACTTACCTTTTTTTTTAAAACATGCTTAAGTCAAACCTATAATGCGCATACATATGCATCATATTAAGCAAAAATCAAGACGACCAAATCATATGAATATAGCCATTTTCGCATGGCATTTGTATATACATTCACAAAATAACATAGTCAACTCTAAGATAGTTAGCCTATACATGCCATAGTATTAAGTTCATTCTCAAAAAAAAAAGGTACCAAAATAATTGATAGTGTGTTTGGCTTCGACAAGGATCCCCGAGCTCGAGCTTCAACTTTAAATATCTATAAAACAATGTAACAAACACACCATGTAAGCTTAAATAGCTTAGTAAGTTATAAACAAGAAGGTAAGATGCACAACCAAGCATTACACCATTTTTTTATAATAGATCTAACTATTGAATAAGTCATAATATCGAAACACATATTAGGTTAACATTCATCAATATTATGCTCATTCAATCTCAAACAAACGAACCAAGTATTCATATGTTCCATACCCATATCGAAATGACTTAGCTAATTTTTTTTTACCAAGATAATAAACTATTATTCAATAGGTACATACCTGACTCTTTCATTTACCTTTACTAGGTGTCTCTGTTCTTGAGGAAAAACCGATAACTCGCACACACAGTGCAACATTCGTAACGTGTCGCACACTTAGTGCAGTTACTTAAATTTTTCCGCACATACAATGCCATTCAACCGATCTCGCACACACAGTGCTCGGTAAATAAATTCGCACACACAGTGCCATTCAACCGATCTCGCACACACAGTGCTCGGTGAATAAATTCGCACACACAGTGCCATTCAACCGATTCCGCACACACAGTGCTCGGTGAATAAATCCGCACACACAGTGCCATTCAACCGATCTCGCACACACAGTGCCCTTAGCCGATCATTTCCTCAATCACATAAACATATATAATTTCACTATCAATATTATCTATACCCAATTAAAACATCTATTATTCATAATTCATTCTTCCATCTCAACCCATCATATTCGGAAACCATTAATACACATATAAATATATATACATATCAAGGATAACTCTTGACAATTATCAATTGCCAACACATTCGGCTAACATACAATATATAAACCTAACCACCGAATTCAATACAACCAAAATTCTTCTCTATTTATTTTCACATATACTATCACCCAATATAAATATATATATACATACTTTTATCCATCTCAAATAATCAAGCTTAAATGTTCATATATATATAACAACATCTCATTCGGCCAATAATTTTAAACAAAATTTTCTTCCATTTAACTTATGTTTAATAATATAGATCAAAATTGAATTAATCAAATTGCTTATAACTTACCTCGAAAGTCGACAATTTAAGCTTCCCGGCTACTCGTTTAATTTGGCCTTTCCGCGATCCAATTCCTTTTCCCTTTGTTCTTGATCTAAAATAGTTACAAATTAAACCCATTCAAATTCATTTCCATTCAATTTAATCTACAATACATAATTACACAAATTGCCATTTTTCCCCCAATAATTACGATTTTTACAAAATAATCCCTAATACACAACTCATGAATTACTCAAAATTGGACTAACATTCCATAGGGCCGAATCTTCCCAAGGGCTTTTTAAGTCCATATACTTCCATATTTTCTCAATTTAACCCTTCCATAATTTATTTTCACAAATAAATCCTTAATTAATAACATTCATTAATAACTCAAAAACAACAAATGTTCATCTAACATAAATCTTCCATTATAAGCTAAAAAGCATCTCAAAGCTCATCTTATATTCAATGGCTCTTCACATATACATGATCACTATGTAAAATTAACACATGGGCTTGATAAAAGAGTTAATATACATCTCAAAAAATGCAAAAATTATTAAAAAATCTAAGACTTAAGCTTACCAATTTTAGTAGATGTGTGCCGAATACCTAAGGAGCTTTTCTCTTCTTTTTCTTTTGCTATATTCGGCCAAGGAACTCCAAAAAGATGAACGTGCAATGGCCTTTCAATTATTTTTATGTTTTTACTCCACTATGTTAAAATAATATAATATAATAATGACATATATATATTTATTTAATACATAAAACTAACAAACACATATTTTAATATCTCTTTGCCGTCCACTACAAGGAAAATAGGGATAATTATAACATAAAATCCCTTAAGTAAAAAGACACTTTGTTTTAATCCTCCCTATCAAGCAATTGGGAAATTTTATCACTTTTGCAATTTAATCCTTTTTTTTCTTAAATTAATCACCCAAACATGCAAATTAATCAATGAAATTTTAACACATGCTTAACCACATAACATAGATATCAAAATAATAATTAAAAAAAATATTTTTCTATCCCAGATTCGTGGTCCCGAAACCACCGTTCTGATTAGGGTCGTAATTGGGCTGTTACAACTCTCCCCCTCTTAAAGGATTTTCGTCCCCAAAAATCTTACCAATAAATAAGTATGGATAGCGTTCTTTCATTGATTCCTCGGTTTCCCAAGTTGCTTCCTCTATTCCGTGCTTGTGCCACATAACTTTAACTAGTGATATCTTCTTATTTCGCAATTCTTTTACTTCACGAGCTAAGATGCGAATCGGTTCTTCCTCATAAGTCAAATCGGACTGAATTTCAATCTCTGATGGTATGATCACATTAGAAGGATCGGATCTATATCGTCGAAGCATCGACACGTGAAAAATGTTATGAATCTTGTCTAACTCAGACGGCAACCTCAATCTGTACGCAACCGGCCCGATTCGCTCGATAATTTCATACGGCCCAATAAATCTCGGACTCAGTTTTCCCTTTCGACCAAATCTAAGTATCTTTTTCCACGGTGATACTTTTAAGAACACTCGATCACCCACTTGAAACTCTATATCTTTTCGTTTCAAATCTGCGTACGACTTCTGACGATCTGATGCGGCTTTCAAACTTTCTCTAATTACTTTAACTTTCTACTCCGTCTCTCTGATTAAATCAACCCCTTGTATCTTGCTTTCACTTAGTTCGGTCCAATATAAGGGTGTACGGCATTTTTGACCGTACAATGCTTCATAGGGTGCCATTTTAATACTTGATTGAAAGCTATTGTTGTACGCAAATTCAATTAAAGGTAAGTATCGTACCCACGTACCTTCAAACTCAAGAATGCAACACCTTAACATATCCTTGAGTATTTGGATAACACGTTCGGATTGACCATCCGACTGAGGGTGAAAAGCTGTACTAAAGTGTAACTTGGTACCCAAAGCATCCTGTAGTTTCTTCCAAAACCGCGATGTGAACCTCGGATCTCTATACGAAACAATAGAGACAGGCACTCCGTGCAATCGTACAATCTGTGATATGTACAACTCAGCTAGCTTATCAAGTGAGAAATCCGTACGCATTGGGATAAAATGAGCCGATTTCGTCAATCTATCAACGATAACCCAGATTGAATCTTTCTTACTTGGCGTCAAAGGCAAACCCGATACGAAATCCATTGTGACTCGATCCCACTTCCACTCAGGTATCTTAATTGGCTGAAGTAGTCCCGATGGCACTTGATGCTCGGCTTTTACTTGTTGACACACTAAACACTTTGATACATAATCTGAGATGTCTCGTTTCATACCATGCCACCATATATCTTTCGCTTTGGATCGTTATACATTTTCGTGCTACCCGGATGAATCAACAATCTACTACTATGAGCTTCATCACAAATCATTCGAATCAATTCAGGGTTCTTCGATACACAGATCTGATTCTTGAACCGTAAACATCCTTCCGTATCTATCTGAAAGTCTGAATCCACACATGAACCATAATGACTTTTCTTTGTTTTTAAATCATCATCAACCTCTTGAGCTTCTCGAATCAGCTGCTCAAACAATGGTCTCACTTTCAACTCTGCAATGATCGCACCATCCTCAGTCGTAGCTATATCCGCATTCATTGCGCGTAGAGCAAAAAGCGACTTTCGGCTAAGTGCATCTGCAACCACATTAGCCTTCCCCGGGTGATAATCAATCACGAGCTCGTAGTCTTTCAACAATTCTAACCATCGCCGCTGTCTCAAATTTAGATCCTTTTGAGTCATTAGATACTTTAGACTCTTATGATCCGAATAGACGTGGCATTTCTCACCGAATAGATAGTGATACCATATCTTCAAAGTAAAGAATATAGCGACCAACTCAAGTTCGTGCGTCGGATAATTTCTCTCGTTCGGTTTCAACTATCTCGAGGCATAGGCTACGAATTTACCCTCCTGCATCAATACACAACTGAGTCCATTTAAAGATGCATCAGTAAAAATAACAAACTCTTTACCGACTCTGGCTGAACGAGCACTGGAGCTTCCGTTAACAAGGTCTTCAATTGATCAAAACTCTTCTGACACCTTTCCGACCACTCAAATTTCACATCCTTCTGTAATAGTTTTGTCATCGGGGTTGCTATCATCGAGAATCCTTTCACGAAATGTTTGTAATATCCCGCAAGCCCTAAAAAGCTACGTACCTCAGAAACATTCCGCGGAGGTTTCCAATCCAATATAGCTGAGATTTTACTCGGGTCAACCCGAATACCCGACGATGAAATAACATGCCCCAGAAAGCTGACTTCTTTCAACCAAAACTCACATTTACTGAATTTTGCGTACAATTGCTTATCACGCAAAATCTGTAACACTAGCCTCAAATGCTCAGCGTGCTCGGTTTCGTCTCGTGAATAGATCAATATGTCATCTATGAATACAACTACAAACTGATCTAAATATGGTCTGAATACCCGATTCATCAGATCCATAAAAACAGCGGGGGCATTAGTGAGCCCAAATGGCATCACCAAGAACTCGTAATGACCGTATCTCGTCCGAAAGGCTGTCTTCAGTACGTCTGATTCTCTAACTCGCAACTGATAATATTCTGACCTCTGGTCAATTTTTGAAAACACCGAGGCTCCTTTCAGCTGATCAAATAAATCATCAATATGTGGCAACGGGTATTTGTTCTTTACGGTCACCTTATTGAGCTGTTGGTAGTCATTCTTAATGTTCCGTCTTTCTTCTTCACAAATAGAACGGGCGCACCCCAGGGAGAAAAACTTGGTCGGGCGAAACCTCTATCCGTCAATTCTTGCAACTGAGCCTTCAATTCTTTTAATTCAGTAGGTACCATTCTATACGGTGCTATAGATATCGAAGCGGTCCCTGGCACTAGCTTAATCCCAAACTCTACCTCACGAACAGGTGGCAATCGTGGTAATTCCTCTGGGAACACATCTAGATATTCACTAACAACCGGTACTAATTCAATCTTCTTTTCGGTTACCTTATTGTCGATCACATAAGCAAGATAGACTTCACAACCCTTTCTCAAATACTGCCGAGCAAACATCGAAGATATAACAACAGGTAGTCCATTCAAATTCGCAGACTCAATTTGGATTATCTCGTTATTCAGACATCTTAAATTAATAGTCTTTCGTCTGAAATTCACTATCGCATCGTGAACTGTCAACCAATCCATACCGAGAATAATGTCGAACTCATCGAATGGTAAAAGCATCAGATCAGCCGAAAAACACATGTCTCGAACCATCAAAGAGCAGTTCCTACACACTTTATCAACTAATACACATCGACCCAGGGGGTTTGAAACCCGAATCACAAACTCAGTAGACTCAACAGGTAGAGTCTTACTGGATACTAATGTTTCACACACATACGAATGAGTTGAGCCGGGATCAATCAAAGCAGTTACATTAGTATCGAAGAGAGTGAAAATACCGGTAATGACGTCTGGGGATGAGGCCTCCTCTCTAGCACGGATGGCATAAGCTCTAGCCGGTACACGGGCATCAGATCGAATAACCACATCTGTAGTCCCCCTCTGTGCACCACTCCTACCTCCCTCAATACGAGATGGTCTGCCTCTAGCTGTAGTGCCGCTCGATCTCGCACTTTGAGTAGTACCCTTTTCAACAGTCTCCGGGCAATCCCAAACGAAGTGATTTTACGAACCACACTGATAACAAGTGCGATTGAAAGATTTACCCCAGCACTCTCCGAAATGCCATCTGCCGCACTGCTAACACTCAGGTTTGCTCGATCGAGCATTACCGACACTAGCCACTGATGTAGCTCGAGAACTCACTGGTGGCCGTTCTCGTATAGAAATCCCAGTGTTAGGTTTGGATCGGCTACCATCGTTCTTGAACTTCTTCGTTGCCATCTGCGAAAATTTACCCGCAGATCTCTTCCGAAAATCTTTAGATTCAAGTTCAGCTTTCCATTTTTCTTTCCCTAGTTCTTCAGCTTTACAAGCTCGTTCAACTAGTACAACGAACTCGTTAATCTCAAGAATGCCAACCAAAAGCTTTATGTCTTCATTTAAACCATCTTTGAACCTCCGACACATAGTAGCCTTCGATGAAACACATTCACGAGCGTAGCGACTAAGTCCCACAAACTTGCACTCGTATTTGGATACGGTCATACGACCCTGTTTAAGCTCAAGAAATTCTTTGCGCTTAGAGTCTATGAAGCGCTGGCTTATATATTTCTTACGAAATTCCATCTGAAAGAAGTCCCAAGTAACCCTCTCTCTTGGAACAACTGACACGAGTGTATTCCACCAATAATAAGCAGAATCTCGTAATAATGATATGGCACACTTCAGACACTCATCGGGTGTACAGGACAGCTCATCGAAAACACGAACAGTATTATCGAGCCAATATTCGGCTCACTCTACATCATCATCATCCTCGGCTCTAAATTCTTTAGCTTCGTGTTTTCTTATGCGATCAACTGGGGGCTTATTTACTCTTTCAGAATTGACAATCGGGGGTAGCACCGGTACTACAAGAGGAATGTTCGGATTCAGGGGTGGTTGAACAGCCGGATTGGTTCGTATGTATTAACTGAACCAATCGTTCATCATACTATAGAGAAGGCTTGTCCGGCCCCTCATCCGGATTACTCGTAGCGATCGAGATTCCTCTGCGCGGTCCACACAGCACGGGGAGCGGGCGCCACACTCTCAACGTCATCAGCTACAGCTCGCTCAGAATCGGGATCCATTACTATATGAAAGAAATAAACACATTTCACTGTCAGAAGTCATCACACTATCACATTATAAAATATGGCAAGTATAGCTAGACTCACGCGTGCTACGTTAGTCCGAGAACTGACTAAACCGTAGCTCTGATACCAATCAAATGTAACACCCTTAACCCGTATCCGTCACCAGAATAGGGTTACAGGAATTACAGAACCAATATAAGTCTATGCACTCTATCAGAACTATTACTAGATAAATTGCATTACCATTTCATATCATCATAAAATAAAATATATATTCCATCAAATTTCAATTCATTAACATGCATATTAATAATAATGTCATTCATATCACTTAGTATCTAATTACAACCCCTAGCAAATCACTATTAACAAAGTCTCTTATAATACAATAGCCGAATAGGTATTTAATACTCAACATTTTATATAAATATATATCTAATGTCCATAAAACATTCATGCATATATCGTTATTGTACATACGTTACAGTTTCGATCGTGTATGCTTTCTAATTCAATATCCCATAAGTTTATTAGATTAATTTATCTACTTAGCATACGTTGGAATATACCATAGTCACGAGTTTCAAATCAAGTCATTATCTAGTAATGACATATCTCATTTGACAATAAACATATTATAAGCATAACATAAAATCATGGGCACATCTTAGCTATGTATTACAATCAAAATTCTACCATTCATTTCTCATGGCCGAACACACTTAGGAACATCCAAAGAATTAATACACATCCAAAAATCTAAACCAATGAACATTATCATTAATAGTATACTTTACTTATCATGACTCCCATACCAATATTCATGGCACTATATAATTTAAACATATACCAAACAGATAACATAGGCTAGTTTCAATACATGTGCACATAAATCCCATAGAATCATTTTATAACATAAGCCACATCTAATATATATAATTTACCTTTAACTAGCCTTGTTTTGTGACTTACCTTTTTTTTTAAACATGCTTAAGTCAAACCTATAATGCGCATACATATGCATCATATTAAGCAAAATTCAAGACGACCAAATCATATGAATATAGCCATTTTCGCATGGCATTTGTATATACATTCACAAAATAACATTTGAGTCAACTCTAAGATAGTTAGCCTATACATGCCATAGTATTAAGTTCATTCTCAAAAAAAAGGTACCAAAATAATTGATAGTGTGTTTGGCTTCGACAAGGATCCTCGAGCTCGAGCTTCAACTTTAAAGATCTATAAAACAATGTAACAAACACATCATGTAAGCTTAAATAGCTTAGTAAGTTATAAACAAGAAGGTAAGATGCACAACCAAGCATTACACCATTTTTTTTTATAATCGATCTATCTATTGAATAAGTCATAATATCGAAACACATATTAGGTTAACATTCATCAATATTATGCTCATTCAATCCCAAACAAACGAACCAAGTATTCATATGTTCCATACCCATATCAAAATGACTTACCTAAATTTTTTTTACCAAGATAATAAACTATTATTCAATAGGTACATACCTGACACTTTCATTTACCTTTACTAGTGGTCTCTGTTCTTGAGGAAAAACCGATAACTCGCACACACAGTGCAACATTCGTAACGTGTCGCACACTTAGTGCCGTTACTTAAATTTTTCTGCACATACAATGCCATTCAACCGATCTCGCACACACAGTGCTCGGTAAATAAATCCGCACACATAGTGCCATTCAACCGATCTCGCACACACAGTGCTCGGTGAATAAATCCGCACACACAGTGCCATTCAACCGATTCCGCACACACAGTGCTCAGTGAATAAATCTGCACACACAGTGCCATTCAACCGATCTCACACACACAGTGCTCGGTGAATAAATCCGCACACACAGTGCCCTTAGCCGATCATTTCCTCAATCACATAAACATATATAATTTCACTATTAATATTATCTATACCCAATTAAAACATCTATTATTCATAATTCATTCTTCCATCTCAACCCATCATATTCGGCAACCATTAATACACATATAAATATATATACATATCAAGGATAACTCTTGACAATTATCAATTGCCAACACATTCGGCTAACATACAATATATAAACCTAACCACCGAATTCAATACAACCAAAATTCTTCTCTATTTATTTTCACATATACTATCACCCAATATAAATATATATACACATACTTTTATCCATCTCAAATAATCAAGTTTAAATGTTCATATATATATATAACAACATCTCATTCGGCCAATAATTTTAAAAAAAAATTATTCCATTTAACTTATGTTAAATAATATAGATCAAAATTGAATTAATCCAATTGCTTATAACTTACCTCGGAAGTCGACAATTTAAGCTTCTCGGCTACTCTTTTAATTTTGCCTTTCCCCGATCCAATTCATTTTCCCTTTGTTCTTGATCTAAAATAGTTACAAATTAAACCCATTCAAATTCATTTCCATTCAATTTAATCTACAATACATAATTACACAAATTGCCATTTCCCCCCAATAATTACGATTTTTACAAAATAATCCCTAATACACAACTCATGAATTACTCAAAATTGGACTAACATTCCATAGGGCCGAATCTTCCCAAGGGCTTTGTAAGTCCATATACTTCCATATTTTCTCAATTTAACCCTTCCATAATTTATTTTCACAAATAAATCCTTAATTAATAACATTCATCAATAACTCAAAAACAACAAATGTTCATCTAACATAAATCTTCCATTATAAGCTAAAAATCATCTCAAAGCTCATCTTATCTTCAATGGCTCTTCACATATACATGATCACTATGTAAAAGTAACACATGGGCTTGATAAAAGAGTGAATATACATCTAAAAAAATGCAAAAATTATTAAAAAATCTAAGACTTAAGCTTACCAATTTTAGTAGATGTGTGCCGAATACCTAAGGAGCTTTTCTCTTCTTTTTCTTTTGCTATATTCGGCCAAGGAACTCCAAAAAGATGAACATGCAATGGCCTTTCAATTATTTTTATGTTTTTACTCCACTATGTTAAAATAATATAATATAATAATGACATATATATATTTATTTAATACATAAAACTAACAAATACATATTTTAATATCTCTTTACCATCCACTACAAGGAAAATAGGGATAATTATAACATAAAATCCCTTAAGTAAAAAGACACTTTGTTTTAATCCTCCCTATCAAGCAATTGGCAAATTTTATCACTCTTGTAATTTAATCCTTTTTTTTTCTTAAATTAATCACCCAAACATGCAAATTAATCAACGACATTTTAACACATGCTTAACCACATAATATAGATATCAAAATAATAATTAAAAAAATAATATCTTTCTATCTCGGATTCGTGGTCTCAAAACCACCGTTCTGATTAGGGTCGTAATTGGGCTGTTACAGTTTTGGTATGGTTGTTGGCAATGAAATAGAATTATGAAAAGTAAGCTTATTGATGAATTGAGGCCATAGGGATTTAGTGAAGTTGTGGATGAGTTATGCTTGGATTTACATGTGAGTTGATTGTGCAAATTGGCATGTTTAGAAGTAAGATTGAATGGAATAATATGATGACCATTTGGTGTGTTTTTTGTTGCCATTGTATTGAGAAATATGCTTGTAGGGTTGATCCTTGTGTGAGTGGCATTTTGGCCTTGCAAGTAGCCTGTTTTTCCTGCACGGCCATGGTACACGGACGTGCCTGGTGGCCGTGTGAATAAGTCAGTAGCTGGCCTAATTTTACACGACCATAGCACATGGGTGTGTCTGGTGGCCGTGTGAGTAAGTCAGTAGTTAGCCTAATTATAATAGCCATGACACACGGGCGTGTCTGGTGGCCGTGTGGATAAGTTAGTATACATGCTCTGTTTTGGCACGGTCAGGACACATGGGTGTGTCTACTAGTCGTGGGAGGCACATGGCCTTACTGTACGGGCGTGTGACCTCTGCAGTGTTGAAAAAGTTTTAAATTTCTGAGAATTTTTATATGTGTACGGTTTAGTACCGGCCCTATTCTAAAGCATGATTAAGGTCTCATTGACCTATATAAGGGACACTTTGATTGCGATTGATGAATTGTATTATGAAATGTCTGTAAAAGTTTTCGATCTATCTGGTAACGCCTTTAATTCTAATTCAGCGACGGATACAGGTTAGGGGTGTTACATTTGGTTGGTATCAGAGCTACGGTTTAGTCAATTCTCGGACTAGTGTAGCGTGTAAGAGTCTAGCTATACATGCCATATATCTGAATTGTGATAGTGTGATGAATCCTAACGTGAAAATTGTGATTTACGTATAGCAATGGATCCCAAAAGAGTCGTAGCTGACGATGTAGAAAGCAATGCGCCTGCTCATGCGCAAGGGACAGCACCATATGATTCGAGACCGGCTACGAGCGGTTAAGAGGGAGAAGCTAAACAAGCTTTCTTCCAGATGATGAGTGAGTGGTTCACTCAATTCGTAAGAAATAATCTGACTGTTTCACAACCTCCGCCCCCAGTTAATCCCCCTCAGACTTTATTTGTTCCTTCGATTATGTATCCGAATCTGTTGAATAAGCCTCCGATTGACGAAAGCCGTAAGTATGGGGCCGAAGAGTTCAGGGCTACTAATGATGATGATACTAAAAAAGCTGAGTTTTGGTTAGAAAACACAATCCGAGTATTTGATAAAATGTCACTGAGTCTCGAGGAATGCATAAAGTGTGTTGTTTCTTTGTTACGAGACGCTGCCTATCAATGGTGGAAAACTTTGATTTCTGTTGTTCCGAGAGAGCGGGTCACTTAGGATTTCTTCCAGTTTGAATTCTAAAAGAAATATATCAGTCAGAGATTCATTGATGAAAAATGAAAGGAATTTCTAGAATTGAAACAAGGTCGCATGTCTGTCATTGAATACGAACGAGAGTTCATGAGGTAGTCAGTATGCCCGAGAATGTGTATCGTCTGAAGCAATAATGTGTAAGAGATTTGAAGATGGCCTTAATGAGGATATCCGCTTGCTAGTCGGGATTTTAGAGATTAAAGATTTTGTTGTGCTTGTTGACCGAGCGTGCAAAGCTGAGGCACTCGGGAAAGATAAAAGAAAAGCTGAGTCTGAAGCCAGAGATGTGAGAAAGAGATTTTCGAGCAAATCATTTCAGTCTGCTTCGAAGAAATTCAGAGATGATTATAGCCGTTCCAGGACTAATGTGGGACATTCTAGTAGAGATCGAGCTAGATCACAGTTGAGCTCCAAAGCTCCGGCAACTTCAATAGCAAGTGTTGGAAATGTTCGATTCGAGCGACCCGAGTGTAAGCATTATGGTAAAAGACATCCGAGAAGTTGTAGATTGAATGATCGAGCTTGCTTTAGATGTGGATCGTTAGATCATTTTATTCGAGATTGCCCAGAATCTGTTGAGCAAGAGAATGTTCAGAATCCAAAATTTGATAATGTTCCAGCAAGGGGTAGACCTTCCCGAAACGCAAGAAATGTCAGTGGTAATCAGAGATCTACGAGAGACAGTGTAGCGAGATCCGAAGCTAGAGTGCCTGCTAGAGCGTATGCTATCCGAGCTCGTGAGGAAGCTTCGTCTCTAGATGTTATAACGGGTACATTTACTTTTTATGATACTTCTGTGACTGCTTTGATAGACCCTGATTCTACTCATTCGTATATATGCATGAATTTAGCATCCATTAAGACTTTGCTTGTAGAGTCTACTGAGTTTGTTATAAAAGTATCGAACCCCTTAAGCAAAAGTGTCTTGGTTGACAAAGTATGCAAGAACTGTCCGTTAATGTTTCGAGATATCTGTTTTTTTGCGGATCTGATGTTATTACCATTTGATGTGTTTGATATCATTCTGGGTATGGATTGGTTGACATTGTATGAAGCTGTTGTGAACTGTAAAAGAAAGACTATTGATTTGAGTCGTCAAAATGGTGAAATAGTTCGTATTGAGTCAAATGATTTAAACGGATTGCCTGCTGTGATATCTGTGTTGAAAGCTCAGAGCAATGTGAAAAAGGGTTATGAAGCTTATTTTGCTTATGTGATTGATTCGAAAGTGTCTGAAAAGAAAGTTGAGTAAGTGCCTATTGTGTGTGAATTTCATGATGTATTTCCCGAAGAACTATCGGGATTGCCTCCGATATGTGAAGTTGAATTTGGTATTGATCTGTTGCCTGGTACGATAACTATTTTGATAGCTCCGTATAGAATGGCACCAACAGAGTTGAAAGAGTTAAAGTCTCAGTTGCAAGAGTTTACTGACAGAGGGTTCGCAAGACCGAGTTTTTCACCTTGGGGTGTTCCCGTTCTGCTTGTGAAAAAGAAAGATGGCACGATGAGAATGTGCATAGATTATCGTCAGTTGAATAAAGTAACCGTAAAGAACAAATATCCGTTGCCCAGGATTGACGATTTGTTTGATCAGTTAAAAGGAGCTACTGTGTTTTCAAAGATAGATCTGAGATCGGGTTACTACCAGTTGAGAGTGAAAGATTCAGACATTCTGAAAACTACGTTCAAAACGAGGTACGGGCATTATGAGTTTTTAGTTATGCCTTTTGGACTAACAAACGCTCCTGCTATTTTTATGGATTTGATGAATAGAATTTTCAGACCGTACCTAGATCGATTTGTTGTTGTATTCATTGATGACATTTTGATTTATTCACGTGATGAAAATGAGCATGCTGAACATCTGAGAGTTGTGTTGCAAACTCTACGAGAAAAGCAATTATATGCGAAAATAAGCAAATGTGAATTCTGGTTGCGTGCAGTCAGTTTTTTGGGACATATTGTATCGTCTTCTGGAATACGAGTTGATCCGAATAAGATTTTTGCTATTTTGGAATGGAAACCTCCGAAGAATGTGTCTGAAGTTCGTAATTTTCTGGGACTTGCTGGTTATTATCGACAGTTTGTAAAAGGATTTTCGATGATAGCTACTCAGTTGACTAGATTGCTTCAGAAAGATGTGAGATTTGAATGGTCTGATAAATGTCAGAAAAGTTTTGATCGATTGAAAACTCTTTTGACTGAAGCTCCAGTTTTGACACAACTAGAATCAGGCAAAGAGTTTATGATTTACAGTGATGCTTTGTTGAACGGTCTGGGATGTGTTCTGATGGAGGAAGGTAAAGTAATAGCTTATGCCTCAAGACAATTGAAGCCGCATGAAAAGAATTATCCGACACACAATCTTGAACTAGCTACGATTGTGTTCGCTTTAAAGATTTGGCGTCATTATCTTTTTGGTGAGAAATGTCATGTGGTTTCAGATCATAAAAGTTTGAAATACCTGATGACTCAGAAAGATTTGAATCTGGGACAGAGAAGATGGCTAGAACTGTTGAAAGATTATAAGCTTATGATAGATTATCACCCTGGTAAAGCAAATGTTGTAGCTGATGCTTTGAGTTAGAAATCACCGTCTGCATTACGTGCTATGAATATTCATTTAGATCCGTCTGATAATGGTTCAGTGTTAGCTGAATTGAAAGCGAAGCCGTTATTTTTAAAATAAATAGTTGATGCTCAGAAAATTGATAATGAAATGTTAACAAAACGAACTCAGTGTGGTTTGAACTCTGATTCTGAATTTCGTGTGGATGATAATGATTGTTTGAGATTTTGAGATCAAATTTGTGTTCTGAGAAACTCAGAGTTAGTTCAGTTGATTTTGGATGAAGCACATAACAGTCGTCGATCTGTTCATCCGGGTAGTACAAAGATGTACCATGATCTGAAGCAACATTATTGGTGGTCTGGTATGAAACGAGACATTTCTGACTTTGTTTCGAAATGTTTAGTTTGTCAGCAAGTTAAAGCTGAACATCAGGTTCCATCTGGTTTGCTACAACCGATTCTGATTCTTGAGTGGAAATGGGATAGAGTGACGATGGACTTTGTTTCTGGTTTGCCACTGACTCCGAGAAAGAAAGGTGCGATTTGGGTTGTAGTTGATCGATAGACGAAATCTGCCCATTTTATTCCGGTACGATCTAATTACTCACTTGAAAAATTAGCTAAACTTTACATTTCTAAGATTATGAGATTGCACGGGGTACCGTTGTCTATTGTGTCTGATAGAGATTCGAGGTTTACATCAAGGTTCTGGAAGAGATTGCAAGAAGCTTTAGGCACAAAATTACATTTTAGTACTGCATTTCATCCGCAAACGGATGGTCAGTCTGAACGGATTATTCAGATACTCGAGGATATGTTGAGATGTTGCATTCGTGAGTTTAACGGTACGTGGGAACAATACTTACCATTGATTGAATTTGCATACAACAACAGTTTTCAGTCGAGCATCAGAATGGCACCTTATAAAGCTTTGTACGGACATAAATGTCGAACACCTCTGTATTGGACTGAGCTCAGTGAAAATAAGCTACACGGGGATGATTTGATAAAAGACACTGAACAGAAAGTGAAAGTGATTCGTGACAGTTTGAAAGCAGCGTCTGATCGTCAGAAGTCCTATGCGGACTTAAAATGAAAAGATTTTGAATTTGATATCGGTGACAAAGTGTTCTTAAAAGTATCTCCGTGGAAGAAAGTACTCAAATTTGAACACAAAGGCAAATTGAGCCTGAGGTTCATCGGGCCGTATGAAATTATTGAGCGTGTTGGACCTGTTGCGTACAGATTGTTGTTGCCCTCAGAGCTAGAAAAGATACATAATGTATTCAATGTTTCGATGCTCCGTAGATACCAATTCGATCCGTCACATGTGATTTCTCCGTCTGAAATTGAAATTCGATCTGATATGACCTATGAAGAAGAACCGATCCGTATCTTAGCTCGTGAAGTGAAAGAATTAAGAAATAAGAAAATCCCGTTAGTGAAAGTGCTATGGCATCGACATGATGTAGAAGAGGCTACTTGGGAGCCTGAAGAGTCAATGAAACAGTAATATCCGAATCTGTTTAACGGTAAGATTTTCGGGGACGAAAATCCCTAAGGGGGAAGAATTGTAACAGTCCAGTTAAGACCCTAGTCGGAATAGTGGTTTCGGGACAACAATTTCGAGTCATAAAATATTTTAATATTATTTTCTGTGTCTACTGAGTGTGATTAAGCATGTGCTAAAGTTCTGTGAGTTAATTTGTCTATCTGTGTGTTTAATTTGACAAAAGGGCTTAATCGCATAAAATGAAAGTTTGATGGTTAAATGTGAAAGTATCAAATTGATGATGTCTTTATAATTTGGAGCCCTTAAAAAGAAATTTGGCCCATTGAAAGGATAGTGGACGGTAGATGGATAAGTATGTCCATAGTTTGAATGTTTAGTTATTAAGGATTCATTAAGGGTAAAAAGGGAATTTGATAATTATGTTATAAATGATAAAACAAAAGCATGAAATGGCTATTGTTATCATCTTTGTCCACCGAAAATAAAAGAAGAAAAGAAAGGGTTTGAATGTTTCTAATATTCGGCTAGCTTGGGGTCAAATTAAGGTATGTTTTGACTTTGGTTTTTGATGATTTTTATGTTTTTGAGATTTTTGCTTAGTCTACTATCAAGCCCATGTTGTAATTTGAAGATTTGGTGATGTTTATGAGATGTTCCATTGATGAAATGGTGAGCTTTGTGATGAGTATTTGTGTTAAATGAAAGATATGTGTTTAATGAACATGTTTTGTTATTGAATTTTTGATGAATTTAGTTAATTTGGGCTTAATTGAGAAAATAGCATTTTGCGGGACTAAATTGTGAAATAAATGAAATGTATGGACTTGTATGAGATACATGAATATTCGGCTAAGCATGGGTATATGGTAATTTTGTGTAATTTGTGATTTTGTGAATTAGGGAGTAAATTGTCCAAATGTGAAAATGTGATGGTTAATTTGTAAATTTCCCTAAATATGTGTTTATGGATTGAATTAGATGTGTTTGTAAATTAAAGGGTTAAATTTGAATATGTATAGATCAAGAAATGAAGAGAACATGCTTAGATCACGGGAAAGCGAAAGTAGTCGAATAACCGAATTCGATCAATTATTCAAATCCAAGGTAAGTCGCTATGCAAATAAATGTATTTGCATTGAATTATTTATGTATATACGATATTTGAATTATTATGATTATCCATTGAGATGGAATGTATGTGAAATCAGAGTTGGTTAATAAGTCGACAAGCTGTTAAAGTCTGAGAAGTCCCGTGTGAACCTAGGAATAGATAGGAATTACGTATGTCATGACATAGGTTCCTGTTATGTGATATCATGTAAGACCGTGTCTGGGAAGTTGGCATTAATTTGATATTTCGTGTAAGACCACGTATGGGACGTTGGCATTGGTATGAGATTTACGTGTAAGACCATGTCTGGGACATTGGCATCGTATTTGATTCGTGTATGACCCTATCTGGGACAGTGGCATCGATATCTGGTTACATGTAAGACCACGTCTGGGACGTTGGCATTGTACGACTATTCCTAGCACTCTGAATATCCTATTTAGTTCTGAACGGTTCAATGGGCAAGTCCAAGATACGAACGACTATATGATTTGTGTATCCGTTTCAGGTACGTTTGATATGTACACTAAGTGTGTATGAAAGGTAAGTGTCTATATGAACTTACTAAGATGAATATGTGTATTGAAATGATGAGATAACATGTCAAGATATGCTTGAATGATCCATGTGTATATGTGATATTTGAGTTGAAGAATGTGGTAAGTTATGGCTAAGCATATGAGCCAAAGAATATATGATGAATTTGGTATGAGAACTATAAATGTCATTGTATCAACATGGTTCTGTGCATTTTATGCTAAGTTTATTTGTATATGGCTTACTAAGCTTTTGAAAGCTTACTCTGTGTATGTGTTTGCTCTATTTTATAGATCGTCAAAGCTACTAAAGGCTCGGGGACCATCGAGGATCGTCATCACACTACTCAAACTTGTTTTGGTACTTTGAAAATGTGTATATAGTTAAATATGACATGTATAGGCTAGTCATTTTGGATTATTTTTGAAATGTGTATAAATAGCCATGAGATGTGGCTAGATAAATGTTGGTAATATGCATGAGTGAATATGGTATATAAAGTATCTCTTGGTATGGCTTGTTGGCAATGAAATGGCATTATGAAAAGTAAGCTTATTGATGAATTGATGCCATAATGATTTAGTGAAGTTGTGGATGAGTTATGCTTGGGTTTACATGCGAGTTGATTGTGCAATTTGGCATGTTTAGAAGTAAGATTGAATGGAATAACATGAAGACCATTTGGTGTGTTTTTGGTTGCCATTGTATTGAGAAATATGCTTGTAGGGTTGATCCTTGTGTGAGTGGCATTTTGGCCTTGCAATTGGACTGTTTTGCCTGCACGGCCAAGGTACACGGGCGTGCCTGGTGGCCGTGTGAATAAGTTAGTAGCTGGCCTAATTTTACACGGCCATAGCACATGGGCGTGTCTGGTGGCCATGTGAGTAAGTCAGTAGTTAGCCTAATTATACACGGCCATGACACACGGGCATGTCTGGTGGCCGTATGGATAAGTCAGTATACATGCTCTATTTTGGCAAGGTCAGGACACATGGGTGTGTCTAGTAGCCGTGGGAGGCACACGGCCTTACTGCACGGGCGTGTGACCTCTGCAGTGTTGAAAAAGTTTTAAATTTTCGAGAATTTTCATATGTGTACGGTTTAGTCCCGTCCCTATTCTAAAGCATGATTAAGGTCTCATTGACCTATACAAGGGACACTTTGATTGCGATTGATGAATTGTATTATGAAATGTCTGTAAAAGTTTTCGATCTGTCCGGTAACACCTTTAACTCTAATCTGGCGACGGATACGGGTTAGGGGTGTTAAGAATTGCTTGAGAGCGAGCCTATGTGAAAAGTGTGATATGAAGTATCTTTAGCTACAAGTGTGGCACTTATGTGCAAATTTCCGTGTATCCGTTATTATTCCGATGCGTTCAATGGGAAATGATTAAGTATAAACGAATATGACTAAGTGGTGAATAAGTGCAGGTATTTGTGTGTCAATTTATGAGCAATGTGCTCGATAGGTGATCGAACTTTGGTAAGTTTGATATGGGGTAAGTGTTACTATGAAAGTTAATACAAAGAAATTATGAAAGAGTAAAATTTGCAATAAAATAGTTTTGGGACAGCAACAGTTATGTGTCTTTGAAAAATCACCAAAAATGGTGGAAATTGAATTATAAGTTGAATAGGATATTAAATAAAATATTATTGAGTCTATTTTCATATAAAAGAAATGGTGTAAGCGAAAGAATGTCATATTCTGAGATATTTGAATTTTTGTGAGACAGGGTCAGAATGATTTCGGAATCCCCTGTTCCAACTTTGGAAAATCACTAAAAAATTTATAAAAATGATTATGTTTTATAATTTATATGCTTAAATTTCTTAATGAGTCTACATTCAAAATAAACAAACTGGAACATAATTCCAATTCCGTACGAAGAGATAATTAATTTTTAGTTAAGAAGGGTCGAAACTGTTAGACAGCAGAACAGGGGAGACTTTAAAGAATAAAATGTACTTATTGGCTAAACCAAAAATTCTGAATTTTTTTTTTTTGTAAGATGATATCTGAGTCTAATTTCAGGGAAAATTAATGGATCTTAGTTTAGAGTTCTTTATCTCGAGATATAAATAATTTAGTGACTGTGATTCGAGTAGACAGCTTGAGATGAACATGAATAAATAGTGGAACTATGTGCAATTATGATTGTATTATCTTGAGAACATATTGTGAAGATTTATAAAAGCCTGTTAATAAATGACTTATTATTTGCATACCTACTTACTAAGCTATAATGCTTACCCCCTTCCTTTCCTTTTTCCTATAGTGTCACAGATGCTAGCTCGAGTTGGAGGTCGTCGGAGATTTTATCACACTAACAAGCTATTGATTGGTATTGTATCAACGATCTTCAAGTATTTTTAAGTCTATGGCATGTATAGGGACTTGATTATGTGTATATGTTATTATGAGTTAGCCTAGAATGTTGGCCTATGCTATTCGATGGTTATTGTTGTATAAGGCCATTTAATGTGGCCAATATTTGTTATGTTATATGTAACACCCCTAACTCGTAACCATCGCCGGTCTAGGGTTAAAGGCGGATGAAACGGAACCTTTTTCGGAAATTTCATAATAATGTTCAACTAATCAAATAAAAGTGTCCCTTAAATAGGTCTATGATACCTTAAACATGCTTTAAAAGGGGGCCGGGACTAAACCGAACACATACATAAATTTTCAAAAATTTAAAAATTTTCGAAGTTACAGATGTCACACGCTCGTGTGGGTAGGCCGTGTGCCTCCCACGGCCTCAGACACGCCCGTGTGCCTAAGCCGTGTCAAAACAGGGCATACATACTGACTTGTTCACACGGCCGTGGACACGCCCGTGTGCCTCACCCATGGTCGCTACTGACTTGCACCACATGGCCAGTCACACGCCCGTGTGTCTAGCCCGTGGTCAAGTCTGACTTATTTTGAAATAGAACCATGAGGGACACGGTCGAGCCACACGCCCGTGTACTCAACTGTGTGGGCAATTATAGGCCATTTTCAAGGCCAAAATGCCACCCACACATTGGGTCATCCCTACAAGCACATACAAGCATCAATCCAACACTTATGGCAACCAAAAACATACCAAATTGACCATCTATTTTACATCATTAAAAGAACATTTCATCACAACATTTTATATGCCAATTAGCTCAACTAAATCACAAGTAAATCCAAGCATGATTCATCCACAACTTACAACAATAATAGACATCTTATCATCAATGATATACCAACTTTGCATCAATAAGCTTACCAATACTTTGACCATTTCATTAGCTAACAAACCATACCAAATTAAGCATCATATGGCTTGATTACTCATTCATATAATGTCATTATCTAGCCATATCACATGGCTTACTATAAACCCTTTCAAAACATAACCATATCGACTACACTATACATGCCATACTTAATATATACATATTCAAAAGGAACCAAAATATGATTTGAGTAGTGTGATGACAATCCTCGACGATCCCCGAGCCTTCTGTAGCTTTAACAATCTATAAAACAAAGCAAACACACACAAAGTAAGCTTTCCAAAAGCTTAGTAAGACGTATACAAATAAACTTAACATATAATCATTTATAAGCATAGCAATTCAAATACATTAATATTTTCATTTCAAACACATAGATTTCTCTTTGGATCAATTGGTTTGCCATTGCTTACAAACATATCATACCTCAAGCATCTCTTTTGCTTATATGTCAAACATACATATATCACACTTTATTCATTGCATCTGTGTACGTATTTACTCACCTTTCATGCCTATTCAAAGCATATACATCAAACGTACCTGAAATGAATATACAATTCACATAGTCATTCATTTCTCGAACTTGCCCGTTGAACCGTTCGGAATCAAATAGGATGCTCAGAATACTCAGAATAATCGTACAATGCCAACGTCCCAGACGTGGTCTTACATGTAACCAAATATCGATGCCATTTGTCCCGACAGGTCTTACACGAATCAAATACGATGCCAATGTCCCGACATGGTCTTACACGTAAATCTCAAATCGATGCCAACGTCCCGGGTGGTCTTACACGATATCACATATCGAAACCTATGTCATGACATATGTAATCCTATCTATTCCTAGGTTCGCATGCGGGACTTCTCGGACATTGATACATTGTCGATATTTCCTCGGATTTCATATATGAATCATCTCGAACATATTCATCATAATCGAAATTTCATAGATGCATAAATAAACCATTTCTAATGCATTTATTTGTATATCGACTTACCTCAGATTCGTGTACATGGAAACGAACGGCTATTCAACTATTTTCGACTTTCCTCGATCTAAATCTGTTTTCTTCGGTTCTTAATCTATAAACATTCAAATTTAATCCATTTATTCACCAAATCATTCAATTCAATCCAAAAACACATATTTAGGGCAATTTACAATTTAGCCCTCATATTTTCACATTTTGACATTTGAGTCCCTATTTCATAAAATCACAAAATACACCAAATTTGCATACACCATGCTAAGGCCGAATATTATCCATGCTCATACAAGTCCATATATTTCATTTATTTCACAATTTAGTCCATCAAAATATTATTTTCTTAATTAAGTCCAAATTACTCAAAATCACCAAAAATCCAAAGACAAAACATGTTAATCTAACACATATATTTCATATTTCATCATCAAACATCACAAAACTCATGAATTCATCCATGGCAGTTTTCAAAATCTTCATCAATTCATAAAATTGAAGCATGGGTTTTGAAGAACACGAAACAACGATTACAAAAACGTAGAAATTATCAAAAACCGAACTAATTACATACCTTAATTTGCTTGAACAAGGGCCGAATACCTAGCTTGGTTTTTCTTTATCTTTTCTTTGCATTTTCGGTGGACGAACACTTAAACGTCCACCATTTTTAACTTCGTTTTTATTTTATTAACTTTATTAACTAATTTACAATTTTAACCTTTAATTATTAACATATATAACATGTATATTCAATGGCCTTACCGTCCACTAACCAATATAATGGCTAATTTTCATCTTAAGGACTTACTCTTTATAAAGACACATCAATTCGACCATTATTCAAATAGAAAGCTACTTTTACATTTTATGCGATTTAGTCCTTTTATCAAATTAAGCATACAAACGGATAAATTATTTCACGAAACTTTCACACATGCTTAATCACATACTGTAGGCACAGAAAATAATATTAAAATATTTTTTTGACTCAAATTTGTGGTCTCGAAACCACTATTTTGACTAGGGTCTAAACCGGACTGTTACATTATAAGTCTATGATGATGCATTTCAAGGATGTGTATGCTTGCATGTGATGGTTAAGTGTGTTTGTGTGATTATGCATGATGAATGTGGTTTGTAAATGGTATGTGGATGTTTGAATGCTTAATAATACCATGTTGTGTGATGATAAATTTGTATAAATGTATAAGTGTTTTGGGGTGGCAAAGGGCTTGGCAAATAGCCTTACTTGTGGCCACACGGGCAGCCACACGGCCATGTGCCTAGGGTGTGTGAAGTCTGTACTTGATTTTTAGAAATTTGGAACACCACACGGCCTAACACACGGGCGTGTATCTCGGCTGTGTGAAAGACATGGCCTTGGACACAGGCGTGTGCCCCTATTTTTCAAGAAATTTTCTAATGTTTTCCAAAGTTCTCAGTTTAGTCCCGAACAACTTCCAAAGTATGTATTGGGCCTCGTAGGCCCTATTTAGGGACTCAAAGATAAAAATTTGAAAATTTTTAATTTGGATGAAATTTTATGACTCAGTTTAATACGTTTACAAGTGTATGTGTTTTGGTAATGCCTCGTACCCTATTCCGATGTCGAATACGGGTAAGGGGTGTTACATTGGTACTTCTGAACTCTTGAATATTTGTAAATATGGCATTTATAGGCTAGTTATAAAGATGATAGTTATGGTTATTTAAGATAGTGATTTTGGCACATGATGTGGTATAAGTTAAAGCCATGTGATTTGGCTTAACTTGGTGTAATGTTTTGGTTGTGTATAAGTGTTCAAATATGGTATGTTTTGGCAAGTAGTAGATGGAATGGAAATATGCAATTGTTGTCTTGATTTATAATAGGCATATGAATGGAAAGTGCATGGTATTAAGTAGGTATTTGAATACTATGTCAAATTTGTATAAAATGGGAATGAAATGTTGTGGATTGGCTGGCTATTGGGTTATGAAATGTTGCATAATACACTTGTGCAGGTATATGAAAATAGGGTGACAAAATGGCTTTGAAAATAGCCTATTTTTGTCCACACAGGTAGTGACACGGGTGTGTGTCTTAGCCGTGTGTGACACACGGTCATGTTATACGGCCGTGTGTGACACACGGTCATGTTATACGCCCGTGTGTGACACACGGTCATGTTATACGACCGTGTGTCCCCTGGTGTTGATATTAGAACCAAGTCAGTATGCTGCACACGGTTTCACACACGGGCGTGTGAATGGCTGTGTGGTACAAGTCAGTATACCCCCTAATTGGCACACGGCCTAGCACACAGGCGTGTGACTTGGCCGTGTTGCATAAGTTAGTATACCCTACAATTTTGGCACGGCCTAGCACACAGGCTAGCACACGGGCGTGTGTGGCCATTTTGAATGGTACACGGGCTAGACACACGGGCGTATGGTTGGCCGTGTGACCCAAGTCAGTATGTACCCCCTATTTTTACACGGCTGGAGACACAGGCGTGTCTGGTGGCCGTGTGAGACACATGGCCTGGTCACACGGGCGTGTGTCCTCTGTATTGAGAAAAGTTTTCAAAGTTTCGTAGAAGTTTTATACGTTATCGGTTTAGTCTCGAACCGCTCCTAAAGTATGTTAAAGGCCTCGCAGGCTATTTTAAGGGACAAATTGAGTGATGATTGTATGAAATGGTTGAATGTATGAGAAAAGTACCGTTATATATGTTAAAAGTTTGGTAATGCTCCGTAACCCTATTTCAGTGTTGAATACAAGTGAGGGGTGTTGCATTTATTGGTATCAGAGCTATGATTTAGTCGATTCTAGGACTAACGTAGTGTATGTGAGTCTAGCTATATATGCCTTATATATATAAACTGTGATAGTGTGATGACTCCTGATATTTTTAAATGTATTTTTATATAGTAAATGGATCATGATCGAACTGTAGTAGATGAGGTTGAGAGTAATGTGCCTGCTTCCGCTCGAGGGACAGCGCCTTCTGATTCTAGACCCGTAACGAGTAGCTAGGGAGGAGAGGCTAAAGAAGCCTTCTTCCAAATGATGAACAAGTGGTTCACACAATACATTCGTACGAACCCGACTGCTCAACAACCTCCACCCCCACTTATTCCCCAACTGATCCCTGTAGTTCCTCATGGTATGGATCCTTTGGGATTAAATAAAGCCACCTGTTGATAAGATACGAAAACATGGGGCTGAGGAATTCAAAGCTACTGTTAACGATGACCTTGAGAGAGTCGAGTTTTGGCTTGAGAACACGATTCGGGTATTTGATGAACTGTCTTGCACACCTAAAGAATGTTTAAAGTGTGCTATATCACTGTTGAGAGACACTGCATATCAGTGGTGGAATACCTTGATATCCGTAGTTCTACGAGAAAAAAGTTACTTGGGAGTGTTTTCAAGTTGAATTCAAAAAGAAATACATCAGCCAAAGGTTCATTGATCAAAAATGAAAGGAATTTCTTGAACTAAAATAGGGCTCTATATCGGTAATAGACTATGAAAGAGAGTTTGTACGACTCAGCAAATATGCTTGTGAATGTGTATCTTTCGAAGCTATAATGTGTAAAAGGTTCGAGGATGGATTAAATGAAGAAATCAGACTATTAGTTGGGATTCTTGAGCTGAAAGAGTTTGTCGTTCTATTTGACAGAGCTTGTAAAGCCGAAGAGCTTTGCAAAGAGAAAAGAAAAGCTAATTCTGAGACTAGATATTTCTGAAAGAGAATATCATCCTCATTCTACTGCTTCTGCGGGGATTTCGATCATAGATAGAGATACGAAATATTTCAGCTCTAAACCTCAGACGACATTTGTTGCCAGTGTGGGTAGTGTTAGAAATGTTGGACTCGAATGTAAAATATCGCAATGTTTACATTACGGTGAATGTAGAATATTGAGAGGAGCTTGTTTTAAATGTGGATCTCTTGATCATTATCTCCGGGATTGTCCAGAAAAGTCTATAGCTGAAAGAGATCAACCGGTGAAAGTAAGTAATACGGCTACTAGAGGGAGACCACCTCAAAACACTAGGAATACGAGTGGTAACCGAGGTGCTACGAGAGATTCTACTGTGAGATCTGAGGAGCAAGCACCTACTGGAGCTTATGCTATCCATGCACGAGAGGAGGCATCATCGCCAGACGTTATTACCGGTACTTTTTGTCTTTTTGATACTGATATAGTTGCGTTGATAGATCTTGGATCAACCCATTCATATATCTGTATGAATTTAGTATTTAAAAAGAGTTTACATGTCGAGTCTATAGAGTTTGTAATTAAAGTATCGAACCCCTTAGGCAAGTCTGTTCTAGTTGATAAAATTTGTAAGAATTGTCCTTTGATGACTCGAGGTTACTATTTTCTGGCTGACTTCACGCTTCTACCGTTAGATGAGCTTGATGTGATTTTGGGTATGGACTGGCTGACTATGCATGATGCAGTTGTGAATTGTAGACGAAAGATTATAGAATTGAAATGTCAGAATGGTGAAATTCTTCGAAGAGTCTGATGATTCGAATGAATAACCTACTGTGATATCGTCTATGTTATCTCAGAAATGTATGAAAAAGGGCTGTGATGCATATCTTGCATACATACTGGATAAAAATGTGTCTGAATCAAAGATTGAATTTGTACCTGTTGTTTGTGAGTTTTTGGATGTATTTCCAGAAGAGTTATCGGGTTTACCACATATCAGAGAGGTTGAATCTAGTATTGAATTAGTACCGGGAACAACGCCGATATTGATAGTTCCGTACAGAATGGCTCCAACAGAATTAAAATAGTTGAAAGCTCAGTTGCAAGAGTTGATAGATAAAGGTTTTGCTAGACCGAGTTTCTCTCCCTAGGGTGCATCAGTTTTATTTGTGAAAAAGAAAGATGGCACGATGAGAATGACAAAGTGACGATTAAGGATAAATACCCTTTGCCACGAATAGATGATTTGTTTGATCAGTTAAAAGGGGCAACAGTGTTTTTGAAAATTGATTTGAGATTTGGTTATTCCCAGTTGCGAGTTAAAGACTCAGATGTTCCAAACACTGCATTTAGAACAAGGTACGGACACTACTAATTTCTTGTTATGCCTTTTGGTCTAACAAATGCACCTACTATTTTTATGGAGTTGATGAATCAGATTTTCAGGCAGTACTTAGACTGATTTGTAGTTGTATTTATTGATGACATTTTGATTTACTCTCGTGATGAATCTGAGCATGTCGATCATTTGAGAATCGTGTTACAAACTTTGAGAGATAAACAGTTGTTTGCAAAGTTTAGAAAATGTGAGTTTTGGCTACGAGAGTATGGTTTTCTGGGACATATAGTTTCAGCCGCGGGTATCTGAGTTGACCCGAGCAAAATTTCTGCGATTATAGATTGGAAGCCTCTGAGAAATGTATCTGAAGTCCGTAGCTTTCTGGGACTAGCCGGCTATTATAGACGATTTGTGAAAGGCTTCTTGATGATTGCGACACCAAAGACATGATTGCTTTAAAAAGATGTTAAATTTTAGTGGTCAGAAAAGTGTCAGCAGAGCTTTCAGCAGTTGAAAGCATTATTGACAGAGGCACCAGTGTTAGTTCAGCCTGAGTCGGGTAAAAAAATCGTAGTTTTTAATGATGCATCGTTACATGGCCTGGGTTGTGTTTTGATGCCAAAAGGAAAAGTTATAGCTTATGCCTCGAGACAGTTGAAGCCACACGAAAAGAATTATGTGACGCACGATCTAGAGTTAGCTGCGATAGTGTTCACATTGAAAAATTTGGCGTCATTACTTGTTTTGTGAGAAATGCCATATTTTTACCAATCACAAAAGCCTGAAATATCTGATGACTCAGAAAGATTTGAATTTGCGACAGAGGAGACGGTTAGAATTGCTAAAAGACTATGAGTTAGTGATTGACTATCATCCGGGGAAAGCCAACGTAGTTGCTGATGCTTTGAGCCGAAAGTCCTTATTTGCTTTACTTACTTTGAACACACAATTAGCATTGTCTGCCGACGGTTCGATAGTAGTCGAGTTGAAAGCGAGACCGTTATTTCTACAGTAGATTTGTGAGGCTCAAAAATTTGATAATGAATTGCAAGCAAAACGAGCTCAGTGCGAGTCGACTTCCGATTCAGTGTTTTAAATAGGGCCCGATGATTGTTTGATGTTTCGTGATAGAATATGTGTACCAAGAAATTCTGATCTCATTCTAAAGATTTTAAATGAAGTACATAGTAGTTGTTTATCAGTACATCCGAGAGGCACGAAAATGTATAACGATTTGAAACAGCTTTATTGGTGGCACGGCATGAAACGAGATATCTTAGAATTTGTTTCAAAATGTTTGATTTGTCAGCAAGTCAAAGCTGAGCATCAAGTGTCGTCAGGTTTATTACAACCTATTATGATTCCTAAGTGGAAGTGGGACAGAGTAACAATGGTTTTCGTATAAGGTTTGCCCTTATCTCCGAAAAAGAAAGATGTGATATGGGTTTTTGTTGAAAGATTGACGAAATCAGCTCATTTCATTCGGGTACGTACAGATTTCTCGCTTGATAAAATAGCTGAGTTATATATTTCTGAAATTGTGAGATTACATGGTGTTCCCCTATCTATTGTTTCGGATAGAGATCTAAGGTTTACATCAAGATTTTTGAAGAAATTACAAGAAGCTTTGGGTACGAAGCTGCATTTTAGCACTGCGTTTCACCCACAAACGGATGGTCAATCCGAACGAGTTATTCAGATACTTGAGGATATGTTGGGTTGTTGCATTCTTGAGTTTGAAGGTTGCTGGGAGAAATATCTACCGCTGATTGAATTTGCTTATAATAATAGCTTCCAATCGAGTATAAAGATGGCAACATACGAAGCTCTATACGATCGTAAATGCAGAACACCGTTGTACTATACTGAACTTAGAGAAAATAAGATTCACAAGGTTGATCTGATCAGAGAGACTGAAGAAAAAGTGAAAGTAATTCGCGATAGTTTGAAAGCAGCTTCGAATCGATAGAAATCATACACAGATTTAAAACGTAAAGAAATTTATTTTCAAGTCGGGGACCGGGTGTTTCTAAAGGTGTCATTGTGGAAAAAGGTTCTTCGATTCGGCCGTAAAGGAAAGTTGAGTCTGCGATTTATCGGACCGTTTTGCTCGTTTCGCTACTATCGATTAACGGTCAACCATTATTTCTACAGTAAAACGGAAAAGATTAGCGTCCGATAAATCTACTGTAATTCATTGTACGCCAAATGCGTTTGGCTCGTTTAGCGTCCCAAAAACCTGTAGCGTATCGATTAGCGTTACCATCAGAACCGAAAAAGATTCATAATTTCTTTCACATTTTTATGCTACGTCGATACAGATCCAATCTGTCACATGTGATTTCTCTAGTAGATGTTGAGATACAGACTCATTTGGCGTACAATGAAGAACCGATCAAGATTTTAGCTTGTGAAATCAAAGAATTGAGAACTAAACGCATAGCCTTATAAAGGTTCTTTGGCATAAACACGGGATTGAGGAAACTACGTGGGAACCCGAGGAAGCTATGAGAAAACAGTACCCTAACCTATTTACTGGCAAGATTTTTGGGGACGAAAATCCTTAAGGGGGAGAGTTGTAACAACCCATTTTTAGTCAAATCAGAACAATGGTTTCGAAACCACAAATCCAAAGTCAAAATATTTATTTTATTATTTTAATAAGGTCTACAGCATGATAGAATTTTTGTGTGAATGTTTCATAAAGAAATTTTACTATTTGAATGCTTAATTCGAGAAAAAGGACTAAATCGCGTAAAGCATAAAACTTGTGTTCTATTAGCTAAAAGTGTCAAATAGCTATAGAACATTAAATTTAAGGTCCTTAAGTGGTAAATATTCCATTAGTTGGTTAGTGGATGTTAATGGTTTGGCATAAATGAAATTTTGTATTAATTTTAAGGTTAAAATGGTAAAATAGTTAATAAAGGTTAATTAAATAAAAACAAATTTTCTCTTTGAACCAAATTTGGAGAAGAAGAAAGCCAAGGAATTAGGTTTTTCATTCGGTCACTTTGAATCCTTGATTAAGGTACGGTTTTTGCTCGATTTTGAATGATTTTTACGTTTTTGTGATCGTTGCTTCGTATTCTAGCTAGCCCGTACCTTAGATTTTGAAATTTTTAAATATTTATCATGTTTCCATTGTTGAATGCTTAAGTAAATTGATGGTTGATGATGGATTTTGAATAGTTGTTGATAGTTAAACTAGTTTTGTAAAGTGATTTTTGACAAAAATGTCAAAAAGGGATTAAATTGTGAAATTGTAAAATTATGTGGGTAAAAGTGTGATTAAACAAAAGATATGGGCTGCTAGGGACTCCATTAAAATTTAGCTAGCAAATTTAAGGGTTTAATTGCATGAATTTTCATTTTTACAAGCTAAGGACTAAATTGTAAAAATGTCAAAATAGTAGGGGTAAAAGTGTAATTTTGCCATAAGGTGATTTTTAGGATAAATTGAATGGAATGAATATTTAATGGGTTAATTTTGATATTATATAGATCAAGATAAGCCAAGATCGGAATTAGATCGGGGAAAAGGAAAAGTGAACGAATAGCTGATATTTGCTATCCAAGCGATATGAGGTAAGTTCGTATAATTAGAATCAAACTTTTAAATACTTGTAATTATTTGAAATGAATGTATATAATTGAGTAATTTATCTACTTGAAATACAAATGTCTTATTGATATAGTCTGATAGTTACCGAACCCCGTTTGAACTATAGGAATTCGTAGGATACGAGTGACATGTCCCTAGGGTTACTGTTTAGGTTGAGATCCTGCATGTGTTGCTGACTCACCGCAGTTTGTATGAGCTTACCGATATATCAACTCCTAAGAGCTTACTGTTTTCAGCTCGTTAGATCTTACTGTTTCTGCTCAATAGAGCTTACTGTCTATCAGCTCAGGAGGAGTTTACTGGTCATAGCTCGAAATAGCGAAAATGATAATGAATTAACGGATTACTGATTTATATGTTATGTATATCACCCGAGTATCCCTCGATATTCTAATAGGTTCAACGGGCATAAATTTTGTTATTGATTATGTGAAAAAGATATGTTTTGGCAAGTAGTAGATGGAATGGAAATATAAAAATGTTGTCTTGATTTATAATAGGCATATGAATGGAAAATGCATGATATTAAGTAGGTATTTGAATACTATGTCAAATTGGTATAAAATGTGTATGAAATGTTGTGGATTGGCTACCTATTGGGTTATGAAATGTTGCATAATACACTTGTGCAGGTATATGAAAATAGGGTGGCAAAATGGCTTTGCAAATAGCCCATTTTTGTCCATACGGGCAGTGACACGGGCGTGTGTCTTAGCCGTGTGTGACACACGGTCATGTTATACGGCCGTGTGTACCCTGGTGTTGATATTAGAACAAAGTCAGTATGCTCCACACGGTCTCACACACGGGAGTGTGACTGGTCGTGTGGTACAAGTCAGTATACCCCCTAATTGGCACACGGCCTAGCACACGGGCGTGTGACTTGGCCGTGTTGTATAAGTTAGTATACCCTACAATTTTGGCACGTCCTAGCACACGGCCTGGCACACGAGCGTGTGTGGCCACTTCGAATGGTACACGGGCTAGACACACGGGCGTGTGGCTGGCCGTGTGACCCAAGTCAGTATGTACCCCCTGATTTTACACGGCCTTGTCACACGGGCGTGTGTCCTCTGTATTGAGAAAAATTTTCAAAGTTTCATAGAAGTTTTATAAGTTATCGGTTTAGTCCCGAACCGCTCCTAAAGCATGTTTAAGGCCTCCCAGGCTATTGTAAGGGAAAATTTGAATGATGATTGTATGAAATGGTTGAATGTATGAGAAAACTACTGTTATATATGTTAAAAGTTTGGTAATGCTCTGTAACCCTATTCCGGCATTGAATATGGGTGAGGGGTGTTACACTATGTCCTTACTAAGTTATGTAAGCTTACCAGTTCTTGTGGATTGCTTTGTAGATAATCGTTGCTGACATTTTGGAAGGATTAATCAACCGGCTCACACTATTCATCTAAGTTGGTAGTTTTTGTATCTTCTAGGGTAGTGGCATGTAAACATAGATAAATATGTGGTTTTGAAACGTAGCGCGTATTGAGTCTAGAAATACATGCAATTATAACTTGTGATAGTGTGATGTCTTCAGATCCGGATTTACTCTGTTTTTATATACTATGATGGTCGAATTAAATCGTGTTGTATTTGGTTAGTAAATAGTTATGTTCCTGATTCTAATTAAGGAATTTTTATAGAGTGCTCATTCCGTAAGTGTTAGAGAATGAGGCAAGATATGCCTTCTTCCAATTGATAATTTAGTGGTCCACCCAATACCTTGGAGCTACCCCTTTAGCTCCATAATCGCGAAAATAACCTCTATCCCCGATTGTGCCACCTGTGGCACCCCTTTTATTCTCAAAACCCAAATTTGGTAAATGTTAATCGACCCCAATTGGTAAAATTTCTAAATGAGGACAAAGGAAATTCCAAGGTAAAAAATATGATGATCCTGCAATAGCTGAATACTGGCTAGATGACATTTTAAGAGTGCTTGATGAATTGATGTTTTCTTTTGGAAAATAGTTAAAATGCATTGTATTTTTGTGGAAAGAAGAAGCGTATCAGTGGTGGGTAACCCTGACATCAATAACATTGAGAAATCGATATGTGCACCCATGTTGAGTGAGGCTTGAACGAAAACATTCAAAACTTGCAAGGGTATTAGAGCTGAAAGAATTTGTTGTACTGTCTGAGTGAACTCAGATATGGTAGAGTTGTGAGAGGGAGAAGGATGAACTAAGTCAAAAAGCTGAGACACTGAAAAATGAAGTGTAACAAGATCTTTCCCGACTCCTTATCTAAGTAGACGAGAGATTTTAGAAGTCAAACTTTCGTCTTACAGGAAATCTGAGGAAAATATATGTCTAAACAGAATCATTCGAGGCCTTAGGCTACTTTAGTGGCTAGTACACGTAGTATCCGGAACACAAGAAAACTAGTTTGTGAACATTGCAACAAAAATCTTTTCAAGGAAAATATAGAGTGAGAATGAGAGTCTGTTTCAAATGAGACGCTACTAAGCACTTAATAAAGGATTACCCGATAAATAAGATTTCATTAGTGATTAGATTGTTAAATCAATGCCAACACCGTAAACAGATAGGAAATAGTGAACTAGTAATAAAGTTGGTGTTGGATCACTGGGACGCCCCGTGGCACAACAAAAAAATTATTTCGGCGATCCAAACTAGGAATCCATGCACGAAGAATGAATTGGGAAGAAAAGGTTTCAAAAATACACGTTTCGTACTCTGAAAAATAGGAATGAACCACTATTATTTTAATCCCCTTCGCACGCTACCGATCCAAAGCCGCAACAGAATCGTCTCGGCCTCTATGTAGTCCACCTTGTTGCGAATGAATGAACAAAAATCCTCACTGAACATTTCAAAGAGTTTTTGTAACAACCTGTTTTTCAGTGGTGTCAGAAATAGTGGTTTTGAGGCCACCAAATCTGACGAGTAGGTTCGTAAATATTATTATTTAATATTTACGAGTCATATATTGTTTTGAAAAGGTTTTTGATTTGATAAATTATGTTGTATAAGCAATTTATTAAGTTCAAGTGGTATGACCCTAAAGTCAAGTGGTTTTAGAAAATGAGGTATTGTAACATCCTAGAATTAGGGGTTCTGCATTTTATGCTAATTGAGGTGTTTGGTTTGTTTAGCATGTTATTTTGGTATGTTTGGGGGTCCTAGGGAGGCTCGGGTTCGAGCCAGAACTTTAGAAAATTTTGCTTGTTGGGCACTCTGGAGGGGAGAGCTAGCTGAGGCAGGTCTTATGTGTAATTGCTTGTAGTTGTTTGCACAAAGAGGAGTGTGGTAGAGTGGCAAGTGACGCCACTTAAGGTGCAAGGGAGTGGCGTCACAAGGGAGTAGTAGGAGGGAAGGAGTTCGAGTCTCCTCTGCAGCAAGTGGCACTTTATTTTTATGCTCAAGGAGGTGGAGTGTTGGCTTTCGGCTGGGACTCTCCTTGGTGGTTGTTGAAGGAGTCAAAGCATTTGAAATGAGTGGTCATGAGGAGTTGGTAGAGTTTGAATTGGTCAAACCAATTCAAATGGGTGTTGGAGAGTGAAAGATGGAGCAAATCAAGGGATTTGGTGTTGGTGGAGGTGTTGGCCGAATGTGGGGAGCTTGAAGATGGGAAAATTTTGGTTTAGTGCTAGGAGAGGTAAGTGTACTGAAAACTCCATAGGTCTTAGGCATTTCTCTCATTTCTTTTGGTGCATATTCGGTCGTTGAGGGGGAGTGAGTGCCGATTTTTGCAAGCCTTATTGAGCTCTCTTTTTCTCTCTTTGGTTTACCTATTTTCTCTGTGCCGAAATTGTCTTTGTTGCTATTCATCTCTTTTGCTCTTTTGCTCTTTTGACTCTAGCTGAAAGTGGTCACCATTCGGGCATTTCTTCTCTTCTCTTTTCTTTCTTTTTTTCTCTTGGCCGAAACTCTGTTCTCCTCTACTTTTTCTTCTTTAGCCGAAACCTTGCATTTGTTCCATTGAATAGTCCTTTTAATTCCAACTGAATCGGTTTCACCCTGCTTCTGGACTGTTGAAGGTATGTTTCTTTTCTCTCTTGTCGCAAGAGCCGAATCTCTCTCTCCTTCTGTTTCTTTCGGTTTCTTTCTCTTTTCTTCTTTAAACTCCTCTATGTCCATCTTCACTAACCAAATCTTTGTTTCTTCTTTTCATCTCGAATCAATGCTGTTTGAGTAGCCTAGGGTGTGAAGGGTTACTTTCCTGCTGAATCTGCTTTGGCTTTTCACCATCCGTTTCAACACAAGGTAACTTCATGCAATACCTTATTATCTTCTTTAAATACTTCTTTTAAGCCGAATGCTCAAGGCCTATTCTTGACTGTTAGGCCAAATCTTTGCTTCTCTCGCGATTCATCTCTGATTCGGGGGCGAATCAGTGATTGTGTGGTTCATCGTTTACCAAGGTATGGTCCACTTCTTTTCGATTCTTGGCTGTTATACCCCTTATTGGTTGTGGTCTGCCTTAATCGATTCTCTTGTTAGATAAGCGATGTTTCACTCTGAGTACTGATCAAATCTCTTCTTGGATGCAAATGCCAGTCAAACTAAGGAGGGGAGTGGACTAGTAGCCTCTGCCCCTAAGTTTAAAAGACGTGCGGTGTCACCGGTTTGAGACTTTCTGCCGGGCTGTGGTAGAGAGCCGACGTCTGCCTGGGATAGACAAATCACTGTTATCCCCGCTGAGTGAGAGGGTCGACGTCGAGAGTCTAGTTTCTACGCGTCATCGGTGTAACGCTCACACTTCACCTTATTAATCTATGTTAATGTTTGTGTTGGTCGAAAGCCGAACGATTGTTTAGATAGTCAAGATACCCTTGTGGGTAAGGTTGGAGACACCGGTAAGTTCCGCTATTACGTCACTTACAGACATCGTATGTTTTAATTAATTATATGTTATATACTTGAAAGTATGTTGCATTCATCACGATATGACAATATGTTGCGTGGGCTTGTGGGAAATGATTAAAAGGGGAAGTTTGATTATGTGACTCATGTCACGGCGATGCAGAACCACGGTGGGCTAGCCCCATGTATTTATTCGATGGATCGATGTCACGGTGGTCTAGGACCACGGTGGTTTGAAACCACGTATACATATATCGCTGACTTTTCTCGGTGATGCAGGACCACGATGGGTTATTACGTATATTATTCGAGAGATCGTCACGGTGGTCTAGAACCACGGTGGGTTGGCCCCACAATTATATATCACGTGACTTTGTCACGAGTGGTCTGGGACCACGGTGGTCTAGAACCACGGTGGCATAACGCCAAGGGTGTTTGGCTGATTCAGGAGACCTAGAGGATGGAAAAATAGGTTGGGTTGGGCTGCGTTGCATACATGTTTAATATGTTGTATTGTGTGGGCTAAGGCCTAATGTGAATATGTGGGCTTAGAGCCCAGATTACGTTAAAAGGGGTTTTACACACTGAGTCTCGATGACTCACCCCTCTGCTTAATTTTGCAAGTAATCTGTATATTGCGATTTTGGGAGCCAAGGCAGACTTCGAGGTGGCCATGCATTGTTTTCCACGTAAACTTTCAGTTCTTATTTTATATTACTCTTAAATTTTGGGGATTTTAATTGTGTAATAAGGCCACTATAACTCTAAATTTGGGACTTGCATTTACACTGTTATCACACTTTTTATGACTTATCGAAAATGGGATTTTTTTCCTAAGATAGAAACATAAATCAATATTTTCCTAAAATGCTGTTAACAAAAGATGACATACGAATGGCTAATTAATTTGGAGATTTTATTGAAACCGCTACATGGTTTTCAAAATCACACATTTCTGAAATTTCCCAAGATCGGCTTTTACAAAATAAACCCGTTTCCAACTCTTAGTTATTTTAATAAGAAGTTGGTAAGATATTCTCGAACAGAATCTTTAAATTAACCTTAAAAGGGAATCACTAAACAAAAAGTTTTTCTCAAATTACGATACTTCGTTAAAAGAATTTCAAAACTATCTTTTCTGTAACATACCAGATTTGGTCGTAACGTATTGACCGGGTTTGGGGTGTTACAATTATGGTATCAGAGCCTAGGTTACAAAACTGGACTTTGGGTTATGAGGTTTAAGAGGTTAAAAAAATGGTTTTGAAAATACATATTTTCTGGAAGCATGGCACCCGAGTCTCCCGCACCCAACCGCACTGTAAGTGTTTTGGTTATTACTTAAAATTGTATGAAATATTGTGATAGATAGTTCTAAGAAATGTAACTTTAGAACTGAGACCTATAGAAATAGGTCGTGCAAAAACTACTTCTAATGCTATTTCCATAAGACTGTCCAGTAATAAACAGTGGAAGAATCACTAACTCATAAAATTTTAATCAGATTAAGACGAAATTGTAGATATGAACGCTAGAGGACATGGACGTGGTATGCGCGGCCGTGGTAGAGGCCGAGGTGTTGAAGCTGAACCCTCGAAATCAGGGCATGGGTCGGAAGGTGAAGTGCCAGCATCACCTATTACGGAGGCGGGATTTCAAGACCAAACTGGTGGAGACGATGCTATGTCTCAGGCTATGTTGCTCGTTCTGGAGCGGGTTGCTGGTGCGAGCACGGGGTTAGTGGCTCAAAAATCTGTTTCTGAGCGACTTCGAGCTAATGGGGCTGAGATGTTTAAGGGCATTTTTAGGGTAGCTCCTAGTGTGGCCGAGTATTTGTTGGAAGTGGTGGAACGGATCATGGACGATCTTGATTATATTACGGAGGAAAAGTTGAAAGGAGTTGTGTCTCTTCTTCGAGATGAAGCGTACGAGTGGTGGCTCACGGTTAGAGATGATGGTCGTCAATGATCGTATTACCTAGGACTTCTTCAAGTCAGCGTTCCAGGGAAAGTACATTGGAGCAAGTTATGTGGACGCTCAGAGGAGGGCATTTCTCAATTTGGTCCAGGGAAATAAGTCGGTGGCTGAATATGCGGCATAATTTTTACGACTAAGCCGATATGCTTGGGGTATTGTTGCAACAGATCACGAGCGTTGCATCTAATTTGAGGATGGTCTGAGGGACGAGTTGTGAATACTGATAGCTCCGCAACGGGAAAGAGAGTTTGCTGTTCTGGTTGAGAAAGCTAAGATAGCCGAAGAGGTGAAGCGATCTGGGAGGCAGCATCTAGATAAGGATAAGGGTAGGAATAAAAGAAATTTTGGGTCGTCAGGTTCTGCTGGGGGTTTCCAGAAGAGGCCTAGGTTTGATGGGCCAAGTGGAGTGGTGAAGCTCATTGTTTGTTGCTCGGACTCAGGCAGTGTGCTAGATGTGGTAGATTCCATTCGGGAGTGTTGGAGTAAAGGATGTTATAGGTGTGGATCTGAAGAACATCGGGTAAAGGATTGTCCATAAGAGTCAAACAGGGGCACGGCCGATGGTCGTGGTTATCGGCTGAAGAGGTGGCGCGAAACCACCGAGAGGTCGTGGTTCGGCGGAGGAGGAAATGGTTATGGTCGAGGCGTGGAGCACCGCGTAGAAGTGATGGGAATACAGATGTGAGACAACCTGGGTTGGTTTAAGCAGCTAGATGTCGAGAGGATGGCGATGCACTGGATGTTATAACGGGTACGTTCCTTATTTTTAGTTTGCCCTTTACAACACTGATAGATATTTGGTCTACACATTTGTATGTTGCTAGTATTGTGTCTGGAAAATTGAACATAGAATCTGAAGTTGCTCCTAGGGAAATGACTGTGATTAGCCCTTTAGGACGTTCTGTAGTGGTGAACAAACTCTTTAGGAATGTGCCTTTAGAAGTTCAAGGGATAGTTTTCCCAGCTTATTTGATTGAGTTGCCGTTTGGCGAATTCGATTTGATATTAGGCATGGGCTGGTTAGTTAAGTATCGTGCAAACTTGGACTGTGCTGCTAAGCGCATGATACTGAAGACTCTTGAGGATAAGGAGGTGTTGGTGATAGGTGAGAGAAGGAATTACCTGTCCAATGTGGTGTCTGCTCTAAAAGCTGAACGGATGGTAAGAAAAGGGTGTGAGGCTTTCCTAGCTTTCGTCAGTGCGTTGGAAGACAAGGAGTTGTATGTAAGATATGTTAGGACGGTGAAGGATTTCTCAGACGTCTTTCCAGAAGAGCTTCCAGGGTTACCTCCGGATCGTGAGGTAGAGTTCGGTATTGATCTTCTTCCTGGAACAGCTCCGATGTCCATTGCTCCATATAGAATGGCGCCAAAGGAGTTGGTGGAACTAAAAGCTCAGATTCAGGAATTGTTGAACCGTGGTTTTATTCGACCAAGTGTCGCATTATGGGGAGCACCGATGTTATTTGTCAAGAAAAAGGATGGGTCGATGCAGATGTGTATTGATTATAGGCAATTGGACAAGTTGATGATTAAGAACAAGTACCCATTGCCAAGGATAGATGATCTGTTCGATCAGTTGCGAGGCGCTTCGGTCTTCTCGAAGATAGACTTGAGTTCAGGTTATCATCAGCTTAAGGTCAAGGAGGCAGATATTCATAAGATTGCTTTTGAAACTCGTTATGGTCATTACGACTTCTTAGTGATGCCGTTCGGGTTGACAAATGCACCAGCTGCATTTATGGATATGATGAACCGTGTATTCCAACCCTATTTGGATCGGTTTGTCGTAGTGTTCATAGATGATATCTTGGTTTATTCAAGGACGGAGGAGGAGCACGATTCGTATCTTCAGATTGTTCTAAAAATTTTGAGAGAGAGGCAACTGTATGCAAAATTCAGGAAGTGTGAATTTTGGTTGAGGGAAGTTACCTTTCTGGGGCATGTTGTGGCTGCCGAGGGGATTAGAGTCTATCCCCAAAAGATTGAAGCTATTTTGGATTGGAAACCATCGAAGTCAGTAGCAGAAATTCAGAGTTTTCTTGGGTTAGCTGGGTACTACAAAAGGTTTGTTGAGGGATTCTCGTTAATAGCTGCACCGTTAACCAAGTTATTACGAAAAGGGGTACCGTTTGTTTGGTCAAATAAGCAGCAGGAAAGCTTTGAGAAATTGAAAAAGATTTTGACGGAGGCACCGGTGTTGATTCAACCTGAGGCCGGGAAGGAGTTTTTCGTCTATTGTGATGCGTCGCACACAGGGTTAGGATGTGTGTTGATGCAAGAGGGAAAAGTGGTGGCTTATGCGTCTCGGCAATTGAGACCTCATGAAGTGAACTATCCTACGCATGATCTGGAGTTAGCTGCAGTAGTGTTCGCTTTGAAGATTTGGAGGCACTACTTGTATGGTGAGAAGTCGGTTATCTACACTGACCATAAGAGCCTGAAATATCTCCTTACCCAGAAGGAGTTGAATTTAAGGCAACGGAGGTGGATTGAATTGTTGAAAGACTACGATTGCTCGATTGAGTATCATCCAGGTAAAGCTAACGTAGTGGCAGATGCGTTGAGCCGTAAGGTGATATGTGATTTGAGGGTAATGTTTGCTCATCTCAGTTTATATGATGATGGAAGTGTGTTAGCTGAACTGCAAGTGAAACCTTCGTGGGTAAGACAGGTTAAAGAGAGACAGTTATCAGATGGATTGTTAAGTCTTAGATTTCAGCAAGTGAAAACTGGTGAGACAGAAGACTTTAGTTTGAACAATGAAGGAGTATTGTGCTTTCGTGGAAAGGCTTGTATGCCGAAGGATTTTGAGTTAAGACAGAAGATTCTGCAAGAAGCGCATAGTAGTCCATACGCTATGCATCCTTGTGGAAGCAAAATATATCGAGATTTGCGTGAATGCTTTGGTGGCGAGTTTGAAGCGAGAAGTTACCGAGTTTGTGAGTAAGTGCTTGACTTGTTAGCGGTGAAAGCGTAACATCGGTTGCCTTCGGGTTGCTACGACCGGTGAAAATTCCACTGGAAGTGTGAGAGAGGATAACTATGGACTTTGTTAGTGGGCTTCCTCTTACGCCTTCTAGAAAAGATTCGGTGTGGGTGATTATCGATCGATTAACGAAGTCCGCTCACTTCATAATGGTTCATGTTGATTACTCATTATAGAAGTTGGCCAAACTGTATGCAGCGGAGATTGTGAGATTACACGGGGTACCAGTGTCTATCATATCAGACAGAGACCCCAGGTTTACATCGCGGTTCTGGAAAGCGTTGCATCAAGCATTGGGTACAAGACTGGATTTCAGTACAGCATTTCATCCACAAACTGATGGCCAGTCAGAGAGGGTAATTCAGATTCTGGAAGATATGTTAAGAGGCTGTGTTATTGACTTTAGGGGTAATTGGGAGGATTTCTTACCATTGGCAGAATTTGCGTACAACAATAGCTATCAATCCAGTATCCAGATGGCACCTTACAAAGCGTTGTATGGTCATAAGTGTCGTACTCCTAACTGTTGGACAGAGTTGGGTGAGCGATAGTTGTTGGATCCGGATTTGGTTGCTGAGATAGAGGAAAAGGTTAAGCTGATTCGGACTCGGTTGAAGGAAGCTTCCGACAGGCAGAAATCGTATGCGGATATGAAGCGTAAGGAAATAAAGTTCTTGTAACATCCCGGTTTAAGGCCTAGTCAGAATAGTGGTTGGAGACCACAAATCCGAGGGTCATGAATGAGTTTTTGAGGCTTATAATATGTATACATGCTAGTGTGAAAGTTTCATGAAGCAATTTTGTGAAATTGTGGTTGAATTGTCCAAAAGGACTAAATTGAAAAAGTTGCAAAATGTGTGTTTCTAGAAGCTATATGTGTGCAATAGCTTTAGATTATTAATTAGAGGTCCTTAAATAGAAAATTATCCAAATTCTAATTTTTGGACAAAAATGGGCATGGATGAGTTAAAATTGAAAGTTTATCAAAAAGGGCATTTTGGTCATTTATCAATTAAGTGATTAAAATAGGTGAAAATATGATAGAAATTCATTCATCTTCTTCCCATAGCTGCCGAAAATTTGAGAAGCCATTGTTAGGGTTCTTTCAAATTTTCAAGCTTGCTAGTAAGTGCTCCTAAGCCCGGTTTTTGATATTCTTCGTATTTTTGAAGTCTTGGTAGCATGAGTAAGCTATTTATAGCTATTTGGTGAGCTATCATGGATGTTCAAAAATGTACATATGTATGACATGCATGTATTTTGATGTTTTATGGAAGAATATGAAGGCTTGATGTAGTAGAAACATCTTTTGCTAAGTGATTTTCCATGAAAATGCATGTAGGGACTTAGTTGTGAAAATCTTAAGTTTGGTCATACATGGGTGATTTAGTGAGATTTGATGAATGCTTTAGTTGAGTAAGTGGTTCGGCTAAGCATGAAAGAGTAGAAAGTTGAATAAAAATCACTTTACGAGCCTTTGGGACTAAAGTGTAAATATGAGAAAGTTTAGGGGCAAAATAGTAATTTTGCTAAAGTATGAGATGTGGGTCAATTTAGTCAATGTGTGTATTTAATAAGCTGATTTATTCATTATAGATCAAGAAAGACGAAGCCCAGATCGAAACCGAGGCAAAAGCAAGGTGGTGGACTAAATTGCACATTTCAATACTTTTGAGTATCGTGGTAAGTCTATGCGTAAACAATGCATTCATACTTACAATTTGTAAATGCTAGCTAGGGTGTAGCATGAATGAGAATGGATGAGAATGATTGGGAACCTATGTGGTTCAAGTAGAATGAATGCAATATAGATGTGAATGGATGAATAATTGGGTAAATAGACTTGTGCATGTGTTGTGATAATGCTAGATGGTGGGCTAAGTGCGATACCATCCAAATGCATATTGATGATGAGCTGGCTATGTGCGATGCTATCGTTAGGTATATCATTTAGTGGCTATGTGCGAGATCACGATGATTACCTTTGTGGTAGGCTAAGTGCGATACCACCTTATAAATTGATTGTGGTGTGCTAAGTGCGAAACCCCGAGATATTGGTGTGTGGATTAATTATGTATATTAGCCGTGTGTAATAGCCACATGTGGATAAGATATGTGGATTAGCTGTGTGTGGATTAGCTATGTGAGTTAGCTATATGGATGCATTATTGAGCAATAATGACGTGTTGTATATTGTGTAAATGTGATATTGAATGCGGTGCATTTCAATAATTATGAGCATGTGACTCATGATGTGTTGGTAATATGGTAAGGGATAGAAAGAGTAAGCATAGTTGTATATTATATGTTGGTATAATGCTAATTGTGGTTGGGCTTATACTATGATGTTTAATTGTTTATGTGTAAACTTACTAAGCTCAAAGCTTAGTCTCTTTCTTTTCCCTTGTCTTATAGATTAAAAGCGTTGAACCGAGATACGAGGATCATCAGAAGATAGCCCACATATCAGCACACTTTGGTACATGAAACTTAATGTTTTGTATATGGCATGTATAGGGTCTAGATAAGTTAGTAAATTTTGTTGTAAATGGCTAAGATGTGTTGGCCTATAGATGGATAGCTTATTTTGTATAATGCCATGGTTGTTGGCTATTACATTATATGAAAGAAAGATGTAGTTTTCTATGTAAGAATGCACTTCAATTTGAGTTGATTATGATGGTGTTAGATGAGTATATGTTGTGTATGTTAGAAGGGTGAAAAGAACTTGACACTTAGTCTTGTTCTTGACCATGTGGGTAGACACACGGGCGTGTGTCTAGAGCATGTGTGACACACGCAGTCGGCCACGCGCGTGTCTTTGTGGCCGTCGCGTCCTGCGCATGTTAATATTTAAAAATGGAATAGACCACGGACTAGTCACACGGGCGTGTGCCTAGAGCGTGTGGGATTCATCAGTGTTGGCCACGGGATAGCCACACGGGCGTGTGTCTAGACTCTAGGCCGTGCGAGGGAAGTCAGTGTTCACCACGGTTGGGGAGCACAGGCGTGCCATGGCCGTGGGGCAATTGGCAGAATGCTCGAGTTTTCAGCACGGCTAGGGAACATGGGCGTGTGTGTCCATGCACGGGCGTGTGAGACCTGTATATAAGAGAAAAATTTTAAGGATCGTAAAAGTTCCGGATTAGTCTCGAGAGCCCTCATGTGTATGAGTGAGGCCTCGTAAGTCGAGAATGAGGTTATATCGAGTAATGACATTGAGCCTAAGTGGCGATTAAGCGGTTTGAGTTTGGTAACGCCTCGGGCCCGGTTCTCGGCGTAGAACCCGGGTAAGGGTTGTTACAGTTCTTAGTGGGTGATCAGATTTTCCTAAAAGTTTCGCCTTGGAAGAAGGTTTTAAGGTTTGGACGGAAGGGCAAGTTGAGCCCTAGGTTCATCGGCCCTTATCGTGTGTTGAAACGTGTAGGACCGGTAGCTTATCAGCTCTAGTTACCTCTGGAGTTGAATCGGATACATGATGTATTTCATGTTTCAATGTTAAGGCGATATCGTTCGGATCCATCTCACATAGTTCTGGTGGAAGAAATCGAAGTAAGACCTAATTTGTCCTTTGAAGAAGAACCCGTGTAGATCTTAGACCTAGGTTTAAGTGTTAAGAAGGAAGACAGTTCCATTGGTTAAAGTTCTATGGCGGAATCATGGTTCAGAAGAAGCTACGTGGGAGCCAGAGGATGTGATTCGACAGCAATACCCTCACCTCTTTCAATCAGGTAAACTTCGAGGCCGAAATTTCTTTAAGGGGGTAGAATGTAACATCCTAGAATTAGGGGTTCTGCATTTTATGCTAATTGAGGTGTTTGGTTTGTTTAGCATGTTATTTTGGTATGTTTGGGGGTCCCGGGAGGCTCGAGTTGAGCGAACTTTAGAAAATTTTGCTTGTTGGGCACTGAGGAGGAGAGCTAGGTGAGAGGCGTGTCTTATGTGTAATTGCTTGTAGTTGTTTGCACAAAGAGGAGTGTGGTAGAGTGACAAGTGACGCCACTTAAGGTGCAAGGGAGTGGCATCACAAGGGAGCAGTAGGAGGGAAGGAGCTTCAGTCTCCTCTACAGCAAGTGGGGCTTTATTTTTATGCTCAAGGAGGTGGAGTGTTGGCTTTCGGCTGGGACTCTCCTTGGTGGTTGTTGAAGGAGTCAAAGCATTTGAAATGAGTGGTCATGAGGATTTGGTGGAGTTTGAATTGGTCAAACCAATTCAAATGGGTGTTGGAGAGTGAAAGTAGGAGCAAATCAAGGGATTTGGTGTTGGTGGAGGTGTTAGCCGAATGTGGGGAGCTTAAAGAGGGGAAAATTTCGGTTTAGTGCTAGGAGAGGTAAGTGTGCCAAAAATTCCATAGGTCTTAGGCATTTTTCTCATTTCTTTTGGTGCATATTCGTCATTAAGGGGGAGTGAGTGTCGATTTTTGAAAGCCTTCTTGAGCTCTCTTTTTCTCTCTTTGGTTTACCTATTTTCTCTGTGCCGAAATTGTCTTTGATGCTATTCATCTCTTTTGCTCTTTTGACTCTAGCCGAAAGTTGTAACCATTCGAGCATTTCTTCTCTTCTTTTTTCTTTCTTTGTTTCTCTTGGCCGAAACTCTCTTCTCCTCTACTTCTTCTTCTTTAGCTGAAACCTTGCATTTGTTCCATTGAATAGTCCCTTTAATTCCAAGTGAATCGGTTTCACCGCTCGGATCGTTGAAGGTATGTTTCTTTTCTCTCTTCTCGCAAGAGTCGAATCTCCCTCTCCTTCTGTTTCTTTCGGTTTCTTTCTCTTTTCTTCTCTAAACTCCTCTATCTCCATCTTCACTAACCGAATCTTTGTTTCTTCTTTTCATCTCAAATCAATGCTGTTTGAGTAGCCTAGGGTGTGAAGGATTACTTTCCTTCCGAATCTGCTTTGGCTTTTCACCATCCGTTTCAACACAAGGTAACTTCGTGCAATACCTTATTATCTTCTTTAAAGACTTCTTTTAAGTCGAATGCTCAAGGCCTATTCTTGACTGTTAGGCCGAATCTTTGCTTCTCTCGCGATTCATCTCTGATTCGGGGGCGAATCAGTGATTGTGTGGTTCATCATTTACCAAGGTAAGGGTCACTTCTTTTCGATTCTTGGCTGTTATACCCCTTATTGGTTGTGGTCTGCCTTAATCGATTCTCTTGTTAGATAAGCAACGTTTCACTCTGAGTATTGATCAAATCTCTTCATGGATGCAAGTGCCAGTCAAACTAAGGAGGGGAGTGGACTAGTAGCCTCTGCCCCTAAGTTTAAAAGATGTGTGGTGTCGGTGGTTCGAGACTTTCTGCCGGGCTGTGGTAGAGAGCCGACGTCTGCCTGGGATGGACAAATCGCTGTTATCCCTACTAGTGAGAGCGTCGACGTAGAGAGTCTAGTTTTACACGTAATCAGGTGTGTAACGCACACACTTCACCTTATTAATCTATGTTAATGTTTGTGTTGGGTGAAAGCCGAAACGACTGTTTAGAGAGTCGAGATACCCTTGTGGGTAAGGTTGGAGACACCGGGTAAGTTCCGCTATTACGTCACTTACAGATTATTGTATGTTTTAATGAATTATATGTTATACGCTGAAAGTATGTTGCATTCATCACAGTATGACAATATGTTGCATGGGCTTGTGGGAAATGATTAAAAAGGGGAAGTGTGATTATGTGACTCTGTCACGGTGGTCTGGAACCACTGTGGGCTAGCCCCACGTATTTATTCAGTGACTGATATCACGGTGGTCTAAGACCACGGTGGTTTGAAACCACGTATACATATATCAGTGACTTGTCTCAGTGGCCTGGGACCACGGTGGGTTGGCCCCACGTATATTATTCAAAGATCGTCACGGTGGTCTAGAACCACGGTGGCATAACGCCACGGGTGTTTGGCTGATTCAAGAGACCTAGAGGATGGAAAACTAGGTTGGGTTGGGCTGCATTGCATACATTTTTAATATGTTGTATTGTGTGGGCTAAGGCCTAATGTGCATCTGTGGGCTTAGAGCCCAGATTACGTTAAAAAGGGTTTTACACACTGAGTCTCGATGACTCACCCCTCTGCTTAATTTTGCAGGTACCGTAGATTGCGATTTTGGGAGCCAAGGCGGACTTCGAGGTGGCCATGCATTGTTTTCCACGTAAACTTTCAGTTCTTATTTAATATTACTCTTAAATTTTGGGGATTTTAATTGTGTAATATGGCCACTATAACTCTAAATTTGGGATTTGCATTTACACTGTTATCACACTTTTTACGACTTATCGAACATGGGATTTTTTTTCCTAAGATAGAAACATAAATCAATATTTTCCTAAAATGGTGTTAACAAAAGATGACATACGAATGGCTAATTAATTTGGAGATTTTATTGAAACCGCTACATGGTTTTCAACTGTCACATTTCTGAAATTTCCCTAAGATCGACTTTTACAAAATAAACCCATTTCAAACTCTTAGTTATTTTAATAAGAAGTTGGTAAGATATTCTCGAACAGAATCTTTAAATTAACCTTAAAAGGGAATCACTAAACAAAAAGTTTTTCTCAAATTACGATGCTCCGTTAAAAGAATTTCAAAACTATCTTTTCTGTAACATACCAGATTTGGACGTAACGTATTGACCGGGTTTGGGGTGTTATAGGTATCAGGACCTAGTTTCTATAAACTGAGCTGTAAATATTCTTATAAATATTTACAGAGTGTCATTAAGGTGGTATTAAAGTTTCGTTGAAAAATTCTAACGTTTTGATGGTTAATTAATTAAAAGGGACTAAATTGTAAAAGTTGAAAAATTCAACCGCTATTAGTTTAAAGTTGTTAATTGCATAAAGAATTATAGTTGAATGGTCTTAATGGGTAATTTACCCATACCTAAGATAGTGGGACGGTTGGATGCTTTAAAACCTTTTAATTTTATATTTTTATAAGTTAATTTATTATTATTAATTAAGTAAAAAGGTTAATAAAGTATGAATAAATCAAAAGTAGCCATCTTCAACATTAAGCTTTCTTTGTTTCAACAGAAAGCCATGGCTATGGCAAAGTGAGGTTCGACCATGTTTCGTTGTGTGCTTGTAAGTTCCTAAGCTATCCGTTTCTAATAATTTTGATGTTTTTTAGATCGTTGCAAGTAGGTCCAGCTAGACCGTACCTTTGATTTTGAAACTGTTAAAGATTTTGAATGTTGCCATTGATGAATCTTGTAATTTTTTTATGTTAGATGATGAATTTGGAATGTTAATTTATAATAAAAGTACTTTGTTAAGTGATTTTTGATGAATTTATTGATTAGGGGCTAATTTGTTAAAATAATAAAATTTCAAGGATTTAATATGAAATTGTTGCATGAATGGGTTTTTTTGGATACCATGAACATTCGGCTAAGTTCAATCTTGGGTAAAAATGGTTAATTTGCATGTTTTGGGCTTAGGGACTAAATTGAATAAAAGTAAAACTTTAGGGGTAATTTTATAAAAATGTCAAAAATGACTAAATTGCATAAAATGATTTTTTTTATAGTCTAAATTAATAGATTGAATGAAATTATTAATTTAGATCAAGATCAGGTGGAAAATCGAGGAAAATGGAAAATTACCAAAATGCCCCTGAACTTTGGTATTTCTGCAATTTAGCCAGGTAAGTTCGTATGAGCTGTACTATGTATATTATTGATTAAATTTAATGTTATTATATGAATTTTATTGAAAATTTATCGATATATATATGTTATTATATAATTTATCTTGTAATGAACGAGGGAAATTCAACGACGTACGACGACTATCAAGTCCTGTTTGAACCTTAGGAATATATAGGATATAAATGACATGTCATTAGGGTTTTCGTGTTTTGGGTGCTGGTCCTGAACGTCCTACCGGTGGCTGAGTTTCTAGCATGTGTTGCGGTTACTTGACAGCTTGTGTGAGCAACACCGTGTAGCTACGTTCCAACTGACAGCTTGTGTGAGCAGACCCAGGTTACCATGTTTTGGGTGCTGGTCTTGAATGTCCTACCGATGGATGAGGTCCGGCATTAGTTGCAGAGACTCGACAGTTTGTGTGAGCAGCATCGTGTAGCTTACATGTAACAACTCGATTTAGGGCCTAGTCAGAATAGTATTTGCGAGACAATAAATCCAAAGTAAAAATATGTGTTTTATGGTTTCTATGAGGTTTATGACATGTTTGCATGATTGTGTGAAAATTTCATGAAGAAATTTTATAATTTAGTGATTAATTTATTCATTAGGACTAAATTGCAAAAATTTGGAAAATATGAGATTCTAGAAGATTCAAGTATGAAATAGCATTAGAAAAATTATTAGAGGTCCTTATTTAGCAATTTGACCATTATATGTCAAGATGGACAAAAATAGACATGGGAATGAAAAATCTCAAGAAAGGGGTCTTAAGGGCATTTTGGTCATTTGGTTAATAAGTTAATTAAAAGGGAAAATAAGTCAAAAATCTTGTCCATCTTCTCCATGGCTTGGCTGAAATTCTCAAGGACACCATAGCTAGGGTTTCTTCGACTTTCAAGCTTGGTTGTAAGTACCTCCTAGCCCCGTTTTTGATGTTCTTCGTATTTTGGAGATCCTCGTAGCTCGATTTAGCTATCTCTAGCTATATTTTAAGCTAGGGTTCATGTTCAAAAATTTACCCATGTATGACATACATGTATTTTGATGTTTAATGGAGGAATATGAAAGTTTGATGTATGATAAACATCTTTTTCAAAGTGATTTTCATGGAAAACTCATAGAAAGGACCTAGTTGTAAAAGTGATAAAATGTGTAGTAAAAATCAGTTTTGAAGGAAAATATGAGCTACTATAAGTTTAAGATAGGTTCGGCTAGGCTTGGGTAACCAAGGAAATGAGTACATTTCATTATACGAGCCTAGGGACCATTTTGTAAATATGTGAAAGTTTAGGGGCAAAATCATAATTTTGCCAAACTATGATTCATGGGTTATTTTAGTCAATGTGATCATTAAATAAGGAAATTGTTATTATAGATCAAGAAACACGAAGTCCAGACCGAAATCGAGGAAAGAACAAGGTGGTGGACTAAATCGAACAATTATATATATTTTGGTACCAAGGTAAGTTTGTGTGTAATAAATCAACATAATGTTATTATGCTTTTTAATGCTTGATATTTCGTGAAACATAAATATTGGTTAACGAAGTCTCGATGAAAATATGATGAAATTATATTAAGTTGAAGTCCCGGTTGAACCTTAGGAATAGAAAGGATACAATTGTCATGACATGAGATTAAGAAGGTCCCGTATAAGACCATGTCTGGGATATGGCCTCGGCATCAAACTGAGATCCCGTATAAGACCATATCTGGGATATGGCATCAGCATCGAATAGTAATTTTGTGTAAGACCACGTCTGGGACCTGGCTTCGGTATGAAATCGTGTAAGACCATGTCTGGGACATGGCATTGATATACGATCTCGTATAAGACCATATATGGGATATGGCATCGACATCGATAAGAGATCTTGTATAAGACCATATCTGGGATATGGCATCGGCATCAATATGTGATCCCGTATAAGACCATTTCTGGCATATGGCATCGGCATCAAGATGTGATCTTGTATAAGACCATATCTGGGATATGGCATCGGCATCAAGAGTTGATCCCATGTAAGACCATATCTAGGATATGGCATTGGCATCTTATTACGTGTATGACGAATTCTGGGTATCTTTTGATATTTCAAGTGGTTCAACGGGTAAAGAGCTAAGTTTACGTTTAAGATAGTAAAAGTGCTAAAGCTATGTGATGAAGTGATACAGGTACACATATACGAAATTCACGAGAAATGAGTGTAATATGTGATATGTGATTGGTAAGAGTAAACATGAGTAGGCCATTTAAATGTGCTTGAGAACTTGTGTTATTACTTAAAGTAAAGTATGAATGTATTACAAGATTTTATGTTGCTATCTATTATAGGCAAGCTTACTAAGCTTTATGCTTACTCCCTCTATTTTCCCTTTTCTTGTAGTATTGCCAAGCTAGCTCGGGGATCGTAGGACGTCGGAGCTCGACTCACACTATCAAGCTATTCTTTTGGTATAGTAAAGTTTGATTATTTTGGGTATGGCATGTATAGGAACTTGGTAATTTTGTTATATGTCATATTGGTTAGCCAATGTGTTGGCTATTAATGTTACTCAATTCATTTTGTAAATGGCCATTGAAATCGGCCAAAACTAGCTAAGTTATGTCTATCCAATGATGATGAATTTCATGAAGAGCAAGTTTGTGCAATTGAATGAGTAATGTATGAAGTATGTGCATAATGCTATAGTGCGTAGTTAAGATGTGGATATCTTAATAGTGTAGGTTAGAAGGACATTATTGTTAAGATAAGTGTTGCATGAAATGGTATGAATGTGGTTGCTTTTCAGGGTGGCAAATGGCTTGGTAAATAGCCTTGTATTTGTCTACACGAATAGACACACGGGCGTGTGTCTAGGTCGTGTGTGACACACGGTCAGCCCCATGGGCGTGTTGATAGGCCGTGTGTTCCCCTACATCCAAAACTAAAAAAACAAAATGCTCAGTAGAAAGCACACGGGTAGAGACACGGTCGTGTGTCTCAACCGTGTGAAGGCCACGGCCTCAAGACATGGGCATGTGCCAGACCATGTTAAGTCTGCATCTAATTTATGAAAAATTTAGTTCGTCGCACGGGCTAGCACACGGGTTTATGATATGCACGTCATTTCTCTCACACAGGCGTGTGGCCCTGTCTTAAGCAAAAATTTTCTAAGTGTTTGTAAGTTTTCGGTTCAGTCCCGAACCAGTCTAGATGTATGTTTAGGGTCTAGTAGACCTATAATAGTGACGTTATGAGTTTGAATGAAGGGTTTTTAAGTAAGAGTGAAAATTCATGGCCCGACATTTATGAAGACGTCTATTAAGTTTGGTAATGCCTCGTACCCTGTTCTGGTGTTGGATACGGGTAAGGGGTGTTGCATTTAGTGGTATCAGAGCTACGGTTTAGTCGATTCTCGGACTAACATAGTGTATGCATGAGTTTAGCTATACATGCCATACATATGAGTACTTATATAATGATAGTGCGGTAACTCCTGACGATTTAAATTATATTTTCATGTAGTAAATGGATCCCGATAGAGCTGTGGCAGATGATGTAGAAAGTAACGCGCCGACCCCCGCTCAAGGGATAGTGCCAACTGAAAATGAAAATAGACCAATGACTATGAGTCAGAGAAGAGGAGAAGAGGCTAGGGAAGCCTTTCTCCATATGATGAATGCTTGGTATACAGATTTCGTTCGAACGAACCCGAACGCGCAACCCCCTCCACCCCCACCTATTCCTCAGCCTACCCCCGTAGCTCCCCAAGTTGTAGAAGTATTAAGAAGGGAAAACCTCCAGTTGATAGAATTCGAAAACAAAGAGCTGAGGAATTTCGAGCTAATAAAGATGATGATCCGAAAAGAGCAGAATTTTGGCTTGATAGTACCATCAGGGTATTTGATGAATTGTCCTGCACACCCGAGGAGTGTATGAAATTTGTCGTGTCTCTCTTAAGAGATTCAGCCTACCAGTGGTGGAATACCCTTTTGTCGGTTGTGCCAAGGGAGAAAGTTAATTGGGAATTTTTCCAAGAAGAGTTCCGAAAGAAGTATATTAGCCAAAGATTCATCGACCAGAAAAGAAAGGAAATCCTTGAACTAAAACAAGGCAGAATGACAATAACCGAATATGAATGCGAGTTTGTAAGGCTCAATAAATACGCTCTGGAGTGTGTATCCACTGAAGCCATCACGTGTAAAAGGTTTGAGGACGGGTTAAATGAAGATATCTGATTGTTTGTTGGTATTCTAGAACTAAAGGAATTTGTTGGGCTAGTAGATAGAGCTTGCAAGGCCGAGGAATTGGCCAAAGAGAAAAGAAAGGCTGAGATTGAGTCTCATGACCCGAGGAAGAGACAATTGGGTAAGTCATTTCAACCCTCATCCAAGAAATCGAGAGAGTTCACTACTCGATCAGCTGCTTCAGTTGGGTTCTCAAACAGAAGTAAAGGTAAATAGTACTCAGGTTCTAAAGCTCAGACCACTTCGATTGCTAGTGTTGGTAATGCTCGACCAAGTAGACCGAAATGTTCACAGTGTGGCAGACGTCACCCCGGTGAGTGTAACACCCCAAACCCGGCCTAGACGTTATGGCCGGATCTAGCATGTCACCTCAAAATGTTGTTTAAAAGCTATGCGTTCATTAAAAACTTAGTATCCTTTTTGAAACTCCAAACTTCATTGTTTGTATAAATAGGATTTTCTTAAGGTGTATTCTTGAAAAGATGTTATTATTTTCAAAAAAAAACTTGTTTATTGCAGAGATCTGACTTAATGAATTGCGGAAACGTGATATTTTGAAAACGGTTGTTATTGTTTTTAAAAAAAATCCGTGATTAACGGATTAACAATTTATAACTAGCAGAATTACCAAATGAAAGATTAAAAAGAAAAATCCAATGGCCTTATTACACAAAATATTAACCCAAAAATAATAATATAAAATAAATTAAAATTGAAATTACTAAGTTTCGTAAGAAGCAAATCTGACGTATGGCCACCTCCGAGTCCTCTGCAGCTCTAAATCCTCTAACGCTGGGGATTACCTTCACGGTTAAAAGAAAGGGGGTGAGTTACGAGAACTCAGTGTGTAATCCCCTATAATGGTCACTATCTGGGCCTGAGCCCATACAAAATCAATCTGGGCCTAAGCCCTATTCGGTATCAAGCTGGGACTAAGCCCCAAAATCCTGGTAATGCAACAAAAATGCAGCCCAACCCAATCCAACCATCACTCAACCCGTACCAACCCTACACACCATGTGGGGACCAAGTCAACCCACCCAGCCCTACACACCAAGAGCGTAGCTGAGCTGCCAATATCAACGTAACAAAGCTGCCACTAACAGTATGCGTGGCTGAGCCACAAAAATCAGTATATCGTGGCGGAGCCACTTAATCAGTATAACGTGGCATAGCCACCAGTACAGTACTTCCTCCAAAATACAAATCCCAACCCCATGCAATATGTCGTGTATGTCATGCGCAATCATTACACGTGTATGCAAAATGGCCATGCTCAGTAACAGTCATTTGGACATAAATTAACAGCATAACAGTCACACGACCACAGTCAAGTCAATTAAAACGCAGTCATACAATCACAGTCCAAATCAATCAAATTCATAGTCTAGTCAGTCATTTACCTACAAGGGCAAAATAGTCATTTTACCCTACAAGGGTATTTCGGTAATTTTACCCACCAAGGGTATTTCGATAATTATACCCACCGAGGGTATTTCGGTAATTTTACCCACCGAGGGTATTTCGGTAATTTTACCCACCGAGGGTGTTTCAGTATTTTTACCCACCGAGGGTATTTCGGTAATTTACCCACTAAGGGTATTTCGGTAATTTACCCACTGAGGGTATTTCGGTAATTTATCACCAAGGGTAATTTGGGGATCTACCCCTCAAGGGTATTTCGATAATTTACCCCTCGAGGGTATTTCGGCTTTTAGCTGGTTCACAGATCATGGCATTTACAGAACAAACAAGAGTGTGAGATTACACACCTTGATTACGAGTGTGCCGCCAACCCCTTAGCACCGATCCTTGTTTCATCGGGTTTTGCTAAGTCCTTTCCGAATACCAGTGAAGAATAAGAATCCCTGAAATTATCCTGCGATACAACGCACCCTAACATGAAGAAACAAGAAAACGATGCGATTGGGCCTAGGGCCCATTCTCGGCCCAAATGGACCCACACACTCGTGGGGCCCATTTAGCCCAAATTTAACTACAGATATGAGATTCACATTGACCAGCCCAATATCTACTACACAATCATACAATTTATTCATATGGGCCCACGGGCCCACTTGGCCCCTTTCGGCCCAACGTGGCCCAAATAGCCTAAACCCACAAAACACTATGATGGCCTCGACTATCGAGTCGAAGCTTCCACACGTGCGCTCGCACGCTCGTGTGGCTACCATCGCCGTGTGACCGGCATTTTGGCATTTGCCGCTCTAAAGCTAGAGTAGTGCGAAATACACACCCGATAGGAATCTGGAGTTAATCCGCACTCCGACCACTCCTGTGCCCAAACGCCCACCAAGGTATTCTTACTCTCCTCATAGATTGCTCTGTTTAAAGCCAGCTTCTCACCTTCCCTCTTGCTAGCTTCCCGATGTGGGATCCCTCCTTCAGCAGAGTTTAATTCCAACACAAACTCTGGCCGTCCCCACTTAGCAAAATAAATATCCCTTTTTGCTTGCAATGAGATTCGAACTCAAGCTCCCCTGTAACATAATCCACGCCGCTAGCCACTTTACCAACTAGCTCCTTGTCTAAGTTCATTTAAAAAGAAATCAAAATGAAATGCAAGCGCCAAGACTTGAACCTTGGACCCCTTGCTTCCTTGTGTGGCGTCACTTCCTTGCTCCCAAAGTGGCACCACTTTGCCACTTCACCACAACTCCTCTTATGTCATTTTTCTCCATATTTTACTCTTAAAGCTTACTTACTAACTCCCAGGGTTTTATTCACCTAAAACCAAAATTTTCCTAAAGCCCAGGTTTGATCCCGGGACTTCATAGAAGCCCCCTAACCTTCCAAAATCCCTCACCTAATAGGTCTAACTTGCATTAGTGTCGTTCTCTTGTTCTCAAAAAATTTAAACGCTCCCACGCCCAAGGCCCAATGGGCCCAATTCTACTAGGCTGAAATTTGGGGCATTACAGTGAGTGTCGAGGAAACGAGAGAGCTTGTTTTAGGTGTGGATTCAAAGATCATTTTATTAGAGAATGCCCCGATATGGTTGAAAAAGAGAAATTTCAGAGTGCAAGATCGGGAAGTACTACTGGAGGGAGACCACAGAGAAATCCGGGAAATGGAATGAGTAGTAAGAATACACCTAGAGAGCAGACTGCAAGATCTGAGGGTAGAGTGCCTGGGAGGACTTACTCCATTTGTGCTCGCGAAGAGGTGTCCTCCCCTGACGTGATTACGGGTACATTTTCTCTTTATAATATTCCGGTTGTTGCTTTAATTGATCCGGGATCTACCCACTCGTATGTTTGCATGAAATTAGTACCTGAATTGAACATGCCTATAGAGTCTACAGAATTTGTGATAAAAGTGTCAAATCCTCTAGGCAAATGTGTGTTAGTTGACAAAGTATGTAGAAATTGCCCTTTTATAATTAGAGGTCATTACTTTCTGGCTAATCACATATAATTGCCGTTTGATGAATTCGATGTAATTCTTGGTATGGATTGGTTAACTACACATGATGTGATAGTAAATTATGGAAAGAAATATATTGAATTGAAATGTGAAAGTGGGGATACTCTTCGTGTTGAATCAGATGAACAGGACAGATTGCCTGTAATGATTTCTTTCATGTCTGCTCAGAAATACATAAGAAAGGGATATGAAGCTTATCTTGCTTTTGTGATGAATTCTAAAGAATCAGAGTTAAGAACTGAATAAGTGCCCATAGTATATGAGTATCCGGATATATTTCCAGAAGAATTGCCAGGGTTGCCTCCGGTGAGAGAGATTGAATTTGGCATTGAGTTAGCCCCGGGTACTGCCCCCATTTCAATTGCTCCATACAGGATGGCTCCAAGCAAGTTGAAAGAATTGAAGGCACAATTACAAGAGTTGACGGATAAAGGTTTCGCAAGACCAAATTATTCTCCGTGGGGTGCTCCCGTATTATTTTTGAAAAATAAATATGGTTCCATGAGGTTATATATAGATTATCGGCAACTTAATAAAGTAACCGTAAAGAACAAGTATCCCTTGCAAAGGATCAATGATTTGTTTGACCAATTGAAGGGAGCCACTGTGTTTTCCAAAATAGACTTGAGGTCGGGTTATTATCAGTTGAGAATCAAAGACTCAGACGTGTTGAAGACCGCATTTCAGACAAGGTATGGTTAATATGAATTTTTAGTAATTCCTTTCGGTTTAACAAATGCTCCTGTCGTGTTTATGGATTTAATGAATCGCATTTTTCAGCCATATTTGGATAATTTTTTTGTTGTTTTTATTGATGATATTCTGATTTACTCTCGTGATGAGAATGAGCATGCTGAGCACTTGAGAACGGTTCTACAAATTTTAAGAGATAAATAGTTATATGCCAAGTTTAGTAAAAGTGAATTTTAGCTTAAAGAAGTTGGATTTTTGGGGCACATTGTTTCGGGTGATGGTATTCGAGTTGAATCGAGTAAGATTTTAGCAATTGTTGGTTGGAAACTGCCAAGGAAAGTATCCGAGGTTAGAAGTTTTCTGGGCCTAACTGGTTATTACAGACGGTTTGTCAAGGGATTTTCTATGACAGCTACTCCGATGACGAGGCTATTACAAAAAGAAATAAAGTTTGAATGGACAAAAAAGTGCCAACAGAGTTTTGAGAAACTAAAGGCATTATTGACTGAGGCTCCATTTTAGTGCAACCTGAACCGGGAAAAGAATTTGTAGTTTATAGTGATGCATCCTTGAATGGATTGGGTTTTGTACTCATGCAAGAGGGCAAGGTGATAGCTTATGCCTCTAGATAGTTAAAGCCGCACGAGAAGAATTACCCGACACATGATTTGGAGTTAGCTGCCATTGTGTTTGCGTTGAAGATTTGGAGACACCATTTATATGGCGAGAAATGTCGAGTATTCGAGGATCATAAAAGTCTAAAGTACTTGATGACTCAAAAGGAATTGAACCTAAGGCAACGAGTGTGGTTAGAGTTAATAAAAGATTACGAGTTAGTGATCGACTACTACCCGGGAAAGGCGAATGTGGTTGCCGATGCCTTGAGTAGGAAATCTTTGTTCACATTGAGAGCTATTAACACACGGTTGGTCTTATCAGATGATGGTTCTATTCTACCTGAGTTGAGAGCTAGACCAATATTTCTCCAAGAGATTTGTGAAGCTCAAAAAGATGACAGTGATTTGCAAGCCAAAAGAGTTCAATATGAATTGGGTATGGAGTCAGATTTTTGTATTAGTTCTGATGGATACTTGATGTTCTCAGATAGAGTCTGTGTACCAAGAGACGATGAACTTATTCAGAAAATTTTGCATGAAGCACATAGTGGATGTTTATTGGTACATCTAGGCAGTACAAAGATGTATAATGACTTGAAGAAATGGTATTGGTGGCCGAGCATGAAGAAATATATTTCCGGATTTGTATCGAAATGCTAAATTTGTCAGCAAGTAAAAGCTGAACACCAAGTACCTTCGAGTTTACTTCAGCCTATTATGGTTCCCGAGTGGAAATGGGACTGTATTACTATGGATTTTGTGATGGGTTTACCCTTGACACCGAAAAAGAAAGATGCCGTGTGGGTTGTTGTTGATAGACTTATGAAGTTGGCCCATTTTATACCTGTACGCATTGATTATTTCCTTGATAAGTTGGCAGATTTGTATGTTTCAAAAATTGTGAGATTACATAGAGTACCGTTGTCGATTATTTCGGATAGAGACCCGAGATTTACATCACGATTTTGGAAAAAGTTACAAGAAGCTTTGGGCACAAAGTTGACTTTTAGTACAGCTTTCCATCCACAAATTGACGGGCAGTCGGAGAGGGTAATACAGATACTTGAAGACATGCTACGATGCTGTGTTTTGGAATTTCAAGGTAATTGGGAAAAGTATTTACCATTAGTGGAATTTGCCTACAATAACAGTTTTTAGTTGAGTTTGAAAATGGCGCCTTATGAGGCATTGTATGGGTGTAAGTGCCGAACGCCTTTGTATTGGACCGAACTCAAAGAGAATCAGATTCACGGGGTCGATCTGCTCAGAGAAACCGAAGAGAAAGTAAAAGTAATCCGTGATTGCTTAAAGGCTACTTCGGATAGACAGAAATCCTATGCGGATCTGAAATGGAAAGAGATTGAGTTTCAAGTAGGTGATAAGGTATTTTTGAAAGTATCACCATGGGAGAAGGTTCGCAGATTTGGCCGGAAAGGCAAATTGAGTCCACGCTTTGTCGAACCGTATGAGATTACCGAGAGGATATGGCCGGTAGCCTATCGTTTGGCTTTGCCATCTGAGTTGGAAAAGATCCATGATGTGTTTCACGAATGTATGTTGCGATGTTACTGATCAGATCCTTCGCATGTGATTGTTCCGATAGAGGTTGAAATTCAACCCGATATGACATATGGCGAAGAGCCGGTTAAGATTTTGGCACGGGAAGTCAGGCAGTTAAGAAATAAAAGCATAGCTCTTGTGAAAGTATTGTGGCAAATACATGGGGTAGAAGAGGCTACATGGGAGCCCGAGGAGGCTATGAGAAACTAATATCCAAACCTTTTTACTGGTAAGATTTTCGGGGATGAAAGTCCCTAAGGGGGGATTGTAACAGCCCGATTTAGGGCCTAATCAGAATAGTGGTTGTGAGACCACAAATCTGAAGTAGAAATATGTGTTTTATGGTTTTTATGAGGTTTATGACATGTTTGCATGATTGTGTGAAAATTTCATGAAGAAATTTTATAATTTAGTGATCAATTTATTCATTAGGACTAAATTGCAAAAATTGGAAAATATGAGATTCTAGAAGATTCAAGTGTGAAATAGCATTAGAAAATTTATTAGAGGTCCTTATTTAGCAATTAGACCATTATATGTCAAGATGGACAAAAATAGATATGGGAAGGAAAAATCTCAAGAAATGGGTCTTAAGGACATTTTGGTCATTTTGTTAATAAGTTAATTAAAAGGGAAAATAAGTCAAAAATCTTGTCCATCTTCTCCATGGCTTGGCCAAAATTCTCAAGGACACCATAGCTAGGGTTTCTTCAACTTTCAAGCTTGGTTGTAAGTACCTCCTAGCCCCATTTTTTATGTTCTTCGTATTTTTGAGATCCTCGTAGCTCGATTTTGCTATCTCTAGCTATATTTTAAGCTAGGGTTCATGTTTAATGGAGGAATATGAAAGTTTGATGTATGATAAACATCTTTTTCTAAGTGATTTTCATGGAAAACTCATAGAAAGGACCTAGTTGTAAAAGTGATAAAATGTGTAGTAAAAATCAGTTTTGAAGGAAAAAATGAGCTACTATAAGTTTAAGATAGGTTCAACTAGGCTTGGGTAACCAAGGGAATGATTACATTTCATTATACGAGCCTAGGGACCATTTTGTAAATATATGAAAGTTTAGGGGCAAAATTGTAATTTTTCCAAAGATGATTCATGGGTTATTTCATTCAATGTGATAATTAAATAAGTGAAATTGTTATTATAGATCAAGAAACACGAAGTCCGGACCGAAATCGAGGAAAGAACAAGGTGGTGGACTAAATCGAACAATTATATATACTTTGGTACCGAGGTAAGTTTGTGTGTAATAAATCAACATAATGTGTAACACCCCAAACCCGACCTAGACGTTATGGCCGGATCTGGCGGTGTCACATTGAAGTGTTTAACGTAAAACTTGTTATCGTTGATATCCTCAAAATCAATTAATCATTTTGTTATTAAACGGTCATTCCAAAACGGGTTGTTCATTTCCAAAGCGTGCATCATTAAAAGCTAAGCACTTTTAAAACGTTAATTTTCAAAATCTCATTTATTGCGGAAGTTTTTTTAGGAAATGTTGCGAAAACGTGGTGTCTTTGAAAACAGTTACCTTTTGAAAACTCGTCTTTTTCTACAACTAGCGGTTTATAAAAACCCCAATTTAAAGTTTATAACTTTAAAGAGGCCTTATTACATAAAAATACCCTAATTCAGTTACTTATAAATCAAAGGCTGAAAACGAAAGTTGATGCGGTTGTGTGGCCATCCTCGAGTCCTCGCGACACCGACCGCCCGACTAGGGATTACAGTATAGTTAAGCGAGAGGGTGAGTTTACGAAAACTCAGTGTGTAATCCCCTAACAAGCAAATAATCAATTAAACAGTAGATAAATGCAGTTTGGGCCTGAGCCCGTTACAATAACAATCTAGTTCAGTGTGGGCCTAAGCCCTTTCTGTAACAGTAAACGATTGGGCTTGAGCCTAGCACAATGCCATTAATCAGTAGGGCCTTTGCCCAATTTTAGTATTAGGATTAGTGGGGCCTTGGCCCATAACAGTAAAAGATATCAGTCATGCAATGAACAGTATGTAATATCATTAATCGATGCAAAGATAAAGATGCGGTTTCATTAATCGGTGCGAGATATGCGATGTAAATCCTACCCAATCCAAATTCTACACACCACTCCGTCCCGCGGACACACCATGTGGGATAAAATCGACCCACCCGGCCAGGACACATCAAGATTAGCACCGGTTGCGGCTAAAACGATGTGCGGCAAAGTTGCCGATGAAATAAATGGCATATAGCCATCGGTGGTCTCTGATGCGTCTTAGGCGACCCGTGCGACCTTATCAGCACAGTACACTTCCACCAAATATAATAACCCATCCCCATGCAATATGTCGTGACATAATATCATACGTGTATGCAAAATGTCATGCTCAATCATAATCAAACATATCATAGAGCAAATCAGTCATACATAACATAAGGCCATAACAGTCATTTCATCTCCTAGGAGTATAACAATCATTTTACCCTATGGGGGTATTTCGGTCATGAAAATTATACAGTTTGGCCCAATAATCTCCACACATTCGTGTGGTTTACCCGTGTGGGGCCCACAAGCTTGTTGGGCCCACACGACCCATTTCGGCCCAACAGGGCCCAAAACGGCCCAAGACCATGAGATCTCTCATGGTGGCCTCAACAGTCGAACGCCCATATTTTATGTGTTCGGGTTACCACACGAGCGAGCGCACGCTCATGTAGTGCCAACGATCATATTTTTCGGCTTTTGCCGATTCACGCTTTAGGCAGTGTTTACACACCTTGTTTCTGTTTGTTGAAAAAACCGCCCACACCTTTGAAACCTACACTTGATCAACAATTCTCAATTAATCATTTAAACATTTACTCAATCGAATACAACAAGGTCCCAATCGATAAACTCACACCACGTTACCTTTGATCGAGTAAAGAGGGAAGTTTCACCTATCCAACCGTTGATTATAAACCTTCTAGCCTTCGACAGGCTCCTACGAACAAACCGAAGATGGGTAAGCACTTAACCGATCAGCAACAAGATAACATTATACTATCTTCACTTACCAATAACGCGAGAATAGTACCCACTACGAAGTGTACGACTATCGACAAATAAAGAATGATATCCAGAACAATAGAGAAGGGAAAGCAGTCGGCTGCAAGGGAAAGGCAAGAATCAACAAAAAGAAAAGAAAGGAGAAGGATGAAATGAAAATGGGAGATTCAGCCAAGGGGAGAACAGTGTGGAAAATGTTTGCTCACTATACAGTAAGAGTAGAAGAACCAAAACAATACCGAAAAGGAAAAAGTTTAGCAAAAGATGAAAGAAGGAGAGATGATAGGCTTCAGAAGCAATTGCCAAAAGAGGGAAAAAGAAGAGAAATGAGGCACAAGAAGAATTTTGGCAAAAAGGGAAAGGGAGTTGCCGTCCAACTTGGGAAACAAATGAGGAGCATTTCTCTCTTAGCCGAATTCTTGAGCGCCAGAGTTCAATTTCGGCACAACACTCCCTCCCCTCTCTCTTCCCTTGATTTTCTCCTAAAATCTCTCCAAATATCCCTCCTCAATTCTCTCTATGACCAGTTCAAACTCCATTCAGCAGTATTTCAATCTAACTCTACCACCCATACGAATTAGGCAGCAAAATAAATACTCCCTTTTTGATGCGCCACCACTCGAACCTTAGACCCCATGTACACTCCACACGCCCCATACCACTAGACCAACAACTCCTTTGTATCATATTTTAACCACAATAATTTAAGAACCTACTATCTAGATCCAAGGATTTTATTCACTTAAAATAGAAATTTTGCCTAAGCCAAGGCTTGAACCCCTGACTTCTCAGACACTTCCAAACACTCCTAAATCACTTAACCACTGAAGCAGACATTCATTTATGTCACTTTCTTGCACAACTAAATATTTATGTGCAGTCTCCTAACTATTCCCTTGTTCAAAACCTATTTCTTCTAGGCCCAAAATTTGGGGCGTTACATAATGTTATTATGCTTTTGTATGCTTGATATTTTGTGAAACATATATTATCTTTATGATATTGGTTAACGAAGTCTCGATGAAAATATGATGAAATTATATTAAGTTGAAGACCCGGTTGAACCTTAGGAATAGAAAGGATACCATTATCATGACATGAGATTAAGAAGGTCCCGTATAAGACCATGTTTGGGATATGGCCTCGGCACCAAACTGAGATCCCGTATAAGACCATATCTGGGATATGGCATCGGCATCGAATAGTAATTCCGTGTAAGACCATGTCTGGGACCTGGCTTCGGTATGAAATCGTGTAAGACCATGTCTGGGACATGGCATCGATATACGATCTCGTATAAGACCATATCTGGGATATGGCGTCGACATCGATAAGCGATCCCGTATAAGACCATATCTAGGATATGTCATCGGCATCAATATGTGATCCCGTATAAGACCATATCTGGGATATGGCATCGGCAATAATATGTGATCCTGTATAAGACCATATTTGGGATATGGCATCGGCATCAATAGTTGATCCCATGTAACACCATATCTAGGATATGGCATTGGCATCTTATTACGTGTATGATGAATTCCGGGTATCCTTCGATATTTCAAGTGGTTCAATGTGGTAAAGAGCTATGTTTGCGTTTAAGATAGTTAAAGTGTTAATGCTATGTGATGAAGTCATACAGGTACACATATACGAAATTCATGAGAAATGAGTGTAATATGTGATATGTGATTGGTAAGAGTAAACATGAGTAAGCCATGTAAATGTGCTTGAGAACTTGTGTTATTACTTAAAGTAAAGTATGAATGTATTACAAGATTTTATGTTGCTATCTATTACATGCAAGCTTACTAAGCTTTATGCTTACTCCCTCTCTTTTCCCTTTTCTTGTAGCATCGCCAAGCTAGCTCGGGGATCGTAGAACGTCGGAGCTCGACTCACACTATCAAGCTATTCTTTTGGTATAGTAAAGTTTGATAATTTTGGGTATGGCTTGTATAGGAACTTGGACATTTTGTTATATGTCATATTGGTTAGCCAATGTGTTGGCTATTAATGTTACTCAATTTATTTTGTAAATGGCCATTAAAATCGGCCAAAACTAGCTAAGTTATGTCTATCCAATGATGATGAATTTCATGAAGAGCAAGTTTGTGCAATTGAATGAATAATGTATGAAGTATGTGCATAATGCTGTAGTGCGTAGTTAAGGTGTGGATATCTTAATGGTGTAGGTTAGAAGGACATTAATGTTAAGATAAGTGTTGCATGAAATGGTATGAATGTGGTTGCTTTTCTGGGTGGCAATTGGCTTGGTAAATAGCCTTGTATTTGTCCACACGGATAGACACGGGCGTGTGTCTAGTCCTGTGTGGCACACGGTCAGCCCCATGGGCGTGTTGATAGGGCGTGTGTTCCCCTGCATCTAAAACTAGTAAAACAAAATGCTCAGTAGAAAGCACATAGGCAGAGACACGGCCGTGTGTCTCAACCGTGTGAAGGCCACGGCCTCAGGACATGGGCGTGTGCCATACCATGTGAAGTTTGCATCTAATTTACGAAAGATTCAGTTCGTCACACGGGCTAGCACACGGGTGTGTGATATGCCACATGGGCGAGTCACTTCTCTCACACGGGCGTATGGCCCTGTATTAAGCAAAAAATTTCTAAGTGTTTGTAAGTTTCCGGTTCAGTCCCGAACTAGTCTAGATGTATTTTTAGGGTCTAGTAGACCTATAATAGTGACATTATGAGTTCAAATGAAGGGTTTTTAAGTAAGAGTGAAAATTTATGGCTCGACATTATATGAAGAAGCCTATTAAGTTTGGTAATGCCTCGTACCCTGTTCTGGAATCGGATACGGGTAAGGGGTGTTACATTAATTCTGACTGACAACTTGTGTGAGCAGACCCATTTTGCAGCTCGTGTAAGCTACGACTATATGTTTAGGACACTTTGTGTGAGCTTTCCTGCATATCCAATATTATTCTAAGTTGTTCAATGGGCATGAAAAGGGATGAACCGGTAAGGGTTCCGATTGATTTCACTACGAAAATTATAAAAAGGTATGATGTATCGATGATTCATGTAACACCCCTAACCCGTATCCGTTGCCGGACGAGGGTTAAGAGGCATTACCGGACAAATCGAAACATATCACAAACATTTCACTAACATCAAACATTCACAACCATTCCATAGCGACATATACACATAGAGTCCCTTTAGAAGGTCTACGAGACCTTAAACATGCTTTAGAGAAGGTTCGAGACTAAATCGATCTCATGCGGGAACTTTGCGGAACTTAGGAAATTTTTCTTTCAAAACAGGGCACACGCCCGTGTGGCTAGGCTGTGTGCCTCACACGGCCGTGCCTTGGACCATGTCTCAGCCCGTGTGCAACACTGACTTGGGTCAATGGTCTGGCACACGCCCGTGCTTCTTGCCCGTGTAGCATCCTGACTTGCTTCGAATTGCAACCTTGAGAGACACGGTCGAGACACATGCCCGTGTGCTCAACTGTGTGGGAAAATATAGGCCATTTGCAAGGCCAATTTGCCACCCAAAATTGGGTCATACCTACAAGCATCAAACAAGCATCAATTCATGCCCCAAAGGCAGCCAAAAACATACCAAATCATGTACAATTTGACCCGTAATAAATTCATTCATTTCCATATACAAATCCAACTCAAACATACCATTTCAAAGTACCAACTTCACATCAAAACACGTGATTCATACAGCATATTAATCCATTTCAATTCATAGCATTTCTCATCATATCAACTTCCCAAATCAACCATGAAACTTACCAAAATTGACCATTTCTTTTGGCCATTCATGAGCACATCAAAACATGCCAATTTTTTTGCATTACATAGCATGCACTAAATTCACTCCATAATCACATTCATTATCAAGCCATATCACATGGCTATATTTACACATTTCAAAACATAATCAAAGTTCTCTAGCCTATACATGCCATACTTCAATATTCACAATTACAAAAGATACCAAAATATAATTTGATAGTGTGGTGATAATCCTCGACAATCCCTGAGCTTCCAGTAACTTCGATAATCTATAAAATAATTGAAAAACATACGAAGTAAGCTTTCAAAAGCTTAGTAAGCCTTATACAAATAAACTTATAATTTAAGGCAAATATGCATCATAAAATACATATAATCTATAGCCAAATACTATCACAAACCTCATAGTTATAAATTCATTTCACCTATTCCCAATTCATTTGCACATATGGCATATTTTCTCATATAGTCCAATTGTTCATAATCACTTACTTATAGACAAATCACATATTCATGTAGTTCACATATCAAATGATCATATTCATACTTATCTTCTATTGCCAAATTTCATATACATTTCATACGTACCTGAAACAGACACATATCCACATATTCAATCATATCTCGGAATGCCCGTTGAACCGTTCAAAATCAATAAGGATACTCGGATAACTCGTAAAGCTCGTACAATACCAACGTCCCAGACCTGGTCTTACATGTAATTAAATATCGATGGCTCTGTCCCAGACAGGGTTTTACACAAAATCATATATGATGCCGATGTCCCAGACATGGTCTTACACATAAATCTCAAATCGATGCCAACGTCCCAGACGTGGTCTTACACGATAACTCATATCGGAATCATATGTCATGACATATGTGTCCTAACTATTCCTATGGTTCGTACGGGGCTTTTGGGACGTCATCACATTATCAGAATTTTCTCGAATTTCACAGATTCATCTCCAATAGCCGTTCATCATATTTCATTAACATATAAGCAATAATAATTCAATTCAAACACATTTATTTGTATATAGACTTACCTCGTACGGGAAAGAACGGCTATTCAACTACTTTCATTTCCCCCGATCTAATTCCGTTTTCTTTGGTTCTTGATCTGTACACATTCAAATTTAACTCTTTTATTCACCAAATCATTCAATTCAATCTAGTTACACATATTTAGGGCATTTTACAAATTAGTCCTCATATTTTCACATTTTAACACTTTAGTCCTCATTTCATAAAATCACAAAATACACATAATTTCCTTATACAAAGGCTTAGCCGAATATTCTCTTAGCTCATATAAGCCCACATATTTCATTTATTTCACATTTTAACCCTTCAAATTCTCATTTTCACAATTTAGCCCATAATAATAAATTCATCAAAAATCCCAATACAAAATACATTTATCTATCATCCAACACTCATTTTCTATCATCAAACCTCACAAAGCTCACATTATCAACAATGGCATAACTCAAAATCATAATCAATTTCATGAATTTAAGCATGGGCTAGCTAGAACACTTAACAACTATCACAAAAACATAAAAATTATCAAAAACCGAACAAACACGAACCTTTAATCAAGCTTGGAAGTAGCTGAATGTTAAAACACAAGAACCCTAGATTTTCTTTCTTCAATTTCGGCAAAACAAAGATGAATGAAGCACTAATTTGATTTTTATGGTTTATTAATCATCATATAATAACTAGTTTACCAATTTACCCTTGCTTTATAACAATTAAAAATCACTTATTGGATGGTAATTAATGTCCATTAACCTTAATCATGGTCTGATAACAACATAAGGACCTTTCATTTAAGAAGCCATGTCAATTCAGCACTTCATCAAGTAGAACACAACTTTTACATTTTCTGCGATTAAATCCTTTTATCAAATCGGCACACAAACGATAAAATTTTCATACGAAATTTCACACATATCAATTCACATACTATAAACACGAAAAATAATATTAAAATATTTTTGACTCAGATTTGTGGTCCCGAAACCACTTTTCGACTAGGGTATTAATGGGGCTGTTACAATTCAAGTAAGAACATTCATGATTATGAAAAGTATGATTTAAGTGAAGCTATGTTTATGTCTTATGTGTTATGCAAATGAAATGTAACACCCCTAACCCGTATCCGTCGCCGGACTAGGGTTAAGAGGCATTACCGAACATATCGAAACATTTCGCGATCACTTCATAATCAAAAGTCTTACATCGTCATATCATAGTCAAGTAACAACATAAAGTCCCTTTCTTAGGTCAATGAGACCTTATACATGCATTAGAAAGAGGTCGGGACTAAACCGAACACATACAAAATTTTTCTGAAAACTAAAAAACCTTAACACATTTTTTTTATTTCCGAAATAAATTAATAACCAACCTCTTTTTCATACAAGTCAAATTCGTATATTTGAATCACATAGCCAACCATACAAATCATGCGTTATCGAACATTCTCTTATACTTACAATGTTTCAATATTTAACCATTTCAATTCCATTTTTCTATTCAAAAATTTCGAACCAAGCTATCAAATATCAAAACCAATTTGTACATGTTTCATAATTACAAAATTCGAACCATATGGCCACCATTTCCATATCATTCGAATACCCAAGTCATAATCAACCATAATTCATTTCATATACCGAGCATATAACAAGACATCCATCGATATACATCTATTTCATAACGAATTACTGATCATACCATTTTATAAACCTATATACAAACGCATACTAAGCCATTTTAACCCATATCCTTAGCTAAATAACAACCATAACATTTTATAACCTTTATACATGCGCATGTTAAACCAATTTGGCCATATCTCACGACTTAATATTCATTTGAACATAAAACATTAGGTAACTATATAACATAACCAACTATACTTTTAACAGTATCACACCATGCGCATAACACCGTAAAACCAAAAACCATTTCTAAATACAATTACCAAAACATAGCATTTTAAACATTATAACTTTATGCGCATTTTACAAAATCAAATTGAACCATTTTTGAACACAATGTCAAGTCATACCATACCTAATTCGCAAGCTAAATAATATAATCAACCACCCACATGAACCACATACCGAAGCTAAATTTACTACCACATATATACATCACATTTTATGATCACTCATTGAACCAACAATTTGATTTTTTTTAAACCGAACCACAAAAAAAACATGTCATAAGCATATGTATTTATAACTCATATGTCTAAAAATTCAAATAGACAACCATTCAATTATCAAATTTAACTTCAACATGTTCTAACATTTTCATCATTCAAAATTTAAGCTAAACATGCTATTTCATAACTTAACATCAAAAAGAATAAATCATTTATAGTTATTCAAATGACCATCAAACATACCCAAAATATAATCATCATTTTACCTTATTACCAAGCCAAATTATACCACTTTTCATGCTTCCAAAATGAGCTAACTAATAAGCCGAATAAACATCCTACTTACCATTCCTCATTGCTGAATCATATAACTAACATCACAACATATTTACCATGAAACATACCTCCCAATTTAAGCTTATAACATGACCGAATATATATACCAACATTAGCATCATGATCAAGCCATTTGCGCATGGCTATATATATATAAATTTCAAAACCAAATATATCAAAACTAGTCTATACATGCGACATAACCGAATCTCAAAGCATTTATTTACCGAAGCCAAAATTGGATAGTGTGATGAGGTCTCCTACGACTTCCAACCCGAGCAAGTCTCCGAAACTCTATAAACATAGGAAAAACACACAGAGTAAGCTTTAAAAGCTTAGTAAGTCATAAGCAAATACATCAACTCAATGATATGCATAATTAAATTTAACTAGGCCGAATTTAACAAATTTTAACCACATATACATTCATCATACTCTTAAATTCATATGATTACACTAAGTAACCTCACTTACCTCATTTCTCAATGAACATATAAATCTCATACATACTTAATTCATCTAGCTCATTTGTTCATACTCACTTGCACAAAAACACATCTCAATCTCATACATTACATCTATTTCACTTACTCATAATTCATTTGCATACATTCATTGTAACATCCCAAAAACGGGGCTATTTTATTCTTCTTATGTATGAACTGCTGTGTCATTATTTATGGAATAATAATGGTCAATTTAAGGCTCTGTGTTGGCTCGATTTGGTAGGAAATTTTAGTTTTTAACTTTTAAAAGAAGGGAGCCTTGGTAAGTGGTGTTATAAGAATAAGTGTGGGTAATTTAACACTAAAAAGCCCTTGGTTAAGTGGCAAAAAGAAGCCCACTTAAGAGCTACATGTGACGCCACCAAGGAGCAAGGGAGAGCTTGTGTTCGAGTCACAAAATCCTCCTCTTTTTGTTTTTATTTGGGCTACACAAGGGGGAGAGTTTTTCTCCTTCAAACTCTTTTATTATTAGGTGTAATTATTAAGGGATAATTTAAGCATTTTAATTAGTTTTAATTTGCTTAAACCTTTTGATAATACAAGAGATATGATAATTGCATCAAGGATATTATTTAAATTAAAAGGGATTATTAGGTGATTAATTCAAAATTATTTGAATTAAATTAAATGGGTGGCTTGGAGCAAAAATAGGTGATGGCCGAATTTCAAACTCCTTGGTGGAGTAGTGTGGACGGCAAGGGTGCTTGGTGGCTATAAATTCGTGAGTTGATCTCCTTGTTTCTCTTTTTTTTTCAAATTTTTGCTAAGTGCCAAATCCTAGCCCTCTTTTTTGCTTGCGTTTTCACCATTCTCTCAAGCTCTTTAGCCAAACTTCCTCCCTTCCTATTAACTCTCTCTCGCCGAATATACCATTGGGAGTGCCGATTTCTTCATAGCCGAATTTCCCCTCTTCATATTCCAAGACTTGGCCGAATAGCAAGCGGAGTAATCTCCTCTAGACTCTCCTTCAATCGGCTCATAAGGTGGTAAGTGATCTTGACCGAATGTCCATCCTCCTTTTCTCTCTTCTCATCGATTTCTTTTACAAGGAGAGGTGCCGATTTCTAAGAATGGCTTCTAAAACGGTTAGTAACCGATTTCTTATAGGTATTCAGGGAAGTAAAACAGTCGACTCACAGCCTGATCTATAGTGTTCAATTTCGGTAAGTGGTGGTAAGATCAATCTCCTTATTCTGGCGATTTGTTTAAAAGCCGAAGGTTATTGGTTTACTTGCTAATCAATGGTGGCTGATGAGCAGATTCGAGTATCAAGTACGGTAGATAATAGCAAAGAGTGTTAAGGTAAGATCTCGGGTTCACAAGGAACCCCTCCCAAATAAGTTAATTAGGCCGAATAGGCCATAAGACTAATCCATAGTTTTGGCCGAATATAGGAACAAGTGGATCTTGGGAGGCCGATTTCTTTAATCTTCGGGATTAGACTCCTCGTTGTTGGTGACAGTGTGTACATACACACTTATAATAGTTAATAACGTGTATTAAGTGTATGTTATGTGTAAATCTGCTTTACGTAGATATGGCATTAGTACCTTAATGGTACAAGCGAGGATCCCGGTAAGTCTCTATTCGTATGAGATTGATAATATGCTTTTGGGAAGCATGGATTATTTGATACATGTGATATATGTATGTTCTGTTATTAATCGCTTGACATGGGTTGATGAGAGGAGGGGGCGGTGATATCGTCTTTGACGAGCACCGGTGCTTTGGTAGCACACTCGTGACTACGGTCACGAGGTTTGGTACCTCCGCAGGTTTGGTACCTCATAGCGACTTGTCCCCGTGGTTAACACCACCATGGGTTGGCCCCACTTGAGATATGGGATCGTCTCGCGCTGATTTGGTATCACACGATGGGTTGGCCCCATCACCCGATTTGTGTCTCACGGACACCGTGCTTTGGTAGCACATTGTGACTATATGTCACCAGTGGTTTGGCACCACCAGTGTTTTGGTAACACATCGTGACTACGGTCACCAGTGGTTTGGTACCACGTGGGGTAGACGAAGGTGTTTGGTTGGCTAGGTTGGGTACATGGTACTTTGCTTAATTAATCGTATATGTTGTGTATGAAATGTTGTATCAACCGGGAAGGGTTACATATCGAGTCTTGGTGACTCACCTTCTCCTTTAACATTTTTCAGTGACTCGTAGATGGCGGTTGAGGAGCAGGTGGGACTCGAGGCGGCCATGCAAAGGATTTTAATTTACAGAACTTTAAATTTGTTTAATTTTATTTTGGGTTGTAATAAGGCCTCCATAAACTATAGTTGCGTTTTATTTTTTTTTTTTATTGTTGGATATTTACTTAAAACTATATCATTAAATTGAATTAAATCACATGTTTTCTTAAGTTAACACGAAAAAGTTTAATCGTGCCATCGGGTACACTTGAAACTGGTATAACAATTGGACTTAATTAAAATTTCAAATTAAATCTAAAGGTAGCTTTGACAAGACAACCGAAAACGAGGAGTTTTCTATAAAATTTAAATGGGTTTCAAAATGGTGTTCACAAGGTTTTACTTCGTAATAACTCAGATTCGGTCGTAATGTTTGGGCCGGGTTTGGGTTGTTACATTCATCATTCATTGTCATGTATTTCACATATAGTCATTTGAAACATACCCACTTTTCATTTCTAAATTACATAAACAAACCACACGTACCTGAATCGGATACATTTTTACATAATCATTCACTTCTCGATATTGCCCGTCGAACCGTTCGGAATCAATAAGGATACTCGGATAACTCGGAAAGCTCGTACAATGCCAACGTCCCAGACGTGGTATTACAAGTAATCAAATATCAATGCCATTGTCCCAGACAGGGTCTTACATGAAATCATATACGATGCCGATGTCCCAGACATGGTCTTACACGTAAATCTCAAATTGATGCCAACATCCTAGACGTGGTCTTACACGAAATCACATATCAGAATCCTATGTCATGACATATGTATCCTATACTATTCCTATGGTTTGTACAGAGCTTTCAGACGTCATAATTCGATCGATTCAAGCTCGTAACTAGTTCTCCAATGCTTAATTCATTTCGGCATATACACATATATTTATTATAATTCAATTTGGCACATATAATACATAGACAATCGAATTTAATAACATTTATTTACTTATGAACTTACCTCGTACGGACACGAACGGACCGGAACGACTATTCGATAACTTTCAACTTTCCCCGATCCAAATTCAATTTCCTCTTTTATTAATCTAATTCAATACAAATTTGGCTTGTTTAATAACATATTCATTCAATTTCATCCAAAAATACATAATTTGGGCATTTTGCATTTCAGCCCCTAACATTTCACATTTTCTCAATTTAGTCCCTAATTCAAAACAACACAAAATACCCAAAATTTCAATAAGCCCATATTAGGCCGAATGCTCCCTAGGTCCTTAGCAGCCCATTTATTCAATTTATTTCACATTTAAGCCCCTAAATTTTCAAATTTTACAAATAAATCCCTAATTTGGATTTTTATCATAAATCACTTAATTAAACATGATAATCAAAAATCAAAGATTCATTTTTCATCATCAAACAAAAAATTCATCACATTATCAACAATGGCAAATCTCAAATTCATCATCAATTCCGAAAATTTAAGCATGGGCTAGGTAATATACGAAGCAACGATCTCAAAAAAGTAAAAATTATCGAAAATCGAGCTCAAAACATACCTCAATCTAGCTTGGAGATTTTTGAACCTTTAAACAAGAAAAATGGCTTCTTTTCATCCTTACATTTGGCCAACAAGAACGATTAACATGCATAATTACTTTATGTTTTATTTAATTATATAATAACACATCATTTACCTTTTTAACCTTTATAAATTAATATGAAAACTTTATAATGGTTGTCCATTACCGTCCATGCCTTTATTCAATGGCCAAATTTCACTTTAAGTACTTCAAAATTAAGAAACCATAGCAATTAAGCACTTTAACTTATAGCATGCTAATTTTGCATTTTATGTGATTAAGTCCTTTTTATCAAATTAGACAACCAATTGGTAAAATTAAATCACGAAATTTTCACACATATCGAATAACATACTGTAATTACCAAAAATAATATTAAAATAATTTTATGACCTCAGATTTGTGGTTTTGAAACCACTATTCCGACTAGGTCTAAACCGGGTTGTTACATAAAATGGTAAAGGAAACGATATGAATTAAGGCATAAAATTATATGAATATCCTTGATATGATGATACATGAAAATTATGTAAGTTAAGATGAGTAATAGTTTCAAGTGATACATGTTGAGATTAAATGGCTATTCATGTTAATGTGCTTATGATTTTTATCATGTATGCTAACATGTTTGGTGTGAATGCTTAGGCTTTGGCCAAGCTTTGGTTGGATCATGCCATGTTAATTTATAGGTTATGCATTGTAATGGTAAGTGCCCAAATGGAAATATGCTTGCGTTCATGAAAGAGTGGTAAGGTTTAAATTATGTAATTTCTTACGAAATGGTTTATCATGCGCTTAATTTGAAAATAGCCATGTTTAAATGCACTAGCTTGTGGCTATGGTTGATGATATGCTTATGTCTTGTGTGTTATGCATATGAAACAGGTGTGGAAAGGTAATGAAATAGTAAGTTCATACTTGAAGTGTAAAATGATGAAAAAGGGAATGATGAGTTGAATTAATGTTGTTATTTAAGTTAAAGAAAGTAAATGCAATGGAGAGTAATGAAATGAAAATGAAAATAAGAAAATTTGAAAGGGTTTACAGTTATTTAAAATCATATTATGCTAGGGATGATATGTATACGTGATGCTGTGGATTTATTCACTTCGTGAGTTGTTGAATATGGTTTCATGAATCTTGAGGTACCAGTATAGGATTATTCTTGATATGTATAAATTTTATATTTGAAATGGATTGATATGACTAAAGTTTATACGAGCTTACTAAGCATTCAATGCTTACATAGTTTTTTTTCCTTTACTTTTTAGATTATCGGAAGCTTGATCGGGTTGGGAGCTTGTCAGATATCTATCACACTATCCAACAGTTATATCGGTAGATTTTGATGTCTTAGTTAAGGTTATAATGAAATGTATAGGTTAACTTATGGTTGATGGTTAGTTGAATGTTAGTTGATGTGTTTGGCATGTATATGTCGTTTTGGGTGATGTAGCCTTGGTACATTTGGTGCCTTGTTGATATGTGTTAATTTGATAATGTGTTAAAGCATGTTTGAATGGCCAAAGTGATATATATGATGAATTAACCTCAACATGGAAAATATATGGTATGCTTTGGAATGGTTTTTAACTAGATATGGCATGAATATAATATGGTATGGTTGTTATGTATTAATTATGTTATGTTTTGGCATGGAAACAAGTTAAGTGATAATTGGTTAAATATGCACATGTATACGTGTTTTGGTTGATATGTGGATATATGTATGTGGCCTTTTGATGGATGACTTTATAGTCTTTATGATGCTTAGATGATAGAAGTTGAACATGGTTATTCTGGTATTAAAAAATGTAGTAAGTATTTATGACTTATGATGATAAATGTTAAATGGCATATTTGGTACTTTTGGTGTGAAATTTGATAGGTAAACAAAGTGGTAAGTTATGACATAAGTTTAGTTATAAGTTAATTAAACTTTACGCCAATTTATGTATATGGACATACTTGTTTAATGGTTGTGATTGAGGTGCCTTTTGGGCACATTGGTTTTATGCTTATGTACCTTAATTTGATAGCTTGTTATAGCATGGTTTGGTACACTTTGGAGTCCTTGATTATATGTGGAAAATTGGTTGTAGGTGGATGCATGTTTGGATAAGAAAAATGGCTTGAAAGTGGCCTATTTTTTGTCTACACGGGCAGAGACACGGGCATGTGTCTCAGCTGTGTGTGACACACGGCCAGGCGAGATGGTTGTGTGTCCCATGTAGCTTTCAAAGGGTTGCAAGTCAGGCTATTACATGGCCTAGCACACGGCCTGGCTCACGCACCTGTAAGGCCATTTCGAAGGGTACAATGCTAGTACATGGGCATATTATAACACCCCAAATTTGGGCCTATTGGGCCTTGGGCATGAGAGCGTTTAAAATTTTTTAGAACAAGAGGACGGCACTAATGCAAGTTGGACCTATTAGGTGAGTGATTTTGGAGTGTTTAGAGGGTACTATGAAGTCCCGGGTTTAAGTTAGGCCATAGGAAAAATTTTGGTTTTAGGTGAATAAAGCCCTTGGGGTAAGTAAGTAGGCTTTAAGAATAAATTGTGGGAAAAAAAACACAAAATAAGTTGTGGTCTATTGGCAAATGGCGCCACATGGGAGACAAGGAAATGACGCCATAGAGGAAGCAAGGGGTCCAAGGTTCAAGTCTTGGCACTTGCAATTCATTTTTTTTACTTTTAAATGAACTTAGACCTTGGCCCATAGGCTTATATTTAGTTGTGCATGTTCTATGTCACAAAAGGAGCTTGTGTTGTGGTGGCATGTAGCGTCTGGAGCATAAGAGAGGGCAAGGGTTCGAATCTCATGTCAAGCAAGGGAGTGTTTATTTTTCGGATTGGACGGCCAGAGTTTGTGTTGGATTTAAACTCCACTGAATGAGGGATCCCACATCGGGAAGCTAGCATGAGGATAGGCAAGAAGCTGGCTTTAAATAGAGCAAACCATGAGGAGAGTAGGCATACCTTTCCTGGCTTATCCCTTTCGCTTTGTGGCGTGCTCGTTTGGGCTAGGCGTTGGATCATCCGTTGATCGGTATGCCGTTGGGTCGCGGTGGTGGTGACCGAAGTTGATCGACGCACCCCCTTGGAGGGTGCGATCATTGTTGGCTTCTGCGCAGAACAGTGTTCAGAGCGTGGATTAACTTTAGATTCCTATCAGGTGTGTATTTCCCACAACTCTAGCTGTAGAACGGCAACTGCTGAAATGCCGGTCAGACGGCGATGGTAGCCACACGAGCGTGCGAGTGCACGTGTAGGAGCTTCGACGTGATAGTTGAGGCCATCGTGAGTGTTCATGTGGGTTTAGGCTGTTTGGGCCACGATGGGCCGAAAGGGGCCATGTGGGACCAATGGGCCCGTGGGCCCAATCGGATAAGTTGTATGATTGTGTAGTAAATATTGGACTGGACTATGTGAATCTCATATCTGTGGCTAGATTTGGGCTAAATGGGCCACACGAACGTGTGGGCCCATTTGGACCGAGAATGGGCCCTAGGCCCATTCGCATCGTTATCTCTGTTTAGAATACCCTTGGTTTACAGAATTACTGAAATACACTCAGCTTGTAAAATTACTTAAATACCCTTGGTTTACAAAACTACTGAAATACCATTGGTTTACAAAATTACCGGAACACCCCCGATTTGTAAAATTACCGAAATACCCCAGATTTATGAAATTATCGAAATACCCTCAGTTTGCAAAATTACCAAAGTACCCCTAATTTGAAAAATTTACCGAAATACCCTCAGTTTGGAATATTACCGAAATACCCTCGAATTACAAAATTACTAAAATACCCCTAATTTGAAAAATTACCAAAATACCCTCAGTTTGCGAAATTACCAAAGTACCCCTGATTTGTAAAATTACCGAAACACCCTCAATTTATGAAATTACCGAAATACCCTCAATTTGTGAAATTACCGAAATACCCTTGAATTGTAAAATTATTGAAATACCCCTGATTTGTGAAATACCCCTGTAGGGTAGAATTACCGAAATATACCTGTAGGGTAGACTTACTGAAAGACCTCTGTAGGATAGAATTACTGAAATACCTCTGTAGGGTTGTAAGTGTAAAATGACCGTTTTGCACCTCGAGGGTAATTGACTCAGTTGAGGTACGATTGGATTGATTTGAAGGTAATTGACTGTTATGACTGTATATGTATGACTGTTTATGGGCATAACATTTCGTATACATGACATACTGCATGGGGTTGGGACATTGATACGGAGGAAGTTCTGATAGGGTTGCAGGGGTCGCATGACGACTATGGATCCAGTATTGATCTGTTAAGGTCGCACGAGTTGCATAAGACGACTGTGGACCGAAGGATGTCTTAAAGCCGCGTAATCTGATTATGGCTCTGTGCCAACCTAAATATGGCTCTATGCCATCTGGATTATGGCTTTGTGCCAATCGTAATTACTCGTGGCTGTGTACCGGTTATATTACCATAGATGATGGCTATGTGGCAATCTTATTACAGTTACCGATGGCTATGTGCCAATTATGAGACCGTTACTGAAGGCTTATAGCCGCATAAATACTATCAGGTAGGCTGCACGATTGGAGAGTTTGGCTGGGTGGGTCGACATGGTCCCCACATGGAGAGATTGGTTGGTACGGGTGGAGAGTTTTGTGGTTAAGGGTTGGGTTTTATGATTCAGAGGAAGTACTATTATAGTGGCATTGCCACGTATTCTGATTCTAGTGGCTCAGCCACGTATACCGTTATTAGCAGCCAGGCTGCACTTTTGGAGAGTTTGGCTGGGTGGGTCGACATGGTCCCCACATGGAGAGATTGGCTGGTATGGGTGGAGATTTTGGTTATTAAGGGTTGGGTTACATGTTCATTGCATTGTTATGATATAGGGCTTAGGCCCAAATTGTTACCGAATAGGGCTTAGACCCAGATTATTACCGAATAGGGCTTAGGCCCAGATTGTTACCGAATAGGCCCAGACTATTACCGTATAGGGGATTACACACTGAGTTTTTGTAAACTCACCCATTTTTTAACTGTGCAGGCAACCCCCAGCCTTAGTGGATTTGGAGCTGCGAGGGACTTAGAGGTGGCCACACGACCGACATACTTTAAAACTAAACTTAGCGACTCTATTTTTATTTTATTTTAATTATTGGGTTAATAATTTTTGTAATAAGGCCATTGGGATTTTCATTTTAACTTTTTATTTGGTACTTCTTTCATTTACAAACTGCTAGGCTAGTAAACACGGGTTTTTAAAACAATAACTACTATTTTCCAAAATATCACGTTTCTGCAACTGTTTAAGTCAGACTTCCGCTACAAACAAGGTTTTAAAAATAATAATATTTTTACAAGGGAATGACTTTGAGCAAATCTGGTTTTGTTAAGCAACGAAAAACGAGATTTTTAAACGGTAGAAAGTTTTAAATTGAAGAAGGGTTTTCAATGAAAACATGGTTTTTGAAAAATACCTCAATGTGACATGCTAGATTCGGGCCTAACTTCTAGGCCGGGTTTGGGGTGTTACATTTAATGGTATCAGAGCCCGGGTTACAAAACTCGGCTGTGGATTGGGTTTTCAAAATTGAATTTCTGGAAGTATTGTTTCAAAAAGGTTTGAAAAGAGTTGAAGTTTTTGAAATGTTGAATTGACTGTCTTTCTGAAAGTGTGGTTCACCGAGTCTCCGGCGTCGAATCCGTAAGTTTTCTGAAAACCTTTATCTGTTGTTATGCAATAGGAAACACTGTGATTACCTAGATATTAAACTGTACTGATATGCTTAAATTTAGATTTTGTATTTATTAGGTGTGATGTTGTGAATATGGAAATTGTATTTGTATGATATCTGTCGGCTCTAGTGGCTAGGTATTTTGGGTGTGCGTAAGAGGTAATGTGGAATTAGAGTGCGCAGCGGAAGCGCGATGGTGTAGGTTGGGTTGTGCGACTGTTCTGAGAATTGGGCCTATTGGACCTTGGTCATGGGATCGTTTAAAATTTTTTAGAACAACAGAACGGCACTAATGCAAGTTGGACCTATTAGGTGAGTGATTTTGGAGTGTTTAGAGGGTACTATGAAGTCCCGGGTTCAAGTTAGGCCATAGGAAAAATTTTGGTTTTAGGTGAATAAAGCCCTGGGGGTAAGTAAGTAGGCTTTAAGAATAAATTGTGGGAAAAAAAAGACACAAAATAAGTTGTGGTCTAGTGGCAAATGGCGCCACATGGGAGACAAGGAAGTGACGCCATAGAGGAAGCAAGGGGTCCAAGGTTCAAGTCTTGGCGCCTGCAATTCATTTTTTTTCTTTTAAATGAACTTAGACCTTGGCCCATAGGCTTATATTTAGTTGCGCAATTTCTAAGTCACAAAAGGAGCTTGTGTTGTGGTGGCATGTAGCATCTGGAGCATAGGAGAGGGCAAGGGTTTGAATCTCATGTCAAGCGAGGGAGTGTTTATTTTGCGGATTGGACGGCCAGAGTTTGTGTTGGATTTAAACTCTCTGAATGAGGGATCCCACATCGGGAAGCTAGCATGAGGATAGGCAAGAAGCTGGCTTCAAATAGAGCAAACCATGAGGAGAGTATGAAACACCCCAAACCCGGCCCACGAGCCCTGATCGGATCTGGTATGTTCCTCGAGTAAAACGTTTAAATTTCATGTTTATTACCTCGGAAAACTTGAGGTGGTTTTATAAAAATACCGAGTTGTTTTGGGGTTTAATCTTTACTTTGATAAGAATCGTGTCATAATAAAATAATTAAAAGTGCATGCATAAACAGTTTCATACTAGTGGCCTTATTACATCAAAACAAAACCCAAAATAAATTCAAATACTAAAAACAATAAAAGTCCAAAATAAAATTAATCTCAGGCTTGAGCATGGGCCACCATCGAGCTCCTGCCGACCCGGTCCATCACCGAAAGGCCACCGAAAAATATTCCACAACGGGGTGAGTCAAACAGAGCTCAATGTGTAACCAACACTAAATCCCAATAGTTTAGGCATATCGGTTCATACATGTTCATATAGTTAAATAAATATATAATGATGCAACCCAACCCAAACCTAGATGCCATCCGCTACACATCACCCCGCACTCAATCGTCACACCGTGGGATTACTAAATCGACCCACCCATCCGCTACACATCATCGAAGGCGATCATCGCGATCGACGTGCTCATCGCCTCTTATAAATTCGTGGCGAGCCACCACATAATAATTTGTGACATAAGTCACCACATTCAAATTATGTGACCAAGTCACCTCATTCATATATTGTGACCAAGTCACCACATTCACATATTGGGGTATAAAACTGCCAATCACTTCCTTTCATAATCACCCATATGCCCATGTCATACATTTCATGCAATATCATGCCTTATTTCACATTCTTATCACAATTCACATAGGTGCCATATCACATATCCATAATAAGATAACTACAATAGTAGTAAATTAACGCATTCTGAGTACTTTGTACCATTGCATGGTACCTTTGGCCACATTCATATTATTGTAAACACACATAATTAATTTAAGCCGTAATCTAATAAGGTTTAGTGTGGGGTACACACTGATATACTTATCGAGTTTATCAAATCCCAAACCCGATCTATCGCTTTAGATCTTTAATTCCTATATCCAGCCAATACTTGTATTTTAGCAAAAGCCTATTCGGCTATTCAATCATATCCCGAATGATTATTACAACCAAAACCTTACCTTGTTGCCGATTTGTTACTACACAATTCCCGGAAACTTCGTGATGACTCTCCTTGAACTCGGCTAGACACTGAATCCTTTAACTAGTTAGTTTCGGCTTTTGAATAAAATAAGGAATAGATCTAGGTTGCCAAAATAGGCCTTGGCCGAATGGGTAGGTATACTTACCTTGCGTTTTTAAAAATCCCGAAAACACCACTTGACTATGGAGATGTCGACAGCCCTATACACATATGTTAGATCCGATTTTCAATTGCTTAATGGACTTAACAAGTGGCCTTCGGCCTAAACCATATTTTTCTCACCTTAAATCTAGAAATCCCGGATGACCTACTCCTTGTAGTCGATAATTGCAAGAATCCCGAATTCCTAAAACAACCGATTTCATGTTTGATTAAATGCCGAATTTCGGCTTTTGTTCTACAAGTGTCGACAGAGAAGAAATAAGGAGAAATAATAGAGATTCGGCCATAGCCGACTTACCTATCCAAATCGACTTGAGAAGGGATCAAAAGAGATCTCTAACTTGGTTGCTATTCGGCCAAGACTGAGAAGAGATGAGGTGGAAGAGTTTCGGCAATGGCTTAGGGAAAATAATGAAGATTCGGCTTCAATGGAAAAAGGAAAATAATATTGTGGTTCGGCCTTTTAAGAATGTGGAGAGGGAGAGTGTGAAGCCTAGGAGTTTCGGCTATGGTGAATATAGGAAGAAGAAGATTTCGGCTAGAGAAAGAGATGAGAAAGAAAGGAAAGCAAAGTAAAAAGATGGACACTCTTGCTAAGAATTTCACCTAATACTCAAGCACTAGCCTTTCCTTTCTTTTCTCCAATTTTATCTCTTCTTCCTCTATTCGAAATAATTAAGATAAATCTACATTTATCTCCTTAGCTTTAGCCCTAATTTTAAAAGAATTCAAACCCATCTAAAGTTCCTAAAATTTAGCCTTAGTGCCGTCCCCTCAAGCTATTCTCCTGCAAAGAAAATAAAAATCTTTATTTTGCTTTCCTTGTGGTTCGAACTCAAGACCCCCTTGCACCGCATATGGCGTCACTTTCACGGGCTTTAAGTGGCGCCTCCAAGCCACTTAGACAAGCCCGCTTCGTGTCATATTTCCCTTACAAATTTCCTTAAGGCCTTATCAAGCTTAGCTCCTTTTAAACTTAAAAATCTAATAATTTCTAAGGCATTTAACTACACACTAAGGTTCACAAAATTCATAGAACACATTCTGGAATATTCATAAGCATGCTACTTCATCTAATTTAGTATTAATGCATAAGCCATAATCCGAGATATTACGCTTCTACCCCTTAAAATAATTTCGTCCTCGAAATTACCTGGCTAAAACAAGTGAGGGTATTGCTGCTGCATTGCTTCCTCCGGCTCCCACGAAGTTTCTTCTGATCCATGATTACGCCATAACACTTTGACTAGAGGAACTAACTTCCTCCGCAACACTTTCACATCTCGTTCCAAGATCTGAATCGGCTCTTCCTCATAGGACAAATCTGGCCTTAATTCCACCTCTTCAACCGAAACTACATGAGATGGATCCGAACGATAACGATGTAGCATGGACACATGGAATACGTCGTGTATCTATTTCAACTCCGAACGCAACTCTAACTGGTATGCCACTGGTCCAACTCGCTTTAATACCCGATAAGGTCCTATAAATCTTGGACTTAATTTCCCTTTGCGACCAAATCTCATAACCTTCTTCCAAGGCGATACCTTAAGAAACACTTGATCTCCCACATCAAATTCTATCTCCTTTCGCTTAAGATCTGCATACGAATTCTGTTTGTCAGACGCTTCCTTTAACCGTGCCCGAATTACTTCAACTTTCTCTTCAGATTCTGCCACAATCTCTGGACCCAAAACTCGTCGTTCCCCCAATTCTGTCTAACACGTAGGAGTGCGACACTTATGTCCATACAACGCTTCATACGGTGCCATTCGAATACTAGCTTGATAGCTGTTGTTGTATGCAAATTCCACTAACGGCAAATATTCTTCCCAACTTCCTCTGAAGTCTATCACACAGCCTCTCAGCATATCTTCCAACACTTGGATTACTCATTCAGACTGCCCGTCCGACTGTGGATGAAAAGCCGTAGTGAAATCCAATTTAGTGCCCAAAGCCTGATGTAGAGCCTTCCAAAACCGAGACGTAAACCTTGGATCCCTATCTGAGATAATTGATAGCGGCACTCCATGCAACCTCAGAATTTCTGCCACATATAACTTTGCTAACTTCTGCAAAGAATAAACAACTCTTACCGGAATGACGTGCGCGGACTTGGTCAACCGATCCACTATCACCCATACCGAGTCCTTCTTAGTAGGCGTAAGGGGAAACCCACTAACGAAGTCCATGGTAATTCTCTCCCACTTCCACTGCGGAATCATTATCGGTTGAAGCAATCTTGACGGAACTTGGTGTTCAAATTTAACTTGGCGACACGTTAAGCACTTGCCGACAAATTCCGTAACTTCCTTCTTCGCACAGTGCCACCAAAACTGCTCCCTTAGATCCTCAGTACAATTTAGTACCTCCGGGATGCATAGCATAGGGGCTACCATGCGATTCTGAAGAATCTTCTGCCTTAACTCCTTGTTCCTCGGCATACGGACCTTACCCTTAAAACACAACACTCCATCGTCATTAATACTATAATCTTCCAACTCTCCATTCTGCACTTGCCGTAGCTTAGCACTTAGATCATCATCCATTAACTGACTTTCCTTCACCTCATTCAACCATGTCGGTTTAACTTGCAACTCTGCCAATAAACTTCCATCATCATACAAGCTAAGATGTGCAAACATTGCCCTCAGATCCGACACTACTTTCTGACTTAGGGCATCTGCCACTACATTTGCCTTGCTCGGATGATACTCTATGGAACAATCATAATCCTTCAGTAATTCCACCCACCTTCGCTGTCTCAAGTTCAACTCCTTCTGAGTCAGCAGATACTTAAGGCTCTTGTGGTCCGTGTAGATCACTGACTTTTCTCCATAAAGGTAGTGCCTCCACACCTTAAGAGCAAAAACCACTGCCGCCAGTTCCAAGTCATGCGTCGGGTAGTTAACCTCGTGAGGCCTTAGTTGTCGAGACGCATAAGCTACCAAGTACGCAACCCAAGCCTGTATGGGAAGCGTCACAATACACCACGAAATCCTTTCCTGCCTCAGGTTGAATCAAAACCAGAGCTTCAGTCAAAACCCTCTTAAGCTTCTCAAAGCTCTCCCGTTGTTTATTATCTGTCCAAACGAAAGGTACCTCCTTTCTCAACAACTTTGTCAACGGTGCGGCTATTGAAGAAAATCCTTCCACAAACCTTCTGTAGTAGCCTGCCAATCCCAAGAAACTTCGAATCTCAGCCACAGACTTAGGTGGTTTCCAATCTAGTATTGCCTCAATCTTCTTAGGGTCCACCCTTATTCCTTCCGCACACCACATGCCCTAAGAATGCAACCTCCTTAAGCCAAAACTCGCACTTGCTGCCGAATTTGGCATATAGCTTCTTCTCCCTTAACACTTGCAACACTTTCCTGAGATGCTCGTCATGTTCTTCCTCGGACTTGGAGTATATTAGGATATCGTCGATGAACACAACGACGAACCGATCCAAGTAGGGTTGAAAACCCAGTTCATCATATCCATGAACGCTGGTGGGGCGTTCAAACCCAAACGGCATTACTACGAACTCATAGTGTCCGTATCTTGTTCGAAAGGTCGTCTTATGAATATCCGCTTCCTTCACCTTAAGGTGATGATATCCGGACCTTAAATCTATCTTTGAGAATACCACGCTTGCTCTTAAGGTGATCGAACAAGTCGCCTATCCTTGGCAAAGGGTACTTGTTCTTGATGGTCACTTATTCAATCGCCGATAATCTATGCACATACGCATAGTTCTTTCATTTTCTTCACAAACAAGACCGGTGCTCCCCGGAGACACACCGGGTTGAATGAACCCACGATCAAGCAACTATCTCCATTTGAGCCTTGAGCTCAACCAACTCCTTCTGTGCCATTCTATACGGAGCGATAGATACCGGCGCGTTCCTGAAGCAAGTCAATTCCAAACTCCACCTCCCTATCCGGGGTATTCTGTAATTCCTCCGAAAGACATCCACAAATTCCCTTATCGTTTCTAACTCCACTAACACCCTCTTCATTTGCATCCAACACACTGACGAAAGTCAAAAATGCCATGCACCCTTTTCGAACCATCTTATCAGCTTTCAGTGCTGAAACTACGTTAGACAAGTAGTTTCTTCTTTCTCCTATCATAATTATCGCCTCATCCTCCTGCGTCTTTAACTCTATTCATTTAGCCAGACAATCCAATATAGCTCGGTGTTCTACAAGCCACCCATGCCAAGTATGAGGTCAAATTCTCCAAGGGTAGTTCCACTAAGTCGGCAGGGAAAATCACTCCTTGAATCTCTAGAGGTACACTCCAAAATATCTTATTCACCACTACAGTTTGACCTAGTGGGCTCACTATAGTCATCTCCTTACTAGAAAGTTCAGAGTCTATGCCTAGTGTTTCTACTACACTACTAGCAACATAAGAATGGGTCGAGCCCACATCAATCAAAGCAAAATAAGGCTTGCCAGATATAAGAAACGTACCGGTTATGACGTCCGGTGCGTCTCCGTCCTCCCTTCGACGAACCGCATACACTAGACTCGGCCTCTTGCCTCTCGCATTACCAACACCTCTGCGCCGTGTTCCACGTCCTCTTCCAACACCGCACCCCTACCATTCGGACCACGACCTCACCGAGGCTGTTGTTCCCCTCTTCCAGCATGATTAGAACCTTGACCTGTTGGTCGACTCCCGTCTATCATTATTGGATAGTCCTTAATCATATGATCCTTAGATCCACACTTGAAACATCCTCCTGTCTTTTTCCAACACTCTCCTAGGTGCCTCTTCCCACACCGATCACAAGTACGATCATCGCCTCCAAAGAGCAACCTCACGACCTCGCGGCCCATCAACTCTAGGCCTCTTTTGAGCATTTCCAGACGACCCAGACGATTCGAATCCTCTCTTTTACCTATTCCGATCAAAGTTCTGCCTTACAGAGTCCTTAACTCCTTCGGCCACTTTAGCCTTCTCCACCAACACAGCAAATTCTCGCTCTTGCTGCGGAGCTATCAATAATCTCAGATCATCTCTCAATCCGTCCTCAAACCGGACACACCGTTCATGTTCCGTAGCCACTACTCCTCGAGCATATCGGCTCAGCCTTAAGAACTCAGCCTCGTACTCCGCTACGGACTTATTCCCTTGAACCAGCCCCAAAAATGCTTTCCTTTGCGCATCAATATAGTGAGTACCAACATATTTCTTCTGGTACGCCACCTTGACATACTCCCAAGTGAGATCCTCCGCTATGGCACCATCCCGAACTATGAGTCACCATTGATAGGCTTCGTCGCGGAGTAATGCCACTATCCCTTTCTGGGCCTCGTGGGTCGATCCAACTCATCCATAATTCGCCTGGCTTCCTCCAACCAATACTCAGCTGTTTTGGGTGCCACACCAGATACACCACGGAACACCTCAGCCCTATTGGCTCGGAGTCGCTCGGGTACAAATTTCTGAGCTCCCATATTTCCTCCTGCTCCAGCCACCATTTCAAGAACTCACAAAGATTGCTGCGATCATCGCATCATCCCCGTCGATCTTGCTGCTCAACGCCAGCAACCGGTGGTGGTGGTGCTGGTACCTCATTTTCGGACCCTTGTCCAGACCTAACGGGTTCCGATACGGTCATTCTGCCTCTACCACGTCCTTGCACATTACGACCACGTCCCCTAGAACTCATGTCTACGATCACGCTTTAATCTGATTAAAAAATTTTTATGCATTAGTATTTTGTTCCACTAATTATCCGCGAAGAAATTTTATGAAAGAAGTTTAAAAGTAGTTCTTTCGATCGATCAAAGTTTCAAGTCTTCTATCCTAATTTAAAGGAGCACATTCATTCAACACACATTCATCATTCAAACATTTTCGTCCTATTCCTATCCCAGGGGTATTTTCGTCATTTCACCTCTGAGGGTATTTTGGTAATAAATCGCGGTTAATTTAAAAATTTGTAAATCAAGGGTAATTTAAGTAAATTTTCCAATTCAGGGTTCCTTGGTGATTTCATGAAATAAGGGTATTTCGGTAAAAAAAAATTTTCAAACTAGGGTGGCTGGTCCCTTTCGGGTTTTAATTATAGGGTTTAGCCCATCAACGAGTCCTCATAACTAGGGTGAATAGTCACCACGCACTGTAGGATTCCAAAGAAAAGGAGGTGAGTCGCTAGGACCGCTTAAATACCAAGCTCTCCTGAATCCACTCCTAGGCATGCGTCGCTCTATTGCCACACCCTAACTCGACTAAGGTGAACAGTCACTACGCACTGATAGGATTCCAAATGAAGAGGAGGTGAGTCACTAGGATCGCTTAAATACCAAGCTCTTCCTGGATCCAATCCTAGACATGCGTATGACTGTTACCACACCCTAGTCTTGTGGCTCGTTAACGGGTTTATTTAGTGAAATTAAGTCTTATGAAAATTTAAGAAGTGGTTTAAACTAAGCCTATAGTCCATCGAGTCTATTTAAACTAGTCTACGTCCCATAAAGCCCATAAAGCCCACATGTATAACACACAATGGTTTAGGGTGCTTACAGCGCGACTTGGGTGGGAGACGCAAAGGTGCCATCTTGAGCTAACAGACTGCTATCCTTTTAAAAGCCCATTTTTAGAAAACGTTTTGGAGCCCAAAAACCCGCAGAGCGAGTTTTGAACCGGCTCGATACCAACTGAAACACCCCAAACCCGGTTCACGAGCCCCGGACTGGATCTCGGTATGTTCCTCGAGTAAAACGTTTAAATTTCATGTTTATTACCTCGGAAAACTTGAGGTGGTTTTATAAAAATACCGAGTTGTTTTGGGGTTTAATCTTTAATTTGATAAGAATCGTGTCATAATAAAATAATTAAAAGTGCATGCATAAACAGTTTCATACTAGTGGCCTTATAACATCAAAACAAAACCCAAAATAAATTCGAAACACTAAAACCAATAAAAGTCCAAAATAAAATTAATCCTGTGCTGAGCATGGGCAACCACTCGAGCTCCCGCCGACCCGGTCCATCACCGAAAGTCCACCTGAAAATATTCCGCAACGGGGTGAGTCAAATGCACTCAATGTGTAACCAACACTAAATCCCAATAGTTTAGGCATATCAGTTCATACATGTTCATATAGTTAAATAAATATATAATGATGCAACCCGAACCCAAACCTAGATGCCATCCGCTACACATCACCCCGTACCAACCGTCACACCGTGGGGATTACTAAATCGACCCACCCATCCGCTACACATCATCGGCGATCGATCATTGCCGCAATGACGTGCTCATCGCCTCTTATAAATTCGTGGTAGAGCCACCACATAATAATTTGTGACATAAGTCACCACATTCAAATTATGTGACCGAAGTCACCTCATTCATATATTGTGACCGAAGTCACCACATTCACATATTGGGGTATAAAACCGCCAATCACTTCCCCTTTCATAATCACCCATATGCCCATGTCATACATTTCATGCAATATCATGCCTTATTTCACATTCTTATCACAGTTCACATAGGTGCCATATCACATATCCATAATAAGATAACTATAGTAGTAGTAAATTAACGTACCTGAGTACCTTGTACCATTGCATGGTACCTTTGGCCACATTCATATTATTGTAAACACACATAATTAATTTAAGCCGTAATCTAATAAGGTTTAGTGTGGGGTACACACCTGATATACTTATCGAGTTTACTGAAATCCCAAAACCCGATCTATCACTTTAGATCTTTAATTCCTATATCCAGCCAATACTTGTATTTTAGGAAAAGCCTATTCGGCTATTCAATCAGATCCCGAAGGATTATTACAACCAAAACCTTACCTTGCTGCCGATTTGTTACTACACAAATCCCGGAAACTTCGTGATGACTCTTCTTGAACTCGGCTAGACACTGAATCCTTTAACTAGTTAGTTTCGGCTTTTGAATAAAATAAGGAATAGATCTAGGTTACCAAAATAGGCCTTGGCCAAATGGGTAGGTATACTTACCTTGCGTTTTTAAAAATCCCGAAAACACCACTTGACTATGGAGATGTCGACAGCCTTATACACATATGTTAGATCCGATTTTCAATTGCTTAATGGACTTAACAAGTGGCCTTCGGCCTAAACCATATTTTTCTCACCTTAAATCTAGAAATCCTGGATGACGTACTCCTTGTAATTGATAATTGCAAGAATCCCGAATTCCTAAAAGAACCGATTTCATGTTTGATTAAATGCCGAATTTCGACTTTTGTTCTACAAGTGTCGACAGAGAAGAAATAAGGAGAAATAATAGAGATTCGGCCATAGCCGACTTACCTATCCAAACCGACTTGAGAAGGGATCAAAAGAGATCTCTAACTTGGTTGCTATTCGGCCAAGACTGAGAAGAGATGAGGTGGAAGAGTTTCAACAATGGCTTAGGGAAATAATGAAGATTCGGCTTCAATGGAAAAAGGAAAATAATATTGTGGTTCGGCCTCTTAAGAATGTGGAGAGGGAGAGTGTGAAGCCTAGGAGTTTCGGCTATGGTGAATATAGGAAGAAGAAGATTTCGGCTAGAGAAAGAGATGAGAAAGAAAGGAAAACAAAGTAAAAAGATGGACACTCTTGCTAAGAATTTCGGCTAATACTCAAGCACTAGCCTTTCCTTGCTTTTCTCCAATTTTATCTCTTCTTCCTCTATTCGAAATAATTAAGATAAATCTACATTTATCTCCTTAGCTTTAGCCGAATTTTAAAAGAATTCAAACCCATCTAAAGTTCCTAAAATTTAGCCTTAGTGCCATCCCTACTTCTCACTCCTGCAGCAAAATAAAAATCTTTATTTTGCTTTCCTTGTGGTTCGAACTCAAGACCCCCTTGGATCGCATATATGTCACTTTCCTGGGCTTTAAGTGGCGCCTCCAAGCCACTTAGACAAGCCCGTTTCTGTGTCATATTTCCCTTACAAATTTCCTTAAGGCCTTATCAAGCTTAGCTCCCTTTTTAAACTTAAAAATCTAATAATTTCTAAGGCATTTAACTACACACTAAGGTTCACAAAATTCATAGAACACATTCAGAATATTCATAAGCATGCTACTTCATCTAATTTAGTATTAATGCATAAGCCATAATCCAGGATATTACAGAGTAGGCATACCGTTCAAGGCTTATCCCTTTCGCTTCGTGGCGTGCTCGTTTGGGCTAGGCGTTGGATCATCCGTTGATCGGTATGCCGTTGGGTCGCGGTGGTGGTGACCGAAGTTGATCGATGCACCCCCTTCGAGGGTGCGATCATAATTACCCGTGGCTGTGTGTCAGTTATATTACCGTAGCTGATGGCTATGTGGCGATCTTATTACAGTTACCGATGGCTATGTGCCAATTATGAGACCGTTACTGAAGGCTTATAGCCGCATAAATACTATCAGCTAGGCTGCACCATTGGAGAGTTTGGCTGGGTGGGTCGACATGGTCCCCACATGGAGAGATTGATAGGTACGGGTGGAGAGTTTTGTGGTTAAGGGTTGGGTTTTATGATTCAGAGGATGTACCGTTATAGTAGCATTGCCACGTATTCTGATTCTAGTGGCTCAGCCACATATACCGTTATTAGTAGCTAGGCTGCACCTTTGGAGAGTTTGGCTGGGTGGGTCGACATTGTCCCCACATAGAGAGATTGGCTGGTACGGGTGGAGAGTTTGGTGGTTAAGGGTTGGGTTACATGTTCATTGCATTGTTATGATATAAGGCTTAGGCCCAGATTGTTACCGATTAGGGCTTAGGCCCAGTTTGTTACCGAATAGGGCTTAGGCCCAGATTGTTACCGAATAGGGCTTAGGCCCGCATCATTACCGTATAGGGATTACACACTGAAGCTTCGTAAACTCACCCGTTTTTAATCAAAAGGTAATCCCCAACCTTAGTGGATTTGGTGCTGCGAGGGACTCAGAGGTGGCCACACGACCGACATGCTTTAAAAATGAACTTAGCGACTCTATTTTTTATTTTATTATAATTATTGGGTTAATAATTTTTGTAATAAGGACATTGGGATTTTCCTTTTAACTTTTATTTGGTACTTCTTTCATTTACAAACTGCTAGGCTAGTAAACACGGGTTTTTAAAACAATAACTACTGTTTTCCAAAATATCACGTTTCATAGAATCGCTTAAGTCAGACTTCCGCTACAAACAAGGTTTTAAAAATAATAATATTTTTACAAGGGAATGACTTTGAGCAAATCTGGTTTTGTTAAGCAACGAAAAACGGGATTTTTAAACGGTAGAAAGTTTTAAATTGAAGAAGGGTTTTCAATGAAAACATGGTTTTTGTAAAACACCTCAATGTGACACGCCAGATTTGGGCCTAACTTTTAGGCCGGGTTTGGGGTGTTACACATATGGCTTGGCCGTGTAACCCAAGTCAGTGAGTTACACGGGCACGGACACGGGCTGGGACACGGTCGTGTGTCTCTACTTCGAATGTCCACACGACCTGAGACATGGGCGTGTCTCTCGGCCGTGTGACCCTTGTAGTTTTAAAATTTTCATATTTTCCCCAAAAATTCTAACAGTTTCCAATTAAGTCCAGAAATGTTTCTAATGTGTTTTTAGGGCCTCGAGGGCTCGTATAAGGGACAATATATATGTTATTAATGGAATTTCCTATGATTGATGTTGTGAAGTAAATGATTTATATTTTTTATAGTTTTGAAATGTAAACTCTGGTAATGCTCCATAACCCTATTTTGGCGATGGATATGGGTTAAGGGTGTTACAGTTTTTTCAAAAAGAAATGCGGCTGCTAGACCTAGGTTCTTTTTCGTTTTGTGGTTAATATTGGTTAACCCTCCTCTACACCCTAGGGTTTTTTATGATTCCTTTTATTTAATATCCCCTAAAAAACGAAATCCCCTTTTTGGTGCCAGAATATATATTAAAATATCACAATATAATATCCTTTCCAAAAGGATATTAATTTCCATATATATTTTATGTTTGACCGAAATTAATTATTATAAAACTTTATTTTAATAATTTCGGTAAACAGATCCTAATTAATATTTTATATGAATCAAATTCATACATTTCTTTTAACTATGTTCTCTATTGTTGTACAATGAATTTGTACATATATTGTGTTTATTATTTAACTTTCAAATTAAATTAGTTCAATAATTAATATGATTCTCGTGATAGTTAAATTTAATACCAACTGTGTTTAGATTCTGTTCGTTTCAACCATAGGGTGTAACCCTGTAGGCTATTGTAACATTGGTAGTAATACTAGAACACTTCTAACGTTACAAGCAATGAGTGGCATCTAGCAATGCATCATCGCTACCCAAGTTACAAGAAGTCGTGGTTCAACATAACCTTTCTGTGATAAATTTTCATGTATCATATCCATTTGTCCATTATATACCGAATGGACACAGGTCATGGAATAGTCACTTACAAAGTACAATATCATGTTTCTTGATACCCGAAGTAGACTACAATAAACAAATAAGTGTAATATCTCATATTAACTTAATTGAGCATGGCCATGGATTTCTAGTCTCACTTCACCAAGTGGCCTAAGATATTGCTCCCATCATGTAGGAGGGACAAATCCTATCTTGATCAATCATATCCCACAACATAGATTTTGGCATACCCTACATTAATCTTTATAGTACAACTTGTTACAGTAGACGGTTTAACTGTATCAAAATATATGACTCACAATGTTGGGACAATGATGATCTCAAGTCTAAGGATCGTATACATAGTTATCACTATGAGTACTGTTGTGACCATTATATAATAATCCAAGAAACATACTCATAGTGGGTCAGTCCAATATGTCATTCTCTAACATATACTCATGTATTGATTTTGACATCCCTATGTCAATGACAACGCTTTTTCATCAATCAACTACATGTTAGTCTTAATGCATTAATGTTGTCCAAGCCCACAATAATACTCGACTAAGAACCTTTTAAGAATAATCATATTATTCTAAGGACATTATTATAAAACAATTTATTTATATACACAGAAAATAAATTAAAATAGTAATTGTAATGCATTATACTAATAAACGAGGTAAAACAAGTATGTTATTACAATCATCTCATTATTAGTCTTTTAGCATACTCTAACAGTTGGAACCAGTCAATGTAGGACTAGGGATACAATGTTGAGATTTGATGATTGTGCACCAGTTGGAGCTTATGTTATTTGAGCTAGAGAATAGGTTATAACCCCTAACATTATAGCTGCAAGGCCATGAAAATAGGTCTTGTAACACCCCTTACCCGTATTCGACACCGGAACCGGGTACGAGGCATTACCGGACTTAACTCACTTGAACATACGACTTTAGGCTATAAGATTTGATTCCAACTTAAAACTTCTCATTTACATTCAAAGCATCCTCATTATGGGCCTACGTGGCCTTAAACATGCTAAGGGAGGTATCAGAATCAAACCGGGAACTTTTGTGCACTTAAAATTTTTTGCCTAAACTGGGGCCACACGCCCGTGTGAAATGGGACACGCCCGTGTGGGCAGGCCGTGTGGTCACACACGCCTATGCCCCTATCCCGTGTGGGATTTATTTTTCATTTCAAACCTACAGGGGTTTTCACACGGCTGGACACATGCCCGTGTCAATGGCCTGTGTCCCTCACACGGCCTAGACACGCCCATGTCCTCACCCGTGTGTGAAAACCTTAGCATTCTGTTTATGACGTCAGCAGTCTCTTAAGAGGCACACGGCCTAGGGACACGCCTGTGTGTCTAGCCCGTGGTCGACACTGACTTGTAACATTAACATGCAGGGGACACACGGCCTGGTCACACGCCCATGGGACTGACCGTGTGTCACACACGGCCTAGACACATGCCCGTGTGCCTACCCGTGTGGACAAGAACAAGGCTATTTGCCAAGCTCTTTTATCACCCTAAGTCACACAATATAAATCCCATTCAACCACTTACCAAGCAACCCAATCATGCATCTAATACATTCATTAATAACCTCTTCTTTTCATAAATTAGTAATAATGAGCCATTAACTATTGCAATATACAAAAGAGTTCATCTTTAAAGGAGCCAACACACTTGGCCAAAACAAAAAAACATTTCATTAAACATAGCCCCTATACATGCCATACTCAAAATGCTACGTCTAAATATACCAAGATGAGCAAATAGTGTGGGTGATCCTCCGATTATCTTCGTATCCCAAACTGGCTCTTTGACACTATAAAACAAGGGAAAGGAAAGGATTAAGCTTTAAGCTTAGTAAGTTTACATGTAAACAATAAGCATCATATCATATGCTAATCAATCAATAACATCACATACTTAGCAAGAAAAATTCACATTTTCATAATCATGCTTACTCATTTCATCTCTTACCACATTCCAACCATAACAATTATATTGCTCACATTCACTTGTACACATTCTCTGCACTCATCACCACAAAGCAACATGAAACATTCACTTATACAAATTCTCGATGAACCCCTCGAAATAATACTAAGTACCCGGTGGTTTCGCACATAGCCCACCTTTAATCAATAATAGGGTGGTATTGCACATAGCCCACCAAATGATAATATAAACGATGGTATCGCACACAGCCCATCGTGCATAAGTAATAAGGTGGCATCACACACAGCCCACCAAAAGATTATTACGGATATTTTCCCGCACTTACATATCTATTCCGAGGTTCATACGAGAATTACTCACTTTCTATAAATCTCAATCAATCTCAATCATAATCGATCTCATTCATACAATACACCAATAAGTAGCAACATATGTATTAAAGATGTATCGTTTACACATAAACTTACCTCGGTGCAAAATGTATAAATTGACGACTTAATCCGTAACCTTGCCTTTTCCCCAGTCAAGGTTGTTTCCGCGCTCTTCTTGATCTATAATAATAAAATTCACTCATTTAACCACTTTATAATGTATGATACATCAAAATTTCTACATAGGCTAAAATGACCATTTTGCCCTTATACTTTGGCAAAATTACGATTTTGCCCCTAGGCTCGTAAATCATTTTTCATCACATTTTTTGTAACACCCCCAGACCCGGCCTAGACGTTATGGCCGAATTCAGGAATGTCACATCAAAGGCATAACTCAAAACGATTTTGCTAAGTAAAAATTTAAGACCCAAAAGCCCAAAATCCTTGAGTCTTGTTAACTAATGATAAAAGCCCATTTTATTATTTTAAGTAATTCGGAAACCAAGTTTAAACATAAGAAATTTACTTAGGTTTAATAATTAAGTAAACAGTTGAAACAATAATAAAACCCAAATGTAAAGTCAAATTGGAGATACAAGGCCTTATTACATCCTAATGAAAATAAAGTAATTAAAATAATGTCATTCGAAACTAATTAAAAACTTCTAAGTAGTTTGCAGTGTGACCACCTCCGAGTCCTCTTCCACATCGAGCCATTTACTGAGGGTCACCTGAAACATTAAATAAAAAGGGTGTGAGTTTCGAAACTCAATGTGTACGACCCTTGGTAATCAAATCAACATGCAATTATCACGTTGGGCCTAAGCCCTATCAAAATCGGTGGCCTTGGGCCTTAGCCCACAATGACCTCATATCATACTAATATCACATGAATGCAATGCACCCATCCCAAATCCAACCCTGCACTCCACCCGTACCAACCCTACACTCCTGTGGGTATGTAAATATCAACCCTCCCAGCCCTACACTCCAAAGGTAGCACCAACAGCGGAACTACTCAAACGTTGCTGTAAGGCTGCTAAGCATATAATGGGCTTAAAGCCACCGGTGGATCCGCGGTCATCAAGCGACTATGCGATCCTCACATATCTTCCTCCGTATCATCAAACCCACCCAAGTGCAACATATATTTCATGAATGCAACATACACATTTTCACACATTAAGCACCTAGGGGTATTTTAGTCATTTCACCACCCATGGGTATTTTCGTAATTATACCCTACAAGGGTATTTCTGTAATTCTACCTACAGAGGTATTTCCGTAATTCCTACCCTACAGGGGTATTTTCGTAATTCCTACCCTACAGGGGTATTTTCGTACTTCCTACCCTACAAGGGTATTTTCGTAATTTCTTTCACCTCGGGTTTTAGTTATGAACTTTGGACCATCAACAAGTCCTCGCGGTTAAAGTTAACAAACAATATGCACCAGGTAGGATCTCAGAGAAGAGGAGGTGGGTCACTAGGACTGCTTAAGTACCAAGCTCTCCCTCGATCCAATCCTAGACATACATATGTCGGTTACCACACTCTAACCAATCGACTTGTCCACAGACATGTTTTGTAACACCCCTAACCCGTATCCGTCGCCGGATTTGGGTTACGGCATTACAGGACCAATCCAAATTAATACACCCAACGTAAATCAAATTTAACACATTGTTAGACATACATTTGATTATTATATTCATTCAAATCATAGATAATCATTCATACTAATACATACTTGAATCAAAATATAATATCCCTAAGACACCAACATATTCGGCCATAGACACAACGAACATGCATTTTCACTCATTCATACGATCATCATCCTTCTTAATTCAAGTTGTATCTATATATTTACCATGTATAACCATTATACCCGGATAACACTTAATAACAATTCAAAGTCACAAATCTCATTAGATAGTAACATACCTATTTATCCTTTGAAATTTCAGTAGAACCCATTCAATCAATCAAGGAGATGATCAAAAATACATGCACGAATACCAACACAAATCCGAATTTCCTATGTAAAATCAATATGAATATATTTCTTAATAAGTCACCTATTGTATACGCACACCTCTAGTGTTCTATGTATATAGATATATAGTAATTTATCTCTACGTTATAGACATTTCATTTCTAGAATCCTAACTAACCCTTACAAATCATACACGTACCAGTAAGTATACTACTAAAGAAAAATTTAATGACCCGTACCCTATTATACACAACATGACATATATTATTTTATGCTTTCCATAACCGCATGATTACTTAATATATAATAATCTTGGAAGATAAGATGATATTTCATAGCTCAAACATTCATACCACGGCATCGAAATTTACAAGGAGCTAGATCGTATCTAATCGTAAAAGCATAGCCATATTCGCATAGCTTATATACAACTTTATAACGATCAAAATATACAAAAGAGACCTAGCCTATACATGCCTTAATTTCAAAAGAAGTATAACTTATAAGATACCCAAATTTCGGTGATAGTATAATTGACTTCGGCGAGGATTCCTGAGCTCGAGCTTTGACTTTAAGGATCTAATAAACAATATAACAACACACCATGTAAGCTTCAATAGCTTTGTAAGTTATAAGTAAGCAGATGAAATGTACGGATATTGCCTTTCATCAATATTATTTTCAATTACAATCTAAATATCAATTAGTTAATGATATCAACAATTATTCTAGGTTAGCATTCCTCAATCTCATGCTCAATCAACCACAAGACAAAATAATCAACTTTTCATATGCTACCTACTCTTATCAAAATATCCTACTTAATTATATACCAAGATAATAATCCATTTGTCCAATAAGAACATACCTGACACCTTTATTTACCCTTCCCAGTGTCTTTGCTCTTAAGAAAATCTGATAGCCGCACACACAGTGCTATTCAACCGATCTCGGACACACAGTGCTCGGTGATTAAGTCCACACACACAGAGCTATTCAACCGATCTCACACACACAGTGCTCGGTGATTAAATTCGCACACATAGTGCTATTCAATCGATCTCACACACACAGTGCTCGGTGATTAAATCCGCACACACAGTGCTATTCAATCGATCTCACACACACAGTGCTCGGTGATTAAATCTTTCTCTTCTTGTGCATATCATATACTTCCATATCAAGTTTGTATATACGTAACATATCTATATATATATGCAAATCAAACAACTTTTCTTCCAATTCTAACTCTTTCCATCGACTATGCTCATATATGCACATAACTAAACATTTCATGATCATTTTACTATACCTCAGGATTTACTTTAACTTATACTCCACTCACTTTAAATCATTTGATCTTAATACATTAATTGAATACATGCTTCAACTCACATTCGGCTTTCGCATGATCTAAATTCCACACCATTTGACATTCGGCAATCTATATGTAATTACATTAATAATTACATGCATATACAATTTATACAATTTCCAAGTATTCAAGGAATTATACAATCCAACATATACCTATATATAATAGTATATCATTCGGCATCTACCATTAAGAACACCATGGTGCATTCGGCATTTGCATATTCTTACATCGAATTAAATAAAAAATATACACTAACAATTTAGTACTAATTATTTAAAACCAATCACTTATAACTTACTTCGAAAATTGACGATTTAACCTTTCCCGGCTACTCGTTTACTATGGTCTTCCCCCGATCCAAATCCTTCCTTTGTTGTACTTGATCTAAAATAAGGTCAAATTAATCCCATTCAACGAAATTTCATGAAGTTTAATCCAAAATACATCCTTATAAAATTTTACCATTTTCACCCTTAACAATTACATTGTTACAAACAAATCCTTACAACTCAAAACATGAAATATCCAAAATTCAAGCACATTTATGAAGGGCCGAATGTTCATAGCCCTTCTTTCAACTCCTTTCTTCTATCTATTTGCAATTTAGTACAACCATAATTTTTCTTCCTCTTCCTACGTCCTTCTACTAAGATTTATTCAACTATTTCTAAGAAAAATATAGTTAATCTTACAAGCTTGTAACGTGTTCTACTCTTAATTTTACAACTAATTTTCCACCATGGCAACTTTTGGCTATCATCATTAACTCAAGAATTTGAGTATGATCTAGCTAAAATACAAGACAATAACCTCAATTTAATAAAAATTAACAAAAACTAAGTGAAATTTCTTACCTTCAACGGACATGCAATGACCGACACTATGGAGCTTAAATTTTCCTCTCTTTTCCCCTTTGTGTTCGGGAAGAAGATGAAGTAAGTGAGAGAATTTAAAATGTTTTCTTTCTTTTATTAATATCGTCCAATAATAATAAATTATTATGCATCATCTCCACTATCTAATATTAATAACATATAGAAATAATACAAGAAATCATGATGCATGGTCTATGCCGTCCACTAGCTTGGAAATAAAGGCTAATTTGCAAGTTAACTCCCATGTAATAATAAAACCATTTAAAATTAGCCCTAATTTTCCATAATAGCTATTTTCATCCCTACTCAATTTAATCATTCTCTAAAATTAACCACTCAAACATTCAAATAATTTCACGATATAATAACATATGCTCAAATATGTAACATAGATATCGGTTAAAATATTAAAATATTTTTTTATTTAACTCAGATTCGTGGTTCCGAAACCACTGTTCTGACTAGGGTCAAAATCGGGCTGTTACAACTCCCCTCCCCTTAAGAAATTTTCGTCCCCGAAAATCTTTCCAACGAATAAGTTTGGATAACGTTCTTTCATTGATTCCTCTGTCTCCCAGGTTCTTTCCTCAAACCCATGTTTATGCCACATCACTTTCACCAATGCTATCTTCTTATTTCGTAACTCTTTTACTTCCCGAGCTAAGATGCGCATCGGTTCTTCCTCGTAAGTCAAATCGGGCTGAATTTCAATCTCTGAAGGACTGATCACATGAGAAGGATCGGATCTATAACGACAAAGCATCGACACTTGGAACACATTATGAATTTTATCTAACTCAGATGGTAACCTCAATCTGTACGCAACCGGCCTAATACGCTCGATAACCTCATACGGCCCAATAAATCTCGGGCTTAACTTTCCCTTACGGCCGGATCTGAGTATTTTGTTCCACGGTGAGACTTTCAAGAATACTCGATCTCCAATCTAAAATTCAATGTCCTTACGCTTCAAATCTGCGTAAGACTTTTGACGATCCGATGCCGCTTTCAAGCTATCACGAATTACTGCCACTTTCTGTTCGGTTTCCTTAATCAAATCAACCCTGTGCATCTTGTTTTCCCCGAGTTCAGTCCAGTACAAGGGTGTACGAAATTTACATCCGTACAAAGCTTCGTAGGGTGCCATTTTGATACTAGACTGAAAGCTATTGTTATACGCAAATTCAATCAAAGGCAAGTATCGTTCCCACGTACCCTCAAACTCAAGAACGCAACATCTCAACATGTCCTCGAGTATTTGGATAATACGCTCGGATTAACCATTCGAGTGAGGGTGAAAAGCCGTACTGAAGTGTAGCTTAGTACCCAAAGCATCCTGTAGTTTCTCCCAAAACCGTGATGTGAATCTCAGATCTCTATCCGATACAATAGAAATACGTACTCCATGTAACCGTACAATCTGCGATAAGTATAACTCGGCTAGTTTATCGAGTGAGAAATCCGTACGTACGGGGATGAAATGGGCCGATTTTGTTAATCTATCAATAATAACCCAGATCGAATCTTTCTTACTCGGCGTCAAAGGTAAACCCGATACGAAATCCATAGTGACTCGATCCCACTTCCACTCATGTATCATAATCGGTTGAAGTAGTCCCGATGGTACCTGATGCTCAGCTTTCACTTGCTGACATACCAAACACTTCGATACATAATCTGAGATGTCTCGTTTCATACCCTGCCACCAGTAATGCTGTTTCAAGTCGTTATACATATTTGTGCTACCCGGATGAATCGACAATCTACTTCTATGAGCTTCATCACAAATCATTCTAATCAAACTAGGGTTCTTCGGTACACACATTCGATTCTTGAACCGTAAACATCCTTCAGCATCTATCTGAAATTCTGAATCTGCACCCGAACCACAAAGACTCCTTTTTACTTTTAAAACATCATCAATCGCCTGAGCTTCTCGAATCTATTTTACAAACAATGGTCTCGCCTTTAATTCTGCAATGATCACACCATCATCGGTCATAGCTAAATCCGCGTTCATTGCACGAAGAGCAAATAATGATTTTCGACTAAGTGCATCAGCAACCACATTAGCCTTTCCCAGGTGATAATCAATCACGAGTTCATAGTCTTTCAATAATTCTAACCATCGTCGCTGTCTCAGATTCAGATCCTTTTGAGTCATTAAATACTTTAGACTCTTATGATCTGAGTAGACATGACATCTCTCACTGAAAAGATAGTGACGCCATATCTTCAAAGCAAAGACTATAGCGGCTAATTCAAGGTCGTGCGTCGGGTAATTTCTCTCGTGCAGTTTCAACTATCTCGAGGCATAGGCTATGACTCTACCCTCCTGCATCAATACACAACCGAGCCCATTTAAAGATGCATCACTAAAAATAACGAATTCCTTACCCGACTCTGGCTGAACAAGTACTGGAGCTTCCGTCAACAAAGTTTTCAACTGATCGAAACTCTTTTGACACCTTTCTGACCACTTGAATTTAACGTCTTTTTGCAACAGTTTTGTCATCGGAGCTGCTATCATAGAAAACCCTTTCACAAAACGTCTGTAATATCCGGCAAGTCCCAGAAAGCTACGAATCTCAGAAATATTCCGCGGGGGTTTCAAATTAAGTATGATCGAAACTTTACTTGGGTCAACCCGAACACCCGATGCTGAAATAACATGCCCCAGAAAGCTAACTTCATTCAACCAAAACTCACATTTGCTGAATTTCGCGTATAATTGTTTTTCACGTAAAATCTGTAGCACTAAACTCAAATGCTCAGCATGCTCGGTTTCGTCTCGGGAATAGATCAGTATATCATCTATAAATACAACTACAAACCGATCTAGATACGGTCTAAATACTTGATTCATCAGATCCATGAAAACTGCGGGGCCATAAGTGAGCCCAAACGGCATCACCAAAAACTCATAATGACCGTATCTTGTCCGAAAGGCAGTCTTCGGTACATCTGATTCTCTAACTCGCAACTGATAATATCTGGATCTCAGATCAATTTTCGAAAACACCGAAGCTCCTTTCAGCTGATCGAATAAATCATCAATACGTGGCAACGGATATTTGTTCTTAACTGTCACCTTATTGAGTTGCCGATAATCGATGCACATTCTTAATGTTCCGTCTTTCTTCTTCACAAATAGAACGGGCGCACCCCAAGGAGAAAAACTCGGTCTGGCGAAACCTTTATCCGTCAATTCTTGCAACTGAGCTTTCAATTCTTTTAACTCAGTCGGTGCCATTCTGTACGGAGCTATCAAAATTGGGGTGGTTCCTGGCACTAGCTCGATCCCAAACTCTACTTCACAAACAGGTTGTAATCCCGATAATTCCTCCGGAAACACGTCTGAATACTCACAAACAACTGGCACATATTCAATCTTCTTTTCTGATACTTTGCTGTCAATCACTTACGCAAGATAAGCTTCAGAACCCTTTCTCAAATACTGCTGAGCCAACATTGAGGATATCACAATCGGTAACCCACTTAAATCTACAGATTCAACCCGAAGTACTTCATTATTTTGACACCTCAAATCAACGGTCTTTCGTCTGTAATTTACTACTGCATTGTGTACGGTTAACCAATCCATACCGAGGATGATATCGAACTCATCAAATGGTAACAGCATCAAATCGGTCGAAAAACACGAGTTTCGAATCATTAAAGGACATTTCTTGCATACCCTATCAACGAGCACAAACTGACCCAGGGGGTTTGAAACCCGAATCACAAATTCAGTAGACTCAACAGGTAGAGTCTTACTGGATACTAATGTCTCGCACACATATGAATGAGTTGAACCAGGGTCAATCAAAGCAATTACATTAGAATCAAAGAGGGTGAAAATATCGGTAATAACATCTGGGGATGAGGCCTCCTCTCTAGCACGGATGGCGTAAGCTCTAGTCGGTACACGAGTATCTGATCGGAAAACCGCATCTGAAGTTCCCCTCTGTGCACCACTCCTACCTCCCCCACTACGAGCTGGTCTACCTCTAACTGTAGTGCCTCTCGATCTGCGCTCTGAGTAGTACCCTTCTGAACAGTCTCCGGATAATCCCGAACGAAGTGATTTTGCGAACCACACTGATAACAAGTCCGATTAAAAGATTTACCCCAGCACTCTCTGAAATGCCATCTACCGCACTGCTGACACTCAGGTTTGCTCGATCGAGCATTGCCAACACTAGCCACTGACGTAGCTCGAGAACTTACTGGTGGTTGTTCTCGTATAGAAACCCCGGTGCTGGGTTTGGACTGACTACCACCATTCTTGAACTTCTTCGTCGTCATCTGCGAGAATTTACTAGCAGATCTCTTCCGAACATCTCTAGAATCAAGCTCAACTTTTTGCTTTTCTTTTCCCAGCTCTTCTGCTTTACAAGCCCGTTCAACTAACACAACGAACTCATTGATTTCAAGAATTCCAACCAGAAGCTTTATATCTTCATTTAAACCATCTTTAAATCTACGGCACATAGTAGCTTCCGACGAAATGCACTCACGAGCGTAGTGACTGAGTCGCACAAACTTGCGCTCGTATTCGGATACGGTCATATGACCCTGTTTGAGCTCGAGAAATTCTTTACGCTTAGAGTCAATAAAGCGTTGGCTTATATACTTCTTACTGGATTTCTCATCGGAAGAAGTCCCAAGTAACCCTTTCTTTAGGGACAATCGACACGAGCATATTCCACCAATAATAAGCAGAATCCCGTAGTAATGATATGGCACACTTCAAGCACTCATCGGGTGTGCAGGACAGTTCGTCGAAAACACGAACGGTATTATCAAGCCAAAATTCGGCTCTTTCAGCATCATCGTCATCCTCCGCTCTGAATTCCTGAGCCCCGTGCTTCCTAATGCGATCAACCGGAGGTTTAATTACTCTTTCAGGGTTAGTAACAGGGGGTACCACCGGTGCTACAGGGGGTACGTTCAGATTTTGGGGAGGTTGAACAGCTGGATTTGTTCGTATGTAATGACTGAACCAATCGTTCATCATACTATAAAAGGCATTTCTAGCCCCTCATCGAGGATTACTCGTAGTGGTCGAGATCCTCGCACGGTCCCTCAACGGGAATGGGCGCCACACTCTCGACGTCATCGGCTATAGCTCGCTCGGGATCAGGATCCATTACTATATAAGAAATAAACACATTGTACTATCAGAAGTCATCATACTATCACATTATAAATTATGGCATGTATAGCTAGACTCACACGCGCTACGTTTGTCCGAGAATCGACTAAAACGTAGCTCTGATACCAATAAAATGTAACACTCCTAACCCGTATCTGTCGCCAGATTTGGGTTACGGTATTACGGGACCAATCCAAATTAATACACCCAACGTAAATCAAATTTAACACATTGTTAGACATACATTTGATTATTATATTCATTCAAATCATAGATAATCATTCATACTAATACATACTTGAATCAAAATATAATATCCCTAAGACACCAACATATTCGGCCATAGACACAACGAACATGCATTTTCACTCATTCATACGATCATCATCCTTCTTAATTCAAGTTGTATCTATATATTTACCATGTATAACCATTATACCCGGATAACACTTCATAACAATTCAAAGTCACAAATCTCATTAGATAGTAACATACCTATTTATCCTTTGAAATTTCAGTAGAACCCATTCAATCAATCAAGGAGATGATCAAAAATACATACACGAATACCAACACAAATCCAAATTTCCTATGTAAAATCAATATGAATATATTTCTTAATAAGTCACCTATTGTATACGCACACCTCTAGTGTTCTATGTATATAGATATATAGTAAATTATCTCTACGTTATAGACATTTCATTTCTAGAATCCTAACTAACCCTTACAAATCATACACGTACCTGTAAGTATATTACTAAAGAAAAATTTAATGACCCGTACCCTATTATACACAACATGACATATATTATTTTATGCATTCCATAACCGCATGATTACTTAATATATAATAATCTTGGAAGATAAGATGATATTTCATAGCTCAAACATTCATACCACGGCATCGAAATTTACAAGGAGCTAGATCGTATCTAATCGTAAAAGCATAGCCATATTCGCATGGCTTATATACAACTTTATAACGATCAAAATATACAAAAGAGACCTAGCCTATACATGCCTTAATTTAAAAAGAAGTATAACTTATAAGATACCCAAATTTCGGGGATAGTATAATTGACTTCGGTGAGGATTCTCGAGCTCGAGCTTTGACTTTAAGGATCTAATAAACAATATAACAACACACCATGTAAGCTTCAATAGCTTAGTAAGTTATAAGTAAGCAGATGAAATGTACGGATATTGCCTTTCATCAATATTCCTTTCAATTACAATCTAAATATCAATTAGTTAATGATATCAACAATTATTCTAGGTTAGCATTCCTCAATCTCATGCTCAATCAACCACAAGACAAAATAATCAACTTTTCATATGCTACCTACTCTTATCGAAATATCCTACTTAATTATATACCAAGATAATAATCCATTTGTCCAATAAGAACATACCTGACACCTTTATTTACCCTTCCCAGTGTCTTTGCTCTTAAGAAAATCCGATAGCCGCACACACAGTGCTATTCAACCGATCTCGCACACACAGTGCTCGGTGATTAAGTCCACACACACAGTGCTATTCAATCGATCTCACACACACAGTGCTCAGTGATTAAATCCGCACACACAGTGCTATTCAACTGATCTCGCACACACAGTGCTCGGTGATTAAATTCGCACACACAGTGCTATTCAACCGATCTGGCACACACAGTGCTTGGTGATTAAATCTTTCTCTTCTTGCGCATATCATATACTTCCATATCAAGTTTGTATATATGTAACATATCTATATATATATGCAAATCAAACAACTTTTCTTCCAATTCTAACTCTTTCCATCGACTATGCTCATATATGCACATAACTAAACATTTCATGATCATTTTACTATACCTCAAGATTTACTTTAACTTATACTCCACTCACTTTAAATCATTTGATCTTAATACATTAATTGAATACATGCTTCAACTCACATTCGGCTTTCGCATGATCTAAATTCCACACCATTTGACATTCGGCAATCTATATGTAATTACATTAATAATTACATGCATATACAATTTATACAATTTCCAAGTATTCAAGGAATTATACAATCCAACATATACCTATATATAATAGTATATCATTCGGCATCTACCATTAAGAACATCATGGTGCATTCGACATTTGCATATTCTTACATCAAATTAAATCAAAAATATACACTAACAATTTAGTACTAATTATTTAAAACCAATCACTTATAACTTACTTCAGAAATTGACGATTTAACCTTTCCCGACTACTCGTTTACAATGGTCTTCCCCCGATCCAAATCCTTCCTTTATTGTACTTGATCTAAAATAAGGTCAAATTAATCCCATTCAACGAAATTTCATGAAGTTTAATCCAAAATACATCCTTATAAAATTTTACCATTTACACCCTTAACAATTACATTGTTACAAACAAGTCCTTACAACTCAAAACATGAAATATCCAAAATTCAAGCACATTTATGAAGGGCCGAATGTTCATAGCCCTTCTTTCAACTCCTTTCTTCTATCTATTTGCAATTTAGTACATTCATAATTTTTCTTCCTCTTCCTACGTCCTTCTACTAAGCTTTATTCAACTATTTCTAAGAAAATATAGTTAATCTTACAAGCTTGTAAAGTGTTCTACTCTTAATTTTACAACTAATTTTCCACCATGGCAACTTTCGGCTATCATCATTAACTCAAGAATTTGAGTATGATCTAGCTAAAATACAAGACAATAACCTCAATTTAATAAAAATTAACAAAAACTAAGTGAAATTTCTTACCTTCAAGGGACATGCAATGACCAAAACTATGGAGCTTAAATTTTCCTCTCTTTTCCCCTTTGTGTTTGTGAAGAAGATAAAGTAAGTGAGAGAATTTAAAATGTTTTCTTTCTTATATTAATATCGTCCAATAATAATAAATTATTATGCATCATCTCCACTATCTAATATTAATAACATATAGAAATAATACAAGAAATCATGATGCATGGTCAATGCCGTCCACTAGCTTGGAAATAAAGGCTAATTTGCAACTTAACTCCCATGTTATAATAAAACCATTTAAAATTAGCCCTAATTTTCCATAATAGCTATTTCCATCCCTACTCAATTTAATCATTCTCTAAAATTAACCACTCAAACATTCAAATAATTTCACGATATAATAACACATGCTCAAATATGTAACATAGATATTGGTTAAAATATTAAAATTTTTTATTTATTTAACTCGGATTCGTGGTTCCAAAACCACTGTTCTGACTAGGGTCAAAATCGGGCTGTTACATGTTTGATTAATAAATTAAGTCTTATGAAATTTTAAGAATTTATCAGAACTAGGCCTAGAGTCCATTAAACCCTAACATGCATTCCTAACGTCCCATAAAGCCCACTCATGTTCATATAGCCCATTAGGCCCCATTCTTATTCATATAACCCATTAAGCCCGATTATAAAAACATCATACAACCGTTCATGTCCATTCATACTCAAGTTCACATATCAACCATTGCCGATTTGGGCCCACGAGCTCGGCAGGCCCATTTAGCCCCTTTTGGGTTTTCGGCTTTTTGACGTTGCCAACATCATGTGTGTGTAGTGTTTGTACACACCTAGTTAATGCGACGTGCTACACTATCCCCAGCCTTGAACCTACAACCAATACCAATCTCCAATCAATCACACACTTAACCACAATATTTACCCAAAAACCGAAGCCTTACCAGAACCTTACCGTGTGCCACCAGTTACCAGAACCTTACCGTGTGCCACCAGTTCTAGTAGCCCTTCCTTAGCTAATATTCACGAATATCCCCTAGATCTGCACCCACACATATACTATCAAAAATCAAGTGACTCTTATTCCACACAAGTCACCTCTATAAGCCACACTTACATTCGGCCACTTAGTAATCCACAATTGAGACGAGTACATTTACCACTTGCTAGCGATCCTTACCACGCTTGCGATCTTTGAACCCTGCCCTTGTTAATACAGGGTTAACGACAAGAAAGAGTTAGATAGCCCTCCAGCTTTTACCAAAACACACTAAAGGAGGTTGACTAAGTACTTACCAAATCCAACCTTTGATCCTGCGGCCTAGAAAGTTACTGAACGAGTTCCGGCTTTTAAAACTTGATTAAGAGTGGATAACAGCAACCGATTTGTGATGGAGGAAAAACAACAAGGAATCGGTAAAAAGATAGGGCTATTTCGATTATAAGGGAGTATTCGACTTTCAGAGAAAGAAGAAGAACGCAACACCTATAGGGATTTCGACAAAAAGGAATGATGGTTTTTCGGCAATGGAAGAATTCGACAACAGAAGAACAGAATGAGAGGGAGAAAAGAAAAGATCAAATATGCTTGCGTGAGGGTAACTACAAGATATTCGGTCAAGAAAAGAAAGACTGACCTATTTGCAAAACTCTCCAAATGCCAAAAGCCACAATGAAAATTTGTAATACCCCCTAAAAGACCCAAAAACGACATTCATTTACCCTCCTAAGCCGAATTTATACACTTCCCACTTCCCAAAACAACACCAACTCTTCACACTTCTCAGCTCCTAACTTTTCTCCCTGATAACTCCTCAATCTCATCCTAAATTTTCTCTAAGATAAGCTCCTTTATCCCTTCATTAATTTTCTCTTATGAACACTTCCTTCAGAGTTCACATCCAACGCCACTACTAACCATCTAGAAGGCAAAAATTAAATCCCTAATAAAATACCATGCCACTATTCGAACCTTGGACTCTCTTGCCTACTAATGACACCACCTCCCTGCTCCCTATGTGGCGCCACTTTGCCACTACACCACAAACTCCTCTTGTGTCATTTTTATTCTTCATTTATTTAAAAGGCTTACTAACCGAAGTCACAGTTCCCTTGGGCTAAAACCAAAATTTTTCCTATACCCTTACTTGATCCCAGGACATCTCCAACACCCATAGACACTCCAAATTCATTAACCCTCAAAGCCCACATGCCCATTGTCATTTTCTCGCTCACTTAAAAATTTTTTGAGACCCAAAGCCCAAAGCCCAATTCTTATAGCCCAAATTCAGGGCGTTACAATTCTACCCCCTTAAAGAAATTTCGTCCTCGAAATTTCTAACTAACTATTAATCGCACCGCTCAAGTCACACCACTATGCTTTCGCTACGCACTCTGATTTTAATAACACTAACACACTTTAACTCTAATCGAACCCTTTACACTAACAAAAAAAAAACCAACCCACTGGAGCAGATAAACATTGCACGCATACAGTTTCTATACCCAAAATATCGCATCCACACAAAACATACCCATTATCACATTTGGGCATCCCCGTCTTCCCGGTGAATTAGGAATTTTATGAAATTTTAGTTAGTTTCAGTAATTAAGCCAATGTTTTATGATAGTATTAAGTAAAGAGGTTGTTTTCGTAAATCCTCTACAGTTTCAAGTTCCTACAGGCTTTAGTTTCACTCTAACTTAAAAAAACTTTAGTATAGTCATCTAAAGTAGCCCAATATCTAAATACAGTTCAGTAATTTAAACAAGTGCAATAATAGAAAAACTTACTTGGCTCGACGTCGAGGGCTCGGTGAACCATACTTCGAGAATCCTGAAAAACTTTTTAATCTACTTGTTTTAAAAACCCAAAATCTAAGGCCCATTTCACAGCCCGAGCTTTGCAACCGGGCTCTGATACCACTAAATGTAACACCCCAGACCCGACCCAGACGTTACGGCCAAATTCAGGAATGTCACATCAAAGGCATAACTCAAAACGATTTTGCTAAGTAAAAATTTAAGACCCAAAAGCCCAAAATCCTCGAGTCTTGTTAAGTAATGATAAAAGCCCATTTTATTATTTTAAGTATTTCGAAACCAAGTTTAAACATAAGAAATTTACTCAAGTTTAATAATTAAGTAAACATTTGAAACAACAATAAAACCTAAATGTAAAGTCAAATTGGAGATACAAGGCCTTATTACATCCCAATGAAAATAAAGTAATTAAAATAAAGTCATTCAAAACTAATTGAAAACTTCTAAGTAGTTTGCAGTGTGACGACCTCCAAGTCCTCTTCCACATCGAGCCATTTATTGAGGGTCACCTGAAACATTAAATAAAAAGGGTGTGAGTTTCGAAACTCAGTGTGTACGACCCTTGGTAATCAAATCAACATGCAACTATCACGTTGGGCCTAAGCCCTACCAAAATCGGTGGTCTTGGGCCTTAGCCCACAATGACCTCATATCATACCAATATCACACTACAGCAAAACAGGCTTTTAGCGGTGTTTTTAGTGGCATTTTTATTCAAAACGCCGCAAAATTTAGACTTTAGCGGGGCTAACTAGAAAACGCCGGAAAAGATTGAGCTATAGCGGCTTTTTTTTAAAAACACCGCTAAAGGTAAGCAATAGCTGTGCCTATGTTAAAAACGCTGCTAAAGGTAAGCATTAGTGGCGTTTTTATCAAAAATACCAGTAAAGGTTAGCTTTATTAAAAGCTTATTTCAAAACAAAAAAAGCGTTGTTTTGATCACTGTATAATAATTCAATTTTATTTTACGTTTAGTGTTTAAGGTTTTTGCCTTAGTGTTAAGGGTTTAGCGTTTACGGTGTAGGGTGTAGGTCGTAGGGTGTAAGGTGTAGGTCGTAGGGTTTAGGGTTTAATGTTTATAGTTTTGGGTTTTAGTGGTTTAGAGTTTGTGGTTTAAGGTTTAGTATTTATGGTTTTAGGGTTTATAGGTTTATAAGGGTTTATGGTTTAGGTTTTTAGGGTTTATGATGGTTTAGGGTTTAGGGTTTAGGGTTATGTGTTTAGGGTTCTAGGTTTTAGGGGTTTAGGGGCCGGCTTAGGGTCTGAATTTAAACAAACTGGTGTTGTATTGCTCCTTGCATTCTGATCCATCATCCAAGTGGCCATCATGTATTATTTTTGAAAACTCATGCACTCTTTCATCCTCTTCGATCTATTATTTAACTAATTTCTTTATACTAATTAAAATAAAATTTATTTGTAATTTAATTTTTCAAATATTCAAAAAATTTAATGACACGTAGAAAAAAGTTAGAACTAATAACATTGAAAAATATATGTTAAAAATGAAAAAAATTAAAATACTATTATTTAAAATACTTTTAAAGTTTTTTGGGTATATGACTTATTATTTTTTAAATTATATATTAAATAATTTATTATATAATGGTAAAAGAGATGATTTTAATTTTAATATATTAAAATTATCATTATATTTTAAATTATTTAAGAGATAGTAGGTAAACTTTATGTATAATAAGATTTAAAAAATGTTAAAAAGTGAAGTATTAGAGGCGTTAAAAACGCCGCTAAAGATAAGCAATTGCGGCGCTTTTTGTAAAAAACGCTGCAAAAACTCATTTTATATTAGGTTCAAGTATTAGCGACGCTAGGGTAAAAACGCCGCAAAGTTTAAAAACTTTTTTTGCAAAACAGCGCTGTTTCTTTATGTTCAGTTTTATTCCCTTTAGTTTTATTCCTGAAATCCCTTAGTGAAACACCCCACACCCGGCCCACGAACCCTGACCGGATCTGGTATGTTCCTGGAGTAAAACAGTTCAAAACTTGTTTGTTTCTTTGGAAAACTTTGGGTGATTTAGGAGAAAAATTTGGATTGGGTTCAAATTGAAAACATCGTTATTCTCGTATATTAGGCTTTATTAAGACTTTATTGTTATATTTCAAAACCATAAGTTAAAGGAAAAAGTCGAGTTTTTAGAGTTTACTATTTAAATTGAAAATCATTTGTGTTAGGTGTTAAAACATTTAAAGATTTATTTTTAAGAAAAGTTGCTTAAACTTTAAATTGATAAAAATTGTACCATAATAAAATAAATAAAAATGCATGCATAATCGCTTTATAGCTATGGCCTTATTACATTAAAACAAAACCCGAATAAATCCAAAATACTTAGCAATAAAAAGTCCAAAATTAAAATAAAGTCTGAGTTGAACATGGCCACCACTAAGCTCCCGCCGACCCGGTCCGTTCTTCGAGTGTCACCTGAAAAATATCCCACAACGGGTGAGTCAAACAGACTCAGGTGTGTATAACCAACACTAAGTCCCAATGATTCGGGCATATCATATCATATCATACGTATGTATATAGCGAGATAGAAATAATGATGCAAACCTCGAACCCATACCTAGATAACCATCCGCTACACATCACCCGTACCAACCATCACACCGTGGGGACTACTAAGTCGACCCTCCATCCACTACACATCATCGGCGATCCACCGCAGGCGACTTGCTCATCGCCTCTTATAAATTTTGTGGCATAGCCACGGACATTATTTCGTGACATAAGTCACCACATTCGATTTCGTGACATGAGTCACCACATTCGAATATTGTGGTATAAACCACGGATCACTTCCCCTTTCCATATAACCCGTATGCCCCATGTCACACAGAATATGCAATATCATGCCTTATGCCTTATTCCACATTCTTATCGATATTCACATATGTACCATATTCCAAATATTCATATCATAATATTATTCATATAATTTATTAACATAATGTTAAGGTTACTTACCTGAGTACTTTGTACCATCACATGGTATCTTTGCCCACTTTTCACATTATTATAAACACATATTGTAATATCCTAAAATTTGAGTATCTGTTGTGTTGGTTTGGGTATGAATTTTGTGTGTTAGCATAGTCTTATGAAGGCTTGATTTTATTTAGGAAGCTAGAATAAATTTTAGTATGGTTTATTTAATGAAGTGGATTAAGTGAGCTTGACACTTAAGTTAATTTAAGTGTTAAATTAAAGCACAAGAGGAGTAAGTGGCAAGATGGTTAAGGAGCTTGAAAGGTTGTTTGAGGTTAGAGGTTCGAGTAGCATGTTTAGCATTTTGAAGGTTTATTTTTGAATCCTAGCATTTATGGACGGTCAACTTATGTTTATGATAGGTTGGACTTTCATCTTTTGGTAAGTTGAATTTTTGTTTAAGGAAAGCTTGAAATTGGGGATAAGAATCTTGAAGTTATGGAAGGTTGGGGAGACATAAGGCTTGGTTTTAGGAGGATGTTTTGGAAAGTATTCCTAGGCCTTTAGAGCATGTATGTGGACGGCATGTAAGGCTAGGGGGGTGGCCGAATTTTGATAGGTAGCTTGGGGGGGAATAGTTGGCCAACTTTTCTTTTTGTGCATCTTTTTGCATTTTGTTTTTCCTCTCCAAAAACTCCCACCTTTGGCCGAATGTCTATGGTACTTTTGGTGCGAAATTGCTTTTGGTTTAGCCTAATTTTGTTTGAAACAAATACCACTTTCTTTCTTTTATTTGTCCTTTTTGAACCAAAACTACATTTTTGTATTTTGTGCATTTTCTTCTTTGGTAAAATAGGTGTTGACCGAATCTCATTTCTCCCATCCCTCTTCTTTTCTTCTTTTGATATTTGCTCAACCACATTCCATTTCTCTTTCTTTTTGGCTGAACCTTCTCTTCCCTATCTCTACTTGATTTTCTTCCATTGTTGCTAAAAATTAAATTCTCTCTCTCTTTTTCTTCTCTTCTACTTTCGTATTTCATATCCTATTAGACTCAAATCAATTGTTTTCTTCTCTCATAAGCAAATAGCCGAATCTTCTACTTCCTTTTAATTTTAGTTTGGCCAAATATTCAAGGGTAGACTCTCTTTGGTTTCTTCAATCGATTTTGGTTAATAAGTAAGTATTCTTGGCCGATTTTCCTATTATTTCTTTTCTCCTCTCTATGTTATTTTCTTGTGGACAAGGGCCGAACCTATGGGCATTTGTTGCAAGGTTTTAACCATTTTAGGAATCGATTTCTTTTAGGCTCCTTGGGACGTTGGAAGCAATCAATCTATGCCTCGTATCTTTATCGATCGTTTTGGGTAAGCCTTTAGGTAAGATTGGTATTTCGAAGGATAACTCTTTGGGATTTTGATGTTGGCCGAATGGCCTTTGTTCATAATATTGTGATATGGCCGATTGTAGGACAAGGTGATCTAGTGCGGTAAATCGGATTTTTCGAAGATTAGTTCTTGTGTTGGTGAAAGGTGTGTATCTTACACACTTTATAACTTGGTTTATATATGTATATTTTTGTGTTATATAACTAATCATATTATGAAAGTGGGTAAATCGATGAGATCTGGATATGATACCATGATGGTATGAATGAGGATTCGGGTAAGTCTGTTTCAATATGTTGTTAATACATGTGGATTGAAATCATGATCTACGATTTATGATATATTCGTTATGAGATACATATCAAAGTTTATTGACATGATTTGTCTATCTATTGCATTGGTATGGGCAATATGAGAGGAGGGGGAAGATTGATATCGTGTCTTCGGACACCAGAGGTTTGGTACCTCTAGTGATTTGGTATCACATTCGTGTCTTCAGACACCAGAGGTTTGGCACCTCATAGCGACTCGTCCCTGTGGTTAATACCACCGTGGGTTGGCCCCACTTTTGAGATATGGGATTGTCGCCAGTGATTTGGTATCACACGTGGGTTGGCCCCACAACTTGATGATTCGTGTCGTCGGACACCAGTGGTTTGGCACCACCGGTGATTTGGTATCACATTCGTGTCTTCGGACACCGTGAGGTTTGGCACCTCATAGCGACTCGTCCCTCGTGGTTAATACCACCGTGGGTTGGCCCCACTTTTTGAGATATGGGATTGTCGCCAGTGGTTTGGTATCACACGTAGGTTGGCCCCACAGATGGATTATTTGTGACTTTGGTCACCAAAGTGATTTGGTATCACATTTATATCGTGACTTCGGTCACCATGGTTTGGCACCACCAAAGGTTTGGTACCACACAGGTAGAAAAGGAGTTATGGATGGCTAGGTTGGGTGCATTATACATATATGTTGCTTTGTTATAATTTGTGTAAGTATGTGGTATTTACCCGGGAGAGGGAAAATGCACTGAGTCTTGGTGACTCACCTTCTCCCTTATATTTTCAGGTGATTCGTGAGATCGCGGATATGGAGCCGGATGGACTCGAGGAGGCCATGCAATAAAATTTGGTTTTACATGAACTTCCATTTGGGTACTTTATTTTAATTTGGTTTTCATATTTTATGGATTTGTAATAAGGCCTGTTTAATTATGTTTTGGATTATTTTTATGTTTTGAATATATTTAAAATATGGCTTATAAATTACTTGGTTAATCTAAAAATTGAGCTCAAAGTTTTCTAAACTAAAAACTCGCAATGGTTTTAAAAATCTTACCATTGGGTAATATAAATAGTTCGATAGAAAAATTACAAGTTAAGTGTTTTCAACAAATTAAGTGATTTCCAAAATTCAAGTTTCTATACTCAATTGCAAACGGATTTTCAAAGTGATATTTCAAATTATCTTAACAAGGTATAAATGTTTTCTATCCTATGATTCATCAACTAAGTTTTAAAGTTTTATTTAATTCAAAGTAAATCTTAGTTTTAACTTATTTTCGACAAATAAAGAATTTCAAAGAATTTTTCACAAAATTTAATTGTTAATTCGATTCTTTCAAAAATATTTTCCTTAGTGACATACCGTATTCGATCTACGTGGCGTATTGACCGGGTTTGGGGTGTTACAAATTGGTATCGAGCCAAGTTCAAAAGCTTCATTTGTGGGCCCGAGGCCCAAAATGTTTTAAAGAATGGATTTTAAAATGTTTTTGTTGAAAATTATATGGTTGGAAAGGCATGGCCCCGAGTCTCCGACATCAATCCGCCTCGTAAGTACATCAAATCGTTGATTTTGATGATATGATATGATGATATTGGCATGATCAGTATAGTAGTAGGAACTACTCTAGAGACCCAAACTATAGGTTGAATGTACTCATGAAACAATTTCTTATTAAAATTATTCATAAAACTGTGCTTTAAAGAAAGTGGAATATTGACTAATGCATAACGCTTTTAAATCAGATAAGTCGAGACTTTAGATATGAGTACTCGAGGTCGAGGTCGTGTTATGCGTGGACGTGGTCGAGGTAGGATGGCTGTGTCTGAGCCAGTGAGGTCGGGTCAAGGATCCGAAAATGAGGTACCACTACCCCCACCACCGGTTGGAGTTGAGCAACAGATCAAACGGGGATGACGCAGCGATGTCTCGAGCGATCTTTGCGAGTTCTTGAAAGGGTAGCTGGAATAGGTAGAGGCACGGGAGTTCAGAAATCCTTATCTGAGCGACTACGATCCAATGGAGCGGAGGTATTTCGAGGTGTTTCAGGCGTAGCTCCCAGTGCGGCTGAATATTGGATAGAGGCGACAGAGCGAATCATGGATGACTTGGATTTGAGTGCTGAGGACAAGTTGAAAGGAATCGTATCGCTTCTTCGGGATGAGTCATATCAGTGGTGGCTCACAGTACAGAATGGTGCTGCAGCGGAGGATCTCACTTGGGATTATTTCAAAGCAGCGTATCAGCGAAAATATATTGGGTCTAGTTATGTTGATGCGCAGCGTAAGGCATTTCTGAGTTTGGTCCAAGGAGTAAATCCGTATCAGAATATGAGGCTGAGTTCTTAAGATTGAGCCGGTATGCTGGAGGTATTGTGGCTTTGGAGCACGAGCGATGTGTTCGATTCGAAGATGGTTTGAGGGACGAGCTGAGATTGTTGATTGCTCCACATCAGGAGCGAGAGTTTGCTGCTTTGGTTGAAAAGGCTAAGATAGCCGAAAGAATCAAGGAATCTGCAAGGCAGAGTTACGATCGGAACAAGCATAAGAGAGGTTACGGATCATCGGGATCAGTCGGTAATTCTCAAAAGAGGGCTAGGCAAAGTGGGCCGAATCGATGCGGAGGCTCATTCATCGCTAATCGAGGACCAAAGACGGTGTAACCGATGTGGGAAATATCATTGGGGCGAATGTTGGACCGGAGGAAAGGATGTTTCGAGTGTGGCTCATTTGGATCATCGTGTGAGAGACCGTCCACGTAAGCTAGCCAGAATCGGTCCCGAGGGTCAAGGTCGTGCTCGGCCTTCGAAATGAGGGACCGCCACCACGAGAGGTCGTGGTAATGGTAGAGGAGGTAATGGTTCGGTCGAGGCCGAGGAGCGCTCGCGAGGTGCCGCAATCATGAAGCAAGACACTGGTTTGGTGTATCTTTGCGAGGCGTCGAGAGGAGGCGACGCGCCGAACGTCATAACCGATGCGTTCTTACTCTATGGTGAACCATATCTTGCTTTGATAGATGTGGGTTCGACACATTCGTATGTTGCCGTAACATAGTAGAGACTATGAATCTAGACTCGAGACTACTTCTAGGAAGATGACAGTGCTTAGCCCTCTCAGGTCACTCTGTAGAAGTAAATAAGTTGTATAGAGATGTACCCTAGAACTCCAAGGGGTAGTGTTCGTAGTCGATCCGATGGAATTGCCATTTGAGGAGTTCGATCCGATACTTGGGATGGACCGGTTGGCCAAGTCACCGAGCAAGTTTGGATTGCGCCGCTAAGCGCATGGTTTTGAAGTCGATTGAGGCGAAGAGGTGGTCATGATAGGTAATAGAAGAGATTATCTATCCAACGTGGTATCTGCGTTGAAAAGTCGTGAACTTGGTTAGGAAGGGCCGTGAGGCATTCGTGGTCCATGTGTGTGCGTTGGAGGCTAAGGAGTCTAATGTGGGGAATGTCCGCACGGTAAAGGAATATGTTGACGTATTTCTGAAGAACTTCCGGGACTACCTCCGGCCGTGAAGTTGAATTTGGTATTGATCACATTGCCGGAACTACGCCGGTGTCTATAGCTCCGTATAGGATGGCAATCAAGGAATTGATGGAATTAAAGGCTCGATTCGGGAGTTGTTGGATCGAGGTTTCATTCGACCAAGTATTTCGCCATGTGGAGCGCCGGTACTTTTTGTCAAGAAGAAAGATGGTACGATGCGGATGTGTATAGACTACCGCCAGTTTGAATAAGTTGACGATCAAAAATAAGTATCCTTTGCCGAGGATAGATGACTTGTTTGATCGGCTTAAGGGGGCGCGATTTTCTCCAAGATTGATATAAGGTCTGGATATCATCAGCTAAAGGTGAAAGAGGCTGATATCCATAAGACGGCTTTTCGCACTCGGTATGGGCATTACGAGTTTCTGGTGATGCCGTTTGGGTTGACTAACGCGCCGGCTGCATTTATGGATATGATGAATCGAGTATTCCAGCAGTTTTTGGACCAGTTTGTTGTGGTATTTATAGACGATATTTTGGTATACTCAAAGTCGGAGGAGGAGCATGATGCGCATTTGCGAGTAGTGCCGCAGATTCTGGGGAAAAGCAATTGTGACGCCAAATTTAGTAAGTGCGAGTTCGCTTAGGAGGTGACTTTCTTGGGTCACGTAGTATCAAGCGAGGGGATTAGAGTGGATCCTCGGAAGATTGAGGCGATGTTGGATTGGAAGCCGCCTAAGTCGGTGGTCGAGATTCGGAGTTTTCTAGGTCTCAGCGGGGTATTACCGAAGATTTGTAGAGGATTTTCTTCGATAGCAGCACCTATGACCAAGTTATTGAGAAAGGAGTTCCATTTGTGTGGGACCGAGAAGCGTGAAGGAAGTTTCGACAAGTTGAAGAAGATTCTCGACTGAAGCTCGGTTTTGATTCAACTTTGAGGCGTGGCAAGGAATTCACGGTTTCTTGTGATGCATCACATACTCGGTTTGGGATGTGTCTTTGATGCGAGGAAGGGAAGGTAGTGGCTTATGCATCTCGGCAGTTGAGACCACATGAGGTTAATTATCCGACGCATGACTTGGAATTAGTCTGCTGTGGTTTTTGCTTTGAAGATATGGAGACATTATTTGTACGGAGAGAAGTCGGTAGTCTACACGGATCACAAGAGTCTTAAGTATCTTTTGACTCGGAAGGATTTGAACTTAAGGCGGCGTAGATGGATTGAGTTGTTGAAGGACTCGATCGTTCGATTGAGTACCATCCGGCAAGGCTAACGTAGTGGCGGGCGCGCGTTGAGCCGTAAGGTTGTGTCCGACTTAAGATCGATGTTTGCTCGTCTTAGCTTATATGACGATGGGAGTCTTTTGGCGAACCGCAAGTCAAGCCGACTTGGTTAGAGCAAATCAAGGAGAAGCGCTTAGAGGATGATGGTTTAAATGATCGGAGGTCGCGGGTTCGAGAATGGAGGTTTAGAGGAATATAGTTTGTCCAAATGATGGAGTACTCGTGTTTTAAAGGCGAGCTTGTATGCCAAGGATGTTGAGTTGAGGCAAAGGATTCTTCGATGCACATAATACCATATGCTATGCATCCCGGAGGAAGCAAGATGTATCGGGATTTAAGAGAGCGCTTTTGGTGGCCAGTGTCGAGCGTGAGGTAACCGAGTTTGTGGGTAAATGTCCGACGTGTCGCCAGGTCAAGGCGAGCATCGATTCTCGTCCAGGTTACTTCACCGGTCAAGATTCCACAGTGGAAGTGGGAAAGGATCACTATGGACTTTGTCGATGGATTACCTCTTACACCTAGGAAGAAGGATTCAGTTTGGGTGATTGTGGATCGTCGACTAAGTCGACTCATTTCATTCCTAAGGATGGATTATTCGCCTGCAGGTTAGCTAAGTTGTATGTAGCGGAGATAGTGAGGTTGCACAAGGTGCCAAAGTGTCGATCATCTCGAGATAGAGATCCTAGATTTACATCAAGGTTTTGGAGAGCGTTACATCGGGCTTTGGAGTGCGCGGTTGGATTTCGATCTCGCATTTCATCCACAATCGACGGCAATCGGAAAGGGTTATTCAGATTTTTAGAGGATATGCTGAGAGGATGTGTTTTGGACTTCCGAGGCAGCTGGGAAGAGTTTTTACCGTTAGCTGAGTTCGCATACAACAATAGTTACCAAGTAAGCATTAAGATGGCACCATATGAGGCGTTGTATGGTAGGAGGTGTCGCACGCCTACATGTTGGACAGAGTTGGGTGAGCGTCAGATGTTAGGACCAGAGTTGGTTGCAGAGACTGAGGATAAGGTTAAGATGATTCAGGCTCGTCTGAAGGAAGCTTCGGATAGGCAGAAGTCATATGCCGATCTCAAGCGGAGGGATATAGAGTTTGCCGTGGGTGACAAAGTTTTTCTGAAGGTCTCGCCATGGAAGAAAGTGTTAAGATTTGGGAGAAAAGGCAAGTTAAGTCCAAGGTTCATTGGACCGTATAAGGTGTTGAGACGAGTGGGACCAGTAGCCTATCAGCTCGAGTTGCCATCAAACCTGAGTCAGATTCACGATGTGTTCCAAGTCTCCATGCTTAGACGCTATCGTTCTGATCCATCGCATGTTGTGGCAGTAGAGGAAATAGAGGTGACCCCAGATCGGCGACAGAAGAAAGAATGCATGCGATTCTAGATCGAGATGTGAAAGTTTTGTGTAGGAAGTCCGTTCCTTTAGTGAAGGTTTTATGGAGGAATCATGGCGTGGAAGAAGCTACGTGGGAACCGGAGGATGCAATGAGGCAGCAGTACCCTCAACTCTTTTGAGCAGGTAATTTCGAGGACGAAATTTTTTTAAGGAGGGTAGAATTGTAATATCCTAAAATTTGAGTATCGGTTGTGTTGGTTTGGGTATGAATTTTGTGTGTTAGCATAGTCTTATGAAGGCTTGATTTTATTTAGGAAGCTAGAATAAATTTTAGTATGGTTTATTTAATGAAGTGGATTAAGTGAGCTTGACACTTAAGTTAATTTAAGTGTTAAATTAAAGCACAAGAGGAGTAAGTGGCAAGATGGTTAAGGAGCTTGAAAGGTTGTTTGAGGTTAGAGGTTCGAGTAGCATGTTTAGCATTTTGAAGGTTTATTTTTGGATCCTAGCATTTATGGACAGTCAACTTATGTTTATGATAGGTTGGACTTTCATCTTTTGGTAAGTTGAATTTTGGTTTAAGGAAAGCTTGAAATTGGGGATAAGAATCTTGAAGTTATGGAAGGTTGGGGAGACATAAGGCTTGGTTTTAGGAGGATGTTTTGGAAAGTATTCCTAGGCCTTTAGAGCATGTATGTGGACGGCATGTAAGGCTAGGGGTGGCCGAATTTTGATAGGTAGCTTGGGGGAATAGTTGGCCAACTTTTCTTTTTGTGCATCTTTTGCATTTTGTTTTTCCTCTCCAAAACTCCCACCTTTGGCCGAATGTCTATGGTACTTTTGGTGCAAAATTGCTTTTGGTTTAGCCTCATTTTGTTTGAAACAAATACCACTTTCTTTCTTTTATTTGTCCTTTTTGAACCAAAACTACATTTTTGTATTTTGTGCATTTTCTTCTTTGGTAAAATAGGTGTTGACCGAATCTCATTTCTCCCATCCCTCTTCTTTTCTTCTTTTGATATTTGCTCAACCACATTCCCTTTCTCTTTCTTTTTGGCCGAACCTTCTCTTCCCTATCTCTACTTGATTTTCTTCCATTGTTGCTAAAAATCGAATTCTCTCTCTCTTTTTCTTCTCTTCTACTTTCGTATTTCATATCCTATTAGACTCAAATCAATTGTTTTCTTCTCTCATAAGCAAATAGCCGAATCTTCTACTTCCTTTTAGTTTTAGTTTGGCCGAATATTCAAGGGTAGACTCTCTTTGGTTTCTTCAATCGATTTTGGTTAATAAGTAAGTATTCTTGGCCGATTTTCCTATTATTTCTTTTCTCCTCTCTATGTTATATTCTTGTGGACAAGGGCCGAACCTATGGGCATTTGTTGCAAGGTTTTAACCATTTTAGGAATTGATTTCTTTTAGGCTCCTTGGGACGTTGGAAGCAATCAATCTAAGCCTCGTATCTTTATCGATCGTTTTGGGTAAGCCTTTAGGTAAGATTGGTATTTCGAAGGATAACTCTTTGGGATTTTGATGTTGGCCGAATGGCCTTTGTTCATAATATTGTGATATGGCCGATTGTAGGACAAGGTGATCTAGTGCGGTAAATCGGATTTTTCGAAGATTAGTTCTTGTGTTGGTGAAAGGTGTGTATCTTACACACTTTATAACTTGGTTTATATATGTATATTTGTGTGTTATATAACTAATCATATTATGAAAGTGGGTAAATCGATGAGATCTGGATATGATACCATGATGGTATGAATGAGGATTCGGGTAAGTCCGTTTCAATATGTTGTTAATACATGTGGATTGAAATCATGATCTACGATTTATGATATATTTGTTATGAGATACATATCAAAGTTTATTGACATGATTTGTCTATCTATTGCATTGGTATGGGCAATATGAGAGGAGGGGGAAGATTGATATCGTGTCTTCGGACACCAGAGGTTTGGTACCTCCAGTGATTTGGTATCACATTCGTGTCTTCGGACACCGTGAGGTTTGGCACCTCATAGCGACTCGTCCCCTCGTGGTTAATACCACCGTGGGTTGGCCCCACTTTTGAGATATGGGATTGTCGCCAAATGATTTGGTATCACACGTGGGTTGGCCCCACAACTTGATGATTCGTGTCGTCGGACACCAGTGGTTTGGCACCACCAGTGATTTGGTATCACATTCGTGTCTTCGGACACCAGAGGTTTGGCACCTCATAGCGACTCGTCCCTGTGGTTAATACCACCGTGGGTTGGCCCCACTTTTGAGATATGGGATTGTCGCCAGTGATTTGGTATCACACGTGGGTTGGCCCCACAGATGGATTATTTGTGACTTTGGTCACCAGTGATTTGGTATCACATTTATATCGTGACTTCGGTCACCAGTGGTTTGGCACCACCAGTGGTTTGGTACCACACGGGGTAGAAAAGGAGTTATGGATGGCTAGGTTGGGTGCATTATACATATATGTTGCTTTGTTATAATTTGTGTAAGTATGTGGTATTTACCCTGAGAGGGAAAATGCATTGAGTCTTGGTGACTCACCTTCTCCCTTATATTTTCAGTGATTCGTGAGATCGCGGATATGGAGCCGGATGGACTCGAGGAGGCCATGCAATAAAATTTGGTTTTACATGAACTTCCATTTGGGTAATTTATTTTAATTTGGTTTTCATATTTTATGGATTTGTAATAAGGCCTGTTTAATTATGTTTTGGATTATTTTTATGTTTTGAATATATTTAAAATATGGCTTATAAATTACTTGGTTAATCTAAAAATTGAGCTCAAAGTTTTCTAAACTAAAAACTCGCAATGGTTTTAAAAATCTTACCATCGGGTAATATAAATAGATCGATAGAAAAATTACAAGTTAAGTGTTTTCAACAAATTAAGTGATTTCCAAAATTCAAGTTTCTATACTCAATTGCAAACGGATTTTCAAAGTGATATTTCAAATTATCTTAACAAGGTATAAATGTTTTCTATCCTATGATTCATCAACTAAGTTTTAAAGTTTTATTTAATTCATAGTAAATCTCAGTTTTAACTTATTTTCGACAAATAAAGAATTTCAAAGAATTTTTCACAAAATTTAATTGTTAATTCGATTCTTTCAAAAATATTTTCCTTAGTGACATACCGCGATTAGTCGTAGGCGTATTGGTGGTTTGGGGTGTTACACATATATTAAATTGATGCCATAAATCTATTAAGAGTTAGTGTGGGGTACACACCTAGTTTACTTAACGAATTCACTGAAATCCCGAAAATCCCGATCTAACACTCTAGATCCTTAGTTCCGATATTCGGCCAACACTTAATACTTTTAGTAAAAAGCCATTCGGCTAAACAATCAAATCCCGAAGGATTATTGTAATCAAAATCCTTACCTTGCTGCCGATTTAATTACTAATCAAATCCAGAACCTTTGTGACACTCCTTCCTTGCAATCGGCCAATACTAGATCACCTGAGTTGGCTAGTTTCGGCTTCTAAATAACTAAGAAACATATTTGAAACACTAAATATAGACTTGGCCGAATGTTCAGGTTCACTTACCTTGCGAATCTTAAATCCCGAAATTGCTACTTGCTCTTGGTGATGTCGAGATCCCTATAGGTATATGTTAGATTCGGTTTTAACACTTAATCCCATGAAAGTGGCCCATGGCCGAATGCTTCATATCACTTACTCGATCACTTCCAATCCCGAAAGACTCCTTCACGCTGGCTACAACCAAAACACGAAATTATGGCTTAATACGCATTCGGCCATCCTTAAAAATCAAGGCTTAGCCATTGGTTTCGGCACTCAAATGGAAAGAAACCCATAATCGATAGATAGGAGAGAAATACTTACCACTACACGTTGTTTGAAGAGACTAAAAGAGAGTGGCTGACAGCACCTTCCTTGGGGATTCGGCTTCCAAGAAAATATTAAGAAAGAGAGAGCACAGGGTTCGACTATGGCTCTCAAAGGGTTATGAAATATTCGGCTACAAGAGGAAGGGGTAAGGTTGAAGGGAAAGAAAGAAAAAGATGACTTGGGAAACACTTAGTAGAATTCGGCCAGAAGACTAAAGGAGAAAGAAGAAGAGAATGGATGCTCACTAAAAGAAAAATTCGGCACTTACTCCCTTGCCACACTTCTAAGCCGAAAAAATGCAAGCCCCTAGAGTCCTATATTCGGCCACTACATCTCCTCCTATCACATCCCTTTTTCTCGCTCCTACTTTCTCTCTTCTCTACCCATTCAAAATAATTTGAATGGTCAACCATTATCTCCCCATCTAGCCGAATTTTTAAAAAAAAATCAAGACTTATCCTCATCTTTTGAAGTCCACATGCCGTCCCAACACTTCTCCCCTCCTTGACGCCAACATGCAAAATAAAAGCCACACTCCCTTCTTTGCCAACATGATTCGAACCTCCTCCCTTCTCCCTTGCTTGAGGCGCCACATACCAAGACCCTAAGTGGCGCCTCCAAGCCACTTTACCAAGCCCAATCTTGTGTCATAAATCCCTCGCAATTTCTCTTAAGGCCCCCTTAGCCTGCTCCCCCTTTTAGACTTAAAGTCAAATAACTTCTAAGGCATTTGACTACACACTAGGGTTCACAAAATTCATACAAAACACATTCATATACACATAAGCATGCTACTTCATACAATTAGGCATTAATGCATAAGCCATAAATCCTGGATGTTACATTTCTACCCCTTAAAATAATTTCGACCTCAAATTACCTCGCTAAAATAAGTGAGGGTATTGTTGTCGCATTGCTTCTTCCTGCCCCCAAAGCTTCTTCCGATCCATGATTACGCCATAACACTTTGACCAAAGGAACTGATTTCCTTCAGTAACACTTTCACATCTCGCTCCAAGATCTGAATCGGCTCTTCCTCGTAGGACAAATCTGGTCTTAGCTCCACTTCTTCAACCGGTACTACATGAGATGGATCTGATCGGTAACGACGTAGCATAGAAACATGGAATACATCGTGCATCCGCTGCACTTCAAGGCAACTCTAATCGGTATGCCATCGACCAACTCGCGCTTCAATACCCGATAAGGTCCTATAAACCTTGGACTTAATTTCCCTTTGCGACCAAATCTCATCACCTTCTTCCAAGGCGAAACCTTAAGAAACACTCGATCTCCTACAGCAAATTCTATTTCCTTTCGCTTAAGATCCGCATACGACTTCGCGCCGCCGATGCCTCCTTTAATCGTGCCCGAATTAACTTAACCTTTTCTTCGGATTCTGCCACAATCTCTGGACCCAAAACTTGACGTTCTCCTAATTTTGTCCAACACGTAGGAGTGCGACACTTCCGTCCATATAGCACTTCATATGGTGCCATTCGAATACTAGCTTGATAGCTGTTATTATAAGCAAATTCTGCTAGAGGCAAATATTCTTCCCAACTTCCACTAAAGTCTATTACACAGCCTCTCAACATATCTTCCAACACTTGGATTACTCGCTCAGATTGACCGTCCGACTGTGGATGAAATGCCGTAGTGAAATCCAATCTGGTGCCCAAAGCTTGATGCAGAGCTTTCTAAAACCGAGACGTAAACCTTGGATCCCTATCTGAGATAATCGACACCGGCACTCCATGCAACCTCACAATTTCTGCCACATACAACTTCGCCAACTTCTGCAAAGAATAATCAACCCGCAAGACCGAATGAAATGCGCGGACTTTGTTAATCGATCCACTATCACCCATACCGAGTCCTTCTTAGTAGGCATAAGGGGAAGCCCACTAACGAAGTCCATGGTGATTCTCTCCCACTTCCATCGCGAAATCTTTATCTACCAAGCAATCTCGACGAACTTGGTGTTCACCTTTGACTTGTCGACACGCCAAGCATTTCCCTACAAATTCGGTAACTTCCCTCTTAAGACCAGGCCACCAAAACTGCTCCTTTAGATCTCTATACATCTTACTACCTCCGTGATGCATATCATAGGGGCTACTATGCGATTCTCAAGAATTCTCCGTCTTAACTCCTCGCTCTTCTAATACGCACCTTACCCTTGAAACACAATACTCCATCGTTGTTAACACCATAATCCTCTAACTCTCCACTCTGCACTTGTCGCAACTTAGCACTTAGATCATCGTCTGCCAACTATCCTTCTTTCACCTCATTCAACCACGTCGGCTTAACTTGCAATTCTACCAGCAAACTTCCATCGTCATACAAGCTTAGATGTGCGAACATCGCTCTCAGATCCGACACTACTTTCTGACTTAGGGCATTTGCCACTATATTCGCCTTGCCCGGGTGATACTCTATAGAACAATCGTAGTCTTTCAATAACTCCACCCACCTTCGCTGTCTCAAGTTCAGCTCCTTCTGAGTCAACAGCTACTTAAGACTCTTGTGGTCCGTGTAGATCACTGACTTCTCCCCATAAAGATAATGCCTCCATACCTTAAGAGTAAAGACTACCGCCACTAATTCCAAATCATGTGTCGGGTAGTTAACCTCGTGTGGCCTTAATTGTCGAGACGCATAAGCGACTACTTTCCAATCTTGCATCAATACGCATCCTAATCCTGTATGAGAAGCGTCACAGTACACCACAAAATCCTTCCCTGCCTCAGGCTGAATCAAGACTGGAGCTTCAGTCAAGACCCTCTTAAGCTTCTCAAAGCTCTCATGTTGCCTATCTGTCCATACGAAGGGTGCCTCCTTTCTCAATAGCTTCGTCAACGGTGCGGCTATTGATGAGAACCCTTCCACGAACCTTCTGTAGTAACCTGCCAATCCCAAGAAACTGCAAACCTCTGCCACCGACTTAGGTGGTTTCCAATCCAACACTGCCTCAATCTTCCTAGGATCCACTCATATCCCTTCTGCAAACACTACATGCCCTAAGAATGTAACTTCCTTAAGCCAAAATTAACACTTGCTGAATTTGGCATAGAGCTTCTTCTCCCTTAACACTTGCAACACTATCCGGAGATGCTCGTCATGTTCCTCCTCTGACTTAGAATACACTAGGATGTCGTGTATGAACACAACAACGAATCGATCCAAGTAGGGTTGAAAAATGCGGTTCATCATATCCATGAACGCGGTTGGGGCGTTCGTCAATCCAAACGGCATTACTGCGAACTCATAATGTCCGTATCTTGTCCGGAAAGCTGTCTTATGGATATCCACCTCCTTCACCTTAAGCTGTTGATATCCAGACCGTAAATCTATCTTTGAAAACACCACGGCCCCCTTAAGCTGATCGAACAAGTCATCTATCCTTGGCAACGGGTACTTGTTCTTGATGGTCAGCTTATTCAACTGACGATAACCTATGCACATACGAATAGTTCCGTCCTTCTTCTTCACAAACAAGATCGGTGCTCCCCATGGAGACACACTGGGTCGAATAAACCCACGATCAAGAAACTCTTGGATTTGAGCCTTGAGCTCAACCAATTCCTTTGGTGCCATTCAGAGACGGGCGATTGACACAGAGCGCTGCCCCAGTAGCAAGTCAATTCCAAACTCCACCTCCCTATCAGGGGGTATTCCAGGTAACTCCTCTGGGAAAACATCCACAAATTCCCTTACGGTTCTAACTCCACTAACTCCTTCTTCTTTTGCATCCAACGCACTAATGAAAGCCAAGAATGCCTTGCACCCTTTTCGAACCATCTTATCAGCCTTTAATGCAGAAACTATGTTAGACAAGTAGTTTCTTCTTTCTCCTATCATAATTATCTCCTCATCCTCCAGGGTCCTTAACTCCATTCGCTTAGCTGCACAATCCAATATAGCCCGATGTTCCACTAGCCAATCCATGCCAAGTATGAGATCAAATTCTCCGAAAGGTAGTTCCATCAAGTCGACAGAGAATATCACTCCCTGAATCTCTAGAGGTACATTGCAAAATATTCTATTCACCACTACAGTTTGACCTAACGGGCTCCGATACGGCCATTCTGCCTCTACCATGTCCTCGCACATTACGACCACGTCCCCTAGAACTCATGTCTACGATCGCGATTTAATCTGGTTTAAAAAGTTTTATGCATTAGTCTTTGTTCCACTGATTACCCACGAAGAAATTTTATGTAAAGGAGTTTAGTAGTAGTTCTTTCGATCATTACAGGGTTTTCATTTCAAGTCTTCTACCCTAATTCAGAGAAGCACATCCATTCAATAGTATCTACTACACACATTCATCACTCGAACATTTTCGTCCGATCCAATCCCAGGGGTATTTTCGTAATTTGTCCTATAGGGGTATTTTGGTAAATTTCCAAACCAGGGTATCTTGATGTTTTGCAAAATAGGGGTTTTGGTGTTTTTGGTAAAGTAAGCATATTTTAGAAAAAAGTTGAGGGTAGTGTGGTAATTTCATAAACCAAGGGTATTTTAGTAATTTCTCAAACCATGGGTATTTTAGTAAATTTCTGTAAATCGGGAATATTTCGAAAAAAAATTTGTAAAAGAGTTTTTACAAATCAAAGGGGTAATTTGGTGCTTTTAAAAATAAGGTTTATAAAACAATGTAGCAGGTCCCTTTCGGGTTTTAATTATTGAGTTTAGCCTGTGAATGAGTCCTCTTGGTTAGGGTGAACCGTTACTACGCACCAGGTAGGATTTGAGTGAAGAGGAGGTGAGTCACTAGGACTGCTTAAATACCAGGTTCTTCCTGAATCCAATCCTAGACATGCGCACAATGGTTGCCACACCCTAACTCGGCGACTTAGTCACAGGTTTGTTTAGTTAGGCCTTAAATTTTATGTAGTTCTTGTGTTGGGGTAACCTAATCCTAGGGTTCCATAACTTAATATACTAGTCTACGTTCCCGTTATACCCATTTACAAATCATACATTAATTCACACAACGGTTAGGGGTACTTACCTGGTGGACTTCGGGCCGGAGACTCAGGTGCCATGCCAGAAAAACCTGCTTATTTCACAAAATTTTCACAAAACTTATTTGGGCTCTATTTTGAAAATGTTATGGGCTTTAAACCCAAGGCCGAGAGTTTAAAACCTGGCTCTGATACCAAACTGAAACACCCCACACCCGACCCACGAACCCTGACCGGATCTGGTATGTTCCTGGAGTAAAACAGTTCAAAACTTGTTTGTTTCTTTGGAAAACTTTGGGTGATTTAGGAGAAAAATTTGGATTGGGTTCAAATTGAAAACATCGTTATTCTCGTAGATTAGGCTTTATTAAGACTTTATTGTTATATTTCAAAACCATAAGTTAAAGGAAAAAGTCGAGTTTTTAGAGTTTACTATTTAAATTGAAAATCATTTGTGTTAGGTGTTAAAACATTTAAAGATTTATTTTTAAGAAAAGTTGCTTAAACTTTAAATTGATAAAAATTGTACCATAATAAAATAAATAAAAATGCATGCATAATCAGTTTATAGCTATGGCCTTATTACATTAAAACAAAAACCCGAATAAATCCAAAATACTTAGCAATAAAAAGTCCAAAATTAAAATAAAGTCTGAGTTGAACATGGCCACCACTAAGCTCCTGCCGACCCGGTCCATTACTGAGTGTCACCCGAAAAAATATCCCACAACGGGGTGAGTCAAACAGACTCAGTGTGTATAACCAACACTAAGTCCCAACGATTCAGCATATCATATCATATCATACGTATGTATATAGCAAATAGAAATAATGATGCAAACCCAACCCATACCTAGATAACCATCCGCTACACATCACCCGTACCAACCATCACACCGTGGGGACTACTAAGTCGACCCTCCATCTCGCTACACATCATCGGCGGCGATCCACCGCAGACGACTTGCCCATCGCCTCTTATAAATTTTGTGGCATAGCCACTGGACATTATTTCGTGACATAAGTCACCACATTCGATTTCGTGACATGAGTCACCACATTCGAATATTGTGGTATAAACCACCGGATCACTTCCCTTTCCATATAACCCGTATGGCCCATGTCACACGTAATATGCAATATCATGCCTTATGCCTTATTCCACATTCTTATCGATATTCACATATGTACCATATTCCAAATATTCATATCATAATATTATTCATATCATTTATTAACATAATGTTAAGGTTACTTACTCGAGTACTTTGTACCATCACATGGTACCTTTGCCCACTTTTCACATTATTATAAACACATATATTAAATTGATGCCATAAATCTATTAAGAGTTAGTGTGGGGTACACACACAGTTTATTTAACGAATTCACTTTGAAATCCCGAAAATCCCGATCTAACACTCTAGATCCTTAGTTCCTATATTCGGCCAACACTTAATACTTTTAGTAAAAAGCCATTCGGCTAAACAATCAAATCCCAAAGGATTATTGCAATCAAAATCCTTACCTTGCTGCCGATTTGATTACTAATCAAATCCCAAACCTTTGTGACACTCCTTCCTTGCAATCAGCCAATACTAGATCACCTGACTTGGTTAGTTTCGGCTTCTAAATAACTAAGAAACATATTTGAATCACTAAATATAGACTTGGCCGAATGTTCAGGTTCACTTACCTTGCGAATCTTAAATCCCGAAATTGCTACTTGCTCTTGGTGATGTCGAGATCCCTATAGGTATATGTTAGATTCGGTTTTAACACTTAATCCCATGAAAGTGGCCCATGGCCGAATGCTTCATATCACTTACTCGATCACTTCCAATCCCGAAAGACTCCTTCACGCTGGCTACAACCAAAACACGAAATTATGGCTTAATACACATTCGGCCATCCTTAGAAATCAAGGCTTAGCCATTGATTTCGGCACTCAAATGGAAAGAAACCCATAACCGATAGATAGGAGAGAAATACTTACCACTACACGTTGTTTGAAGAGACTAAAAGAGAGTGGCCGATAGCACCTTCCTTGGGGATTCGGCTTCCAAGAAAATATTAAGAAAGAGAGAGCACAGGGTTCGGCTATGGCTCTCAAAGGGTTATGAAATATTCGGCTACAAGAGGAAAGGGTAAGGTTGAAGGGAAAGAAAGAAAAAGATGACTTGGGAAACACTTAGGAGAATTCGGCCAGAAGACTAAAGGAGAAAGAAGAAGAGAATGGATGCTCACTAAAAGAAAAATTCGGCACTTACTCCCTTGCCACACTTCTAAGCCAAAAAAATGCAAGCCCCTGGAGTCCTATATTCGGCCACTACATCTCCTCCTATCACATCCCTTTTTCTGCTCCTACTTTCTCTCTTCTCTATCCATTCAAAATAATTTGAATGGTCAACCATTATCTCCCCTCATCTAGCCGAATTTTAAAAAAAAATATCAAGACTTATCCTCATATTTTTTAAGTCCACATGCCGTCCAACACTTCTCCCCTCCTTGACGCCAACATGCAAAATAAAAGCCACACTCCCTTGCCGCCAACATGATTCGAACCTCCTCCTTCTCTCCCTTGCTTGAGGCGTCACATACCAAGACCCTAAGTGGCGCCTCCAAGCCACTTTTTTACCAAGCCCAATCTTGTGTCATAAATCCCCTGCAATTTCTCTTAAGGCCCCCTTAGCCTGGCTCCCCCTTTTTAGACTTAAAGTCAAATAATTTCTAAGGCATTTGACTACACACTAGGGTTCACAAAATTCATACAAAACACATTCATATACACATAAGCATGCTACTTCATACAATTAGGCATTAATGCATAAGCCATAAATCCCGGATGTTACACTTAGTGTCTTCACCTAATTTCCCAATCCCTAATTTCTCAAAAATCAGAATCCTCAAATCCAATCTGACCATCTACTGTTTTGCCGTCGATTGTCTATTCTGCCGCCTCGCGTCGGCCTTCATCTGCCTCATTGCCGTCGACAGTCAAAGGAAGACTTCAATAGTGACTTTGGACCAATGTGTAAGTCTTTTCTAATGTTATTTTTGAGACATTTTTTTAGTTTCTTCAGTCTTGATAGTAGAAAAAGAAGGGTCGTATTTGTTCAACTGATATAGTATTTTTTCCCACTTTCAGCTAACATTTTTAATATTATTCTTTTTGCCATGGATTCATTTCATTGTTTTAGAACCAGTGATTTTTTTATTAGTTTTCATGGAAATATTATCCTGTATGTTTTATTCTTCCTTGCAGCTATTGATTTTTTTTTTGGTGAAAGAAGCTATTGAAATTTTAAACCTTTTCTTTTTCTAGTAATACTCTGATTATGATGATACTTAATCGGGGTCCCTTTTTCCCTGTTATTTTTGAAGAACTGATGATAAATTGGAAATATGCATGATCGTTGTCCGTATTAATTGGCGATAATTTGGAAATATAGGACATATAAATAATTTGTTTAAATTAGGAGTTAATCTTTTATAGAATGACAGTTTAATGTTGTTTGAACCCTCAAAAGAAAAGCTCTTTCTCCGCTTTTAGGATTTTACAGGATTTGATACTTTAGGGTTTTAAATCTTGTGACATATTTTGAAACACCCCAAACTCGGCCCACGAGATTTGCCCAGATTTGGTATGTTCCTCAAGTAAACTGGTTTCAAAATTCTTTCGTTACCTAGAGAAAACTTGTGCGATTTTGAAAAAAATTATTTTGGGTTGGGCTTGTGTTGAAAACGAATTCAATTCTTTATATTAAAAATTTTACTTAAACTTTAATAGGTAAAACTCATAATCATAATAAATAGAAATAAATGGAAAACAATCCAACTATGGCCTTATGGCCTTATTACATCAACTAATTTCCAAGTAATTCAAGTACTTAAATAGAAATAGTAGTTCATAAAATAAAAACTTCATGTTGAGCATGGCCACCACAAGTTCTGCCGTCCCTGGTCCATCACCTGCTCATCACCTCAAACATGGTCCCTACAACGGTGAGTCAAACAGACTCAATGTGTACACAAACACTAAATCAAAATAGAATCAGGCATACAATGTTACGCATTCATATCATAGCATAGAAATTATGATGCATTCCCAAACCCAAACCTAATAAGCCATCCGCTACACTCCCCCGTACCAACCTGTACACCGTGGTGACTACTACGTCGACCCTCCTTTCGCTACACTCCATATCGCGGTCTTAGGTCACCGCATTTGTGGTCTTAGGTCACCACATTTAGATATCGCGGTCTTAGGTCACCGCATTCAGATTACTGTGGTCTTAGGTCACCACATTCAGATACCACGGTCTTAGGTCACCGTGTTCGTTGTCTTAGGTCACCACATTCACTTCCCCTTTCAAACAACCCGTATGCCCCATTTTGTAATATGCATTAATATGCCACAGATCACATTCTTATTCTCATGTTACAAATAACATATTTCATATTCCTAGTAGGAGTAGGAAACGTACCTGAGTACTTAGTACCATAACATGGTACCTTAGCCACTTTCTTATTCTTATTATCACATATTTAATAAAACAGGCCATGAAACATATTAAGAAGTAGTGTGGGGTACACACCTGATTTGCTTAACCACTTCACTGAAATCCCAAATCGATCTATCGCCTTAGATCTCAAGTTCCTACAATTGATTAATCACTTACTATTTAGCACAAAGCCTATTCGGCTAGAAAACCAAATCCTAGTAGGATTTGTATTCTTAAAGCTTACCTTGGTGTCGATTTGATGATTTAATCAAATCCTAGAAACTCGTATTTTTCCCCTTTGAAATCGGCTAGTCACTAAATCCCTTGAATTGGTTAGTTTTCGGCTTAAAACACATAATAATAGATCTACTACTAAAATAGGCCTTGGCCGAATTTACCTTTGTTCTTACCTTCCAAATCTTAAATCCCGAATTGGATCCTTGCTTCTTTATTGCTGTCGAAATCCCTATGTACCCATGTTAGATCCAATCTAAAATCATAATAATATAGCTTATGGCCGAATGGTATTCATAACTTACCTTAGATCTTAGAAGTTCTGAAAGATACCTTCTTGTAGTTGACAATTTCTTAAATCTCGAAAACACCCTTCCATAACTCGGCCAAAATCCATAATAGAGATTAGTCCCTAAATTTTAGATAGGTTTAAAATATAAAAGAATTGAAACCAAACTTTGGATCATACCCTTTTTAAGAAATCGGTAGCACCCTTGTTAAAAGCCCCTTAAAGAATCGGCCTTGATGACTAGATGATAAAGTTTCGGCTTTTGGGATTTAATGGAGAAGTCGACTAGAGGTTCTCTTGGGGTATTTGGTTTCCACGAAAATAAGGAAAAGAAACTTGAGAATTTTGGCAATGGTGGACTATAGATTCGGCTTGACAAAAGAAAAGAGAAGAGAAGAGAGGAGAGCACTCAGAAATTTGGAAGAGAGAGGAAGAGGAAGAAAAATTGATGAGTAGCCCTATTTCCTTCCTTTTATAGCCAAACTACTCCTCGTAATCCCTTACTTGGCCACCACTCTTCTTTATTTGATAGCTTTATCTCTTAATTTAAAATAATTAGAGAATAATCCTTTATTATCTCTTCAAAATAATCCAAATTAAATCCCTTATTTATCACCTTATTAATCGAATATTAAAGAGAATAAAACTCCTCCTTTCTAGAAGCAAAAATAAAACTTCTTTTATTTGCTTCCCAAGTGACTCGAACCCAGACCCAACACCTTGCATGTGGCGCCATTTCCAGAGGCCCTAAATGGCATCTTCAGGCCACTTTTCCAAGCCTGTTTGTGTGTCAAATTTCACAAACTTTTTCTTTTAAGGCCACCTTGCCTTAATTTCCTCTTTTAAACTTTAAAACTCGACATTTCTAAGTCATTTCTAAGTTTCCAAAAATTTTCGTTCGGCTCTGTAAACTTGACATTTTCTTACATTTCCAAGTTTCCAGAAATGTGCACTTTCCTATTTTGAATCATTTCCAAATCATTTCCATCCATTTCTAAGTTTCCAAAAATGTTCACTTTTCATTTTTTTTAACTTAACATTTCCATACATTTTCAGGTTTCCAAAATTGTTCAAAATTTATTCTTAGTACATAAAACATGTTACTTGCATAATTAAACCGAAAATGCGTAGGCCCTTTCCAGGATGTTACAATTCTACCCCCTTAAAATAATTTCAGACTCAAATTTTCTAACTAAAATAATTGAGGGTATTGTTGTCGCATTGCCTCTTCCGGTTCCCACGAAGCTTCTTCCGATCCATGATTGCGCCATAACACCTTGACTAGAGGAACCGACTTCCTCCGTAGCACTTTCACACCACGCCCAATATCCGAATCGGCTCTTCCTCGTAGGATAAGTCCGGCCTTAGCTCTACTTCTTCGACGGTGTACCACATGAGACGGATCCGACGAGGTAACGACGTAGCATGGATACATGGAATACGTCGTGCATCTGCGCGCAACTCGTGGCAACTCCAATTGGTATGCCACCGCTCCAACTCATTTCAAGACTGATAGGGCCCTATAAACCTTGGGCTTAACTTCCTCGCGACCGAACCTCATTACCTTTTTCCAAGGCGAGACTTTCGAAACACTTGGTCTTCCACTTCAAACTCTATTTCCTTCCGCTTAAGGTCTGCGTCGACTTCTTCTTCCTATCGAGAGCTTCCTTTAACCGTGCTCGAATCATCTCAACCTTCTCTTCGCCACCACTAACTCGACCCAAAACTCGACGTTCTCTAACTCACCCAACAAGTAGGAGTTCTACACTTCGACCATACAATGCTTCATATGGTGCCATCCGAATGCTAGCCTCGATAGGCCGTTGTTGTAGGCGAACTCACTAAAGGCAAATAGTCTTCCCAACTTCCTCGGAAATCCATCACACACCTCTCAACATATCCTCAAACACTTGTATAACTCGTTGATCGCCTGTCGATTGTGGATGAAAAGTCGTAGTGAAGTCCAACTTAGTGCCTAAAGCTTGATGATGTGCCCTCCGTAACCGAGACGTAAACCTTGGGTCTCTGCTTGAGATGATCGATATTGGTACACCATGTAACCTCACAATTTCCGCCACATATAACTTAGCCACTTTCCAAGAGAATAGTCAACTCTTACCGAGATGAAATGCGCGGACTTAGTCAAACGCGGTGCACTATCACCCATACCGAGTCCTTCTTAGTAGGCGTAAGGGGAAGCCCACTAACGAAATCCATGGTAATTCTCTCCCACTTCCATTGCGGAATCTCGATTGGTTGAAGCAATCCTGATGGAACTTTGTGTTCAAATTTAACTTGTCGACATGTCAAACATTTCCCACAAATTCGGGCCACTTCTTGCTTAAGATCGGACCACCAAAATTGTTCCCTTAGATCTCTCAGACAGCTTAATGCCTCCGGGATGCATAGCATAAGGGCTACTATGCGCCTCCCAAGAGTCCTTTGTCTTAACTCCTTGTCCTTAGGCATACATGCCTTTCTCTTGAAGCACAATACTCCTCATCATTAACACTATAATCCTCTAACTCTCCGCTTCGCACTTGCGTAACTTAGCACTTAGATCCTTATCAACCAACTGTCCCTCTTTCACCTCCTTCACCATGTGGGCTTGACTTGCAACTCGCCAACAAAGCGCCCATCATCGCATAAACTTAAGTGAGCGAACATAGCCCTTAGATCCGACACAACCTTCCGACTTAGGGCATCGGCTACCACATTCGCCTTGCCCTGATGATATTCTATCGAACAATCGTAGTCCTTCAACAACTCCACCCACCTTCGTTGCCTCAAGTTCAACTCCTTCTGAGTCAATAGATACTTAAGGCTTTTGTGGTCTGTGTAGATCACTGACCTTTCTCCATAGAGGTAGTGCCTCCAAACCTTAAGGGCGAAAACCATCGCGCCGGTTCCAAGTCATGAGTTGGGTAGTTAACCTCATGAGGCCTTAGTTGCCGAGACGCATAAGCGACTACTTTTCCTTCTTGCATTAGCACACATCCTAATCCCGTATGTGAAGCTTCACAGTACACCAAAAAATCCTTCCCACCTCCGATTGAATTAACACCTGAGCCTCCGTCAACACCTTCTTAAGGTTGTCAAAGCTCTTCTGTTGCTTATCGGACCATTCAAAGGGTACTTCCTTCCTTAGTAACTTTGTCAAAGGCGCGGCTATTGACGAGAATCCTTCTACGAACCTTCCGTAATAGCCTCACCAAACCTAAGAAACTTCAATCTCAACCACGGACCTAGGTGGTTTCCAATCCAACACCGCTTGATCTTCTTAGGATCCACTCTTATTCCTTCTGCGGATACCACATGCCCTAAGAATGCCACCTCCTTAAGCCAAAATCCACACTTGCTTTGAATTTGGCATAGAGCTTCTTCTCCCTTAACACTTGTAGCACCACTCGGAGATGTTCATCATGCTCCTCTTCGACTTAGAATACACCAAAATATCGTCGATGAACACAACGACGAACCTATCCAAGTAGGGTTGAAAAACTCGGTTCATCATATCCATGAACGCGGGCCGAGCATTTGTCAATCCAAACGGCATCACCACAAACTCAAAATGGCCGTATCTTGTCCTAAAAGCGGTCTTATGGATATCCGCCTCCTTCACCTTCAATCGGTGATATCCCGACCTTAAGTCTATATTTGAGAATATGCGGCCCCTTCACCGATCGAACAAGTCATCGATCCTTGGAAAAGGATACTTGTTCTTGATGGTCACTTATTCAATCGACGGTAATCTATGCACATACGCATAGTTCCGTCCTTCTTCTTTACAAATGTAATGGTGCTCCCCATGGAGACACACTAGGTCGTATGAACCCACGATCCAACAACTCTTGGATTTGAGCCTTGAGCTCAACTAACTCCTTTGGCGCCATTCGGTATGGAGCGATTGACACAGAGCTGCTCCGGTAGTAAGTCTATTCCAAACTCCACCTCCCTATCTGGGGTATTCTCGGTAATTCCTCCGGAATACATCTTCAAAGTCTTTCACCGTTCTAACTCCACCGACACCTTCTTCCTTTCCACCTAACGCACTTACGAAGGCTAAGAACGCCTTGCACCCTTTCTTAACCATTTTCTCACCCTTCAACGCCAAAACTACGTTGGATGTAGTTTCTTCTCTCTCCGATCATTGCTACTACTTCATCCTCCGGGGTCCTTAGTTCCATTTGTTTAGCCGCACAATCCAACACGGCTCGGTGCTCTACTAGCCACCCATTCCAAGTATAAGTTCAAACTCCCGAAAGGTAGTTCCATTAAGTCACCAAAAGTTCACTCCCCGAATCTCTGGGGTACATTCCGAAAGATATTATCCACCACTACGCTTAGGCCTAATGGGCTTACTACGATCATCCGCCTATCGAAGGTTCAGAGTCTAGGCCTAGTGTTTCCACTACACTACATGCAATATAGGAATGGGTCGAGCCCACATCAATTAGAGAAAAATAGGGCTTGTCAAAAATAAAGAACGTACCGGTTATAACGTCCGGTGCGTCTCCATCTTCCCTCCGACGAACCGCATAAACCAAACCTGGTTGCCTTGCCTCGGCATTAGCAAAGACCTCTACCTTGTGTTCCACGGCCTCTGCCAAAGACCATTACCTCTGTTATTCGAACCACGACCTCATTGAGGCTGCGGTCCTCCTCTACCAGTCTGACTAACATTCTGAGTTGTTGGTCAGCTTTCATCTGATTGCTTAGGACAATCCTTGATCACATGGTCCTTGGACCCACATCTAAAACATCCTCCTATTTTCTTCCAGCACTCTCCTAAGTGCTTCTTTCCATACACATAACAAGGTCGATACCGCCTTCTACGAACCAACTTGTCGACCTCACACCCATCAACTCTAGGCCTCTTATGAACCTTTCCGGACATTCCAAAACCTCTTTTTGGCCTATTCCTATCCATAGCCCGCTTTGTAGAATCCTTGATTCCTCAACCACCTTGTCCTTTTCTACCAAAGCGTAAAACTCCCGCTCCCGATGCGGTGCTATCAACAGATCTCGAGATCATCCCTTAGCCCGCCCTCAAAACGGACACGGCGCCATGCTCGGGCTTGCCACTACTCCTCGAGCATATCGGCTCAACCTTAGGAATTTAGCCTCATACTCCGCCACGGACTTGTTCCCTTGAACCAGCCCCAGAAATGCCTTCCTTTGCTCATCAGTATACCTGGTTCCCACATACTTCTTCTGAAATGCTTCCTTAACATATTCCCAGGTCAGATCCTCAACCGTGGCACCATCCCGAACAGTCAACCACCACTGATACGCTTAATCGCATAACAGTGCCACCATTCCTTTTAACTTCTCCTCAGGGGTCAAGTCAAGCTCATCCATGATGCGCTCTGTTGCTTCCAACCAGTACTCAGCTGAACTGGGTGCCACACCCGATACCCCACGAAACATTTCGGCTCCATTAGCTCGGAGCCGCTCAGGCACAGACTTACGGGTTCCCAAATTTCCTCCTGCACCAGCCACCAACTCCAAAACTCGCAGCACAGCCTGCGACACAGCATCATCCCCCGTCTGAGCTTGCTGCTCAACACCAACAGCTGGGGGTGGTGGTGGTGGCGGTGGTATCTCATTATCAGACCCTTGACCCGATCTAACAGGTTCTGACACCGTCATCCTTCCTCTACCTCATCCACGACGACCACGTCCTCTAGAGCTCATTTCTAACGTCGTGATCTGATTAAGAAGTTTTATGAATTAGTCTTTGTTTCACTTGATTACCCGCGAAGAAATTTTATGAAAAGAGTTTTAGGAGTGGTTCTTTCATATGCACACAGTCTTTCCATTCATTCATCCATACATCCATCAAACAATCATGAACTCTCGTTCATTCAGAGAAAGGTTGTAGTTTTCATTGTTATTGTTTTTTCTTCCACTACCCAGGGGTATTTTTGTAATTCTGTCCTACATGGGTATTTTCGTAATTTTTCAAAAGGAAAATGTTCCTTGGTGATTTTGTCACAAAGTATTTTGGTATTTTTAAATTTCTGGGGTATTTTGAAAAATTTTGAAATCTAGGGGTATTTCGGTGATTTTTGGACCTCGGGGGTATTTTGGTGATTTTTTTTCCAAGCCGGGGTAAATTTGTAAAATCTTATAAATCAGGGATATTTCAAAGGTTGCAAAACTTTGAGGGTTCTTTTTGAGAATTGTACTTTTCGAAACGGTGATGTTGCAAAAATTTTAGAAATCAGGGTCATTTTGGTAATTTTATAAGTTAGTGGAAATTTTGAAATTTCCAAAATTCAAGGTATTTTTGATAATTTGCAAATTAGGGTTTTTGAACATTGATAAAATAATGAAATTTTGGCAAAACTATTAGGTAGTTTGTCATTTTATAAACCAAGGGTATTTTGGTAATTTTACCACTAGGGGCATTTTTGTATAAATCGGAAATCTTTCGGAAAATTTTATAAAGATGGTTTTCATGAATTTAGAAGAAAGTTTTAAGAGTTCTAAAACTAGGGTTTTGTTGTTTTTATAAAAATAGGGCTAATTCCCTTTCGGGTTTTAGTTATTATGTTTAGCCTATGACCGAGTCCTCTTGGTCAGGGTGAACCAAAGCTACGCACTGTGCAGATTCGAGTGGAGAGGAGGTGAGTCACGCGGATCGCTTAAATGCCAAGCTCCCACCGAAACCATTCCTAGACATGCGCACAGAGGTTGCCACACCACTGAGCCCTCTGGGTTAGGGTGAACCAAAGCTACGCACTGCAGGATTCTGCGAAGAGGAGGTGAGTCACTAGGGACGCTTAAATACCGTGCTCTTCCGATCCAATCCTAGACATGCGCATGTGGGTTGCCACACCCTAACTTAGTGACTTAGCCATGGGTTTGTTTAACGTTCCTTAAGTCTTATGTGTTTGTGTTTGAGTAGACTAGTCCTAGGGTTCAAGTTCCTATCATGCTATTCTACGTTCCATTCCTTTTCTACCCTTCTAATATTCATTACACATAATCACACAAATAGTTAGGGGTACTTACACGTGGATCATGTTCGGAGACTTTAGGTGCCATGCCGTAAAAACTCGCTTGTTTCATAAAATATTTTTAAAAAAAAAACTCATTTGGGCTCGCTTTGAAAACGCTTTGGGCCTTGGCCCACAGGACGAGAGTTTTAAAACTGGGCTCTGATACCAAACTGAAACACCCCAAACTCGGCCCACGAGATTTGCCCAGATTTGGTATGTTCCTCAAGTAAACCGGTTTCAAAATTCTTTCGTTACCTAGAGAAAACTTGTGCGATTTTGAAAAAAATTGTTTTGGGTTGGACTTGTGTTGAAAACGAATTCAATTCTTTATATTAAAAATTTTACTTAAACTTTAATAGGTAAAACTCATAATCATAATAAATAGAAATAAATGGAAAACAATCCAACTATGGCCTTATGGCCTTATTACATCAAATAATTTCCAAGTAATTCAAGTACTTAAATAGAAATAGTAGTTCATAAAATAAAAACTTCATGTTGACCATGGCCACCACAAGTTCTGCCGTCCCGGTCCATCACTGTTCATCACCTGAAACATGGTCCCACAACGGGGTGAGTCAAACAGACTCAATGTGTACACAAACACTAAATCAAAATAGAATCAGGCATACAAATGTTACGCATTCGTATCATAGCATACAAATTATGATGCATTCCCAAACCCAAACCTAATAAGCCATCCGCTACACTCCCCGCACTCAACCTTTGTACACAGTGGGGACTACTAAGTCGACCCTCCTTCCGCTACACTCCATATCGCGGTCTTAGGTCACCGCATTTGTGGTCTTAGGTCACCACATTCAGATATGGCGGTCTTAGGTCATCGCATTCGAGACATCGTGGTCTTAGGTCACCACATTCAGATACCACGGTCTTAGGTCACCGTGTTCGTGGTCTTAGGTCACCACATTCACTTTCCCTTTCAAACAACCCGTATGCCCCATTTTGTAATATGCATTAATATGCCAAAGATCACATTCTTATTCTCATGTTACAAATAACATATTTCATATTCCTAGTAGGAGTAGGAAATGTACCTGAGTACTTAGTACCATAACATGGTACCTTAGCCACTTTCTTATTCTTATTATCACATATTTAATAAAACAGGCCATGAAACATATTAAGAAGTAGTGTGGGGTACACACCTGATTTGCTTAACCACTTCACTGAAATCCTGAAATCTGATCTACTGCCTTAGATCTCAAGTTCCTACAATTGATTAATCACTTACTATTTAGCACAATGCCTATTCGGCTAGAAAACCAAATCCTAGTAGGATTTGTATTCTTAAAGCTTACCTTGGTGTCGATTTGATGATTTAATCAAATCCCAGAAACTCGTATATTTCCCCTTTGAAATCGGCTAGTCACTAAATCCCTTGAATTGGTTAGTTTTCGGCTTAAAACACATAATAATAGATCTACTACTAAAATAAGCCTTGGCCGAATTTACCTTTGTTCTTACCTTCCAAATCTTAAATCCCGAATTGGATCCTTGCTTCTTTATTACTGTCGAAATCCCTATGTACCCATGTTAGATCCAATCTAAAATCATAATAATATAGCTTATGGTCGAATGGTATTCATAACTTACCTTAGATCTTAGAAGTTCTGAAAGATACCTTCTTGTAGTTGACAATTTCTTAAATACCGAAAACACCCTTCCATAACTCGGCCAAAATCCATAATAGAGATTAGTCCCTAAATTTTAGATAGGTTTAAAATATAAAAAAATTGAAACCAAACTTTGGATCTTACCCTTTTTAAGAAATCGGTAGCACCCTTGTTAAAAGCCCCTTAAAGAATCGGCCTTGATGACTAGATGATAAAGTTTCAGCTTTTGGGATTTAATGGAGAAGTCGACTAGAGGTTCTCTTGGGGTATTTGGTTTCCACAGAAATAAGGAAAAGAAACTTGAGAATTTTGGCAATGGTGGACTATAGATTCGGCTTGACAAAAGAAAAGAGAAGAGAAGAGAGAGGAGCACTTTCGAAATTCGGCAGAGAGAGGAGGAGGAAGGAAAATTGATGAGTAGCCTTATTTCCTTCCTTTTATAGCCGAAACTACTCCTCAGAATCCCTTACTTGGCCACCACTCTTCTTTATTTGATAGCTTTATCTCTTAATTTAAAATAATTAGAGAATAATCCTTTATTATCTCTTCAAAAATAACCCAAATTAAATCCCTTAATTGAGTTTGGTCATACATGTGAGAATTAGTGAGAATTGCTGATAGCTTTAATTGAGTGAGTGTTTCGACTAAGCATAAAAGGCTAGAAATTTGAATAAAAATCACTTTACGGGCCTTGGGGAAAAAGTGTAAATATGAGAAAGATTAGGGGCAAAATGGGGATTTTGCTAAAGTATGAGATAAAGGTCAATTTAGTCAATGTGTGTATTGAATGTGTTGATTTTTCATTATAGATCAAGAAAGACGGAGCCCGGATCGAAATCGAGGCAAGGGCAAGATCGTGGAGTAAATTGCACATCTCTATACTTTTTGAGTATCGAGGTAAGTTTACGTATAAACGATGCATTATGCGTATACTTTGTAAATTCTAGCAAGAGTGTAGCATGGTTGAGAACCTATATGGTTCGTGTGGAATGAATGAGTTAGTTATAGTGAACGAATGAATGAATGAACTACAAAGTAGATATGTGAATGTGTAGTGATAATGCTTGATGGTAAGCTAAGTACGATGCTACCCCAATACTTAGCAACGATGAGCTGGGCTATGTGCGATGCTATCGCTAAGTATATTGTTTAGTGGGCTAAGTGCGAGACCACTATGATTACCTTATTGGTAGGCTAAGTGCGATACTACCTTATTGTATCGATTGTGGTAGGCTAAGTGCGAAACCATCGAGAGAGTAGCTGTGTGGATGTATTAGTGAGTAGTGTAGATGTGTGGATGTGTTATTGTGAAATAATGATGTGTTGTATATTGTGTAAATGCGATATTGAATGCAGGGGTGCATGTCAATGGTTATGAGTGTGTGACTCATGATGTGTTGGAAATGTGGTAAGGGATAGAAAGAGTAAGCATAGTTGTGAATTACTTATGTTAGTATAATGCTAATTGTTGTTTAGCTTATATTATGATGCTTAATTGTTTATGTGTAAACTCACTAAGCTCAAAGCTTAGTCCCTTTCTTTTCCCTTATCATATAGAGTAATAGAGTTGAATCGAGATACGTGGATCAATTGGAAGATCGCCCACACTATCAGCACACTCTAGTACATTGCATTAAATGTTTTGTATATGGCATGTATAGGGCCTAGACAAGTTAGTGATTTTTTGTTGTAAATGGCTAAGTTATGTTGGCCTTTAGATGGATAATCTATTTTGTATAATTCCATAGTTGTTGGCTATATTATTATATGAAAAGATGTAGTTATCCATGTAAGATTGTGTTTCAAATTGAGTTGAATATGGATGTGTTGAATGGGTACATGTTGTGTATGCTAGAGGGGTGAGAAGGAGCATGACAAATAGCTTTGTTCCTGTCCATGTGGGTAGACACACGGGCGTGTGTCTAGACCATGTGTGACACACGGCCAGCCCATGGGTTTGTGACTTGGCCGTGTGTCCCCTGCATGTTAGTATTTTAAGTCAGAATAGACCACGGAGTAGTCACACGAGCGTGTGCCTAGGACGTGTGAGTTATTAAGTGTTGGCCACGGGCTAGCCACACGGGCGTATGTGTAGACTTTAAGGCCGTGTGAAGTAGTCAGTGTGCACCACGGGTGGTGAACACGGGCGTGTGACTTAGTCGTGGGACTTTGGCAGAATGGTTGAGTTTTGTGCACGGGTTGTGGACATGGGCATGTGTGACTACACACGGGCGTGTATCATCTAGTACGAGCGTGTAGTCCCTGTCTAGATGGTGAAAATTTTTAAGATAGTAAGAGTTTTCATGTAACACCCCAAACCCAGCCCATTCGTTACGACCGAATTTGAAATGCCACTGCGGAAAAACGTTTGAAGACTGATTTCACTTTTGGGAAAAACATTAAAATTTTGTCATTTGAAAACCATGCCCAATTAAAAATTCTAAATAATATAAGCTTGATAAAAATATCCAAATTAAAACTTTATTATAAGCTTTTAAAATATAAGTTGCCAAAATTAAAAGCACTTCCCAATAATAATTTAATGGTCGTCTAGCTTAAACATAATAAAAATGCTCAAATAGAAATGCTTAAATACTTTAACTGGGCCTTATTACAATAAATAATTAAACAAAAGTTCTTAGTAATAAACTAAATAAAATAAAGAAGATGTCTTCTGCATGGGCCACCTCGTATCCACTCAAACCCGGTCCAATCACCACGAATCATCTGCGATGTTTAATAAAAATTGGGTGAGTCATACAGACTCAGTGTGTAATTAGTCCACTGAATTCCACCCACATGTTAACCATATATTAACTCATATATCAGATATCAATTATCAAATTCACATGTTATCACATTCTGGGCTTGGCCCATATTCATATCACATTCATCTAATAGGGTAGTTAACCACATAGTTTCCACATACTGGGCTTAGCCCATTTCCACACTGATCCACATTCATATACTGGGCTTTGCCCATTTCCACATTAATCCACATATCATATTGGGCTTGGCCCATTTCCACATATGTTCACATACGAAATCATGCAATTATGAAGCCCAACCCAAACCTAGGGTCCATCCGCTACACACCCCTTATCCAAATTTACCACACACCGGGGATTATCAAATCACCCTCTCCTTTTCACTCCAAAGGCAATCATTGCCGTCCACGTGCAATTAAGCACAATAGTCCACAACGCGACCTCAGTCAGCGCCAATCCACGATGTAGCCGTAGCTAACACCAAAACCACGATGGGACACATAGTCACTCATCAACCACGATATGGCACATAGCCGATATCAACCACGATGAGGCACATAGCCACTCATCAAGCCACGCGAACTAAATCGCAATTAATCCACAACCTGACCTCAGTCAACGTCAATCCACGATGTAGCTCAAGGCTAACATCAAAAACCACGATGGGACACATAGTCACTCATCAACCACGATATGGCACATAGCCGATATCAACCACAATGAGGCACATAGCCACTCATCAAGCCACGCGAACTAAATCGTAATTAATCCACAACGTGACCTCAGTCAACGTCAATCCACGATGTAGCTCAAGGCTAACATCAAAAACCACGTACTCGAAGTACACCCGTACCTTCTTTCATATCCCAACCCATGCACATGCCACATAAAATAATGATACAATGTAATGATGCATGAGCATGTTCATCAAGCATATTATCACATATTTATATTAATAATCACATATCATCAGGTTTGGTACTTACCGGATTATCGACATACCCCTTGAGGGTAACCTTATCACAATTTCCACTGCACTAGTTAGCACATTCATAACACATACACATTTCGATACATATCATATACCCAAAAACGGTGGGTTAATCACACACCGATCACTTGGAGAACTATGCTTTCGATCATCGATGCTATCACTAGGCGATACTACGGCAATTTGCCTACTTTCTTGTTCGACGTCCAGTCACACCCCCTGGGCCAATCCCTAACTAGCCGAGACAGATCTCTTCTTAAACTTCGGGATAGGGACCTTCCTTTCCCTTCTTGAATGGTATTCACCTCCATCAACACACTTAATCGAACAATCGATTTAATCATCAATATACGAATTCTTAACCAAATATCCACAACTTATCATACTTACCGGAAGGGTCTTGAAATCCCGAAAAGCTTGATCTAATGCTTAGATTCTTAATACCTACATTTGATTAATCACCTACTACTTTAATAAAAAGCCATTCGGCCATAAATCCAAATCCTAGTAGGATTAGTATACTTAAACTTACCTTGTTGCCGTTTGACTTAAGAATCAAGTCTTGAAATCTCTGCTATACTCTTCTTGCATTCGGCCAAGCATTGAATCAATTAACTTGGTTAGTTTTCGGCTTTTGAATAATTAATGAACACATATATTTACCAAACATGGCCTTGGCCGAATACTATAGACACTTACCTTGTGGATTTTAAATCCCGAAACTCACCGAATAACTAGGGAACACGTGGCCTATGGTGTACCTTCGGGAAAAGAACTTCTCCTTCCTTGTAGTCGACACTTAGTAAATCCCGAAAGATCTCTTCAAAGTTTCGGCAACAAGATATTAATGGGGTTAGTCCTAGATTTCGGCAAATCTTAAGAAAAAAGGATGAAACCGAATGAGATCTTACCCTTACTTGAAGAAATCGATTGCACCTTCACTTCAACCTTCAGAGATTCGGCTATGGCTAGATGATGATCTCACAACTTTCGGCTTTTGGAGGGATTAGAAAGAAAAGAGAAGGAAGAATAAAGATGGAGGATTCGGCTATGGCTTCTAATGGAGAGGAAAATATTCGGCTAGGTTCCAACAATTACTTAATTTCGGCTTGACAAAAGAAAAGAAAGAAAAGAAGAGAAGAGAGTACTAAGAATTCGGCAGAGAAAGGAGGAAGCACAAATTGATGAGTAGCCCTCCTTCCTTCCTTTTATAGCCGAAATTATCATCTAAGGAGTCCCTTACTTGGCCACCACTCCTCTATCTGATAACTTTATCCTTTAATTATCACTTAAAATAAAAGATAATTCAGCAACTATCCTTACTTAGCCGAAATTATTAAACTCAAAGTCCCTTACTTGGCCATCACTTCTCCCTTATTTTCCTCTTTATCTCTTTATTCAAATTAAAAGAATTTAATCCAACAATTATCTCTTGAAAATAATGATAAATAAATCCCTTATTTATCCACTATTTATAAAATAATAAAAGCTCCTAATTTATAGCCATGTGTCGTCCACCTCTCTACTCCTTATAGCAAAATAAAATTTCTTTTATTTGCTTCCCATGTGACTCGAACTTAGGCCCAACACCTTGCATGTGGCGCCATTTCCAGAGGCCCTAAGTGGCATCTTCAGACCACTTTTCCAAGCCTGTTTGTGTGTCAACTTTCACAAACTTTTTCTTTTAAGGCCACCTTGCCTTAATTTCCCCTTTTAAACCTTAAAACTCGTCATTTCTAGGTCATTTCTAAGTTTCCAAAAATTTTCGATCGGCTCTGTAAACTTGACATTTCCTTACATTTCCAAGTTTCAAAAAATGTTCACTTTCCATTTTCCTTACATTTCCTAGTTTCCAAAAATGTTCACCTTCCATTTTTAAACTTTACATTTCCATACATTTCCAGGTTTCCAAAATGTTCATTTCTAACTTATTTTCACTCATTTCCTGTTTCCAAAAATGTTCAAAATTTATTCATAATACTTAAAACATGTCACTTCATACAATTAAACTGAAAATGCATAGGCCCTATTTTAGGATGTTACAGCTTCTACCCTCCTTAAAAATAATTTTGTCCTCGAAATTACTTATTAACGAATAATCGTACCTCTTAACTCACCGCACTACGCTTATGTTTGCGACTCGATCATAATAGAATCATCATACTTCCTAGGCACAATTTTTTAAGTTCACGTCCCTAGAACTCATTTCTAACGTCGCGACTTATCTGATTAAAAAGTTTTATGCATCAGAATTTTGTTCCACTTATTAACCGCGAACAATTTTATGAGGTAAAGTATTTAGATGTAGTTCTTTCGATTATACAAAGGTTCAGTTCAAGTTCACTACTCTAACTCAGGGAGTCACATTCACATTCATAAGCAGAGACACATTCATTTCTCCATAAAGTCACATTCATTCACAACATCATTCACTACACTTTTATGGTCATTCCATCCATTTCCCTACCCAGGGGTAATTTCGTCATTTTCCTATAGGGTATTTTTTGGTAATAAATCGGGGTCAATTCGAAAATATTTTTCAAATTAGAGGTATTTCAAATTTAAAAATCTCTCAAGGTTATTTTGTTTTCCAAATCGTAGGTGTTGCAAAAATTCGTAAATCGAGGTTATTTCGGTAATTTTGGAAGTCAGGGGCAATTCCGTAAATTTTCCAAATCAGGGTATCTTGTTATTTGTAAAACAGAAGTTTTTGATATCTTTGTAAAGTAGAAATATTTTAACAAAAGTCGAGGGTATTTTTGAAAATCTTAAAAACTAAGGGTATTTTAGTAATTTACAATACAAGGCCATTTTTGTAATTTTGTAAATCGGAGATATTTTGGAAAAATTTTCACAATAGTCCTTTACTACAATTAAAAGGGTAATTTAGGGATTTTAAAACTAGGGTTTTTATAAAACTGCATGGCTAGTCCCTTTCGGGTTTTAATTATCGGGTTTAGCCCGTGAATAAGTCCTCTTGGTTAGGGTGAACCGTAGCTACGCACCAGGTAGGATTCGAGTAAAGAGGAGGTGAGTCGCTAGGACTGCTTAAATACAAGCTCTTACAGAATACCAATCCTAGACATGCGTACAATGGTTGCCACACCTTAACTCGGCGACTTACTTCAGAGGTTTGTTTAATGGTCCTTAAGTCTTATGCATGTGTTTGAGTGCACTAGCCCTAGGGTTCAATAGTCCTAATATTCTAATCTACGAGCCCAAATAAGCCCATAACAGTTCACATAAACAAGTCACTTCAATAATTAGAAGTACTTACCTGGTGGACTTCTGGTAGAGATACAGTGCCATGCCGTAATAACTCAAATGTTTATGAAAGCCCATACTTTTGAAAAGCCCATCTTTGAAAAATAATATTTTTGGACCCAAAACCCTCAAGGCCGAGTTTTGAATCGGGCTCGATACTAAAATCAGTAACACCCCAAACCCGCCCATTCGTTACGACCAATTTGAAATGCCATCTGCGAAAAACGTTTGAAGACGATTTCACTTTTGGGAAAAACATTAAAATTTTGTCATTTGAAAACCATGCCCAATTAAAAATTCTAAATAATATAAGCTTGATAAAAATATCCAAATTAAAACTTTATTATAAGCTTTTAAAATATAAGTTGCCAAAATTAAAAGCACTTCCCAATAATAATTTAATGGTCGTCTAGCTTAAACATAATAAAAATGCTCAAATAGAAATACTTAAATACTTTAACTGGGCCTTATTACAATAAATAATTAAACAAAAGTTCTTAGTAATAAATCAATAAAATAAAGAAGATGTCTTCTGCATGGGCCACCTCGTATCCACTCCAACCCGGTCCAATCACCACACGAATCATCTGCGATGTTTAATAAAAATTGGGTGATTCATACAGCACTCGGTGTGTAATTAGTCCACTGAATTCCACCCACATGTTAACCACATATTAACTCATATATCAGATATCAATTATCAAATTCACATGTTATCACATTCTGGCTTGGCCCATATTCATATCACATTCATCTAATAGGGTAGTTAACCACATAGTTTCCACATTCTCGGGCTTAGCCCATTTCCACACCGATCCACATTCATATATACTGGGCTTTGCCCATTTCCACATTAATCCACATATCATATTGGGCTTGGCCCATTTCCACATATGTTCACATACGAAATCATGCAATTATGAAGCCCAACCCAAACCTAGGGTCCATCCGCTACACACCCCTTATCCAAATTCTACCACACACCAGGGGATTATCAAATCACCCTCTCCTTTTCACTCCAAAGGCAATCACTGCCGTCCACGTGCAATTAAGCACAATAGTCCACAACGCGACCTCGATCAACGCCAATCCCACGATGTAGCCGTAGCTAACACCAAAACCACAATGGGACACATAGTCACTCATCAACCACGATATGGCACATAGCCGATATCAACCACGATAAGGCACATAGCCACTCATCAAGCCACGCGAACTAAATCGCAATTAATCCACAACGTGACCTCGATCAACGTCAATCCACGATGTAGCTCAAGGCTAACATCAAAAACCACGATGGGACACATAGTCACTCATCAACCACGATATGGCACATAGCCGATATCAACCACGATGAGGCACATAGCCACTCATCAAGCCACGCGAACTAAATCGCAATTAATCCACAACCCGACCTCAATCAACGTCAATCCACGATGTAGCTCAAGGCTAACATCAAAAACCACGTCACTTCGAAGTACACCGTACCTTCTTTCATATCCCAACCCATGCACATGCCACATAAAATAATGATACAATGTAATGATGCATGATCATGTTCATCAAGCATATTATCACATATTCATATTAATAATCACATATCATCGGGTTTGGTACTTACCGGATTATCGACATACCCCTTGAGGGTATCCTTATCACAATTTCCACTGCACTAGTTAGCACATTCATAACACATACACATTTCACGTACATATCATATACCCGGAAAACGGTGGGTTAATCACACACCTGATCACTTGGAGAACTATGCTTTCGATCATCGATGCTATCACTAGGCGATACTACGGCTGTTTGCCTACTTTCTTGTTCTCGCGCTGGTCCACACCCCCTGGCCAATCCCTAACCATCGAGACAGATCTCTTCTTAAACTTTGGGATAGGGACCTTCCCTTTCCCTTCTTGAATGGTATTCGCCTCCATCAACACACTTAATCAAAACAATCGATTTAATCATCAATATACGAATTCTTAACCAAATATCCACAACTTATCATACTTACCTAAAGGTCTTGAAATCTGAAAAGCTTGATCTACTGCTTAGATCCTTAATCCCTACATTTGATTAATCACCTACTACTTTAATAAAAAGCCATTCGGCCATAAATCCAAATCCTAGTAGGATTAGTATACTTAAACTTACCTTGTTGTCGTTTGACTTAAGAATCAAGTCTTGAAATCTCTGCTATACTCTTCTTGCATTCGGCCAAGCATTGAATCAATTAACTTGGTTAGTTTTCGGCTTTTGAATAATTAATGAACACATATATTTACCAAACATGGCCTTGGCCGAATACTATAGACACTTACCTTGTGGATTTTAAATCCCGAAACTCACCGAATAACTAGGGAACACGTGGCCTATGGTGTACCTTCTGAAAAGAACTTCTCCTTCCTTGTAGTCGACACTTAGTAAATCCCAAAGATCTCTTCAAAGTTTCGGTAACAAGATATTAATGGGGTTAGTCCTAGATTTCGGCAAATCTTAAGAAAAAAGGATGAAACCGAATGAGATCTTACCCTTACTTGAAGAAATCGATTGCACCTTCACTTCAACCTTCAGAGATTCGGCTATGGCTAGATGATGATCTCACAACTTTCGCTTTTGGAGGGATTAGAAAGAAAAGAGAAGGAAGAGTAAAGATGGAGGATTCTGCTATGGCTTCTAATGGAGAGGAAAATATTCGGCTAGGTTCCAACAATTACTTAATTTCGACTTGACAAAAGAAAAGAAAGAAAAGAAGAGAAGAGAGTACTAAGAATTAAGCAGAGAAAGGAGGAAGCACAAATTGATGAGTAGCCCTCCTTCCTTCCTTTTATAGCCGAAATTATCATCTAAGGAGTCCCTTACTTGGCCACCACTCCTCTATCTCGATAACTTTATCCTTTAATTATCACTTAAAATAAAAGATAATTCAAAGAACTATCCTTACTTAGCCGAAATTATTAAACTCAAAGTCCCTTACTTGGCCATCACTTCTCCCTTATTTTCCTCTTTATCTCTTTATTCAAATTAAAAGAATTTAATCCAACAATTATCTCTTGAAAATAATGATAAATAAATCCCTTATTTATCCACTATTTATAAAATAATAAAAGCTCCTAATTTATAGCCATGTGTCGTCCACCTCTCTGCTCCTTGTAGCAAAATAAAATTTCTTTTATTTGCTTCCCATGTGACTCGAACTTAGGCCCAATACCTTGCATGTGGCGCCATTTCCAGAGGCCCTAAGTGGCATCTTCAGACCACTTTTCCAAGCCTGTTTGTGTGTCAAATTTCACAAACTTTTTCTTTTAAGGCCACCTTGCCTTAATTTCCCCTTTTAAACCTTAAAACTCGTCATTTCTAAGTCATTTCTAAGTTTCCAAAAATTTTCGATCGGCTCTGTAAACTTGACATTTCCTTACATTTCCAAGTTTCAAAAAATGTTCACTTTCCATTTTCCTTACATTTCCTAGTTTCCAAAAATGTTCACCTTCCATTTTTAAACTTAACATTTCCATACATTTCCAGGTTTCCAAAAATGTTCATTTCTAACTTATTTTCACTCATTTCTGGGTTTCCAAAAAATGTTCAAAATTTATTCATAATACTTAAAACATGTCACTTCGTACAATTAAACTGAAAATGCATAGGCCCTATTTTAGGATGTTACATTTCAATATGGCCTCGAGAGCCCTCGTGTGTTTGAGTAAGGCCTCGTAACTCAAAAATGAGGTTGTTGTGGTGACTTAAGGAGAGTAGTCATGTTGAGCCTGAGTGGCGATCAAGTAGTTTTAATTCGGTAACGCCTCGGACCCAGTTTCGGCGGGGATTACGGGTAAAGGGTGTTACATTTAGTGGTATCAGAGCTGTGGTTTAGTCGGTTCTAGGACTATCGTAGCGGGTGTAAGAGTCTAGCTATACATGCCATAAGTGTACAATGATAGTGTGGTGGTTTCTGATGATTTTAAACCTTGTTTTATATAGTGTATGGATCCCGATCAATCAACTGCTGATGAAGCCGCTAGTAATACGCCGGCTCCTGCGTAAGAAACTGCGCCTGTAGAGAGTGGACTTGAGGTTAGGGGTTAAGGGGAAGAGGCTCGGGAAGCGTTTCTCCAAATGATGAGTAATTGGTACTCAGATTATGTTCGAGCGAACCCTAATGCTCAACCTCCTCCACCTCCTCCTATGCCTCAGCCAAATCCTGTGGCTCCTCAAGGTAATGATGTAGTGAGGATATCGAAACCCCCGATGGATAAGATTAGGAAACACGGGGCTGAGGAGTTTCGAGCTAAGGTAGATGATGACCCTGAAAGGGCGAAATTCTGGCTAGAGAACTCAATGAGAGTGTTTGATGAACTCTCGTGTACACCTGAAGAGAGCTTGAAGTGTGCTGTGTATTTGATGAGGGACTCGGCATACCATTGGTTGAAGACGTTGACGTTAGTAGTTCTGAGAGAGCGGGTGACGTGGGACTTGTTTCTGGAAGAGTTCCGGATTTGATGGATTTGATGAACCGTGTCTTTTGACCGTATGTGGATAAGTTTGTGGTTGTCTTCATTGACGACATATTGATCTATTCTCGAGATGAGAACGATCATGAGGAACATTTGAGAATTGTCTTGCAAACTTTAAAAGATGAGCAGTTGTATGCTAAGTTTAGCAAGAGTGAGTTTTGGCTCCGAGAGGTTGGATTTTTAGGACACGTTGTGTCGGGTAATGGTATTCGAGTCGACCCGAGTAAGATTTCAGGTATTATGGATTGGAAACAACCAAGGAATGTGTCGGAAGTTAGAAGCTTATTGGGACTGACGGGATATTTTGTAAAGGGGTTCTTAGTGATTGCTACCCCGATGACGAAATTGTTGCATAAGGATGTCAAGTATGATTGGACGAGGGCATGTCAACAGAGTTTTGAGAGATTGAAAACATTGTTGACTGAGGCACCGGTTTTGGTTCAACCAGAATCGGGGAAAGAGTTCATGGTTTTCAGTGATGCGTCGTTTAATGGTCTCGGTTGTGTGTTGATGCAAGAGGGTAAGGTAGTCGCTTACGCCTTGAGACAACTAAAACCGCACGAGAAGAATTATCCGACTCATGATTTGGAGTTAGCTACGATTGTTTTCGCGTTAAGGATTTGGCGACATTACTTATATGGTGAGACATGTCGAATCTTTACAGATCACAAGAGTTTGAAGTATTTGATGGATCAAAAGGACTTAAATTTGCGACAGAGGCGGTGGCTCGAGTTATTGAAAGACTATGAGTTAGTCATTGATTACCATCCTAGAAAAGCAAATGTGGTTGCGAATGCCCTGAGTAGGAAATCCTTGTATGCTCTAAGAGTTATGAGCACGAGTTTAGCATTGTCTTATGATGGTGCTATATTGGCAGAGTTGAGAGCTAAGCCACTATTTGTTCAACAGATATGTGAGGCTCAAGAAAATGATAGTGAGATGCAAGCTAAGAGAGCTAAGTGTGGATCAGAAAGTGACTCTGATTTTCGAGTGGGTTCGGATGGCTGTTTGTTATACCATGACAGAATTTGTGTACCTAGAGATGAAGAATTGATCCGAAAGGTTTTGCATGAGGCACATAGTGGTTATTTGTCAAAACACCGGCAGGCATTTAAAATGTACAATGACTTGAGGAAATTTTATTGGTGGTCGGGTATGAAAAGAGATATCTCGAGTTCGTGACAAAGTGTCCGATTTGTCAACGAGTGAAAGTTTGAACATCAAGTGCCTTCGGGATTGCTTCACCCGGTGATGGTTCCAGTGGAAATGGGATCGACACCATGGATTTTGTGACGGGGTTGCCTATGACTCGAAAAAAGAAAGATGCTGTGTGGGTTGCTGTGGATAGATTGACAAAGTCGGCTCATTTTATTCCAGTACGCGTTGATTATTCACTGGACAAGTTAGCCGAATTGTATGTTGCAGAGATTGTGAGGTTACATGGTGTGCCTGTGTCTATAATATCGGATAGAGATCCGAGGTTTACTTCGAGGTTTTGGAAGAAGTTGCAAGGGGCCATGGGTACGAGGTTAAATTTTAGTACTGCGTTCCATCCACAAACTGATGGTCAGTCTGAAATAGTGATTCAAGTTCTTGAAGATATCTTTCGATGCTGTGTGTTAGAATTTGAAGGTAGTTGGGAAAGATATCTACCTTTGGTCAAATTTGCTTACAACAACAGTTATCAGTCAAGTATACGTATGGCTCCGTATGAGGCCTTGTATGGTCATATGTGTCGGACTCCATTGTATTGGACCGAGCTTAGTGAAAAGCAGATGCATGGGGTCGATCTAGTGAAAGAAACTAAAGAGAAAGTGAAAGTAATCCGTAATAGTCTAAAAGCTGCTTCGGACCGACAGAAGTCGTACGCGGATTTAAAAGGAAAAGAGATTGAGTTTGAAGTGGGTGACAAAGTGTTTTTAAAAGTGTCCCCATGGAAGAAAATCATGAGATTTGGACGAAAAGGGAAATTGAGTCCAAGGTTCATAGGGCCATATGAGATTACAGATAGAGTTGGGCCAGTAGCATACCGGTTGGCTTTACCGGTAGAATTGGAAAAGATTCATAATGTGTTCCATGTGTTGATGTTGCGACGGTATCGCTTCGATCCTTCACATGTGATTCCTTCGACGGAAATTGAGATAAGACCGAATATGTCTTATGAGGAGGAGCCGATTAAGATCTTGGCTCGAGAAGTGAAATAGTTGAGGAATAAGAGCATAGCACTAGTGAAAGTGTTATGGCAGAAACACGGTGTGGAAGAAGCTACGTGGGAAATGGAAGAGGCTATGAGAGAGCAACATCCAAACCTCTTTACTGGTAAGATTTTCGGGGGCGAAAAACTCTAAAAGGGGGAGAATTGTAACATCCTAATTTAGGGCCTAGTCGAAATAGTGGTGCGAGACCACAAATCTGAGGCATAAGTATGAGTTTTTGAGGTCTATGCCATGTTTGCATGCTAGTGTGAAAGTTTCATGAAGCAATTTTGTTAAATTGCGGTTGAACTGTCCAAAAAGACTAAATTGCAAAAGTTGCAAAATGTGAGATTCTGGAAGCTATTTGTGTGAAATTGCGTTAGAATATCAATTAGAAGTCCTTAATGAGTACTTTTCACAATTTCTAATTTTTGGACAAATTTGGGCATGGATGAGTTAAATTAGGAAGTTTGTCAAAAAGGGTATTTTGGTCATTTGATAATTAAATGATAAAAATAGGAGAAAAGATGACAAAATTCATTCATCTTCTTCTCCAAGGTCACTAAAATTTGAGAGAAGCCATTGTTAGGGCTCTTCAACTTTTCAAGCTAGCTAGTAAGTGTATTCTAGCCCGTTTTTGATATTCTTCGTATTTTTGAAGTCCTAGTAGCATGAGTAAGCTATTTTTAGCTATATGATGAGCTAAAATGGATGTTCAAAAATGTACCCATGTATGACATGCATGTATTTTGATGTTTTATGGAAGAATATGAAAGCTTGATGTTGTAGAAACATCTTTTACTAAGAGAATTCCATGAAAAATGCATGTAGGGACTAGTTTGTGAAAGTCTTGAGTTTGGTCATACATGTGAGAATTAGTGAGAATTGATGATAGCTTTAATTGAGTGAGTGATTCGGCTAAGCATGGAAGGCTAGAAAGTTGAATAAAAATCACTTTACGAGCCTTGGGGCAAAAGTGTAAATATGAGAAAGATTAGGGGCAAAATAAGGATTTTGCTAAAGTATGAGATAAAGGTCAATTTAGTCAATGTGTGTATTGAATGTGTTGATTTTTCATTATAGATCAAGAAAGACGAAGCTCGGATCAAAATCGAGGCAAGGGCAAGGTCGTGGACTAAATTGCACATCTCTATACTTTTTGAGTACCGAGGTAAGTTTACATATAAACGATGCATTATGCGTATACTTTGTAAATGCTAGCTAGAGTATAGCATGGTTGAGAACCTATATGGTTCATGTGGAATGAATGAGTTAGTTATAGTGAACGAATGAATGAATGAACTACAAGGTAGATATGTGAATGTGTAGTGATTGTAACATCCTGAATTTTTGGGCCTATGCGTTTAATGGGTGGATATGTTTAATGTGTTAATTTAAGTGTTAGGAGTCCAAATTGGGCTCAGGCTTAGGTAGAGGCCTTGATTAAAATTATCTGTTTGGGCATTATAGGGTTTAAGAGGTAGTATCTATGTTTAAAATACCAAAGTGGGCTTGTGGCCCAATCTTAGGAGGTGACACCACACAAGGGAGTAAGGGGCCCAAATTTAAGTTTTATGGAGCCCAATTCTTTTAATTTAAGTTAGCTAAATTTCGGGCATTAGGATTAGGTGGAGTGGATGGCAACAAGGCTAAAATTTAGGGGTTTTAATGTTTAAAATATGTGGATAATAAGCAGATAAAGGCTATTATTTAGGAATTTATTTTATGTGGATAATAAGCAGATAAAGGCTAAAATTTAGGGATTTTAATGATTAAAATATGTGGATAATATGCTGATAAAGGAGGGAGGAGTTAGAGATAATTAAGTCCCTTTTAGATGAGCTAGTAGATTAAGATAAAGGAGAAAAGATAGGATTTATCTGCAAGGTTAGGTAAGTGCCAAATTTCTATAAATAGGGGAATATCTCTTCAATTTCAAAGATTTCGGTCTTTCTCTCATTCTTTTCTCTTCTTCTCTGAGTAAAAGCCGAAAACTCCTAAATTTCCATCTTCTTCTTCATTCTCTGCAAAAGCCGAAATCTCTAAGCCTATTCCCTCATCTTCACTTTGATTCAAAAGCCAAAACTCTTTCCATTCTTTTTCCTCCTAGCCGAAATCTTCAAGTCTCTTCCTTGTTTTCTTTTCTTCTTTTCTTTTCCTGTCAGAAACCGAAACTCCTCACTCAAGTATTTTAAAAGCCAAAGACACATCAGCCTTCTCTTGTTCATACTTTTTCGGGATTTTTCTAAAAGCTGAAATCCCTAGATCTCATCTCCTGTGATTGCCGAATTACTTCTGTGGTGCCTACTTGTGCCAAAATCTGAAGGGAACTTTAGTGGAGTCAATCACATAGATCTCTAAGTTATAGAATCGTGTTACTTTCGGGATTTCAAGGTAAGGGATCTACTATTTTTAACGTGTAATTTGGGATTTATTAACCTTGGCCGATTGTTGAAGGGGCTAAATCTTTGTGTGTTTTTCCGGCTTTTGAGCAAGGCTTTACATTGAGGATAATAGATCCGGATAGCAAGGACATCGACTAAGAATATTGGATTCCGCGATATCAGGTGTGTAATACTTCCCCACCATCTAGATTTGATTATTAATGTATGCTCATAAGTTTATATGTTGTGATAAATACCGATATCTCGGTTTAATGTTGGAAACCCGAAAAGGGTGAAGCAAATCACCAGGTCAGTGAATGTTTGACTTTATATGATAAAAGCATATTGATTTTATGACTGCATGGGTTGGGTTGATGAAAGGAGGAAGTTATACATTATATGTGTAGCGGTTTATACCGTGATCTGTTATATGTTGTAGCAGCTAATGCCGTGATCTGTTATAAGGGCTTCGGCCATCATATGTTGATGAGCAGCATGACTGCCATCTTGGCGTGTAGCAATGTGGGTCGATTGTAGAAATCCCCAATGGTGTGAATGGTCGTGCGGGGTGTGTAGCGGATGGAAACCTAGGCAAATGGGTTGGGCCTTGCATATTATTTGTTATTTTTTTTAAATGGAATTATTAATCTGCTTTTATGGGCCTAAGGCCAAAATCTAGCGGTGCATGAGGGTTGCACACCGAGTCTCGCGACTCACCCTTTTAATTAACATTTCAGGTGATACCTAGTGCTTGGACCGGCCGAGAGAGTACGCAAGGTGGCCATGCAGAAAGAATATGTGGATTTAGCAAAAGACTCAAGTCATTATTTTATATTTTTATTTGGTGGATTTTAAAATTTCGTTGTAATAAGGCCATGGGCCACTAGTGTATATTTTGTTTTACTTTTGGGCTTTAATTACTTTTAGTTATTTAATTTTTTTATATTACTAATTAAACTAAGGCATGTAATTAAGTTTGGTTTTATTTTACAAAGGCATATTCTATATGAAATATATATAGGCTTTTCTCGGAAAATACGACATGTTCTTCCAAAATTTTCTCGATGACATACCGATTCTGGTCGTGGTGTTTGGGCCGGTTTGGGGTGTTACAAATTGGTATCGAGCCCGTTCAAAACTCACTCACTCTGGGGTTTTTTTGGGCTCAAAACATTTTCTAAAGTTGGGTTTTGAAACATGCATATTTATACAGGTCTGTTAGCTCAGCATGGCACCTGCGTCTCCGGCCCAAGTCCTCCAGGTAAGTACTCTGAACCATTGTGTGATATATATCTGTGGGCTTGATGGGCTTTATGGGACATAGATTAGTTAGATTAGAACTTGATGGACTCTAGGCTTAGTTCAAACCACTTCTTAAAATGTCATAAAACTTAATTTCACTAAACAAACCCGTTAACGAGCCGCAAGACTAGGGTGTGGTAATCGTCATACGCATGTCTAGGAAGGATCCGGAAGAGCTTGGTATTTAAGCAGTCCTAGTGACTCACCTCCTCTTCGCTGGAATCCTACCTGGTGCGTAGTGGTTGTTCACCCTATCCACGAGGACTTGTTGACGGGCCAAAATCTATAATTAAAACCCGAAAGGGACCAACTACCTTATCTTTACAAAATTGCTAGAAACCCTTGTTTTGGAAAAAAAAACCCAAGATACCCATGATTTGCAAATATACCTCGATTTACATAGTCAACGAAATTTTTACGTAAAAAAAAAAAAACAACACAACACATGACAACAAACAGAAATCCACAACCACCTGAACACTACTATTTTCTTTTGAAATCAAATCCTTCAAGATACCCCTGTCTGTTTCAAAAATAAAAAAAAAATATTTTGAAAATATTCCTGATTTGTAAAAATTACTAAATTGCCCCTAATGTGTAAAATGACCAAAGTACCCTTGATTGCAAAATTACCAAAATACACTTATTTCACGAAATCAACAAGGAACTCTATTTTGAAAATTACGAAAATACCCCTGTAGGATAAAATTACGAAAAATACCCATGGGTAGTGGAATAACGAAAATACCCCTATGTGTTGAATATGGGTGCATGGATGTTGTCTGTATGTTGATGGTTGAATGTATGTAGTTCTTAGAACTAGGAAAGGTGAACTTGAGACCGAATTGCAATTCGAAAGAACTACTCTTAAAACTACTAATCATAAGACTGCTTTGTGGATAATCGTGGAAGAAAACCAATAATTCATAAAATTTTTAATCAGATAAACGCGAACCGATAGCATGAGTACAAGGGGACGAGGACGCTTTAGATGTGAATACCGGTGCGTACCCTACCATAGTATACTAAGTGTTTATTTTGACTTTAAAATTAGAGTGCGCAATGAAGCATATAGTGATGAGACTTGGGTAGTACGACATAATAGTTAGTTGGAAATTTCGAGGACGAAATTTCTTTAAGGGGGGTAGAACTGTAACATCCTGAATTTTTGGGCCTATGCGTTTAATGGGTGGATATGTTTAATGTGTTAATTTAAGTGTTAGGGGTCCAAATTGGGCTCAAGCTTAGGTAGAGGCCTTGATTAAAATTATCTGTTTGGGCATTATAGGGTTTAAAAGGTAGTATCTATGTTTAAAATACAAAAGAGGGCTTGTGGCCCAATCTTAGGAGGTGACGCCACACAAGGGAGTAAGGGGCCCAAATTAAAGTTTTATGGAGCCCAATTCTTTTAATTAAAGTTAGCTAAATTTTGGGCATTAGGATTAGGTGGAGTGGATGGCAAAAAGGCTAAAATTTAGGGGTTTTAATGTTTAAAATATGTGGATAATAAGCAGATAAAGGCTATTATTTAGGAATTTATTTTATGTGGATAATAAGCAAATAAAGGCTAAAATTTAGGGATTTTAATGATTAAAATATGTGGATAATATGCTGATAAAGGAGGGAGGAGTTAGAGATAATTAAGTCTCTTTTAGATGAGCTAGTAGATTAAGATAAAGGAGGAAAGATAGGATTTATCTGCAAGGTTAGGTAAGTGCCGAAATTTCTATAAACAGGGGGAATATCTCTTCAATTTCAGCATTTCGGTCTTTCTCTCATTCTTTTCTCTTCTTCTCTGAGTAAAAGCCGAAAACTCCTAAAGTTCCATCTTCTTCTTCATTCTCCGCAAAAGCCGAAATCTCTAAGCCTATTCCCTCATCTTCACTTTGATTCAAAAGCCGAAACTCTTTCCATTCTTTTTCTTCCTAGCCGAAATCTTCAAGTCTCTTCCTTGTTTTCTTTTCTTCTTCTCTTTTCCTGTCAGAAACCAAAACTCCTCACTCAAGTATTTTAAAATCCAAAGACACATCAGCCTTCTCTTGTTCATACTTTTCCGGGATTTTTCTAAAAGCCAAAATCCCTAGATCTCACCTCCTGTGATTGCCGAATTACTTCTGTGGTGCCTACTTGTGCCGAAATTAGAAGGGAACATTAGTGGAGTCAATCGCATAGATCTCTAAGTTATAGAATCGTGTTACTTTTGGGATTTCAAGGTAAGGGATCTATTAGTTTTAACGTGTAATTTGGGATTTATTAACCTTGGTCGATTGTTGAAGGGGCTAAATCTTTGTGTGTTTTTCCGTCTTTTGAGCAAGGCTTTACATTGAGGATAATAGATCCGGATAGCAAGGACATCGACTAAGAATATTGGATTTCGCGATATCAGGTGTGTAATACTTCCCCACCATCTAGATCTGATTATTAATGTATGCTCATAAGTTTATATGTTGTGATAAATACCGATATCTCGGTTTAATGTTTGAAACCCAAAAAGGGTGAAGCAAATCACCAGGTCAGTGAATGTTTGACTTTATATGATAAAAGCATATTGATTTTATGACTGCATGGGTTGGGTTGATGAAAGGAGGAAGTTATACGTTATATGTGTAGCGGTTTATACCGTGATCTGTTATATGTTGTAGCGGCTAATGCCGTGATCTGTTATAAGGGCTTCGGCCATCATATGTTGATGAGCAGCATGACTACCATCTTGGCGTGTAGCAATGTGGGTCGATTGTAGAAATCCCCAATGGTGTGAATGGCTGGTACGGGGGCATGTAGCGGATGGAAACCTAGGCAAATGGGTTGGGCCTTGCATATTATTTGTTATTTTTTTAAATGGAATTATTAATCTGCTTTTATGGGCCTAAGGCCAAAATCTAGTGGTGCATGAGGGTTGCACACCGAGTCTCGACTCACCCTTTTAATTAACATTTCGGTGATACCTAGTGCTTGGACCGGGCGCAGAGGTACGCAAGGTGGCCATGCTTGAGAAAGAATATGTGGATTTAGCAAAAAGACTCAAGTCATTATTTTATATTTTTATTTGGTGGATTTTAAAATTTCGTTGTAATAAGGCCATGGGCCACTAGTGTATATTTTGTTTTACTTTTGGGCTTTAATTACTTTTAGTTATTTAATTTTTTTTTATATTACTAATTAAACTAAGGCATGTAATTAAGTTTGGTTTTATTTTACAAAGGCATATTCTATATGAAATATATATGGGCTTTTCGGAAAAATACGACATGTTCTTCCAAAATTTTCTCAGTGACATACCAGATCCGGTCGTGGTGTTTGGGCCGGGTTTGGGGTGTTACAGTGATAATGCTTGATGGTAAGCTAAGTGCGATGCTACCCTAATACTTAGCAACGATGAGCTAGGCTATGTGCGATGCTATCACTAAGTATATTGTTTAGTGGGCTAAGTGCGAGACCACTATGATTACCTTATTGGTAGGCTAAGTGCGATACTACCTTATTGTATCAATTGTGGTAGGCTATGTGCGAAACCACCGAGAGAGTAGCTGTGTGGATGTATTAGTGAGTAGTGTAGATGTGTGGATGTGTTATTGTGAAATAATGATGTGTTGTATATTGTGTAAATGCGATATTGAATGCAGGGGTGCATGTCAATGGTTATGAGTATGTGACTCATGATGTGTTGGAAATGTGGTAAGGGATAGAAAGAGTAAGCATAGTTGTGAATTACTTATGTTAGTATAATGCTAATTGTTGTTTAGCTTATATTATGATGCTTAATTGTTTATGTGTAAACTCACTAAGCTCAAAGCTTAGTCCCTTTCTATTCCCTTGTCATATAGAGTAATAGAGTTGAATCGAGATACGTGGATCAATTGGAAGATCGCCCACACTATCAGCACACTCTGGTACAATGCATTAAACGTTTTGTATATGGCATGTTTAGGGCCTAGACAAGTTAGTGATTTTTTGTTGTAAATGGCAAAGTTATGTTGGCCTTTAGATGGATAATCTATTTTGTATAATGCCATAGTTGTTGGCTATATTATTATTTGAAAAGATGTAGTTATCCATGTAAGATTGTGTTTCAAATTGAGTTGATTATGGAATTGTTGAATGAGTACATGTTGTGTATGCTAGAGGGGTGAGAAGGAGCATGACAAATAGGTTTGTTCTTGTCCACGTGGGTAGACACAGGGGCGTGTATCTAGACCATGTGTGACACACGGTTAGCCTATGGGCGTGTGACTTGGCCGTGTGTCCCCTGCATGTTCGTATTTTAAGTCAGAATAGACCACAGACTAGTCACACGGGCGTGTGCCTAGGACGTGTGAGTTATTCAGTGTTGGCCACGGGCTAGCCACACGGGCGTATGTCTAGACTTTAAGGCCTTGTGAAGTAGTCAGTGTGCACCACGGGTGGTGAACACGGGCGTGTGACCTAGCCGTGGGACTTTGGCAGAATGGTTGATTTTTGTGCACGGGTTGTGGACATGGGTGTGTGTGTCACACACAGGCGTGTATCATCTAGCACGGGCGTGTAGTCCCTGTCTAGATGGAGAAAATTTTTAAGATAGTAAGAGTTTCTGATATGGTCTCGAGAGCCCTCGTGTGTTTGAGTAAGGCCTCGTAACTCGAAAATGAGGTTGTCGTGGTGACTTAAGGAGAGTAGTCACGTTGAGCCTAAGTGGCGATCAAGTAGTTTTAATCCGGTAATGCCTCGAGCCCGGTTCTGGTGGGGATTACAGGTAAGGGGTGTTACACACGCACGCGGCAGGGTCGAGAAGTTTTACTTGTGTAGCTGAGGCCAAGGTATTATAATTTATTAATTCTGTCAAATATTAATGACTTTATACTATTAAATTATAATTTTACTACTACATTGTAGGAAGTCTCGCCTGGTCAAAAAGTTGGACGCCTTCAGCTTTTTGACATTACGCATAGGAAGAAAGATGGATCTCCGATGACATCTGAAGCTGGAGAAATTATGGTATATTTACTTAATAAAATTTGATTTATTATAAATAATTATAATGTTTAATTATAATAGTTTAATTCGTCGTTAGTAGTTTTAAATTAATAATGTTAAGTTATGTTGCATTCTTTCTTATTATATATTTCGTTTCTAACTCTTTGATTGATTTTTTAGGAGAAACTAAAGGGGAAGAAGGTAGAGTATGAAGCGGTTGCTTCGACTGATAGTTCTGTTAATCTTGAGGATATTGATAATTGAATTATTACTGATGTTTTGGGTCCTGAAAGGTATGGTCGGGTTCGATTTCAAGGATCTGGTGTTACCCCGTCCCAATATTTTGGATCCAGCTCCCAGCAATACATGCCTTCCGGGATTGAAGCTCAAGATGAAATTCAGAGGTTAAAAGACCAGATAGCTCAGATGCAAGCGAGCACGGTTGAGCAAATTGCTGAGGTTCAAAGAAAATATGAAGAACTCCAGCAACAGCTTAGAGCGGATGCAGCAGCGGTAGCAGCAAGGAAGGCAGAGGCAGCAGCGATGGCAGCAGAGCAGAGCAGAAAGTATGATGAGCTGCAGCTACCGCTTCAGCGTATGATGCAGATGTTTCAGCAGTCGCAAAAGCCGCCATCTTAGACATTTATTTTCTCGTTGTAAGATTATTTTTAACATTGTTACATTTAACATTATTGTAAGAATATTTTCAGTTATACTTCATTTATTAATTTACATCATATATATTTTATTGAATTTGAAGTATCATTTAAATTTAATGCTTTTGGTGGGATTTTTATGCTACATTTGCTGTTTTGGGTTTGGAATTATATGCTACATTTACTTGTTTTGGTTGGATTTAATGCAGGAAGGGTAGGATATTGGAGAAATTGTTTATTGCAAATCTGTACAAATTAGCGGCGTTTGTGGGAAAAGCGCCGCTAAAAGTAAGGACTTTTAGCGGTGTTTGTGGGTAAAGCGCCGCTAAAAGTCATGACCTCTAGCGGCGTTTGTGGGAAAAGCGCCGCTAAAAGTCATGACCTCTAGCGGCGTTTGTGGGAAAAGCGCCGCTATAAGTCATGACTTTTAGCGGCATTTTTTTCTCAGCGGCGTTTTTTGCGGCGCTTTTATTAGCGGCGCTTATAAATGCCGCTAAAAGCCTAAAAAAATGCCGCTAAAAGTCTGTTTTGCTGTATTGTCACATGAATGCAATGCACCCATCCGAAATCCAACCCTGCACTCCACCCGTACCAACCCTACACTCCTGTGGGGATATAAATATCAACCCACCCAGCCCTACACTCCAAAGGTAGCACCAACAGCGACACTACTCAAACGTTACAGCAAGGCTGCTAAGCATATAATGGGCTTAAAGCTACTGGTGGATCCACGGTCGTCAAGCGACTATGCGATCCTCACATATCTTCCTCCGTATCATCAAACCCACCCAAGTGCAACATATATTTCATGAATGCAACGTACACATTTTCACACATTAAGCACATAGGGGTATTTTAGTAATTTCACCACCCAGGGGTATTTTCGTAATTCTACCCTACAGGGGTATTTCCGTAATTCTACCCTACAGAGGTATTTCCGTAATTCCTACCCTACAGGGGTATTTCCGTAATTTCTACCCAACAGGGGTATTTCCGTAATTCCTACCCTACAGGGGTATTTTCGTAATTCCTACCCTACAGGGGTATTTCCGTAACTTCTTTCACCTCGGGTTTTAGTTATGAACTTTGGCCCATCAAGAAGTCCTCGCAGTTAAAGTGAACAAACACTATGCACCAGGTAGGATCTCAGAGAAGAGGAGGTGGGTCACTAGAACCGCTTAAGTACCAAGCTCTCCCTCGATTCAATCCTAGACATGCATATGTCGGTTACCACACTCTAACCAATCGACTTGTCCACAGACATGTTTGATTAATAAATTAAGTCTTATGAAATTTTAAGAATTTATCAGAACTAGGCCTAGAGTCCATTAAACCCTAACATGCATTCCTAACGTCCCACAAAGCCCACTCATGGTCATATAGCCCATTAGGCCCCATTCATATTCGTATAACCCATTAAGCCCGATTATAAACACATCATACAACCGTTCATGTCAATTCATACTCAAGTTCACATATCAACCATAGCCGATTTGGGCCCACGAGCTCGGCAGGCCCATTTAGCCCCTTTCAGCTTTTCGGTGTTTCCGACATCGTGTGTGTGTAGTGTTTGTACACACCTGGTTAATGTGACATGCTACACTATCCCCAGCCTTGAACCTACAACCAATACCAATCTCCAATCAATCACACACTTAACCACAATATTTACCCAAAAACCGAAGCCTTACCATAACCTTACCGTGTGCCACCAGTTCTAGTAGCCCTTCCTTAGCTACTATTCACGAATATCCCCTAGATCTGCACCCACACATGTACTATCAAAAATCAAGTGACTCTTATTCCACACAAGTCACCTCTATAAGCCACACTTACATTCGGCCACTTACTAATCCACAATTGAGACGAGTACACTTACCACTTGTTAGCGATCCTTACCACACTTCCGATCTTTGAACCCTACCCTCGTTAATACAGGGTTAACGACAAGAAAGAGTTAGATAGCCATCTGGCTTTTACCAAAACACACTAAATGAGGTTGACTAAGTACTTACCAAATCCAACCTTTTATCCTGCAGCCTAGATAGTTACTGAACGAGCTCTGGCTTTAAAACTTGATTAAGAGTAGATAACAACAACCGATTTGTGATGGAGGAAAAACAACAAGGAATTAGCAAAAAGATAGGGCTATTTCAATTATAAGGGAGTATTCAGCTTTCAGAGAAAGAAGAAGAACGCAACACCAATAGGGATTTCAGCAAAAAGGAATGATGGTTTTTCGGCAATGGAAGAATTCGGCAACAGAAGAACAGAATGAGGGGGAGAAAAGAAAAGAACAAATGTGCTTGCGTGAGGGTAACTACAGGATATTCAGTCAAGAAAAGAAAGTCTGACCTATTTGAAAAACTCTCCAAATGCCGAAAGCCACAATGAAAATTCGTAATACCCCCTAAAAGACCCAAAAACGACACTCATTTACCCTCCTAAGCCGAATTTATACACTTCCAACTTCCCAAAACGGCACCAACTCTTCACACTTCTCAACTCCTAACTTTTCTCCCTGATAACTCCTCAATTTCATCCTAAATTTTCTCTAAAATAAGCTCCTTTATCCCTTCCTTAATTTTCTCTTATGAACACTTCCTTAAGAGTTCACATCCAACGCCACTACTAACCATCTAGAAGGCAAAAATTAAATCCCCAACAAAATACCATGCCACTACTCGAACCTTGGACTCCCTTGCCTGCTAATAACGCCACCTCCCTGCTCCCTATGTGGCGCCACTTTGCCACTACACCACAAGCTCCTCTTGTGTCCTTTTTCTTCTTCATTTATTTAAAAGGCCTACTAACTGAAGTCACGGTTCCCTTGGGCTAAAACCAAAATCTTTGCTATACCCTTACTTGATCCCAGGACATCTCCAACACCCCTAGACACTCCAAATTCATTAACCCTCAAAGCCCACATGCCAATTGTCATTTTCTCGCTCACTTAAAAATTTTCTGACACCCAAAGCCCAAAGCCCAATTCTTCTAGGCCCAAATTTGAGGCGTTACATTTTTCTCATTAAACAAGCTTAGCTGAACATTTATTTCTCTTACAACAACTCACAAGGCCAATTATTTCATGCATTTATTACTAAATTACAACCTTTACAACTAAGTCTCATTTAGGTGTTTTCATGGTAACACCTTTCCCAAAAGTTATTCCTTAACCCTCTAACATTCATTTTTTCCATAAAAACTCAGCAAAAAACATGAACACTCTTATGGCAAGTCCCTAAACTTTCAACCATTTTGCAAAATAGTCCCCTCATTAGCTAGCTTAAGCTTTGGGGGTTCCAAAAGTACAAAAAATATCAAGAAATACCTCTAAAATGACTTACTTGCAAGAGTTTTGCTTGGCTGATAATTTGAACTCCAAATACCCTTATTTCCTCTTCAATTTTCGGTGGAGAAGAAGCATGAATAGTTAAAGATGATATCTCTTCTATTTATCTTATTTTATTCATTTTTTTCACCTAATTTCACCAAATTTTGACAAAAAATTAATGCTCTTGTCTCCTTGTCTCTATGACCGGCCAAGACACCCTTAATGGCCTAATTGCACTTTAAGGACCTCCAATTTAATATTCTGTGGCTATTAGACACCTCTACCTTCTATAATAGAACTTTTGCACTTTATGCGATTTAGTCCTTTTTCACAATTAAGCATGAAATTACCAAAATTAATGCACCAAAATTTTCATACATCCATATAATTATGGCATAACACATAAAATAATATCAAAATAATTTTCTTCAACTTCGGATTAGCGGTCCCGAAACCATCTTTCGACTAGCCCCAAAATCGGGCTGTTACAACTCTCCCCCCTTTAAAGATTTTTGTCCTCGAAAATCTTACCGGTAAAAAGGTTTGGATATTGTTCCCTCATGGCTTCTTCTGGTTCCCATGTAGCCTCTTCTACACCGTGTTTTTGCCATAACACCTTTACTAAGGCTATGCTCTTATTCCTTAAATGTTTAACCTCTCGAGCCAATATCTTAATTGGTTCCTCTTCATAAGTCATGTCCGGTCGTATCTCAATTTCTGTTGGAGGGATCACATGTGAAGGATCAGAAAGATATCGCTGCAACATCGACACATGAAACACGTTGTGTATTCTTTCTAACTCTGCCAGCAAAGCCAACCGATATGCTACTGGCCCAGTCCTCTCAATAACCTCATACGGTTCTATGAATCGTGGACTCAGTTTGCCCTTTCGATCGAATCTCAATATTTTCTTCCACGGGGATACTTTCAGGAATACTTTGTCACCAACTTGAAACTCGATTTCTTTTCTTTTTTAAATCCGCGTATGACTTTTGTCGATCCGAAGCAGCTTTTAGACTATCTCGGATTACTTTCACTTTCTTCTCGGTCTCCTTAACTAGATCGACCCCGTGAATTTTCTTCTCACTAAGCTCGGTCTAATACAAGGGAGTCTGACACTTGCGACCATATAAAGCCTCGTACGGTGCCATCCGTACACTCGACTGATAATTGTTGTTATAGGGAAACTCAACCAAAGGTAGATATTTTTCACAACTACCTTCGAACTCTAACACACAGCATCGGAGCATATCCTCAAGAACTTGAATTACTCTTTCGGATTGGCCATCAGTTTGAGGATGGAAAGTAGTACTAAAATTCAACTTTGTACCCAAGGCTTCTTGCAACTTTTTCCAAAACCTCGAAGTAAACCTCGGATCTCTATCCGAGATAATAGATATAGGCACCCCATTCAATCTCACCACCTCAGCAATATACAACTCGGTGAACTTATCAAGTGAGTAATCCACACGTACCGGTATAAAGTGAGCCGACTTCGTTAATCTATCAACAATAACCCACACATCATCTTTCTTTCTCAGAGTCGTAGGTAACCCTGTTACGAAATCCATTGTGATTCGATCCCACTTCCACTCTAGAACCATCACCGGCTGAAGTAATACCGAAGGTACTTGATGCTCGACTTTCACTTGTTGACAGATCAAACATTTTGTAACAAACTTAGAGATGTCTCTTTTCATACCTGGCCACCAATACAATTTCTTCAAATCATTGTACATTTTCGTACTGCCTGGATGTACTGACAAGCAACCACTGTGTGCTTCTTGTAAAATTTTTCGAATCAACTCATCGTCCTTCGGTACACAAACTCTGTTATGAAACATCAAACAACCATCTGAATTTACTCGAAAATCAGAGTCATTTTTCGATTCGCACTGAGCTCTCTTAGCTTGCATCTCACTATCATCCTTTTGAGTTTCACATATTTGCTGAATAAATAACGGTCTAGCCCTCAACTCGGCCAATATAGCACCATCATCAGACAACGCTAAGCTCGTACTCATAGCTCTCAAAGCATACAGGGATTTTCTGCTCAAGATCGATTATTAGTTCATAATCCTTCAATAATTCGAGCCACCGCCATTGTCGCAAATTCAAATTCTTTTGGTCCATCAAGTACTTCAAACTCTTATGATCGGTGAATATTCAACACTTCTCACCATATAAATAATGATGCCAAATCTTCAAAGCGAAGACGATCGTAGCCAACTCTAAATCATGAGTCGGATAATTCCTCTTATGCAGCTTTAGTTGTCTCGAGGCGTAAGCTACTACCTTACCCTCTTGCATCAACACACAGCCAAGACCATTTAATGACGCATCACTGTAAACCACAAAACTCTTTCCCCGAGTCAGGTTGTACTAAAACCGACGCCTCAGTCAATAATGCTTTCAATCTCTCGAAACTCTGTTGGCATTTATCAGTCCATTCAAACTTAACATCTTTATGCAACAGTTTTGTCATCGAGGTAGCAATCATGGAGAACCCTTTGAAAAATCATCGGTAGTGCCCCGATAAACCCAAAAAGCTTCTAATTTCTGACACATTCCTTGGTGGCTTCCACTCCACAATAGCCGAGATCTTACTCGGATCAACTCTAATGCCATCACCCGACACAATGTGTCCAAAAAATCTGACCCCTCGGAGCCAAAACTCACTCTTGCTGAATTTAGCATACAACTGCTTGCCTCTTAAAGTCTGTAAACCAATTCTCAGGTGCTCTGCATGCTCACTCTCATCCCGAGAATAAATTAATATGTCGTCGATAAAAACAACCACAAACTTATCCAAATACTGTCAGAAGATGCGGTTCATTAGATTCATAAAAATCACAGGAGCATTCATTAGGCCAAATGGCATGACAAGAAACTCATAATGGCCATACCTTGTCCGAAATGCAATTTTCTGTACATCTTGCTCCTTAACCCTAAACTAGTAATAGCCAGACCTTAGGTCTATCTTATAGAACACCGTAGCTCCTTTCAGTTGATCAAAGAAATCATCTATCCTTGGCAATGGATACTTATTCTTCACTGTCACCTTGTTGTGTTGTCAGTAGTCTATGCACAATCTCATCGACCCATCTTTCTTCTTCACAAAAAGTATCGGAGCACCCCACGATGAATAGCTCGGTCTTCCAGAACCCTTATCCATTAACTCTTGCAATTGAAACTTCAAAACTTTCAACTCCAATGGTGCCATCCTATACGGGGCAACCAAAATAGGTGCTGTACCCGAAACTAACTCAATCCCAAACTTGACCTCTCTAACTGGAGGCAATCCGAGTAACTCTTCTGGAAACACATCTGGATACTCACATACCACCGTCACTGATTCAATCTTTACCTCTGACTCTTGAGTATTCAATACAAAGGCGAGATAGGACTCATACCCTTTTCTCAAGTATTTCTCAGCTACCATAGACTAGATCACTACAGGAAAACTATCCAATTTACCTGATTCAACCCGAATGACATATCCATTTACACATCTCAATTCAATAAACTTACTACCACAGTTTACTAAAACATTATGAGCAGTCAACCAATCCATACCAAGAATCAGGTCAAATTCATCAAACGGCAACAACATGAGATTTGCCGGAAAATAATGACCTCTAATTGTCAAAGGACAATTCCTACACACCTTGTCAACTAGCACATGTTTGCCTAACGGGTTTGACACTTTTACTAAAAATTTCGTAGACTCAACAATCATACTCATGCTAGATGCCAATTTCATGCAAATGTAAGAATGGGTAGACCCTGGATCAATCAAAGCAACAACAGAGATATCATGAAGAGAAAAAGTACCCGTTATCACATCTGGAGATGATACCTCTTCGCGAGCGCGAATGGCATAAGTCCTTGTAGGGGCTCGACCCTCTGATCTCACAGTAGAGTCTCTAGGCGCACCTCTACTACTAGTCCCACCTCCCGGGTTCTTTTGCGATCTACCCCTCAAAGTTACATTTCTTGATCTTACTTCTTGCTTTCTTTCCTTCCCATCCCTCTCTGGACAATTCTGAAAGAAATGGTCGGGTGAACCACAATTGTAACAATTACGGATGTTTCCCCAACACACCCCAGTGTGTTACCTACCATAATTTGTTCACTCCAGTTTATTAGTCTTTGGGTTACCCATGCTTGCCATCGAGGTGGCTTGAACTCTCGAGCCCGAATATGTATTATCTCGATCCCGATGTGAATACCCAACTGAAGCAGTCGTCCGAGGATTCATTTCTTTTGACCTCTTTGATTGAGTTTGGAACGATTTACTCATTGGTCTCTTTCTCGCATCTCGGGCCTCACTCATAGCTTTTCTCTTTTCCTTATTCAACTCTTCAGCCTTGCAAGCTCTATCAACCAACACCACAAATTCCTTAAATTCAAAAATCACAACTAGTAGTCTAATATCCTCATTCAGCCCATCTTCAAACCTTTTGTACAGGATAGCTTCTGTAGACACACACTCTTGTGCATATTTGTTGAGCCTAAAAACTTGTGCTCATATTCTGCCACAATCATTTTGCCTTCCTTCAATTCGAGGAACTCTTTCCGTTTTTGATCCACAAATCTCTGACTTATGTACTTCTTTCAGAACTCTTGGAAAAGGAAGTCCCATGTCACTCTCTCCCTTGGAACTACCGACATCAACGTTTTCCACCAACGATATGCCGAGTCCTTCAGTAATAACATGGCGCATTTCAAGCTCTCCTCAGGTGTGAAGGAGAGTTCATCAAATACCCTCATTGAGTTTTTAAGCCAGGACTCTGCCCTCTCGGGGTAATCATCTATGTTAGCTCTAAATTCCTCGGCCCCTTGCATCTGAATCTTATTTACCGGGGGTTTGGTCGTTCTCACCAAATCTATACCTTGCGGAGCCACGGGGACTGGCTGAGGTATAGGAGGGGGTGGGGGAGGTTGAGCATTAGGGTTCGCTCGTACATACTCCGTATACCAATTACTCATCATTTGGAGAAAGGCTTCCTGAGCCTCTTCTCCTTGACCCATAGTCTCGGTGCGCTTCTCTGACCGCGGTCCTTCCGTGAGAGTCAGCAAGCGTTAGCAGCGGCGTCAACCGTAGCCATTCACTCGGGATCCATTTACTATACGAAAACACAATTTAACATTATCAAGAGTCACCACACTATCAAGATATTTATGGCATGTATAGCTAGACTCTTACTCACACTATGGTAGTCCAAGAACTGACTAAACCATGCTCTGATACCACTAAATGTAACACCCCTTACCCGAATTCAACACTGAAACCAGGTACGAGGCATTACCGGACTTAACTCACTTGAACATACGACTTAAGGCTATAAGATTTCATTCCAACTTAAAACTTCTCATTTACATTCAAAGCAACCTCATTATGGGCCTACGAGGCTTTAAACATGCTAACGGAGGGCATTGGAATGAAACCGAGAACTTTTGTTCACTTAAATTTTTTTGCCTAAATAGGGGCCACACGCCCGTGTGGCTAGGCCGTGTGGTCACACACGCCCATGCCCCTAACCTGTGTGGGATTTATTTTTTATTTTGAACCTACAGGGGTTTTCACACAGCCGGACACATGCCCGTGTCAATTGTAACACCCCGAATTTGGGCCTAGAAGAATTGGGCCCAATGGGCCTTGGGAATGGGAGCGTTTAAAATTTTTGAGATATAAGTATCACTTAGAATAATATTAAGATAGTATCGGGATTAATTGAAGCCTTAGAGTTAGGGGTGACCTTAGGGAAAAATTTATTTTTCTCACTTAGTGGACCCTAGTCTCAAGCATGAGGCCTCATAAGCGATTAAGAGAAGAGAGGACACAAATGGGCTTGTAGTCCAAAGGAAAGTGGCGTCATATAGGGACTATGAGGTGGCGTGTTAGGCGGTCAAGAGGTCCGAGGTTCGAGGCCTATGAAGGGAAAATTAAGGAGTTTTATTTTTGTGCCTGGACGTAAGGAGTTGGCGTTGGAAGGGACTCAAAGGGACTGCTCAGAGAGAAATTTAAGGTGCAGATAAGGGAGAAAATATAGGGATTAGGAGGTGGATATAGTGGTGCCGAATTGGACTCGAGGGAAGGAAGTTCGGCTAGGGGGCTATATATATATATGAGTGCCAAATAAGTTCCTAGGTTAATGCTGAATTTTTACTTCTCTTGCTTTAGCCGAATTTCATCACTTGTGAGAGGCGGACATTTTTCTAAGTGTGCCAAAGCCGAATCCTTCATATCCTCCCTTCTCAAATTCCCTTTTGGTTCACCACTCGGTTCTAGCCAAATCACTTTTATTTCTTATTCCCTCAAGTGTTACCGAATTGCCTCTAACACCTTTCTAGTCTCAAAAGCCAGACTTAAGTTGCAAGATCAAAGGAAGATTTCGGTAAGAGCTTAGTTGAATTTTTAGTGTGTTTTATTAAAAGCCGAAGGGCTATCTAACCCCTCTTTTTCGTTACCATGTATTAACAAGGGTGAGGCTCAGCAATCGCAAGCGCGGTAGGTAAGGATTGTTATCAAGGTAGTAAGTATTCTCGATTCAGTTAGAGTCTTAATAAGTGACCGAATCTATTGTGGCTCATAGGGGTGATTTATGATCTATATGGATCACTTGGTTTTGACGATATAGGTGTTGGATGCAGATCTAGAGGATAATCGCCAATAGTAGCAAAGGAAGGGCTACTAGAAAGTGAGGCACACGGTAAGGGTACGGTGAGGTTTCGGTTTTTGGTTAGTGTGTGTTAACGCTTTGATTAATCGCTAGTAATGTCAATTGTAGGTTTGTAACTAAGGAGTTCGCAGCACGCAAGGTTACCAGTTGTGTACAAACACTACACACACGATATCGGCAATGTCGAAAAGCCAAAAAGTTGAAAGTGGCTAAATGGGCCCGGTGGGCCCTGAGGCTAAGTTTGATTAAATGGTTTGGCTTGTTAAACATATTGAGTTAGTCACGCATGATACACGATTTGGACTTGTTTTGGGCCTAATAGGCCATATGATAAGCTTTGGGCCTAATGGGGCGTAAGGTTGGAATTTGGGTTTGATGGGCTTTATGGGAACGTAGACAAATATGCTAGGGTTTATGGACTTAGGCCTAGTTTGAACAACTCTTCAATTTCATAAGACTTAATCTAATTAAACATGTTTGTGAACAAGTCGATTAGTTAGAGTGTGGTAACCGACATATGCATGTCTAGGATTGGATCTAGTGAGATCTTGGTATTTAAGCGGTCCGAGTGACCCACCTCCTCTTTTCTGAGATCCTACCTGGTGCATAGTGTTTGTTCACTTTAACCGCGAGGACTTGTTTACGAGCCAAAGTTTATAACTAAAACCCGAGAGGGACTAAAATACCCTTATATTGGAAAATTACTAAAATACCTTTATGTTAGAAAATTCCTAAAATACCCTTATATTGTAAAATTACTAAAATACCCCTGTTTTTAAAATTTCCAAGATACCCCTAATTTGCCAAATTACCAAAATACCCATGTAGGGTAGAATTACGAAAATACCCCTGGGTAGTGAAATGACGAAAATACCCCTATGTGATGAATATGGGTTTGTGGATGTTACTTTTGTGTTTGATGCATTCATATGATATTCGCTTAGGATGCATATGGGTGGGAATTATGGTACGGAGGAAGATTTGAGGATCGCATGGCGTATGGTATGGATCCGGATCGCATAGCCGTATGGTATGGATCCACGAAAGGCTTTAAGCCCAACATATGATTAGCAGCTTTTCTGCAACGTTCGGTAGTACCGCAACCGGGCTACCCTTGGTGTGTAGCGGAGGGGTGGGTCGAGCTAGAATTCCCCACAGGAGTCATAAGGTTGGAAGGGAAATGGTGTGTTTAGCGGATGGATTTTTGGGGTGGGTTTTGCATTATCTGTTTATAAATGATACGATATGATATGATATGAGGTCATTGTGGGCTAAGGCCCAAGACCACCGATTTTGTTAGGGCTTAGGCCCAATGTGAATATTTGTATGTGATTTGATTGCCAAGGGTTGTACACACTGAGTTTTGAAACTCACCCCTTAATTTTAAATGTTGCAGGTAATCCTGAATAGGCGGCTCGACGAGGGAGAGGACTCGGAGATGGCCACACTACAAGCTGTTCAAATGTTTTAATTTATTCAAATGATTCTGTTTTAAATACTTTGTTTTTTTTTTTCATTGGATTGCAATAAGGCCATGTAACTCCTGTTTGACGTTGAATTTTGGGTTTATTATTATTATTGTTTCAACTGCCCACTTAAGAAATTTCATAAAATTATTAAAGTGTTAATATGGTTTTCGAAATAATCTTTTGTTTTGGGCTTTTGGGCCTTAAATGGTTAACTAGTAAATTGTTTTGAAGTGCGCCTTTAATGTGACACTCCAGATTCGGGCCTAACTTCTAGGCTGGGTTTGGGGTGTTACATCAATGGCCCGTGTCCCTCACACGGCCTAGACACGCCCGTGTCCTCACCCGTGTGTGAAAACCTTAGCATTTTGTTTTTGACCTCAGCAGTCTCTTAAGGGGCACACGGCCTAGGCACACGCCCGTGTGTCTAGCCCGTGGTCGACACTAACTTGCAACATTAACATGCAGGGGACACACGACCTGGTCACACGCCTATGGGACTGACCGTGTGTCACACACGGCGTAGACACACACCCGTGTGCCTACCTGTGTGGACAAGAACAAGGCTATTTGCCAAGCTCTTTTATCACCCTAACTCACACAACATAAATCCCATTCAACCCTTAACAAGCAACCCAATCATGCATCTAATACATTCATGAATAACCTTTTCTTTTCATAAATTAGTAATAATGAGCCATCAACTATTGCAATATACAAAAGAGTTCATCTTTAAAGGAGCCAACACACTTGGCCAAAATAACAAAACATTTCATTAAGCCTAGCCTCTATACATGCCATACTCAAAATGCTACTTCTAAATATACCGAGATGAGCTGATAGTGTGGGTGATCCTCCGATTATCTTCGTATCCCAAACTAGCTCTTTGACACTATAAAATAAGGGAAAGGAAGGGAGTAAGCTTTAAGCTTAGTAAGTTTACATGTAAACAATAAGCATCATAACATATGCTAATCAATCAAAAACATCACATACTAAGCAAGAACAATTCACATTTCCATAATCATGCTTACTCATTCCATCTCTTACCACATTCCAACCATAACAATTATATTGCTCACATTCACTTGTACACATTCCCTACACTCATCACCAAAAAGCAACATGAAACATTCACTTATACAAATTCTCGATGAACCCCTCGGAATAATACTGAGTACCCGGTGGTTTCGCACATAGCCCACCTTTAATCAATAATAGGGTGGTATCGCACATAGCCCACCAAATGATAATATAAATGATAGTATCACACACATCCCATCGTGCATAAGTAATAAGGTGGTATCGCACACAGCCCACCAAAAGATTATTATGGATATTTTCCTGCACTTACATATCTATTCCGAGGTTCATACGAGAATTACTCACTTTCTATAAATCTCAATCAATCTCAATCATAATCGATCTCATTCATACAATACACCAATAAGTAGCAACGTATGTATTAAAGATGTATCGTTTACACATAAACTTACCTCGGTGCAAAATGTATAAATCGACGACTTAATCCGTAACCTTGCCTTTTCCCCGGTCATGGTTGTTTCCATGCTCTTCTTTATCTATAATAATAAAATTCACTCATTTAACCACTTTATAATGTATGATACATCAAAATTTCTACTTAGGCAAAAATGACCATTTTGCGCTTATACTTTAGCGAAATTATGATTTTGCCCCTAGGCTCGTAAATCATTTTTCATCACATTTTTCTCAGTAAACAAGCTGAGCTAAACATTTATTTCTCTTACAACAACTCAAAAGACCAATTATTTCATGCATTTATTACTAAATTACAACCTTTACAACTAAGTCCCATTTAGGTGTTTTCATGGTAACACCTTTCACAAAAGTTATTCCTTAACTCTCTAACATTCATTTTGTTCCATAAAAACTCAGAAAACAACATGAAAACTCTTATGGCAAGTCCCTAAACTTTCAACCATTTTGCAAAATAGTCTCCTCATTAGCTAGCTTAAGCTTTGGGGGTTACAAAAGTAAAAAAATTATCAAGAAAGACCTCTAAAATCACTTACTTGCAAGAGTTTTGCTTGGCTGATAATTTTAACTCCAAATACCCTTATTTCCTCTTTAATTTTTGGTGGAGAAGAAGCATGAATAGTGAAAGATGATATCTCTTCTATTTATCTTATTTTATTCATTTTTTTATCACCTAATTTCACCAAAATTTGACCAAAATTTAATGCTCTTGTCTCCTTGTCTCTATGGTCGGCCAACACACCCTTAATGGCCTAATTGCACTTTAAGGACCTCCAATTTAATATTCTATGGCTATTAGACACCTCCACCTTGTATAATAGAACTTTCGCACTTTATGGGATTTAGTCTTTTTTCACAATTAAGCATGAAATTACCAAAAATAATGCACCAAAATTTTCATAAATCCATATAATTATGCCATAACACATAAAATAATATCAAAATAATTTTCTTCAACTTCGAATTAGCATTCCCAAAACCACTGTTCTGACTAGCCCCAAAATCGGGTTGTTACAGGTCTAGTAGTTTTGGGTAAGTTTACCGGGTTCCAAGTGAAAATTAGGAGTTAATCAGGTTTATTAGTTTTTTTTTAAATTTAGTTAGCTTAATTTCATTTAAAAATTGGTAAATAATATTCCAAAAAATAAAAATATTATTAGAAAAATTAATTTTATGGTTTTAAATAATTTTTGGGTAAAATAAATACTTTGGGTCTAATTAGAATTTAAAAATAAATTAAAACAGGGTTTAGTTGAGAGAATTTAAAATATTAACTAAATAGGACCATTTTGCAAAACAAGGGAAATGTAAGAGTGGTTTTGTAGCAAATTATCCTTATTTTTAGAATTTTGGAGGGAAAGGAGTATTTTGTAAAACAAGGGAAATGTGGGAGTGGCCTGATGGCAATTTCCCTAATTTTTGAAAATTAGTTGGGGTTTTCAGCTTTAAAAACACTGCAATTGTAACACCCCAAACCCGGCCCAAACACTACGACTGAATTTGGTGTGCTACAGAGAAAACATCTTTGAAAATCCTTTTAAGTCGAATTATCTTTTTGGTAAAAGATGGTTATTTTGTTTGAAACATTTGAGGTGTATAAAATCCATACTTAGGTTTATTTTAAAATATTTATTAAGCCAGATTATAGCCGATTCAGATGTGCCCGATGGCACGATAAAACATTTTTGCGATTTAAAATTTTAGAAACCACGTGTACTTAATTTAATGTTAGAAAATAGTTTAACAAATTAATCCAAACATAAAATAATAAAATTATGTCTAGGCCTTACTACAACTTAATTAAAATAAACCAACATTAAATAAAATAAAACAAAGTCCAAGTTCGTCTAATTAAAATTTCTCTTTGCATGGCCACCTCGAGTCCATCCAGCTCCATTTCCGCGATCTACCCATCTGCAAAATGTTAAGGGAAGGGGTGAGTCACCAAGACTCAGTGTGTAATCCCCCACCCGATAAGATAACTCATACACAAGTCATTAATAAACATGCACATGCAACCCAACCTAACCATCCATACTCCTTTTTACCCCGTGTGGTCAAAACCACCGTGGTCAAAACCACCGATGACTTAGAGTCACAAATCGATGATGGGGCCAACCCATCGTGTGGTCAAAACCACTGATGACCATAGGTCACAATATATCAAATGTGGTCAAAACCACTGGTGGTACCAAACCACTGGGACTTAGTCACAAATAATCAATCGTTGTGGTCAAAACCACTGATGACCATAGGTCACAAAATAGTCTGATGGGGCCAACCCATCTTGTGGTCAAAACCACTGACGACAGTCCATAATTCATCCCCCTCCTCTCATCAATCCCACCATCACATGCTTTTATAACAATTTTCATAAATCATACCGCAGCATTTAATCATCATGTGATGGCATGCAAATCATATATCAAAAATCACAAGTTACGGGACTTACCCGATATCCATGATTATGCCACAAGCTAACCACAAACAAAAGATCTAAGGCAAGTAATACAGCATGTAAATTAATAAAGTGTGTAGAGAGATCTTACACACCTGTTACTATCGTAATTCCTAGATCTCGAGAAGCCGATCTACGATGCTAGATCTTGACCCTTGAATGGATTTGATTTCCAAACAAATCCCGAAGCCTTAATTAGTCCCAAAACCGACTGCTAGAGGGTTGTATCGAGTACATCAAAATCTCGGAGTACCTTATGAGAAATTGGTTCCTATTGAATTCGGCAAAGACACCCTTGGTTAGGGGAAAAGATTCGGCTTAAGCACAACCGAAGGGCTGGAATTTTAGTGAAGGAGGAGGGTGTATTTGGCTTAGAAGAACCAACAATGCTGGAAATTTCTCAACAATTTTGGCTAAGAGTTTAAGGAGAATTCGGCAAAGACAATGAAGGGAGAAAGAAGAAAAGAATTTGCTGGAAATTTTGGGCACTTCTATGCTGTAACAAAATCAAATATGGACAGCCCCCAAGGAGTCCAATAATCGGCAAACACCCTCCTATTTTGGTGATAATTCCAGCTTAATTATCACCCAAAAAGAATAATATTTATCTCTTACTTTTATCACCTCTTCAAATAATAAAATACTAATATTTATCTCCTATCCACCTCTTCAACAGTTCAAAATAAAATTTAAAAAAAAATAAATAATCCTTATTCCTTCATCACCTCTTTAAACAAAATAAATAAATAAAATAACAATATCAAGTCTTCCAGCTGAATTTAAAAACAAACATCAAGCTTATCCTTATCAATTTAAAAGTCCAAAATCGGGCCACTACTCCACCCTTTTCACGCCAGCATTGAGAAGAAGGAGAAGATAAAAAATAAAACCCAAACTGCTGCTATGTTGGCTCGAACCAGTGACCCATGCCGCAGCCTCTCCCTTAAGCGCCCAGACCAACTCTCCCAATTTGACATTCATGTCAATTAACCCTTTCCTTTATTTATAACACCTACTTCTTGGCCCTTTTTCTTCTAACGTAAAAGCCCAAAATAAAAAAATGCTCCCTGCGTCCTTTGAACCCGAGACCGGCCTCTTCTAAACTCTCAAGTGGCGCCCCAAGCCACTCCTCCAGCCCGACTTTCATGCCATAAAGCCCCCTTATTTTTTTATAACACCTCCCTAGGCCGTTTACCCCAAAAATTAAAATGCAAAACGTTGCTTCAAAGACTCGAACTCGCGCTTATCAACCTCCAAGCCTTTAAGTGGCACACGGTAGCCACTTTACCAAAGCCTTTCTTATGCTAAAAATGCCTACAAAATTTCCTTTAAAGCCTTCTTAAACCAATCCCTTTTTTTAACGGTAAAAAAAAATATAAGCCCATCTGCTCCCCATGTTACTCGAACTCCTTCCCTTGGCACTCCTTTTTTCACCTTAGCGCCTAAGCCACTTTGCTGCCCAATCTTTGTGCTACAATTCGCCCAAAATTTTGTTTAAGCCCTATCTCACCTAGCTTCCTCCTTTTAGGCACTTAAAAGAAATTTTTAGTTCCAAGTCCGACCTAGCTCTGGGTTAGCTCTAGGCCCTAGAACATGCTTAATACTTCTAGAATTTAATTCTTCAAGCACACACATGGGAAAATATTTAAATTACACACAACCCCTAATTTAGGATGTTACAATTCTACCCCCCTTAAAAATAATTCCGTCCTCGAAATTACTTACTAACGAATAATCGTACATCCTAACTCACCGTACTACGCTTATGTCATGCGCACTCTGATCTTAACAAATCTAACACATCCCCTAGAACTCATTTCTAACGTCGCGATTTAACTGATTAAAGAGTTTTATGCATTAGTACTTTTGTTCCACTTTGTTAATCCGCTGAATGCTTTTTTATGAAACGGTTTTCGAAGTTGTTCTTTCGATCAATCAAAGTTTCCAGTTCAAATTCACTATTCTAATTCGTAGAATCACATTCACATTTATCCACAACATTCACTTCACTACTTTGGACATTTCGATCATTCCCTACCCCAGGGGTAGTTTCGATAAATTTGTCAATCGGGATAATTTTGTAAATTTCAAAAGTCGGTATTATTTTGAAATACAAAATTTGAGAATTTATTGAAATCGGGGTAATATGGTAAATTCTAAAACAAAGGGCATTTTCGTAATTTTTCCACTAGGGGCATTTTGGTAATTTTGATAAATCGAGAATATTTTGAAAATTTTCCAAAAATAAATTTGTCCTACTATTTAAAAGAGATATTTTAGTGATTTTAAAACTAGAGTTTTCCTTAAAACATGGCTAATCCCTTTCGGGTTTTATTTAGCGTGTTTAGCCTAAGACCGAGTCCTCTTGGTTAGGGTGAACCGAAGCTACGCACTGCAGTAGGAATCCCGCGAGGAGGAGGTGAGTCACGAGGACCGCTTAAGTACCAAGCTCTTCCAGATCCAATCCTAGACATGCGCACTGGTTACCACACCCCTAACTCGGTGACTTGGTCGTAGGTTTGTTTAATTAGGCTTTTAAAGTCTTATGTCCTTGTTTGGGGTAACTAGTCCTAAAGTTTAAAGCACTTATCATACTATCTACGTTCCATGCTTCCTACCCTTCTACAGTAAAATAATTCATACGTAAGTTAGGAGTACTTACAGGCGGATAGGTGCCTGAGACTCGGTGCCATGTCATTTAAGCCAAAACAGCCAAATCATTCCAATAAGGCCTACTAACATAAAAACAAAACATTTTGGGCCTTGGGCCCCACAGCTTGAGTTTTGAACTGGCTCGATACCAATTTGTAACACCCCAAACCCACCCCAAACACTACGATCGAATTTGGTGTGCTACAGAGAAAAACATCTTTGAAAATCCTTTTAAGTCGAATTATCTTTTGGTAAAAGATGGTTATTTTGTTTGAAACATTTGAGGTGTATAAAATCCATACTTAGGTTTATTTTAAAATATTTATTAAGCCGATTGTAGCTTTATTCAGATGTGCCCGATGGCACGATAAAACATTTTTGCGATTTAAAATTTTAGAAACCACGTGTACTTAATTTAATGTTAGAAAATAGTTTAACAAATTAATCCAAACATAAAATAATAAAATTATGTCTAGGCCTTACTACAACTTAATTAAAATAAACCAACATTAAATAAAATAAAACAAAGTCCAAGTTCGTCTAATTAAAATTTCCACCGCATGGCCACCTCGAGTCCATCCACCTCCATTTCCGCGATCTACCCATCCGCAAAATGTTAAGGGAAGGGTGAGTCACCAAGACTCAGTGTGTAATCCCCACCCGATAAGATAACTCATACACAAGTCATTAATAAACATGCACATGCAACCCAACCTAACCATCCATACTCCTTTTCTACCCCGTGTGGTCAAAACCACCGTGGTCAAAACCACCGATGACTTAGAGTCACAAATCGGATGATGGGGCCAACCCATCGTGTGGTCAAAACCACCGATGACCATAGGTCACAATATATCAAATGTGGTCAAAACCATCGGTGGTACCAAAACACCGGGACTTAGTCGCAAATAATCAATCGTTGTGGTCAAAACCACCGATGACCATAGGTCACAAAATAGTCCGATGGGGCCAACCCATCTTGTGGTCAAAACCACCGACGATACCCATAATTCATCCCCTCCTCTCATCAATCCCACCATCACATGCTTTTATAACAATTTTCATAAACCATACCGCAAAGATTTAATCATCATGTGATGGCATGCAAATCATATATCAAATATCACAAGTTAGGGGACTTACCCGATATCCATGATTATGCCACAAGCTAACCACAAACAAAAGATCTAAGGCAAGTAATACAACATGTAAATTAATAAAGTGTGTAGAGAGATCTTACACACCATTACTATCGTAATTCCTAGATCTCGAGAAGCCGATCTACGATGCTAGATCTTGACCCTTGAACGGATTTGATTTCCAAACAAATCCCAAAGCCTTAATTAGTCCCAAAACCGATCACTAGAGGGTTGTATCGAGTACATCAAAATCTCGGAGTACCTTATGAGAAATTGGTTCCTATTGAATTCGCAAGACCCTTGGTTAGGGGAAAGATTCGCTTAAGCACAACCGGAAGGGCTGGAATTTTAGTGAAGGAGGAGGGTGTATTTGGCTTAGAAGAACCAACAATGCCGGAAATTTCTGAACAATTTTGGCTAAGAGTTTAAGGCGCGAATTCGCAAAGACAATGAAGGGAGAAAGAAGAAAAGAATTTGCTGGAAATTTTGGGCACTTCTATGTCAGAATAAAATCAAATATGGACAGCCCCAAGGAGTCCAATAATCGGCAAACACCCTCCTATTTTGGTGATAATTCCAGCTTAATTATCACCCAAAAAGAATAATATTTATCTCTTACTTTTATCACCTCTTCAAATAATAAAATACTAATATTTATCTCCTATCCACCTCTTCAACAATTCAAAATAAAATTTAAAAAAAATAAATAATCCTTATTCCTTCATCACCTCTTTAAACAAAATAAATAAATAAAATAACAATATCAAGTCTTCCAGCTGAATTTAAAAATAAACATCAAGCTTTTCCTTATCAATTTAAAAGTCCAAAATCGGGCCACTACTCCACCCTTTTCACGCCAACATTGAGAAGAAGGAGAAGATAAAAATAAAACCCAAATCGCCGCTATCTTTGGCTCGAACCAGTGACCCATGCCGCAGCCTCTCCCTTAAGCGCCCAGACCAACTCTCCCAATTTGACATTCATGTCAATTAACCCTTTCCTTTATTTATAACACCTACTTCTTGGCCCTTTTTCTTCTAACGCAAAAGCCCAAAATAAAAAAATGCTTCCTCAAGGCCCTTCAACCCGAGACCTACCTCTTCTAAACTCTCAAGTGGCGCCCCTGCCACTCCTCCACCCGACTTTCATGCCATAAAGCCCCTTATTTATTTATAACACCTCCTAGGCCGTTTACCCCAAAAATTAAAATGCAAAACGCCGTCAAAGAAACTCGAACTCGCGCCCATCAACCTCCAAGCCTTTAAGTGGCACACGGTAGCCACTTTACCAAAGCCTTTCTTATGCTAAAAATGCCTACAAAATTTCCTTTAAAGCCTTCTTAAACCAATCCCTTTTTTTTTAACGGTAAAAAAATATAAGCCCATCTGCTCCCCATGTTACTCGAACTCCTTCCCTTGGCACTCCCTTTTCACCTTAGCACCCAAGCCACTTTGCCAAGCCCAATCTTTGTGCTACAATTCGCCCAAAATTTTGTTTAAGCCCTATCTCACCTAGCTTCCTCCTTTTAGGCACTTAAAAAGAAATTTTTAGTTCCAAGTCCGACCTAGCTCGGGGTTAGCTCTAGGCCCTAGAACATGCTTAATACTTCTAGAATTTAATTCTTCAAGCACACACATGGGAAAATATTTAAATTACACACAACCCCTAATTTAGGATGTTACAGCAATTACCTCGCTTTGCACACCATTTTCACCCGAATTAAGAGCTTTTTCTCTCATTTTCATAGACCACATATTCGATCATAAATCTAAACTTTTACTCTCTAAAAATTCTCCCCAAAATATCCATAAAAGTTTCCCAAAGTTAAGCATAAGTCATCCGAAATTTCTTCAAGGATCTTGATTCAATCTTCCAAGTTGTTTTCAATCATTATTTGCTATTTAAATTGATTAAAATGGATTTTCAAGTTTTGATTTCTCCTTTCTCGAACATGAAACTCAACAATGGTGAATCCATGATTTTGAGTTGGAACCCAAGTTTTAATGGATGTCTAAGCTCAAAATATGTGTATTAAGATGTTTATAATCATAAAATAACATATCAAACTCGTTTGGTAGATCAATTTTAATAAATTCATTTTTAATCAAGAAGATAAGTTGATTTTTTGGAAAATTTTAAAACGATTTAATAGATGAAATTAACACTTAGGTTTTAGGTTAATGGACTATGAATAAAGTTTAGAAGAGATTTGTGGTGCTAAGAAGGTCGTTTAGTTGATGAGATTTATGTTTTGGCTTAATTGTGCAATTTCGGTAAGGTAGATTAGAGAAACGATTTAGATCCGTTTAGTTTATGAAATTTCAACTTTCTTGGTGTTACTGTTAGTTTGTAATGCACATTTTGTCTCTATTAAAGCTTCACACCGAGATGAGGGTGATGCTAACCAGATTTGAGGCTCAAACTTACCTACTTGAACACACTTTTGTTTGAAAAACAAAGTACGGAGGTGAGTGATTTTAAAGGCTATTGGTTTGTCTGGTTATCTGTTAAATTGAAGTTTTAAATAGTGTTTTTAATGACTTAATCACATGTTATTTGGTTGGATTTACAAAAATTAATTTTATTTTACAAGAGCATTATTGCAATGGGCTTTTGGAAAATTACGTGTTAAGCTTTTGGTAAGATTAAATTGGATTAAATGGATTGTTAATTGGAGCATGAGTTATTGAATTTTTGAGCACTTGATGTTGGTGTTATGATTTGTTTAAGATTCATGGACAAAGGAATTTTTTGTGCTTAATTATATTGTTGTTGAAATTGTTAAGCTACATGCTTTTAATGGCATTTTTACATCTTAAATTAAGTGCTTAAACATCAGATTTTATGCATTGTATGAATGATTACATTGGAAACATTGCATGGTGGATCCATTGGATATAATTGGCATGCCATATAATTTGTGAGTACTCACCATTATATGTGTTTTTTGTGAGCATATGGCTCAAGAAGTTATTATTTTTGGAGTAAATAAGGGAGTGTTGAGCTTTTGTCTCCACGCAATGGGACTGTGAGGCGATATAAGGGAGCGTGTGGCTTTGGCCTGCTCAACTCGTGACTGTTTCTAATATGTATGACTTTGGAGATCCATTTATCCAATGTATGATCACACGTTTAAATATTTCCATGGATGTATTATGCTAATATAAGTGTATTTTTATAAGTTAAATTACGATTTCATATGCCATATTAAATTGGAATTTTATTCATGGAATAGCATATGCTATTATGATTACAATATATGATATTGTGACTGAAATTTTAATGCTTAATTTTCCTAGATTTATACATGAAATGGGTGCGATTTACTTACTATTTTTACGATCATTCACTGAGCTTTTTAAGCTCACACCCTCACACCTTTGTGCAAAGACTTTTTCAGCTTGAAGAGTTGAGGAGACAGTGCAAGGCCAATCCAAGATTAAGGCTCGATAGTAGCTTAAGGATTCTTCTTTAGAAACAATAGGGGGCATTGTTGCACTTATTGGGGCAAGATTGAATTCAATTGTAATGGACATTGGACATTTATTTTGGTGATGTTATAATTACTTTAATGCTTGATTTTTATGCTTAATTGTTGTTTGGTGTATGGTATATTGATGAGAGTTCATATGGTGATTGAGAACATGGTGTTTGAAGCATGTATTTTATACTAACATAGTTTAATTGTAGCTTGCCAAGGAGTGGAATGCTTGTGGCTAAGGTATTTACCTTGTGTGATATAATTGATGGTTGCTAAGTATGATTATAATTTAGTCATAAAACTTGATTAGATTAATCGAAGCCTTTAACGATCGAGAAACTCGATAATATTTTAGAATTATACTTGTGAGTGTTAAAATTTGGCAGAAATATTCTTAGATAATATTTTGGGTAATGTATTAAAAGTTTATAAAATTTACGTTTTAGTTCCTATTAATAAAATAATAACTAGACTTAGTATATGAACTTGATTGAAACTGAAATTTTTAGGGCTTGTATAGATTGCCTAAAAGAAGGCTGGTAATCATTTAGAACTAAAAACGGGACTGTTTAACTTTAGATTGTAAAATGACCAAAATACTCTTAAGGTTAAATAATTAGAAATAGTTTTAAAATGGTTCACAAAATTGCTTCTGCATTAAAATTAGATAGTTAATTAGTTAGAATTGAGGTGTCAAAAGGTTGGGTGTGTTCTAGGTTGGCTTAAGCTGGAGAGTCACTTTAGTGGCTATTGTGTCGCTTTGGATTCGGGCCGGTCCATCCCATTCGGGTTTAGGGTGTCTCAATAGCTAACATAATCTAATTGATTCAGACATCAGAATGGTGAATTGGTTAGTGTTGAGATAGACAAACTTGATGGTTTTCTCAATATCGTATCAGCGGTGGCTGCTCGAATACTGATCAAAAAATGTTGTAAAGAGTATTTGACTATATTTGAGATGCCAAAGTATCAAGAACAAAGATGGAACAAGTTCAGACAATTATAGAATTCACTAATTTATTTCCTGAAGGATTGTTAAGTTTACTGCCAGAACAAGAGAAGTCAAGATTGTTATTGAAGTGACACCCAGAAACGCTCCAGTCTCTATTGCACCATATAGAATGGTACTGACAAAATTGGGAGAACTAAAAGTATAGTTGCAATAATTATTACATAAAAAATTTACTCAACCGAGCATGCCATCTTGGAGTGTATCAATGTTATTTGTGAAAAAGATAGACTAAACTATGAGATTGTATATTGACTGTAGACAGTTGAATAGAGTTACCATAAATAAAAAATATCTATTATTATGTGTAGATGACTTGTTTGATTAGTAAAAGGGATCTACTATATTTTGAAAGATTGACCTTCTATCAGATTATTGTCAGTTAAGAGTTGTGATTTAGTTGTACCGAAGATTGCTTTTCGAACTGGATATGAACAATGTGAGTTTCTGGTAATATCATTCGGATTAACAAACACACAACCGCTTTTTAGACCTAATGAACTGGACATGATTAGTATTTGAAAATAGTGTTGTAGATTTTGCGAGAGAAACAGTGGTAGGCAAAGTTTAGTAAATTGGAATCCTTACTTCGAGAAGTAAGATTTCTGAGAATTGTATTATTGGTTGAAATATTTGTATTGATCTAAACAAAACTTCGGCAATATGAACTAAAGATCCCAAAAATTTTACTGAGGTATATAGTTTTCTGTGAATTACTAGATTACAAATGAATTGTTACAGGCTCCTCGATGATAACTCTGTCGCCAACAAAATGATAAGTCGAGTATCAAAATGATACCATACGAAGTTTTATACGAACATAAATGCATAACTCCATTGTACTGGTTAGAGTTGAGCGAAAGAAAAAGAAATTATAGGTTTTGATCTTATTCGAGAGACAGACAACAAAGTTTGAGTTATACGATACAATTTGAAAGCCAACTCCAAATGAGAGAAATCATATGTTGAATTATAGAGAAAAGTTATATTAGTATACTGATATGTATTGATGAATTACTATTGAGCATATATAATTGAATTGAGAAATTAGCTTATATTGGAAATTCAAAATGGTTACCCTATTAACTGTTCGGGTATAGGCGAGTATAGTTGACCTTCCATGTAATAGCCCATTTTCGGTGAAATTAGAATAGTGGTTTCGGGACCACAAATTCGAGCTAAAAATAAAATTTATTTTAATATTATTGCATGGTCCGTATAATGATGGGAATGTTATATGAAAATTCTGATAAGAAATTTTTACCGATTATGTGTTTAATTACGGAAAGGACTAAATTGCATAAAATGCAAAAATTGAATTCTAGTACCTATAAGGATTAAATAGCTATGGAATTCAAAAATTGAGGTCCTTATATGGTAATTAGACCATTAAAGAAAAGTTAGTAAATATTTTTAGTGATTCATCCAAGGAAAAATTAGAAAAAGTTTAGGGATTAAATTGGAATTCAAAATAATGAAAAGATGATAAATATTCATATTTTCATCATCTTCATCCCCAAATTTCATGGAAACCCTAGGAGAGAGAAAGGAACTAATCAAGCTTAATAAGGTATGAATTCTTGTCCCGTTTTTAGTAATTTTTATATTTTTGAGATCGGGATAGTTTAATCTATCTATTTTGGGGATTAATTTGAAAAGTTATCAAAGTATAGAAATTTTGCCATGGATGAATGTGCTAAAAATTTGAAATTTATGGTAGAAAATGAAAGGTTGTTGTTAGATAAACAACTTTTACAAAGTGAATTTTTATGAAATTTTGATTTGGGGATTAAATTGTAAAGTTGTGAAAATTGAAGAAAAATTCTGAATTTTGTGAAATACATGTGTTGTAAATGTTATACTAAAATTTCGGTTAGGCTTGGAATAAGAATTAAATTGCATGAATTTCATTTTCCAAGCCTAGGGACGAAATTGGATTTTATGAAAAGTTTAGGGGCAAAATGGTAATTTTACCTAAGATGTAAATTTAATCCAATTGAATATGAAATGTGATAAGGTGATGATCAAATTCATTTATATAGATCCGGAAAGAGAAAATACGGAATTGGATCGAGGGAAATAAAAAGTTTTGGATTAGTAGATTTATATTTACGAGCAAGTGTCGAGGTAAGTTCGTGTAACTTAATTATTCATATTAATATGTTTCAATTGAAGGATGTATTTGGTTTGAATGCGGTATATGTTTATGTGATTTATGTGAATGTTATGAATACATAAAATGATCACGTGATTGAAAATGTATTTAAATGTTAAGTTCCGTTTGAATAATGAAAATCGATGGATACGTACGATTTCCCGTATTGAATGTGATTTTACATATGTTGCAGACAGGATTTTGCTCAGACGAGTAATCCTGATATAGCCCTCTCGATCATTCTGATGTATAGTTCTTGCGAGCATCTTGATCGGTAGTGATTTAGCACGTGTTGCGTACTACCATAGCTCTTTGTGAGCGTCCTATTACATGATTCGATCGATTGTGATCTTGCATAAGATACAGGCACAAACGCAACTCTTTATGAGCGTCCTGTTAAGCTCGCTTGAACTCCCTGTTACCTTATCAGGTGCTCCCTGATATTATCTCTTTGGAGATATTTGATAAGCTCCATGAGCTTCCTAAGCAAAACTCTTATGTGTTTTCTGATTAGCCCGGATAAGTGTCCTGTTACATGATTACATAGATCCTCTGAGCATCCTGACATGTGGCTCAAGAGTGTGCTTCCTGAGTATGTTTCCAATTGCGTACCCCCAATTATGAATTGGCGGTTTATAGATTTGTACACCTTGAGTGTATTACTTGAGTGTCCATCGATATTTCATGTAACATCCTAAATTGGGGGTTAATTTTAGATTGCATTGTTTTGCTTGTGTTTGGGCTATGGTGTCGTTGTTTGAGATGTTTCAAGACTTAGTTGTAAGTCTAGAGCAGGCCTGAGTAGTAGAAAATTTTATTTGTAAGCTTTAAAGATAGGGAGCCTTAGTAAGTAGGGGTTACAAGTTAAATGAGGGGAAATTTGTCACTAAAAAGGCCTTGGAAAAGTGGCAAAAGGGAGGCCACTTAGGAGCTGGAATAGACGCCACAAGGGGAGCAAGGGGAGTCTATGTTCGAGTCATGAGAATCTCCTTTTTGCTCTTTATTTTGACGACAAGAGAGAGAGAGAGGAGTGCTCAATTCAAATTCTTTTAGATAAATAAGGATTTAATTGGATTTTATGTGGATATTTTTAAAGGGTGGCAAGGAGAAAAAGAAGGAACTTGACTGATTCAAATTCCTTTGAATAATTTCAAATGCTTGGCCTAGAGTGATTTGGGGAGTTGCCAAATTTTGAACTCCTTGTTGAAGAGGAGTGGACGGCAAGGAGACTAGGTGAAGGGGGTGCCAATTCTCTTAAGGCACATACTCCTCATTTTGTTGTGTTTCTTTTCTCCATTTGCAAGTAGCCGAATTTCTCCAATCCTTCGTCTTTGATTTTCTTTCTTTCTCTCCTTTTTCATTCTCTCAAAACCGAAAACCATTGATCCTCTTCTCTTTTCTTTGGCCGAATCCCCTACACTCTCATCTCCCACTTATTTCTTTTCTTCTCTTCTCAAACCGAAACCCCCATATTTCTTTATTTCCATCTAGCCGAATATACTCCTTTGGTGTGTTGAAATTCCCTTCTCCTACCTAGAAGCACTTTGGCCGAATTTTAAAAGTGGCATAGATTTCTTTGGGAATCTTCTTTCAATCGGTTTGGGAAGGTAAGTGCTTATAGCCGAATGCCTATTTCTTCTCCTCTCTTGGTCTTTGTCGACTTCTAAAAGAGTAAGAGCCGATTTCGGTATTTGAGAGCAAGGTGTTAATTATTCTTGTTGGAATCGATTTTATCTAGGTACTCCGGGATTTTTGAAGTAATCAATCCAAGTCTCTTTGCACTAGGCAATTGGTTGGTAAGTGGTGGTAAGGATCTATTTTAATAGATTACATTTTTAGTGATGGAAAAGCCGAAGGCTATTAATATGGATGGTTGCCGATTGTAGGGAAGCAGAAACACATAGTGTGTGAGGGCTAATATTCAAAGGACGTGTAGGAGCAAGGATATCTTGTGTGGCCGATTGTTTCTTCAAGGATTTAGAGCTATCGTTAGTAACAGGTGTGTACATACACACTTTATAACTAATAATCGTAAGCTAAAGGCATTGTATATGCTAAACCGATTTGATGTAGAATGGGATTTAATACCATCATGGTATAGGCAAGGATTCGTAAGTCCTTGTTGTTATGAGTTTTCTTTATGATGCTTTTGGGAAGCATGACATATTTGGTATATGTTGTTAAATAAACATGTTGGCATGATTTTTGTTAAATGCATATCATTGACTGATGTGGGTTAAACGAGTGGAGGGGGAAGTGATATCCGTGTCTACGGACACCGGTGGTTTGGTACCACATTTCGTGACTACGGTCACCAGAGGTTTGGCACCTCATAGCGTCTCGTCCCAGTGGTTTGGTACCACGAAGGTTGGCCCCCACGATAATATAACGGGATTGGCGCCGGTGATTTGGTATCACACGATGGGTTGGCCCCATCACTACTATTCGTGACTTCGAGTCACCAGTGGTTTGGCACCACAATATTGATGGATATCGTGTCTTTGGACACCAGTGGTTTGGCACCACCAAAGGTTTGGTACCACACGGGTAGAGAAAGGAGCATTGGATGGCTAGGTTGGGTGCATGTTAAATTTAGTGCATGTTAACTTAGTTATAAATTGTGTATGATGTTGCATTAAACTGGAGGAAGGGTTACACATTGAGTCTTGGTGACTCACCTTCTCCTTTAACTTTTTCAAGTGACTCGTAGATCGCGGATGAGGAGCCAGATGGACTCGAGGTGGCCATGCAGTGGGAATGTGATTAAACGAACTTTGAATTATTTTTATTTTATTTTGGATTTATTTTTTCAAGTTGTAATAAGGCCTCCTAAGATTTTTATTTTGCTTACTTTACATATTTTGGATAATTTGTTTAAATTACTTAATGACTTTAAAATGGGTACACACGGTTTCTTAAATTTAAACGCAAAAATGTTTTATTGTGCCATCGGGTACATTCAATATCGGTAACAACCTGACTTAATAGATCTTTAAATATAACTAAGTGCGGTTTCTTCACACACCTGAATGGTTTTAACAAAACGATATAAAATGAGATGTTTTCACCCAAACTTAAACGGCTAAAGGAATTTTTACAAAATGTTTTCCTCTGTAACATACCAAATTCAGTCGTAATGTTTGGGCCGGGTTTGGGGTGTTACATTTTAATAACTCAACGGATAAAATTCCCGACATGAGAAAATTATGAGATAATAGAATTATGTCTTGAATATTTCTGAATTACCTGATGAAGTGTTGCATGATGAGCTCATCTAAGCTTATTTGATGTACATGAGAATTATGTGACTAACTTGTTTGATTGAGTGTATGTGTTTAGGCAATTTGCCAAGTTGATGGGAAACATGTTATTGTGTGCTTAATTTTAATAAATGTGACTGGTAAGTTTGATTCATGTTATACGAACTTACTAAGCATAAAATGCTTACTAGGTTTTATTTTTTCTGTTTCGCAAAGGTTGGAGATCGGTCAGAGTGTCATCACAGTATCCACCCATTTATTTTGGTATAAATAGAAATCTTGTTTTGGTATAATGGCATGTATAGACTAAATTTGCCAATGTTGGCATGTAAGTGGTTGTTATAATTTAGCCAATGGAATGGCTAATAATGGTTTGTTTCGGTATAGTACCATAAAGTTATTATCATGACTAATATATATGTATATGGTAAGGTTAAATTAAAATAAGGTAAATCATGTGTCTTAACAAAATGGTAAGTTTGACTATGTGAATATAGGTGATGTTATATCATACAAGTTAAAGAAATTTGTTTGGATTAATGCATGGAATTGGCTGATATATGATTGTAAACATTGGTGTTGGTTGTTGGCAAGTTTTGGGCGAGAAATAAGGCTAGGAAATGGCCTTATTTTGTCCACACGGGTAGACACACAGGCGTGTGTCTTGATCGTGTGTGACACACGGCCTGTCACATGGGCGTGTGGTTTGGCCGTGTGTCCCCTGCTGAAACACCCCAAACCCGGCCCACAAGCCCGACCGGATATGGTATGCTTCTAAAGAAAAACTCATTTTTTTGTCGTTTTGTAATAAGATGTGATTTTTGGGGTAAAAGAATAAATTTAAGTACGAAATTGATAAAAACCGTTTTTAATACGATTATCGAAAATATTTAATTGATTAGTTGAAATTGATCGTAGCAGAATATAAATTTAAAACGTAAAAGTAACATAACTAATGGCGGCCTTATTACAAAAACATATCCCCAAAAAAAAAATATATAGGAAAACGTAGTAAGTTTAATAAAAAGTGAAAATTTCAATTTACGGAGTTGAGCAATGGCCACCACGCGATCCTCTTTGACCCGGTCCAAAATCATTGTGTATCATCTGAAAAAGTTATCCCACGAAGGGTGAGTCAACAGACTCAATGTGTAACATTATACTAAAAGTCCAATCGATCATAGTAACAAAGTCCATAATATAACAAATCAATAATAATATGATTAAATCACATATACATATAAATGAAATGCAATTCAACCCAACTTAGATATCCATCCGCTACACACCACCCGTACCTACCAATCACACCGTGGGGATTTCTAAATCGACCCTCCATCCGCTACACACCATCGAAGCGCGCTTGCTTTGCGATCCAACTAGCACATCGCCCTTATAAATTGTGGCATAGCCACGAGATAATTGTGACAGAGTCACCGGATTTATAGTATATGACCGAAGTCACCGATTCATAATATCGTGACCGAAGTCACCGGATTATGTGGTAAAACCACCGAACACTTCCCTTTCAATATTGCCCATATGCCCATGCAATAACATATTATTTCAATATCATGCCATATACCCCATAATCATATCGGAATCGAAAACATTTCATATTATGCATATAGCATTATTTATGATATAAATATCATGCCTTTGAATCATAATCCCAAAATCATAATCAATTATTGAATATGTTTCATATTAAAAACTTACATAGTACGAAGGAAAACGCGTACCTCAATTCATCGTACCATTGAGTGGTACCCAAAGCTATAATCGTTCATATTTCATTATAAACACATCTATATAAATAAAGCTACTAATCAATTAGATGTTTAGTATAAGTTACACACCTTGCAAACACAAAGAGCGATAGAAACTTTAGGATTTCCGACTCTTGCCTACACGTCGCGAGAACCTACATATCACTATGTGAGAAATCATTATCACTAAAAGATATGGCCTTTGGCCGAATATCATTATCCCTTACCTTGGATTATTGAAATTTGAATGATCTCTTCCTAACGTTGACTACAAGACAACCCCAAAAATCTTCCTTCAAAGGTTTAGCCACGGAGAAATAAGAGGATTAGATTCCTAAAATCGATTAATCCAAAGAAAATAAAGAAAAAAACCATTGATAGAAAAGCCTTACCCGAACACGATGATCGATTAACCCTTACTAGAACTATCAAGAAATTCGGCCTTAACAACTTAAAAGAAAAAGAATGATAATTTCGGCTTTAACAAAAGAAAGAAAAGGAAGGAAAAGAATGATGAAAAAGGTATAGGATAATTTTCTGTTATGATAGGAAAAGGGAAGAGAGGAAGAGAATGAAAAAGAAAATAAAAGAGAATGCTTTTGGTGTAAGATGGATTCGGCACTAGAGAGGAAGAAAAGAATGGTAAATGTCTTCAAAGATGACAATATTTTGGTTCCAAAAGAAAGTAAACTTGAGAGGAAAAGAAGAAATAAAAGTATCTATTTGGTCAAAATGCAAAGGCCAAAACAAAGCAAACTTTTTACCAAATGCCTATTGATAAATTCGGTTAAGAGAAATATTTTTGGACAAAGGAAAAATGCACAAATTGACAACTTTTGGTCAACTAAAACCTCCCAAATCCCATACCAAAAATTCGCCAACACAATAGCCTACACAATCCCCCTTTTTTCCTCCTTAATTCTTCCCTATCAACCCCATAATTTCCAACACAATTAAACCACTCCCTTAGCCCCTTATGCCGTCTAGGTTCATGGTCACATGACCATGGAAAAGCTTCCAAAACAACACCCACTCTTCAAGCCTCTTGTCCCCTAAACTTTCCTTATCCACTTGATTCATTACCATAACTCCTAACTTGCCTTTTCCTATTGGTCTACTATCCAAAAATAAAAGAATAGTCCATCTATTAAGGATAAGGTTTGACCGACACTATAGGGAAGAAAACAAAAATTAAAAATCCTCCCAATTGCTAGCTAAAGGATTCGAACCTCTCACCTCATGCATTCACCCATGCACCTTCACCACTTTACCAATAGCTCAACTTATGATCAAAACATCAAATTAATTCTCTTAAGGCCAAACTTGCTTAGTTCCCCTTCTAAGATTAAAATCTAATATTTTCTAAGGCAATCCTTTACTTTCTAAAATTCCCAAAGTCCCTAGAACTCATACAAAGAGCACATAACAACAATGCACACATTCAAGCGAAAATTTTCATAACCCCTAAATCCGGGATATTACACCTGCACCTTAAAATTGAGAAACAGGATGCTCAGAATCGAGCACACGGGCAGAGACACAGGCATGTGTCTCAGCCGTGTGTGCTACACGGCCTAGAACACGGGCGTGTATCTTGGCCATGTGAAACTTGCACCTTAATGTTTTACAAGTCAGAGAGTTACACGGGCTGGAGACACGGCCCTGTGACCTACTTTATACACCACACGATCTAGGACATGGGCATGTCACCTGGCTGTATGAGCCACATGGCCTACCCACACAGGCGTGTGACTCCTGTATACGAGAAAAATTTTTAAATTTCATGAAAAATTCTCTGAGTTATCAATTTAGTTGTAACACCCCTCACCCGTATTCAACACCAGAATAGGGTTACAGAGTAATACCGGACTTATAAAACAATCAAACTTTCACTTAGCATATATTTTCACAATTCATGCATTCATCATTCAATCTCAATCAATTTGTCCCTAATACGAGCCTACGAGGCCCTAAACATGCTTTTAGAGTAGTTCAGGACTAAACCGATAACTTTGGAATCTTTTTAAACACTTAAAATATTTTCTCAAAAACAAGGACACACGCCCGTGTATCTCACACGGCCAACAAACACGCCCATGTCACAGGCCATGTGGACATTAGAAATGGGAGCACATGGTCGTGTCCCAGCCCGTGTCCGGCGCTATGTAACTCTCTGACTTGGGTCACACGGCCAACACACACGCCTGTGTGTCAGCCTGTGTGCCCTAAATATGGCCATACACGCCCGTGTGCTAGGTCGTGTCAAACCTGTAGGGTATACTGACTTATTCCACACGGCTACGTCACACGCCCGTGTGTGAGGCCGTGTGGAGCATACTGACTTGGTTTTAATTTCAACACCAGGGGACACACGGTCGTGTACATGACTGTGTATCACACATGGCTGAGACACACGCCCGTGCCTCTGCCCGGACATAAATAGGCTATTTCCCTAGCCAATTTGCCACCCAACCTTGAGCACACCTACATCAAATTTCAAGGCACCAATATATAGCATAAATAAGAATTCAATCAACCTCAACCCAACCATAATTTATTCCATTTCAATATCAACAAATACAAGGCTCACAATACCACAATATGCAATCCAAATACATACCAAATTTTACCCTTTTCAATCATCAATATAGTCATTTCCAAACATGCATCAAATTTGCCTAAACTCATAAGCATACTAATTACTAATTCATCAACCATTTGACATTCACCATACCTATTTTCATCAAGCATCAAATACCATCATAACTAGCATTTATAAGGCAATTACCAAACTCAAACAAAGGCCATTTGCACATTTATATACATCATCAAATTCACTGTTATAGGCCAACTTACATACAAACCAAGCCTTAGTATTTATAACCCAATTCAAATGGCTAAATTCACAAGCATCACATATATCAAAATGACCAATATCCCTATACATGCGATATACCAAAATCCCAAAGTTCAAAAGTACCAAATGATAGTTGGATAGTGTGACGATATCTTTGACGATCCCCGAATCCGAGCTAGCTTTGAAAATACTATAAAACACAGAGAAATACACAAAGTAAGCTTTATAGCTTAGTAAGTTCGTATAGCATTTATATCAACTCACCAAATGTGCACAATTTAAACAAATCAAACATAATATACAATTCACATATGGAATCATCATCCTATCACAATTTCATTCACAAGATTGGTTATCACTTTCATAATCTCCTCATTTTAATGCTTGTACGGTTCACGTACATACCTGTACCATTCCATATCAAACTCATAACCCATCCACATCTATGACGTACCCGTTGATCCATTTGGAAAATTTTAGGATACTCAGAAAACTCACACACTTAGTGCCAAATAAATAGCCGAAGCTGTATCAATCTCGTACACTAAGTTCCAATATATATATATATACCCGAAGCTATTTCGATCACACACACTAAGTGCAAATATATATATAGCTGAAGCTATCTCGACTTCGCACACTAAGTGCCCATAATTAACCGAATAGTCGTCGAACACAACCGTAGTCTCGTATACACAATTTAGACAATATCAAAGCATTTAAAGCATAATTATAACAATGCTTATTACATACGAACTTACCTCGAATGCAAAAACGGCTAAACTGATCGATTATTCGAGAACTTTGTTTTTCCGTCGATTTAGATCCGAGTTTCACTTTTATTGATCTACATAATATCAAATTCAGCTTATTTAATCATCACTCTATTCAATTTATTCCAAAACACTCATTAAGGCACATTTACACTTTTGCCCCTAATATTTCAACATTTTTACAATTTAGTCCCTAGCTTCGTAAAAAAAAATTCATTCAATTTCATCACAACCCAAGCCTAGAAAAATATTTATCACTCTTATAGTAGCCCAAAATTTTCATTTATTACACATTTTAACTACTAAATTTACACATTTCACAATTTAGCCCCTAATTTGCATTTTCATTCAAAATCACTTAACAAAACTTGTATATCTATAATTAAGCATTCATAATCTATCAAGAAACTTCAAAATACATGCTTATTCATCAATGGAAACATTCAAAATCTTTAACAGTTTTGCAAATTAGTCCCTGGGCTAGCTAGACCTAGTTGCAACGATCGCAAAAACATAGAAATCATTAAAAATCGAGTCAAAAATCACTTACATGCTCAATATACCATGGCCGAACCTTGAAAAGAATAAAAATGGTGTTTTTATTTCCTTAGTTTCGGCTAGAAGAATATGAAAGCACCAAAATTTTTATTTGTTTTATTTATTTTATCTTTAATTATCAATTACCAAAATTAACCTTTAAAAAACATTAGTAATTACACCAAATACCACTCCACTATCATCCACTATCTCATAAATGGGTTAATTACCACGTAAGGACCTTAACTTTAAGGTTCTATAGCTATTGGACACCTTTAGCTAATAGAACACAAGTTGTACACTTTACGCGATTTAGTCCTTTTTATCAAATTGACCAATCAAACTATAAAATTTCTTAACAAAATTTTCACACAATCATATTTTCATGCTGTAGACATTAAAATAATAATAAAATAATTATTTCAACTTCAGATTTGTGGTCCCAAAACCACTGTTCCGATTTGACTAAAAACAGGCTGTTACAACTCTCCCCCTTTAGGGATTTTTGTTCCCGAAAATCTTACCAGTGAAGAGGTTAGGGTACTGTTTCCTCATAGCTTCCTCAGGCTCCCACGTAACTTATTCAACACCATGTCGTTGCCACAAAACTTTCACTAAAGCTATGCATTTATTTCTCAACTCTCTAACCTCTCAAGCTAAAATTCTGATTGGTTCCTCGTTGTACGTCATATCGAGTTGAATTTCAATCCTTGTCGAAGAAATTACATGTGAAGGATCCAATCTATAACGACGCAACATCGACACATGAAATACACTATGGATTTTCTCTAACTCTGTTGGCAAAGCTAATCGATAAGCCACTGGCCCTATTCTTTCAATGATCTTATATGGCTCGATGAATCGCGGACTCAGCTTACCCTTACGACCAAATCGAAGTATTTTCTTCCACGGAGATACTTTCAGAAATACTTTATCACCAATCTAAAATTCAATGTCTTTTCGTTTCAAATCCGCGTACGATTTCTGTCGATCTGAAGCTGCTTTTAGACTGTTGCGAATTACTTTCACTTTTTCTTTAGTCTCTCGAATCAAATCAACTCCGTGAATCTTTTTCTCACTCAACTCGGTATAATACAATGGAGTTCGGCATTTACGACCATACAAAGCTTTATACGGTGCCATTTTTATACTCGATTGAAAGCTGTTGTTATATGGAAATTCAACCAACGACAATTATTTCTCCCAATTGCCTTCGAACTCTAAAACACAACATCGAAGCATATCTTCGAGAATTTGAATTACTCTCTCAGACTGACCGCTAGTTTGCGGATGAATTGCTGTACTAAAATTCAACCTCGTACCAAGAGCTTCATGCATTTTCTTCCAAAATCGCGATGTAAATCTCAGATCTCTATCTGAAATAATCGAAACTATCACTTCGTGCAATCTAACGATTTTAGAAATATACAATTCAGCCAATTTATCAAGCAAATAATCAGTATGTACCAGAATGAAATATACAGATTTCGTCAGTCGATCAACGACAAACCAAATAGCATATTTTTTATTCGGAGAAATGGGTAATCCCGATACGAAATCCATCGTAACTCTATCCCATTTCCACTCTGGTATCATCACAGGCTGTAGCAATCCTGAAGGCACTTGATGCTCAGCTTTAACTTGCTGAAACATCTAACATCTCGATACAAATTCTGAAATGTCTCGTTTCATTCTCGACCACCAATACAGTTGCTTCAAATCATTATACATTTTGGTACTCCCTGGGTGAACAGATAGATAACCACTATGTGCTTCGTGCAAAATTTTCTGAATGAGTTCGAAATTCTTTGGTACACAGATTCTGTTTCGAGATATTAAACAATCATCGACTCTTATTTGATAGTCTGAATCACTATTCGACTCACATTGCACTCTTTTAGCTTGTAACTCGGTATCACACTTTTGAGCTTCACAAATTTGCTGAAGAAAAACTTATTTAGCTTTCAACTTTGCTAGAATTGAACCTTCATCAGACAAAGTCAGTCTTGTATTCATCTCTCTCAAAACAAATAGAGATTTTCTACTCAAAGCATCTGCGACTACATTTGCTTTCCCCGGATGATAATCAATTACTAACTCATAATCTTTCAATAGCTCGAGCCATCTCCGTTGTCGTAAATTCAAATATTTCTGAGTCATTATATACTTTAAATTTTTGTGATCGGTAAAAATATGACACTTTTCACCGTACAAGTGATGTCGCCAAATTTTCAATGTGAAAACAATAGCGGCCAACTCTAAATCATGCATCAGATAATTCTTTCCATGTAGCTTCAACTGTCTAGAGGCATAAGCTATCACTTTACCCTCTTGCATCGAAACGCAACCCAAACCGTTCAATGACGCATCACTATAAATCACGAATTCTTTACCCGACTCAGGTTGAACCAACACTGGTGCCTCTATTAACAATGCTTTCAACTGATCGAAACTCTGTTCACATTTCTTGGACCACTCGAATTTTACATCTTTCTGTAACAATCTGGTCATCGGTGTAACAATCGTCGAAAATCCCTTAACAAAACATTGATAATAACCAACTAACCCTAGAAAGCTTCTAACTTCGGATACATTTCTCGGTGGTTTCCAATCAATAACTGCTGAAATCTTGCTTGGGTCAACTCGTATGCCTTCAGCTGAAACAATATGTCCTAAAAATCTGACTTCTCGAAGCCAGAATTCACATTTGCTAAATTTAGCTTACAATTGTTTATCTCTCAAGGTTTGTAACACAATTCTCAAAGGCTCGGCATGCTCAGACTCATCTCGTGAATAGATCAGAATGTCATCAACGAACACAACAACGAATCTGTCTAAATACGGTCTAAAAATACGATTCATCAAATCCATAAAATTTGCAGGAGCATTAGTCAATCCGAAAGGCATAACAAGAAATTCATAATGTCCACACCTCGTTCTGAAAGCATTTTTAGGCACATCTAAATCTTTCACTCGCAAATGATAATAGACAAATCTCAAATCAATCTTCGAAAACATTGTTGCCTCTTTCAACTGATTAAACAAATCATCTATTCTCGATAACGGATACTTATTCTTTATCGTAACTTTATTGAGCTGTCGATAATCAATACACATTCTCATTGACCCATCTTTCTTCTTTACAAATAATATTGGTGCACCCTAGGGCCAAAAACTAGGTCCTGCAAAACCTCTATCTGTTAATTCCTACAACTGAGCTTTCAACTCTTTCAATTCTGTCGGAGCCATTCTGTATAGAGCTATAGATATCAGTGAAGTCCCCGGTACTAACTCAATAGCAAATTCGACTTCTCTGATCGGTGGTAACCCAGGCAACTCTTCTGGAAACACATCTGGAAACTCACAAACTATAGGCACTGATTCAATCTTCGATTCAGTCACTTTTTTATCTAAAACATAAGCAAGAAAAGCTTCACAACCTTTTCTCACACATTTCTGAGCTGACATAGATGAAGTCACTATAGGAAATTCACTCGATTCATCTGATTCAATTCGAAGAATTTCACTGTTCTGACATTTCAATTCAATAGTATTTCGTCTACAATTCACTACAGCATCATGCAACGTCAACCAATCCATACCCAAAATTACATCGAACTCATCAAATGGTAAAAGCATCAAATCAGCCGAAAAATACTAACCCTAAGTCATTAAAAGACAATTCTTGCAAACTTTATGAACTAACATACTTGCTTAAGGGGTTCGATACTTTAATCACAAACTTAGTAGATTTAACAGGAAAACTCTTATTAGACACCAAATTCATACATATATACGAATGACTCGATCCAGGATCAATCAATTCAATAACATTAGTGTCGTAAAGTGAAAATGTGCAGGTGATAACATCTGGTGATGACGCATCTTCGGGAGCGCGAATAGCGTAAGCTCTAGCAGGTGCTCTGGCCTCAGATTCCTTAGCTGAATCTTTTGTCACGCCTCTACTACTGGTCACATTTCCCGCATTTCTTGATGGCCTCCCTCTAGCGGTTGTGTTACTCGTTCTTACATTTTGAACATTATCTTTCTCAGCTAGCTCAGGACAATCCCGAATAAAATGATCTCGTGAACCACATTTGTAACAATCTCTATTATTATATTTCACCCAACATTCCCTAAAGTGTTGTCTTCCACACTGTTGACACTCGGGTTTATTGTTTCTCACACTGGCAACACTCGATTCTAATGTAACTTGACCTTTAGGACTTGAGAATTACTTTCCACGATCTCTGTTCGAATGCCCGATTGAAACATTTGGACGAGTAAACGAATCTCTGAATTTCTTTGACGAAGAGTGATATGGCTTATCATTGGTCTTTTTCTCGAGTCTCTAACCTCTGAATCTGCTTTTCTCTTTTCTTTGCTAAGCTCCTCGGCTTTGCAAGCTTTATCAACTAGGACAACAAATTCTTTCAATTCTAGAATTCCAACTAGAAGTTTAATATCCTTGTTCAACCCATCAATGAACCTTTTGCACAAGATTTCTTCAGTAGAAACATACCCCCGAGCATACTTACTCAATTTTTCAAATTCTCTTTCGTACTCAGTCACAGTCATACGGCCCTGTTTTAATTCTAGAAACTCTTTATACTTTTGATCAAGAAATGTCTGACTTATATATTTCTTCCGAAACTCAGTCTAAAAGAATTCCTAGGTCACTCTTTCTTTTGGTACCACTAACACCAAAGTATTCCACCATTGATACATTGTGTCTCTCAACAAAGAAATGGCACACTTTAAACATTCAGCTGGCGTGCACGAAAGTTCATCGAATACCCGAATAATGTTTTCAAGCCAAAATACAGCTCTCTCGGGATCATCATCAACAATAGCTTTGAACTCTTCGGCCCCGTACTTTCTGATCTTATCAATTGGTGGCTTATTTACTCATTAAAATTCCACAACTTGAGTGACTACAGGAACAGGTTGAGGATTAGGTGGGGGTGGAGGTTGTTGAGTAGCTGGATTTTTTCGAACAAATTGCGTGAACCATTCGTTCATCACTTGAAAAAAGGCTTCTTTAGCCTCTCCTCCGTGACTATTGTAACAGCCCGATTTTAGGGCTAGTCAGAATAGTGGTTTCAGAACCACCAATCTGAGGATGGAAAAATTATTTTTAATATTATTTTATGTGTTATAGCATGATTATAGGAGTACATGAAAATTTTGGTGCATTAATTTTAGTGATTGCATGTTTAATTGCGAAAAAGGATTAAATCGCATAAAGTGCGAAAGCGTTGTCCTAAAAGCTAAAGATGCCTAATAGCTATAGGATATTAAATTTGAGGTTCTTAATGTGCAATTAGACCCTTAGAAATAGGGCTGGCCGGCCATAGGGGACAAACAATGTCAAAATTGGTCAAAGTTATTGGATTAGGTGGATTAAATTGATGAAATAAAATAAAATAAAGAAAAAGATGATATCACCCTATTCATTCATCTTCTTCCACTGAAAATATTTGCCAAGGAGGGGTTTTGGGTGCCTAAAATTTTTAGCAACTTCTCACCCTTGAAAGTAAGTGATTTTGGTGGTCTTTCTTGATAATTTTTGTACTTTTGGGACCCTTGTAGCATGATCTAGCTAATGAGGGGACTATTTTGCAAAATGATTAAGAGTCTAAGGTTTTTCCATGTGAGTATTCATGTTGATTTCTGAAATTTTATGGAAGAAAATGAATCTTAGTTGTTAAATAAACAACTTTTGTGAAAGGGGTCTCCATGAAAACACCTAAAATGACCTATTTGTAAAGGTTGTAAATAGGTGGTAAATGTGTGAAATAATTGTTATTGTGAGTTGTTATTAGATTAATAAATGTTCATCTAGGCTTGTTAAAGGAGGAAATTTTATTAGAATCAGTTTACGAGCCTAGGGGCAAAATCATAAATTTGTAAAAGATTAGGGGCAAAATCATAATTTTTGCCAAAGTATGATTCATGGGTTATTTTAGTCAATGTGGTTATTAAACAAGTGAAATTTTTATTATAGATCAAGAAACACGAAGCCCAGACCGAAATTGAGGCAAGGACAAAGTCGGGGACTAAATTGAACAATTCCACATATTTTTTTGGTACCGAGGTAAGTTTGTGTGAAATTAAAGCTACATAATGCTATTATAGTCTTAACTGCTAGATATCGTATGAAATGTATATTATTTCTATGAAATTGATTAATGATGCCTCGATGAAAGTATAATGATATTATGTTGAGTTGAAGTCCCGGTTGGACAATAGTAATAGTAAGGATACCATTGTCACAATATGAGATAAAGAAAGTCTCGTATAAGACCACGTCTGGGACATGGCCTCGGCACCAAAGAAAGATCTCATGTAAGACCATATCTAGGATATGGCATCGATATCGAGATATGAAATTTCGTGTAAGACCATATCTGGGATATGGCATCAGCATCGAGATGTGATCCCATGTAAGACCATATCTGGGATATGGCATTTGCATCGTGTTACATGTATGATGAGATTGAGTATCCTTTGATATTCCAAGCAGTTCAACGGGTAAATAACTAAGTTTATGTTAAAGATAGCAAAGAGCTAAGTCTATATTCAAGAGAATAAAAGTGCTAAAGTTATGTGATGAAGTGATACAAGTACCCATGAATAACTTACGAGTAATGAATCCAAAATGTGATATGTGATTTGGTAAGAGTAAGCAAGAGTAATTTATGTTGATGTGTTTGAGAACTAGTGGATTAATTAGTGTAATGAATGGATGTCACCATGAGCTTTTATGTTGTTATTTATTTCATGCAAACTTACTAAGCTTTATACTTACCCCTCTCATTTCCATTTTTCTTGTAGTATCGCCAAGCTAGCTCGAGGATCGTAGGACGTCGAAGTTTGGATCACACTATTAACTTCTCTTTGGTATAGCAAAGTTTGATTTATTTTGAGTATGGCATTTATAGGAACTTGGTTATTTTGTGTTATGTCATATTTGTTACACAATGTGTGGTTATTAATGTCATTAAATTCATTTTGTAAATGGTCATTGGAAACTAGCCAATACTTGAAAAGTTTATATATTCAATGATGATAAAGTTCATGAAGTGCAAGCTTGTGTGATGGGATGAGTAATGAGTAAAGTATACACATGATGAATGTAGTGTAAACCTATGTGTGGATATCTTGATTTTGGGTATTAGAAGTGCCTTATGGTCATGATGTATGTTGCATTGAAATGGTATAAGTGTAGTGGCTTTGTAGTGTGGCAATTGGCTTGGTAGATAGCCTTACAATTGTCCACACGGGTAGACACACGGGCCTGTGTCTAGGCCGTGTGTCACACACGGTCAACCCTATGGGCATGTTTATATGCCGTGTGTCCCCCTGCATGCTAGGTTGGCAAGTCAGAATACCCAGTAGTAAACACACGGGCTGAGACACGACCGTGTGTCTCAACCGTATGGAAAACACGGCCATAGAGCATGGGCGTGTGCCCAAGCCGTGTAACGTCTGTACCTGAATTTGGGAATTTAATTCGTCACACGGTCTAAGGACACGGGCGTGTGCCTTGGCCGTGTGACCTAAATGGGTTGATGACATCATAAACAGAATGTCAAGTTTTTCACACACGGGTGAAGACACGGGCGTGTCATGGTCGTGTGAGGGACACGTGCTATGGACACGGGCGTGTGTCAGGCCATGTGAAAACCCCTGTAGGTTTGAAATGAAGAATAAAATCCACACAGACTAGGGACATGGGCATGTGTGACCACACGGCCTGCCCATACAGACGTGTTCCTCTCAACACGGGCGTGTGGCCCTGTTTTGTGTAAAAGTTTTCTTAGTGTTCGAAAGTTTTTGGTTTAGTCTCAAACTGCTCCGTAAGAAAGTTTAGGGTCTCGTAGACCTATAAGAGGGACGTTATGATTTTGAGTGCAATGTTTTAAGCTGAAAAGAAATTTTGTGGCCCGATGTTGTATGTTTGAGTAAGTTAAGTCCGATAATGCCTCGTACCCGATTTCGGTGTGGAATACGGGTAATGGGTGTTACATTTAGTGGTATCAGAGCTACGGTTAGTCGATTCTCGGACTAACTTAGTGTATGTATGAGTATTTACATAATGATAGTGTAACAGTCCGGTTTAGACCCTAGTCGGAATAGTGGTTTTGGGACCACAAATCCGAGTCAAAAAAATATTTTAATATTATTTTCTGTGCTTACAGTATGTGATTAAGTATGTGTGAAAGTTTTGTGAATTAATTTTGTTGTTTGTATGCTTAATTTGAGAAAAGGACTAAATCGCATAAAAGGTAAAAGTGGTAATTCATATGTTAATGTGTTGAATTGACATGGCTTATTAAAGATGAAGTCCTTAAGTGGATATTAGACCACTAACTATAGTAGTGGACTGTTATGGGCTTGTATTATATAAGTTTATATGTTTAATTAAAAGGTTAATTTTGTAATTGAGTTAATAATGTTCATTAATATAAAACAAAACATTAAAATAACATGCATGGGTGTTCATCTTTGTGCCGAAAATAAGAAAAAGAAAGGGGTTTTAAGCTTCCATGATATTCGGCCATTATAAGTCTTGATTAAGGTATGAGTTTTGTTCGGTTTTTGATAATTTCTATGTTTTTGTAATCGTTGCTTCGAATACTTCAAAACTCATGTCTTAATTTTTTGAATTGATGATGATTTTGAAATGTGCCATTGATGATTTTGTAAGCTTTGTGATGTTAGTTGATGAAATATGAAATATATGTGTTAGATTAACATATTTTGTCTTTGGATTTTTGATGAAATTGAGTAATTTGGACTAAATTGAGAAAATAATATTTTATGGGACTAAAATGTGAAATAAATGAAAAATATGGGCTGCTAGGGGCCTATAGGGAATTCGGCTAAGCATGGGTTGAATTGAATTATGTGTATTTTGTGACTTTGTGAAATAAGGACTAAAATGTCAAAATGTTAAAATATGAGGGCTAATTTGTAAATTGTCCTAAATGTGTGTTCTTGGATTGAATTGAATGATTTGGTCAATAAATGGATTAAATTTGAATATGTATAGATCAAGAACCAAAGAAAACGGATTTAGACCGAGGGAAGTCGAAAGTGATTGAGTAGCTGAATCCGTCTGTTTATTCCGAATCCGAGGTAAGTCTATCTACAAATAAATGTATTTGAATTGGCTTATTTATGTATCTATGAAATTTATTTGTGATGAATGAGTACGAGATGTTATACAAATGGAAATCAAGAAAGTATCGACCGTGTGTCAATATCCGAAAAGTCCCGTACGAACTTAGGAATAGATAGGATTTTATATGTCATGACATATGTTTCCGATATATGATATCGCGTAAGACCTCGTCTGGGACGTTGGCATCGATTTGAGATTTACGTGTAAGACCATGTCTGGGACATTGTCATCGTATTTGATTCGTGTAAGACCCTGTCTGGGACAGTGGCATCGATATTTGAATACATGTAAGACCACGTCTGGGACGTTGGCATTGTACGCTTATTCTGTGTATTTCAAGTATCCTATTTGATTCCGAATGGTTCAACAGGCAATTCCTGAGAAAATTAAGGACTACATGAAATGTATAAACGAATCATGTATGTTTGAAATGTACACTATGTATGTGTATAAAAGGTAAGTATATATATGAACTTACCGAGGTGAAATATGTGCATAGACCTAATAAAATAAAATGTGATATATGAGAAAATGTGTTATGATCAAATGAGGTATTTGGAGATATAATTTTGTTGGTAAGAAATGGCTAAACAAATGAGCCAAGGATAAATTAAGAGTTAGCAATTGATATATACATATATGAGTGATCTTGTGTTCGATATGTTACTTAATGTGTATATGTTAAGTTTATTTGTATATGGCTTACTAAGCTTTTGAAAGCTTACTCTGCGTGTGTTTGCATTGGTTTATAGATCGTTGAAGCTACGGAAGGCTTGGGGATCGTCGCGGATCGCCATCACACTATCCAATCACATTTTGGTATCTTATGATCATGTATATATTAAGTATGGCATGTATAGTCTAGTTGAAATGGATTATGTATGAAATGTGTGTATAGTCATGTGATATGGCTAGATAATTGTATGTAATGTCAATGAGTGGTCATGATATATGATGCATATTTTTGTAAGGTATGATGGCTATTGAGATGACCAAAATTATGATATGTTTATGAGGTAAAGTTGGTATCTTATTAATGAGAAGATGTTATATTGTATTGGTAAGATTGTGGATGAAACTTGCTTAGAAATGTTTATGATCTGGTTGAGCTAAATGGCACATACGATGGTAAGTTTGTAAAGTTCATGTATGGGTAGCAAATATATTCAATTTGGTATGTTTTGGTTGTCATTGGTGTACGATTTGAATTGGTATAATGCTTGTAGGTATAACCCAATGTGTGGGTGGCAAATTGACCTTGTGAATGGCCTATAATTATCCACACGATTGAGTACACAGGTGTGTGGCTCGACCGTGTCCTTTGTGGTTGGATTTCAAAACAAGTCAGGCTCGACCACAGGCTGGACACACGGGCGTGTGACTGGCCGTGTGGTGCAAGTCAGTGTCGACCACGGGTGAGGCACACGGGCGTGTCTCAGGCCATGTGAACAAGTCAGTATGTATGCCCTGTTTTGGCACGGTTCAGACACATCACACGCCTGCCCGCACGGGCGTGTGACCTCTGTAACTTTGAAAAATGATAAATTTTCGAAAAAATTTTGTATGATTCCGGTTTAGTATCGATCCTTTTCTAATGCATGTTTAAGGTCTCGAAGACCTCATTAAGGGACTATATGCTTGTATTCTGTTATGATTTGACGATGATATACTTTATGATACGAAATGTTTGTAAAAGTTTCTGATTATTCGGTAATGCCTCTTAACCCTAGACCGGTGATGGTTACGGGTTAGGGGTGTTACATTTGATTAGTATCAGAGCCAGGTTTAGTCTATTCTAGAACTAACGTAGCGTATGAGAGTCTACCTATACATGCCATATATACGAACTGTGATAGTATGATGAATCCTGACGCATAAAATGTGTTTTTCGTATAGTAATGGATCCCAAAAAAGAGCTGTAGCTGACAATGTTGAAAGTAATGCGCCTGCTCCCACTCAAGGGACAACGTCATCTGATTCGAGACCGGCTACTAGCGGTCAAGAAGGAGAGGCTAATCAAGCCTTCTTCCATATGATGAACGAGTGGTTCACTCAGTACGTTAGAACAAATCCGGCTGTTTCACAACCTCCGCCCCTACCCAATCCTCCTTAGACTTCTGTTTTACCTCCGGCTGTGAATCTGAATCTGTTGAATAAGCCTCCGGTCGACAAAATTCGAAAATATGAGGCCAAAGAGTTCAGGGCCACTAGTGATGATGATGCTGAGAGAGCTGAGTTTTGGCTCGAGAACACAATCCGAGTGTTTGATGAAATGTCATTGAATCCTAAAGAATGCATAAAATGTGTCGTTTCCTTGTTACGAGACGCAGCTTATCAATGGTTGAAGACTTTAATTTCTATTGTTCCAAAGGAACGTATTACTCGGGATTTCTTTCAATCTGAATTCCAGAAGAAATATACCAGCCAGAGATTTATAGATCAAAAGCGAAAAGAGTTTCTTGAACTGAAACAGGGTCGCATGTCTGTCACTGAATACGAACGAGAATTCGAGAGATTAAGTCAATATGCTTGGGAATGTGTTTCGATCGAAGCGATAATGTGTAAAAGATTTGAAGATGGTTTGAATGAAGACATTTGTTTGTTAGTTGGGATCTTAGAACTAAAAGAATTTGTTGTGCTTGTTGATCGAGCGTGTAAAGCTGAAGCACTCGGGAAAGATAAAAGAAAAGCTGAGACAGAAGCTTGAGATGTGAGAAAGAGATTTTTGAGTAAATAATTTCAATCTGTTTCAAAGAAATTCAGAGATGAACATAGCCGTTCAAAGGCTAGTGTGGGACATTCAAATAGAGATCGTGCTAGATCGCAGTCAAACTTCAAAGCTCCAGCAACTTCGATGGCTAGTGTGGGAAATGTCCGATCTGAGCAACCTGAATGTAAGCATTGTGGTAAAAGACATCCAGGTAGTTGTAGATTGAATGGTCGAGCTTGTTTAAGATGTGGATCACTAGATCATTTCATCTGAGATTGTCCTGAGTCTGTTGAACAAGAGATGGTACAAAATCTGAAATCAGATAATGCTTCAGCTAGAGGTAGACCTTTAAGAAACACTAGAAATGTTAGTGGTAGTCAGATAACTATGAGAGATACAGTTGCGAGATCTTAAGCTAGGGAACTTGTCGGAGCGTACGCCATTCGAGCTCGTGAGAAAGCTTCGTCTCTAGTTGTTATTATGGGTACATTTACTCTTTATGATACTTCTGTGATTGCGTTGATAGATCCAGGGTCTACTCATTCGTATGTATGCATGAACTTAGTATCCAGTAAGACTTTGCCTGTAGAGTCTACTGAATTTGTTATTAGAGTATCGAACCCCTTAGTTAAAAGTGTTCTGGTTGAAAAATTATGCAAGAATTGTTCGTTGATGTTTCGAAATATCTGTTTTCTAGCTGATTTGATGCTATTACCTTTTGATGAGTTTGACATAATTTTGGGTATGGATTTGTTAACATTGCATGATGCTGTTGTGAATTGCAAACGAAAGACCATTGATTTGAGATGTCAGAATGATGAAATAGTTCGGATTGAATCAAATGATTTAAATGGGTTATCGGCTGTGGTATCTGTGATGAAAGCTCAGAGTTATGTGAAAAAGGGTTATGAAACTTATTTTGCTTATGTAATTGATTCAAGAGTGACTGAAAAGAAAGTTGAGTCTGTGCCAGTTGTTTGTGAGTTCTCTGATGTATTTCCTCAAGAATTATCGGGATTGCCTCCGATACGAGAAATTGAGTTTGGTATTGATTTAGTGCCGGGTACAACTCCTATTTCGATAGCTCCATACAGAATGGCACCAACAGAATTGAAAGAGTTGAAGTCTCAATTGCAAGAGTTGACCGACAGAGGGTTTGCACGACCGAGTTTCTCACCTTGGGGTGCTCCGGTTCTATTTGTGAAAAAGAAAGATGGTACGATGAGAATGTGTATTGATTACCATCAGTTGAACAAAATGACTATAAAGAATAAATATCCTCTGCCCAGAATCGATGATTTGTTTGATCAGTTGAAGGGAGCATCTGTGTTTTCAAAGATAGATCTGAGATTGGGATATTATCAGTTACGAGTAAAAGATTCAGACATTCTGAAAGCTGCTTTCAGAATGAGGTACGAGCATTATGAGTTTTTAGTTATGCCTTTCAGACTAACAAATGCTCCTGCTATTTTTATGGATTTGATGAACAGAATTTTCAAACCGTATTTAGATCAATTTGTTGTTGTATTCATTAACGACATTTTAATTTATTCGCATGATGAAATTGAGCATGCCAAACATATGAGAATCATACTACAAACTCTACGAGATAAGCAATTGTATGCAAAGTTTAGTAAATGTGAATTCTGGTTGCGTGAATTTGGTTTTCTGGGACATATTCTGTCAGCATCTGGTATACGAGTTGATCCGAGCAAGATCTCAACTATTTTGGAGTGGAAGCCTCCGAGAAATGTGTTTGGAGTCTGCAGTTTTCTGGGACTTGCTGGTTATTATCGAAGGTTCATAAAAGGCTTTTCGATGATTTCTACTCCGTTGACTAGATTGCTTCAGAAAGATGTGAAGTTTGAATGGTTCGATAAATGTCAGAAAAGCTTTGATTAGTTGAAAACTTTGTTAACCAAAGCTCCAGTTTTAGTACAGCTAGAATCGGGTAAAGAGTTTGTGTTTTATAGTGATGCTTCGTTGAATGGTCTGTGATGCGTTCTAATGCAGGAAGGCAAAGTGATAGCTTATGCCTCGAGACAACTAAAGCCGCATGAAATGAATTATTCGACACACGACTTAGAGCTAGCCGCGATTGTGTTTGCATTAAAATTAGGCGTCACTATCTTTTTGGTGAAAAATGCCATGTGTTTTCGAATCATAAAAGTCTAAAATATTTGATGACTCAGAAAGACCTGAATTTGCGACAAAGACGATGGTTAGAGCTGTTGAAAGACTATGAGCTTGTGATAGATTATCATCCGGGTAAGGCAAATGTTGTTGCTGATGCGTTGAGTCGAAAATCGTTGTTTGCACTATGTGCGATGAATGCTCATTTAGACTTGTCTGATGATGGTTCAGTTTTGGCTGATTTGAAAGCAAAACCGTTGTTCTTACAGCAAATTTGTGCTGCTCAGAAGATTGATGATGAAATGTTAGCAAAACGAGCTCAGTGTGATTCGAACTCTGATTCTGAATTTCGAGTTGATGTTGATGATTGCTTGAGATTTCGAGATGGGATTTGTGTTCCGAGAAATCTAGAGTTGATTAAGTTGATCTTGAATGAAGCACATAATAGTCGCTTATCTGTTCATCCGGGAAGTACAAAGATGTACCATGTTTTGAAGCAACATTATTGGTGGTCTGGTATGAAATGAGACATTTCTAACTTTATTTCGAAATTTTTAGTCTGTCAGCAAGTTAAAGCCGAACATCAAGTGCCACCTGGTTTGTTACAACCGAAAATGATTCCTGAGTGGAAATGGGATAGAGTGACAATGGATTTTGTTTCAGGGTTGCCTTTGACTCCGAGAAAGAAAGATGCAATTTGGGTCGTAGTTGACAGATTGACAAAATTAGCTCATTTCATTCCGGTACGATCTGATTACTCACTTGATAAATTAGCTGAGGTATATATTTCTGATGTTGTGAGATTGCACGGGGTGCCACTATCTATTGTGTCTGACAGAGATCCAAGATTTACTTCACGATTCTGGAAAAAACTGCAAAAGGCCTTAGGTACTAAATTGCATTTTAGTACAGCTTTTCATCCACCGACGGATGGTCAATCCGAGCGAATTATTCAGATTCTCGAGGATAAGTTGAGATGTTGTATTCTTGAGTTTGATGGTACGTGGGAGCAATATTTGCCATTGATTGAGTTTGTGTATAATAATAGTTTTCAGTCGAGCATTAAAATGGTACCTTATGAGGCTTTGTACGGACGCAAGTGTCGAACACCTCTGTATTGGACTGAGCTCAGTGAAAATAAGATACACGGGGTTGATTTGTAACACCCCTTACCCGAGTCCAACGCCGGAAACGTATACAAGGTATTACCATACTTAATCTCACTCGAAAATGAAATTACGGAATATAAAATTTTGTTTCGACCTAAAACCCCTTCTGCCTTGATCATAACCTTCGTATTATGTGCCTACGAGGCCTTAAACATACACCCGGAAGGTTTCAGGGTTCAACCGAAAACTTAAATGCTCTTTGAAAATTTTTACCTAGACAGGGGCCACATGCCCGTGTTGTCCAAGGGACACAACCGTGTGCCCTAGGACATGCCCATGTCTCCTGCCCGTGGAGCTCTCTGACTATGATGTCACTAAATCTTAATTAACACACGACCAAGGCACACCCCCGTGTGCTGGCCCGTGTGACGAATAACATTCTCGTAATTAAGTGTAGGGAACACACGGCCTATCAACACACCCATATGGGTTGACCATGTGTCACACACATCCTAGACACACGCCCGTGTGTCTACCCGTGTGGGAAACTATAGGCTATTTTCCAAGCCTTTTTGCCACCCTGAAACGAAGACTCATTCATATCGCCACAATTAGCACATGACATAGCAATGTTAATCTATTAACAATCCTTAAACTAACATTCATTCCAACAACAATCATACTCGATAACTTGCATGAACATTCACTTCATTATATTTATAATTCTTATAGCTTAAACTTGACAATTATGGCCACCTCATAATTACCCTTTACAAAATAAGTGTAAACCATTGATAGCCAAAACTTTGGCCCTTAAACATGTTATAACATAGAATACCCAATTTCCTATACATGCCATAATCAAAATGAATTAACTTTACTATACCAAAAAGGGCGGTTGATAGTGTGATTCTGAACTCCTACTTTCTGTGATTCCCGAGCTAACTTGGCGTAACTACAAGGAAAAGGGAAAAGAGAGGGGTAAGCATATAGCTTAGTAAGTTTGCATGAATCTCTAGGATAATATATTTACTCAAACTATAATCATTCATATCATGAAACAATGGTAACATAGTCTCCAATGAATAAAAGTACTTACTCGTACTTATTCACACTTATTCTTACTTATTCTTACCCATCTCATGTCAATATGATCTAGTAACTTTTACTTACTCGTGCTACATGTATCACTGTATCACGTGGTTTAGCACATATGCTAACATAACCATAAACTCACATCTTTATCATTCATATCATGAACATTACTCAAGGCCATCCATAAACAGATTTGGATCTAGGCCAACTCACATACTTAACTCTTTTGCTTATAAATAAATTGGATCATCATGAATTATTCAAACTTATCATGCATAAGTTTTGATGCCAATGCCATATCCCGGATATGGTCTTAATTGGGATCATTCTTTGATGCCAATGCCATATCCCAGATATGGTCTTATACGGGACCTCATAACTCGATAGTGATGCCATGTCCCAGACGTGGTCTTATACGAGAGCGTACATAGATATCGATGTCATATCCCAGATTTGGTCTTACACGAGATCATTCTTTAGTGTCGAAGCCATGTCCCTGACATGGTCTTATACGGGACTTTTCTTATCTCATATGAATACATAATATCATCCTTACCTTAGAAATTATTCCGGGACTTAAATTTTACTTATTCTCACCATTCTCTTACCGAGACTTCATCGCTCGATTTTAATAGCAATAACACATATTATCAAAATATTGAACAATTTCAAATATCGAACATTATGAAACACTAATTTCATACAAACTTACCTCGATTATCAAAATGTGCCTGAAAGCTCGATTTAGTCCTCGATTTTGTTCTTGCCTCGATTTTGATCCGGGCTTCGTGTTTCTTGATCTATAATAATAAATTTCTCTTGTTAAACACATGCATTGACTAAATCGATTCATAATTCATATTTTGGCAAAATTATGATTTTGCCCCTAAACTTTTACATAATTACACTTTTGCCCCTAGGCTCGTAAAATGATTTTCATTCAACTTTCTTGCATTTCAAGCCTAGCCGAATCATTTTCTAAACTATAGCAACATTCGATTTCCACTATTTCACTCATGTATGACCATTTCTATAACTTTTACAATTTAGTCCTTACATGCATTTTTCATGAAAATCACTTAGAACAAGATGTTTATCCTACATCAAACTTTCATATTCTCCCATAAAACATCAAAATACATGCATTTCATACATGGGTAAATTTTTGAACATAAACCCTAGCTCAAAATATAGCTAAAAAAAGCTAAACCGAGTTACGAGGGTTTCAAAAATACGAAAAACATAAAAAAATGGGGCTAGGATGCACTTACTATCAAGATTGAAAGTTGAACAAACCCTAGCTATGGTGCTCCTCGCAAATTTTGGCCAAGGGAGGAAGATGGACATGTTTTTGGCCTTGTTTTCCCTTTTTAATTCTTTTATTTACTAAATGACTACAATGCCCTTAATGACCCTTTCTTGAGATTTTTCCTTCCCATGTCCATTTTTGTCCATCATCAAATATAATGGTCTAATTGCTAAATAAGGACCTCTAGGAATTTTTATAATTCTATTTCATACTTGAACCTTCTAGAATCTCACATTTTCTATTCTTTGCAATTTAGTCCTAATGGACAATTTATTCACTAATTAATAAAATTTCTTCATGAGATCTTCAAACAATCATGCAAATACCTCATAAGCCTTGTAAAATCATTTAATCACATATTTTTACTTCAAATTTATGGTCTCGCACCACTATCCTGACTAGGCCCTAAGTCGGGCTGTTACAATTCTCCCCCCATTAGGGATTTTTGTCCCCGAAAATCTTACCAGTGAAAAGGTTTGGGTACTGATTCCTCATAGCCTCTTCGGGCTCCCATGTAGCCTCTTCTACCCCATGTCTCTGCCATAGGAATTTCACTAGAGCTACACTTTTAATTCTCAACTGTTTGACTTCCTGTGCTAGAATCTTAACGGGTTCCTCACCATATGTCATGTCGGGTTGAATCTTAACCTCAGTCAGTGTGATTACATGTGATGGGTCTGATCGGTAGCGTCGCAACACCGACACGTGAAACACATCATGAATCTTTTCTAACTAAGTATGCAAAGCCAACCGATAGGCTACCGGCCCAATCCTCTCGGTGATCTCATATGGTTCGATGAAGTGCGAACTCAATTTGCCTTTCCAGCCAAATCTAAGAACTTTCCTCCATGGCGACACTTTTAAGAATACTCTATCGCCGACTTGATAGTCAATCTCTTTCCTTTTAAAATCCGAGTAAGATTTCTGTCTGTCAGAAGCAGCCTTTAAATAGTCTCGAATCACCTTTACTTTTTCTTCGGTTTCTCTAACCAAGTCAACCCCGTGAATCTAGTTTTCCTTAAGCTCAGTCCAGTATAAAGGCTTTTGGCACTTACGCCCATATAAAGCCTCATAAGGTGCCATTTTTAAACTTGACTGAAAACTATTATTATAAGCAAACTCTACCAACGATAGATACTTTTCCCAACTACCTTGAAATTCAAGAATACAGCACCGAAGCATATCCTCAAGTACTTGTATTAACCTTTCCGACTGCCCGTCGGTTTGGGGGTGAAAGGCTGTACTAAAACTAAACTTGGTGCCCAAGGCCTCTTGCAACTTTTTCCAAAACCTGAAGGTGAATCTCGGATCTCTATCTGATATAATCGATAAGGGCACTCCGTAAAGTCTCACAATCTCAGACATGTAAAAGTTTGCCAACTTATCCAGTGAATAGTCAACACGTACTGGTATGAAATGGGCTGACTTCGTAAGTCTATCGGCTACGACCCATAAAGCATCTTTCTTGCTCGGTGTCAACGGTAAACCTATTACAAAGTCCATAGTAACTCGGTCCCACTTCCACTCGGGCACCATAATAGTTTGAAGTAAACCCGAGGGTACTTGATGTTCGGCCTTTACCTGCTGACAAATCAAGCATCTTGAGACAAATTTGGAAATATCTTTCTTCATACTCGGCCACCAGTACCATTTCTTCAGATCATTATACATCTTGGAACTACCCGGATGCACAGATAAACATCCGCTATGTGCCTCATGCAAAACATTACGAATAAGCTCATCGTTCCTTGGTACACATACTCAGTCCCTGAACATTAAACATCCGTCTGGATTAATCTGAAAATCGAACTCAACACCTGACTCGCATTGAGCTTTTCTAGCTTGTAGGTCGCTGTCATCTTTCTGAGCCTCGCAGATTTCTAGAAGAAACATTGGTCTAGCCCTCAACTTAGCTAGAATAAAACCATCATCTGATAAAATCATCCGTGTATTCATAGCCCTCAAGGCAAATAAGGATTTTCTGCTTAATGCATCAGCGACTACATTCGCCTTCCCCGGGTTGTAGTCAATGACTAGCTCATAATCTTTTACCAACTCCAACCACCTTCGTTGCCTTAAATTCAATTCTTTCTGAGTCATCAAATACTTTATAATTTTGTAGTCGGTGAATATCTAACATCTCTCACCATATAAATGGTGTCTCCATATCTTTAATGCAAACACGATAGCAGCCAATTCTAAATCGTGCGTAGGGTAATTCTTCTCGTGTGGCTTTAACTTTCTAGAGGCATAAGCTATCACCTTGCCTTCTTGCATAAGTACACAGCCCAATCCGTTTAAAGATGCATCACTGTAGATCACAAATTCCCTTCCCGGCTCAGGTTGCACTAGAACTGGAGCCTTTGTTAACATTGCCTTTAATCTCTCAAAACTTTGTTGGGACTTTTCCATCCACTCAAAGTTTACATTTTTCTGTAATAATCTCGTCATCGGTGTAGCTATTATGGAGAATCCTTTAACGAACCATCGATAATAGCCAGCTAGGCCCAGAAAACTTCTAACCTCAGGTACATTTTTCGGCGGTTTCCAATCAACAATAGCTGAAATTTTGCTTGGGTCAACTCGGACTCCATCTCCTGAGACAATGTGTCCCAAGAATCCAACTTCCTTGAGCCAAAACTCACTTTTACTAAACTTGGCATACAACTGATTATCTCGAAGAATCTGTAAAACTGTCCTTAGATTTTCGGCATGCTCTCCCTCATCACAGGTGTATATCAATATATCATCAATAAAGATGACCACAAACTTATCTAGGTATGGCCGAAAGATGTGGTTCATTAAGTCCATAAACACCACCGGAGCGTTTGTTAAACCAAAAGGCATGACTAGAAATTTATAGTACCCATACCTTGTTTGAAAAGCCGTCTTAGGCACATCTGAGTCTTTTACTCTCAACTGATAATACCCCAATCTCAAATCTATTTTAGAGAACACAGTGGCTCCCTGCAATTGATCAAACAAATTGTCGATCCTTCGTAACGGATACTTGTTTTTCACTGTTACCTTGTTAAGATGCCGGTAATCTATACATAGCCTCATGGAACCATCTTTCTTTTTCACAAATAGCACTGGAGCACCCCATGGAGAACTACTCGGTCTTGCAAAACCTTTATCCGTTAACTCTTGTAACTGTGGCTTTAATTCTTTCAACTCCGTTGGAGCAATTCCATATGGTGTAATTGATATGGGTGCAGTGCCGGGAGTTAACTCAATGCCGAACTCGACCTCTCTAATCGGGGTAGTCCCGCGCCTCGAAAAACATCCGGGTACTCACATACTACCAAACTGATTCAATCTTTAACTCAGTTTCTTTAGCATTCAACACAAAAGTAAGATATGCCTCATATCCCTTTCTTATGCACCTCTGAGCGGTCATATGAGAGATCACAACTGACAATCTATCTTGTTCATCTGATTCAACACGAAGAGTGTCGCAATTTTCACATCTCAACCCAATATATTTCTTTCCATAGTTTACAGTCACACCATGAGTGGTTAGCAAGTCTATACCAAGAATTATATCAAATTCATCAAATGAAAATAACATAATATTTGCCTTAAAATAATGACCTCTAATCATTAATGGGCAATCTTTACATACTTTATCAACTAGCACACTTTTGCCTAAAGGATTAGACACATTTATCACAAATTCTTTAAACACTACGGGCATACTCATTCTAGATACTAATTTTATGCATATATATGAGTGGGTAGATCCCGGATCTATTAAAGCAATAACTTTAGTATCATGAAGAGAAAAGGTACCCGTGATCACATCAGGAGATGATGCCTCTTCGAGAGCGAGAATGGCATAGGTCCTCGCAGGCGCTCTGCCCTCAGGTCTCGCAGCCTGCTCTTTGTGCGTATTCTTACTACTTGCCCCATTTCCCGGGTTTCTCTGTGGTCTTCCTCTGATAGTGCCTCCCGGTCTTGCATCCTGAGGCTTCTCTTTCTCTTTCCCCTCTGGGCAATTTCCAATAAAATGGTCTAGAGACCCACACCTGAAACAAGCCTTCTCATTGACTCGACATTCACCGGAATGACGTCTGCCACACTGCGGGCACTCCGGTCTACTCGGTATGGCGTTGCCAACACTAGCGACCGATGTGGTCTGGGCTTTAGACCCTGAGTACTGTTTGCTCTTGCTTTTTACTGAGAACCCAACTGAAGTAGCTGAGCGGGTAGGAAAATCTCTCGACTTCTCAGATGAAGATTGAAATGACTTGCTCATCTGTCTCTTTCTAGAGTCACGAGACTCCATCTCAGCTTTTCTTTTCTCCTTAACTAAATCTTCTGCCTTACAGGCTCTGTCTACTAGCACAACAAATTCCTTCAACTCGAGGACACCAACAAATAGCATAATATCTTCATTTAGTCCATCCTCAAATCTCTTACACATAACGGCTTCAGAGGACACACATTCTCGAGCGTACTTGTTGAGCCTCACAAACTCACGCTCGTACTCAGTTATTGTCATTTTTCCTTGTTTCAGTTCAAGGAATTCCTTTCTCTTCTAGTCAATAAATCTTTGACTTATATACTTATTTCAAAACTCTTCTTGAAAGAGCTCTCATGTGATTCTTTCCCTTGGTACTACCGACACAAGGGTATTCCACCACTGATAAGCGGAATCTCTCAAAAGAGAAACCACACACTTCATGCACTCTTCAGGTGTGCACGATAACTCATCAAACACCCGAATGGTGTTTTCAAGCCAGAACTCTGCTTTTTCTGGGTCATCATCCTTACTAGCCCTGAAGTCTTCGACCCCTTGCTTTCGAATTCTATCTACCAGACGCCTTTCTCTTCTAACACTACTACCACTTGGGGAGCTATAGGGGTAGGTTGTGTAACATCCGGGATTTAGGGGTTATGCATTTAATGCATAACTCATAAGCTAGTAGGCTTTGAGTGTGTTTGGAGGTGTTTTAGGGGTTTTGAGAACCCTAGGATGTAGGAGAGTGCTTTAGAAAAGTATTGGATTTCAAGCTTAAGATGGGAAGCTAGGCTAAGGAGGCCTTAAGGGAATTTGTGGGGGATTTATGACACAAAGATAGCCTTGGAAAAGTGGCAAGGGACGCCACCTAGGGTGCTGTGGAGTTTGCGTCAAATGGAGCTTTAGGAGGGAGGAGGTTCGAGTCTTGATGGCAGCATAAAGTGTGTTTTATTTTTGCATGTTGGCGTTAAGGGAGAGGGGGAGTGATGGACGGCATTTGGACTTCCAAAGGATGAGATAAGGCTTGATTTTTTTTTTAAAAATTTGGCTAAAGGGTAAGGGATAATTGTTGTTTAATTCAATTAATTCTGAATGAGTAGCATGGAGGAAAAATAGGAGAAGAAAGTGGGATTTGATAAGGAAGGATAAAGTGGCCGGCCAAGGGACTCTGTAGGAGAGTATTTTCGGCTATGTAGAGGGGGATTAAGTGCCAAAATTGTTTGTTCATCTTTTAATCTCCAATTGCCGAAATTCTAGTCAAGAAAATTCTCTCTTTTTCTTCTTTTTCTATTAAAGCCGAACCCTTCTTGTCACCATAGCCAAAATTCTTCAAACTCTTCTCTTCTTCTTTCGCTATTTGTTCTTGGCCAAACCTATATCTCTTTTCCAACCTTCTTCTTTTATTTTGGTGATAGCCAAATGTTTCATCCCCTATTTTAAGGCCATAGCCGATTGCATCTTTTCCTTGGAGCCGATCCATTCAAAAGCCGAGAGTGGTAGGCTAGTTTCTTCTTCTTCTTTTAATGTCCTTTTGTATCATCTTTTTCCCGAAAACTATTCTTTTCTTGTCATTCTCTAAAGTCGAATCTATGGGATGTAGTGATGGTTCGTTTGGCAACCTCTAAGGATAGGGTCGTCGACCACCTTTCCTAGTTTTAATCGTGGTTGGTAAGTAATCTTTTCCTTTAGTAATCGATTGTGGGTTCTTGTGCAATAGTGTGCCGAAAGCAATGGTTAGGCTTTGGTCTAGGGTTGGCCGAATGTCCTTTAAGGCCATAGTGATGTGTTTTTTTTTATTGTAGCCAACGCTAAAGAGCATTGAAGGAGATCTCTCGGGTTTTGAAACATCAAGGTAAGTAATGTGTAGATTCGACCAAGAGGCCATCTTCATAGGTTTATACATAACCGATTCTAATATGTGGCATATAGGGATTCCGACAGTTTCAAGAGCGAGAAGTGACGATTTCGGGATTTAGGTAAGCAAGGTAAGGAGGTTTGTAATATTCGGCCATAGGCCATCTTTGTTATTAGTGTTGACCGATTTTGATTATGGATGTATAGGGGCAAATCGACAGTGGTTAAGAGGAACTTCCGGGATTTTGATTCGATTTGGTAAGATTATTTGATAAGTTCTAAGATTCATTATGTTAGACTAAACCGTTATCGATTAACCAGTTGTTCTGATTAAGTATTGTGATGGAGGCGAACACCAGTCAAGAAGGAAGAGGGATAGTCTCTATCCCGAAGTTTAAGAAGAGATCAATTTCTACGGTACGAGATTGGCCACCGGGGTGTGGGCCAGCAGCAGAGCAAGAGAGTCGGCAGATAGTGGTAGTTTCGCTTAGTGATAGCATCGGGATTGAGATCGTAGTGCTTCAAGTTATCAGGTGTGTAGTTAGCCTACCGTTTTCCGGGATTTATGTGATACTTGCATGTGTTGTATATGTGTTATATATGTGCTAATAAGTGCAGTGGCAATTATGAAATGGATGCCCTTAAAGGGGTACGTCAATAATCAGGTTAGTACCAAATTTGATGAAATGTGGATTATGAATGTGAATACGATTGAATGCTTGGATAACATGTACATGCATTATTTATCATGACATTATTATATGTTGCATGTGCATGGGATGGGTTATGAATATGAAAGAAGGTACGGGTGTACTTTGAGTACGTGGTTTGATGTTAGCCATGAGCTACATCGTGGATTGGCGCTGACTGAGGTCGCGTTGTGGATTACTTGTGATTAAGTTCACGTGGATTGATGAGTGGCTCTATGCCTCATCGTGGTTGATATCGGCTGTATGCCATATCGTGGTTGATGAGTGGCTATGTGCCTCATCGTGGTTTGATGTTAGCTACGAGCTACATCGTGGACGGCATTAATTGCCGAAATGGTGTGTAGCGGTTGGATGGTGATTTAGAAATCCCCTGGTGTGTGGTGGCTGGATACGGGGGTGTGTAGAGGATGGACCCTAGGTTGGGTTGGGTGCACTTTGCATGATTATGTGTGGCATTGTGGTTATTGATGTGGTTATGGGCCAAGCCCAATATGTGAATGTGGAACAGTGTGGAAATGGGCCAAGCCCAATATGTGGAATCATGTGGTTAATTACATTATGATCCGATGTGTGGTATGGATATGGGCCAAGCCCAAATTGTGATATTATGTGAATAAATTGCCTTGTTATCTGTTATGTGAGTTGATATGTGGTTTGATATGTGGGTGGAATTCAGTGGACTAATTACACACTGAGTCTGTTAGACTCACCCAAATTTTTATCAAACATCGCAGTGATACGTGATGCTTGGACCGGGTTGGAGAGGATACGAGGTGGCCATGCGAGAAGATGTTTTATTCATTTTATGCGATTTAATATTAAGTATTTTTGAATAATTATTTGATGTAATAAGGGCCACTTAAAGTATTTGAAGTTTATTGTTATGTTTTAGTTGGATGGATGATTAATTTACTATTTGGAAATGATTTCATTGTTAGCAACTTATATCTTAAAAATATTTATATTAAAGTTTTAATTCGGACAATTGGTAACATCAAAGTTTTACTCGAATTTTAAACATACAATATTCTACAAACGACAATAAATTTTAAAGTTTTTATCTTTAAGTCAAAATCTTTTCAAACGTTTTCCATGAGTGGCATTCTAAATTCGGTCGTGGTGTATGGGCCGGGTTTGGAGTGTTACAGTTTGGTATCAGAGCCCGGTTCAAAACTCGACTTTGAGGGTTTTGGGCCCAAAAACATTTTTCAAAGATGGGCTTTCAAAAATATAGATTTTTATGAATTTTTCAGGTTATTCTGGCATGGCTCCTGTATCTCCGGCCCGAAGTCCACCAGGTAAGTACCTCTAACTACTGAAGTGATCTGAATATGTGAACTGTATGGGCATTTATGGGAAAGTAGATTAGTAGATTAGGGCTATTGAACCGTAGGACTCGTCTACTCCAAACACAAGATGCATAAGACTTAAGTACAACCAAACAAACCCGTGAGTAAGTCGCCGAGTTAGGGTGTGGCAACAGTTGTGCGCATGTCTAGGAGTGGATTCAGTAAGAGCTTGGTACTTAAGCAGTCCTAGTGACTCACCTCCTCTTTACTCGAATCCTACCTGGTGCGTAGCTACGGTTCACCCTAACCAAGAGGACTTAGTCACCGGCTAAATTCGATAATTAAAACCCGAAAGGGACTAGCCTTGCTGTTTATAAAAACCTTAGTTTTTAAATCTTTAAATTACTCTTTTAATATGAAAACACTAAATTAGATTTTGAGAGAAACATTTTTCGAATTATTCTCGGTTGACAAAATTACCCAAATACCCCTGGTTGTAAAATTACTAAAATGCCCCTGGTTTATAAATTTACCGTACTACCCTCATTTTTTACTAAAATAACCTTGGTTTACAGAAATACCCAGAAACTCTATTTGAAAAATATCCAGGTACCCTGATTTGGAGTTTTACTAAAATACCCCTGACTTACAAAATTACCAAAATGACCCTGATTTCCAAAATTTCTCCCATACCTCCGATTTGAGAGAATTTTTAAAATAACCTTGAGCTTTGAAAATTTTGAAATACCCTTGTAAAGATTTTCAAATTGATCCTGATTTATTACCAAAATACCCTTGTAGGATAAATGACGGAATTACCCTTGGGTTGGGAATGGATAAAATGCCATAGTAGTATGGTGGATGAATGAATGTGTCTCTGTTGATGAATGTGAATGTGATTCTCTGAATTAGAATAGTGAACTTGAGCTGAAACTTTGATTGATCGAAAGAACTACTTCTAAAACGTCTTTGCATAAAACTGTTCGCGGATAATCAGTGGAACAAATTACTAATGCATAAAACTTTTAATCAGATTAAATCGCGACGTCAGATATGAGTTCTAGAGGACGTGGTCGAATGACTGTATCAGAACCAATAGGGTCTGGCCATGGGTCAGAAAATGTTGTGCCGCCGCCAGCAGTGGGCGCGGAGGATCAAGATCCGACATGAGGAGATGACGCAGTATTGCAGGCTATGCTGCGAGTGCTAGAGCAAGTGGCAAGAGCTGGTATGGGAAATGGAGCTCAGAAGTCAGTATCGAAAAGACTTAGGTCAAACGGAGCTGAGGTTTTTAGAGGAGTGTTCGGAGTGGCTCCGAATGTAGCAGAGTATTGGTTAGAAGCGGTCGAAAGAATCAAGGATGATTTGGACCGCATCGCGAGGAAAAGTCGAAAGGTGCTTTGTCTCGTTGCTCGAGACGCAGGCTTATCGATGGTGGCTCACCGTCGTGCAAGGTGTCCCGGCGATCGATTGGATTGGGAGTATTTTAAGCTTAAGTTTGAAGGGAAGTATGTTGGAGCCAATTACTTAGACTCGCAAAGGAAGGCATTTCTAAACTTGGTTCAAGGAAGTAAGTCGGTGGCAGAGTATGAAGCGGAATTTGTGCGGTTAAGTCAGTACGCCAAGGGGATCGTGGTCACTGATTACGAAAGGTGTGTTAGATTCGAAGACGGATTACGAGATGAGCTACGAATATTGATTGCTCCACAAAGAGAAAGGGACTTTGCTATTCTAGTGGAGAAAGCTCTTGATAATGAGGAAGTTAAGAGAACCGCGAGACAGAACCGAGAGAAGAATAAGAGTTGGAACAAGAGGAGTTTTGGACCGTCAGCATCGTCGGGAGATTTTCAGAAAAGACCAAGGATCGAGAATTTTGTACGTACACCTGTGCCAGTTTCTGAGAATCGGAGTCGTACATGTGCTCGGTTTGGAAGAGCTCATGCTGGAGAGTGTTGGGGAAATAATAAAGAATGTTTCTGTTGTGGGTCTAAGGCTCATTTGGTTAAGAATTGTCCTCAGGCGACGAAGGGTCATGGTCCAAACCATGGAGGAAATGGTTCCGGCAGAGGTCGTGGGGCACCAAACAGAGGTGCTGAAGGTTCAGATGCAAGACAACCAAGGTTGGCTTAGGCAGTCAGTCTTCGCGAGGAGGAAGATGTGCCAGATGTGATAGCGGGTAAGTTCCTTGTTTCTGGAATACCCTTACTTGCTTTGGTTGTTATAGGGTTAGCTCATTCTTGTATTGTTAGTGTAGTGCCTGAAGCCTTGAATGTGAACTTAGAGACTGTGCCTAGAAGGTATGATAGTTTTATTAAGATCAGAGTGCGCAGCAAGAGCGTAGTGGGGTGAGTAGGATTGCACGACTGTTAGTTAGTAAGTAACTTTGAGGACAAAGTTATTTTTAAGGAGGGTAGAACTGTAACATCTGGGATTTAGGGGTTATGCATTTAATGCATAACTCATAAGCTAGTAGGCTTTGAGTGTGTTTGGAGGTGTTTTAGGTGTTTTGAGAACCCTAGGATGTAGGAGAGTGCTTTAGAAAAGTATTGGATTTCAAGCTTAAGATGGGAAGCTAGGCTAAGGAGGCCTTAAGGGAATTTGTGGGGGATTTATGACACAAAGATAGCCTTGGAACAGTTGCAAGGGACGCCACCTAGGGTGCTGTGGAGTTTGCGTCAAAGGGAGCTTCAGGAGGGAGGAGGTTCGAGTCTTGATGGCAGCATAAAGTGTGTTTTATTTTTGCATGTTGGCGTTAAGGGAGAGGGGGAGTGATGGATGGCATTTGGACTTCCAAAGGATGAGATAAGGCTTGATTTTCTTTTTAAAAATTCGGCTAAAGGGTAAGGGATAATTGTTGTTTAATTCAATTAATTCTGAATGAGTAGCATGGAGGAAAAATAGGAGAAGAAAGTGGGATTTGATAAGGAAGGATAAAGTGGCCGGCCAAGGGACTCTGTAGGAGAGTATTTTCGGCTATGTAGAGGGGGATTAAGTGCCGAAATTGTTTGTTCATCTTTTAATCTCCAATTGCCGAAATTCTTAGTCAAGAGAATTCTCTCTTTTTCTTCTTTTACTATTAAAGCCGAACCCTTCTTGTCACCATAGCCAAAATTCTTCAAACTCTTCTCTTCTTCTTTCGCTATTTGTTCTTGGCCGAACCTATATCTCTTTTCCAACCTTCTACTTTTATTTTAGTGATAGCCGAATGTTTCATCCCCTATTTTAAGGCCATAGCCGATTACATATTTTCCTTAGAGCCGATCCATTCAAAAGCCGAGAGTGATAGGCTAGTTTCTTCTTCTTCTTTTTATGTCTTTTTGTATCATCTTTTTCCCGAATAATTTTCTTTTCTTGTTATTCTCTAAAGCCGAATCTATGGGATGTAGTGATGGTTCGTTTGGCAAGCTCTAAGGATAGGGCCGTCGACCACCTTTCCTAGTTTTAATCATGGTTGGTAAGTAATCTTTTCCTTTAGCAACCGATTGTCGGTTCTTGTGCAATAGTGTGCCGAAAGCAATGGTTAGGCTTTGGTCTAGGGTTGGCCGAATGTCCTTTAAGGCCATAGTGATGTGTTTCTTTTGATTGTAGCCAACGCTAAGGAGCATTGAAGGAGATTTCTCGGGTTTTGAAACATCAAGGTAAGTAATGTGTAGATTCGGCCAAGAGGCCATCTTCATAGGTTTATACATAACCGATTCTAATATGTGGCATATAGGGATTCCGGCGGTTTCAAGAGCGAAGTGACGGTTTCGGGATTTAGGTAAGCAAGGTAAGGAGGTTTGTAATATTCGGCCATAGGCCATCTTGGTTATTAGTGTTGAGCGATTTGGATTATGGATGTATAGGGGCAAATCGACAGTGGTTAAGAGGAACTTCCGGGATTTTGATTCGATTTGGTAAGATTATTCGATAAGTTCTAAGATTCATTATGTTAGACTAAACCGTTATCGATTAACCAGTTGTTCTGATTAAGTATTGTGATGGAGGCGAACACCAGTCAAGAAGGAAGAGGGATAGTCTCTATCCCGAAGTTTAAGTAGAGATCGGTTTCTGCGGTACGAGATTGGCCACCGGGGTGTGGGCCAGCAGCAGAGCAAGAGAGTAGGCAGATAGCGGTAGTTTCGCTTAGTGATAGCATCGGGTTGAGAGCGTAGTGCTTCAAGTTATCAGGTGTGTAGTTAGCCTACCGTTTTTCGGGATTTATGTGATACTTGCATGTGTTGTATATGTGTTATATATGTGCTAATAAGTGCAGTGGCAATTATGAAATGGATGCCCTTAAAGGGGTACGTCAATAATCAGGTTAGTACCAAATTTGATGAAATGTGGATTATGAATGTGAATACGATTGAATGCTTGGATAACATGTACATGCATTATTTATCATGACATTATTATATGTTGCATGTGCATGGGATGGGTTATGAATATGAAAGAAGGTACGGGTGTACTTCGAGTACGTGGTTTGATGTTAGCCATGAGCTACATCGTGGATTGGCGCTGACTGAGGACGTGTTGTGGATTACTTGTGATTAAGTTCACATGGATTGATGAGTGGCTCTGTGCCTCATCGTGGTTGATATCGGCTGTGTGCCATATCGTGGTTGATGAGTGGCTATGTGCCTCATCGTGGTTTGATGTTAGCTACGAGCTATATCATGGACGGCATTAATTGACAAAATGGTGTGTAGCGGTTGGAGGGTGATTTAGAAATCCCCTGGTGTGTGGTGGCTGGATACGGGGGGGTGTAGAGGATGGACCCTAGGTTGGGTTGGGTGCACTTTGCATGATTATGTGTGGCATTGTGGTTATTGATGTGGTTATGGGCCAAGCCCAATATGTGAATGTGGAACAGTGTGGAAATGGGCCAAGCCCAATATGTGGAATCATGTGGTTAATTACATTATGATCCGATGTGTGGTATGGATATGGGCCAAGCCCAAATTGTGATATTATGTGAATAAATTGCCTTGTTATCTGTTATGTGAGTTGATATGTGGTTTGATATGTGGGTGGAATTCAGTGGACTAATTACACACTCGAGTCATTAGACTCACCCACATTTTTATCAAACATCGCAGTGATACGTGATGCTTGGACCGGGTTGGAGAGGATACGAGGTGGCCATGCGAGAAGATGTTTTATTCATTTTATGCAGTTTAATATTAAGTATTTTTGAATAATTATTTGATGTAATAAGGGCCACTTAAAGTATTTGAAGTTTATTGTTATGTTTTAGTTGGATGGATGATTAATTTACTATTTGGAAATGATTTCATTGTTAGCAACTTATATCTTAAAAATATTTATATTAAAGTTTTAATTCCGGACAATTGGTAACATCAAAGTTTTACTCAGAATTTTAAACATACAATATTCTACAAACGACAATAAATTTTAAAGTTTTTATCTTTAAGTCAAAATCTTTTCAAACGTTTTCCGCAGTGGCATTCTAAATTCGGTCGTGGTGTATGGGCCGGGTTTGGAGTGTTACAGTTTGGTATCAGAGCCCGGTTCAAAACTCGACTTTGAGGGTTTTGGGCCCAAAAACATTTTTCAAAGATGGGCTTTCAAAAATATAGATTTTTATGAATTTTTCAGGTTATTCGCATGGCTCTCTGTATCTCCTACCCGAAGTCCACCAGGTAAGTACCTCTAACTACTGAAGTGATCTGAATATGTGAACTGTATGGGCATTTATGGGAAAGTAGATTAGTAGATTAGGGCTATTGAACCGTAGGACTCGTCTACTCCAAACACAAGATGCATAAGACTTAAGTACAACCAAACAAACCCGTGAGTAAGTCGCCGAGTTAGGGTGTGTGGCAACAACAGCGCATGTCTAGGAGTGGATTCAGTGAAGAGCTTGGTACTTAAGCAGTCCTAGTGACTCACCTCCTCTTTACTCGAATCCTACCTGGTGCGTAGCTACGGTTCACCCTAACCAAGAGGACTTAGTCACCGGCTAAATTCGATAATTAAAACCCGAAAGGGACTAGCCTTGCTGTTTATAAAAACCTTAGTTTTTAAATCTTTAAATTACTCTTTTAATTTGAAAACACTAAATTAGATTTTGAGAGAAACATTTTTCGAATTATTCTCGGTTGACAAAATTACCCAAATACCCCTGGTTGTAAAATTACTAAAATGCCCTGGTTTATAAATTTACAGTACTACCCTCATTTTTTACTAAAATAACCTTGGTTTACAGAATACCCCTAAAACTCTATTTGAAAAATATCCAGTAACCACGATTTGGAGTTTTACTAAAATACCCCTGACTTACAAAATTACCAAAATGACCCTGATTTCCAAAATTTCTCCCATACCTCCGATTTGAGAGAATTTTTAAAATAACCTTAAGCTTTGAAAATTTTGAAATACCCTTGTAAAGATTTTCAAATTGATCCTGATTTATTACCAAAATACCCTTGTAGGATAAATGACGGAATTACCCTTGGGTTGGGAATGTATAAAATGCCATAGTAGTATGGTGGATGAATGAATGTGTCTCTCGTGATGAATGTGAATGTGATTCTCTCGAATTAGAATAGTGAACTTGAGCTGAAACTTTGATTGATCGAAAGAACTACTTCTAAAACGTCTTTGCATAAAACTGTTCGCGGATAATCAGTGGAACAAATTACTAATGCATAAAACTTTTAATCAGATTAAATCGCGACGTCAGATATGAGTTCTAGAGGACGTGGTCGAATGACCGTGACGTAAACCAATAGGGTCCGCCATGGGTCAGAAAATGTTGTGCCGCCGCCAGCAGTGGGCGCGGAGGATCAAGATCCGACATGAGGAGATGACGCAGTATTGCAGGCTATGCTGCGAGTGCTAGAGCAAGTGGCAAGAGCTGGTATGGGAAATGGAGCTCAGAAGTCAGTATCGAAAAGACTTAGGTCAAACGGAGCTGAGGTTTTTAGAGGAGTGTTCGGAGTGGCTCCGAATGTAGCAGAGTATTGGTTAGAAGCGGTCGAAAGAATCAAGGATGATTTGGACTGTACTGCTGAGGAAAAGCTGAAAGGTGCTGTCTCGTTGCTCCGAGACGAGGCTTATCGATGGTGGCTCACCGTCAGGCAAGGTGTCCCGGCAGATCGATTGGATTGGGAGTATTTTAAGCTTAAGTTTGAAGGGAAGTATGTTGGAGCCAATTACTTAGACTCGCAAAGGAAGGCATTTCTAAACTTGGTTCAAGGAAGTAAGTCGGTGGCAGAGTATGAAGCGGAATTTGTGCGGTTAAGTCGATCGCGCCAAGGATCGTGTGGCCACTGATTACGAAAGGTGTGTTAAATTCGAAGACGGATTACGAGATGAGCTACGAATATTGATTGCTCCGCAAAGAGAAAGGGACTTTGCTATTCTAGTGGAGAAAGCTTGGATAGCTGAGGAAGTTAAGAGAACCGCGAGACAGAACCGAGAGAAGAATAAGAGTTGGAACAAGAGGAGTTTTGGACCGTCAGCATCGTCGGGAGATTTTCAGAAAAGACCAAGGATCGAGAATTTTGTATGTACACCTGTGCCAGTTTCTGAGAATCGGAGTCGTACATGTGCTCGGTTTGGAAGAGCTCATGCTGGAGAGTGTTGGGGAAATAATAAAGAATGTTTCTGTTGTGGGTCTAAGGCTCATTTGGTTAAGAATTGTCCTCAGGAGACGAAGGGTCATGGTCCAAACCATGGAGGAAATGGTTCCGGCAGAGGTCGTGGGGCACCAAACAGAGGTGCTGAAGGTTCAGATGCAAGACAACCAAGGTTGGCTTAGGCGATCGATCGTCGCGAGGAGGAAGATGTGCGGATGTGATAGCGGGTAAGTTCCTTGTTTCTGGAATACCCTTACTTGCTTTGGTTGTTATAGGGTTAGCTCATTCTTGTATTGACGATTGTAGTGCCCAAGCCTTGAATGTGAACTTAGAGACTGTGCCTAGAAGGTATGATAGTTTTATTAAGATCGAGTGCGCAAAGAAGAGCGTAGTGGCGTGAGTAGGATTGCACGACTATTAGTTAGTAAGTAATTTTGAGGACAAAGTTATTTTTAAGGAGGGTAGAACCAGAACATCCGGGATTTAGGGGTTATGCATTTAATGCATAACTCATAAGCTAGTAGGCTTTGAGTGTGTTTGGAGGTGTTTTAGGGTTTTGAGAACCCTAGGATGTAGGAGAGTGCTTTAGAAAAGTATTGGATTTCAAGCTTAAGATGGGAAGCTAGGCTAAGGAGGCCTTAAGGGAATTTGTGGGGATTTATGACACAAAGATAGCCTTGGAACAGTTGCAAGGGCGCCACCTAGGGTGTGCTGCGGAGTTTGCGTCAAAGGAGCTTCGGGAGGGAGGAGGTTCAAGTCTTGATGGCAGATAAAGTGTGTTTTATTTTTGCATGTTGGCGTTAAGGGAGAGGGGAGATGGATGGCATTTGGACTTCCAAAGGATGAGATAAGGCTTGATTTTCTTTTTAAAAATTCGGCTAAAGGGTAAGGGATAATTGTTGTTTAATTCAATTAATTCTGAATGAGTAGCATGGAGGAAAAATAGGAGAAGAAAGTGGGATTTGATAAGGAAGGATAAAGTGGCCGGCCAAGGGACTCTGTAGGAGAGTATTTTCGGCTATGTAGAGGGGGATTAAGTGCCGAAATTGTTTGTTCATCTTTTAATCTCCAATTGCCGAAATTCTTAGTCAAGAGAATTCTCTCTTTTTCTTCTTTTTCTATTAAAGCCGAACCCTTCTTGTCACCATAGCAAAAATTCTTCAAACTCTTCTCTTCTTCTTTCGCTATTTGTTCTTGGCCGAACCTATATCTCTTTTCCAACCTTCTTCTTTTATTTTGGTGATAGCCGAATGTTTCATCCCCTATTTTAAGGCCATAGCCGATTACATCTTTTCCTTAGAGCCGATCCATTCAAAAGCCGAGAGTGGTAGGCTAGTTTCTTCTTCTTATTTTTATGTCTTTTTGTATCATCTTTTTCCCGAAAACTATTCTTTTCTTGTCATTCTCTAAAGCCGAATCTATGGGATGTAGTGATGGTTCGTTTGGCAACCTCTAAGGATAGGGCCGTCGACCACCTTTCCTAGTTTTAATCGTGGTTGGTAAGTAATCTTTTCCTTTAGCAATCGATTGTCGGTTCTTGTGCAATAGTGTGCCGAAAGCAATGGTTAGGCTTTGGTCTAGGGTTGGCCGAATGTCCTTTAAGGCCATAGTGATGTGTTTCTTTTGATTGTAGCCAACGCTAAGGAGCATTGATGGAGATCTCTCGGGTTTTGAAACATCAAGGTAAGTAATGTGTAGATTCGGCCAAGAGGCCATCTTCATAGGTTTATACATAACCGATTCTAATATGTGGCATATAGGGATTCCGACAGTTTCAAGAGCGAGAAGTGACGGTTTCGGGATTTAGGTAAGCAAGGTAAGGAGGTTTGTAATATTCGGCCATAGGCCATCTTGGTTATTAGTGTTGACCGATTAGGATTATGGATGTATAGGGGCAAATCGACAATGGTTAAGAGGAACTTCCGGGATTTTGATTCGATTTGGTAAGATTATTTGATAAGTTCTAAGATTCATTATGTTAGACTAAACCGTTATCGATTAACCAGTTGTTCTGATTAAGTATTGTGATGGAGGCGAACACCAGTCAAGAAGGAAGTGGGATAGTCTCTATCCCAAGTTTAAGAAGAGATCGGTTTACTGCGATGCGAGATTGGCCACCAGGGTGTGGGCGATGTGAGCAAGAGAGTAGGCAGATAGCGGTAGTTTCGCTTAGTGATAGCATCGGGATTGAGAGCGTAGTGCTTCAAGTTATCAGGTGAGTAGTTAGCCTACCGTTTTCCGGGATTTATGTGATACTTGCATGTGTTGTATATGTGTTACATATGTGCTAATAAGTGCAGTGGCAATTATGAAATGGATGCCCTTAAAGGGGTACGTCAATAATCAGGTTAGTACCAAATTTGATGAAATGTGGATTATGAATGTGAATACGATTGAATGCTTGGATAACATGTACATGCATTATTTATCATGACATTATTATATGTTGCATGTGCATGGGATGGGTTATGAATATGAAAGAAGGAACGGGTGTACTTCGAGTACGTGGTTTGATGTTAGCCATGAGCTACATCGTGGATTGGCGCTGACTGAGGACGCGTTGTGGATTACTTGTGATTAAGTTCACATGGATTGATGAGTGGCTCTGTGCCTCATCGTGGTTGATATCGGCTGTGTGCCATATCGTGGTTGATGAGTGGCTATGTGCCTCATCGTGGTTTGATGTTAGCTACGAGCTATATCATGGACGGCATTAATTGCCGAAATGGTGTGTAGCGGTTGGAGGGTGATTTAGAAATCCCCTGGTGTGTGGTGGCTGGATACGGGGGTGTGTAGAGGATGGACCCTAGGTTGGGTTGGGTGCACTTTGCATGATTATGTGTGGCATTGTGGTTATTGATGTGGTTATGGGCCAAGCCCAATATGTGAATGTGGAACAGTGTGGAAATGGGCCAAGCCCAATATGTGGAATCATGTGGTTAATTACATTATGATCCGATGTGTGGTATGGATATGGGCCAAGCCTAAATTGTGATATTATGTGAATAAATTGCCTTGTTATCTGTTATGTGAGTTGATATGTGGTTTGATATGTGGGTGGAATTCAGTGGACTAATTACACACTGAGTCTGTTAGACTCACCCAAATTTTTATCAAACATCGCAGGTGATACGTGATGCTTGGACCGGGTTGGAGAGGATACGAGGTGGCCATGCAGAAGATGTTTTATTCATTTTATGCAGTTTAATATTAAGTATTTTTGAATAATTATTTGATGTAATAAGGGCCACTTAAAGTATTT